>OW052096.1:15692000-17115000 GCA_932526535.1 Caradrina clavipalpis | reverse complement strand
TTTTTTAAATATAATAGTTTTTGTAGTATTTTTTCGAAATTTTTGCGTTTTTAAGCCCTTCCCTGGCGAATAACTCCCGTTCCTGTTGCGCGAACGGGTTCAAATCTTCACAGTAGACGGGACTCCGCGCAGGCTACGCGTGTGCACCCTCAAAACAGAGCCGCCCATACAAAAATTGACCACCCGACAGTAAAAAACTGTCCAAATCACAAAAATTCTGCCCGTTTATTTAGTGTTTATCCCGTTTTTCGCCAATTTTCCAAGGTAATTTCCACGTCACTGGCTCCAGCGCATCGGTCGAACTCCCAGGAGTGAAACCGCAGCGATATCCGCAAAAATCCCGTGGGAATTGGTGTAGAAACAAGCAATTTTAGTAAAATCACCGTACATATACGCATATATCTATATATAGGTAGGTTGCAAAAGTTTACCTTAGTGAGCACTTGAAAATACTTTGTTGAAACTTTGACGTAATTTTTACACCCTTATAAGGTACCGTATATACAAGTGCAATACACCGTTAGACGCGGCTCCGCGAGCCCTGTACACTCCCGTAAATATTTCTGGAAAATCTCAAAAGGGAAAATTTTTATTAAAGAAAAACACTTTTCCAAATTTTTACAAACTTTAAAATTTAATAACTTTGTCATTTTTAGTCATACAATAAATCTAGGGACGCCGCTGGACGCGCCTGAAGTTGCTCCACCCGAGTCCTGAAAAACAAAAAGGGATACAATTGTTAGTTTTTTAAATATAATAGTTTTTGTAGTATTTTTTCGAAATTTTTGCGTTTTTAAGCCCTTCCCTGGCGAATAACTCCCGTTCCTGTTGCGCGAACGGGTTCAAATCTTCACAGTAGACGGGACTCCGCGCAGGCTACGCGTGTGCACCCTCAAAACAGAGCCGCCCATACAAAAATTGACCACCCGACAGTAAAAAACTGTCCAAATCACAAAAATTCTGCCCGTTTATTTAGTGTTTATCCCGTTTTTCGCCAATTTTCCAAGGTAATTTCCACGTCACTGGCTCCAGCGCATCGGTCGAACTCCCAGGAGTGAAACCGCAGCGATATCCGCAAAAATCCCGTGGGAATTGGTGTAGAAACAAGCAATTTTAGTAAAATCACCGTACATATACGCATATATCTATATATAGGTAGGTTGCAAAAGTTTACCTTAGTGAGCACTTGAAAATACTTTGTTGAAACTTTGACGTAATTTTTACACCCTTATAAGGTACCGTATATACAAGTGCAATACACCGTTAGACGCGGCTCCGCGAGCCCTGTACACTCCCGTAAATATTTCTGGAAAATCTCAAAAGGGAAAATTTTTATTAAAGAAAAACACTTTTCCAAATTTTTACAAACTTTAAAATTTAATAACTTTGTCATTTTTAGTCATACAATAAATCTAGGGACGCCGCTGGACGCGCCTGAAGTTGCTCCACCCGAGTCCTGAAAAACAAAAAGGGATACAATTGTTAGTTTTTTAAATATAATAGTTTTTGTAGTATTTTTTCGAAATTTTTGCGTTTTTAAGCCCTTCCCTGGCGAATAACTCCCGTTCCTGTTGCGCGAACGGGTTCAAATCTTCACAGTAGACGGGACTCCGCGCAGGCTACGCGTGTGCACCCTCAAAACAGAGCCGCCCATACAAAAATTGACCACCCGACAGTAAAAAACTGTCCAAATCACAAAAATTCGTGCCCGCCCATGCCCACCCTTAAATGATTTTTTATACGAACCGAAAAATTTTTATTGTCTAAATCGACGACGGGGGCCACGACATACGGATATATACATATATCGCTGTACTTTTTATTAACATTTTGGCTTCTATAGCCAAAATTGACTGCCCCGGGCATTATAAAGACAGGACCGTGCACTCAAAGTGCATTTTGACTCACACGCCCTTATACAGCGTGTGATTAGCATTTTTAAATATATTATACACACAACATTTTTTATACTTTTATTATATACCATTCTTTACATTGACGATTTTTATATTATATACGATTTTTATATTGACAATTTTATTTTATTGCGCCGTATTTTAATTTATAGTTTGCTAATACTCCCTAACAATGTACCTCGCTCGTACCCCCGCTAAGAAGACCCCCACCAGCCCCGTTGTCTCTCCAACGACCGAAGCGAAGGTCCCCTCTCCCACGGCTTCCTCAAACGTGAGGCGTAGCGTCGGAGAATGGGAGAACGCTAAAACATCGTCGAGCCAGCCCCCTTCATCATCAGCCGCTCGGTCACCCAAGAAAGCGGCCCCGGTCGCGGCGGCCCTCTCGCAGCCCACTAGGAAGCCTGCGCAACCCTCGGACTGTAAAGTCGTGCTGCGCAGAACATCCGTCGAGTCGGCGGGAGGATCGCCGGGAACGTCACAAAAACAGCCCCAAAAGCCCACCGACCGGGTCACCGAGGCACGGAACTGCCTGCTCCGTGCAAAGTCGCACTTGGGAGACTCAAGAAATTTACGAGCCGACCTGAAAGCTGGTATCACCCAGGCCGTGGAGCGGCTGTACCAGTTGGTGAAGGACGAGGCGGCGGCCGCCACTTCGACAAAAGGGGTAGTGTTCGAGGTGGCCGCCAGAAAGATGACTCCGCCGCTTGAGACCCCTCCAGCGATCGACACGCTGCTCGCCTCTTTAGCGGAGCATAGCGCGCTGGTGAAGGCGAGCAGCGAGGAGATGAGGAAACTCCAGGTGGCGATGGAGGGACAACGGGATCGCTTGCAGACGACGACAGCAACCTATGCGAGTGCAGCGGCTGGAAAGCAGTTTGTACCGCCGCCGCCGCTGCACTCGCTCATAATAAGCTCCGACGACGGCAACGACACCAGCTGTGCCGTCGTCGAAAAAATCAGGATCGCGGTGGACGCGAAGCAGACGGGCATCCGGGTCGACAAGGTTCGGAAGGCGAAGAACCAAAAAGTGGTTATTGGGTGCCGGACTCGTGGCGAGCTCGAGGTGGTTAGAAACAGACTGGGGGGCTCGACGGCTGGGCTCAAAGTGGAGGAGGCGAGGAACAGGGATCCCCTGGTAATGCTAGCGGACGTGTTGTCATACAACACTGACGACGATATTGCCGGGGCGATCCTGAAACAGAACCAGCACCTCCTGGGCGAGCTCAAGAAGGATGAGGTGAGGGTCGCCGTCAAATATCGCAAGCGAGCACGGAACCCGCACGAAACTCACGTTGTCGTGCAGGTCTCCCCCCCGGTGTGGCAGATCCTGACCAAGGCAGGACGTGCACACATAGACCTGCAAAGGGTGAGGGTTTATGACCAGACTCCCCTCGTGCAGTGCACGAAATGCCTTGGTTTCGGCCACGGCCGCAGGCAATGCACCGGGAAAGAAGACCTTTGCTCGCATTGCGGCGACGCTCACCTGCGAGCGGAATGCCCGCTGCACCTGGCCGGTGAGCCCCCCAGGTGCTGTAACTGCCGGAAGGCCGGCCACGATGACTTGGCCCACAACGCCTTTAGCCCGGATTGCCCGTTGCGTAGGCGGTGGGATGCGATAGCGCGATCCACCGTCGCGTACTGCTGAGGGCGCCACAGCGGAAAACGCGTCCACTTTTGCCCCCCCCCGTGAAGAAACCGTAAGGCATGGGTTCGTCCAGGCAAACCTGCAGAGGATGCGGCTGGCTACGGACGAGCTCATGCAGGAAGCCGCCGGTCGCAAGCTCAAGGCCGCACTGCTCCAGGAGCCATATGTGGGTGGGGTTGGGCACATGAAAGACTACAGAGGCGCCAGGATCTTCCAGAACACGAACCGGCTGGAGGGCACTGTGAAGGCGGCAATTGTGGTCTTCGACCAAGACCTAGAGGTTACACAGTGCCCGGAATTCACGACCAACAACATCGCGGTCGTGAAAATCTGCACCAGTGCCTGGAAGATCACACTGGCCTCTTTCTATTTCGAGCCCAACTCACCCATAGAGCCATACTTGGAGCAGCTGAGGAAGATTGCGACGGCGAGCCCGACGCACCTCCTGATCGGGGGGGACACAAATTCCAAGAGCGTCTGGTGGGGAAGCAGTGAGACCAACAATAGGGGGGAAAATTTGGTGGGCGCTCTCGACCTCCTAAGTATGCAGGTACTAAATGTCGGCGACACCCCGACCTTCGAGACCGTACGAGGGGGAAGAACGTACAGCAGTCACGTCGACGTCACCGCGTGCACGACTGACATCCTCGACCTGGTGGACAACTGGAAAGTTGACCAGGGTATGACGAACTCGGACCACAATGCCATAACCTTCAACATAATGTTGCAGAGAGGTGAGCGAACACAGACACAACGGACGACGAGGCTGTTTAATACAAAAAAGGCAAACTGGAGCCAGTTTCGTGAGAAACTGGCCCAGCTTAACGCAGAGCATCACATCAGCCCGTCGGACGTAACACTAATCAGCAATACTCAGCAACTGGAGAACACTATTTACACATACACAAGCAACATACACATCGCATGCACCGAACACATACCACTCATAAAAACACACACAACGCTCACCTTGCCGTGGTGGTCCGAGGAATTATCTGCCCTGAAGAGAGAAGTTGCCACCAGGAAGAGACGTATACGCTGCGCGGCCCCCTCTAGGAAGGCCGGGGTGATTGGTAGGTACCTGCAGAAGAAGGAAGAATACTTCGCCAAGGCCAGGGAGGCACAGACTGGGAGTTGGAAGGAGTTTTGCGGGAAGCAGGACAAGGAGGGGCTTTGGGAAGGTATATACAGGGTAATCGGTCGCACGGCGAAACGGCACGAGGACGTTCCCCTTAAGCACGACGGAAGGTTCCTGACCCTGAAGGAGTCGACGAGGTTGCTCGCCGAAACTTTCTACCCGGAGGATCGGGAAAGCGAGGACAATTCAGACCACCGCGCCACTCGACAGCGTGCCAGCCTCGTGGACGGGGAACATGATGACAACCATGACCCCCCGTTCACGGAACAGGAGCTGCGAACAGCGGTGGAAAGCTTTAACCCGAAGAAGGCCCCGGGTGCAGATGGCTTCACAGCCGACATCTGCGCGCGAGCGATCTCGCAGGATCCAGGAACCTTCCTGGCCCTCACAAACGTGTGCTTAAAACTTGGCCACTTCCCAAAGCCCTGGAAAGAGGCGGCCGTAGTTGTCCTGCGGAAACCCGCAAAACAGGACTACTCCCAGCCCAAGTCGTATAGACCGATAGGTCTGCTCCCGGTCTTGGGGAAAATCCTAGAGAAGATGGTCGTCGGGAGGCTAAAGTGGCACCTCCTCCCAAAAATGAGCGCCCGTCAATATGGCTTCATACCGCAGAAGAGCACCGAAGACTCCCTCTATGATCTGATGGGACACATTCGGGGGAAGCTTAGGCTTAAGAAGCTTATTACCGTGATCTCGTTAGACATAGAGGGAGCCTTCGACAGTGCCTGGTGGCCCGCCATTAAAGTCCGGCTGATGGAGGAAAATTGTCCCGGCAACATCCGGAAGGTCCTGGGAAGCTACCTTCAAGACAGGAGGGTAGAGGTCAGGTACGGCGGGGAGGCACACTCCATAAGCACGAACAAGGGGTGTGTCCAGGGTTCCATAGGAGGCCCAATTTTATGGAACCTCCTCCTCGACCCGCTGCTCAAGGGCCTGACGGAGAGGGGTGACTATTGCCAGGCGTTCGCCGATGACATAGTCCTGGTCGTTGACGGAGACACTGCGTTGGAGGTCCAAAGGCAGGCCAATGCCGCCCTCGCCTACGTTGGGGAGTGGGGCGTCAAAAACAAGCTGAAGTTTGCACCACATAAAACCCAGGCGATGGTGATCACCAGGAAGCTGAAGTTTGATGTCCCGCTCCTGAGCATGGGCGGGGTCGCAATTTCGATGGCAAAAGAAATCAAAATCCTTGGCCTCACTATCGACAGCTGCCTGACATTTAATAAACATATATTTAATATATGCAAGAAAATTGTTAATATATACGGGCAGCTGTCGAGAGCGGCCAAGATCAGCTGGGGCCTTCACGCAGATGTCATTAGAGTCATTTACAGCGCAGTAATAGAACCAGTGGCTATGTACGCGGCGAGCGCCTGGGCGCCGGCAGTGGGGAAAATGGGAGCCAGAAAACAGCTTGCCTCCATCCAGCGCGGATTCGCGCAGAAGCTCTGCAAAGCCTACCGCACGGTCTCCCTGAACGCGGCGCTGCTTCTGGCTGGGATACTGCCCCTCGATATTCGCATACAGGAGGCAGCAGCGCTGTACGAAGCCAAGAGGGGGGTACCCAGGCAGGATCTCGCGGGCGCGGAGATCGAGCGAAGGGCGGGGCACGCCGAAAATGGACATCCGGCAACGCATATGCACCTGGAGTTCAAAAGCCTGATAGACCAACAAGAACTGGATGCAAATAGTGACTTCGCCGTCAAAATCTACACTGATGGCAGCAAGATTGACGGCAAGGTAGGCGCCGCAGCCTCGTATTGGGAGGGCGATGCGGAGACAAAGGCCGTCAAGCTCAAGCTGCCATCGTACGGCACGGTCTATCAGGCCGAGCTCCTGGCCATATGCAGAGCCACGGAGGAAATTGTTCGGGGTGCTCAGCAGAGCTTCGCGATTTACAGCGATTCCAGATCTGCGCTGGATGTGATCGTCAACAATGGTTCCCCACATCCCCTGGCGGTCGAGGCCCGCAAAAACCTCCGCACTGCCTTCGGCCAGGGCAAAGCTGTGTCTCTGTTCTGGCTGAAGGCCCACGCGGGCCTTGCGGGCAACGAACGCGCCGACTGCCTGGCCAAAATGGCCGCCCTCCATCTCAAACGCTCTCCCGACTACGACAAATGCCCGGTCTCATTCGTCAAGGGGCTCATCAGACGGGGGTCCCTTGGCGAATGGAACCGAAGGTATCAGTCGGGAGAAACAGCCGGGACAACCAAGGCCTTCTTCCCCGACGCCATTGCCGGCCACAGAATAGTTAGAAAAATCCCCATAGACGGTATAACTGCACAGGTACTGACGGGGCACGGTGGCTTCTCCGAATACCTGACAAGGTTTAAGCTTAAGGAGGACCCATCGTGCACATGTTCCCCGGGCGTCCCACAAACGGCGCTGCATGTCTTGCTCGACTGCCCTATTTTCAGTCGAGCAAGATATGACAGTGAACAGGAGCAAGGGGACAGGTACAAAAAGGAGAACTTGTGGGAGATTATGATAGACAAGAAAAGAAGGGAGATCTTTTTAAAATATGCTAGGAAGGTGGTGGAGGTCGTGGCGGCTGGAAACAGATAGCGACTATTGCACTGCAAGGCCCGGCCAGCCACGACTGCCTAACGGAAAATCCACATAATTAAATAAAAATAGGAAATAAATATATGTTAAAATATGGCGCCTACACTATTTAAAGGTATGAAAAAGGTAACATAAGACGGACTACAAACAACATAATAAACAAACACACACTCAAACACACTTATTAAAAATACTCAAAAAACACAAAAGGAACGAACTAGACTGATGGATAGAAAATTGATGGGCTCAAGGTCGCGCAATGTATTGACGGACGTCAAGAGTTTGCGCGACCCTTGAGAATGGAAAGCATAACACACCACAGAATATATATTTACTTATTTATTTATTAAAGTACAAATAAAACAATATGATTTCAACATACAAAACCATTACACATAATATTAATACAAACAAAAACCGCAGAAACAAAGGAAGCAATGAATAAACAAAAGTATATAATAACCAATATATAAAAACAACATACAAAAGAATAATTAAACATAGCAAAACTGACAATAACTAAAAATGATTAAAAACGCCCCTGCTCATGGCAGGGAATGGAGACCAGAATTTATTATAAAAAAAAAAAAAAACCTAACCTAACCTAACCTAACCTAACCTAACCTAACCTAACCTAACCTAACCTAACCTAACCTAACCTAACCTAACCTAACCTAACCTAACCTAACCTAACCTAACCTAACCTAACCTAACCTAACCTAACCTAACCTAACCTAACCTAACCTAACCTAACCTAACCTAACCTAACCTAACCTAACCTAACCTAACCTAACCTAACCTAACCTAACCTAACCTAACCTAACCTAACCTAACCTAACCTAACCTAACCTAACCTAACCTAACCTAACCTAACCTAACCTAACCTAACCTAACCTAACCTAACCTAACCTAACCTAACCTAACCTAACCTAACCTAACCTAACCTAACCTAACCTAACCTAACCTAACCTAACCTAACCTAACCTAACCTAACCTAACCTAACCTAACCTAACCTAACCTAACCTAACCTAACCTAACCTAACCTAACCTAACCTAACCTAACCTAACCTAACCTAACCTAACCTAACCTAACCTAACCTAACCTAACCTAACCTAACCTAACCTAACCTAACCTAACCTAACCTAACCTAACCTAACCTAACCTAACCTAACCTAACCTAACCTAACCTAACCTAACCTAACCTAACCTAACCTAACCTAACCTAACCTAACCTAACCTAACCTAACCTAACCTAACCTAACCTAACCTAACCTAACCTAACCTAACCTAACCTAACCTAACCTAACCTAACCTAACCTAACCTAACCTAACCTAACCTAACCTAACCTAACCTAACCTAACCTAACCTAACCTAACCTAACCTAACCTAACCTAACCTAACCTAACCTAACCTAACCTAACCTAACCTAACCTAACCTAACCTAACCTAACCTAACCTAACCTAACCTAACCTAACCTAACCTAACCTAACCTAACCTAACCTAACCTAACCTAACCTAACCTAACCTAACCTAACCTAACCTAACCTAACCTAACCTAACCTAACCTAACCTAACCTAACCTAACCTAACCTAACCGGTTGAAACTTTGACGTAATTTTTACACCCTTATAAGGTACCGTATATACAAGTGCAATACACCGTTAGACGCGGCTCCGCGAGCCCTGTACACTCCCGTAAATATTTCTGGAAAATCTCAAAAGGGAAAATTTTTATTAAAGAAAAACACTTTTCCAAATTTTTACAAACTTTAAAATTTAATAACTTTGTCATTTTTAGTCATACAATAAATCTAGGGACGCCGCTGGACGCGCCTGAAGTTGCTCCACCCGAGTCCTGAAAAACAAAAAGGGATACAATTGTTAGTTTTTTAAATATAATAGTTTTTTGGTATTTTTTTCGAAATTTTTGCGTTTTTAAGCCCTTCCCTGGCGAATAACTCCCGTTCCTGTTGTGCGAACGGGTTCAAATCTTCACAGTAGACGGGACCCCGCGCAGGCAACGCGTGTGCACCCTCAAAACAGAGCCGCCCATACAAAAATTGACCACCCGACAGTAAAAAACTGTCCAAATCACAAAAATTTTGCCCGTTTAGTTACCGTTTATCCCGTTTTTCGCCAATTGTCCAAGGATCGTTCCACGTCACTGGCTCCAGCGCATCGGTCGAACTCCCAGGAGCGAAACCGCAGCGATATCCGCAAAAATCCCGTGGGAATTGGTGTAGAAACAAGCAATTTTAGTAAAATCACCGTACATATACGCATATATCTATATATAGGTAGGTTGCAAAAGTTTACCTTAGTGAGCACTTGAAAATACTTTGTTGAAACTTTGACGTAATTTTTACACCCTTATAAGGTACCGTATATACAAGTGCAATACACCGTTAGACGCGGCTCCGCGAGCCCTGTACACTCCCGTAAATATTTCTGGAAAATCTCAAAAGGGAAAATTTTTATTAAAGAAAAACACTTTTCCAAATTTTTACAAACTTTAAAATTTAATAACTTTGTCATTTTTAGTCATACAATAAATCTAGGGACGCCGCTGGACGCGCCTGAAGTTGCTCCACCCGAGTCCTGAAAAACAAAAAGGGATACAATTGTTAGTTTTTTAAATATAATAGTTTTTTGGTATTTTTTTCGAAATTTTTGCGTTTTTAAGCCCTTCCCTGGCGAATAACTCCCGTTCCTGTTGTGCGAACGGGTTCAAATCTTCACAGTAGACGGGACCCCGCGCAGGCAACGCGTGTGCACCCTCAAAACAGAGCCGCCCATACAAAAATTGACCACCCGACAGTAAAAAACTGTCCAAATCACAAACATTTTGCCCGTTTAGTTACCGTTTATCCCGTTTTTCGCCAATTGTCCAAGGATCGTTCTACGTCACTGGCTCCAGCGCATCGGTCGAACTCCCAGGAGTGAAACCGCAGCGATATCCGCAAAAATCCCGTGGGAATTGGTGTAGAAACAAGCAATTTTAGTAAAATCACCGTACATATACGCATATATCTATATATAGGTAGGTTGCAAAAGTTTACCTTAGTGAGCACTTGAAAATACTTTGTTGAAACTTTGACGTAATTTTTACACCCTTATAAGGTACCGTATATACAAGTGCAATACACCGTTAGACGCGGCTCCGCGAGCCCTGTACACTCCCGTAAATATTTCTGGAAAATCTCAAAAGGGAAAATTTTTATTAAAGAAAAACACTTTTCCAAATTTTTACAAACTTTAAAATTTAATAACTTTGTCATTTTTAGTCATACAATAAATCTAGGGACGCCGCTGGACGCGCCTGAAGTTGCTCCACCCGAGTCCTGAAAAACAAAAAGGGATACAATTGTTAGTTTTTTAAATATAATAGTTTTTTGGTATTTTTTTCGAAATTTTTGCGTTTTTAAGCCCTTCCCTGGCGAATAACTCCCGTTCCTGTTGTGCGAACGGGTTCAAATCTTCACAGTAGACGGGACCCCGCGCAGGCAACGCGTGTGCACCCTCAAAACAGAGCCGCCCATACAAAAATTGACCACCCGACAGTAAAAAACTGTCCAAATCACAAAAATTTTGCCCGTTTAGTTACCGTTTATCCCGTTTTTCGCCAATTGTCCAAGGATCGTTCTACGTCACTGGCTCCAGCGCATCGGTCGAACTCCCAGGAGTGAAACCGCAGCGATATCCGCAAAAATCCCGTGGGAATTGGTGTAGAAACAAGCAATTTTAGTAAAATCACCGTACATATACGCATATATCTATATATAGGTAGGTTGCAAAAGTTTACCTTAGTGAGCACTTGAAAATACTTTGTTGAAACTTTGACGTAATTTTTACACCCTTATAAGGTACCGTATATACAAGTGCAATACACCGTTAGACGCGGCTCCGCGAGCCCTGTACACTCCCGTAAATATTTCTGGAAAATCTCAAAAGGGAAAATTTTTATTAAAGAAAAACACTTTTCCAAATTTTTACAAACTTTAAAATTTAATAACTTTGTCATTTTTAGTCATACAATAAATCTAGGGACGCCGCTGGACGCGCCTGAAGTTGCTCCACCCGAGTCCTGAAAAACAAAAAGGGATACAATTGTTAGTTTTTTAAATATAATAGTTTTTTGGTATTTTTTTCGAAATTTTTGCGTTTTTAAGCCCTTCCCTGGCGAATAACTCCCGTTCCTGTTGTGCGAACGGGTTCAAATCTTCACAGTAGACGGGACCCCGCGCAGGCAACGCGTGTGCACCCTCAAAACAGAGCCGCCCATACAAAAATTGACCACCCGACAGTAAAAAACTGTCCAAATCACAAAAATTTTGCCCGTTTAGTTACCGTTTATCCCGTTTTTCGCCAATTGTCCAAGGATCGTTCTACGTCACTGGCTCCAGCGCATCGGTCGAACTCCCAGGAGTGAAACCGCAGCGATATCCGCAAAAATCCCGTGGGAATTGGTGTAGAAACAAGCAATTTTAGTAAAATCACCGTACATATACGCATATATCTATATATAGGTAGGTTGCAAAAGTTTACCTTAGTGAGCACTTGAAAATACTTTGTTGAAACTTTGACGTAATTTTTACACCCTTATAAGGTACCGTATATACAAGTGCAATACACCGTTAGACGCGGCTCCGCGAGCCCTGTACACTCCCGTAAATATTTCTGGAAAATCTCAAAAGGGAAAATTTTTATTAAAGAAAAACACTTTTCCAAATTTTTACAAACTTTAAAATTTAATAACTTTGTCATTTTTAGTCATACAATAAATCTAGGGACGCCGCTGGACGCGCCTGAAGTTGCTCCACCCGAGTCCTGAAAAACAAAAAGGGATACAATTGTTAGTTTTTTAAATATAATAGTTTTTTGGTATTTTTTTCGAAATTTTTGCGTTTTTAAGCCCTTCCCTGGCGAATAACTCCCGTTCCTGTTGTGCGAACGGGTTCAAATCTTCACAGTAGACGGGACCCCCGCGCAGGCAACGCGTGTGCACCCTCAAAACAGAGCCGCCCATACAAAAATTGACCACCCGACAGTAAAAAACTGTCCAAATCACAAAAATTTTGCCCGTTTAGTTACCGTTTATCCCGTTTTTCGCCAATTGTCCAAGGATCGTTCTACGTCACTGGCTCCAGCGCATCGGTCGAACTCCCAGGAGTGAAACCGCAGCGATATCCGCAAAAATCCCGTGGGAATTGGTGTAGAAACAAGCAATTTTAGTAAAATCACCGTACATATACGCATATATCTATATATAGGTAGGTTGCAAAAGTTTACCTTAGTGAGCACTTGGGGGTGCTGGTCAGAAAACCTCCAAGCGTGCCGTCGGTTGCTTGTCCCTCCGGACACGTCTTGAGGGAACGGCAGCTGGCTGGCCGGTGCACCCTGGGCGCGGGTAGTGATCTTCCCTGAGGAATGGGAAGAGATTCCTATTCTTTGGGGAATGTCACTGCTCGTGGCCAATATTCTGACGGGCGGGGTCCGAGGACGGACCAAGGGCGTTTCTCCGCGTGTCCCTCTGATCAGCAGAGGGCACAACGGAGGAGTGAAGACGGGCTCGGCGTGCACTCACCCTGCCACCGAGCAGACAGAGAGGAGGGTGGTCCTTCTCTGTCACCGTCGTACATCGTAACCCCATATCGGAGTGTCGTGGTCATGTCTCGCGGCTTCGATTGGCACCGAGGGTCTTGGCTTAACCGCCCGGACCGCGAGGTAGAAACCCTCTATAAAAAGTCACCCCGAATCCCAAGCGGCGGCGCACCGTGACGGGATGTATGGCTGACGGGCGTCCCTATGGGACATCAGTCGCTAGTGCGAACCACTTGTTTTTTGGTTGGATGGTTGGAAACTGTTATTACTCGTGGGATTTAATATGGAAAATTTAAACATACACAAAATAAAAGACGCAGTAGGAGGAAAGGGAGATGCCGAGTCGGAGTCCGACTCGGCCTCCAGCATGGTGACCGTGAGCCCGTTGGGCTCCCGCCATCAGGTGGTTGATCTGGGCCAATTCTTCAGGAAGCGGCCCAGATCGGAGGACGAACGGGCGTCCTCTGACGGCGAGCTGGCCTCAGCTAGAAAGATCCCCACCAGCAGGCGCGGTGGGGTCCAAGAGCGGGGCCCACTGAGGGTGACTGCCCGGGGGGGCAGTGTTGCTGGGCGACCGGCGACACCTGCCGCGGACGGGCAGCACCCGATCGAGACGTCCTGCGACGAGGCAGGTGCACCTGGCGGCTCTGAGGAGCGTAAGTCCAGGTTCATGGAGGTGGTGAAAGACGCAGTCGCGAGTGTGGCCCGGAAGAAGATGAAGGGGTCTAAGTCCCGGGCCATGGACGCGGCTGCGGCCACCATACTGGCGGAGGCGGAAGCCAGTTTTGCGGGGGAGGTCCCGCAGCTCCGGGCGGAGGTGGCTCGCCTGTCGGCTGAGGTGGAGCTCCTCATGGAGCAGAACCGGAGGCTCCAGGAAGACCTAGCCGAGTTCCGCGGGTCCGGTTCCCGCCAGGCGCCCAAGTTGGGAGGCCAGCGCGGTCAGCCCCAACCCCAGCCCCAACCCCAGCCCGTGCCTGTGGAGAACCAGGTTCTGGCCCTGGTCCAGAGGGAGCTGGCGGCGTTTAATTCGCGATTCTCTGTGCTGGAGGGAATCGTGCTGCGCCCCCCTCTGGCGGCGAGCGGGACGGCCACGGGCGGCAAGCGGGCCTCCTATGCGGCCGCCGCCTCTACGCCGAGGCCAGGCAACCAGCCCCCCAGCAGGGCTGTGGCGGCCGCCGCGAAACCGAAACCGGCTCCGGCGACACCGGCGCCAAATACGGTGCCCCCGAGGAGGGGCAAGGCGGCGGCGTCCCAGCCACCTCCACCCACTCCGCCCCCAAATCCCAATCCTCCAGCAGAAGCCGAATGGCAGGTGGCTGGAGCGAAGGAAAAGGGGCGGAAGGCGGCCAGAGCGGCCAGGGCGGCCAATAGGAAGACGGAGGAACGGCGGCGGCGAAGACAGCGAGCCGCCGCGGCTAAGCTCCGCGCCCCGAAATCCGCGGCTGTAGTAATTACGCTACAGCCGGAGGCGGTAGAAAGGGGCGTGACCTACGCGGCGGTTCTTACCAGGGCCAAGGCGGCCATAAATCTTGGCGAGCTGGGGATCACGGGTCTCCAGCTCAGGGTGACGGCAACGGGGGCCAGGATGTTGGAGGTCCCCGGTGCCACCAGCGGCCCGTCTGCAGACGCTCTAGCAGAGAGGCTCAGAGCGTCCCTGGATGCGGATGTGGCCCGAGTGTCCAGGCCCGTCAGATGCGCAGACTTGCGCATCCTGGGCCTGGACGACTCCGTCACCCCGGAGGAGGTGGTAGCCGCCGTCGCCAGGACGGGTGGATGCCTTGCCGAGGAGGTGAGGGCAGGCACCATCCGCCCAGAGCGCACGGGCATGCAGACCATCACGGTCAGCTGCCCAGTGACGGCGGCTAAAGCCATTGTTGGGGGGGGGCCGCTTACTGGTGGGCTGGGTGTCGGCGCGGGTTCGCCTGCTCGAGCCCAGGCCCCTGAGGTGCTACCGTTGCCACGTGGGGAAGCACGTGGCATGTCGGTGCGCCTCGGAGGTGGACCGCAGCGCCCTGTGTTTCCGCTGCGGTCAGCCCGGTCACAAGGCCGCGGCTTGTGATGCCCCGCCGCACTGCGATGCATGTGCGGGGGCTAACAGGCCGGCCGATCACCGGGCTGGGGGCAAGGCCTGCGCCGTACCCGCCAGGTCCGGGGGAGGGCCCCGCACCGCCGCCGCCGCCGCCGCCGCCGCTGCCGCCGCCACCGTTGCCGTGGCCGCACCCGCCGCCGCCGCTGACGCCGCGTCCGCCGGCGCAATGGATTGCCAATAACGGCACCATTGCGCCTCCCGCAGGCGGACACCGTAGGCACGGTCTGTGGACGGTGAGCAATGGGTAGCTCACCGTCCGTACGTTATTTAACGACAGACCGTGTCGACGGCGCGTTCATGTTCCGCGCAAAGAGGTGTCAGCACAAGGAAGGGGCCACTAAGGGCCAAGGCCTGCCGGGGCTGCGGGTTGTTCGAAAGAGATACCGCGCCCCCGGAACGCAAAGGGCACATGAAGGAACATAGATGGTTTTTAGTCAGTAAAAGTCTGACACTCCCTCCCGCCCCGCCCAGGACGGGGGGGGTCATTTGATGATTTTACCATCTTTAAAAAAAAAAAAAAAAAAAAAAAAAAGTGAGCACTTGAAAATACTTTGTTGAAACTTTGACGTAATTTTTACACCCTTATAAGGTACCGTATATACAAGTGCAATACACCGTTAGACGCGGCTCCGCGAGCCCTGTACACTCCCGTAAATATTTCTGGAAAATCTCAAAAGGGAAAATTTTTATTAAAGAAAAACACTTTTCCAAATTTTTACAAACTTTAAAATTTAATAACTTTGTCATTTTTAGTCATACAATAAATCTAGGGACGCCGCTGGACGCGCCTGAAGTTGCTCCACCCGAGTCCTGAAAAACAAAAAGGGATACAATTGTTAGTTTTTTAAATATAATAGTTTTTTGGTATTTTTTTCGAAATTTTTGCGTTTTTAAGCCCTTCCCTGGCGAATAACTCCCGTTCCTGTTGTGCGAACGGGTTCAAATCTTCACAGTAGACGGGACCCCCGCGCAGGCAACGCGTGTGCACCCTCAAACCAGAGCCGCCCATACAAAAATTGACCACCCGACAGTAAAAAACTGTCCAAATCACAAACATTTTGCCCGTTTAGTTACCGTTTATCCCGTTTTTCGCCAATTGTCCAAGGATCGTTCTACGTCACTGGCTCCAGCGCATCGGTCGAACTCCCAGGAGTGAAACCGCAGCGATATCCGCAAAAATCCCGTGGGAATTGGTGTAGAAACAA
Organism: Caradrina clavipalpis; assembly: GCA_932526535.1. NCBI lineage: Eukaryota > Metazoa > Arthropoda > Insecta > Lepidoptera > Noctuidae > Caradrina > Caradrina clavipalpis. The sequence continues at coordinate 17,098,838 of OW052096.1, read as the reverse complement.
GCAATTTTAGTAAAATCACCGTACATATACGCATATATCTATATATAGGTAGGTTGCAAAAGTTTACCTTAGTGAGCACTTGAAAATACTTTGTTGAAACTTTGACGTAATTTTTACACCCTTATAAGGTACCGTATATACAAGTGCAATACACCGTTAGACGCGGCTCCGCGAGCCCTGTACACTCCCGTAAATATTTCTGGAAAATCTCAAAAGGGAAAATTTTTATTAAAGAAAAACACTTTTCCAAATTTTTACAAACTTTAAAATTTAATAACTTTGTCATTTTTAGTCATACAATAAATCTAGGGACGCCGCTGGACGCGCCTGAAGTTGCTCCACCCGAGTCCTGAAAAACAAAAAGGGATACAATTGTTAGTTTTTTAAATATAATAGTTTTTTGGTATTTTTTTCGAAATTTTTGCGTTTTTAAGCCCTTCCCTGGCGAATAACTCCCGTTCCTGTTGTGCGAACGGGTTCAAATCTTCACAGTAGACGGGACCCCGCGCAGGCAACGCGTGTGCACCCTCAAAACAGAGCCGCCCATACAAAAATTGACCACCCGACAGTAAAAAACTGTCCAAATCACAAACATTTTGCCCGTTTAGTTACCGTTTATCCCGTTTTTCGCCAATTGTCCAAGGATCGTTCTACGTCACTGGCTCCAGCGCATCGGTCGAACTCCCAGGAGTGAAACCGCAGCGATATCCGCAAAAATCCCGTGGGAATTGGTGTAGAAACAAGCAATTTTAGTAAAATCACCGTACATATACGCATATATCTATATATAGGTAGGTTGCAAAAGTTTACCTTAGTGAGCACTTGAAAATACTTTGTTGAAACTTTGACGTAATTTTTACACCCTTATAAGGTACCGTATATACAAGTGCAATACACCGTTAGACGCGGCTCCGCGAGCCCTGTACACTCCCGTAAATATTTCTGGAAAATCTCAAAAGGGAAAATTTTTATTAAAGAAAAACACTTTTCCAAATTTTTACAAACTTTAAAATTTAATAACTTTGTCATTTTTAGTCATACAATAAATCTAGGGACGCCGCTGGACGCGCCTGAAGTTGCTCCACCCGAGTCCTGAAAAACAAAAAGGGATACAATTGTTAGTTTTTTAAATATAATAGTTTTTTGGTATTTTTTTTCGAAATTTTTGCGTTTTTAAGCCCTTCCCTGGCGAATAACTCCCGTTCCTGTTGTGCGAACGGGTTCAAATCTTCACAGTAGACGGGACCCCGCGCAGGCAACGCGTGTGCACCCTCAAAACAGAGCCGCCCATACAAAAATTGACCACCCGACAGTAAAAAACTGTCCAAATCACAAAAATTCGTGCCCACCCATGCCCACCCTTAATTGATTTTTTATACGGACCGAAAAATTTTTATTGTCTAAATCGACGACGGGGGCCACGACAATCAGTTCTATATACATAAAGCTGTACTTTTAATCGATATTTTGGGACCTATACCCAAAATTGACTACCCCGGGCATTACTGACACAAAACTGTGCACCCAAAGTGCATTTTGACTCACACGCCCCTATACAGCGTGTGATTAGCATATATAATATACACTTTACATCTTTACATCTTATTTTATATTATACACCATTTTTATATTGTCACTTTTTTATTGCGCCACAATTTAATTTAATTTATTATATTTTAACACTCCCTCAACATGTACCTCGCTCGAACCCCCGCTAAAAAGACCCCCACCAGCCCCGTTGTCTCTCCCCCAAGCGAGGCCAAGGTCCCCTCTCCCACGGCTTCCTCAAACGTGAGGCGTAGCGTCGGAGAGTGGGAGAACGCCAAACCGACAGCCAGCCAGCCCCCTTCATCATCAGCCGCTAGGTCGCCTAAGAGGGCGGCCCCGATCGCGGCGGCCCTCTCGCAGCCTACTAGGAAGACGGCGCAGCCTATTGACTGTAAAGTGGCGCTACGCAGAACGTCCGTTGAGGCGGCGGGAGGATCGCCGGGAACGTCCCAAAAGCAGCCCCAAAAGCCCATCGACCGGGTCACTGAAGCACGGAACTGCCTGCTCCGTGCGAAGTCACACTTGGGTGACTCACGGAACCTTCGGGCTGATCTCAAAGCCGGGATCACCCAGGCCGTGGAGCGGCTGTACCAACTGGTGAAGGAAGAGGCGGCGGCTGCCGCTTCGACAAAAGGGGTGGTGGTCGAAGCGGCCGCTAGTAAAGCGACTCCCCCCCCGGAAACCTCTCCAGCTGTCGACTCGCTGCTCGTTTCACTAGCGGAGCATAGCGCGTTGGTGAAGGAGAGCGGCGAGGAGATGAGGAGACTACGGGCGACGATGGAGGGACAGCGGGATCGTATTGAGAAGCCAGTAACTTATGCGAGTGCGGCGGCCGGTAAGCAGTATGTGCCGCCGCCGCCGCTGCACTCGCTCATAGTGAGCTCCGACGACGACAATGACACCAGCAGTGCCGTCGTCGACAAAATTAGAATAGCGGTGGACGCCAGGGAGACGGGCATCCGGGTCGATAAGGTCCGGAAGACCCGAGACCAGAAGGTCGTAATAGGTTGCCGGACCCGGGGTGAGCTGGAGGCAGTCAAGAACAGACTGGGGGGCTCAACGGCAGGGCTAAAAGTAGAGGAGGCTGTTAACAGGGATCCCCTGGTGGTGCTGACGGACGTTCTGTCTTACAACACGGACGACGACATCACCAGGGCGATCCTCAAGCAGAATCAGCATCTCCTGGGCGAGCTCAAAAAGGACGAGGTGAGGGTCGCCGTTAAATATCGGAAGCGAGCACGCAACCCGCACGAGAGCCACGTGGTCGTGCAGGTCTCCCCCCCGGTGTGGCAGATCCTGACCAAGGCAGGCCGTGCACACATCGACCTGCAAAGGGTGAGGGTCTACGACCAGACTCCCCTCGTGCAGTGCACGAAATGCCTTGGTTTCGGCCACGGCCGGAAACACTGCACCGGGACGGAGGACCTCTGCTCGCATTGCGGCGACGCTCACCTGAGAGCAGATTGCCCATCGCATCTAGCCGGTGAGCCCCCCAAATGCTGTAATTGCAAAAAAGCCGGTCATGACCATCTAGCTCACAACGGGTTTAGCCTGGACTGTCCGTTGCGCCGGCGGTGGGACGCAATAGCGCGCTCCACCGTCGCATATTGCTAATGGCGCCACCGCGACCGACGTGTCTACATTTGTTCCCCCTCGGAAGAAGCCTCCAAACTGGTTAAATGTGCAGGTACCAAACATCGGCGACACCTTGACCTTCAAGACTATGCGAGGGGGCATATCATACTCTAGCCACTCATATGGAACCGCGCGCACGTTGGCTATCCTCGACCTGGTGGAAAGCTGGAAGATAGGACAGGGAACGACGACCCCGGACCACAGCGCTACTACCTTCAACGTGAAGTTGCAGAGAGGTGAGCGTACATACACACATAACGGACGACGAGGCTTCACTTCTCTAACTGGAGCCAATTTCATGAGAAACCAGCCCAGATTAGCTCAGAACCACGCATCAGCCCGTCGGACGTCACTCCAATCAGCAACACTCAACAACCTGAAAAGACTATGAACACACACACACACACACATACACATAACATGCACTGAACCCACACAACTCCTTAAAACATACACGCGCTCACCTTGCCGTTGTGGTCCGAGGAATTAGCTACCCTGATGAGGGAAGTTCCACCAGGAAGAGACAAATACGTCGCGCGGCCCTCTCGTAAAGGCCGGGGTGATAGATGAGTACCTGCATAAATAGAGGAATACTCCGTGGTAGGCTGTGGGGAGCATAGGAGGGTGTTCCTGGTGTAAACAAGTAGGATGGATGGTCTTCTTTTGAAAAAAGGCGCCAAAATATACACATTTTTAAATTATCTATTATATATTACACAAACTAAATATATACACGTAACATAATATTTATATATTGATATTAACATATCGACTAAAAAGGGCTCAAGAAAGCGCAGAGTATTGGTGGATACCAAGGGTTTGCGCGACCCTTGAGAAAGGAAGGAGTCGACACATGTTACCACGTATTACAGACGCATACAGACACAAACACATATAACATACAATATATATAATAAAAATATCTAAACACACGCAATATATTGAATTATATTGACTAGATAACCGGATAGCAAGAAAATGGATGGGCTCAAGATAGCGCATGGTATTGACTGACGTCAAGGGTTGCGCTATCCTTGAGCAAAGAAAGCAAAACACACAAAAGGACACACATATATACATATATATATATTATAGACATATAAAAGCACACATACAAATAAAAAGTATTTAATAATAAAGTATATTAATATAAATATATTTACATCTATCCATCTATATACTACAAATAAACACTTCAAAAACGTAGCCAAATGAACAAATAGTTTATAAGTACTGGACAAACAGTCAAGCAGATAATAATACAAATGAAGCGAATTATATGCAAAACAATTTCCTAGTAAAATATAAATAACAAACATACCATAGACACCCAAAAAAGTAAACAATACAAAGGTGAAACAAATAAAATAAAAATCTAATTCCGAACAATAAACAAACACAAACAAATAATAAATGACAATGCAAACAAATGATAAATTAAACAAACAAAACACAAATTTGATTACTACAAAAACATAATAATATGATAATAATATGAAAACATAATAATAATATGAAAATCGTCACAATATAAAACACAATCTACTAATTCATCCAATTTTTGAAAAAAGTACAAACAAAACAAATGAAACAAATAACAGAAAGGCAACAAACAAACAAAATCAAAAACTATACACAATTACGATAAGAAACAAAAACTGATTAACAACGCCCCTGCTCAAGGTAGGGAGTGGAGAACTATTAAAAAAAAAAAAAAAAAAAAAAAAAAAAAAAAAAAAAAAAACCTAACCTAACCTAACCTAACCTAACCTAACCTAACCTAACCTAACCTAACCTAACCTAACCTAACCTAACCTAACCTAACCTAACCTAACCTAACCTAACCTAACCTAACCTAACCTAACCTAACCTAACCTAACCTAACCTAACCTAACCTAACCTAACCTAACCTAACCTAACCTAACCTAACCTAACCTAACCTAACCTAACCTAACCTAACCTAACCTAACCTAACCTAACCTAACCTAACCTAACCGGAAACTTTGACGTAATTTTTACACCCTTATAAGGTACCGTATATACAAGTGCAATACACCGTTAGACGCGGCTCCGCGAGCCCTGTACACTCCCGTAAATATTTCTGGAAAATCTCAAAAGGGAAAATTTTTATTAAAGAAAAACACTTTTCCAAATTTTTACAAACTTTAAAATTTAATAACTTTGTCATTTTTAGTCATACAATAAATCTAGGGACGCCGCTGGACGCGCCTGAAGTTGCTCCACCCGAGTCCTGAAAAACAAAAAGGGATACAATTGTTAGTTTTTTAAATATAATAGTTTTTTGGTATTTTTTTCGAAATTTTTGCGTTTTTAAGCCCTTCCCTGGCGAATAACTCCCGTTCCTGTTGTGCGAACGGGTTCAAATCTTCACAGTAGACGGGACCCCGCGCAGGCAACGCGTGTGCACCCTCAAAACAGAGCCGCCCATACAAAAATTGACCACCCGACAGTAAAAAACTGTCCAAATCACAAAAATTCGTGCCCGCCCATGCCCACCCTTAATTGATTTTTTATACGGACCGAAAAATTTTTACTGTCTTAATCGACGACGGGGGCCACGACAATTAGTTATATATATATATTGCTGTACTTATTATCGACATTTTGGCCTTCTTTGCCCAAAATTGACTGCCTTGGGCATCATTGACACAGAATCGTGCACCCAAAGTGCATTTTGACTCACACGCCCCTATACAGCGTGTGATTAGCATATTTACTTTTATTTTATTTTAACGCATATACAATTTACACCTTTTTACACACTTATATACTTGTACATTATTATAATACCGACATATTTTGACCTTTTACCCGACTGCACTCTATTTAATTTCTCTCATCATGTACTTGGCAAGAACGCCCGCCAAAAAGACCCCCACCAGTCCTGTTGTCTCTCCACCGGCCGAAGCAAGCGTCCCCTCTCCCACGGCTTCCTCAAACGTGAGGCGGAGTGTCGGGGAGTGGGAAAACGCAAAACCATCGTCGAGCCAGCCCCCTCCATCATCAGCCGCTCGGTCACCCAGGAAGGCGGCCCCAGTCGCGGCGGCCCTCTCGCAGCCTACTAAGAGGCCTGCGCAACCCATGGACTGCAAAGCCGCGTTGCGCAGAACATCCGTCGAGACGGCGGGAGGATCGCCGGGAACGGGACAAAAACAGCCCCAAAAACCCACTGACCGGGTCACCGAGGCGCGGAACTGCCTGCTCCGCGCAAAGTCGCACTTGGGTGACTCCCGAAACCTTCGGGCCGACCTCAAAGCCGGGATCACCCAGGCCGTGGAGCGGCTGTATCAATTGGTTAAGGAGGAGGCGGCGGCCGCCGCTTCGACAAAAGGGGTGGTAGTCGAAGTGGCCGCCAGTAAGGTGACCCCGCCCCCGGAAACCTCTCCAGCTGTTGACTCGCTGCTCGCTTCACTAGCGGAGCATAGCGCGCTGGTGAAGGAGAGCGGCGAGGAGATGAGGAGACTCCGAGCGGCAATGGAGGGACAGCGGGAACACGTTGGAAAGCCGGCAACCTATGCGAGTGCAGCGGCGGGTAAGCAGTATGTGCCGCCGCCGCCGCTGCACTCGCTTATAGTGAGCTCCGACGACGGCAATGATACCAGCAGTGCCGTCGTCGATAAAATAAGAATCGCGGTGGACGCAAGGGAGACGGGCATCCGGGTCGACAAGGTCCGGAAGACAAGAGACCAGAAGGTCGTTATAGGGTGCCGGACCCGCGGTGAGCTGGAGGCAGTCAAGAGCAGACTGGGGGGCTCAGCGGCAGGGCTAAAGGTAGAGGAAGCTGTCAACAGGGATCCCCTGGTGGTGCTTACGGACGTGCTGTCCTACAACACGGACGAGGACATCACCAGGGCGATCCTGAAACAGAATCAGCATCTCCTGGGCGAACTCAAAAAGGACGAGGTGAGGGTCGCCGTAAAATATCGGAAGCGAGCACGCAACCCGCACGAGAGCCACGTGGTCGTGCAGGTCTCCCCCCCGGTGTGGCAGATCCTGACCAAGGCAGGCCGTGCACACATCGACCTGCAAAGGGTGAGGGTCTATGACCAGACTCCCCTTGTGCAGTGCACGAAATGCCTTGGTTTCGGCCACGGCCGGAAACACTGCACCGGGGCGGAGGACCTCTGCTCGCATTGCGGCGACGCTCACCTGAGAGCCGACTGCCCGTCGCACCTAGCCGGTGAGCCCCCCAAATGCTGTAATTGCAAAAAAGCCGGCCATGACAATCTGGCTCACAACGGCTTCAGCCTGGACTGCCCGTTGCGCCGGCGGTGGGACGCAATAGCGCGCTCCACCGTCGCATATTGCTAAAGGCGCCACCGCGAACAACGTGACCACACTTGCTCCCCCCCGGGACAAAACCATCGACCAGGGAAACAAGCAGGTACCAGACGTCGGCGACACCCCGACCTCCGAGACTATGCGAGGGGGCGTATCGTACCTTAGCCACTACCATGAAACCACGAGCACGATGGCTATCCTTGACCTGGTGGAAAGCTGGAAGACAGACCGGGGTATCACGATCTCGGACCGCAACGCTAACCTTCAACGTGAAGTTGCAGAGAGGTGGGCGTGCATACATATAAAACGGACGACGAGGTTTTTCTACTCTAACTGGAGTGAACTTCATGAGAAACTAGCCCAGATTAGCCCAGAACAACGCATCAGCCCGTCGGACGTCACACCAATCAGCTACACTCAACAACCCAGAAAGACTATAAGCACACACACACACATACACAAAACATGCACTGAACACACACTACTGCTACTGCTCAACACACACGCGCTCACCTTGCTGTTACGGTCCGAGAGTGAAGAAGTGAAGAGAAGTTCCACCAGGAAGAGACAAATAAGTCGCGCGGCCTCCTCGTAAAGGCAGGGGTGATTGACAGGAACCTGCATGGAAGAGGAATAATACGTGGGGATCATGAGGAGCACAAGTGGGGAATGTCTTTAAAGCTTTTCAATTTTCAATCTTCACTTAGAAGAAACAACTACGAATATTATAATAATACAAACACACACACACACAAAATAAACATATACATAAACAATAAACATAATTATATAAGCATATAAAATAACCAATATATTATATATAAATATATATCTGAACACACAATGTTTACCAATTTATTATAGCGGAAAGTATTATATCTTACAGATGGGTTCAAGGCCGCACAATGTATTGACAGATGTTAAGAGTTTGTGCGACCCTTGAGAAAGGAACGAGACACACACCAAATAATATGGACACATTATAATACATCATTAACATATAAAAGTAATAATATATACACACATAAATACCAAAGATGGGCTCAAGATGGCGCAAGTAATTGATTGACATCAAGAGTTGCGCCACCCTTGAGAAAGGAAAGAAATACACGCAATAGAATATATATATTACAGACAATTACCAAGAACATATATCTAATAATAAATTCGTACAGATGTATACACAAACATATTTATATATATACTCAACTATTTATCTATTCATATTGATATATATACATATCCAATACAGCAGTTACAAAAAGTAATAATAATAATAAAAATAAGTAAGAGGAAATAACATAATACTCGTAGGATACAAATAAAATACGAAAATTAGGAAGCAAAATAAATAATAAATATACGTACAAAGTGCATAAACAACATACGAACAATGACGAACGGAAAAGTAACAGGCAAAAGGTGAAAAAATCAAAGGTACAATCTATAACCAAACAATATACAAACCAAACAAAGTAAATAAAACAAAATAGCAAAATACAAACAAAATCTAACAATAAATAATAAAGCAAAACACAAACAAAATCAAAAACAAAATGTAACAATAAATAATAAAGCAAAACACAAACAAAATCAAAAACAAAATCTAATAATAAATAATAAGATACAAATTAAATATGAAGCAAACTAAAAACAATGCGTAAGCAAAATAAAAAAACACACAAACATAAAACACAGGAAAACCAAGCGAATGAACACATACCCAAAGTTTTTGGAGAAAGTACAGACAAAACAAATGCAACAAATATTAAAAGAAACACTAACAAACAAAACAAAAATTACACAATCACGACTAGAAACAAAAACCTGATTAACAACGCCCCTGCTCAAGGTAGGGAGTGGAGAACTGAACAACACAAAAAAAAAAAAAAAAAAAAAAAAAAAAAAAAACCTAACCTAACCTAACCTAACCTAACCTAACCTAACCTAACCTAACCTAACCTAACCTAACCTAACCTAACCTAACCTAACCTAACCTAACCTAACCTAACCTAACCTAACCTAACCTAACCTAACCTAACCTAACCTAACCTAACCTAACCTAACCTAACCTAACCTAACCTAACCTAACCTAACCTAACCTAACCTAACCTAACCTAACCTAACCTAACCTAACCTAACCTAACCCAACCTGAGCGAACCCAACCTGAGCGAACCCAACCTGAGCGAACCCAACCTGAGCGAACCCAACCTGAGCGAACCCAACCTGAGCGAACCCAACCTGAGCGAACCCAACCTGAGCGAACCCAACCTGAGCGAACCCAACCTGAGCGAACCCAACCTGAGCGAATCCAACCTGAGCGAACCCAACCTGAGCGAACCCAATCTGAGCGAACCCAACCTGAGCGAACCCAACCTGAGCGAACCCAACCTGAGCGAACCCAACCTGAGCGAACCCAACCTGAGCGAACCCAACCTGAGCGAACCCAACCTGAGCGAACCCAACCTGAGCGAACCCAACCTGAGCGAACCCAACCTGAGCGAACCCAACCTGAGCGAACCCAACCTGAGCGAACCCAACCTGAGCGAACCCAACCTGAGCGAACCCAACCTGAGCGAACCCAACCTGAGCGAACCCAACCTGAGCGAACCCAACCTGAGCGAACCCAACCTGAGCGAACCCAACCTGAGCGAACCCAACCTGAGCGAACCCAACCTGAGCGAACCCAACCTGAGCGAACCCAACCTGAGCGAACCCAACCTGAGCGAACCCAACCTGAGCGAACCCAACCTGAGCGAACCCAACCTGAGCGAACCTAACCTGAGCGAACCTCACCTGAGAACCTTCAACAATGTTGCAGAGAGGTGAGCGAACACAGACACAACGGACGACGAGGCTGTTTAATACAAAAAAGGCAAACTGGAGCCAGTTTCGTGAGAAACTGGCCCAGCTTAACGCAGAGCATCACATCAGCCCGTCGGACGTAACACTAATCAGCAACACTCAGCAACTGGAGAACACTATCTACACATACACAAGCAACATACACATCGCATGGACCGAACACATACCGCTCATAAAAACACACACAACGCTCACCTTGGCGTGGTGGTCCGAGGAATTATCTGCCCTGAAGAGAGAAGTTGCCACCAGGAAGAGACGTATACGCTGCGCGGCCCCCTCTAGGAAGGCCGGGGTGATTGATAGGTACCTGCAGAAGAAGGAAGAATACTTCGCCAAGACCAGGGAGGCGCAGACAAAAAGCTGGAAGGAGTTTTGCGGGAAGCAGGACAAGGAGGGGCTTTGGGAAGGTATATACAGGGTGATCGGCCGCACGTCAAAACGGCACGAAGACGTTCCCCTCAAGCACGACGGAAGGTTCCTGACCCTGAAGGAGTCGACGAGATTGCTCGCCGAGACTTTCTACCCGGAGGATCGGGAAAGCGAGGACAACCCAGACCACCGCACCCCTCGACAGCGGGCCAGCCTCGTGGACGGGGAACATGATGACAACCATGACCCCCCGTTCACGGAACAGGAGCTGCGAGTGGCGGTGGAAAGCTTCAACCCGAAGAAAGCCAAGGGTGCAGATGGCCTCACAGCCGACATCTGCGCGCGAGCGATCTCGCAGGACTCGGGAACCTTCCTGGCCCTCACCAACATGTGCTTAAAACTTGGCCACTTCCCAAAGCCCTGGAAAGAGGCGGCCGTGGTTGTCCTGCGGAAACCCGCGAAACAGGACTACTCCCAGCCCAAATCGTATAGACCGATAGGTCTGCTCCCGGTCTTGGGGAAGATACTGGAAAAGATGGTCGTGGGGAGGCTCAAATGGCACCTCCTCCCGAATATGAGCGCTCGCCAGTACGGATTCATGCCACAGAGGAGCACCGAGGACTCCCTCTATGATCTGATGGGACACATTCGGGGAAAGCTTAGGCTTAAGAAGCTCATTACCGTGATCTCGTTAGACATAGAGGGAGCCTTCGACAGTGCCTGGTGGCCCGCTATAAAGGTCCGGCTGAGGGAAGAAAACTGTCCCGGCAACATCAGGAAGGTCTTGGGCAGCTACCTCCAAGACAGGAGGGTGGAGGTCAGGTACGGCGGGGAGGCACACTCCATAAGCACGAATAAGGGGTGTGTCCAGGGTTCCATAGGAGGCCCAATTTTATGGAACCTCCTCCTCGACCCGCTGCTCAAGGGCCTGACTGAAAGGGGCGACTATTGCCAGGCGTTCGCCGACGACATAGTCCTGGTCGTGGATGGAGACACTGCGCTGGAGGTCCAAAGACAGGCCAATGCCGCCCTCGCCTATGTTGGGGAGTGGGGCGTCAGAAACAAACTAAAGTTTGCACCCCACAAAACACAGGCAATGGTGGTCACCAAAAAGCTAAAGTACGACGTTCCACTCCTGAGCATGGGCGGGGTTGAAATTCCTATGGCAAAGGAGATCAAAATCCTTGGCCTCACTATCGACAGCTGCCTGACATTTAATAAACATATATTTAATATATGCAAGAAAATTGTTAATATATACGGGCAGCTGTCGAGAGCGGCCAAGATCAGCTGGGGCCTTCACGCAGATGTCATCCGAGTGATCTACAGTGCGGTCATAGAACCGGTGGCTGTGTACGCGGCGAGCGCCTGGGCGCCGGCAGTGGGGAAGCTGGGAGCCAGGAAACAGCTGGCCTCCTTCCAGCGCGGATTCGCGCAGAAGCTTTGCAGAGCCTACCGCACGGTCTCCCTGAACGCGGCGCTGCTTCTGGCTGGGATACTCCCTTTTGATATCCGTATACAGGAGGCAGCAGCCCTTTACGAAGCCAAGAGGGGGATACCCAGGCCGGACCTCGCGGGCGCGGGGATCGAGCAAAGGGCGGGGCACGCCGAAAATGGACATCCGGCAATGCATATGCACCTGGAGTTCAAAAGCCTGATAGACCAAGACGAACTTGATGCCAACAGTGACTTCGCTGTCAAAATTTTCACCGATGGCAGCAAAATTGACGGCAAGGTGGGCGCCGCAGCCTCCTTTTGGGAAGGCACTGAAGAAACCAGGGCCGCCAAGTTTAAGCTGCCGTCATATGGCACGGTCTATCAGGCAGAGCTCCTGGCCATATGCAGAGCCACGGACGACATCGTTCGGGGTGCTCAGCGGAACTTCGCGATTTACAGCGATTCCAGGTCCGCGCTGGAAGTAATAGTCAACAATGGTTCCCCGCATCCCCTGGCGGTCGAGACCCGCAAAAACCTCCGCACTGCCTTCGGCCAGGGCAAAGCTGTGTCTCTGTTCTGGCTGAAGGCCCACGCGGGCCTTGCGGGCAACGAACGCGCCGACTGTCTGGCCAAAATGGCCGCCCTCCACCTCAAACGCTCTCCCGACTACGACAAATGCCCGGTCTCATTCGTCAAGGGGCTCATCAGACGGGGGTCCCTTGGCGAATGGAACCGAAGGTATCAGTCGGGAGAAACAGCCGGGACCACCAAGGTGTTCTTCCCCGACGCCATCGCCAGCCACAAAATTATAATAAAAATCCCGATGGACGGCATAACCGCACAGTTGCTGACGGGGCACGGTGGGTTCTCCGAATACCTGGCAAGGTTCAAGTGCAGGGAGGACCCATCGTGCACCTGCTCGCCGGGCGTCCTACAAACGGCGCTGCATGTCTTGCTCGACTGCCCTATTTTCAGTCGGGCAAGATATGACAGTGAACAGGAACAAGGGGACAGGTACGAAAAGGAAACCTTGTGGGAAATTATGACAGAAAAGAAAAGGAGGGAAACATTTTTAAAATTTGCCAGGAAGGTGGTGGAGGTCGTGGCGGCTGGAAACAGATAGCGACTATTGCACTGCAAGGCCCGGCCAGCCACGACTGCCAAACGGAAAATCCACACAATTAAATAATAAAACAGGAAATAAATATATATGTTAAAATGTGGCGCCTACACTATTTAAAGGTATGAAAAAGGTAACATAAGACAGACTACAAACAACTTAATAAACAAACACACACTCAAACACACTTATTGAAAATACACAAAATACACAAAAAGAACGAAACCAGACGGATGGATAGCAAATTGATGGGCTCAAGGTCGCGCAATGTATTGACGGACATCAAGAGTTTGCGCGACCCTTGAGAATGGAAAGCATAACACACCACAGAATATATCCTTATTTAATTATTTAAGTACAAACTAAACAATATGATTTCAACATACAAAACCATTATACATAATATAAATACAAACAAAAACAACAGAAACAAAGAAAGCAGTGAATAAACGAAAGTATATAATAACCAATATATAAAAAACAACATACAAAAGAATAATTAAACATAGCAAAACTGACAACAACTAAAAATGATTAAAAACGCCCCTGCTCATGGCAGGGAATGGAGACCAGAAATTAAAAAAAAAAAAAAAAAAAAAAAAACCTCACCTGAGCGAACCTCACCTGAGCGAACCTCACCTGAGCGAACCTCACCTGAGCGAACCTAAAAAAAAAGGTGTAAAAATCAAAGGAATAGCCTATTTTCAAACAATACACAAACAAAGCAAAATACAAACAAAATAAAAAAATAATAATAATAATTCGCTTCGGTGACCTATTTGGGGAAACCGAGGGTTTTGTCTGTGCAATTATGGCCGAAGTTACCATGACGAATAACTACCAGAGATTTATTGTGAAGGATGGCACGATTGTCATTTGTCGGGGATGCCACGCGGCCGGGGGAATCAATCCGCCACATTATCTCTGGGTGTTCTCGTCTAGCTAATAAAGAGTACTTGCATAGGCACAACCTTGTAGCCAGGATCATCCATCAGCAACTTGCTCTGAAATACCGCCTTGTAGAATCGGAAGTACCGTACGTATGTGCCCGACCTAGTTCTCGAAAATAGCCATGTCACATTGTGACCGATCACTGAAACACTGGGACCGATCCATCATCACTGACAGGACTATTGTAGTCAATAAGAAATACAACAAAAAACAAATGCAACAAAAAACATAGAACAACAAACAAACAAAACATAATTATACAATCACGATTAGAAACAAAAACTTGATTTACAACGCCCCTGCTCAAGGTAGGGAGTGGAAAACAGATAAACAAATATAAAAAAAAACCTAACCTGAGCGAACCTAACCTAAGCGATACCGGGACCACAAAAAATAAAAAAAGGTTTTTTTAACCGACTTCAAAAAAAAGGAGGCTATCAATTTGACCCGTATGTACGTAATATTGCCAGAATTGCCCAGTTTTCGTATATGTTAGTCTATATCAGCGTCTGAACAAATGTGCCAAATTTCAATAGTGTATGTATGTATGTATGTATGTTTTTATGTTTGTTCACGCATATCTCCGTAACTGCAAGTCCGATTTAAGTATTTTTCAACTTAGGGAATACTGCAAGTTTCATCAAAATCTGTTAAGTAGTTTTTGAGATAGGGACTTTTTATTATATTATGTTTGTTCGCGGATAACTTCGTCGTTTATGAGCCGATTTTGATTATACTTTTTTTGTTGGAAAGCGTAAACTTCCCAAATGGTCCCATTTAAATTTCATATAGATCTGATGATGGATTCCGGAGACAGACAACGGAACTCTTCAAAAAATTACAGCAAATCAACCGCGATTGCTGCTATCGCATAAATATGCATTGTTTACGCAATTACACAACATAACATCGCGCCTGTACACTCGAGTTACACAGATGTATACTTACAGTAATATTTGAAAATTTCTCATCTAAGTAAACGAAATCGCGTATTCTGCTTTCTTATGACTTTTTTTAGCGGTGTCATGTTAATTTACATGACATGACAGTGCCTTCATGGATTTGGATAAAAGAATTGATACTAAAAAGCGAGAAATAAAAAACTTTTTTACAAAAAAAACAACCGCCTTCAAAAACTAAAAGGAGAAAAATACCTTTAGCTTTGGAAGTCGGCGGCAATACAAAACAACAAACAGAACCAAAGCCGCCGACTTCCAAAGCTAAAGTTATTTTTCTCTTTTTAGTTTTTGAAGGCGGTTGTTTTTTTTTTTTTTGTAAAAAAGTTTTAATGAATATTTTCGAAGATATTACAGAATTAAAAATTGCGGGACGTAGCGTTTGCGGCGGAGCGGGCCGATGTTTTTTACCCGACTGCGCCAGAAGGAGGGTTATGTTTTTCGAGAGTATGTATGTATGTATCTATACTAATATTATAAAGCTGAAGAGTTTGTTTGTTTGTTTGTTCGCGCTAATTTCAGGAACTACCGGTCCGATTTGAAAAATCCTTTTTGTGTTGGATAGCCCATTTATCGAGGAAGGTTATAGGCTATATAACATCACGCTACGACAAATTGGAGCGGAGCAATCAGTGAAAAATGTGGCAAAAACGGGAACAAATATTCCTTTAGAGGGTTTTAGTTGCGTGCGCTGCGTAAACGGTTAAAGTTACTCAAAAATAATGTATGAAAGAATTGTTCCTCTTAAAATATACTAAAAAAAGTCCGCGGTAGTACATGCCTAACTCTTATGGTTGACTCACAATAGCCATTTTTATGGCCAGAAAATTTGTTTTAAAATAATGCATTATTTGCGAAGGTGATTTATGAACATAGTAATAATCCTTATCAACATAAATACGTTATTTATCACAAGTGTTTAATTTTGAACAAAATTGCCTTTACATCATTTAATTTCAATGAATATCTTAGGAGATATCACAGTTCAGTTTTAAAATACCTTCGCGGCAAAGTAATGACTCTGCGAGACATTCCGTAGCTTACCTCAAAATAACAGATTAAAGGCTACATAACATCGCGCTATGAGCCACGAGAACGGATTAGTAACCAACAACCTACCGTAATGCGGGTGAAACGGCGGGGCACAGCTAGTGTATGTATGTATGTGTGTATAATTGTTTGGCACGCCCTGCAGCCTGAATGGCTTGATGGATTTTAGCTTGAGAGGTGTCGTTAGATTCGTATTTACTGTGAGAGTGGCACTGAGTATACCAAAATAAAAAAAAACAAAATGGCGGATTTTTGGCGCCAAATTCAAATGTTTGGATCGCTCTACAGCCTGAACGGCTCGATGAATTTTAGCTTGGGAGGTGTCGATAGATTCGTATTTACTGTGAGAGTGACACTGGGTATATCAAAATAAAAAACTAAAAAAATAAAAATTAAAAACGGTAATTTAAAAAACTAAAAAATCCGACTGCTTTTCTGAGTATTTATGAAAAATCCCTAAAACAGGAAATTCGTTGTACCCGATTGTACTTAAAATTGTAGCAGTCGGGACCGGGTACCGCCAGCCGGGTTTTGTAACAAACGTTCAGTTTTTCTGTAGTGTATTTAGTATCAGCATGGCACCCGTGCGAAGCCGGGGCGGGTCGCTAGTACTGTATAATTACGTATTTACCCGTGTTAATTTTAGAACTTGTTACTACAACATTCTAGTAGGTATATGTGTACCAAATTGTAGACATTTTAAACAAAGTCGAAAATAAAGACTTTTTTCCGCCCTTGAACCAATGTGCGCCGTCGACACGGTCTGTCGTTAAGTTAACGTACGGACGGTGAGCTACCCATTGCTCACCATCCACAGACCCGCGTCTAGGGTGGCCGGGAGTCGTCTCGCGGCTCCCGACGCAATATTGGTACTTAAACACGCTTTTTTCGCCTTAACACCAAAGGTAACCACAGGAAAGTCCGGTTCTGGCGGCTCCGAGGAGGAGCGTAAGTCCAGATTTCTGGAGGCGGTCAACAACGCGGTGGCGAGCGTTGCCCGCAAAAAAATGAAGGGGTCGAAGTCTCGGGCCATGCACGAGGCTTCGGCCACTATTGCGGCGGCTGCGGAGGCCCGGTTTGCGGGCGAGGTCCCGCAGCTACGGGCGGAGGTGGCCCGCCTGTCGGCTGAGGTGGAGCTCCTCATGGAGCAAAACCGGAGGCTCCAGGCCGACCTAGCGGAGTTCCGCGGGTCCGGTTCCCGCCAGGCCCCCAAGACGGGAGGCCAGCGCGGCCAGCCCCAACCCCAGCCCCAGCCCCAACCCCAGCCCAAGCCCGTGCCTGTGGAGAACCAGGTTTTGGCCCTGGTTCAGAGGGAGCTGGCGGCTTTTAACTCCAGGTTTTCCGTGCTGGAGGGAATCGTTCTGCGCCCCCCTCTGGCGGCGAGCGGGATGGCCACGAGCGGCAAGCGGGCATCGTATGCGGCCGCCGCCTCTGTGCCGAGGCCGGGCAGCCAGCCCCCCAGCAGGGCTGTGCTGGCCCCTGCGAAGCCGGCTCCGGCGATACCGGCGCCAAATACGGTGCCCCCGAGGAGGGGCAAGGCGGCGTCCCAGCCGCCCCCGCCCTCTAATCCCAGTCCTCCGGCAGAAGCCGAATGGCAAGTCGCCGGAGCGAAGGAGAAGGGGCGGAAGGCGGCCAGAGCGGCCAGGGCGGCCACCAGGAGGACGGAGGAGCGGCGGCGACGGAGACAGCGAGCTGCCGCTGCTAAGCTGCGCGCCCCGAAATCCGCGGCTGTAGTAATAACGCTACAGCCGGAGGCGGAGAAGCGGGGCGTCACCTACGGCGAGGTGCTCTCCAGGGCCAAGGCGGCAGTGAACCTCGGCGAGCTGGGGATCACCGGGGGGCTCCGGCTCCGAGTGACGGCTACGGGGGCCAGAATGTTGGAGGTCCCCGGTGCCACCAGCGGCCCGTCTGCAGACGCTCTAGCCGAAAGGCTGAGAGCGTCCCTAGACGCGGACGAGGCCCGAGTCTCCAGGCCCATCAAATGCGCAGATCTGCGCATCCTTGGCCTGGACGACTCCGTCGCCGCAGAGGAGGTGGTGGCCGCCGTCGCCAGGACGGGTGGATGCCCTGCCGAGCAGGTTAGGGCGGGCACCATCCGTCCGGACCGCTCGGGCATGCGGGCAGTCACAGTCAGCTGCCCCGTGGCGGCGGCCAAGACCATTGCAGGGGGCCGTAGATTGTTGGTGGGCTGGGTGTCGGCGCAGGTCAGACTGCTGGAGCCCAGGCCCATGAGGTGCTTCCGCTGCCACGTGGGAAATCACGTGGCATGCCGATGCGCCTCGGAGGTCGACCGCAGCGCCTTGTGTTTCCGCTGCGGTCAGCCCGGGCATAAGGCCGCGGCTTGTGATGCCCCGCCGCACTGCGACGCATGTGCGGGGGCTAGCAAGCCCGCGGATCACCGGGCTGGGGGCAAGGCCTGCGCCGTGCCCGCCAAGGCCGGGGGAAGGCCCCGCGCCGCCGTCACCGCTGCCGCTGCCGCCGCCGCCGCCGCCGCTCCCGCGGCCGCCATGGAGTCTGCGCCCGCCGTCGCTGCAACGGCTACTCAGGGGGGTGCAATGGACTGCCAATAACGGCACCATTGCGCCTCCTTCAGGCGAACATCAACCACTGCGTCGCCGCTCAGGATCTGCTGCTCCAGAGCATGGCGCAGTGGTCGATACACGTCGCCGTGGTCGCTGAGCCGTACTTTGTCCCGCCCAGAGAAACCTGGGTGGAGGACCTTAGCGGCTCAGTGGCCATAATTGCGTCGGCCGCCGCCGGCACCCCGTCCCTTGAGGGAATCAAGAAAGGACAGGGGTGCGTAGCAGCCCGGTTCGGGGGGATCGTTGTAGTTGGTTGCTACTTCTCCCCGAACCGAACTCTCGCCGAGTTCCACAACTCCCTCATGGAGTTGAGTGTCGTCGTCGGAAGCCATTCCCTCCCCGTGCTAGTGCTCGGGGACTTCAATGCCAAAAACTTGGCTTGGGGTTCTCGCTGCACGGATGTGCGGGGGAGGATGCTGGAGGACTGGACCCTGGAGAAGGGTCTAGTCATCCTGAATCGGGGTTCTGTACCCACGTGCGTGCGGATGCGGGGCGAATCGGTGGTGGACATCTCGTTCGCCAGCCCCGCTCTGTCGCCGCGGGTTCTTGACTGGCGCGTTGTGGAGGGGGTGGAGACCTACTCCGATCACCGGTACATCCGGTTTGACGTCTCCGCCCCGGACTCCAGCGCGCCGGTCGTGCAGGCCCCGAGTGGTCCGCGTTGGGCGCTGAAGCAGTTGGACCGGGAGCTCCTCCTGGAAGCCTCGATCGTGCAGGCCTGGGTGTCATCACCGGACAGGCCTGCCGACATAGACAGTGAGGTGGAGTGGTTCCAGGGGGCCATGTCCGAGATTTGTGACGTGGCAATGCCCCGAGTCCCGCAAGGCGGCGCCCGCCGGCAGGTGTACTGGTGGTCGCAAGAGATTTCGGCGCTGCGGGAGGCATGCGTCGCTGCGCGACACCCGTACGCCCATCATCGCAGGCTCCGCATTCGGCCACCGAATGCGGCGGCCATTGAGGCGGAGCTGTACGAGGGGTACAGAGAGGCGAAGACCGCCCTCAACGAGGCCATTTCGCGGGCCAAAGCTCAGGCCCGCGAGGAGTTGCTGGGGACTCTGAACGCGGATCCGTGGGGGCGCCCTTACAAGACGGTGCGGGATAAGATCCGCACCTGGGCCCCCCCGCTGACGCAGAGTCTCCGGCCGGAGCTCGTTGAGGACGTGGTGAGCGCTCTGTTCCCCTCGCGGGGAGAACATCCTCCCCCGCCCATGGCTCCGCCGCCTGCGATGCCGGAAGCGGACCACACCGACGACGACACACCAGAGGTGACTGGGGTAGACCTGAGGGTGGCGGTACGTAAGCTGAAAGGCAAAAATACCGCCCCGGGACCCGACGGCTTGCCTGGGAAAGCCTGGGTCCTGGCCTCAGAGGCTCTAGGGCCCCGATTGGAGGGGCTCCTAAGCGCATGTTTGGAGAGGGGCCAGTTCCCACTTCGTTGGAAGACGGGGAAGCTGGTCCTCATTCGGAAGCCTGGGCGCCCTGCGGACTCACCGTCCGCATACCGGCCCATCGTGCTGCTCGACGAGGTGGGCAAGCTCTTTGAAAGAGTGATTGCGGGCCGCCTCGTCGGGCACCTGTCTGGGATGGGGCCGGACCTTGCGGACTGCCAGTTCGGCTTCCGCAGGGGGCGCTCTACGGTGGATGCCATCATGCGCGTCAGAGCTCTCTCGACGGGGGATGCTGTATCCCGGGGCGGGGTTGTGTTGGCGGTGTCGTTGGACATCGCCAACGCGTTTAACTCCCTGCCCTGGTCCTGCATTAGGGAGGCACTCCGGTACCACCGGGTGCCGAACTACCTCCGTCGGGTGGTCGGGGCCTATCTGTGTGATAGAGCCGTGATCTACCCTGGTCGAAATGGTGAATGGAACCGGCGAGAGATGTCGTGCGGTGTTCCGCAGGGATCGGTGCTGGGGCCGCTCCTGTGGAACATCGGCTACGACTGGGTGCTACGTGCTGACCTCCCCGAGGGCGCCAGCGTAGTGTGCTACGCGGACGACACACTGGTCCTGGCGCAGGGGAGGTCGCACGAGGCGGCGGCCGACCTTATGACACGCGGGGTTGCGACAGTCGTTGAGAGGATCCGGCAATTGGGTCTCGAGGTGGCCTTGCACAAGTCCGAGGTCCTGTGTTTTCATGGGCCTCGGAACGCGCCACCGTCGGGATCCCAAATCACGGTAGGAGGGGTTTCCGTCGGCGTCGGGTCGACGATGAAGTACCTGGGACTTGTCCTCGACAGCCGATGGAACTTCGTGGAGCACTTCCGACGTTTGGCTCCCAAGTTGGCACGGGCTTCGGCCGCTCTAAAGCGGCTCTTGCCCAATTTGAGGGGGCCAAACGCCTCCTGCCGGAGGCTCTACGCCGGGGTCGTGCGTTCGATGGCCCTTTACGGGGCCCCGGTGTGGGCGCGGGGCTTGAGGCGGCTTGCCGCCCACTACCTGAACGCGTCCCAGCGGGTGATCGCCATAAGGGTCATCCGCGGATACCGCACGATCTCCGGCGAGGCAGCGAGCCTCCTTGCCGGATTGCCGCCATGGGATCTGGAGGCGCTGGTCCTCGCGCGCCTACACGAGTGGCGCGCGGAGGCACTGGGCCGGGGCGAAACTCCGCTGCCGCGGCAAATTGCCGCCCTGCGGACGGAACTCCGGCTCGATCTCATGGCGACATGGAGAGAACGACTGTCGCAACCTCGTGCAGGGCTCGCCTCGATTGAGGCGGTAAGACCCCTCTTTGAGGAGTGGCTGGAGCGGCGCCACGGCGCCCTCACCTACCGCCTGACGCAGGTCCTCACCGGACACGGATGTTTCGGGAGGTTCCTGCACCTCATCGGGCGGGAGGAAACGCCCGGGTGTCACCATTGTGAGGATCGCCCCGAGGACACGGTGGAGCATACTTTGGCGGTGTGCCCTGCTTGGGCTGAGCACCGCCGAGTCCTCGAGGCGGCCATCGGCGGCGGCGCCCTCTCGCGTCCGGCACTGGTCCAGGCCATGGTCCGGAGCGAGGGGGAATGGGAAGCAGTCGCCTCCTTCTGCGAAGCTGTAATGCTAGAGAAGGAGGCGGCGGGACGGGAGAGGGAAAGGAGGGTCCCCCGTCCCAGCGGCCGCCGCGGTAGACGATCCGGGCGTCGGGAGCCACGTGACGACTCCCGGCCACCGTAGACGCGGGTCTGTGGACGGTGAGCAATGGGTAGCTCACCGTCCGTACGTTCACTAGCGACAGACCGTGTCGACGGCGCGTCCGTGTTCCACGCGCGCCTCAAAGAGATGTCAGCAAATTGGATGGGGCCACTGAGGGCCGATGCCTGCCGGGGCTGCGGGTTGTTCGAAAGAGATACCGCGCCCCCGGAACGCAAAGGGCACATGAAGGAACATAGACGGGTTTTAGTCAGTAAAAGTCTGACACTCCCTCCCGCCCCGCCCAGGGCGGGGGAAGTTATTTGATGATTTCCCGTGTATAAAAAAAAAAAAAAAAAAAAGGAAAGTCCGGTTAAGCAGTACACAACCTCCTAGGTTGCGAGATGCCATTCCGAAAAACAAAAAAATAATAATGACCACAACGCGCGGGCCAATATTACGTCAGATGTTCATTGCATCGTGACATTGCGTTTCGTAAGTAAACTGTTAATTGCATTTAGTACCTACTTGTAAATCATAGGTAGACTAAATGTACCTAACCTACCTAAATGAATGTGTAATTAATTGTTTAACTGAAGTAAAATAAGTTTAGACTACGTGTTCTTATGTTTTTTTTTATTGCAAATATTTGTGCAACTTTTGTACAGGGTGTAAAGGACAACCCTTCGCAGACTGATAGACTGACGTATCTAAAACCAGGTGAAAAGAACCACGCGGGCGAAGTCGCGGGCAGTTCGCTAGTGTTAAATTAAATTTATTCCTACCTTACGCCGTATGAGATACAGCTCGAAGTGACTTCCACCACAGAGTAAATAACTGTTTTAACCTCCACCGAGACATTCACACACATTGTCGCGGCACAGGGTCTCTGCGTGTAAGCGGGTCATCAGCATCAATCTTCGTGAGTTCGTGGTAGTTGGAGCGCAGCTACTGGAACGAGTTCGTGATGCGGTCTCGCATTTCTTCCGCACTTTCACATGCACTGACAAACACTCCCTAAGATGACACACAGTCACACTGACCACTTTTTCCTTTACGTAGCCCCATAAAAAAGTTCAAAACCGTCAGGTCTGGCGACCGTGCGGCATGCTGCACCCTCGCGGCTTCGGGGCGCGCGGGAAGAAACACCGGTCCAAGCATTTTACCATCAGACAGTCCAGACATTTCTGATCGAATTCAGCCCGCAACCACCGGCAATAAGCCATTCGGTGGCCAAGATCACGAGGCATTAGGGCTTGGACATTGTGCATGGACGTATGGACGTTGTTGATCACTACGCAGCGTTTTGTGCACGGACCTGTGAGAGACGCGGGCTCCACGATTCCGCCGCAATAGACGAGTTCCAGTGCGTGTGCTTAGGCGTGCGTGGATTTCGGCGGACAAAGTGAAAATCAGAGTTTCCAAGCGAAGTGATCTTCCCGCGGCGCCTTCCCAATGGGGTACGATAGGCTGATTTTCTAGCATGCATTTATAGACACTGGTAATCATCTGGGAGTCTGATGGATACCGAGGATCAGGATACCTTGACTCTTAAATTAATTACCTCGAGGTATTATAATTTCTCCGTACTAATGAACACTAAATCTGCCCATTTTTACTATAATATACAACACCACACTAAAAAACAACGAAATTAAGTAGAACAGCGTAATTTCACATTGAGGCTGCGCGCGCGATTTGTGGCGTTTGCGGCACACATGACCATGACAACAAAAAAACTTTTTTACAAAAAAAGACAACCGCCTTCAAAAACTAAAAAGAGAAAAATAACTTTAGCTTTGGAAGTCGGCGGCTTTGGTTCTGTTTGTTGTTTTGTATTGCCGCCGACTTCCAAAGCTAAAGTTATTTTTCTCTTTTTAGTTTTTGAAGGCGGTTGTCTTTTTTTGTAAAAAAGTTTTTTATTTCTCGCTTTTTAGTATCAATTTTTTTATCCAAATCCATGAAGGAACTGTCATGACATGTAAATTAACATGACACCGGTAAAAAAAGTCATAAGAAAAAGAATACGCGATTTCGTTTACTTAGATGAGAAATTTTCAAATATTACTGTAAGTATACATCTGTGTAACTCTTTCGAGTGTACAGGCGCGATGTTATGTTGTGTAATTGCGTAAACAATGCATATTTATGCGATAGCAGCAATCACGGTTGATTTGCTGTAATTTTTTTAAGAGTTCCGTTGTCTGTCTCCGTAATCCATCATCAGATCTATATGAAATTTAAATGGAACCATTTGAGAAGTTTACCCTTTCCACCAAAAAAAGAATAATCAAAATCGGTTCATAAACGACGAAGTTATCCGCGAACAAACATAATATAATAAAAAGTCCCTATCTCAAAAACTACTACCGTTAAGGAGTACTGTAGCATCATCACCAGGACAGCAGCATCAGATGTTGACACCCTGAAGCATATACCTGAGTAAGACATGATTACGTAACAAAAACAACATACGAGCATACAATTTTCGGTGGTTGCCCTCGATTTCTCCTGGATTCCATCATCAGATCCTGGACTGGTGAAAATGGGACCACCTCAGAAGTGAACTCTATCCAACAAAAAATTTTTTTTTGAAATCCGTCTATAATTGACGAAGATATCGGTGAACATACATAAAAAAAAAAAAAAAAAAAAAAAAAAAAATATTATACATACAGACGAATTGAGAACCTCCTCCTTTTTTGAAGTCGGTTAAAAAGCGATTAACGACAACGACGTCAACGACACAAACACAGACCGGCCGGCGGCGTCAACGTGCTGAACGTCCGTGCCGCTGCCGCGTGAGCCGCGTCTCGTTTTGCACGGTTTTACAGGAATATGTTACCAATTTCTTACGAAATTGTAATTTTGTGCAAAAATGTTGTGAAAGAAAATACTACTATAATAAATAATGCTCTAAACTTAAAATCGGACGCGGATGGCCGGGGCTTCACGGTCCCAGAAGAGCTTCGCGGGTGCTCGTCGGGGCTATAAAAATCCGGCTGGTGCTTAAAGCAGTGAATCATTTAATTCTATCTAACATTTTCGTTCACAAATTGAGGTCTAATAAGTTGGCAATACTGTTGCGAATAGGCAGTTAGGGCTGCCAGATCGTATAATTGGATACAAAATCTGTATAATCGGACGGTGTATTGTATCCATGATATTTCGTATAATACGATACAATTAAACAAACGGCATGAAATGGAAAGTGAGTTCGCCTCTTGCTTTTTTAGAAATTGACCTCTCATCTGTATAGGATAAACAAAGGTGCAGTTAAAGTATAGCCAGAGTGTCGTGTGAACTCGTGTGGCCATAGCTCCTGATTGTGACCACTTGAATGGGTTAGTTGAGGTTTCGTTCGGTATCCTGTGCAGGTTTTTTCTTTCATAGTTGTTAATAAGTTATCATCTGTGCTTTGCTTGAGATTACAAGACTATTCACTCGGAGATTAAAAAAGTAATAAATAAAACGAATCAGCATTAAAGTACAGGTAAATATGTCCATTTTATGAAATTATAAAGAAAAATCGATTTATATAATGGTTTTGTTTAATGCGATCAAATTTTGTATAATTGCAGATACTGAAAGGTATAGCCGCGATTTATTTGCTGGCAGCCCTGCGCCCATTAGGAGCTTGGAAGGAGTAGGTAGACTAGGTAGTATGCGGTGAGTTGAATGAATTCGGTAGCTAGGCCACAGATTAACTAATAGTTCTTATGGGCTAGGCAGAGAGAAAATAACTGATTTCACGCGTCGTTTTTTTACGAGAATTTCAACGTCCATTACTGGTTTTTGGATTTACTGATTGTTTTTTATTGAAATAAAGGAAAACTAACTGAAAAACGGGAAAATATATATGGAATTTTTCCTGAGAAAATTTCTGGTGGAATATGATTCAAAATAAGGAGCTGAACACAGGGTGCGTTGGGGTCTCCCGTATAACCTGTATTCACAATATGTTATTTCTGATGATAAATACATGTTTGCTTGATGTCGGTCGTGCGTGTCGGATTTCCGTTTTATCGGGTTATGAGAGTTAAGGAAGAAGGAGTGCACCTGTGTTTGCGCACACACTAGTGCACTATAATATCTCCTGCGTAGGTACGTGGCTAGCCTGCATTGTGATTAGCCGCCGTGGCCGGAATCGGTCTGGAGAATTACATTTTTACATGTTATTTAAAATGTAAAATAAAAAAAAAATACGTAGTACTTATAATTTGTTTTTTCTTCAAACCCTTCAAAATTAAGCGTTTTATAAAAAATGGCTTACAAAACGGTAATTTAAAAAACTAAAAAACCCGACTGCTATTCTTTAAAAATCCCTAAAACAAGATAAATTGTAGCAGTCGGGACCCATTCTAGAAATGGAGGATTAGTGAATTGAGAGCACATACCTATATTACATTGCAGATGGTCCCGAATGGGTCCCGACTGCTACAATTTATCTTGTTTTAGGGATTTTTAAAGAATAGCAGTCGGGTTTTTTAGTTTTTTAAATTACCGTTTTTTATTTTTTATTTTTTTAGTGTTTTAAAAAAGAAATTAATATACCCCAGTGTCACTCTCTCAGTAAATACGAATCTAACGACACCTCTCAAGCTAAAATCCATCGAGCCGTTCAGCCTGCAGAGCGTGTCAAACAATTATACATACAAACATACATACATACAAACATACCCTCGAAAAACATAACCCTCCTTCTGGCGCAGTCGGGTAAAAATACACACCTTCGCACCTTTTCTCACTAAAAAGTGTAGTAGTGAGTAGTGTGTGCATTTTTTATGTTTTTTGTTCTTGTTCTCAGTTGGATATCTTTATTTTCTTAATATTTTTTTATTTGTAATAAAGATTTTTGTACTGTCGTTATAGTGCAAAAATGACACTTCTTGGTACTTAAACATAATGTTGCTTTTAAAAGAACAAAGCTAAAAAGAAAAGACTTATTTTTAAATGCACATCAAAAAACTTATCACTGCCCGTGACTTCGTTTTGTCTCTCACATAAAGTTATGTCCTTTGTTACTGTTCTGCTCCTGTGTGTCGTAGCGTAATGTTATAAAGCCTATGTAACTTCTTAAAAATTTAGCTATCTATTGGTGAAAAAATTGACATAATCGGACCAGTAGTAGTACAAACAAAAAATCTATCTTTTTTTACCCGACTACGGCGAAGCAAAAAGGAGGGTTATGAAGTTGACCGGTATGTATGTATGTATGGATGTTCATCTGTTCCCTCATAACTTCTAAACCATCTAACGTAAATTGACGAATGAGGTGTCATTGGAAGCGTCTAAATTGTCCGCTGGTATAGTATAGGCTACGTTATTTTGCAATAAATTGTATGTGGCGCCCTCTAGGGCTCATGAAGATGTAAAATAATATTTTTTTCTTCCAAATATGGTCGTGTTGCATATCAAATTAAAGGGCTTAATTAGCACATTTGTTAGTAAATTGTACATGGCACCCTTTAAACGCACCATAAACCTAGCTAACTAACCAATGTTTTGTTTGGGAGACCTAATAGATTATTCCATAATTGTGTATAATTTTGCAGTTCCAGTAATATTACGAATATAAATGTCTAAATTTAAACCCCAAAATAATTTAAATAAAAAAGAAGTTTCAAAAACTAAAACCCGACTACAAAAAAATCACGTTCTAAAAAGTATTAAACAAGAAAACATTCTCATCTGAAAGCCGTGGTCGTATGCCACCTATTCCGGTAAAACAGTAGTGTATAATAGAACATTAATCTTTAGCACTAAAGTTTAGGGCAAAGTGGCATACGACCACGGCTTTCAGATGAGAATGTTTTCTTGTTTAATACTTTTTAGAACGTGATTTTTTTGTAGTCGGGTTTTTTTATAATGTTAAATTAAGTTATTTTGTGTTCTGTACCGGCCATTTTTGATTGTAACATGCCCATGATTTTTTCACACAGACTTGAAAACGAAACAAGTCTTGTTCTGTGACACTTCGTTCCAAGTTTTTTGACTGACTTCTAAAAAAGGAGGAGGTTCTCAATTCGGATGTTTGTATTTTTTCTTTTTTGTTATCATACAAAAAACTAAAAATATCAATAACGTTGTAGAAAATAATTTTCTTAGAACAATATCATAATTTACGTTACATTTCAAGCTGAACTTTCTAATGCCAATAGATAGTTGACGCTTATTACCAGAATAAAATTTGGCAGCACTGTACCAACAAACGTCACTCACTGAGCGACTGTCAAAGTCAGTGAGCATAATGTCATTAACACGTTGCATTGCGGTTGTGTCGGTTCCGGTTTGTTTGTCGATATTGAGACGAACATTCGTGACGGGCTCCGTCAGTTACCCGCAAGCCTGTGCTAAAGGCGTCACCAGTGCGAGCACGCAGTCACTCAGCGCTACCACAATGTACATCGCAGAGGAACGAGGATCGGCTTACTCACCGGACTACCGGGTTTATTTCAGTAAGTAGAACCACAGTTTGAACTGCCCCGTGCTGGCTGGCCTCGGTCTGGCCCAGCGTATATTTGGAGGTTGCTCCCTTTTACCTGACCCATTACTTGTATCAACCATAGAAAGTCGTTGGACTTTGCACTTCTCTGTCATTCCATGTTTAAGTTTATTGTTGTCATTGTCACTCAGTAGAGTGTAAAATGTTATAGGAGTATCGCGGGTTTGCCAGTGAATGGTATAACCTATCACCTACCTAACTATTGACCTTGAACTTCTAACATTCTAAAACATGTATGGCTTGCATGTATTTTAGAATTATTATTATCTATTTGTAAAATTATTTTTTGTGAGAATATTTTATGAAGCATTTTGGTGTTTCATGTAGTAGTAGCATGAAGTATGAGTATGGCATCATACAGTTGTTGAAAAGCCTTTTAATACAAGTTATATATTTCAAATTTATTTCATTATTTATTTATTTATTTCAGGTATCACAGACCCGTAACATAACTAGCCATATAGACTAGCATACACAACATAATTTTTAATGGTACCATTCACTTTTCTTCTTAAACACATATTTTTTTTTTTTATCAGATTATACATAATAATATCATAATAAGTACTATCTCATGACAATATACTTAGGTATTATAATTTCATACCTAATTTAAAACACATTTAGTTTTCATTGTTCAGCAACTTGGTCTCATAGCATAAAATTATATTATCTGATAAGGTCTAGATAATAATAACCATAATAACATTTCCATTCACTGCAATAGAGACAACAATCAGCTAAATAATTGTTGGAATTGATTGTGTAGTTACATAATAGGTATACAGGGTACTATGAGTTGACTCTCAGGTTAGTAGACTGACTGAGATACAATGATGCGTGCCATTCACTTGGTAGAGGAGTGTTTCTTAAATAATGCACTGAGCTCCTATTTACTTGGCATCTGCACTACTGTTCCCAATAAGAATTGTATTTTAGATGGTGAATCTCAACTGTATGAAATAGAAGAGACACAAGGGGTGTATAATATAATAATGCACTCTCTATGTTTCCTACTAAAGGCTAACACTTACTGATTTTAACAAATAAGATGATGGTGTACTGTTATAAATGTATTCATATTGCAAGCGACTGACTATTATACAGGTTCTGATAAAAAAAAGTAACAAGCTGATTTTTACCATTAATTAATAAGCCATAAAAACTTGAGACTAAAGTTGACCTTTCAATATGACATGGGATCAACAGAGCAGCTAGTAGCTGCATCAGGCTACGTGACAGTAATCTTGTTTTGAAGTTGTAACAGCCATCTTTATTATTTTCCTTGTTGTTTCCTTATACCACTACAATGATCTGCTGCTCCCTGCTGTCCCTTATCACTTTTATCAGGTGTACTGATAAAGTGGATAACATTTTTTACCAGAATTTGGGCAAGTAAAAATTGCTATCAATTTTATTAAATGATTCAATTGTAAAGTTTATTAGAAGTTAGTTAGTGTTTCTTGCAGATTCAATATTCAAAGGGTACATGGCAGTATGGTTATTATTACTAATACTAGGCTGGTTGCTACGGCTGTATCTGTTAAGTAATAGGCAGCCCGTTGTAATTGTAACGGAATATGTTGTACTATGGCGACTACCATATCATTTCTTCTCGTGTTGTAGCAAAAACATTATTGTTATTTGTTTATTTATGAAACAAATGAATGAGCAATAGCTGTATAAAACTAGCTGTTATGTAGATCTATGAGTAACCAAAGGACATAAATGACATAGTATTCATTACTATGTCATCACAGTCATCCAAGTCAACCTATCAATATAAGGAATGTGACAAAGCTCAGCACAGGCTACAGTTAGTGTTGCCAACTTTTTCTGCAACAATAAACACAAAATTAATGTTGGTGAAGGGAAACAAACAGTAATATTGAAGTTTTTTTTTTGTCATTTATAATACAACACACCATTCATGTTTAAACAGTGGCTTTTTGCTTATCTTCAAATAAGGGGTTTCTTTATAACTTCCAAGCATCTCAATGGCTGGATGGATTTTGACCAATAAAGTGATCTATAATAATAATAAATCATTTTATTATCAAGCTACTGAGGGCCATAGATCATCATCATCTTCTGCTTAGCCTTTTCCCAACTATGTTGGGGTCGGCTTCCAGTCCAACTGGATGCAGCTGAATACCAGTGTTTTACATGGAGTGACTGCCTATCTGACGTCCACAACCCAGTGACTGGGCAACACAATACCTCTTGATTAGACTGGTTGTCAGACTTCTTGGCTTCTGACGACTGTCAAAGATCTACGAATGACAGCCGGGACCAACGGCTTTACGTGCTTTCCGAGGCACGGGGGTTTCACACCACCAACTTCCAAACTCCGGGCTTTTACTAAGAAATTCCTAATGGAAAAACCCAATAACACTTTTTGCCCGACCTGAGAATCGAACCCGGGACCCCATGCTCATCAGTCGCTCTTGCGACCACAAGACCAACGGGGCAGTCCACCACTGAGGGCCATAGATAATGTACACAAAATAATCTTAAACAATAATAAAGTAATTGTCATATTAAAACTTTATTTAAGTAAGTATAAAGTGTATACTTCATACACGTTACGGTGTAGCAACGTGTTTCACTGCGTGGTGTCACGTAAGGGTCAGTTCACACCGAGACGCGACGCTGCGCGCACCTTATAATAGAGCGACTCAAAATATAACTTATTCAGTACACGAAAACATACGCATTTCATTGTTTGAATTTAAAATTCGTTACACCTTTTCACAGTGAAATTGTTACAATAAAATATGTATCTTTTCGTGTAGTAAATGAAGTTATATTTTGATTAAGTAGCTCTATTAAAAGGAGCGCGCAACGTCGCGTCGCGTCTCGGTGTGAAGTGACCCTAACCGACCAAGGAAACGTCGATATACAACACGTTTCGGCTAAACGAATCTACAGACCATCATGAAAGGGGACTTCCTTTCATGATGGTCTGTAGATTCGTCTAAATTAATCTAAACGTGTGACGGTTTACAAGCTTTGTTTAACACTTACTTGGCGGTAGAGACGACAAATAAAGCGTGCATATTGAGTCGTATTAATATTTATCATTAAATATAGGTAAGTCTTTCAAAAGCAAAGCACTTTACAAATTAATAAGTAAACGTATAAAACATGACTATGAAAATCACAGATCACATATAATAAAGAAACATTTAAATACATACAACAGCTTGAAGCGAGCATATAAAGAATTGAGGACTCACAAGACCTGGATAGCGAAACTTAAGGGATCAAGCAAGACGCATTGCAACAGGGACGAGATACTGAACATCGCATCTGCATTTTACCAGAACTTATACAGCTGCTCTACACAAGTGCAACCACCTATCGGCACAAATCTTTTGGATATTGAAAATACGGAGGAAATAGAACCATTTGATATAACAGAAATTATAGACCAAATCAAGAGAATGAAAGACGAGAAGAGCCCAGGTCCGGACAACATATCCAACGAAGTAATCAAAATAGGCCACCCGCAATTGGTAACCCCACTAGTTCGTCTTTTTAACATGATTATTGAAACTACTACCACGCCTAAGCAATGGTCTGAATCCAACATAATACTGTTATACAAAAAGGGAGACCCCAAAGACGTTTCGAATTACCGTCCCATTAGTTTATTATCGTCTTTGTACAAGCTTTTCTCATCCACCGTTGAAAGAAGAATTGGCCAAGTACTAGACAGGAGACAACCGGTAGAACAAGCAGGTTTTAGAAAAGGTTACAGTACAACCGATCATATTCATACACTGGAGCAAATAATAGAGAAGTACCAAGAACTCCAAAGACCGCTCTATATCGGCTTCATCGACTATCAAAAAGCCTTCGATACTATCTCACATTCGTCAATATGGCATGCTTTGCTTTCACAGAATGTCAATATAACCTACATAAAAATCCTGCAATGTCTTTACGAGAAGAGTCAAAGTAGAGTTCGATTGGAAAGGGTAGGGCCACCCATTGATATTAAAAGAGGAGTCAGACAAGGCGACCCAATCTCGCCTAAACTTTTTATAGCAGTCCTAGAGTCGGTATTAAGTGGGCTGGATTGGAACAAAGCAGGTATCTGTATCAAAGGAAAGTACATTTCACACCTTAGATTCGCCGATGACATCGTTCTTCTGTCCGAAAAACATCATACACTAGAAAATATGATCTCAGCATTACACAAAGCAAGCAAAGAAGTTGGTTTAGAAATAAATTTAAGTAAAACAAAAGTGTTGACCAACCATTTAAAGAAAGATATAAAACTCGAAAATATTCAGTTGGAATATGTAGATAACTATATATACTTAGGAAAACAAATATCTTTCAATACAAAAAACAACGAACAAGAAGTAGACAGAAGAGTCCAAAAGACCTGGAACAAATTTTGGAGCCTAAAGGAAGTACTGAAAGGGAAATTTCCTGTTAAACTAAAGAAAAAAATTATGGATTCATGTCTCCTCCCATCTTTGACCTACGCATGTCAAACCTGGAAATTTACAAATAAAATAAAAAATAAAATTAAGATTACTCAAAGAGCCATGGAGCGAAGTATGATGAAAATAAATAAACTACAAAAAATCCCACATAAGGAAATCCGTGAGAAGACAGACGTAATTGATGCGCTAAGGTTTGCACTGAAACTTAAATGGAGGTGGGCGGGCCATGTAGCCAGAATCACCGACGACAGATGGACGTTACGAGCGACGGCATGGCCGGGACCTGCGGGACACAGAAAGAGAGGCAGACCGTTCGCACGGTGGGCCGACGACATTACACAAGTAGCTGGTCGGGGTTGGATCAGAGTAGCACAGGATAGGGACAAATGGCACGCACTGGAGGAGGCCTTCACCTGAAAGGGGTTCTTGCACCATCACCAATTAAAAATTATGGTAAATATAAAAATAAACAATGAATAATAAAATGAATGTTAAAAAAAAAAAAAAAAAAAAAAAAAAAAAAAAAAAAAAAAAAAAAAAAAAAAAATTTAATTGAGGAATATAATCATGTACAATTTAATTTTTTAAATAGATAAGTATATAAATAAGTAAATAAATAAATAAGGAAACCATGTTTGCATGCAATTAATCTTTTATACTTATTTTCATTATAATTGCTGTAAATGTTAAATAAATAAATAAAATATATACACTAAACGAATAAATAATAAAACAAAATGGATGTAACAAATGGTAAATTTATGAATTAATGAATATAATAATGTATAATTAAATAAATAAATGAATGAATTAAATAAATATATTAAATAAGTAAATAAAGAAACCGTGTATGCATGCAAGTAATAATTTTACCCTTAAATTTTTTATTGTAATTACTGTTGATGATAATTTTAATTTTGCAAGAAATAAAAGGCTTTTTATTTTTTATTTTATTATTATTTTATAAGTCTTTCAAAATCAAGATGTTTCCTTTAGATTAGATATTACAGCCACAAGCTCCGTCTTTAAAGTATTTGCGTCACACACTTGCGATCTTAATCCGAAGGACGAATAAGTAATCCATTGCAACTGTCCAAATGTAAAGCATTGACATTTTTGTGTTTCAATTTTTCTAGGCTATTAATTATGCATACTATTATTTATTATTAAGAATTTAAATATACTTAACTAAAATGTTAGTTAAAGTTACGTCATCACGTTTTCATGTTTTTAGTTTGCTTTATAAGCAGCAGTCAGGTTTTTATTGTTTATTACCGTATTACATTTATAATGTGATATTATAATTGAAGATAGTGTAGATCGAATAACTACTGAAGATGCTCTCAGGGCAGATAGGAAGCGTCCACGTAACGCAAGGTTACGAAGGTCGTTTAGTTTCAATAGGTAGTAATATTATGTTTTGTGACGCGATCGCTTATCGCCTTCTACGTGTCACATGTTCGTTGGGATCCAGCGAATTAATATCAATTCATTGCTGAATATGATCCGCCGACGCGTTTCTAGGTTTCTTTCTACAACAGTAACTGTAGGTCTCATTAACAACTCACGGCGGGCGACATTCAGATGCCACCAGACTGCTGTCGATCGACGACAATGTCCATTCACGCCGATCTATTGTCGTGCATGACAATGGGATAATCGCCATAATAATAGAATATCAAATGTTTTGAGGGGGATCAATATCGAATGGTCGATGTCGATCGACGGCAGTGGGGTTATACCTTTATTAACATATTTGGGACCGTTTATCTCACTGTATGGAGCTACCCTTATGCTGAATATCTACTGGCCTATAGTCTAGCCAACAAAAAAAAACAATAGCTGTTATAAAGTCGTATTGGTGTATATGTGAGAGTTGCGTTGCAGAGGACGAGAGCGGGCCGATCTCGCCGCTGCACGACATCCCGCTGTGGGCGGACAAGGCGCGGCGGCTGGTGAACATGGTGGTGGAGGTGCCGCGCTGGAGCAACGCCAAGATGGAGATCAGCCTCGGCGAGCCGCTGAACCCCATCAAGCAGGACGTGAAGAAGGGCGCGCTGCGCTTCGTGAGCAACGTGTTCCCACACCGCGGCTACATCTGGAACTACGGCGCGCTGCCGCAGACGTGGGAGAACCCGCACCACGTGGACCCGGGCACGCAGGCGCGCGGCGACAACGACCCCATCGACGTGATCGAGATCGGCGAGCGCGTGGCGGCGCGCGGCGACGTGTACCCCGTCAAGATCCTCGGCACGCTGGCGCTCATCGACGAGGGCGAGACGGACTGGAAGCTGCTGGCCATCGACGCGCGCGACGCCGCCGCCGCCAAGCTCAACGACGTGGCCGACGTGGAGCTGCACTACCCCGGCCTGCTGCGCGCCACCGT
This sequence comes from Caradrina clavipalpis, assembly GCA_932526535.1. NCBI lineage: Eukaryota > Metazoa > Arthropoda > Insecta > Lepidoptera > Noctuidae > Caradrina > Caradrina clavipalpis. Next base: position 17,063,561 of record OW052096.1, on the reverse strand, counting down.
CGAGTGGTTCCGCCTCTACAAGGTGCCCGACGGCAAGCCCGTCAACTGCTTCGCCTTCGACGGCGAGTGCAAGAACGCGGAGTTTGCCTACAAGGTCATCGACGAGGTGAGCCACTCTCTCACTCACAGCGTGCTGCTGACGCCGGTGTGGCGAGTCGTAGGTGTGTGCTCAACCGGATAATTGCCCTAAGTGACAGTGATATGTTCGCAGGTGCACGAGTTCTGGCGGTCGTTGGTGTCGGGCGAGGTGACGGACGCCACAGACATCAACAAGTAAGACGAAGTCCGCTCGTTGTGTTGTTTAGTGTGCGGAGTCCGCGCGTGTGTAGTAACAGGAATGCGTGTCGGCAGGATGAACGTGAGCGTGGAGGGCACGCCGGGTCACGTGGAGCGCTCGGAGGCGGGCGCGGTGCTCGGCAAGGCGCCGCCGCGCGGCCTGCCGCTCGCCATCCCGCTCAGCGGTCAGTACACACTACACCGCACATGTGGCAGCGGTGCCCGCCATAATACATACGTTTACATACTTTCAAGTCGAATATCGCCATGTTGTGTTCGTAGCCGCCGTAATAACGATGCATTCATTTCGCTAGAGGTCTACGAAAACGAGAGAAAGGAAGCACGAGGTCATTTATACAGCTACACATTTCCGCTAAGCTGACCATTGTTCGGAATACCTATATAATGCGAGATCAGCTTATAGGTACTGGACGAGTGTAGTTTGATGTGGTTTGTGATTTTCTAATAAACTTAACTTTAGAACATTGAAATTGAACGCAGATCATCAGAATAGTTAACAGTAGGTAAAGCTGGCAGAGTTTTGAGTTTGTACCTATAGTTAATCAACTAATTCTTAATTATACTCAACTCCTTATTTTAAGCCTCCTCTACACGTCTGCAGATGCGTCCGTGGACGCCCGCAGATGCATCCGCAGATGGATCACCACGAGCTGTCCACACGTCTGCAGGTCGATCAGTCTAGATTCATTCTCGACAGACGCAACACGCTCGTTTAAAAATGGATATTGAGACCGTAGCTGCCGCAGCTATTCATTTATTTAGTACTTTTAACTACTAATTGAAATAACAACTAATCGAATTAATTGAAATAAGTAAACAATTGAATTAGGTATAAGCATTAAAATAGTAGGTACGCTTAGATCATTTTTATTTTTGTGGTAATTATTTTTGGGGTTCCACAAACAGTTTTCAGCTTGATATAGCTCAATAAACCTAAAAGTTTCCTCGGGGCTCATATTATTAGCTATTTCAACAAAAATTAAACCGCAAGAAGCACGCGTGCACTCTCAATCGCAGCTCCGATTTAACTGATGCGTCTCCAGACGTGTGGACAGACGCCGGACAACCACGCCGAAACCCTTTGATCTGTGCCACAAAAACCGACAACAATCGGATTCGAGGCGGACGCGTCTGCGTGCGTCTGCGGACGTTAAATACCTACAACAGATGCACAAATTACGCCCTCTATACGTCTGCGGACGCATCCGCAGATGACGTCCGCGGACGCATCTGCAGACGTGTAGAGGAGGCTTTAGGGACATGGAAAGACACTAGACAGTTTCATGGTATCAATACAGAGCGACAATAACATGCCAACAAGAACAACTGAACGTCCACCGCACAGTGCGTCCGTGTAAACGGCGCTCTCGCTGACCTCTGCTATGTAGTTGTTTGCGTTTACCTTGAGTAGGTACCACGACCATATAGGTACTCAACGACTTTACAAAAGGAATGTCTTCTATATGTTAGAGTTGGCGCTGCCTGGTCGCTAGGTGGAGTCGTCGGCCATCAGTTAGACATATTACAAGTAGTGTCGTTTGTTCGCAGTGGACAAGTGGCACTTCATCTCCAGCCTGTGAGCCGCGCGGAGGGCGCGTGGCGATACCGCGCGGGCCACGCAGCGAGCGGAGCGCTGTCGCGGGATAGTGCTAGTTGCGCTCGCTGAGCGGTCCGCGCTCCCGGTTGTGTCTCGGTTGCGTCTCGGTTGCGTGCAGTACTTGTGGTTGGTGGCTCGCGGAGTGCGCTGCTGCCAGCACGCGCCGCACAGTTCAGTGCGACAGCGCCGTCAGGACGATGTGAAACACGTCATGTTGTGCAAATTGCGCTGTCCACATATCCATAAGTATTTAACTATCTATTTTAAGAGTATATTTATGTTCAATTAAATTTAGTGATGAGTAAACTGTTCTTTATTTACCTAATATTTTGAATTATTTACTTAAATACATCGCAAGTGACAGTTGAATGTGCCACAGAGACAGTAGGACATTCAACTATCCGCCGCCGCCTCTGTCTGAACGATGCGTAACCAACGTAAGGTTAGTAGGTACCTATGACAATACGAAACCGCAAGACGTACAGTGCAGCAGTGTGATTCTCTAAGCCTCACTTCGTAATTCGAAAGCTGGATTCGCAGTGAAATTACAAAATGGTATTCTGTTAAGACACGGTCACGCCGGTGACGTCACCACGGCGAACGAATACTAAACCAATGACAAGTTGGTTCGTTATCGAAGGGAGCGCGATCACTTTAGTGAGACTCGTTTTCGAGTTTGCATTTTAGAGAATCGCACTACAGGGCCGCATCTGACCGCAGGTCAAATCTGTTTGCCGGATATTTTATTATTGTCATCTTTGTATATCCTACTACTATTATAAAGGCGAAAGTTTGTAAGTATGGATGTATGGATGTTTGTTACTCTTTCACGCTTAAACGGCTGAATGGATCTGGATGAAATTTGGCACAAAGATAGATTATAGTCTGGAATAACACATAGGCTACTTTTTATCCCGGGAAAATGTACGGTACCCGTAGGATAACACATCAACTGTGACGCGGACGAAGTCGCGGGCAGAAGCTAGTATCAAGTATAATTACGAGTATGAGTATATTGGACGGTACGGGAACAAAAAACATCTTTAAAAATGCATATAGTGCCGTTAAGAGTCGCGCTGGCGACATATTTCAAGGTATAGTTTCAGTGATGACACCGGATCTGAAGGCGGACGTTTTAAATGTAATGTTTCGTTGATGGAGGCGGAGCTGAACCAATAATGTAACTAACAGTAGAAACCTCTTGTAATTAGCCGAAGACAATGGAACATGCAATGAAGCAAAGCAACATGTAGGTATGTACGCGCCCCAAACGCGGCCACTCGACACGTTTCGTTTCGGTGTTCGTTACAACCTTCGATTGTAAAGTATCGGTGCCGAAGTGAGGCGGAGGTGTGAAGTTAATCGGAAGTTCCGAATTTTCAGAATCGGAGCTCCATAACATCATTAACTTCCCTACTTTTTATACTTAGTACGAACTTGACCTGCGAATATCTAACAAGAACAGTCACACCGTGCACCGCACAATAAAAATATAATGGCGTTGGATGACTATCCATGTACAAGCTCGGTTTGAAGCCGTTTTCCTACGAATGTTACAGTTTCCGGTGCAGTAGCCGGTTGTATAATGGCAACAAAACTTCCTTTTTTTTTTAAAAAAAAAAAAAAGTCAGTCGTGTGGACTATAAGCAGATGGGATGTAGAAGATCATGTGTAGTGTGCTAGAGTACTCACAGCGGAGCCCACTCTTCGTTTATACATGTATGAGCCTTCGAGTATTCTCGTCAAAGAGATAGATTGTTTTAGGAATGGTAATAAGCTGTCTTGCAAGCCGATTTGGATGCTGTAGTAGTCGCGACTTGTGGCTGGAGCCCTAGCAGTCTACCACTTCTTTAACTACCAACTGACTGTTATGGTTAAGATATTCGTGGATTTCCTTTGTTTTGATGAACCATGGCGCATTTGATATTTGCAATATATGGCAATAAAGTAATAAAAATGTGATGTGTTCGTTAGGAATACATATTGGCCACAACTGGTGTTGTCAGAACAATAAACATTGAAATCGTCACTACAATAAATAGGGTGGAGGGTCCGATTGGTCGGTCGGATCGGTCGCGTCGTAAGTGGTGGGTGTGACGGCCGGCGTGGGAGGGCGCGGGTGGCGCAGGGGGCGGTATCGATCGCGCCGCGCGCCCCGCCGGCGCCTCCAGAGGCTTCGCGGCCGCTCACACTGAAAATTTGATGTGCCGTTACGTTACACGCATTGTGCGACCTAATCTCGCATTAAACTTTGTTTGACCCCAATGAATAAGTAAACGACAAAGTTTGATATTCAGCCGGATCTAGTTATCCCAAATGCCAGGCAACCGTAACGCGGAGTACAGTCCGGTAGTAGTAGGAAGGTACACGGGTCTACTACTGTTTGCAGACGTAAATATACACTGTGTTAGACCTCTTATCAATTGCTGCAAAGTACCTATCTGACTTAATACCTCCGAGAGAATACTAATACATCAATGCGTTTTTTTGTGTCATTGATGGCAAACAAGCCAACGGCACATCTGATGTTAAGGTGCTCACCGCCGACTATAAAATAGACATCTGAATACTTACCCAAAATCCGGCAGATGCGATGCCATGCCAGCTCGGAGCCAATGCTGAATTATTGTCCCCCATGTGTTCAGTGGTTTCTGCCTACCCCCATGGGAAAAAAGGCGTGAGTTTATGTATGTACCTATGTGTTATAATAACAACACCGGCACCCTTGTCCCTTACCAATATCTTGCTAACCGGAACACAGCAACGCTGCTTTTTGGCAGAAATAACTAGATGCGGTAGTAGAGAGAGAGTTTCTTCATAAAAAAACGACGGGTTGCACTCCGGGAGTGCCGGCAGCAGTGAAAACTTGAATATTAACGTTGTGCATTTTTGATATTTTGGAATGGTTAGGGAATAATTTTGCACGAAATTAAGATTTAAATTCGTAAGATTTTCGATCAGGTCACGTGTCCTGACGCGAGTTTAACCGCTTTCCGCATAGTATACCATATTTGCACACCAAAGTTGTCGTTCTAAAATTCAAATTTTATTCATGTTTGAATGCTGGGAATACTAAAGATCTTGGTTGCATATCGTCCCATATTTGGTATAAACAATATTATTTAATGTAATGCATAATGTACCATATATGCACATTTTTTACTTCGTTAATAATAATATTAAAAAGGGGGCTATTTTTTTTTTAATTATTTTTTATGGGTTCCCTAAACTCAAAACTACAACAATATTTTTTCCACAAAGATGCAAAAGTCCATGCAGTAAGGAGTTAAATTTTTTGCCCATTACAAAAAAAGTGTACAACGCCGCTAAAGAAGTTATTATGTATATATATCATCACGCCTGTATTCCCCGAAGGGTTAGGCAGAGGTGTACCAATGTACACCCACAGTTCGCAGGTATATTTAAAAAAAAAAAATAACAAAGAGAAAAAAAGCTAAAGAAGTTTTCGCTTCAAAAAGAGCTCTTCTACTACTTCCCGAGCGTTTGGCGTTTGTTGTACAGCTGACTGTAAAACAAATGCCAACCGCTCAGGACCGTGTCTTGATACTGACACCAAAAGACGCCGAAAGCGCCATTCTGGTTTTTACCCGACTGCGACAGAAGGAGGGTTATGTTTTTCGAGGGTATGTTTGTATGTATGTATGTATGTATGTATGTATGTATGTATAATTGTTTGGCACGCTCTGCAGCCCGAACGGCTCGATGGATTTTAGCTTGAGAGGTGTCGTTAGATTCGTATTTACTGTGAGAGTGACACTGGGTATATAAAAATAAAAAAAACAAAATGGCGGATTTTTGGCGCCAAATTCAAATGTTTGGATTGCTCTGCAGGCTGAACGGCTCGATGGATTTTAGCTTGAGAGGTGTCGGTAGATTTGTGTTTACTGTGAGAGTGACACTGGGTATATTAAAATTAAAAAAAAAAACTAAAAAAGTAAAAAATAAAAAACGGTAATTTAAAAAACTAAAAAACCCGACTGCTTTTCTGAGTATTTATGAAAAAGCCTTAAAACAAGAAAGTCGTTGTACCCGATTGCACTTAAAATTGTAGCAGTCGGGACCCATTCTAGAAATGGAGGTTTAGTGAAGGCTTGCTAGAATGGGTCCCGACTGCTACAATTTTAAGTGCAATCGGGTACAACGACTTTCTTGTTTTAAGGCTTTTTCATAAATACTCAGAAAAGCAGTCGGGTTTTTTAGTTTTTTAAATTACCGTTTTTTTTTATATAAAGATTATTGTAAATCAAAAAACCTGTAAAATAACATGAACACTAAAATTCTCAGAACCAGAACTAAAAAATAAATTTTGTTAATTTTATCCGAATTTAGCAGTAGGTATCGTTAATGAGCCAATTTAGGTACTGTAGCTCTTAATGGTCATCGTATCGTGTGAACCAGAGACACAGATTAGATACCTACCTAGGTACTAGTCCCGAGCATTCAGCCACATTAATTATGCATAGGTACCTGAGGTGTGCAATGACTTTTGTTGCCGACTATATTTAGGCAAGTCCCAAAAAGTTACAAGTTACATTGGTATAAATGTTGCCAACCAGTTGAATAACGGATTGAAGTAAAAAAAAAGTCAAATCATTTATTCCAATTAGACCATTTTATGCACGGAATAAAGAAAATTTTCTGTTCTGTGATTTTATGGCACTTTCGGACGTCAATTAACTAAAACTATTGAATCTAGTTGCCCATTCCAAAAGGTAGTTTCGTATGGAGAAGAACGGACAAGAAACTCCATACATACTCTTTTAAAAAAACGTATTACATTACATTGTACATTTACATTAATTCCATAAAAAATATGCTAATGTCAAAACGATCTATCAACAATAAAAGTCACAGTACTATAATATACATATATGTACTAACTACTAAGTGCTACGAATTAAGAAATGGAGGCTAAACCAATTGTAATATTTAACACCAATATAATGATCGTAGATGATCACTTCTAACATTTCAAAAGACAACGAATCAGTGTGTGAGCCATAGATCACCAAATGTAGCATTAATGTCTAAGAGAAAAAAGAATAACAATACCTAATAATCAAAACAATTAACTTTAATTTCAACTGTTAATCGAATTAGCAACCAGTTGATTTTGTCAAAAAAGGTAGAAGCAGGAAGGTATCCACTACACTTTTCACTACAGGGTCAAGGTCCTTCCACTTCTCCCTATCTGCCCTCTTGATCGAAGCTGGTATAAGACAGGTTTCTTATGAAAAAAGTCCAGCACGTGATGCAAAAGCTGTATCCTTATTAAAAATTAACTAAGTACAACATCAGTTGAAGATCTAGGTTCCCCCATACCTACTTGTACTACGCCTGTGGCCGGTTGCGGTGCAGGAACTCTGAGGCCGAGATGAATAATGAACACTTAGCTTTAGGATTGCTTTCACAAAGCATTATTCTTGACTGTGTCTTAATTATAGGTATTAGGTTAGGAAGTACAGGATAGAGTCGGGGACATCGCCAAACCAGAGCGCGTGCTAAGTAACGTATATTTATCTATATAGGCCTAAGTGAGTAGGTACACCTACTAGGTAACGGGTGGTAAGAAGCTGTGCGGCTCAAGCGATCTGAAGGCGCGCGTCGGGCAGGCGCGGCGGCGCGGGGAGCGCGAGAGCCGGATGCCGCTAGGGCTCGACCCACGCAACTAGGTGTATATCACGTACACTCCAGATGCGACACTCGACATACAAACATATTTCTGACATGCTACATTTTAATAGGTTCTTACCTGCCTCTATAAGTAGGTACCTTGGTGTATTGTTCATGATCAGATAGGTTAGCAAAGTTGCAAATAATAATAATTAGGTACCTATTCATGAACCGATACCTTATCATAATTATTTAAACACCGAAGCCAAAATGAAATTGTATACCTACATATTAAGGATCTTAAACATAGGCTGAAGGATTTAAATAGTGCGTGCTTTCGTCTGAGAGGAGAAGCTGGCGTAGGCATTGATCAGGCAGTTGAGCCGCGCGGCGGCGGGTCGGGGTCCCGGCGCGGCGTCCCGCGGCAGTGGCGCGAGTGTGCTGGCGCGATGCACTCGTTCGTAAGGGCGGCGACACTGGCGGCGCTGCTGGCGCTGGCGGCGGCCGCGGCGGGCGCGCGCCGCGCAGACCAGGACTTCGAGTTCGACGACGACGCGGTGAGCACTGTGCGGCCGCGGTGTACGAACACTGGCTGTATCATTGTAGCGCACGTCTGCACGACGCCGCGGCCCTACTTCACGTGAAGGACTCCACAGTCCCGGGATGTTTTTAAAACTCTTGCCGCTTCCCGACTACCACTATGCATATAATTATGTATATAGTAGGTACGCCTTGTATTGAAATGATGCTGTGGATGATGACAAAGACACGGTTGAGCAAACTTGATTCAATGCACTTACAATAGTGACGTTTATAGTTATTGATTTTATTTAACCAGTGTCCTTCGTGATGTTTTTCTGTCATAGCTCTTTATTATTTGGATTTGTAGGCTATAAGTAGAAGGTTTTCGGTTAAAGTAAGTAGGTAAGCCTATTTACCCAAATATGTAAGTTTCGCTACGTAGGTCTAAAGGTCTCTAGTCGTAAACGACTGGGTAGGTGCAAGCACCCACTGTAAATTCGTTTTCCCACAATAATAGAAGTATTTTTGTTGAAAATCTTTGTTGTGTACCTAGCTTTCTGGTAGTTCCTACATAATCCATAACAAACATGGTTTTTACGAATGTCTCTACCTACGTGTAAAGTAGGCGAATTACAGAACATAACTAAACCGGTTAAACCCATAGACAAAGACATTCTACCTACGCACCTAACTCAAGGATTGCCGACCTATTTAGCCCACTTTTTCCCCTAAAAGTGCGACAAAGATCGTCAGAGCCGTAGTACCTACCGAGTTCTTGTTTCTTTTCGATTCTCCATACTGAGCCTTCTCAGCATGGTTAATTTATACGGAGGAATATAATAGGTAGGTATAGGTACGTTATCCATCCTAATATTATATTTTACCTTGTTATTTTACACGGAGGATCCTCATCCTCATATGGACGTATTTGAACCCCAAGAAAGGACAGGTACAAACGCTAGTTTATTATGAAGTAGGGTAGAGTGCAGGTGGGTCTGGTTCAGCAGACGTCCAGACGGCGCCGGGCGGGCGGTGGCGGGGCGGAGCGCGCAAGAACAGAAGCGATGATGCAGACGGCGCGGCTCCAGCGAGGTTCTGGCTCTGGGGAAAATAGTTATATTGGTATCCCGCTACTCACGTCGCCGCGTCTGTCCTCCGCTGCTGGTCATAGGTACCAGCAGTGCTGTTATTTACACAGCACGCAGTTATAACATTATTGTTAAAAAAAATGTTTTAAGGAAATTCAGATCCAGGCATTGTACCTACCTACAGGGTTACTTGTAATTTGAATGGACGTATTCCCTCCAGGCGTGATACTGTCACCCTTTTGCAATAACAACCCCTTATAGCCAAGCCTAAATAAACATTATGAGATTTGATAAAAAGCCACAATAGTTTTTTTCTTTAGGTTAGTTTGTTCTTTAATTCGTTATTAAGTCGTCAATTAGGGAGGTCGCACGAGGCGCCGGCAGACATCATGACACGCGGGGTTGCGATAGTCGCTTAGAGGGGATCCGGTAACTGGGTCTTGAGGTGGCCTTGCACAAGATCGAGGTCATGTGTTTTCGTCGGGATCCCAAATAACGATAGGAGGGATTCACATCGCCGTCGGGTTGAGGCCACTTTCAGGTGGCTCTTACCCAACCTGGGGGGTTCACGCTCTACGCGGAAGTCGTGCGGTCAATGACCAATTATGGGGCCTCGGTGTGGGCGCGTGGTTTAGGGCAGCGTTCCGCCCATTACCTGAACGCGTTTCAACGGGTGATTGCCATAAGGGTTATCCGAGGATACCGCACGATCTCCAGCGATGCGGCGACCTTTGTTGCCAGATTGCCGCCGTGGGATCTGGAGGCGCTAGTCTTCGCGCGCCTGCATAAGTGGCGTGCGGAGGTACTAGGCCGGGGGAACTCGCGCTTCCGCGGCAAATCGCCGCTCAGCGGACGGACCTCGAGCTCGATCTCATGGCGACATGGAGAGAGCGACTGTCGCAACCCTGTGCAGGGCACGCTTTAATAGAGGCGGTAAGTCCCCTGTTTGAGGAGCAGCTAGAGCGACGCTACGGCGCCCTCACCTTCCGCCTGACGCAGGTCCTCACCGCACACGGGTGATTCGGGAGGTTCTTGCACATTATCAGGCGGGAGGAAATGCCCGGGGGTCACCACTGCGAGCATCGCCCTGAGGACACGGTGGAGCACACCGTGGCGGTGTGCCCCGTTCATCGTTAAATGAATAAACACTTTTTGAGGTTTGGTTATTCGAGATGGCATGGCTACGGCATGATTATTTAAATGAAAGATGCTAGGCCTACTATATCCGATTTAACACATGAGGGTTTAAAATTATTAAGAACAAAGTTTTTGTAAGATCCAATATTGTTACTAAATTAATTTATATTTCAATTTGTTTTTAATTGTTTAATGTTCTGACATATAAATATTATTTATTATAATTTATAACTGTGATTGACAAGGCTGACATAATTAATTAATTTACTGTTTTAGAATAGAATTTTTGCATACCCATGTGATGGTTAAACATGGAGAACTCTAGTATTTAATGAAAACATCAATGTATATTCCACCCATGTTTGCAAATAAATATATGATTTATGATTTATGATTTATGATTTACGGCTTTAAATTTTTGGGTAGCGTGCATTCGATGTTAAGTGTTTCGAATAGGTGAATATTAGAGATTTGGTTATTCGAGATCGCATGTCTACGGTGTCAAGTTTTTCGTAGTAGCGTGCATTCGTTGTTAAGTGTTTCGTATTAGTAAACTTACGGGGACGTGTTATTCGAGGTTACACTTTTCGAAGTCATGTAATACACTCGTGTTTCGCAGTGTGCCGCTTCTTCTGGTCATTGCTTGTTACCGGGGTGTTAGTTATGTTGTATTGTATTGTAGGTATTGTATATTAAGCAGTTAGCGATAAAGATCTGGTTATTTTGACAGGAGTCCGGGGTGACGGCAGTGGCGAATGGTGCTCACTCCCGCAGACCACGCCGATACGTGTACGACCCTCACAGTGAGTACTTACCTATATCACTATTGATGAGTACGTTATATCCAATAAGGATCGCCTGTAATGAAATCAATAACTGTGTATTGTAGACTCGCTGTGCCGGTCGCTGGTGTGCAAGAAGCGCGAGGTGTGCGTACTGCGAGACGCCTTTACCGCGCTCTGTGCCACCAAGAAGGATATCTTACGGAGAGGGTAAATCATTCATTTAAAACCTTGATATTTTGTTGTCACTGTCAACAAATAACTAATTAAGTAGGTACTTACTTAATTAATACTTAGGTACATAATTATGTTAGGTGTTGTGGCCTGCCATGTTGTGATCTGCCACATCACCTAACATAATGTACCTAGGTGCACTATTAGGAATAGGTACCACCAAATAAAGCAACTACCTAGATGAAAAATTGAGCATTTTTTAAATTTCCTATCTTTTAGCGAGTTATATTTTTAGAAACAGTAAACAGTTCTTTACATGATTTCAAATCCCACATGAACAAGTCGCAACAACTTTGTTTTCATGTTGATTTCACTCTCCTCACGTTTAAGAACACAAGAACACATCACAACACGTCATGAAAATCCGTCCACTAGGTATTTCCGAGAAGTATTTTTGGTCTTATTTCACATAGCTGGTAAACCGCTTATTGGTACATATTTTAATATTCCCCAGTGACATAATAGTAGCGGCAAGCGGCGGCAGCGGGTGGGAGGGCGAGACGCGGGAGGCGGGCGGCGCGGGCGGCGAGTGGCCGCGCGACGACAACGACGACGACGTGTTCTACGACGGCGACGCGTCGGCGCGCGACTCCGACCCCGACGACGACCTCGACGCCGACGACGCCAAGCGGTGAGCTAGCACACCACCCACACCGCCCGCACTATCCACATCTATACTCAGCAATACTATTGAAGTGTGTTTGTTTGGAAAATACTTTAATATTTTCAAAATTCAATTTTCATTCTTTGGGAGTTTTGGGACCGCATTGCTAAGTTTGTCTGTAAGGGTTGGTTTTGCAGTCAGTGGGTCTCCCCAATAATAAACAAACAGCTCACGTAGGTATTATGGTTGGGTTATTTTTACTGAAGATCAAAGATAAATTGCTGGTGGTGGTTAGTTACCTATCAGTGGTTAACTAATCATGGACCTTAAAGATACCCCATGGAACTGCTCACCGGACAATCTATTTTACAAGTGAAGGCTTTGGTTCTGTTTGTTGTTTTGCAAGTTTTGCAACCGACTTCCGAAACCAGAGTTGTTTTTAACTTTGTAGTTTTTAAAGCGTAATGTCAATCCTCATATCTATGCTAAGGTCTTTATACTTATTATTGTCTTTTCCTTTATAGCCAAGGTATCGGTAGGGCCTAACGCACGGGCATGTTGCAGATGCGTGGGGTGCCCGGGGCGCACGCGCGCGCAGTTCCTGTGCGGCTCGGACAACCGCACGTACTCGTCGCTGTGCCGCCTGGACCTGCACAACTGCGTGCGGCGCGGCGCGCGGCCCGTGCGGCTCGCGTGCCGCGGCTTCTGTCCGTGCGCCCGCCCGCGCCGCCGCCCGCGCCCGCACGCCCGCGCGCGCGCCCGCGACCGCGACCTGGACGCCGTACGTCTCCGGGATACAGCTGCTCCGTATGCACGACACTTTGCCCAAGTTTCTTATTCATCTGCAACTCTCCGCAATGATGTTACAGGATTGGCGGCGACGGAAATCTGAGTCTTCACACAACGAAGTTCTGCCGGAGAGACAGTCCAGACGACGACTCGCACAAGGTGACACTTTGTTCCATGAACCTGGCAGAGGAATGTGATTCGGTAAAATTTCCCTAAAAACGCTAACATCGACAGGATCCGAGGGTTGCGCATTGGACAAGATGGCGAACCGACTTCTCGACTGGTTTTCGGTACTAATGGACGAAGCGGGAGCGACAGCGCCGCCGGCGGACGGTAAGCGTGACCTCTCAGAGATCATTCGACGGAAACGAGCACCAGAAGTAACGCTCGATCCCCGCAGGCTTCCCGAGCGACTGCAAGCCGGAGGTGCGCTGGATGTTCGCGCACCTCGACACCGACGGCGACGGCCTGCTGTCCGCCACCAACCTGTACGCGCTGCGCCACGACGAGCGCGAGCGCTGCCTGCGGCCCTTCCTGTCGTCGTGCGGCGGCGACGCGCGCGGCGCGGGCGGCGTGTCGCGCGCGGCGTGGTGCGGCTGCCTGCGGCGCGCGGCCCGGCCCTGCACCGCGCTCGCCCGCGCGCACCCGGCGGCGGGCGGCGGCGCCTACGTGCCGGCGTGCGACGCGCGCGGCTACTACCGGCCGCGCCAGTGCCACGCCGCGCTCGCCGTGTGCTGGTGCGTGGACGCGCACGGCCAGGAGCTGCCCGGCTCGCGCACCAAGGGCGCCCCCGCCTGTCCCGGTACGTACATCACTACGAGTACCTCTACCTCACCTTATTTAAAAACAAATAAAACGAACACACACCATCAACATCATATCATCCGTAGGACGTCCAATGCTGGGCATAGGCTTTCCCTAAAGATTTCCAAAGGAGCCGGTTTGAAGCGGCTTGCATCCAACGTTTTCCTGCTGTCTTAATCAGGTTGTCTGTCCACCTTGTAAATGGACGTCCTACGCCGCGCTAGCCGGTGCGTGGTCTCCACACACACATACCCGTATTTAATAGAGAGAGAGGTAGGGTCGCCCGGAGGGGGCATAACGCATTTCTTTACGTGACGAATTCTGCCAGTTAACATCTACCGCACGCCTCGAATGGACCTAATAATTTGTGCGAAATAACATAACAAAGTCGTTGTACCCGATTGCACTTAAAATTGTAGTCGTCGGGACCCATTCCAGAAATGGAGGCTTAGTGAATTGAGAGCACATACATATAATATGTATTACATTGCAGATGGTTCCGGATGGGTCCCGACTGCTACAATTTTAAGTGCAATCGGGTACAACGACTTTCTTGTTTTAGGGCTTTTTCATAAACACTCAGAAAAACAGTCGGGCTTTTTTGTTTTTTAAATTACCGTTTTTTAGTTTTTGAAGGTGGTTGTCTTTTTTGTTAAAAAGTTTTTATTATTGTGGTTTTCTTTTCGTCTACATTAAGTAGGTATTATTATTTTTGAGAGAAGTAGAGTATCTTAAACCGTGTAATTAACACAAGTTTATTTTCCTGAATGTAGGTAGGTACCTAACATCGTAGACGGTGTTCAATTCAGAAAATGTCAACAGAAGCATAAACTATACCTTGTTAAACATAGCTTGATCTCTTCGACATATTATGTCAAACTGACATGCCTAGGGTTGTTAAAATTAAAAAAAAAATAAGTACGATAGAAATTACCGACGTTTCTTACTATTATCGATGCTAATGTAACATACCTACATTATAATTGGGTTTAATTTGTTACTAAATTAAAAGAGTATTTTAATGTAAAATACGTTTATTCTCTTATAGGAGTACAGTCACGAGCATCAACATGTATACACTTCGCATCATACTAAAGCAATTTCTTTCAAAATAAAATTTTGTGGTGTTACGAATATCAACTTCTGGATCCCATGTTAGTATGAAATCGCTCTTATCTCCACATTGCAATCATGCATTCACTAGAAAATCGCTTTTAAATTTTGCCAAGTGTATATATGTTTTTGCTCGTGACTGTACACCCCATATCTATATCAGAATCAGTTTGATCATAATATCATGAAATTGTTTGCATTTGTACATACTTATGCACAAATGAAATTAATATTATGATATTAAAGTACACAATAAAATTAAAAGATAAGTATGTTAATTTTAAATTAAGTTTTATTTTAAAATATCGATAGTTTATAGTCTTTGGTCACGATGATTCATCCCCCATCACTAATTAGGTCGGTCGGCATGCCCATAAAGTATGACATTAACAGGTACTGTCTGCCCTGTAATGAAATTCAGGACTTCATAGGCGTGATTTTACTGACAGCTGTCGCAGAGATCAAGCTATCTTTAACAAGGTATAATCGAATAGCAGCTGGTAATTGAACTACTACTCACTATTGCTGACTAATATTCTAATGAAACAGACAACAGATGTTGTCAGTTCTAAACGTCATGTTTTTCTACTTCAAAATTGCTTACGAGGCGAGATGCTAAACAAGTGTCAACTTTAACACCTACTTCTTAGAATTTAGGAATACTTACATCGAATACAACTCAATTGAATCAGTAAGAATGAAAAAATATATACTTATCTATAAATATCCAAAGGAGTAAGGAGTAGCGAATGTGATTGCAGGCGAGAAGTCGGATGAGGGCGCGGAGGGCGCGCCCGCCGACGACGAGGACGGCGCCGGCAGCGGCGACGCCGAGCTGCGCTTCTAGTGGCAGCGCGTGCCCAGCGCTCCTGTGCCGACAGCCGACCGCGAGATGAAAGCTCACAGGCTAATATTTATCGCTCCTAGAACTTAGTCACGATCGTCCGTCAGCATTATTTATAATGCTAACGAATGCTTGCGACCTTCCACCTACACATGTCATATGGAGGTGAAACGTGCTGCTATTGCATATTTAGGCAGAAAAATACGGATTCACAATGATGTAGGTATATCTATACAAATATACATGTGTATGTACGCATAATATACACTGAACCTCTACTTAATCAGATCCAGAGTTAAATAAATAAATAAAGTTACTGACAGTCAGGCTTGAAGCTGCTACAAAACGTCGCCGTTGCGAACAAGCGCTTATTGTCCGTAGGAACTCTGTAGGCAAGTACCTACTTACAATGATTTATTATGACTCATATGTATAAAATATTAGTTACATAACGAATTTTAACTATAACATTTTATACACTTCACTCTATTTTAATGTGTAGGTACTTAAGATACATTCTAGTAATGCTTCCTATGTCAGCAGGACCCCAAATTAACATAATTTATTAATAATTATTATTATGGTAGTAATATAGAAAAATATTAGAAAATTATATAACTATGTATTGAAGAGCATTACACTTGTAAAATAACTAAGTAGGTACCTGCTATTGAAACAGCCTGAAAAACTGTCCAGGGAGTGGGCACCCAACGTGGCCTAAGTAATAAGGATTTGGAATTCAATTTTAATGTTTAACCGTCCCTCAAAGATCAGGAACTAGATAAGTACCTAAATAAATACTTTGCATACACATGAGGTAGCACTATCAAGCCGCCCAGGACCAGGCTGACCGTAGCTCTGTTTACAATTCCTTTGTAGCAGTCGCAACCTATATTGGACAGCACGGCATACCGTGTTGCCTACCTGCGAGATGACTCCTTAGGGCTGGCCATCTTACGCTTTGTAGAGTTAGTTTGATTCATTGATTGTCACGAATGTAACTACCATGAAATCTTATACCTAATTATTAATTATTAATGAATAATAAATTGTATTGTACACGATTGAACATCACAGGGTGGAAAGCTTCAAGAGGCTTTGGACAAAAAGAACCTTAATTAAAGAAAAGTAACTCACCTACCTACTTACTGAGAAGGCAAACAAGACTGTATTTTATTCAAAAGTGGCTTGCCTATGCTGCCGACTGAAAATTTAACGACCGGTATTAATTCCGACTAGTTCGACCGTAGCTGCCTGCGTACACAGCACTATGAAATTTGTTCAGTAGGTAAACTAAAGGAGGATCACCGCTTTTATGTTAGTTTAACAAGAGCGAAAGAGCAAAGCGACCTCACAACAAATTTGTAATTACCTACCTACTTTTAAAAATAATTGTAAGTACCTAAGTACATAGGTAGGATTACTTACTTCCTTTACGTAAAATTTACTATCTTCATAGCACATAAGAGCGAAATGGCACTTGGTAGGAAACGTTCAGATGTGATTGTACAGTGTAGGTACGCTGCTGGGTACTTACTAGAGACTGCATGGTCTCAAGTCATCTCAAGTATTACGTACCCAAGTGTTGCGGACATAATATACCTGGTCTGTTGAAGTGCGTGTGGAAAGCTACATTAGTAGGTAACCATGTATTTATATAAACTCGAAGGAATGGCAGGGCAGCAAATGCGAAAAATGTATGAAAACTTGAAAATGTGAATCAGTTTATTAAAAACACTTTCCTTAAGTGTTTTTTATTTTATTTTATACCACTGTAGGTGGCAAACAAGCTAACGTCACCGCTAGTGTTGTGATAATTTGATTATTTGGATATAGCGTTTGCATTTTTGTCAACTCGCTACTTACTTCCCAGAATTAGATCCTTATTTGCGACACTATTGGATACTACAATGACAGCATTAGTGTTCCTAAATTAATGGATGAATTTTTGGCTGCGAGACTGTTTCGGGTATTGTTCACTAATTCTTCTTAGTTCAGATTTGGCCATCAACACACTTGGAACATTCACCCTGTGCACTCATGTTGCAAGACTACGGCCTCGTTTAGAAGATACAATGATAACTAAATATATATAATTTATTCCGAGTTTTAGTAAATAACTGTAACAACTAAGCTTATGAATATCTGACATTATTAGTGTTATATGATAGTAAGTGAGCGGCACAGAGGTGTGTCAGTGCGTGCTCTCACTGCTTGCGTCTGTTCTATAATTATGTTGTTACATTGTAGTGAGCATCATGGGCGTACATCAGGAGCCCAGGCTGGCGCATACACCACCTCTTGCACTCAATTTAAATCTTCTTCTAATACTCTATAGAGGTGAAATGTATTGTTTGTTTGTGAGAGGTTATCTCCAGAAGCAGGCACTGAACCAAACAGAGTTCATCAGAAGGTCCCCCTAAATGTATGTTACCCTGGCTACGCCCACGATGAACACGCAAGCAAGGCCTACAGAATCCTTGTCTGTGACTCTTATAGTTTACCACATCTTATGAATGTGTTGTAATTAGATATATTATAGAATATTATTTTAACTTTTAAGTACAGGTAGCTAATCACATTAGTTAGAGAATTATTTGCACTTTTTTAAAAACTCAGTCACTGAATGTACTTAATAAACCAATTAAACCTTATTTTGCAGTATTTTTATTACTTAATAGTAAAAACTACAATTTCGAGGTCTGGTTTTTCAATTGCCAGCCTGCTTGCCAGCAACCTACAGCCTTGAGAATGGTCTTGTATTATTGGGGCTGTAGCTGTAGTTTTGCTGTATTCCCACCATATTATTTTAAGGTATGTTTGCCTAGTGAGGAATGGTAACAGTACTTGGCTACTTATAGGTTAGGCAGACGTGTGCCAATGTACACCCACAGTCCGCCGGTATGTTATAGGTCCTGTACGCGCGCATCACCTAGTACCTATATGCGTGCAGCACGGGGACGAGAGAGAGGTGAAAGAGGTAGTCGTGAGTCGTAACGTCTTGGGCGTAATCGGTTGTACGGAGTTTCGTGGATATGACTAACTAGTTTCAAAACCGATTATTTTTGAAAATACATAAGTATAGTAGAGCGTTGGGTAGTTGCGTTCGTATTATGGTACGATTACAAAAGTGTTACAGGTTATTAAGTATTATTGTTACTTTTGCGTTATTACGCAAAACAGATTTATTAGATTACGAATATGTAACAGTTTATAGGTGTTCTTTTTATGATGCACGTAAGCCATACCTATTCTAAACCGAAGGGACTGTTTACTCTCCCGTTGTGCAACAGCGAATAATAGCAGTGCTGCCAGCAAATAAATCGCGGATATACCTTTCAGTATCTGCAATTATACAAAATTTGATTGCATTATACAAAACCATTCTATAAATCGTTTTTTTTTCATAATTTCATAAAACAAACATTACCTGTGCTTTAATGCTGACTGAAAAAAGGAGGGTTATGAGGTTGACCGGTATTTCTGTAGTGTATTTAGTATCAGCATTGCACCCGTGCGAAGCCGGGGCGGGTCGCTAGTTTTAATAATAATCTGTTGAACGAAACGATGCGTGCGGTCGATGTGAGTATCAACTGCGTACGTAAAATAATCGTTATATTTATATCCACGAAACTTGGTACACGATTATCAGAAAATAATATATCAAAATATTAATTTTAAATATCAAAATAAAGTTAAAAATATATGTGAACACGTTTTGTTTGTGTATGTTTAAATATTAGAAAATACAATAATTATACATTTATCTCTTTTGTAAAATAGACTACGATTCAAATTTAATGGCGGCTCTGAAGTTAGCTGCGAGTGCAGATTCGCGGAGGTTTATTCAAGTCAATGATAAAGGTAATGATTTTTTGAAAATCGCTTTTACTCGTTCAAAAACGGCTTTTAACAGTAACAACACTATGGTTACCAGCACAACGACATGACATTGTAATAACGTACTGTCGGAATATTAATCAACGATTACTTCGTGTTTTTAGTGCATTTTTTCAACACAAAGTTGGTGCACTTGATGCTTACGAATAATGCCTGTTGTTTTAGTGTATGTATAACTAGTTAGGATTATGAATTTCATTTTTAAAATTCTTACTTAAATTCTTTCATAAAGTTATTGTGGCATGGTACAATGAGAAATGTCAAAGCAGACTTCTAATTTTGTCGAGAATATACAGAAAAATGTTCTAGGAGACTATCTATACTATCTATACTTTTTGTGATATTCTGAACTGCATTCACAGATTTTGGAAAAAAATGTAGGTGCAATCAACGAAAAGAATGCTAAAAACCAAAAAAAAAGTTTAAAATGCAAATCGATCACATTTCATACTGACTCAATGGGATAAGATATCAGTAATACAAGTTACAGAGATAGCAAAAAACTTTTTCTATACATTTTGTATGGGAAAATGATCTTGTTACCGGCCTTTAATGCATAATGGCATTATGTAACACCAATTGCGCACAGGACTATGTCACCTCTGTCACTTCCCATGCAGTCATTTTAAAGTTTATTTTTATTATGAATTTGTTTATTAATAAGTATCGTTTATATTTATGTATTTTTTCTATAGGCCCTTGTTCCCTAACCTAAATAAATTAATATGTAATTAAGTGAATATGATCATTAAAAGATTATAATTTAAAATAACAGTTCTCAATAATTATGGGTGCATAATGTGTGAAACGTCTTCTTTACACATTATTCTAAATAAAAACAGGATTTGATTAAGACAACTTCTTGAGATTTTAAGGGCCAGACGCGCAGGGTGGGCTGCGGCTTGGGCACCCCAAGTAGTGCTATAACTGAATCCTGAATGGTGCACTAGCATAACACTGCAGGCACATAATGTCAGAAAGTAATGGACCTCAGCATCCTGTACCAAGTTTGTCACTTCTTCATGATGAGGGGTGTGTGCGATTACAATGAGAAATTCATGACACTTGAGCCACCTGACTGCTCTTTTCTAAGCTTAAAGACCGACTATATTTGCAATAATAAATTAATTGGCTCTCAGGAGTATGACTAAGACTAAGGGATCATTCAAAGAAACACGAAAATAACTGTAACTTAGATAGTATAATTACATAGATTCTAAATACCTAAATGAACAATTCACGTTTGGGTCGAAGGGTCATCTGCATTATGTTGACATTTACTTCTCTTCTACTACTACATCCTTGTACTTCCCTGAGTAGAAGGGGATGTAGGCGCAGAACACTTTCCAGTCCGTGAAGTACAGGAGACCGGTGAACGCCGCGCCTCCGAAGCCGACCGCTGATGTGGCGAACGCTGCGGCAATTTCAACATGTTTCTTTCCCAAACGGCCCAACATTTTGCAATTTTATATGGATTGGTATCGAATCGATAACCTCCTCTCGTAGCACAGCAAGTTGTTACGTAAAGTTAAATCTGTCAAATAAACGTCAACAGCTGACAGTGCTGACACACATAATGTCAATACTCGAATAATTGTACCTATTGAGCTGTATCTATGGATACACTCATATCTACAGAAAAGGATTACATTTACAAAATGATCGTAACACAAAATGGCTCCCAAATAATGCATGTTTCATACGAATACAAGTCTTGTTTCAAACAACAAACACCGCAATCCATTGAAAACATTAAAACAGCGGCCATCCAATACTATGTTTTATAGTGCCAATCCCACATACAACTCACTGCACTATCAGACTAAGTCGCTTACCGGCACGGCTACGCGCGACTAAGTCTGGTCGGCTCCACCTGTGCGAGCACGACAGCGCAAGTCAGTTTGTCACGATCGCCCGCTACTCGCGCACGCGTCCGCCGCCTCGCTCTTTCCGGCGTAATCTTGTGCCTTGTACCGTTGTATATTAAATGTGTTTAAATAGTTCGGAGTGTTTCCTTTTCAGTAATACCCCGACTATAGTTTGGTAGATATTTTCTTCAGAATACTATTTAAATTATTAAACATTTACAGCGTTAAAATAAATAAGAATAAAAAACCTTAATAATAATTTCAGTAAGGTGCTGGTAGGGATCTTGACCGTACTTCCGGGATTTTCCTGATAGCCTTGAAATACTTCTCCACTCCTCAAACACCTCAGTCTGTGTTACCCTCTTGTCGCCACGTCACTACGTGCCAGCGGCCGTTTTACAGGGCCCATTATTTATCGAGTGTGCTAGTCACCCCCTGCCATTTTATCTGTGTCATAAAAACATTGATTGACAGGGGCCATAGTCCTTCCATAGTGGCAGGAAACCAGTCCATTTAAGCCGCCATTTTAACCCATAGCCCTATTCTTTGTTTCCATATTCTGCAGAAGTCCTGCGCCAGCCGGGGATTGTACTTGGGTGCATTTGCATAGTGCAAACAGGGATAGTTGTCGGTTGGTGTTTCATTTCATTGTAAAGCCAGGTAGGTAAGGGGCCTCTGCGAGTTGGCTTCGGCTTCTCGTACGCCTTTCAAAGGTCCGGGATTCTAGATAGTTAACCAAAAATAGAAACTAAATATATAAGGAAAATTCCTCCGCATCACCGTCAACCGGAAGAGTGCCGAAAAGACTGGCGGCATTGCCATGTTGGGTGGCAATGCTTAATTTCTGGCCAAGATAAAAACCAGCCTTTGGGTCACGAGAAGTGTCAACTAACCGTTTAGAAAGATCAATGTACATTCAGTCAAAAAAGTATCGGGAGTAGATGATGTGTATATGGTTCCAAATTCAAATTTTTGTTTTTTTTTGTTGTTAGATTGGCACATCTGTTTTCCATTATGTGTTTGTCTTAAACTTTGCATCGCCAATGGAATTTCGTGTTCGGACGGAGTCACTGAAAATGTTACTGTTGTTAAAATGTTGTTGAATCGACTTCATCAGCGTTCAAAAGCGTTCGAGATGTGCATACATAGGGAATAGGGATATAGGGACAGAGAAAGCGACTTTGTACTATGTAGTGATATTTACATAAATTTAATTATTCATATTTATACAAAAATCAAAACATTTTAAAATAATAGTCCGCCGGGATGTTTCAGAAATAGGATCCAAGCCATCGGCGCGGTCAGGGCTTCCCTAAAAAAAGAATCTCTAAACAATACCCGTATCTATGAGTACCGCTTTCTCAATCAAGCCCTTGATCCGATAGCCCCATGAGAAGCCTCCTTATTACATTATTTACTTATTTTTAAGTTGGTCAGTTTAGAATTTAGAACACACTCTTTCCGTGGCAACTATTATAAGTATGTGATGTCATTTGAATCTGTGCTAATGTGCAATAACAGTGACACTTTGATTTGACAGTTAGGCATGGAAATGATTGCTATTTTTCATTCATTTTCATTATATGAAATGATGAGTTTCAATCATATGATTTCACGACAAATCATTCCTTCTTTGAAAGAAGGAATGATTTGTTGTGAAATCATATGAGTTGAAGTGCGAGTAAGAAAGAAGTTCTTTCTTACTCGCTCGGTCGCTTTGGCAGACAGCAGCGCGCCGCTCACGAACTTCGCTCGAATGAATAAATGAAATTATAATGATACGTGATTTCGTTGACTGTGAAAAATAGCAGTAGGTATAAGTAAAGGCAAATAGCGGGTGTGATTAATGATTTTGTTTTCATATGAAGTTTCACCTGCTATTTATGAAATGTTCCATGCCTATGCCTATTGACAGTAATGATAATGACAGATGACAATAACAAACAAGACAAGACAGAAGCAGAATATTATAGGAAGTAATTTTTGTTGTTATTGTTTAGATTGTAGATAACAGTGAACTCTCACAAATATTATTAAAATCATTATTCATAAAACCGTTGTCTCGACAGTAAATTCTGTGTAGAGGGTAATAGGTG
The DNA here is from genome assembly GCA_932526535.1 of Caradrina clavipalpis. Classification (NCBI taxonomy): domain Eukaryota; kingdom Metazoa; phylum Arthropoda; class Insecta; order Lepidoptera; family Noctuidae; genus Caradrina; species Caradrina clavipalpis. Next base: position 17,040,252 of record OW052096.1, on the reverse strand, counting down.
TTGACGAGTAGGTCTAGGCAAACTAATTCGTCTGAGTTGCGGCGGCGGCGCTACCGCAATCAATCACGGTGTTCGCAATGTGGGACTCGTCGGCGTTCCTCGGAGCGTTGACGCCCAAGTTCTACGTGGCGCTGACGGGCACGTCGTCGCTGATCTCGGGGCTGATCTTGATCTTCGAGTGGTGGTACTTCCGCAAGTACGGCACGTCGTTCATAGAGCAGGTGTCGCTGACGCACCTGGGCCCGTGGCTGGGCGGCAGCGGCGCCAGCGCTCCCGAGCCGGAGGCGGCGGACTGCAAGGTGTGGCGCAACCCGCTGTCGCTGCTGCGCGGCGCCGAGTACGGGCGCCTGTGGAGCGCGGCCCGGCGCGCGCCGCTCACCTACTACGACATGAACCTGTCCGCGCAGGAGCACCAGGCCTGGTTCGGCTGCGGCGCGGAGGTACCGGCACACATGTCAGGAGGAGGGCTCCATTACTTAATCATATTTATACGTGATGCCTGGCATTGGTCTCATAGGACAAATGTTATGTGTTGTTTGACTATTATAGATCAGTAGCGAGCACTGCATACATAGTTGTATGGAGTGCTCGCTACTGATCTGACTGAGAGAAGCCAGTATGAATCTAGTGATTCATACTGGCTTCTCTCAGAAAGTTTGAATAGCAACTACACTGCCAACATTGAAAAACTCTTAACCAGTCAAAAGTACTACAATGAAACATGGAAAATACATGCACACTCAAGAACAAATTAAATGAACGACAGCCGGTTTTTTTCTTGCTGTCATCTGTCAGTCGGTGACCAGTGTTGCTAACCAAAGAAAAATTAAAGAAACTCCATGAGCTATGTATCGATTCCACGAAACGATTGATAAACAATAATATTGTCACTCGAATTTCATACATATTTTGAGATTTTACCGAATTATTCACTACGGAATGAATCAGGTCTGAGGCTTTGAGGGACCCCCGCGTTTATGGAATGCGCCCTCGATACGTTAGCGGAAGGTGCATGTGATGAATGGTGTATGTGATCTTGCGATTGGTACACCACTTGGGCACTTCGCCTTGTCTTGAACAGGGGGGTCGGGGATCTAAGCTTCTTAATGGAAGCTGAAACGGGGGGAGTAGTCAGCGACCAGCCTGGCCAGGGCTGGGAGAGCCGTGGCAGGGGGCCCGTGGAGGTGGTTGTCGTCGCGACTTTTTTGGCCTTGGAGGCCTGGAAGTAGGGTTTTCGCTTCTTCTTTTTACTTGCGACGACTTAGAGCGGACGGGGTTGCTGATATGAGTTGTGTATGCGCTGCTCTAGGCATCAACTGCAGCCAATCGTTAATATATTTTGCTGATTCTTAACCGATGTTGAGTTGACTCCTTTTTTTATCTTTTTTTATTCGAGATGGGTAAGCTCTTGACTCTAGTCATAGTCAAAGGTAACATAGACAAAGTCTGCGATCTGTTCACTCTAACTTTGCTTTATTGCTAAACAGTATACAAAAGGTATACATAACAAAGATATTATGTTGATTATGTAGGTCTTCTCCAGACCAATTACGATCACGGCGGCTAATTATAATGCAGAGTAGCCAAGTAAGCAGGAGAGTAGGATTAATATCCTACTGTCCTGCGTATATGGCTAATCTTGGCACTATGATTATTGCACAAGTGACTGCGTAAATACAGGTGCACTCCCTCTTCCCTAACTCTCATAGTCCGATGGGACGGCAATCCGATATAACCAGGACGAGATCAGGCGCAGGACTAACGGCTTTACGTGCTTTCCGAGGCACGGGGGTGTCACACCACCATCTTCTAAACTCCGGGCTTTTACTGAAAAAATCCTAATGGAAAAACCCAATAAAACTTTTTACCTGGACCGGGGAATCGAACCCAGGACCCCAAGCTCAACAGACGTGCTTGCCTCCACGGGACTAACGGTAGATTGTATGGTTATTATAATAAAACTTTAAAACAAACTGTTATTTTGTACCACAAAATAATTATTTTAAAACTTGATTTTCTGCTTATCTCCCATACTTTACAAAAATGTCGCCATAGTAAAAAATTATCAACTTTTTATCAGCTTTCGATTATTTTTTTTTTTTTTTTTTTTTTATAGACGGGAAATCATCAAATAACTTCCCCCGCCCTGGGCGGGGCGGGAGGGAGTGTCAGACTTTTACTGACTAAAACCCGTCTATGTTCCTTCATGTGCCCTTTGCGTTCCGGGGGCGCGGTATCTCTTTCGAACAACCCGCAGATCAGCTTTCGATTGAGATACATTTCAATTCTGTTGGTCGATGTAAGGTTGGGGGGACGTTTTCATCGCATCGTCCTTTGTTTTAAAATTTATATTTTTTGACGTGATTTTCCAATTCGAACTAGCCATCTCGCCAGAGGGTTTAGGCGCTATGCACGCATTGATATAGCCGCGCGACAACTCTGCCTACCGCATACGCAACTGGGCGATGCTGATTTTTGCAAGAGGAGTATTCTGGAATACTGTTTTTTGTTTTTTTTTGCAACTAAAAAAACAAGCATTTATTAAATATCGGCCAGGTATCGTAATTATATTTGATTACTTCTTTTTTTCTATGACAAGCTCCTAAAAAACGAGGATGCAAATCAACAGCTTGTATAATCGATTTTTTATTTCAGATCATTTTTTGAGTTTTCTCTCTTTCCTAGATAGAAACATGGTACAGTATTTTGTGATTTACTTTAGAAAAAATAACGGATTTTTTAAGACCCACTTCAACTAGTTAATTGCTGGTCAATAGTACTTTTGACTGGTTAAGAGTTGACTGCAACATTATCTATTGTTTCGAAGTAACTGAAACAATAAAGAAATGCCTATACATATTAAGGAGTATTTGCTTTGGCTTACGAAAATTGATCCCTCACCACAGTAGATGATGATAACTTGTTTATTTGGTATTATTTCACAGTACCATCACCATCACGCCTGTATTCCCCGAAGGGTTAGGCAAAGGTGTACCAATGTACACCCACAGTTCGCCGGTATATTTAGGTCCCATGTAATAGGGGGCGAGCCTATTGCCATTAACCGGGCACAAATCCAAACTCCGAGCTGCTACTGAGAATATATATATATTATATATATATATTTCACAGTAATAATACCAAATAAACAAGTTATCATCAAGTTGGTTTTTAATAAATAAATAAATAGATGGAATGATAGGGCTTGTGAGAAAAGTACTTACATTTTCAAGTTGTCAGGATGGTGGGCTTCATACACTTTTGTTGAATATTCAAAAGGCTTACCTATAACCAAACAGTAATTTCCAATACTGTGTATGAAATATTGGATGCCTATTTTAAATGCTTTTGGATTAATACATGAGTTAGTTTTATACCAAATGTGTGATACAAATAAACCTCTCTAGTACCACTCACCGGTCTGTTTCAGCAACTTGAACATTTACCAGAACAGTATGCTGTTCCTTACTATTATAATGCTGGTTATCTGGTTTTCAAATACATTTATTTTATTGAAATATTTGCATAGCTATGGTATCGCTGATGTAGCTAATCTTTATATATATTTTTGGTCACTGATGATGCATGAATTAAAAGTTTTGAAGTTGAGAGTGTAACACATGTAGTGGGTACTCATAGTGACGTCGTGCGGACGCGCAGGGCCCGGCGGAGGAGGCGATGGCGCGTGCGTGGCGCGAGCGCGAGCCGGGGGCGCGCGTGGCGGCCGCGCGGGCCGCACTAGCAGTCCGCGCGGACTGCGCCGCCGCGCTGCTGCTGCTGGCGGAGGAGGACGCGCCCACCGTGCACGAGGCGGAGCGCGTGCTGCGGCGCGCGTGGCGCGCGGCCGAGTCCGCGTGGCGCCACTCGTCGGCCGGGGGCGCGGCCAGCGCGGCGGAGGCGCGGCGCGACGCCAACGTGCTCGCGCACGTGAAGCGGCGCTCGGCCATGTGCGCGCGACGGCTGGGCAGGCTGCGTGACGCGGCGCGTCTGTTCCGCGAGCTCGCGCGCGACGCGCCGCCCGCGCTGCACGCGCTCGCGCTGCACGAGAACCTCATCGAGGTGCTGCTCGAACAGAAGGCCTACGCAGACGTGCAGGTCGGCGCTAACTAAACTACTACCTATTCAATTTTAATAAAAAGCGGACCCTGACAGTTCCGTAGTCTGCCTGACTACGCCGACGACTGTGGTCGCAAGCGCAGCTCCTGAGCGTACGATCCTAGGTTCTATCCTAAATTCAAATTGAAATCAAATTCATCTGCCTAGCCTTTTCCCAACTATGTTGTGGTCGGCTTCTAGTCGAACCGGATGCAGCTGAATATCAGTATTTTAAATTCAAATCAAATTCAAATTCATTTATTTGCCAGAATGTAAGTGTACAAAGTATGATCTTAAAATTAAAGTAAGGCCCATTACATTCGACCAGTAAATATGGTATGCAAATATTCATTTTACATTTTAGGTTTTATTAAATTAAATTAAAAGAAAATATAAAAAATCTAATCAAATGGGAATTGTCTAATACACATATGTTTAAATGTCAAAGATAATATTTATTTATTAACAAAAAAAAAAGTGTTTACCTAGTGTGTGTTTTATTAATATGATGTTAACATCTTAATTTAACAAAATGTCAAGTTTGATTTATTAGTAATAATAATAATTTCATTAATGATAATAGAATAATAGTAATATCGATGTTAACTGGATAGAAAATTAAGATAATGTTTAACCCAGTATTCAACTATGTTACTTTCCTTCCTCGCAATATGACATAAATTCATTAAAACCATAGAAACATTTATCTTTTAGGCAAGGCGCAAACTTGGGACACTTTTGTGTCTTGTGTCAGATACAAGCTACCGATTAATATTTTATTACTATAGAACCAGTATGAAACCATCCACTCCTAGCGCATACGTAAACCTTTTTTGTGTCCAGTTGCTTCCACTTAACACATACTCATGACGATCAAAAAGTGTTCGGTGTCGGTAACTGGAAACTAAAAGTGTCTACGTTTGCGCAGCGCCTTAACCAGTAAATTTCTGCTTCAATTTGATTAGAGGTAGCTCCTTAAAAGAATTCGGTAATTTGTTATATGCCTTTATAGCGCTTATATATGAGTTCCTTTTATATATTTGGAGCCTACATTGTGGTAGACACAACCTATGCCGATGTCTAGATGCTACATTTCGTTTTGAAATTTCTTCGTGCCTAGTAAAATATTCCGGGATTAAGGGACATAAAGCGTTGACAAAATAGGTTTTTCAATTAAAACCTTTATTTATTATAGCTGATTCCCATGAGGTTGGCCACAATTACTGAAATTCATTTACATTCCGAGTAATATTTAGTATAATACCTTTGAATACCTTTTGAATAAACTCTATCAACATCCTTTTGAATGATTACTTACATTTTTCTGAGATGTAAGCATACATAGAGACAGACAGACTGGAAGCGACTTTGTTTTATACTATGTGCTGACGTATGTTACGGAGCTTTTACCATTCCATTCGGGTGGCATTTCTTCGGAGTGGTGCAAAGCTATAAACATTCTTATTTCGATGCTACTTATATTAAACGAGGAGCAAATCGGACAATTATAATTTAATTACAATTACGGATGTCGTGTCGGCGGCAGGCGGTGTTGGCGCGCTACGACGACGTGGGGCTGCCTCGCTCCGCGTGCGTGTGCTACACGTCGGCGCTGCTGCGGGCGCGCGCCGCAAGCGGCGGGGGCGCCGGGGGCGCAGGGGGCGCGGGGGCGCGCGGCGCCGCCGAGCTCAGCGCGCTCGACGCCATGCGGCGCGCCATCGAGTTCAACCCGCACGTGCCCGAGTACCTGCTGGAGCTGCGGCCGCTGACGCTGCCGCCCGAGCACGTGCTGCGGCGCGGCGACAGCGAGGCGCTGGCGTACGCGTTCTTCCACCTGCGTCACTGGCGCGCGTGCGCGGGCGCGCTGCGGCTGCTGGGCGCGGCGTGGGCGGCGGGGGCGCGCGGCGGGGGCGCGGCGGGCGCGTGCGCGGCGTGCGCGGACCGCGAGCTGCTGCCGGCGCACCACGCGCTGTCCGTGGTGGCGCGGCGCCGCGCCCCCGCGCTGCTGCCGCTGGCGGCGGCTCTGTGCGCGGCCACGGCGCTGCTCGCCCTGCTGGCGCACCGCTGGCCGGCGCACGCGCACGCGGTCGCTCGCGCGGCGGCACAGGGGCTGGACCCGCGCCGCCTGCACACGCTGCTCGCCGCCGTCTGATCTGTGTCGTAGTCGTTAAGTGTATCGTGATGTAGTTCGTTCTGAGTCTGCATTTAAATAAAGTATTAAATATTATTGCAACACTCTCTGTGTATGATTTCTTTTAAAAACGAACCCTACGGTTGAAGTCTGTCGCAGTAACTGAGCGGCGGGCGGCACCCTGACCGCTGACCGGCCGCACTACGTCCGAGTCGGCCTCGGTTCCTCTTCCCGGCTTTCAGCTTCATAAGGTCTTGAAAGATTATCCCAAAAAGTTTGAACACAGATACAATGCATGATACAAAAAAATAAAATAAAATAAAATAAATAAATATGTTGACCCCACTATGACAAAAAAAATTGGTTGCCTGTAAAGTCGGTATACGGGCGAAAGTTTTACGTGACAACGACTTTGAGTGGTAAAATAATTTTAATGTGAATATTCATTCGTATAGTAGGAAGAAGGATCGGGCTAACTGTGCTCGAGTGGAAGGGACGCGTGCCTTTATTATTTATTTATTTAGTGCTGCTAGATATTTGCTATATATTCTGGGATGTCCGGGATAAATACTGATTTATCCCGGACATCCCAGAAAAAAAAATAACAATAAAAATAAAATGTACTTATTCATTAATTTAAACAGCTTGTTTGCTAGTTATTTAACAATGTTTGACACAATCAACATTTTTTTTGTTTTTTATAGACGGGAAATCATCAAATAACTTCCCCCGCCGTGGGCGGGGCGGGAGGGAGTGTCAGACTTTTACTGACTAAAACCCGTCTATGTTCCTTCATGTGCCCTGTGCCCTTTGCGTTCCGGGGGCGCGGTATCTCTTTCGAACAACCCGCAGCCCCGGCAGGCATCGGCCCTCAGTGGCCCCATCCAAGTTTGCTGACATCTCTTTGAGGCGCGCGTGGAACACGAACGCGCCGTCGACACGGTCTGTCGTTATTCAGTGAACGTACGGACGGTGAGCTACCCATTGCTCACCGTCCACAGACCCGCGTCTGCGGTGGCCGGGAGTCGTCTCGCGGCTCCCGACGCCCGGAGCGTCTACCGCGGCGGCCGCTGGGACGGGGGATTCTCCTTTCCCTCTCCCGTCCCGCCGCCTCCTTCTCTAGCATTACAGCTTCGCAGAAGGAGGCGACTGCTTCCCATTCCCTCTCGCTCCGGACCATGGCCTGAACCAGTGCCGGACGCGAGAGGTCGCCGCCGCCGATGGCCGCCACGAGGACTCGGCGTTGCTCCGCCCAAGCGGGGACACCGCCAATGTGTGCTCCACCGTGTCCTCGGGGCGATCCTCGCAGTGGTGACACCCGGGCGTTTCCTCCCGCCCGATGAGGTGCAGGTACCTCCCGAAACTTCCGTGTCCGGTGAGGACCTGCGTCAGGCGGTAGGTGAGGGCGCCGTAGCGCCGCTCTAGCCACTCCTCAAAGAGGGGACTTACCGCCTCAATCAAGGCGTGCTCTACACGAGGTTGCGACAGTCGCTCTCTCCATGTCGCCATGAGATCGAGCCGGAGCACACAATCAACTTAAACTACTGTTTAACAAATAAAATTATCAAAATTTTACACTCTTCTATTTATGAGGTAATTAAAAAATATAATTATATTTTTTGGTTTTACATACAATCACGCCTATATTCCCCGAAGGGTTAGGCAGAGAGAGAGGAGGGTGGGGGGGAGGGTTTTTTAAATAACAAATAAACTACATACATTATGTCTCAACAAATTTTATGTCATATATGTAGTTCCGTTGGGTTAGGTTAGGTTCCGGACACTAAAAGTGTCCGGATTTCACCCGGACACTTTTTGCCAGCCCCGCCCGGACGCTCCCCGGACGCCCTCTAAACTAGGACAAATCCGGGGAAACCCGGACGGATGGCAGCCCTAAGCAGCACGAACCTCACCGTTCACAACAAGTACATACAAAATAATTAAAATACTCCATACTCTAAATGTATAATAACAATAATATTATAATAATCTAATATATATTATTCCGGGACTGCCTCGTTGGCCTAGTGGTCCTAAGCACGACTGCTACGCTAGAGGTCCTGGGTTCGATTCCCAGGTCCCAGGTCGAGCAAAAAGTATTATTGGGTTTTTCTATGAAATTCTCAGTAGCAAGTCGGAGTTTGGATTTGTGCCCGGTTAATGGCAATAGGCTCGCCCCCTATTACATGGGACCTAAATATACCGGCGAACTGTAGGTGTACATTGGTACACCTCTGCCTAACCCTTCGAGGAATACAGGCGTGATGGTATATATATATTTGGAGGTATGAGTTGTAGTGTATAAGGCTTATGTATGTGTGCACATGTATCTACTCTAATGGTAAGAACCTATACCCATGTAATCGATAGACAGTAATAAATGATATTTCAAAGGATGCACTCGTTTAATTGATCTCTCCGAACCTCACAACCTTACATGGCGACCCTGCCATCCGAGACGGGTGCCGAGTTCGGCCGCGCGGCTAAACGTAATAAGAACAATGAACTATGGTGAAAGTTATTTTAAAGTGGAATTAAAATTTTGCAAAAATGTGCCGGTCTAATATAGAAAAAGAGGACGTTTTTATATCGCAAAGTGCGTCAGGAGGGTCAAATTCAGCTTCTATGCAGGAGTACCACTTGTCGAACATTAGTATCGTGATGTTTATCATTTGCACTTTACTTGGAGTAGCCGGACTTTATGTTGTGTATAAACTGTACCGAAATTGTCATCACTCGTGGATCAGGAATGAGGTAATTGCACAAAACCTATCACGCTCTTTTCGTCGACCGAATCCGGAGGCTCGTGTCTGTTACGGGTGCCGCCAACAGCGCCAGGAGCTGCATCAGGAGGCTCGCCAGGAGGCGGGTATCAGAGGCCAGAAACCGCAGTAAGTGATTAAAAATTAATAATATAGTGAGTGAAAAGTGTAGTGAGTCGTGTTCTACCGATAACAGAAACATGAAGAGTTACGGAATTTATATTGGACAATTTTCTAGACTTACTATGTATTAGTATAATATTTTTTTTGTATGTTTTCTAATGTATTATCATGTGATTGTGGAATAGCTATCACTCATGACGATATTATTACTTAGACCTTATTTTATTAAACCGCCGTTCTTTGTTTGGTAATGGCAAATGACCTTAAATTAATATATGACCAATTAAAAAATATTGGACATAATTTAAAAAAAACTAAGTTATCCTAAAAGGACAGAAACTGTTCTAACACAAAAATTGCAGGAAGCAACATTGTTAAAACATCAATTTGATAAATGTATAGAAAACATAACAGAACAGATCGAAAAGAAACAATTTAGTACAAGTGTTTTACAAGAAATACAGTCATACTGTGATTTAATTGAAAAGGCATTTAACCAAATAGAAACTTTTTGTGCTAAAACATACGGTTCACAACCTAGTGCCGAGTGTACGGACGAGACTAGAACCGAAGTAGTCAATATGGAGGCTTTTAATTATAGGACTGCCGTAGCATTGTTACCGGTTATGAATGGTGATGAAAATATCACGAAAAGTTTAATAGATACGATAGAGTTATATAGTTCTTCACTAACTGATGAAGGCAACAAAATGCTGGTTAAATTTATATTAAAAACCAGATTAAACGAGAACGCTAAATTAAGATTGTCTAACGAGTACGACAGCTGTGAGTCGCTAGTTATTGAAATGCGTCAACACCTTCTTACAAAGAAGTCTAGTACAGCAATACACAAAGAGTTGACACAAATCAACCAAAACGGTACTACAATAGAAAAATATGGGTCCAAGGTCGAGCAGCTTTTTGTAGATTTGACGGTCGCACAAGCAGGGGATGACCAAACTGCTTATAAAATATTACGCCCTCAAAATGAGAAGATAGCCATTAAAAGTTTCATTGATGGCTTACGAAACCGCGAAATCCGCACTATTTTGGCAGCGCGTAATTACGATACTTTGAAAGATACCATAAGAGCGGCTAAGGATGAGGATTTGTCATGCAATCGGCAAACAGACGCTTCTGTGTATGTCGGTTACCAAGGCAATTCATTTAAAAATCGCAGATTTAATTACAGTAATAGTAGGCGCCCAAACCGTTCCAACAACAACCGAATTGCACAGAGAGGAAATAGTAGAGGTTATTATCATAACTACAGGCAAAACCAAACAGTCCAGCAGCAGTTCAGCAATAACCGTGGTCACATGCGGGGATCATCTCGCGGTAGGCCTAGACGATTTTTTACGCGTAGTAGTAATGTACATGCTATAGAAAATGGCATAAATAACATTAATTTATCTGACGAGAATCGAACGCCCCAACCTGCAGAAAGAAACATTACTGAACCATTGCGGTTTTTTCGATAATCATTTTATATTTGCTTGCAACAATAACAGCACGGTGGAATTCTTAATACAAGGTGCCAAATATGGATTGCTTATAGATACAGGAGCATCATTATCGGTATTGAAATACGAAACTGTGGCACGTTGGAATATTCCAATCCAAACAGAATTCATTTACATAAATGGCATCGGGGGCAAAGTACTAACTTCAGGCTATGTTTATGTTACACTGATCGCAAATGGTCAGGAATTCGTACACAAATTTTATATTATGCGCACCATACCTGGATTGCAACATGGTATAATCGGCAGAGATTTTATGAGCACATATAACGCTGTTTTGAATTATGAAAACAATACAATAACTTTAAAAAGAAATGACAATACCTTGACCCTGCCCATGGTTAATAGTACACCAAATAAAACCTGTTTTTTAAGTATTCCACCTAGGTGTGAGAAAATATTTATGTTAGACAGTAGCTTTACAGAGGATTGCGTAATTTTACCTTATCAATTATGTGACGGAGTATTTATAGCCGGGAGTATTTGTAAACCTAATAATGGACAAATTAATATACAAATATTAAATACTCGCGAAACGCAAGTAGATATTAATTATTTTAGGCCAGAAATACATTTACTATCAGACTATCACATCTGTAACTTTGGACGAGGTAGCAAACTAGATGGAGAGAGAGTACGCACTATGTTTTCTCTTTTAAAATTAAATCATCTAAACAATGAAGAAAGAACATCTATCGAAAACATATGCGCCAAATTTTCAGATGTTTTTCATCTACCAGACGATAAATTAAGTACCACAAACCTATACGAACATGGTATACAGCTAAAACCAAATGCAGATCCAGTTTACACTAGACAGTACAGGTTGCCCTTTTCACAGCGTAAGGAAATTGAAACACAAGTTAAGAAAATGCTTTCTGAAAATATCATTGAACCCGCCAAAAGTGAGTGGTCAAGTCCTATTTTGTTAGTACCCAAAAAATCGGATGATACTTCTAAGAAATGGAGACTGGTTATTGACTTTCGTAAATTAAATACTAGAATAACAGACGATAAATTTCCACTTCCGAATATAACCGATATTTTAGATTCTTTATCCGGTTCAATGTATTTTTCACAATTAGATTTATCGCAGGCTTATTACCAGGCAAAATTAAAACCAGAATGCAGAAAGTATACAGCATTCACTACGCATTCAGGTCAATATCAAATGACCAGGTTACCCATGGGATTAAAGATTAGCCCAAGTGCATTCTCCCGTCTAATGACAATTGCCATGTCTGGACTTACATATGATAAACTATTTGTCTATTTGGATAATTTAATCTGTTATGGACGTAATTTGGAGGTTCATAATAAAAATCTTATAGATATTTTAACTAGATTACGCAAAGTTAACTTGAAACTTAATCCAATCAAATGCGATTTTCTAAGAAAAGAAATGCAGTTATTAGGGCATGTTGTTACATCAGAAGGAATTAAACCAGATTTAGAGAAGGTAAACGTGGTAAAAAAATACCCATTGCCGAAAAATGCAGACGAAACAAAAAGATTCATAGCGTTTGTTAACTTTTATAGAAAATTTATACCTAATTTCGCTGCAAAATGTTTACCGCTTAACAGACTGTGTCGAAAAAATGTTAACTTTGAATGGTCACAAGAGTGTCAGAAATCCTTCGAATCCCTAAAAGAGTCATTAACATCACCACCAGTATTACAGTATCCCAATTTCGATGAAAATAATACTTTTGTTTTACAAACGGATGCGTCCGGTTATGCAATCGGGTCCGTGCTATGCAACAGTGATAACAGACCAATAGCTTATGCAAGTCGTAGTCTTAACAAAGCAGAAATTAGGTACCCCACTATAGAAAAAGAGTTACTCGCTATCATATGGTCAGTAAAATATTTCAGACCCTACCTATACGGTAGAAAATTTATAATCAAAACCGATCACAAACCATTAGTTTATTTATTCAATCAAACCAACCCATCTAGTCGTTTGACTAAATTCCGATTAATGATAGAGGAATATGACTACATAATAGAATACGTTCGAGGTACTGACAACGCAGCTGCAGATGCCTTGTCACGTGTCCGAATAACAAGCGACGAATTGAAGGAAATTAATCAACACGTCGTGTCTGTATTAACTAGAGGTCAGAAAAAGCGTATGATGTGTGAACAAAGTGCACAAGGTGTGACTGACAACCCTAAGCTTGGTAAGCAATCTACAAACGACTGGACTGATCACCCAAGAGTTATGGAGTTGCTTAAAAAGCCAAAGGATTGCGCTGAGATAAGGTTTGTGAACAAAAAAGATTGGACTACCCAATCAAATACATTATTTCATTATGACACAACAAATTGCATACTAAGAGTAAATCCATCTTACCGATTACAATGCGCACGAGATGCCTTTGTACGGGAGTTGGCTAACTACTGTGGTCTTATGAAACTTGATAATGTACACATTGTACAAAATAATGAAAACGGTGAGATAATACGAGAATTAATTAAAAGCATCAATGATACACCTAATTGGTCCGGACCACGTCTATTTATTATAAAAGGTGTAAAAGTTATAGATGACCACGATACGAAACGTATAATTTTAAATGACTATCACCTATTACCGAGTAGTGGCCACGCCGGTATTCGACGAATGATAAATAATATAAAACGCCGTTATTTTTGGCCAAAATTAGAAACTGACGTCACGGAGTTTGTAAATCGATGTGATAAATGCCAACGACAAAAACATTTCAGGCACATTAAACAGCCAATGGTCCTGACTGATACAGGTCATTCGGCCTTCGATAGAGTATTTTTAGATTTAGTTGGGCCCTTAAGTAAGGATAATGATAATTATATGTATGTACTCACACTACAGTGTGATCTTAGTAAATATGTAGAAGCCTATCCACTTAGAAATAAGGATACAATTTCAGTGGCGACGGCTTTCATTAATAACTTTGTATTACGTTATGGCATTCCGAGAAATATTATATCAGATCGCGGAACGGAGTTCGTTTCGAAAGTAATGAATGAAGTATGTAAAATACTACAAATAACACAACAAACATCAACTGCATATCATCACCAAACAATAGGAGGTTTAGAAAATACACATAAAAATTTACTATCATACCTACGCATACAAACAGAGAATCAACCCCAAAATTGGAGTACATGGCTTCCATATTGGTGCTTTGCTTTTAATACGACTGTACATACAGAAACTAAATATACACCATATGAACTCGTATTTGGAAAACTGAGCAATTTACCTAGTAATCTAACTTCAGAAGTTGAACCGCTATATAATTATGATGATTATCCACAACAACTCAAATACAGACTTCAAAAATCACAGTATGACGCAAAACAAAACTTAATTATTAGCAAACAGGTCAGAAAAAGTAAATATGATTTGTATACCAACCCAGTTACGTATAGTACTGGCGACATGATACTACTTAAAAATGAACAAAGTGTAAACAAATTTGATCCGCTGTATATAGGACCATACAAAGTAATAGAAGATTGTAATCCTAATTTAAAAATAATGTATAAAGGTAAAGAAGTAATAGTACATAAAAATAGAACCAGACCATATATTACATTTATATTTTAAAAACAAATAGATCAACTACTAATATTGTAATAACAATTTTGTATGTAACCCAATATTGTATTCAATTATTTCTTATTACTTGAGAATTATTAAATTTTAACTAATAATTATAAATAATTTTCATAATTTAGTCTACATAAAGAAATTAAGAAAAATATAGACAACATAGCTATTAACATATACCAAACCAGAAAATAAAAATAAATGTAATCATTATTTTTATTTTATTTCGCCGGTGGGCGTGTAGTGTATAAGGCTTATGTATGTGTGCACATGTATCTACTCTAATGGTAAGAACCTATACCCATGTAATCGATAGACAGTAATAAATGATATTTCAAAGGATGCACTCGTTTAATTGATCTCTCCGAACCTCACAACCTTACAGAGTAACAGGGTGTAAAGTTTCTCATCCTCCATAGAAAAGGGAGGATCCTCCGACCAGACAGGTGTTGTATCTGGTGGGCTACTGCCCGACCGTTGATGTCGGGATTTTGTATGTATGCTAATGGCGCGGAGAACTTTGATAGCGCGATCTAGACATCGTGTAGATGATAGATCTGGTCTTTTAAGATGAATCGGAACCCTGTCCATGTGCTGATGGTGTCCACCGGGTGGTTTTAGTGAGGTAAGAAGCCCACACTCCCCGGTCTTAGCCTCAAACATCGAGCGCCTTTTGAAGGTTTTCTCCCTAAAACAAGAAAAGACAAGGTAAATCTAGTTTTAGAAAGCCATTGTCATACGATTTACACGTATGAGTAGACTGGGTACGAGAGTTATAAATTTTACTTACATTCTAGCAAATAAATATGTTTGAATTTCAGTTTGAGTACGAGTGGCAGACGATGCTCTACATAGCCGAACATTGTCTCACACTCGAATTGGCTCAACGGCTGCGAACTGTATTTCTCTACCCTGGTCTGGATGATTAAGTGAATATTTGGGGAGACTGAGAGTTCCGAGGCAATATCTCAAATAACCTTCCCGCAAGATTGGATGCTTGGGCCCCTCCTAATAGATACCATCTACTATACATACGCTTATGCTCTGGCCCCAGAAGAGGTGTGTGAGATCGTGCTATAAATTGTATTTAAGTTAAATCCTGGTGTGTGCAATTCGCTTGCTCAGGTAGTACTAGAAATAAACTTAGATATTCCGCAGAAAACTATAAGTAGGTCTCGTATTCACAAATAATAATAAGTGGCTGCTCCATATCAATCGGATTACAGTGAGGCCTGTAAGAGCTAAGTGGCGGTCGTGTGGCGCGCGCGTGGCGCCACGTGCCGTGCGTCCGGCGGCGGCAACCGGCGCTCGGCAGTGTGGCGGCGCGCGAGCGGTGCGACGGACGCGGCGACACGTTGCGAGCGACGCGCGCCAATACTTACGATGTGCTCGAAATACTTTCGCAACTTTTACAACTCACTTTGTCATCCTAATTGATGTTGCGTTGCGTGACGTTCTTTGAAGTAACTCGCTTAGATATTTTGGGTGCTCTTTAATGAATGACATTAAGCAGGGAATTTGTTTTTTTCATAGCAGGCACTCATGTATATACTGTTATATAAACATTGGTTGTTATTAGTGTAGATACTTACGTGCTAGTCTCGTGAGTGGGTGCTGTGCGATCACACGGATGCGGGCACGGCGCGGCGTGACGTGAGGCGTGCCGGCGGGCGCTGAGCGTGCATGCTGTGGCTGGGGCGGGATGGCGGCGCGCCGCCTCGTGCTCAACGGGCTAACGGCGGAGGTGGGCGCCGGCGCCGGCGGGCAGGGCGCCGGCGGGGAGGGCGCGGGGGGCGGGGACGGCTCGCCCGACTCGCTGGAGTTCTACCACGAGCTGGAGCTGTACCGCCAGCTGCTGGCACTGCCCCCGGCGCCCCCGTCGCCGCCCGCGCCCTCCGCGCCCCCGCAGCGGCGCGCGCGCACGCCCGACCCGACGCCCTCCAGGAAATGTCATGGTACTTACTACCCTCATATATGTAGCAGCTCCTGCGATAGTGACTGTTCGGCCTTATAAGTGGACGCGCTGGCATGTCGCATTCAAGCTCAGGCTGACTGCTCGGCTGGGGGTCAGTAGTCCCAAACATCGTCAAGGTAGTTATGATCCGCCGCGGGAGACGCTCCGGGTGTCGGGAGCCGCGAGACGACTTGCGGCCACCGTAGACGCAGGCCTGTGGACGGTGGGCAATGGGAAGCTTACCGTCCGTACGTTAATTGACGACAGATCATGACGACAGTGCGTTCATTTTAAGGAACAGACACATTATACGTTGACAGTAGAAATAAAGAACACAGACTCATCCATTTTTTAGATTGTCTAAAAACCTACAAACGTCTTTTATGGGGTGCAGCTGAATAACAGGTACTTGGCAACACGATTCATATACCAAATTATTTCGCAAATTTCCCTATGGAAAATGTTCAAAAACATTTATTTTTTAAAGATGAATTTTCTTGTCTATTCTTATCCATACGAAACTTCCTTTGGGAACGGACAACTAGATACAAATGATTTATCATGTAAATGACGTATATGAGAGCCTTTTTGTTAACAGATTGAAATAAATAGTTTAAAGTAGCTAGTAAGTGCAAGCTCTACGACTGTGACGCCCGTACGTACTGAACTACTATAACTATTAACAGGGCAGCTTAAGGTTAAAGGCAGGTCAGGTTATTTTGACAGTAATAGTTGTAACGCACACCGCGCACACGGTTTCAGAATGCTTGACACTGCATGAAACTTTTGCAAGACACATCTCATGCTCCTCGGAGCTAGTGAGAGCCCGGGCTGGGCAGTACGCTACGGCAGGGTAATGAGCAAGCGACCCGAGCGACCCGAGCGACCCGAGCGACTCGAGCGCCCCGAGCGACTCTAAGTATGGTGACACGGGATATTGTCATTTTGTGATCATTCAAAGTTAAATCAATTGTTTCATTACGAATCATAAGAAGGCAGTTGATTCTAAGTTCTACTTCCAAAAGGTAGATTGGTATGGAGAGGAACAGTCAGCTCAACCGAGCAGAATTATGAGCAGTCAGCCAAACAACATTGTAGTCATTGTCATTATATGTTGTACTGCCGTTATGTTGGTATTGAGAAGGGCTCGCTAGTTTGTAATTATATAAGAGATGGCTTGCTAGTTGGTCCATTATCGGTAGGTTTATAAATTATATGTCGTGCCGTACATATGGTTGGTCTCGTTCAATGCAATTTTTCTTTAGAAGGAATACCACGGCATGGTTATTAAAAAAAAGTAAGTGTCCTGTTTTTATTATTGTTTGAAAGTGAAGTGAGCGCGTCGTCGCTCCGCGCTCTGAGCGCCTTCTTTGATATCCAGTCTTACTCAGCGGTATCGTGTTACCCAGTATCTGAGTTGTAGAGATTAGATGGCACTCGCTCCACATTCAAAACAAAACTGGTACAGTACGGCCGACGTATCTTGGCGAGTCTGAAGTTAGCCGTTTGGCTGCGCAATGGATCTTTTACGAACATAATTGTTTACTGCGCAGCTAATCGGCTAACTTCACACTCGCCAAGATACGTCGGCCGTACTGTACTCATATGCATCCAGTTAGACAGGTAGCCGACACATTCGCCGAAGTTCATTCGGGAGAAGGCTTGCCAGGTGAAGAGTGGTGAAGTGGAGTAACCAATGGCGTTGTTTCAGATGAGCCGCGGCGCAGTCGCACGCCGGGCGGCGCGGGCGCGCCCCCCGCGCCCCCCGCCGCGCCCCCCGCGCCCTCCGTGCGACACGCGAGGGTGAGTCACTAGTGCTAAGAGTTTGAGATTTCAACATCTGAATGATAGATAGTAATGAGCGAAACGTCACGCACTTCGATTCAATGTTAGGTTTTGATTGTTGGTCTTATGTAGTAAGTAACGGCGTGATAAAAGCGTATAATACATTTTTAATTTATAACGTCATTTCTACCTGATTTGTGAATAAAAACAAAAAACTTCGAAATTATTTGTCTGTAGTATGAATTTGTTTACGAACGAGCAGCTAATGTTAGTGGTGTAAAGCTAGTGTGATATGCTACAAGAAGAGTGCTACGTGGGTGCTACGAGAGCGTAGCGCGTACACAGTGAAAACTACCGGGCTACGAGCTACGAGGCGATAGGACAAGGCGTGTATTCTCTACGGCAGTATTACAGTGATGTGCACGGTGAGTAATGGGTAGCTAACCGTCCGTACGTTAACTTAGCGACAGATCGTGTCCACGGCGCGTTCGTGTTCCACGCGCGCCTCATAGAGATGCCAGCAAATATTCGGAGGGGCCACTAAGGGCCGATGCCTGCCGGGGCTGCGGGTTGTTCGAAAGAGATACCGCGCCCCCGGAATGCAAAGGGCACATGAAGGAACATAGATGGATTTTGTCAGTAAAAGTCTGACACTCCCGCCCGGAAGTCACTGGATGATTTACGAACTCAAAAAAAAAGTGTTACAGTGATGTGTCATAATATGTTTTGGCGCGACACACCAATATTTCATTTCCAATTCCAACGATCAATTTATTTTTAATTTTTAGTGTGGAGAGCCCTGGCAGTGTACTGATTATAATACATTGAAACTCTAACAGTTTGTCTACTGGCTACTGGCTAATATTGTTAGCACCGCACGCGCTAGCACCTGCAGGTGCACTGCCCAGCGCTATGTATTCAACACACAACGACACACGATGACTGTGACACTTACGATGCTTAAATACGTTATTCATCATAAGTGTTTATTTTGAACAAAATTGCCTTTTATATAATTTCATTGCAATGAATATCTTAGGAGATATCACAGTTTTAAAATAACTTCACAGCAAAATAATGACTCTGCGAGACATTCCGTAGCTTCAGTGATATACCTCAGAATAACAGATTAAAGGCTACATAACATCGCGCTATGAGCCACAGGAACGGATCAGTAACTTAAAACCCAACGTAACCCGGGTGAAACCGCGGGGCACAGCTAAAAAATATAAAAATGCTCGCAGCGAACGTGTGTGTGGGTCGGCCGCCCAGTCCACTACACTTGCTTCTATAGTGTACCAACGAGCTTTACTAGAGAAAAGTTTCATTGAATTCGGCAACACTTCGCTTCGACGCATGCAAGCGAGTTATAAACGAGCAAATTGAAAAACAACGGAATTAATTAATTAAATGGAGAGCTCGAATATATCTGTGAGGTATAAGAGTGGCGTGCTCGTGTTACAGCACTCGCACTTAGCTCGGTGGGTTATTAAAATTTGGCAAAACAACGCGCCGGTAATCTGGCGCTCATTTGCCGCTCAAGCGCGCCCCCCCCCCCCCTCGCTCGCTGCCTCATTACTGATACATTTTGCCGAGCGATTGCATGCCAAATGATGAGGAATATTATAATTAAACGATAGAACGCAATCCGCCAGCACCGCGGGGCGCGGCGCCCGACGGCCGCGGGCGACTCATGCGGAGAGCTGTGTCGTGCCGAGCTGCTCGGAGTGGCAGCAGCGGAGTGGGGCGCCGCGCGGTGTGCGTGACACCGCGGTAACTAATTGATTGATGATGGTGCGCCGCGGGTCACGGGCGGCGCGGGGTGAGCCGGTGCGGCCGACACTCGCACCTGGTGCCCGCTTCTTAAACTCAGTTTTTGTTGTGACGAGATTTATAACGCGAGCTAAGGCGAGACGAGATCCGCAGCTTTCAGAGCACGAAGATTTCAGCGCTTAAAACTTTTTATTAAGAGGTGTATCGCATCTTTATCATAAAGTTGTTGTTGTAAAGCTTCTAGTCTACGCGATTTGCGCGCTTAGAAGTATCTTGTGTGCGCTATCTTGACAGCGGCATAGGGAGCTCGGCAGGCAAACATAGCTCTCGTCTTACCGGCGGATATGTGACACCGGAGGGCGCGGTGCGAGACGACGAGCCGCTCCTAGAGAAGCTTCCTTATGCAAATGCTTCTGTTTCATTACAATGACATGTTCCAAAAGAACAAGTGTACAAGTAATAACAAGAGCGGTGCGGGGCGGGGCGGGGCGGGGCGGTCCGCGGCGACGCGCTGAATATTCATGCGGCGGAGTCGTCGGGAGAGTGGCTTCTTTGCGGCTCGCCTTTACTACGGAAATGACCTTATCAAGAATCGTTTTAAAAAGTTACGATTGAGAGCCGCGCGCGCCGGATATAAGTTAGGTATGTTCATAAGACGCCCCGCGCCGGGCGCAGCGGCTCGCACTACATCTAGTATGTACCAGATGTAGTGTAGTGTAGTGATACAAGTATGTCTGGTCCGGCGGCGTATGTAGATGTTTTGATAAAAAGAAAACGCATTCAATAGCGCGATCGCGATAAACTGATGTACATTGATGTGTTCTCGAAGGAAGTCGTCGAGTCGCGACCACGCAGTCACGCCGCAGAGCTTCCCCATCATTACGTTTCACTAATCCGCTGCTTATTGAGTGTATTCGGAAACTACGCATGAGCTCACATTAAGCTCGTCGGCTCACCGAAGAGGGCAAGTACATCGTACCGGCTCCGACCTCCAGTAGGCACTTCGAATAAAGTCCCCAACAGGCCAGAACAGTGGTCGCAAACTGTAATTGAATTTTCTCGTTCGGAAGTTTTCAGTTAGGTTAGGTTAGTAACTGGGGATTGAAACTGTATATTATGTTATGGTGGTCGGCGTAAACCGGTCGGAGGCGTATTGTACGAGCGCGACTGTTGTACCGCGCAGCTCTCTAGTGGCGCGCAACTAGTTACGATCACGATCAGAGTACGCTCGGCGCGCCTGCACGTCTACTGGACTGAATGTCTACTTGTAAATCATAAGTCTGCAGTAAACAAGTTCTCAGCTTCAAATATAATGAAAACATAGTTAGTGTTTCCAGTCGCACAGCCCGGGGCCAAACTACGTTGAACTGTTGCTTAAGATCTTCTAGATTGTCTAAGCGAAGCTTCTGCACCTTCTCATTCTGTGCCCGCAATGATTAATCTCGCTCGCCGCCGCTGTGCTGCCGCGTCGCTCTGCTGCCGCGCCGCACGTACTGCACGTGACATGATTACCGTCCCGGCCCGTGTGGCGTCGTCGCGCGGCTCTTGACAACTGCTTGACATAGCCGCTGCATGGCATTGCTCGGAGACATTTAATCAATGTCCACCACGCTCTATTAGAATGAGTATGAGCCCCCGGTTCATCGAACTATCATACAGAATCTCAGTATCCATAGTGACTTGGAATGACTCAATTAATACATACATACATAAACTCACGCCTTTTTCCCATGGGGGTAGGCAGAAACCACAGAACGCCACCTGCTAAAATATTTATATACTCCATTCGCCTCGTTCACATTCATACATCTGGTCATGCAAGCACGCCGATTACGATATATTGGAAAATATAATTTCCAGCCCCAGCTGAAGCTTCACGCAGATCTTTGAAGTGACTGTCCAACTGTACATTACCTGAGCTACTTAGGCGATAAAATAGATTCTTACTTTATAAAAAAATAACAAAGTATATGTTATTATAGCATTATCTAATATTTAAACCACAAAACTGGCAAAAAGTCAGCCTGTCAGATTGTAAGTGTTCCTCGTGTACCTGCCTCTGCCTTTGCTGTGCACGATTGTACAGTTGACGACTGTTTACGTACCCCCCAGGGCGTGTACATTCCGAGAACACGGTAGAGCGTACCTTGGCGGTGTGCCCCGCTTGGGCGGAGCACCGCCGATGGCCGCCACGAGGACTCGGCGGAGACGCTCCGGGCACGGGAGCCACGAGACGACTCCCAGCCACCGTAGACACGGGTCTGTGGACGGTGAGGTGAGCAATGGGTAGCTCACCGTCCGTACGTTAACTAACTAACGACAGACCGTGTCGAAGGCGCGTTTGTGTTCCACGCGCGCCTCAAAGAGATTTCAGCAAACATTCGATGGTGCCACTAAGGGCCGATGCCTGCCGGGGCTGCGGGTTGTTCGAAAGAGATACCGCGCCCTTGGAACGCAAAGGGCACATGAAGGAACAAAGATGGGTTTTAGTCAGTAAAAGTCTGACACTCCCTCCCGTCCCGCCCAGGGCGGGGGAAGTAATTTGATGATTTCCCAACTATAAAAAAAAACGGCGTGTACATTGTGGAATGCAATAAGTGATCGAGTATTATATTCTCCGCCGTTAACATAATTATGATCACAGTTTCCTTATTTCACTGCAGTGTAGCTGGCGGGCAGTGTCCTGCGCCGTGGATCCTGTGTGATTCAATAGTTGGCAATGCTGATGTTTGTAAATGAAACACCCCTCTACGGCTCTGGATCTGGACGAGCATACGGTTAGACCAAGGCCTGGATTAGAACAGATAACACTTTTAATCCCGTTGGTACGTTCGCGTACGATAATGCTCGACCTGCAAAAGCTGGTACAAATATAAATGATATCAGCGCCGCGAGTCAAGGGATGTCAAATTGTCACTTAACTCGAAATTCTTGTGTAACGTGGCTGTGGTTTAATATTGAAAGAACGCGTCGATGTTTAACCAGCGAGCACGTAAGGCCGCTAAGATGCCGTCGGTCAGCAGAAGGCCAATATAAATTCCACCGAGCGGCAGCCGCGTGCCGGGCCGGGAGCACGCCGGGCCGGGCGCGTGGCCGCGTGCTTCGCCGTGTACGTTCTCACAACGACGCTAATAAGCAAGACTTGCATTGTCAGCCGGCGTGAACAAAAAGGAAAATTAGTACACATAGTACTATGTGTACTAATTTTCGTTATTATGCTAATTTAAAGCAACTTATGTACATACGTTGCTTTAAATTAGCATAATAACGTTAGACTTTCATGTTTATAATGAGTGGGTCATAACATCGTTATCAGTTTCCTGCACAAATGAGAGTAAGTCGGTCATCATCTTTAGGATTCCGTACCTCAAAAGAAAAAACAAAACCCTACGGGATCACATTTGTCTAATTGTTCATCTGTCATGATTCTTCTTCTCAGGATCTTGTATTGGTATACAATTTAAAATGATATGAATAACGTTCTTAAAGGTATAACGTCTACGGAAAATATTCAAGCTTAATACAATGTAGAGATATGGTCATCACATATTATTATTTGGTACAATTCTCAAAATCTATAGGATATTTTCCGTTGACCTTAGCGTCATATAATTCGGAACTAATGCCTCAGTGTAAATAAAAGAATATCTGTAAATTGTTTATTTGTTGTTTAGTTTTCAAATATAAAAAAACAATATTACTAATTGTAATTACAAACTAACATTAACCAACGCCGCCGCCGCTACGCCGCTTTTTTAGGTCGCCGGAAGACGCTGGATGCAGGTCGCTTCCGACCGGTATATGTGGACATCTAAAGGGGAGGCCTATGTTCAGCAGTGGACGTCCTATGGCTGAGATGATGATGATGATGATGATTAACCAACAGTTGGACCGACATGACAGTGACGTACAACGATGTATGGGAGAACATTTTATTGAACACATTCATCCTTTCCATTACATTTCTCGTCATTCATAACTGCCTCAGTGGCCTAGTGGTCCTAAGCGCGACTGCTACGCTAGAGGTCCTGGGTTCGATTCCCAGGCCGAGCAAAAATTGTTATTGGGTTTTTCTATGAAATTCTCAGTAGAAGCACGGAGTTTGGATTTGTGCCTGATTGTGGCAATAGGCTCGCCCCCTATTAGATGGGACCTAAATATACCGGCGAACTGGGGGTGTAAATTGGTACACCTGTGCCTAACCCTTCGGGGAATACAGGCGTGATGGTATATTTATTTATTTCATTAAATTCGATCCACTTTCCACTGTACCTAGCAGAAATGTTTTGTCAACTGCCAAGTTAAGTTTGTCCTTCAATCCGAAATTGGAAATTCATAGGTAAGCTGTCACTCGAGGCAAGCCGCGGGCAGCCGGACACAATTTTGCGATAGAACCCACAGGGCTCGAGTCCTGCTCGCACTTGCCCGATGTTTTACCAATCGATTGTTTTACTATTTAAAACTAAATCATTAGTAAAAAATGGCAAGTTCCACAATCACATGTAACATGTAACCGTCACCGAGCAGTGCGAGCGCGCAGCCCGCTCACTGTCAAGCCGAACACTAGTCGTCAAGTACTGTATGTACGCACATAGAAACAACTGCCGTGACACGGTGTGCCGGCGAGTTGTTGTAACTTAACACCCCACAAACAGTTCTCGGTTTTAATACCGTAGCGCTACGGCGTAGCACGCGCTACGTCAGTCGTATAACTGTACTACGGAGCTCTACGCTCTTTATTTTAACCAACATAATATATTAGAACAATAATTACTTATAAACGATGGTTTGATGAAATGGAATGTTTCAAGCGCTGATGCCCGTATCTCTCACGCCTCCATAATGAAGTAACAAGATGAAGATAACAAATAACACACGCGTTCAACAATGTCCTGCGCACGGCCGCCGTGCCGCCGGGCCGGGGCCGGCGGGCGGGCGCAGGCCGGCTCGTCTCATTAGCTCATTTATTAGAGTGCTCGCTGCTTACGATCCTCGGAGGGAGCCTCTTCGCGCGGGAAAGATGCTTCATCTCCGAGGAAATATTTGATGACGACTTTGTAATTACACGGCTGAGATACGTTTTCCTTAATATCACAAATGAGTGGTTCCGAGCTCCCTTTAAATATATTTCTTATGTCGAGGTGTTGCATTCCTCCGGAAATGAACTGTCATAATATGTCGTGTACACTGCACACATTACGAGCTGCACCCTGGACAGCAGTTACAATGAAACAGTTTACATCTTCAAGAGATTTCTCAAATGTTGGATATTAAATACGCATGCGAAAATGTAATAATCGTTCTTGTTGCTATGCAATACTGAGAGCGTGAGTGTTGACATGACGGTAGAAGTGTGTCCGCGTGGTGTCGCGACGCCGCGCGTGCGACACGGGGCTGGTCGCCTGGTCGCCTGGTTGCCTGGTCGCCAGGGACGCGCGTTACCTGCGCGAACAAGCATTACGTTTAATTTGATAGCACACACTTTGTCCCGCGTTATGAACACAAGCCACGAGAGAGGCGCAGAAGGTTCACTCCGCACGACGTGCAGTAAGGAAATAAATATGAGCTTTAGAGCGCGCGTAGCTCTTGCACGATGACATAATGTCCTCGCAAGGGGAGGACTGTTTCCTTCCAGTTCGAGTGAAGGCCGCGTGTCCGCGCCGCAACCGGACGCAGTCCGCGCGCCTGCTGAGCTGGCTGCCGGCTGGCACAATGGCGCCGCGACAGCGTTACTGTTAGCCATAACATAATGATAACGGCGTCGTTACCCTAACGCGTAGCTTCACTAACCGAATACTGCGCGTTCTACTTGATATAAGCTCACGCTGCTCTCATCAATACGTGCGCCCCTCGGCTTCACAGCGCGCACCACACCTATGCGCTAACGTAACTCGACGAAATTATACAGATACACTAAAATCTAGGCGGTGGTTCAGTTACTTTTTGTTAAATTACTTTATTACAAATTTCGTAACTCGTAACAGAAAATAAGAACTTTGAATACCCATCTATCGTTTAGAAATTAAGTTATTTGACAGAAAGCTGTGGTGCACAAGTTTGCTGTGACCTCTTAATGCACTAATATGAAACTGCACCACACCGGCGCGCCGCGACCACATGCCATGTGTGGAGCATGTGTGGTCGGCACGATGTACAGCGATGCTATACCTCGAATGACGGTGAAGCACTGTTTGGATCGTAACTCCATGGCGGTAGTAATGATACAGAGAGACAGCCTGCCTGCTGAGCCTGTTGGTCTAGTGGTTAGTGGCCCTGACTGCTAAGCCGGAGGTCGTGGGTTCGATTCCCACCCAGGACAAACTTTGTGTGATGAGCATGATTGTTTGTTCTGTGTCTGGGTGTGATTTATCTATAATGTGTATGTATTTATAAATTATATAAGTATGTATATCAGTTGTCTGGTTACCATAACACAAGCTCTGCTTAGCTTGGGATCAGATAGCCGTGTGTGAGTTGTCCCAAGATATTTATTTATTTTATTTTATTTATTTTATTAACGTTACAGGTAATGTGATTCTGTTGCACGAAATTGCAATACAAAAGATTATTACAAGCTACATTACACCGCTCCGCGCCGCTCCGCTCCGCGCCGCTCCGCGCCGCTCCGCACCGCGCCGCCGCCACGCCAAGTTCACAAGTGAAGGCAGTTTATTAGCCGCTCACTTTATAACTGTCGTTCAATTTGTCGGAGCGTTCGCGCCGGGAGCGCTGCATGTGAGATGTTATAAATGTGATTTAAGCGCACAAGCGCTCCCGCAGCGACGAGCGGCCGCGGGTGACGCACACCCGGGAGAACTGGCCGCCTGTATCGAGTGCTACCGACATGTACCCGTCGCTAGCTGGAGCGCTGTCCAGTGTCTGCCACGCTTGTACTGACTCAGTATCCTCGTCATTAGCACGTTGTGCAGTAGCCATGTCCACCTTGACTGTAACAGGCGGCGCGGGTGCAGCGCAATGCGATATTGATGAGAGAACAGCTTACTGATATTAAAACTGATGTATTATCTCCGCTTGTAATAATTCATGAGAACTATTCCAATATTTCGCGTCGCCGGCGACTGCCCGCTCGCTCCCAACGCATGAATAATCACCGGAGATTTTAAATTGAAACCACGAACGACCAGTATCCACCTAGACCTACCTACCGTTATTCAATTCAATTTGAAAGCTTTTAAGGTACCTTATGTATGAAATGTTTAAAAATCGAAATTAATTTCCCAGTTCGAAGTTCCATTGATTCTGTAAACAGCATACGATAGAGAGCTTGCGCTCTGCTACACACATAAGCTAAGCTCATATTTCTCTTGACAACCAGCTGATATAATTTTCGTTTTTAACGCTTAACATTACAATCTCTTTTTTTTTATATTAAAGCACTACTGTATCTTGAACGACTTCTTATCAGAGTAATTCTGTTGTGCGAGGCTCGCGGCATGAATGCTACGCACGTAGCAATAACGTAGCACTGGCGTAGCAGCAGTCGCGTAGCTCATCGTAGCGTCCCGACTCGAGACTCACGAGGCGTTGATTGAATGCAATTTGGAGCGATTCGTCAGTGGTGCGTTTTTGTGGCCCTTTGAGGTTAGCTCCAATCGCAGGTTTTTGTGTGCCCCGCCGTTGTGCCCCCCTCCCCGGCCTCCCCCCCCCCGCCTGGCTCCGCTCACACTGCACGCTCGCTGACCCGCGCCTCCGCGTGTATGATGGCCAATAGTTTTGATCGCGTAGTTTGCTTTTAGCCATACGTTGTAAACTTGTAACATTTTGAAAATGACTCCACTTATGATAATGTAGCAGGTTTTTCGTTTTTATAACTATTTAAATCTTATTAAAAATCAAAGTTTATTCATCACGTGTATTGTGCGATTTGTTACTGTCGACAACACTTACATGACTTATCTAACCAAAAACTCTTACAACATAATTATGAAATGTGTTACGAGTAATATGATAGTTTCATCTGTTTCGAGTCGCGCTGTCAGTAGTCCGCCACGCTCACGGATTTCATAAATGTGGTTGTATATGAATCTCATATTTATTTATTTAATGAAATACATCGACCATATAGACATCAAGCATTGGCACAGCGAGTCGTGCACCACCATCTGAGATGATCGCTAGTATTGTGTGAGAGTTTCTCACTGTTACACAATACTTGCGATCATCTATCCGCACTGCTCCTACACTGTATAGTGTTCGAGCGTTATGGAGAGGTGCGACACGAAATAGCCGCCGCTTATGTAGGTCGCGCACTGCCGCCACATCCTGCGGCGTGCTATCGGCGCGTCCTGCGGGTCCGCCTGCAAGCCGGCGACGCGCTCGCTCGGGGCGCTGTGTTGCAGGCGGATGCGTGTTTAATGAGAGATGCCACTCTTACTCAAACTAAACAGCCTCATAAATCAAGAAATATAAACCAATATGAGCAGGTCCGGAGTGAGGTGAGGACGCGCGACGCGGCGGCAGTGTGAACAGAGCGCGGGCGGCTGCCAAACGACTAACATGTGGCCGCGTGTAATTACTACAGCAGCGCTGCTGCGGACCATTACATTTTTTCAACTCGAAGCGAAATTAATTTAAAGCTAAGTCCTACGTTGTTATATTAGTTTTATCCCCAAATAGAGTGTAAAACACGTTGAAACCTTTGCTCGTGTCTCTCTGTAAAACAAATTGCCTCAGGCAATTTGTGTATGTAGAGTCTGGTGGCGCGTGACACCGTGACAGCACCGGGTGGCTCGCCCGCTGTCACCGCTAGTTGTTATTACATGCACAACTGACAGACGTCACTACAACGTCGTGCGCACTCGATAGGCACTCAACAAGCATTCAAGTTATATATTATTATTAAAAAAAACGATTTAACGATTATTATTGTAAAAACGATTCGCTATTCAATTGTTTAAATGACATCCAGAGGCCTGCCTCTA
This sequence comes from Caradrina clavipalpis, assembly GCA_932526535.1. Classification (NCBI taxonomy): domain Eukaryota; kingdom Metazoa; phylum Arthropoda; class Insecta; order Lepidoptera; family Noctuidae; genus Caradrina; species Caradrina clavipalpis. The sequence continues at coordinate 17,011,563 of OW052096.1, read as the reverse complement.
AGAGCGTCGCTTGTCGCGAGGCACGGCGGCGGTCGGTGTAATATTAGTCGCAAGTGGTGAGTAGCCGTGCGTCGCCGCCACTTCGACGGATATTGTAGTTGACAACAAAATCGCGACAAGTTAGCTTACTCGCGTGCGGCCACGAGGCACGAGGGTGAAGCAAGCTTTTCAGTAGCGTGCTTCTAATACTACGTACCTGTTAACACTCGCACACAGCGTGGTAGGTACACAGCTGCTTTGATAAATACAACTGTTTTACTAGGCCCCCTCACGTCGCGAGCCGCTTTACAGATTGCTGGATCAACAAAATTGTGTTCACTCTAAGATTAGAGTGAGAGAGATCTCTCACTCGAATCAAACATTTATTGAACCTTGTAATATAAGGAGAAAAGTGAATAATAATGTTCATATATATTGCATTCGTTATGAAATTTTCAATAAAGTAGTGTAAAGCCTAAAGCGTAGAGATTTTAATGGAGAAAATATTTAAGAATTTATTTGATTTTCGCGACATTTAGTCTTTTGAATGTGTCGAGGGGTTCTATTGTGTTTAACATTGAAGATGTACAATGCATATATTTGTAAGTAGTTGGTGCAAGAGGCGCGCGGCGTGGCCCGGCGGGTGCACTCCACGGCGCGGCGTTTGTGTGGCGGCGCGTTATTGTGCAACTTTACCTATTAGCGCGTAGTGGCGCTCACACGCTCGCTGTGCGCCGTCTCCCACTCAAATATTAGTTTGAGTATAGTCACCGAGCTGGCAGAAAATAAAAACAGGAATGTACCTACAATATTATTCAAATCGAAAAACAATACAATTTATTATTTTCTTTAATATCGGACTTGCAAACTAGCAATTTTTAACATAAATTATATCTATCCCAAAAAGTTATATAAATTAAAACCCGTTGTTTTAATAGTACTTTGTCATCGTATAAAAGGTAAAAGTAAATAATAAGCTATTTCTTTTTCAACTTCGATCTAAATCCATAATTAACTAAAACACAAAACAGTTCCCAGTATCAAAGAAAGTAATCAATATTTTTTTAAATGAATTGCAGAATGTGAAATGTAGATATTCTTTGTATTACTTTGTATACGCCAACCTAGTACCACATGGTATGTACGAGCTGCTGGCAGACGCGCGGCGTGCGGCGGTATTCCCTGCTCATGCATACTATCGATAACTGTTCAATATCGCCGCCCGCTCGTACTGCCGATGCGACTCGATATGATGAGCTTTGCTTCAAGCACTCCGCTGACTCATGATCGCACTGAGATTGTTAGCCTAGTGATAGCCCGCGGGTGTGCCCAGCGACGCTCTGCCACGTCGTCACGAGACACCTGCGCCCGCGCCTGGCAGCCGCCGCGCTCCACTAGTATCGCTAGCGAGCGCCGCACTCGGCAGGTACATTAGCACAAGCACATAACGTGTCTCTAGTGCGCGTACGAGGACGGCTTCACTTGGTTAGTTATTATTCTCCCATAACGTTGAGGATAATAATTATGTTTAAGTGATTTCAGTATAGTAGTGATAAAAGGACATAATATATCGTATCAAGTCGTTCACGTACATACGCCATCGACTTACATACCATGCATGTATGGGCGTCCCCTTGCCTCAGAGATGAAGGTAAACGTTTTGTTAGCTATGACCGTGTATGACGTGTGTAGAGTTTCTTGCGAATCGTTCGTTTCTAAAGTTGGAATTTTGCATTCTTGTACAGAAATTATTGGTGGGTAAAGACTTTAATTCAGTGTTAGTAAAGGTTATCGAAAGTTGCAGACGTTAAGGAGCGAGATGTTCGAGATGCATGTCTGTAGACAGAGGGTGTTGCGTGTGTTATGCTATTCCTTATATGTATGTACTCGTATCTGTATCGTTGTCTGCACAACTATATCAACGACCTGTGTTAGTGTTATTACTTTGAGTAAGTGCATACTGAATCTAAACATTTTATTTAATAATTCGTTTATTCGCTCAGTCGTTGTTATTCAGAAGTGATACAGAGCAGCGAGCAGGCCGCACACTATTGGTTAGTAAAGCTAAGTGTTTATTAGAGTTCGTAGCTCATGATACTTGTTCTGTCGTACTCTATTTAATCACGGCGTTATCAAATCTTCGCAGAAAACAGGCTTCAAGCATCTATTAGGTATGTGATTAAACGGTACAATGTTTCCAGTAGAAGGGTTCGGTTAGCCGCCACAAAGAGTACTGTGTACTATATAGTGAGGGGAAAAATACGCGTTATTTGATAGTGGCGCGCCGAGGACGTCAGGCATTCCTTTGTGGAACAACAACCGCGCGCCGGCGACCGATCTCACCAACTAGTCTAGTCTTTAGCTCATAATCCGATTATGTGTCGGACGCCACAACGGCTACAACCAAACTCTTCGGGAAATTGGCCAAAAACAGTGAACGCCGGGATTTTGTATCAGCGGCTAGTCGAAGAAATCCTGCAGAGAACGTGATAAGGTGCGGAATAGGGCGACGCGCCCCGATAACGTGCGCCCATTCGTATCACTACACACTCGAGATAAGCATGTATGTACAACTTCTTTATATACACCCAAAAGATTGTATTTGCTTTTACATTAGATTCCTAGAGCCTATGTTACACAGCCTGCAATAATGTAGCTATCTATTAGTGAAAAAATGGTTTAAACCGGTCCAGTAGTTCGGAACCTATTCGGTACAAACAAACAAAAATCTTCACTCTTTATAATATTAGTTTAGATAGAGTTGTTCGAGGTGGATAATTATGTTCGAAGTCCAAGATTAAATAAAATTAAATAAACTAATAAATGAAAGATAAAATAAATAACGAAAGCTTAAATCGCAGTTTCTCCAAAGTCGAGTCTTTGACTACCTACTTGCCTCTTTCTATATCACTCTGTGTATATACTGATAAATTATTTCCAAATCCCAAGTAAAATAATAATGCCAGGCTAGTACTGTCCCACTGAAGGGACAAGGTCTTTTCTAATACAGAGAAGGCTGCATTGATGATCACCACGCTCCTAACTCTCGAGTGGGTTTAGGAAACTATTTATTGGCTAAGTACCTACATTGTGAAAATGTGTGCACCGATTGTGTATCTCAATGATATAGTGTTCTTCAGAGCAGTGCGCTCTCGTGCGGGCTGCAGCAGCTAGTGCTGCGTATTTGCACTACATATTACATTTGCTACGTTGTGCTGCCTCGTATTGTTGTCGCTTTATCCGTACCAACACAGAGAACTAATGAAGCTATCGTCGTGTGGGATGCGGCGGGATTTATTTTTTCTAGACCATTTAATTATTTTATAATATTTTGAAGAACTTCGTTAACCGGTATTTTTTTGGGTTCCGTACCCAACGGGTAAAGCCATAATACTGAGACTTCGCTGTCCGTCTGCCCGACTGTCACCAGGCTGTATCTCATGAACCGTGACAGTCAGACAGCTGAAATTTTCACAGATGATGTATTTCTGTTGCCGCTATAACCAGAATAAAATGAATATTTAAGGGGGGGCTCCCATACAACAAACGTGTTTTTTTTTTTGCCGTTTTTATAGATAATGGTACGAAACCCTTTGTGCGAGAGTCCGACTCGCACTTGGCCGGTTTTTAATACCTATTTGGAATAGATTAAACCCGATTTGGATACGACACCATATTTAAAATTACCATTAAAAAACCATTTACAAGCAGTTTTGGATGGTCAAGTAGTCAGCCAGGCCGAAGTTGTTCGCTTCAAACAGTAGGTGTCTAAGGTGAACAACGAGCAAAAACTGACACGTAACAATTACAAATTTGGGTTCATCTTTCATGTTGAATGTTGCACGTTTAAAAGAAGTCTACAGTAAAATACAATAATCATCACCATCATCATCTTCCTACCCTTATCCCATGTTACTTGGGGTCGGTGCAACACGTTTTCGTCTTCCATGCCGTCCTGTCAACCGTGATGCTATCACTGCCTCCTTTCTCTTTCATATTATTCAATAAAATATAATAATAATTGAAACAATTAATCATAAATGTAAAACAGCCGAGGCAGCTAAAAGTTGGCCAGTCCCAACCGATGCACCATGCAGCCCACGGCCCGCCTGGAGGTGCGGCGCAGTATTCACGTGACAATGACGTGCACAGTGCGGCGGTCGGGCCGCGCCTCGTGCAAGTAGCGGTGTGGTGGCGCACACTTGCACAACTTGCGCTTGTTGTTATTTGTGCTGCTCCCCTACCCCCCGTGTCACCCTTCTGCTTGCAACTCTTGTCACAAAAGGATTATTTTAAAGTAGTATGACAATTCATACTATGAGATAATTATATAATATTTTCAAAAGCTTGTTTTCGTTCAAGGGCATTAGGAAGTGGTCGCGTGGAGGCACACGGCTGAAGTTAATACTAAAACTTCATGCCCGTCCCTGAAGAAATGTTAACGGAAAATAAAAAATCTCGTTATTATATAACGGAGGTTTTATATGTGGAGCAATTTCAGAGGGTATAGTATCACAGGTAAGTAATTGGGCGGATATGAGTTTGTTGAGAGTATAATTTGCGAAATGAAGTCTGGAGTGCGTCCCTCGGCGGGGCCGGCGATGCTGCGGAGGGGGGCGGTGTGGCGGGGGGGGGGGGGGGGGGGGGAGCCGGACGACCGAAGATTGCGCGCCCCGCGCCGTGTGTCCATTATATTTGCTACTTTCAGTTCCGTGGGCGCATAGGTACTCCTTATTGTGTAATTTACATGCTTGCTTGAAAATAAAGGAAAATTAAATTAAATTGAACTGACGCTTGTATCATAAGCGTTACCAATGATTAGGAAGCGTGTTCATGTCCCGATAGTTGCATCGCGAATTTAATTTTGTTTGGGATGTAATTCTCAAACTCCGACTCTTTGTATCTCTTGCTAGATACTCGAAAAAAATTAAGTAATTAATAATTGTATATAATCCTACTAATATTATAAATGCTAAAGTTTGTGAGGATGGATGGATGGATGTTTGTTTGTTTCTCTTTCACGCTTAAACTGCTGAATTGATGTAGATGAAATTTGGCACTGAGATAGATTGTAGTGTGGAATAGGATACTTTTTATCCCGAAAAAATGTACAGTTTCTGTATAATAATATCAAAGTACACGGCGATGAAGTCCCGGGCGATTAAGTGGTTGGTTATTCTTACTATTGCATGATTGCTACATATTACGTTTGAAAAAATGGAATGATGTTGAAAGATGACGTGGGTCTGTGTGAGCATCGCATGTTTAGTGGTCGCACGGTATCTCCGCAGCCCGGGTGTCTGTGAACACGCGATAAAACAGCACACTTGTTCCCAACTAATCATTTTACTTTGTAATCACACCGGAGCCGCCATAAAACTACCACCTTGCGTCCCTCCGACGATAGCGAAACTATGAGGTGCCTTCAAAAGGATCACTCCTCACCCACTCCATTTGAAAAGTCGCCCAGTTGCGTATGCGGTAGGCAGTTGTCGCGCGGCTATATCAATACGTGCATAGCGTCTGAGCCCTCTGGCGATATGGCTAGTTCGAATTGGAAAAACACGTCAAAAAATACAAATTTTAAAACAAATTTATTTTATTATTGATTCGTGTTAAGTATATTATGTTTTTTCGAAATAAATAAAAAAAAAGCCGAATGCATAACAAATTGCAACGATAGAAATTTACAGCAGTAATACGTATTAATACATATCTGTATCATGGTGTGTGTTCCATAGCGCGTTGTTCGGAGTGTAACTTCTGTGTTCATGTTATTTTGTGCTTGATCCTGCCCGTGCCGGGCCCGGGTCGGTGTCGGTCCCGCGGCGGCTCGGGCCGGCCGCGGCCGCAGTCCGTAATAAACCCGGCCCGTGTTCTGTCATTATAATTTTATTACACCGAGTAACTTGTGCGCGAGCACTTCACATATTTTAACAAGTTGTGTTGTCATTGTGAATGGCATTACGAGTCTCACGTCATTAATTATTCTACCCTAATACATATAGGTATTTTATTTTCAAATATTTTGCATAAAATGAACTAACTCATGCGCACACGCAGCCAGGGTGGGTACCTGTTGCTTCCACTCGACACATGATCACAAATGTGTTGGATGTCAGTAACTAGGTAATGAAAAGTATCTGGTGCAACACCATGCCTGCAAGTATTGACGGTAGCGGAAAATAAGCACCGAGTTGTTACCATTGTCCAGAAGAAGCGACCAGCAAGTGTGCCCAGTAGCAGGGTTGCCGTCACTGCACGCAGCAGCTACGTGGTGTCCCGAGTCAGTAACAAAAGTTGTAGACGTTTGCGCAGCCCCTAAGAATTTGGTGGGATAAAGTAGCACCGAGACAAGACGCGCTAATTCTGATAGTACAAGGCTAGGAGCTGTCGCACCGGCACGAGCATCACTGCTGAGTGTGCGGGTGTGATCGGTCCCCTGTGTTCTTGAGTGTTTCTTCGCACTGGATTGTGGCCAGTAAATGGCAATATGTTACTCTATGCGGCGTATGTTACCCTCGCAAAAAGGCTTTTGCGACGGAATAAAGCAATCATCTCGATGAGCGGTGCTTGCTCAGTTCTCGTGAGCCTGCTCGTGTTTAGCTCCGCGACGGTCGTTGCGGCCACCGAGTCGTCACTGCGGATAAGTTGTCAGGAAAAGCAGTTACCGACCCGCCCGCCGCCGCCGGTGACACTGATTGTTACGACCAGATAACTCAGTGCAATCTGCGAGAACGAGTGCTCTTATTAGCATAAAAGGCAGCTCTATCTGATGTTCGCCGCCCCCCCTCCCGCACTGTCTCTCTGCCCGCTCCTCCCGACGGGGGTTGCATGATGAGCTAATATTTCCGATACGTCCTGGCGGAGTCGTATATCAAAGTTTATCAAGATTTACAATTAATTTTATTACATGTTATAACACCGTTTCGGGCTGCCGGACGTCCGGGCTCTTCGGGCGGACCGGGACGAACTTATCCGTTAATTTCATCACGTTGTACTTACAAGTGGTTTCATTATAAGTAACTGTTTTCTAATACACTTCCACATTTCCACAATACATCCGTTGATTTATTACAAAAAAAATGTCAAAGCGATGGTCATTGGCTAGTGGCTACATCATTATTTAAGCGCGGTGTTCGGCGCGAGGCGGGTACTGAGAATTTGGTCAAAGGACGTGCGTTTGAACGGAAACCTTACGTTCAGTAGCGCGCGGGGCAGTGCGCTGGGCAAACAGTTTGTAGCTAAGGCCAAGACTAACGGGGACCACGTATCGCGCGCGTCGGTGTGTGTAGCGACCACCTCCACTGCGGTGTGTGTGAGGGTGAGTTCACGGCTACGAGTGCATAACTACCTACGGGCTATTTATGAATTGTTCAGATGAAGGACTGTACTATGTTTGCAAGAGTGTTAATTATTAAGATCATTTCATTGTAGTCAATAAATGTAATAAGTGAAATCGCATGAAATTGTGTCCGTGTTCCTGGTACGTACCAGTGTTCATGCTAACGAGTGAATATCAATTATAACCGAGGTGTAGTTAATTCATCACAGAGCTGGTGCGTCGTGCGGTCGGCGCGGACTGATCGCACGCATTACACATGTGACATGAGCCATGACGTTTGATCGCCATCAACATTGTTAACATTGTAGGCGTTGTCTGTACGTACTCGACCTACTTCATGAAGCACTGATATTGAATGCGTCATTAGTTATAGTGTTTGATTATAGTTATTATATACGAGCGCTCCCGCTGTAGTGCCGGCTTATTCTGTAAGAAATCTCCCTCAGTGAATTAAGGTGAAGTGAGCTAAAACTGGGCTGTCACTAGGGATTGACAGGTCGCCACACGCTCACTTCACGGAAGGAGGGTTTTACAGAATAACACCGCTGCTCAGGGTTGCAGAGGGCAGTGTGGGCACTGATGCGTACTGTCACATGACGAGCAGCTCCGCGTGGCGGTCAGTACATTCGGGTGACGGCTCCACTACTAACCTATGCCACATTGCTTGACTGCAGTAGAATCACTGAGCCGCGCTCACTCATTGTTAACCGGCGTCGGGGGCAGATATCAATGATAGCTCCCGACTTCGCCTGTGACACGACGACGCTGTGTACACAGCTCACATGTACTCACGCACACGTACATGTGTAGGTAGGTACACAGCCGGTTCCAATATAAGCTCGCAATATGCGCGTCGCGGTAAACACGCGGCACTACTAATATTGTAAAGAGGACGGTTTTATTTGTTTGTGCGATAGGAGGGAGCATAGACTCGAGCTTAATAAGGGTGCTAGTGCGAGAGATTACTATTATTTATTCATGTATTAAAATAAAATTTGTAAAAAGCTAACTCAACTGAACATAACTGCCTCGTTGGCCTAGTGGTCCTAAGGTCTTGGGTTCAATTCCCAGGCCGAGCAAAAAGTTTTATTGGGTTTTTATATGAAATTCTCAGTAGCAGCTTGGAGTTTGGATTTGTGCCCGGTTAATGGCAATAGGCTCGCCACCTATTACATGGGACCTAAAACATACCGGCGAACTGGGTGTACATTGGTACACCTCTGTCTAACCCTTCCCCCTATTATTACCCTATGCAACTAGCTTCAATTCTAAACTGTAACTTCTTGACATTCAAAAGTGCCTGTAAATGGTCTAATTGAAATAAAAGACTTTGACTTTTATTATTTTATATAAGGTGCTATAAAAATATCTGCCACGGCTTTAGTGGGAGGTAGTATTGTGTTTATAGATTACAATAGTAAAGAAATTTCGTACCCCAGAATAATTAATAAAAGAGAAAATAAAGTAGTCCCCTGCCTGTAAGTAGTCTGCCCTGTGACAGTATCCCGAAGCGTGTGTCTCAGCAGTGTCACAGGCCACTGCTGAGAGCTCGCGACACTCCGCGGGCGGCGCCACTTTACTTCACTTGTAATGTAAGTGTTTAATTATCTTGTCATCATTACTATGTATTGATATGTATACAGGGTGGAATTTTATAATGCTACCTGGAGGGAAAGTACTCTAAATACTTAACCCATTAGAGGTCAAACAAAAAGTACCAAAATATTTTTTAAATGGTCTTTATTTTCGTATTGAAATAAGAACAGTTTTTTATGAAGTTATAGGGGTGTACTTAATTGAGTACACTGACCGCTTAGGTATAAAAATTTTCAAAACAAGCTTTTTCGACACAAAGTGTTTTTAGGCATTTTTTACATTGCCAGCGCACTCTTCAATGATAAAGGACACATCGCAGCTGTTTTTCAATTTTTATAGGATAATGTTCAGCTCCATCTTGAGGCAGGCCTTCGACTGATGCAGCCTGACGCGATTTTCTTTGTTCACCTTAGCATAAATAACATCGCGCAGTATGACGGCGGAACATGAGTTGATCCATAGGATTATTATTGCACATTATATGTAAAGTCCAGGAATTAGCAACAGCCATGTTTACCATGTAGGTAAATAGCATCCACCACTACTTTTTACCGTGAACAGCAACTCTATATGGTAAAACAGACTGGTCGAGTTCATCTACACCTCCCATATTTTTATTGTAGGTTTGTAATAAATGTGGTATCGCTACTCCTTCTTTATTGGACACCATCGTTTGACTGTCCCCAACAGTTCAATGGTATTATAGTTTGTTGCCGTCGTACAGACACTATTATCTCTCCACCTTACCTAGATCTCCTTTCTTTTTGACTCCAGTAGTCCAGTGGTTCATTATAACTGTCATCGTACTCACTATCTTCGCTACCAAAGTCCTCTCGATTCATAAATTCCTCAATACGTACGTCCTGAGGTATGAAACAGGCTGCCATATCCTAATCGGCACCTTCTTTTTCGTCAGTCAATGCACTTGGATCAGGTGGTATGATAGCCAAGTCACATTCGTCATCATCACCATCTTGGCGATCAGCTCAAAACGGCTTCAATAGCTTCGTCAAGCCCCTTATAGCTCATTTGCGATGTAAATTGCTGCTTCTTCATTGCAAGGAATCTGGAAAAAAATCTGTTATTTTACTTACTTATGTTGTCACTGTACTCAACTGAGTACAGTTACGTTTAAATAACCTTAGTTTTATTTTAGTAATAAATAATCAATTATATTGTTCTTTATAACTTACTCTGACACGTATTTTATACAAACAAAATGAAAATAACAACTTCTAAGCAATAATTATTTTATAAAATCAAAAATAATTCACTTACCTCCACAGTGTTTCGATAACAAACTTTCACTGACACTTTTTATCAAAAAATGTTACACTACCCGCGTATTACTTATCAATATACTTGAACAGTGTTATGATGAAGTAAAATAACGAAAATCCCTTCATTAACTTTACGAGATTTGTAATTTACACTTAAGGATATGGCTGTACTCAATCAAGTACAGTGACCTCTAATGGGTTAAGTTAGCAAATTTTACTCAAAGGAAACGTTCCTTTGTTTTTAAAAAGAAACAAAACTGTATTTCAATAATTTTGAAAATACGCTTGCCACACTCAGGAATCGAACCGACTAAAATCCGAAAAAATTGCATCCTGTACTTCATGGCACCAATCGATAGGGTCAATCATAAGGATCAAATCTCTACAAAGATGAGAAAATTCCACCCTGTATATGGAAACTTTCCTTGAAAAGTTTAGGTTCCGAAAACCCCTATAAATGTTTTTAACATTATCACAAAAATCAAGGTTTATGAAGGATTATGAAAATGATAAGTATTACCTAAATGTATTACAATTTATAAATTTAACACTACTGCTTCGCTTTGAATGATACGTCTGGAGTTCTGTCTGGAGCTACATCGCACCATCTCGTCGACAGGGACACATCTCGTACTGATAGCAAACATTCCGATGATAGGCGGAAACTAATCTATCGGTTCATGTACTTAACTTCAGATAAAGATTTTGCATTTTTTTTTCTTTTAAAAATGTGGAATAACGGAATCTTTTAGCTATATACGTTTGGAACATCGCACCGCCACCAGCCAGATAACTAGATCAGGATCTGTTCACACAGAGCGAGTGATGCGGTGTCCGATGTCGCGACAAACACTGCGCTTGGCAAATAACTTTCCCGATCTCAAGCTATGAGCCTACAGATAAGAGCTAAGAGTGTTCAGTTTATTGACTGCTACTCGTTTTAAACCTTTACCTTTATGTCCTGTGACATCACTCACTAATATTGAACTCAAGATGTCTCCTTCGCAAACAATTCGATGCCATATTTCCACCACTCAGGAACTTCGGAACTTGCTTGTGGAGTGAACATACAAATGTTTTTTTTTTATGTTGCAGAATTATTTTGCTTCTGCCTGCGCTACTTTTTATAATGTGAATATTTGTGGTGTCATCTATTTGGGGCCATTCCGGAACCCAGATATTTGTAAAGAAAGTAGGAACAGTCGCCGAGCAGCGGCTCGCTGTTTGTGATGCTCTGATTGTTTCTTAAACCTCGGCGGCCGACTATTGTCATGTTTTCTTTTTACCCGACTGCGACAGAAGGAGGGTTATGTTTTTTGAGGGTATGCTTGTATGTATGTATGTATGTATGTATGTAAGTTTGTATGTATAATTGTTTGGCACGCTCTGCAGGCTGAACGGCTCGATGGATTTTAGCTTGAGAGGTGTCGTTAGATTCGTATTTACTGTGAGAGTGACACTGGGTATATAAAAAAAAAAACAAAATAGCGGATTTTTGGCGTCAAATTCTAATGTTTGGCTCGCTCTGCAGGCTGAACGGCTCGATGGATTTTAGCTTGAGAGGTGTCGGTAGATTCGTATTTACTGTAAGAGTGATACTGGGTATATTAATTTCTTTTTTAAAACACTGAAAAAATAAAAAACGGTAATTTAAAAAACTAAAAAACCCGACTGCTATTCTTTAAAAATCCCTAAAACAAGATAAATTGTAGCAGTCGGGACCCATTCGGGACCATCTGCAATGTAATATAGGTATGTGCTCTCAATTCACTAATCCTCCATTTCTAGAATGGGTCCCGACTGCTACAATTTATCTTGTTTTAGGGATTTTTAAAGAATAGCAGTCGGGTTTTTTAGTTTTTTAAATTACCGTTTTTTTTCTAGTGAGCTCGGTCACTGGCTTGTGCATCTTCGTATTGATGCAAACAAATAAAAAAAGAATACATACACTTTGGTGATATTTCAACAAAGACAGAGCTCGCTGGTTTGTTAAGATCATTGTACGATACAATGCCGTGTATTTGCCTAACATATTATGATGAGTTAGTTTCCGTCAGCTGTTACTCGACTATGACACATAAACATTGCATTCCGTGTTTACCTTCCATTGCCAGATTAGCTAAGTACGGTCCTAGTGCTCGGTGTGTGTAGCTTCAAGTATTACGTTAACAGTAAAGTTGTAACGAGTCCGTCCCAAAGGAAAAGTTTTTTTTGCTTGATATTCAAAGAGCTAAGTAAAGATGTAGAATAGATTTGAATAACGTTATAAATAACGTCGTAAGCGCATGTTGTATTCACAGCGTTATTTCCGTCTGCTTCACTCGCAACATGATCACAAATGTGAACATGAACTAGTCAGCTACCGCTCTGTACCTACTGAGCGCTGCGCATCTGTCAAGTGATTGCAATCAACTGAGTTACACAATCAAATTTTGTCCGAAATGGTGAGGACGATTAGCGTTTGTTCGATACCTAATATTAGCAAAAGTAGAGCAGAACTTTTGAATAATATTGTAATTACTATTATTGTCTAACAGAACTAGGTTTGAGATCGTTCCCCATGAGTAACATTGGATTATCACAATGTTTTCAAGTAAAAGTTTGAAGAAAATATTTTATAGAGCTGGTGGGTTTCGAAAGAGTCGTAAGAATGTATTACCTGCTAGACGTAGGTACTCACATCTGGCAAGTTTGTCGTCGGCGAGTTAATCTGAACTTCAACAAGTCGTTCGTTAGTAGCGCGCCGCTCCCACTCGCTCGCGGTGCCTTTAGGTGCTCGCTAAACGCTTATGGGAACCGCTGAGGCTTCAACTCCGTTTTGGCCAATTGCCTGTCATTTTACTCACTCAAGGATTTGTGAAAAGGGTAAACAAATGCATTAAAGGCGACCTCAATCAAACTGTCTCTGCTATCCTTAACTGAGCAAGTCTTTAATATTGGTAAGGTTCCTTTGTTTGTAAGGGTCACACTCTATGAAACGGTCTGTTAGTGCTAGACTTGGGCTACACGCTCCACGGCTACTCCACGGTCGCCCCTCAAACGCTCCGCATAGTGCGCGGCGCGACGGTCGCAGCCGGGAAATTAGTGCACTTCTAGAAAGAGCATAATTATCTACAGAACAGGTCAGTCCCAATTATAAGTGCTCAATACAATAAACTAATTGAAATATCCCGGCGTCACGACTACTGGATCAACGATGGCCGAGTTCGCATCCCTCATATCGACAACCTCGCGAGGCTTGTTTGTCCCAGTTCTCAGGAGGTCCACGTCACGCGGGACTGCTATGTCTGGAGGAAGCCCGCCTGATGCGCCTTACTTCACCATCTCTCCTTGCTATCGTCTGTTTAAAGCACTACAGGTCTGCGCCAGTTCTCTTTGCTCAAGGAGACGAGGGAGAGGCCCTCGAACACCGCGAAACATCTCGGTGCATGTACTAGGAACGTTCCTTGACGCTGAACAGTTCGCGTATGTGTGTATTTAGCGTGTTACAAGACTCGGCCCTCACAGTTGTTCGAGCTAATGAGTGTCTGTGCCGTTGCGCGCGGGTGATGCAGCCATTGTGCCGCCACCAATGTATGGCGCCTCCTACCTAGGGCGCCGATAGTGTACATCAAAACCGGCGTAATTGCTACTGAAAGTTTGTAATTTTTTTGAAACTGCTTGTTACTTCGTTTCCGGCGTGTTCATTTAGTGGCTACTGCGGCGCACCTCCACGGCCGGACCCACATTGCCCACTGACATACGATACGATTTTACTCTAATTTTAGCCTAAATTAAAGCACATGAATGCTTTTTTTAAGGATGGGAAATCATCAAATGACTTCTTCCGCTCTGGGTGGAGCGGAAGGTGTCAGACTCTTGTGAGTCAGACTCTTACTGAGTAAAACCTACTCGTGTTCCTTTTAATGCCCTTTGCGTTCCAGGGCCGCGGTAACTCTTTCGAACAAACTGTGAAACCCTGGAGATAAATGTACCTATGTGTTTAAACTGTAGGTAGGTACAGCTAAGAGGATATACCGTGTTATGTGCTGAGTACAAGTAACAGCAGTCGCACAAGTTTGTGATCGTGAGCGCGGGGCTCGAGACAGACGTGGGCCTCGAGGCGAGGCCAGCGCACAGGCTCAACAGAAGGCCCACAGCAAGCTCCACCGAAAAACGGTGCATTCAAAGAACGTAAAGAAGCTTTCATAGCAGGAGCATTCCCTGTAAAGCCAGCACTACGCTACCTGTACAGTGATTCAGATATTATTATCAGTGTACAACAGTGTGCGCTGGCAATGGAACTTTGTATGTCCTTGTAGCGTGGCGGGCGCGGGCGGCGCGGGGCGGGGCGGCGGGCGCAGGGTAGTCTTTCAACTTGTAGCCGAATTCCGGCCGAATTCGAAATAGTTAGCAAGTTTAGTTCTGAGCGTCAACAGGCGACTGTTCTCGTGCCTCGCTGTTGCTGCTCCTGCTGCTGAACACGTGGGAATTAGCGATAACGGATGAACACATACAAGCGATGAATACTTATTGACGAACAACTTCACGTACACATTGTTATTAAGATAAGCAGAGATGTTCTTTTTGTCCTTAATATATGACTTCAAAACAAAGAGGAGGCAAATCAACAGTATGTTTGTGTCTCAATCTTAACTGAATTAAGTGTTTTTTTGTAAGAGTATAATATATATAGTATATTATGGTTTATAATGATTTCGTAAATATCTTGTAGACTTTCGGAGACAGCCAATGGAACTCCTTAGTAACGAACAGGACAAGTAATAATATTTGGTTATTGTCCTAAAGAGCAAAGAAATCGCTGGTTAGTCACCTGTTTGTGGTCAGCTAAGCATTAACTTCGAAGATACGTCGTGTCTCATTAACGAACATTTCACATCAATATGTGAAATGTTACTACTGTATGTTTACTCTTCTACTATTAGAAGAGTATCGTGTAATACATTGTCCGGTTAGGTTATTCAATAAAATCCGTGAAAAAATATTTCTATAATAATTTAATAATAGGTATTTTTATCATTTCACGGTTAAGTTAATGAGCTTTACATAATTTTGTTTCCAGATCTTTGCAAGATCCTGATTGATAAATCCACTTAATAATCGCTTGTTAAACAGCTTTCGAAGTAGGTCATCTGCGGTGTATGGCACAGCCTCAGATATATTAATATTCTATAAAACAGATGAGCGGCCGTTTGTCGTGAGATTTGACTTATGGCAAATACAGTCACGCGTAATGTATGTTAGAGAGACGCAGAGCCTGTGAGTTATGAGTTGTGTGGTGTGCACTGTGCCGCTGCGAGCTGCAGTCACCAGTGAGCCTTATGGCATGGCGTCACCGCGGCCGACGGAAGCTACAGCTACGCCCTCCCAATGTTTATTCAAAGTCATCCTAAATGTAGCATCGTGGGACGTTTAATTAAATATCTCATACAAAAAATATACGTGTCAGTATAAGAGCCGAGTATTCAGTTGGCGCTGCAGTGGTAGCGCCTGTCGGTAGCGTCGGTAGAGTCGGTACATAGGCAGCGGGAAGTAGCGGGAGGTATTTCAATCAGCGTCGTCCCCCGAGTCCCGGCTAAGTATTATTGCCTGATTCTTCTGTGATTAAAGTCCGCTGCGCGATATTAAACGGAGCGGGCCTCGCTAGCAGTTAATTGAAAACGTATCCGGAGACCGGCGGCGGCGCGCGGGCCCGTCGCGGATCCAATGCAGAAGTACAACTCACTCGTGTAGCGCGTGATGGCATACTGAAAATTTGTTGGAATGCTGAAAGTAATATCGAAACTAACAGCAACACCGATTTAATACATGCGCTGTTGCGGTTCATTCATTGCGTTGTTTTTGGTGAGAGTTAACTTCACAGAACGTGCGGGTCATTGTAGCTACGCACGCTCGAAGGACGTCGATGTCCAGCCGGCTTATTCTGTAAGAAATCTCCCTCAGTGAATTAAGGTGAAGTGAGCTAAAACTGGGCTGTCACTATACGATGCTAGGGATTGACAGGTCGCCACATGCTCACTTCACGGTAGGAGGGTGTTACAGAATAACACCGCAGCTGTGCACATGTGTTGGCACAATGACGAAGGTGACGATGAAGCGTTAGCTTTGAACTAATGATGCCGCATGCCTTCCACTGACTACCTTGTTGTTGCACATCGCTCGGCATGAGGCCTCTTATTATATTTCACGCCACTTTCCCCACACTAGCTGTCGTTAGATAACAGCCTGTGGAGTATCGGGTGAAGCGCTCGAACGTTATTCTTGATAAAATTTCCAGATTTCATAAACTTGACCAAACCGCTGACCTAATCTTTACAGGAGTTATATTATGTCAGGTCTGCGTCTAAATGACAGGAGCAGCTGGTTGGCTGGCTATTGCGACAGAACAGTTGGAGCTGTTAACGCTTATGAGGCTCGAGCAGCCGGCAGCCGGCCATCTCAAAACTGTAACAGCGCAGGGAACTATAAACAGAAAATCCCTTTATGACACTGTCTTACAACGGTCAATGGCGATGGTCTGGTTTCCAAACCTATTACGCCTTAACTCTGTTGGCTCTCAGGTAACTTTCCACCTAATATAACTCCGGAGAGAAACATAAGCGAGCCTTACTGTCATGATGCACTGAACGATTTATGTAACGGTTTAATATTTACGTGTCATGCAGCTGTGTGTGTGTTGTATGCGCCGGCTACAACACGTCGTTAGCATGTAACGCTATCGCGGTGGTCCACTGCGTGGTGAACTGATAAGCGATCCTACTTCTACTTTTGAAAATTCTGAAATTTACTTGTAACAGTTCTAACAAAATTAACATAACTAGAATATGATGTTCCGTTATGAAGTGCTAGTGCCAACCTTCCGGCTACATTATCAGACACCGATCGCTGACTGAATATTATCGTATTGTCTGGATGCAGGCCGCTTCCAAACGGTCTTTTTGGAAATCTATGGGGGAGGCCTCTGTCCAGCAGTGGACGTTGGACACTGCTGCTATGATGATGATGGTTGTGGTTGTATTGTCATCGGTATTGCATAGGTTTGCAGGGTTCCAAACCACATTTACAAGTTGCCAAATTCGACTTCCCAATTTTTTACATACATAGTTACAGATAACGCTATGAGGTTTCAAAAGTAATGAGACCGTCCGCGCCGCTGACGTACCGAAAGCGAGCCCCCGCCGCCGGAGGAGCGCCGCCGGTAGAGCTGCCGGCGCCCACAGCCGTGTGTCGCCACCGATACTAACTGCTCACAAGTTTCAACCGTGCTGAGTGCAATTCCATGTAAATGCTTCAATTGTTTCTGGTGCATTCCAACTTATCATATTCTTAAGAGTTCACGAATGACGACCGAATTTGGAAACGTAATTTTGGACAAAAGAGCTTTTGACTAAAACTTTGTCACTTCAAGCAGACATTATATTCAGAACGTAATGGTCGCTCAGCAGGAGCACAGCGCCCGGGAGGAACGCGGGTGAAGCTGTTCAAACATCAAACGAGGCAGCAATGTGAAAACGTTCGTTGACAAAGCCATACAAAATAAAGGAATAAAAGTATCGAGTTGTGTAATTGGTTTAGAACTGTTGGGACGTGTCAGTGATTACGTGCACTTTATCGAGAGCGCGTTATCGACAGACGGACCAAAATAGCGTTTACCGTTGCAGTCGCGACTCGCGGTGCTTAACCCAATTACCACCTGTCGAGAGACGAGAGCCGGCGGCCGCGGGGAGGATGGGGGGAGAGGGGGGGGGGGGGGGGGGCAGGCAGGGGACAGAGGTCAAATTAGCGGCGGCGGGCCGCGGCTGTTTGTTGTGCCTTTGTTCTTCACTGAATGGCGTTTTTCAGCGCCGCACGACTACCTAATTGCTCTCACAATGATTGTGAAGCGCGATGTGGCTTTCCACAGTCTTGTTTTCATTGTCGACAGACACTGACAGAGAGCTAGTTTGCGATCTGATTAGTACCTATCGATAATATCGAGTATATAACGATAACCGACAATCACGCGTGTAAAGTCATGGGAAAGAGCTCGTAGCTAATAAAATAATCTTCCAACCGTATTATTGTCGACGCTGCCGCTTGTCCTCGCAGTGTGTGTGCTTGATAGATAGGTGTCTCGTAGCGCGCGCCGCGTTGTTGGCGAGCAGCGTCGGCGGGGAGCGGCGCGCGAGTGTCGCGGGGGGCGGCGCTCACGATCCTGATAGCCTCTTTATGAGCTCCTATTCACGTGTGAATGGGAGTTTAACTTATATTTATTTGAATTTCGTTAACATTTTCTACGGTAAAATATGAAATCATCATAATATGTAATGGTAGTCTAACATAATTATAACATGGTTAATCAGTGCGAACTACTTGTTGGCTCGTGTTTCGTGTCATTGCTACACATTCAACAACATCAGTGTCGGCCCAGTGTAAGACTTCACTGTAATTGTTTCTTTATTGTTCGAATGCCAAACATCTAAAACATTTTTCTAAAAGCACATACCTATGTATAACGTATAATAGATACTTTGTATAAATATAAAAACTTACTGACTACATGTTAGAAACATGCGATACGCCACCCTTACAAGTAAACTGCACAGTGGATAGTCTGTCGCTACCCTTATTGATATCAAATCGAGTGATAAATTACAAGTCGTAATATCTGATACATACATACATACATACATACATAAACTCACGCCTTTTTCCCATGGGGGTAGGCAGAAACCACGGACCGCCACCTGCTACGATCCTTACACACTCCTTTCGCCTCGTCCACATTCATACATCTGGTCATACAAGCACGCCGGTTACGAGTACTGCGCACCTGACCTTTCTGAAGAACCTCACCGATAAGGTCAAGGTAGGTCTTTCTAGGGCGTCCCCTCCCGGCATTGCCCCTCACATCTGCCATGTAAATCCCTTTTGTTAGTCGCCTTTCACTCATCCTCTCAACATGACCGAACCATCTAAGCATACTCTTTTCAACCTTTGTCACTACATCCTCTTTTAAACTGCAACGCTGTCGTATAATTTCATTCCTCACTCTATCGTTCAACGTTACACCACACATACTTCGCAAGGAACGCATCTCCACAGCATTAATCCGACTTTCATGCCTCGTTTGCCATACCCAACATTCACTTCCATACGTAAGTGTAGGCACCAGCACGCCATTGTGCACAGCCAGTCGAGCCTTTTTGGACATCGACTGGTTGGTTACAACGGCATGTATAGCACCATTCACTTTATTTCCCGCATTTACTCTCCTCTCCACATCAGCATCAATCTTACCGTCTCTTGTAAACATACTGCCCAAGTATACAAACTCATTCACTTGCTCCACACTCACATCATTTATTCTCACATCACATACCGATACATCCTCTTCTCTTTCAAAAACCATCACTTTCGTCTTATTTACATTTATGTTCATCCCTTTCCTCTTAAACGCTTCATTCATTAATGTTACCATGTCTTGCAACTGCTCCGCCGACGATGCAAGAAGAACTTGATCATCTGCGTACAACAGGCATTTGACAGGCAACTCATTCATTCTTAATCCACTCTCACTCTCTCTTAAATCTGTCAAACAACTATCCATATATATGTTGAACAGCCAAGGAGACGCTACACAGCCCTGTCTTACACCTCTTGAGATGCAAAACCAGTCAGTGTATGCCCCATTTATCCTAACACAAGCACTGGAATCTTTATATAAAGATTTCAGTGCTCGTATCAGGCGCCTATCCGCACCATACATGGATAGAGTCGACCATAGCTCTTCCCTCCACACACTGTCATAGGCCTTCTCCAAGTCTACGAAAGCACATCTGATATCAGTCGATATTCGGTATTATGTATCAGTGATACCGATGTGTGCACGAAACGCTTCAGCGAGAAGGAAACGTGCAGAAGACCAACTCTTGGCCACGACAGTTTGTTTAAACGCGCTAATCTCTAGGCGGGAACTGCCTGTCGGGTTAGAAAACATATGTTTGTATAATACGAGAGCCAGATTCGTGACAAATGTCATAAAACACCACGCTACGACCCATGGAGAGAGCAACAACCAAATACGTAATTTAATCTGGGTGAACAAGACCATGTGCACGAAGTCGCGGGTTGATGCTAGTATATTATGAATATTGTCTGCATGTGTAACAATTGTAGCTGTTGGCATGAGTGAGGTGCTCGTCGCTACTTGCACTCGTTCATAGTCGGTCGTCTTTTCAAAGAATTTGTATTTCTACGTTAATTTAATAAAACAAACAGTTCAACATGTTTTTAATCACGAGACGACTTCCGGCCACCGTAGACGCGGGTCTGTGGGCGGTGAGCAATGGGTAGCTCACCGTCCGTACGTTTACTAACGACAGACCGTGTCGACGGCGCGTTTGTGTTCCACGCGAGCCTCAAAGAGATGTCAGCAAACTTGGAAGGGGCCACTGAGGGCCGATGCCTGCCGGGGCTGCGGGTTGTTCGAAAGAGATACCGCGCCCCCGAAACGCAAAGGCTACATGAAGGAACATAGACGGGTTTTAGTCAGTAAAAGTCTGAAAGGGCGGGGGAAGTTATTTGATGATTTCCCGTCTATAAAAAACATGTTCTAAATATGTATGAGTTTTCTGTTTTTTGTCATTTGAGTATTTGAAATCGATTAGAACTAATTTTAATTCGTCTGAGAAAATATTTACAAACATCGATCAAATTTTATAAATAAAATATATTTTTTTGTTACCTGTGTAACATCTTATACTGAACCTCTTACATGTTCCCCTTTCCTATGTTCTTTTCATGTTAGGGTAAATATCTGAAAGTATATTGAAATAAGGGGAACGCCAAAAATACTTGCGGCGAAATTGGAGAAATTACCTCCTTGCGACTTTATTAAAAATTAAGTAATTAAAATATGACTTTAAATATAAATTAAAATTATTACAATTTCAGCAATAACATTAATTCCCAAATAAAGTTTGTGAATGAATAGCACAGGTCATTGTGGCTATAGTTAGGGGAGGGCGAGCTCCAGCAGTGGACGTCGTGCGGCTGATGAGGTGATTATGATGGTTGGTTTTAAACTTTGTTTTGACCACTTATTGAAAAATGTTGCATTATTTAATCGTGCGGGAGGTGTAGGGGGGGGGGGGGGGCTCGGGGTGTACCCAATAGTCGCAGGTGTCTGTCCCTGCGTAGTGGACTTTCTGCGTGTATTATTGTCCGAGTTTCCTGTATCGTGGATCCCGCTGAGACGACGTCGCCTCGTCCGGCGCGCTGGTCGCTGGTCGCGGCCGGCGCGCAATCGACCGCCGCCTGATTGTTCAGCATATTGTGTAGCGCTCGTCGCCCCTACCGTCGCTATCGTCGTCTTATTGCATTTCACGGATATTTGCTTTTATAACATACTCGGGATTCCCGCCTTTTTCCTCTTCTTGAACTAATAACAGACGGCAGTATTTTTCCGTTCAGCCTATTGAGTGCGTCTTTAGTGTTCGTCTATTACACACGACTGACATAGCAAGCCGCTTGCAGGTGACTGCGTGCGATACCTGTTCTCACAAAGGGTGGGCTTCTGTTAGTGAGGCTGGGCGCGGCTCGCTGTGCTGATGATTAGCGGATATTGCGCTTTGTGTACTGGAGAGGGTGATCAGTGAGCAAGAGCCGGGACATTGCAGCCGGGTTCTAAGTTTTAATATCTCTAGAACGTTTGGAGATATGATTTTAGTAAAAAAGCTTGACTATATATTTTAAACTAGCTTCTACCCGTGACTTCGTCCGCGAAGACTTCGGATAGGAACACAGTAACGGGATTAAGATTATTTTATGTGTGGGTGGTTGCGGTGTGCGTGTATGTCCTATGTGTATTGTGTGTGCAGCTAGATGTCTTTATGCGTGCCAAATTTTAACTAATATGTGAAAGCGTGATAAGTTAACCATCCACCCACCAAACTTTCGCTTTTATAATAGTAGTAGGATTCAAACAAAATAAAACTTTATAGAATAGGATATTGCTTTGTTATTACTAATGGTTTGCTACTGCTCAGTTGTTACTCACAAGCGTGCCGGAGCAGTGGTCAGGCGCGAGCCGCCCTGGAAGTATCCGTGTTACATCCCTCATAAGGCCTCATATGATCTCCTTTGGTTCATAAACAAGAACATTATGTGCCAAGGTAGAACCCGTACAGAGGGAAAAAAGCATACAAATGTGTTTGTTCAAATATTTACGCGATCCGTCCAGTAGACCTATGTCGTTATCCATGCACGGGATGATATCTAATCCCGTGCGCACTTACCTATGAAGCCCAACATGAAGTAGCGAGCATCGACACACATTATTACCGGATGCTTGCGGTGGGACATAACTTCGGCTTAACGCTTCGAAGGTACTTTACATACTAGAATAAATAAAGGTTATTCTCACATTGTCAGTCATGTTAAAATGGCGCAAGTCTCTGAGATTTAGTCCAAAAGTGAACTGACCAAAGATTTACAACATTGGAAAATTCATTGATTCTATGAACGAGTTTAAATCGTTATCAATTCAATTGCTGAAGTAATACATACAAACGCAACGTGTTGCACTCGTGATGTGATCTTACTACTAGTTGTCATCATTCCGGAGACGTTGGCCACTCAGAATCAGAATCAGAATCAGAACTTTATTTGCTCTAAGTAAATGTTGGTACAGTATTGGATATTAAACTGATCACCACTGTGCTGAGGCTATTATTATAGTATTCAAGTATTCAAGTATTAATTTGCATTCCATATGTGCTAAAGATGTTACAAACAGGCTTTAAGCTAAGTACATTATGGACCCTGTTAGGGCACAGCAACTTAAAATTAATATAATATTAAATCTAACATCATCATCATCATCATCTTCCTGCCCTTATCCCATTTTACTTGGGGTCTAATCAAATCTAACATTTTATAAAAATTACAACCAACTATATTATTAGACATAAGCAATATAACTCATTCTATGACACAGTTGAATGATTACTATAATTGGTATAGTAACGGAGATACATAGGCCTGTGTGTTATACGTTTACAATAAAAGAGCTCGTTTTATTTGGCGCTAGTGTGTGTATAAGCATTCGCATCGGGCTATTATTAGCAATAGTTTATCAATATTCTGCACTGGTCTGGTTAATAACTGAAACACGGCGCGCGCCGCGGGTCCACCTGCGGGGCGCGCCTCACGGCGTCGCGCGGTTATTAATCACAGCGTCGCGGACGAGCGTCATAAATCACGAGCCAGCGCCTCATGTACCTACACTTTATAATTTTAAAACTATTTCGCGAGGAACGATCCCGCTTCCGCTATTACCTCCCCTCCGCACTGTTGCTATCATTTTTCTTCCTCTCATTTCTGGCAGGATTAGGTATTTCGTATTCCCCAGGATTATGTCTAGCAGACGAGCAGCAAGCATCCTGTGTCAAGGGCGGCATAAAATGCACCTACCTATTGCGTAGCGTACCTGCTACCCATTAAACTATTATTGAGCAAAAAACGACTTTTGGTGTGAAAATTACAGTTCATTTAATTAATAATTAATATATTATTCTTGTTATACTTTCACGTCTGTATTTTCCGAAGGGTTAGGCAGAGGTGTACGAATGTACACCCACAGTTCGCCGGTATATTTTAGGTCCCATGTAATAGGGGGACGAGCCTATTGCTATTAATCGGGCACAAATCTACTACTATACTATGATTATTCTTACTACTTTTAAAACTAGTTTTCGTAAAAAACCGTAAAAATTTTTGGATGTATGATCTTCAATGTCTCCATAATTAAAAGCTATGATATGATCCTATGCGTTGTTATGAAAACAAAAATAACAGCGCATTGTTAAGGAAAACATGTAACTATCCGCTTCGTCTAGCGGCTCTTTACACGCGTTAGTTATTGTAGCAATATTACACATCCGTTCATTGAAGCTCTACATAATATACGGAGGCAGGCGCGGTGATCGAATTGATATTTCGGCGACCTAAACTAATGTTGTAAGGTTAATAACGCTACATGTTAGTGAGTGCCGAGCAGACGCGCGGCGCAGTGCACGCGGCTATTAGCCGGTCGGTCGCTCGCGCGCGGATTACGGCCGCGCGTCCGCCGGAGCGCTCGCCCACACAATACATTCGGCACAATGCCGTATTACTGATATAGTACGCTCACAGCGCTGATCCGCACAATTGTATTCCATTTGAAAAAGTAGGCTTTTATACTTATGCTTTCATATTTCTGGATCGAGTATCAGTTCTCGTTATATTAATGTAATATGGTGGGTGCTCGATGGCACTTATCTGCGGCGCCGGCCCGCCCTGCCCGCTCGGCTCACAGCCGGTAATTAATATGACAAGTGGCGCTAACTATCGACATCTAAGGACGTCATAAATTAATAACACACTCGTGGTTTGGAGTTATTATAGAACACACATGAATGGTTATAAATTGCTTTCTAAAATCCAGTCAAATTAAATAATTGATTTACTTACATACACATGTTTTTACGGGGTTTACAGAAGATCACTATGGTAGTTAGGTACCTATATTATACACTCTCCGGCTTTGATATTGTCTTTGTACTCATAACGTTATTATGTGAGGTGGTGATACCCGCGTCTCGCGTATCTGGGAACAATAATTTCAAAAATTAAATTCAAAATTTAAAAAACCCCCGACACAAAATCCTAGGTTCCCTTTAAAAAGTAAAAAAATAAAATACGTCGCGTTGGGGGACCGATGTTGCATTTAGGGTACGACCGTCCCAAGCGGTCCCCCAACGCGACGTATTTTATTTTTTTACTTTTTAAAGGGAACCTAGGATTTTGTGTCGGGGGTTTTTTAAATTTTTAATTTAATTTTTATTTTATACTTTTTATAGGTACATACTTATTATAATGTTGATTTTGTTAAGCTGTAAATACATAGGTTCCTAATAATTTAATAACCCACATGACAAATCATTTTTAGTTTTTCATCCCCACTTTCACACCCATAACTTTTAAACGGCTCAACCGATTTTCATCAAACATGTCTAAGAACACTCGTACATAAGTCACATTTCATACAAAAAAAAACTAAATTGAAATCGGTTCATCCGTTCGGGACCTATGATGCCACAGACAGACAGACAGACAGACACGTCAAACTTATAACACCCCTCTTTTTGCGTCGGGGGTTAATAATATAATAAAATATGCTACAACAGAAAATCTGTAAAAGTCTCAAAGCGCTATGTTGGAGTATAATGAGGCCACATTAGCATTAATGTCCGAGACTCATCGATGTCAGCGTTAATAGCGCGGCAGCCACGCGTAATGTATGAAAGGTATATGGAGCGCGATTTCATTAATTTTTGCGTAAAGTAACCAAGTGTTTTGTGCATAGAAAGTCAGGGTGCAAACAGAGTGGTGTTTTTTTAGTACCTCGTAAAGAGTAAAAGGCAGCGTTGAGCGTGACGCTCTACAAAACGACAAGTACCTGCATGCAGGCGTGACACACGGGCGGCGCGGCTGGCGAGCGAGCGCACGGTGTGTCGGCGCACAGATATAGATACGACACGGTGTTACTGTAACGAACTAACTTATTGCGAACACCTTCAGACATCATATTCGTTTTAGCTTGTTGTTGCCGCAACACGTGTTTCGCTCCGCTTGTTCACTCGCACCGCGCGTGGAGCTCCACGCCAACTGTAGCACACCGTTACTTTAATGGTCGACGAGTCACAAAGTTTAAACGTTACATTTGGCTTCACAATGCTCCGATATCAACACGCCACCCCGTTTTGGAAAGTCATCGAGCGTTTTATTATTGTTTAAGCCAGTTATTGTGTGTTTGTTATCAGGCTGCGTAAACGAATGTCTGTCGTTAGGCTGTAACAAAGCGTGCGCTCGTCGATACAATTTGTTTTATCTGAGAGCGCCGCGCCGTCCGCCGCCGCGCTTCTCATCAACATTTATCGATAACTAAACGAAACTCAAGGGAAACAAAAAATAATATATTTTTCCTAAACAATAGCCTAAAATATGACACACTAGCTTTTGCCCGCGACTGCGTTCACGTGGTTATTTTCACCCGCGTTAAGTGACGTCTGTGATTACTGCTCCGTTCCCGTGTGTCGTGACGTGGTGTTATATAGCCTATACTACAGTAACTACTCCTCATGAATCTGGTTGTCTTAAGTATATAATATACAAAGATATTTTGACAATCCGACTGGTTTTCCCAAAGATTATTTCTTATTCTCGTTTGTTTAAACTCGCTGTTCAAACAAACAAACGAGTCTTCAGCTTTATTTTGTCAGTATAGATAGTGGCACTATTAAACCTTATTAAGAATACAAGGGATTTGTTCTTAGATCTTATTGTTTGCGCTAATACAATTAATTAGAGATGCCGTCGTGGCGTATTAGTCGCGAGCTCGCCGCCCTAACGCACGGCACTCATTAATCACGCAGTGGCAGCGGCTGCCGCACAGCTGCGCGGCGTGGACGCGAATGATAACGCCGGCCGCCTCATCAGCCACTACCTGCGCGCCCTCTTCGACAGTGCTCGTTGTGTGACACGACAACCAGTTGTTGGCTCAATAAACAACTCGAGGCGGACGTACAAAGCTCTCTTGTTATCGTTATAAAATGTTTTCCGAACAAAATGCCTGCCCCTTGTGTTTTCTTTCGATATAAGTACTATTAGACGCTGGGAAATATTGGAGTTTGTGACATGAAATGTTTTCGAAGACTCTGCTCTCTTAATAGCATCTGAGCCGTCTTTATGTTATCAAAGAAAGCTGGGAAGTATCGCACAATGTACGCAGGTGCCTACCGCAGAACTAGCAGTCCACACAATGTGGGACACAAATAATGTAAGTCAGGGGTACCCAACCATTTACCATATGCTCCTCCGACAATTAATATGAGTGCGTTCGTCCTTGCCTGCTAGGTACAACTACAACTAGTCGCAGACGTGTGCTGCGTACTGAATTGTAAACACAAAGATGTTGGCATAAAGTTTTTTTTTTAAATATCATAATCAAACCTTTTAATAATTAAACCAAATAGGTACATATACATAGTTTTTTTTGGAGCCGCGCCCTCACGGGTCACTGTCTAGTGATGTGGATTAGCATTGCTCCGTTCCGTACAGACCACCACATCGTGTATTTAATAGTGACAGTTCTCCGTAGACACTCTCAGTGAATATGCGGTGACATAGAGTAGTCTTTCAATAGTTAATATAGTTAGCTAGCAAAGTGTGGATAGAGCTCAAGGTTTATGTAATCAGAGAAGCTTGGAATCATTACAAAAGTAATTGTTTATGATAAAATATGCGTGAGTCTGGTTTGTAGTGGAATAGTTCGCGCGGCGAGTTCCTGACATACCGGGACTTACTTGACATTGTTAATTAATTGTGAGGCTGGCGGCGCGCTCCGAGCTGTGCTTCTTGGAAGGCTTGCTTTACAGTTAAATAGGGTACTAATTATTATATTCAATGATTTTTTATGTTAAAGTTACAACTATTTTCTATTGTTAATTATTACTTCCCTCATGTCCTTCCTTACATTCTTTTCTAGCGTCACCATGAACCAAGATAATAGTATTTGGAAGGTTTTAAAACATTAAAGGCTAAATAAAAAAAGATTTATATTATCTAATTCTATGTTTTGAATATATTGATTGTTGTATTCCCACAAGTGTTGGTAGTAATCTTTTTTCTTATATCTGTGGTAGTAACTGTAAAGTAAATCTGTAAAGTAAGATATAGTCTGAAACAATAAATAAGAGATTATTTTAAAAGTAGGTGTGCATCATTTTGGCTTGTTAGATTTTACAAATTAGATTATAAGTTACTTACTTAATGATCTTACATTGCACCAGTTTTATTGACAAATCCTTCTACCACATGGCAGGCCGGACGAGCCCCGCAGCTGCACTGCCTCACTAGCGTGACCACGGCGTCTTGGCACCAGCGCACAGCGGACGGCCCGCACGCAGACGGTGCCGCCGCGCGCTTGCCAACCACGTGTTGATGCGAATCTCGCTGAGTCACTGTAATGGTGCACTACTTCACATAGAGCTGCTGTTTACTTTAGTTACAATTTAATGATTCAATAAATTCGTATACGTTTTTACAACGTGTTACGGAAAGGGTATGATACCTACATATCAAAGGGAACGATTCTTTTGGTGTTAACAAACCACATAGCAATTTTTTTTATACCTATTCTCACTAAATTATAAAGTTAAGTAACATTTAAGTGAAAAACCAAATCTTTCCAATTGCATTCTACACATCAATACACCAAATCAGCTGATCGGTGTCAATAAACTACACACTAAGAAACAACTCCGTAAAAGATTTGTTTCTCCTGACAAGTTGGTTATGATGTACACTAAATAAACTGCCGAAATAAAAAAAATATAATGCATTTTCAAAGTTATTGCTTTTGAGCTGAAATTTTGTATAGAGGTCCAGTACCGGATACACTGTTCACCCCGTTTGTATGGACCTGTATACCCTTTCCGTTACACGCTGTAGATTGGCAGGTAGCACTCGTGTGCATGTGGTGCAATAACACGACACGTTGCGTGCGTGGGTGCCAGGCTGCTCGGAGTTTTGTTGTTAAATGCTAGATGATGCTAGGTTTTGAATGCTGGATCAGTCTGTCATGATTGTTTATATAGATTTTGGAATTGTGACAGTTCCGCTGTAAGAGTAGGTGAATACCACGGACACGATGGATGGTGACAGATGATAATGATGTCTAGAAAGTGGGGACTGCTGAGGCACGGCTCATACCGATCCCAACAAGCTGACGTAGTGCATGTTTACGTTTTTCCCTAATTCTCCGATCTTTGTTTATCGTGTGGGTACAGTAAGGTCTTACGACCCCACACACCCTAGTGTCAGAGTTTCCAACCGCGCGATTCTCCGGTTAACAATAGCAACATGTAGATGACTATGAGTATACTACAGGTACAGACAGTACCCGCCGGCGCCGCGTGTAAGCCGCTTAGCGCTACGGATCGCGTGGAGATCGCCGCCCGGTGTCGCACACCGGCCGGCACCGCGCCGCCTGCCACGCGTGTAGCGCGCGCGCCTCTCCAGCTGCTGATACATACATTACCGAGATCACATGTAGCATCACCGGCCGGTCGTATCTGGAGGCGGCACTCAGTAAGATTTTTGTAGAAAAACCTCTAGTGGTGCGGCGGAATCATAGTGCTTTAATAAAATACATAAATAATAATATTACCAGCCTATAACTGTCCCAGTGCAGGGCAAAGGCCTCTTCTCATACAGAGAAGGCACAAAAATACATACACATCATTTATTGCATGGTTAATAGATTGTTTTGAAAAGGGTTTGGGTTAGTAAACAGGTCACAGTGGGAAACTGGTAACTCTCTGCATCGTCGTTATTACGATCGAACGCATATTTTAACGTTTCTTTTTATATTTGTTCGATCTGGAAAATTTGAAGAATTTGCGTAAAACGAATGAAACAATAGTTTGTTTGGTTGGTTTAAACTCTTGAATATGAATAGTGTTTTGTTTGGAACTTTTGTATGAAACGTTCAGTTCGTATTTCCTCTGACTATAGTCGGTCAACACCGACTTATGTTCTGCCCGGCGCGCGGCGGACTCATGACACGGCAAGAACTAGTTTTCTTGTCACTCTCGCAGTTTTCCATCGTCTGCAGATAATTAAGCAGTAATGAAGTCCGTATCCGAGTTCGCAGATCTCAGCGAAAAATCACACGATCGAGAACTCATTATTTAAAGATGTGTACGTAATAGTTTTGTTTCAACAAATTGAAGTGAAATCATATACAGTAGGTATGTCTCGCCCAGTTAGCCCGGGCGCGCGGCATTTTTAAGACAACCACACGTGGAACAGGTCTCTCAGGTACGAGAAATTAATACCCAACAAAAACAGAAGTTTTTTTATATGAATTTATGTATGTTGCTCATTATGGGTATTATTAGGTTTAATTTCGACAATTATGTTGTTTTTTCTTTTTTCTTTCTTTCTTTCTAATAACTTGAAAATCTTCAAACTACGATCCGAAGCTATTCACCAAGTAACTACAAGTATGTACTAACACAGACAATACTATACGATACCACTAACTGCTAAATTACGCTATGGTGTTATGTAACTTGCACTTTCTTCCTACAATAATATCAATTACCGAGTGTGGAGACAACGCGCCGCGTGCACGCCGCGCACGCTGGGGCCGCCAACACAAACACGGAGACTTATCGCCCTCGCCGCGTTATTAATGGGCCGCCCTCGCGCACTTCATTCCACTTATCATGCCCTCTCGCCCTCTCGAGCGCGCCCCAACTTAATAGTCCCACAGACAGCTAACCGGGTTGAGATCTCAAATTAGTTTACCTGTATCACATTCGGTCTGCTTCTCTTTTCTCCACGAGTAAGTACGCACTTCAGCCCTTTCTACGCGAAGCTGTTACTATCATATTTCTTAGTGCAAGATCCGATATTTATAGCTCTTGACTTAATATTAGACATAACATTTCGGAGAAAACAGAAACTATTTCAGTCTTCGAATAGTTCACTTCTTCATTTATTAATTTTCAACAATTCTTTCAAAAGTATTCTGGAAATTCGTGGACCTCCTAGAGCGATTTAATTAGACTTGTGCTTAGTTACTAAGGCTCACTTGCGCCTCAAACTGAACTCAAGGTTAGTTGCTAACACGAGCTTATATAAAAATTATAAACAAAATGTGCCCGTATTAGCAACTAGGTCGGAGTTAAAAGAAAACCTTAACTGGCGCAAACGGGCTTAAATAAGTGTAGAACGAGTTTGTTTTATAAACGAAAGAGCAACCTGCCTTTTCCAATAACAAACTTTTTGATATTTGCCTCTGGTGTTGCAAGTGTCCATAGGCAGCGGTAACCGCTTAACATCAGGCGGGCCGTTAGCTTGTTTGCCACCTACAGTGGTATAAAAAAAAAAAAAAACTGTATTTTTGAAGACATCGACATACAATAGTATCTGTTAGACAAAGTGTTGGTGGCGCGGGGCTGTGGCGATGCAAATGAGTGTCGCGGGCTTACCGCCGGGATTCATTTGTACCTAAGCGTTTAAATTGTCTCTCCGACGCGGTCTACAACGGTGTTACGCGGCCATTATTAAAAAGTCAGCGATTTATCTTAAAGACTGTGATGCGGTCGGTCGCTACTGTTCTCGCGCAAATGGTTTACAGTCGAGTTGATCTCTTTATGGTGACTCATCTTAACTTGTCACAGTTTTTGTTATTGATAACTTTGCACTTGTAAGTTAGTTTTAAAATTATGTACTTGTTATTTTTGGTTGAAAATTGTAAGTATAGAGTGCAATTCACGTTGTGACCGCCCGCAACTATTGATAACGTCACTCGTCATTTACATCGTGTAGGTTTTCCACGACATAATTTTTTATGTCAGGGCAAACCGTTATAAATTGGGTATTTTAATTTGAAATTTGCCTTAGACATACTTTATGCAGCTTTGCAGTGACAGAGGTATTGCTCATTCCTTACCCGAGGCGGTATATATGGCGACGGTGGCGGGCGGCGACGTCGGGCGACGTCATTAGTGCGCGGCGGCGGTGTCCCGCGCATTAGTCCGCCGCGCCGCCCATACGTAGCACGTCACGCGGCGTGAGCCCCACATTATGTACGCCGTAATACTAATACGTCTCATGGCGTGTCAATCCTCGAGCGTTACACTTCGTGTGCATACGAAGCAGCTGTGCGGTGCCGGACGGCTCTCTCACTAAACTAGACGGCTTCCCATGCGGAACACATACATCTTGACCATAAGAGAGACCATCTGAGTATAGGGTAGTGATCTGGGTATAGGTCGCTACCACACTACTTAATATTAAGTGTAAGCTAATAATCTAAAATATGAAAAATAATTATATTTAATTTAATATATGTAGATGCTGATATACATAATGTAGATGATATGTAAATGAGTATTATGCGAGACCTATTTTATCTATAATTACTGTATGACGTTGCGTTTATAAAGACAGTTGTAATAGATGCAAAGGTCACTTGACTATGGTCCTATGTCATGTCTATATGTTTGTTATATGAAAGTATCCAAGTAATCAAGGATTTTATACACGTATAAACTCTTATAAACTTTTTCCTTCATCCAATGCATTGCTTAGGTCATATGGCATTGGTAAAGCTTCCTATTCCAGCAACCCACGAGTTAAAACTCAATAGTGAGAACTGCAACAAATTGTACAGTTGTAGTATTTCACGGTGGCGTGTCGGCGTCACGCAGCACGCGTGCACATGCACTTACACATGTGCACATGCACGCAGCACGCGTGCACATGCACGCAGCACGCGTGCGCATGCACTCACACACGCGCGTCACCGTCGACCCACTCGGACGGGTATCAATCGACGATATCGCTTTCTTTGGAAATGTTTCACACTGTGTACGTTTTCATAACCATCTTTTTTTCCGTGCTTTGAATATTATTTGGGATTGAATAAATGATTGTTAAGTTACAAAATACATATTGTAAACGCGTTTTCTTGTTCATAAAAATTGCACAAATTCTCTAAAAGTACAGCACTTCAACCTGTGTTCGTATAAAGCCTGCCACTAACGTATAATACTCTCTTTGACTCTACACACTCTCAAATTCTCTATTGGTACATCAAAAACAATGGTTTCACCTTTTTCGGCATCAATTTCCTCCTTAGCAAGGCAACGGCTATTTCCGCGAGGAAATTACTAACATCCTTCAGATAATATGGAGATAATCTCCTAAACGTCTTCCTCTTCGCACGAGTTTCCGACGTGTTTCATACAAAATACTTGTCGCCGAGTCATCGCTCGAGATCAGCTCCCGTGACAAGTTAGAAACAGAACAAATATTACGTGTAGTGCGCCATATGAGGCGAGCGAGGTGGCAGGGCGGCGACACGATCGTTTCTGACAAATTTCCTTTCCAACACTACTGTACGCTCAAGGTAGATTTAATTGACCATTATCCTGAAGCATTCATACACACTCGTTAAAACTCAACATGGGAACATAGCCGCCTCAGTCGCTAAGCGTAGGAAGCTGTGTTGATAGTTCAAGATAGCATAAATACAGATTGCCTCGTTTGGAACAATATGCCGACCAAACTAATATGACGACCCATCACAGTCAGGATTGGCAGATGTTGACGAATAAATAAAGGCTGTTAATTAATCAATCAATACGTTTTCTTCTAACTGTCGTACTCGTACTATACTTATATATTTTAAGTTAAACTCTGGAGGTCCCTCCGTCTGGACACTAGGGGCGTCGAAAGAATTCCCAAAAAAGGTAGAGTTAGAACTAGTAAGGAGCACCGGACACGCACACATCAGCAACTCTCGTTTACTTGCGAGTTTCCCGAGGTAGTGGCGCGGAGCCTCGCTCATGCCGCGCTGCAATTAAGCTCGTCCGACGCAATTTTTAGCTTTTTTATAGTTTCAAGAGTTTTCTTCAAACTATTATAAGTTGAACAAGCAGCGATCTATCAACATGAACAAAAAGCTGCTCCGTGTTCCGTGGTTCGCTTTTTAACATTTTTCTTCTTACTTTTCTTCTACTTACTTCTTACTTTCTTACGGAATTCGAACAGTAGCTTTTATGGTTCTTAATTATAGTACAATTCGTAGCTGTACACCGGCTAACGAAATAATTTTTATTCAAGGTTTTAAAAAATAATAAAGGATTTTATCTTTTAGCTATAGTTAATGATGAGGTAGCCACGGAATAGTCCACGGAGTGCTAAGCTCCACACAGCGCGTACCGCCGCCACACCGCCGCCGGTGCATGGCACCCTGGTAGCTGGGTGTGGCTTCCAGCTGCACTGCAACACCACGCCGACGTGGCTCCTGTTTCTATTAATTAAAAACGTACGACATTATGAAAGTAACATTATACGACGTCGTTATACGAAATGGCTACTAAAATAATTATTAACGAGATGGTAAAAATGCATTGCTAAGCGGAACCGAGCATTTAGTAAGAGTGAACATGTACATGTGTACATAGTAGTAGTAGGTGTGTCATGATACGGTGCAGCGGATTATGTGTGCGATCGTTACACTTTATCCTTTGTTCGTCCGTCCGCAGTCTTTTTGTCGGCCGGCTTTGTGCGACGCGCTGCAATCCGGCGCGGTGCGGTGCGGCGCGGTGTCGTGCGGCTAACTAGCGTCCCTCAGACGAGCGCTGTGTTCGTGTGCGTCATGCTCAGGGCGCCGCACACTGGTCCCGATTTTGAATATAGTGGACTTAGGACCCAAGGTCATTATTTCGCGCTGAAAAAATTCATGCGATCAGATAAATTAACGCTCATCAACGTTTGTTCTAGCAGTTTTTAAGAAATGGTTTACTTTTGCGAAAAAAAAAAATGAAAAAAAAAATGTATGGAGCAAAACTGAAATATTGATTTTTCTCGAAATGTTCAAAAGTGTTAGCAATGAAACCTTTTATATGTTATTGCTTAGCATTTATTGGATCATTCCACATATATTTTTTTCGCATACACTTGCAGCCTTGGCGGAAATAAGCATCGGAACTTTCAATGTTTTTACTCCAGATTTTTGTGACAATTAAAGGTTTTTACAAATTTATAGTCTACGAAAAGGGAACCTCAAGGACTACAAACGACTGCATTAAACAATTTTGGACTGCATTTTGCTTGAAATTTTGCAAGAATATTCTGAAAAAATATTCAGTTTTGCAAGATCTCTCACTGTGAACTTAAATCGTCGATGGACCAAAGCACACAGGGTGCAAAAAACATTCATGAATAAGCATATGAGCTGGTTAGAAACAAGAGTTAAGTGGCCTGAATGTGAATCTGTGAATCACTCTCAAATTTTTGAAGAGACCGAAAATTTGGATCTTAATTTCACAGAAGAAGAAGCAGCTGTTCTACCCTTGCATCTACTAGCCATATTTCTTGCTTCCGCTGCTTCTCCTGACAAAATTCCGATAGAAAGGCAAGAGTAATGTTTGCATAATGTCAGCGCCATGTATCAGCATTTTGTGTAAGCTGGAAGACATGTTGTACCAGGGGTAGTGATGTACAAAGAGCTTAGCAGTTTCTTTGCAGTATCCACGAAATCCATCGATATTGACATCCTGTCCAGAAGATAACACTTGCAGTATGACTGCGAAATGTTTTATCAAATCAGCATCAATCTTCGTTATTTGAGCTGTCTTTTTGTATTCCCGAAAAAATCTTGATGGCTTTGGATTATTTCAAATAACAACATTTCTGGCCTCTAGTTTCAGAGGAACGAGGCTTATCTTGAACACAGAGCAGTCGTCGAATTCTGCCATTTCACTTCTTTGCTTGTACTTGCTCTGTGCTGATGAACCATCGAATCCCCATTTGCTGGTCAGTTTCAAGTTTCCACTGGAAATATTTAAATCATCACCAACGACTTGCAGAATCCTTCGAGTTGTGACATCTAAAAGTACTTGTAGTTTCACCTTCGCTCCATCTTCTGAAATTGTAATATCTCTGGGATCTGGATAACACCTTTTCTTAGCCTCTAACAACTTGTGGTAAAACGGAAGCCATAACTGCTGTGACAATGCAGACCTTAAGGTGAGGTACTTCCACTTTGACAGATCCAATGAAGTAGTAAGGACCAAAACTTGATCTGTCAGCACAGTCTCCTTCTTTTTGTTCATAAATAAAAATGATTCGACATCTTCAACCTTTTTAGGTTTCTTCATAAGATGATCAACGATGCGAGCAAGAAGTTCTTTCCCATTAGACTTGAGCATTGTGATAAAAGCAAAAGTCTATTCCTCTTCCGGATAGTCGAGTAATATACCCGATCGCCTTTTCTTCTGCTTGTTCCCAAAGTCTTGAAATGGCTTCCTTGATACGATATCTGTAGAAGTGCCCATGTCACTAGTCGCCTTCGAAGTAGATGCAAAGGGTAGAACAGCTGCTTCTTCTTCTGTGGAATGACGATCCAAATTATCGGTCTCTTCAAAAATTTGGGAGTGATTCATAGATTCACATTCAGGCCACTTAACTCTTATTTCTAACCAGCTTATATGCTTTTTCATGAATGTTTTTTGCACCCTGTGTGCTTTGGTCCATCGACGATTTAAGTTCACAGTGAGAAATCTTGTAAAATAGAATATTTTTTCAGAATCTTCTTGCAAAATTTCAAGCAAATGCAGTCCAAAATTGTTTAATGCAGTCGTTTGTAGTCCTTGGGGTCCCCTTTTCGTAGAATCACGTAAATGTCCAGGTAAGTACTAAAATCAGCCATGATCGAGTAGGTAGTTTTCTTCACGGTAAACTTTCCAGGTATGTTGGATTTCTAATAACACGCTCCATCAGGAGCTCCGTCTTTTACGAGAAAGAACAATTTATAGGAAATGAAAGAGAGCAATAGTAGAAAATTAAAGAGCTAGCAATATTAGGTATTGGGAGGGGAAATTAGCAGGCAATGCGTTATTCGGCCACGAACTGCACTTTGAGTAGCAGTGCTAACCACTAAGAAGTAAAATAGGTTTTATATTTTTAATTTATCTATTTTTCAAAATTATTCAAAGTCAAGAAATAAGTAATATTAAATACTTATGATATTGAAAACATGTATTATGTGACTATACATTAGTAAAAACCTTTAATTGACACAAAAATCTGGAGTAAAAACATTGAAAGTTCCGATGCTTATTTCCGCCAAGGCTGCAAGTGTATGCAAAAAAAATATATGTGGAATGATCCAATAAATGCTAAGCAATAACATATAAAAGGTTTCATTGCTAACACTTTTGAACATTTCGAGAAAAATCAATATTTCAGTTTTGCTCCATACATTTTTTTTTTCATTATTTTTTTTTCGCAAAAGTAAACCATTTCTTTAAAACTGCTAGAACAAACGTTGATGAGCGTTAATTTATCTGATCGCATGAATTTTTTCAGCGCGAAATATTGACCTTGGGTCCTAAGTCCACTATATTCAAAATCGGGACCAATGTGCGCCGCGCTCAAGACACTGATGTGAAACGAAACAGTTATACTCGGTAAGCCGCGTCTGGCTAGCCTGGGAGTCGCCTCCTACAATACTGTAAATAATTAAGCTAATGAAATATACATATAATGAAGAAAATTACATAAACAACTACAAATATTATTTAGTAGTTAAAGTTAGTAAGTAATTATAATCTATTTTGGTAATTACATCTGCTTAGCCTTTTGTCAACTATGTTGGGGTCGGCTTCCAGTCTACCCAGATGCAGCTGAATACCAGTGGTTTACATGCAGCGACTGCCTCTGTGATTTCATAACCTACTAGTTACTGGGCAACAAGATACCCCTTAGTAAGACTGGTTACCAGACTTCCTGGCTTCTGACTGTCCATGACGACTGTCGAACGAATGAAAGTGGGGCTTTTGTTATTTCCGAGACATGGGAATATATTTTGGTTATTAATGTATTGCATCGTACATTTACTAAAATAATTAATAAATATAAAAATAAAATGGCTATAAAAAAATAAAATGATACCCAGTCGCTCCGCATCGATTACCATGATGTGGCGGTATCCTTATCAACAACTGTATTGCTACATGTTGGCATTGCAGTCACATGTCTTGGTGGTGTCGTGGTGTTGCCCACAACTGAGCAACTGATGTACTCAGTGTGCGCACGTCCACGCGCGGTCGAATGCTAGCTATTGACCCTTCCGACAATTGTCTCGCGAGGCGACTGCACCACACTGTGCGAGTTTATCGATTAGTGTCATAGGAATGGCGGCTGCTAGGAAATACTTGCTAACGAGATATACCGACACTTAACTGTACATTGAATGACTACGAGTCATGATGCTACGTTTATTTGTTTAAACGTAGGCTACAAACAGAGTTTGTCCCAACTCGTCGTACAAAACTAAATATTGCTGAGAAATAAAATAAAATAAATTAGGGTTCTCTCAAGAATGAAGTTACTTAATAGAATTTGTGTTAGATATTCAATAATATGAATTCGTCACAATTAAATAGGTACAAAGTTCGTTAAACAATGATTATTAGTCGCCAGTAATGATGCATTCTGTTACCACGCAAAGGGTTAGCGCTAGTCCGCGGGTGGCGGCGCTGGCGTCATTAGGAAGGGCGCTGATAAATCCATCGGCTCATTTATTCACCGTACTGTTTCACTCTCCTTCGAATAATTCCCAAGTTTCTCGCTTTGAATATTGTAGCCCGGTGAATTTATTTCATTACTTAATTCAATTATATTAAAGTACAGGAAGTTTCTTTGAAACCAGAGACCTATAGCTGTGTTTGGCCGGCTTTGCTGGGATTCTTCTAAATTATTTATATTTTTGGTGTTGTGACTATGTGATAGGATACCTACGCCACAACTACGCAACTATGTATAACGCGCGACAACTACGCTAGCTGCCACAACTATGTATAACTTGTAATATTGCTGCTCACACCAAATACAGTGTAACACTTCAAACACCAAATAAATTGTTGTTCTGTCAGTGACGGTATTTTGTTTGTTTCCAACGAATATTGTTTTCGAGAGTGTTCTTTAATAACATATGGGTTCTTAAGCAGAACCAGTGAAACAAAGTCAAGGCTTTATATCGTTAGAGAGATCATGTTTAATGACAACAATATTTTTCTACGAAATCGACAATGTTTATATTTACCCTGGAGTGGTCGCGCGGACTACATATGTAGTCCACGGTTGTTTAAACTGACATGACTTTTTGCGCACTTTTTTTTCATAGCTGATTTAAACAAGATCGATGAAGATTTATGTTTGTTTTTCGTTTTGATTTCATTTTAGAAGAGTTAATTTGTCATATTTTAATAAGAAAATAATAAAACAATTAACTTTCATTTAAAAAACGACAAATCAAATTGCTACATATGTAGTCCGCGCGACCACCCACATGACTTTTTTAGGCGCGACCACTGCAGGGTTAAAAAATGATGAAGTTTATGTGCCCAATATAGGTATTGGCTCATTTTCTATATGAATATATTTTCCTGACATATTTTTACACGTGGGTCGCGACATTGACCCACTGGGAGCGCGGGGACACACACACACACTCCTAATTGATTTTATTTTAAGCGTGTGTTCAATATCGCGCGGACAGCTACGAGGGTCGCCTCTCGTCACATGTGTCGCGACGTCTCGTGACGTCCTCATCACTACTGTGTCCGGCTTTATTCTGAAGCTCTTTTTATGACAAATCAAGTTTTGCTGATGACAACGTGATGACAACATTCAAATGTAGGTTGACTCTTAGCTATACATATATTACGTAGCAGACGACATTTTTAAACCCATTGATCAACTCAAATACATAACACTGAGTTTTGGTGAATGTAATAATATGCACTTTATGAACCTTTCTCTGTAAGTAGTCGTTCCTTTTAGTACCCAAACCTCAATAAAATGCTAAGGAGACCAGAACATTTGTTTTAAAATGTTTTTTTCATCAATTTAAATATCAGTATCAAGTATCAAAAGTATTCAAAAGCAGGCACACGCACACTATAAAATCAGCCCACTCGCCTTCTGGAGTAGGTGTGAAAAGTGCGAGTAGTTTAGAAAGGGCCGCGTGTGTAGGTAACACATCGTCCGTCTCCCGGCGGCGCGCGGAATGACGCCGCATTCCGTCTGCTATTGTTACTTCGACTATTACTATAAACGTGGTTCAGTCGGCACCTTCAGCTTCGAGGCCACGCAATACTGAGGCTGAGAGGACTGAATTTAAAGTAGGTGCCAGATTACCTCGAGGCCGATATTATTGTGGGCAGGCCTGCGTAAGTAAGTCTTGTATTTATAAAGATATTATTAGTGAAATACGGTGGAACTTAATATGATATGATAAAGGCAGGAAGCAAGGCTCATTTTCTTCCGGTACTTTAATTTTCCAGTCCATGTGGTACCCCCCCGCTCTCCGCCGGCGACGGGGGGGGGGGGGGGGGTCACCTGTGACCGTGCCCTCATTATGCATCCATGGGGAATGCTGGCTGGTTCCACATCACATTAAAGGTCACATTGTGTGCAGGCTCCCGTGCGACACACTGAGCGTCCCCTATGGAGCTCTCTTGCTAGTGACTGTGATACAAATGATGTACTATTTAGTTTGCTTCAAGAGTACAGTTGCCAAACGTTTACTTTCCTGCCCAGCATTGCTGAGTTCAGTGAGTTCATTATAAGTCGTAGATGAGGGTTGTTGCTCTATCCCGCCTCACCGGTGTGCGGTGTGCGGCGCACGCTCGCTTGTCAACTTGGCGGTGCTTTAATTTCTAGCGATGCAGTGGACAGTTGTGTTCTGTCAGCAGCTGTACGGGCGGAGGGCGCGGGGTGCGCGGGGCGGGGCGGCGGCCAGGCGGCCCTTTTGATGTTTGCCTGTCACCAGCACGCGCTAATTAACCGAAGTTATATTACCATCATCAGATGTTGTGGGTATACTGTTGTTTAGGCATGGAAGGCAGAACTTGATGTTACTAAACAAAGGAAATCATTTCTTTAAACACCTAATATGTATAGGTGGCGTTCCGTGGTTTCTGCTTACCCCCATGGGACAATGGCGTGAGTTTATGTATGTATAGGTAACTCAACAATGAATGCATGTGTTTGATAATTTTTCATCATCTTATTGCGATAACTGTGTAACATCCTATGTTACACATGTTTCATACAAATATACACATAATTTGTTATCAATCATAGTGAGTAGGTGTTCGCGGTGAACGTCTGAACTCGGCTACAGCAGACGGTGGCCGCGATTGTTCCAATCATGTTCCTATTTTCTTCACTCGCTGTTTAAACATTCATACTAACGTATTTTTTTAACTATGTATTTGTTTTTTTACGAACGGGAAATCATCAAATGACTTCTCCCGCCCCGTGCGGGTCGGAGGGAGGGTGAGTTTTCTGACTAAAACCCATGCGGGTTCCTTCTTGCACTGTTGCGTTCCGGGGGCGCGGTATTTCTTTCGAACAACCCGCAGCCCCGGCAGGAATTAACTATAATGGAGTGCATCTACTACATGAATAACTCCGCAACTGTCATAGAATAACAATGTCACTGAATGGTTGCATAGTCCATACGTACCGTTGCTGCAACCATAAT
Organism: Caradrina clavipalpis; assembly: GCA_932526535.1. Taxonomy (NCBI): domain Eukaryota; kingdom Metazoa; phylum Arthropoda; class Insecta; order Lepidoptera; family Noctuidae; genus Caradrina; species Caradrina clavipalpis. The sequence continues at coordinate 16,970,201 of OW052096.1, read as the reverse complement.
AATGTGACGTCACAAGGTCGTCCGAAGAATGGCTGTTACAAATACCGTGAAGGAGACAAGTTCTCTGTTTATGAGTAAATACTGTAGCTTTGTCGTTCATTCTATTGTACACACAATTATCCTTAGCATTTGCCGCGTCATTGTTGCAGACGTCCCGCCACTTGTGGCTCACAGCTCAGGGTCTGAATGGCCGACATTCCGCGCAACGACTCACGCGATGGAACAATGTAGTTAGTACTCAGATCAGCAACACTAACGTACATATTCCTTGTCCCCGAGGTGAGGCCGCGCGCCTCCCCCGCGACCCGCCACGCTCACTCACTTACACACGCACTCAGTGCTGACACAGGTGACGGAACATCCGCGCTCTATTGATACCGCACCATGACACCCATGTTTGAAGGAAGATTAACTTTTCACTGCGACACCTTTCACACTATTTGACGTTTTTATCCCTACTGAACATTACATTTGGCTTCAGAGAATATTGTGCGTGATCTACCTACATATGTTGTAGTCAGTTCCTTCTGTATCTATATATCCTAGCCGGCACGGTCCGGTGTAGCACCGTGACGACCCATGGAGCGTCACACCATTACCCGCCGGCCCGGCCGCCCGGCAAATGGAACCGTCTCGCCAAATGAAACGGCCCGGGTTATTGCATTCTATTACCTGCACTGCCGACGTTGTTGTTTTTACTAACACCCGTAACCTTACAAATTGAAATCTTTGCTAGTCTTCAAATGTATTTTTTTTCGTATTTGCAAAATAATAATGTTTGTCAATGTTTTTTCTGACATAAACATAACGGGTTTATGGTTCATCATCCACGGTGTCCTAGGAGTCAGTGTAGTTGTTGTAATAGATTGTATCACAAGGCCCCGCACACACGCCGCCCGTCCGCGGGGTGCCGGCATCAAGCGGAGCGCTCATTGTGTGCGGGGTCACATCTGTAGCATTTGTCTACGGCGGCCGCTACGCCGCTACGTCGCGCTACGAGATCGCTCGAGCGCGTAACTGGGTGCTACGAACCGTAGACCGCTCCTAACTCCATCTTATAAAAGTGGGAGTTTCTTCTTATATTTATTATTTTTATCGCGAAATCTGTTGTTCCTCGCTCAGGAAGTTTAACTTGAAATGAGTTTGCGTTACGATGAGAGAGCTCCGAAAAGCAGTTTGTTATTAAATATTTTGGAATAATTAAGTTACATTTTCAAAGTTCTATAAGCACTCTTTTGAAATATAGTGTAGTAAATCTTCACCACTCTCATAGTGGAAACTTCTTTGAGATTTGTGAACTGAATATATTAGCATGATGCAGGTCGTAAATTATAATTTAATTCCTATCAAGTTCGTGTGAAAGTATAAACATAAAGTGGGAGCATGAAGTTTTAATTAAACAAGTTACAGTTAGTATTTAGAATTGCAAAACGCGGTGCACGTAATGCGCGGGCGGGCGCCGCTCCCGCCACGCCACCGTCACGCCACCGTCACGCAGCCGCCCCGCACCCGCCCCGCACCCGACTCTACCCGTCCTCACCGGTCTCCGACCGCTTCTTTTTATTTGCATTTACATGCGTTTTAAGCGAGAAAATACATTATGCTCGCCAGAAGCAATTTATATTATGTGACGCTTCTATTTAACTTAACTTATACGCAACTTATTCGGTGAGATATTGCACGGAGTTTTAAGTTGTGGACATTCATAAAAACAGGTGTTTACGTTATAAAGTTAGAGTGGAAATACACACTGTGCCCGTCGGCCACGGATGAGACAATACAGAGAAGGTCAACTTTTAACGACAACGAAATGAGAACATCGCGGGGGGCCGCGCATGACCCCTGACCCATACTGAGGCGACTGTATAAGTGTAGGCACACGCTACGAGTACTTCTGTTTCCGCTGGTCGCGCGCCCAAACAACCATTCCGGAGTTGATAGCGCGAGTTATGAGTGTCGCGCGAGTATCAGTAGCGCGTGTGTTCACCATCACGCGTTGTTCTAACTTGTTTCACTTCAAGTTGCGAATGTTGACAGCTGTTCGTGCCGAGTATCATCAGCAGTGCTTTTATTGCCGTCGGTACTTTATGTACAGTCAGCTAAAACAGAAAAGTGTAGTTACGCAACCGAAGTACGTACTGTACTTTAATAAAGTTTGTCATCTCTTCTCTGAGGCGGTATGCTGCAATACTAATATATTAGATACGGACAGATTAGGTAACAATGTATAGTGTAACTGCGACGAAACTTATTACTCGTAAAAACTCAAAATAAGATCCAAACATTCACCATCACGCTAGTATTCTCCGAAGGTTTAGGCAGATGTGTACCAATGTACACCCACAGTTTGCCGGTATGTTTAGGTCCCATGTAATAGGGGGCGAGCCCCCTATTACATGAGACGAGCGATTAACCGGGAATAAATAATTATTTATGCAACTTCGAGCTGCTACTGAGAATTTCATAGAAAATCTCAACAACACTGATAGACCTGGGAATCGAACCCAAGACCCCTAGCGTAGACGTCGCGCATCGACTAACGAGGCAGTTTGTGTATTTTATTTCCCAGCACTTTTTTTTAAATAGATATCTGTCTTGACTTGTGTAATAAGTAATAATATATTCTCTCAACCGATTTTGGATCACGGAGGCCAATCTTTATTTAGACTGGCCACGCACAGACATGTTATAGTGTGTGTGCGCGCTTTTATAGTCGAAGGGACGCATCCCCGGTCGGGAGGAAAAACCCTTTAACATCTGTGAATCAAAATCTTGCGACAACGAGGTCAACGTGTCTGTCAAATGTTTAATAATACACTAACCTTACCATACAATTATAATTTAAAACTAAACAAATCTGCGAATTCATACTTAACAAAACAAGCATCACCGCTTTAATTTAGAACTTTAATAAAGTCCATAACAATAAAAACAAGGATGAAGGTGGGAGCTCGCCGGACATCGTTACTTGAATACTTTACACAAAGTTGTGCTGTAGGGCCGCGCCGCCCGCGCCGCCCGCGCCGCCCGCACACGTCCTCGGCAAATAATACGGCTTTGTGACAGTTTGTCGCGCTCACACTGAGAGAAATTAAAACGTGTTACACGCCAGAACATGAGCAGTGCCTACAGAAGGTCTACCAGTGCCTGCACAACATGTACTCGATTCCAATCTAACGGACCAGCGGTGTTATTCTGTAAATCCTGCCTTCCGTGAAGTGAGCGTGTGGCGACCTGTCAATCCCTAGCATCGTATAGTGCCGACTCAGTTTTAGCTCACTTCACCTTAATTCACTGAGGGAGATTTCTTACAGAATAAGCCGGCTGTTACAAAAGCTTCACGTAAGATGCCTAAACTTATTGCTGAAAAGCGATGCGATGTGATTGTAGAAAAAACTCAATATTACCGTCAAGTACATACATTTAGCCACATGTTTAACTTTACGTGGAAGACTTGCTAATGATCTAACTGGTGACAAAAAATGGGCAACTAAGTCAGAAACCATCGAAGAATACATTGTATATCATTTTCAGTTTGTTTTCAGTTTGGTTGTTTGTTTTTTTGTTTGTTTGTTTTGTTTGGATTTGTGCCCGGTTAGTGGCAATAGGCTCGCCCCCTATTACATGGGACCTAAATATACCGGCGAACTGTGGGTGTACATTGGTACACCTCTGCCTAACCCCCCTGGGAATACAGGCGTGATGGCAAACTCATTGCTTTCTCGTATATTTAGTTTGCTAAGATATCTATTTAAAAATGGTTCTGAAACTTCTGAGTTTAGTTAGTGGTTGTCGCGGAGAGCAAGCGGAACAAAGTGTTCAGGTCAGAAGTAGTGTTATTGTGTACCATTGTAGAAAAATAAGCGCGTCAGGGCTCGGGACTGCGGGACGCTACGGAATGGACGTAAACGAGTGCCGGGGCCCGGGTCTGAGTAATAACGTAGACGAATACAGGTACCTTAGTTATGTACTTTAAAACTAAACCTCTTTAAATAATTGTATTATCCATATAAATAATATAAAAAGGTAAAATTATTCCGTGCTAAAAACTAAGGTTGTAAGAAAACACGCTCACCATAAACTCCTTCAGTAAGTGTACACCTACCTCACACTCACACTTAATGGGCAATACATCAAAGAATACAAACCAAATAATATTCCTGTAAGTAAACAAGAGAGCGGTCTCCCCTGAGTGTCGCGGCAACACAGACGCGGCCCGTCCACGGCGTGTAATGCACGAAACAAACGGATTATGTACAACAGTACAAGCTCTCACGTCAAGTCGTCAATTAAAAACACATTTCTAAGTCAACTCTGTAATACATATAAAAGAGACCGTCCATAAATCATAAACGACGTCATCATTAGTCTTCATCCGCGCGCGCTCTTCCGAAATACCTAATGAACCCATCCATCTACTCGCATCAAGTGCTACTCCCGGGCGCACACCTCGCGTCGCCTCCGATACTTGTACAAGTGTGGGCCGCGCACGCTGACACTCGCCGGCTCCTCGCGCGGAGCTCGCAACAATTAAATTCAAAGAGTGATTTATAATTTTCCACAAGAAATTGGAAGGTCTTTTAAGCGGCTTACGTTCGGTGGCGGCGGTTTAGTGCGAGCCTACTTTGTGAGCGCCTCGATAAGTAGGCGGGAGGCGCGCAATCGGCGTCGGTTTTTAATTTCCCCCGGGAACCGAACCTTAACGACCGATACCCGACTACCAGAGAGCCGAGCCGCTGAACACTAGCGACATTGTTTCTAATGCGTTCCTTTCAATAATGTCGATGAGGCGCCCCCGCCCCGCGCCCCGCGCGCCCCCGCACTCCACACACACATTGTTACGTACTCCGCTGTTCTACAGAATTAAATGGTGCTTTCGCTCGGAATGAGAGTTATTTCGGCGACTCACTCGCGATGCTACATAAATTGTTGCGTAGAGATTTCAGTTTAAAGGTTACACATAGCATAGTCCCGGAATACGTAACAAAAGACTCGATTACAAGCAGGTAGTTTAGAGGCTGTATAATAATTATGGGTACTTCTTTCCCCAGACGTCTATTAAACATAGTTACATCTCAAGTATGAGCAATTTAGTCGGTAATTAAACTAAATCACTACTAAACACTAATTCGACTGGTGTGGCGTGTCGCAACATAATATTAATTAATTATTTATAGTTTTAGTAAAAAGTAACTGATGGAAAATATCCCCATGTTGTTTATCAGGGGACATTACGGTCTTTATTTTTTCATTGTTACCGTCTAAAATAACCTTAGGCCTCTTGGGATATGCTGGGTTTGTCGTAAAAAATATAATCGACGCAAACAGGTTGACATTGTGAAGCTGAGCCAAGCGTTTAAGATATTACAAGCAATCACAACGAGGACGAATATAAAGCAGTTAATGAAACCGCACACGAATATTTTCTTACAAAGTGGTGCTCACAAGTTTCAAAAACCAAGGATTTTTCGCCATTGTGTAACTACAAGGAATAATATTAAATGCAATTCGTTTAAAGATATAAAAGGTTGGAATCTCCATTTATCGCAGTGCGATAGCTGACAGTGCGGCTCATCCTGACGGGCGACGCGCGTTCTACGTAAATTCTGTGCCGTCTGTGCAAATCCGCGACAGGCGCGTGGCGTGCGACTGCGACAGGCGCGACGTGCCGCCGCGACGCGCCCGACTCCTCGTCCTGCTCTCGTGCTATAAGCCGCTTTGCACTACACATTTTCCACATCACAATATTTCGCACATTTCACCCTCGAGGAAATTTTTATTTATGTACACTATACAGGCACACGTCTTAAATTTTACATCTTGCGGAAATCCAACAACCCTCATTTTAAATAGCGCCTAAAATGTACATAATATATAAGTAAGTCATACATTTATCTACATTATAAGAGAGGAAGCTTTTAGATGAAATCTTTGAACATAGTAGGTACTTATCCCTCAGAAAGTAAATGTAAATGGACGAAACGTGAACGCTGATTCTGGCGTCGTATTGAAACTAGCAACAAATACAATTGGTGAACAAATGAAGACATTCGTTAGTGAGTTAGAGTTAGACAGTAAAACAAACTTGTAGAGTTAGCGGCTGTGTACCGTATTGTGAAATTAATTCTGTAAACTAATACGCTAGGCGCTCTCTGGTAATTTTTCCCGGGAGCCTGAAGTATTCGCATAAATTACCTAAAGTTTCGCGACTAAATAAATACTTGGAGTTCACTGTAAACGCTTGTGTTATTAACATGACTTGTAGAAACTGTATTATGTTTGCACTTTTTCGCTAAGACGCTGTAACTACTAGGTACAGTAGGTACGACGTTCAGAAATAAAACAGCTATTTATGTTATAGTGAGGCTGAGGAGCATTTAGACACAGCAGTTGGTCGACGGCGCGGCGGGACCGCTCCGTCTCTTGGGATACTCCGTGGCAGCGGCCTGTAAGACACATCTTATGGGATTGTGTGGATACATGTCATCACAATAACAAATAAAATGATTATATGATTTTTGACGAGTGTGGAAATGTTTAAAGATTAATACATACACGTGTGCATTTAAAGAACATCGAGCCGCTCTAGTGTGCCACCCTCACACGAACCGACCATTGAGCACGACCCTCAGCGCTATGTTACAACTTGGTGTAATGGTGTTACAAACTAACGAGCTAATTTGTATAACATTGCATCGAGCAAATATGAGCGCTGATATCTACGAGATTTCAACGAAGAATAAATGCAAATTAGAAAGAAATGTTACAGGTAAATACTAACTAAAAACTCACTCGCCTTGAGCATTACGTCGAACACAGCAATGGAAATGCTTTTTTTAATTTGAGCTTTTGTTTGTATTGTACCTTTCATAAGAAACTCACATTACATCGAAATACTCAAGAAATTGCTCAGGTGCATATTTGCCTTTATTCAAGCAGTATAGCTAGTCTTATTTTGGATGAAATGGTGAAGACCGTTTTAGGGACGGCACCTGTTTTCAAAAAGTATAATACATATGTTGACCATGTCCTATACCGAACAGGGATCAGAGGAGCAGTGAAGCTGATCTGTCAACCTTATAGCAACACCGACTCTTATCTGACGTTATGGTTATCATGTAACCGCGATTGCCTCCGACTGCATTCGGTCACCTGTTGTCAGAGCGCTAAACGCAAGGATTACGTCACAACACCGCACCCCGCTCAGCTCAGCTCCGCTCAAGCCCCATTTACATTCGTTGTGATTAAGAGGTGGATTTATTGCCGGAATTATGTCCCGGAGCGACTCATTCACAGGTGTACCCGCGATAACTGATACTTTGGACACGTTTATAAGCCTCCTTATCTGTGTAAGTCTAGACGTTTTTATGACGCGAACAAGCCTTGATTTACACCAGCTAAGACTCAGTTGGAAACTGATCAGGAAATCGTTTTTGAACCATGAATGTTATGGAGGTACCTATGAAGCAAAATGTGCCGTACACATGCCAGCCCTGTCCGGCGATATTCAAGCTCATCTGAATATTGAAGTTGTGTAAAGAAAAAAGATATTTCTACAAACATAGACCTTTCAAATTGTCAAATAATCGTACGGAGAGTATAAAATCAACCGTATCATATCGTATACGTGTGGAACATGTGCGGGTAGTGCGCGCCTCTGTTTACACCCGTATTTACGAGCCGTATCGTAAACCGGAGCCCAAATCTTTATTCAAAGTGTACATAAAATCGCTACAAAAATGCGATCGACGTTTTATGTGTTGTATCGCGACAATTACGTTATAACGTTGTGTTAATGTTACCGCGGCATTGGACCTGCTCGGATGTAACACGGCGGGAATGGATGTTTAAGTATTATTGGAACAATCTAGATACGATGAATCAATGCACACATGCAATTAAAAAAATCAAGCAATCAAATCGCGACACACCTTGTGTCCATGTGATGCTACATTATACAGGCGACACGTCACATTGCCCACGCTCCACTCTCAGGCATGTCGCGTCACCCTACCGAGCGACGTGACGACTTGACGAGGCTTAGCCGCACCCGCTTGGGGTTAAGGCACCATATTCTGATTCCTAGGAGGAACCCATTATCATTAGTGATAGCTGGATTATCGTGCCGCTGTATATTACTGCTGATCTTCGACTTGCTGTTATCGGAGACATAAACATTAATCCTACAGTAATTATAACAATATCTCTCGTGTGTGAGAGACACTCCGTGTGCTTCTGACGTGTCGAGCACCACACACAGCGAGTATGGCAGTCTTAATGTGCATATTAGCGATAACTTCCCCTAAAATGGGGACCTGTACTCGGTGTTAAAGAATCGTTTAATTTCCATTACCGCTCCAGTTTGATTTAGTTCGTCGCACAAGCGATCACGCACTGCGCGTTATTGAATACTTACCGATCAAGTCGTAGATTTAATGCTTTTCACATGGGGAACATCGTAAACCTTACCTAATAACTCATTTATTTTTATACTTTTGATCATCATTACCACCACCATCATCATTACCATACCATTTGACGAGTTTGATGTCGAAAAATCTGTTCTCTGTTTAATCAGTCACCAGAATGATGTGAGCGGCGTGTTGCGTCACATCTCATTGATAAAACAATACCGCCGGTGTGACTGGCTCCTCTTACGTATTCGTCGAGATGGGCGCTATCAAATATATGTATTATACTGAGATTGATGCCATTTCACGTATCACGATCTGCTTCGGGTGAATGCGATCTGATCCACATATACATGAAAATATATTCTGTATGCAGCAGATTGACCGCATTAGTAGTGTGTACTTACACACACAAGGCGCCAGGTGGGTGCCCGCCCGCAACTCAAACTGTTCTATTGTAAAGGCCGTCTTACGAAAATTGCCCCTCCGCCACCGCTGTACAGGGCTAAAGGCAGTTTAAAACCTTGTCTCTGAAACTTCGTAGATAATGGTTGGTTCCCTATTAATAGTTGTAGGAGGCTACAGCCGGCGGCAATTGCTTTTCATCCAAAGGGATATTGAACTATTTGTTTGTCAATAGATATCATTTAAAAATCCGACTTCTTTATAAACTTGTGAAAAATATTAGTCGTGAATATTACACTTCATTTGCCACGCGGTTAAAAACAATCGTAAGACTCGGGACACTCGTTGTTATGGCAACAGCTCAGATAGAATGCGGTAGCTGGAACGCGCCCACATCGCCGTAGAGCTATGCGCAGAAGAACTATTCCATGCCATGCTCGTAACCTCCACAGCATCACCACATCCGAGTCATCCCGATGCAGGGCTTACCACAGTGTTATTGGAAACACTCACTAAGGTACTTTTCAACATATGTTTACTCACGCATTTATTGACTTGTGGGCCACAAACATTCCCGTACGAGTGTCACTGTTCATGTGCTTCGTGTGTGTGGCGGAGCTAGCTCGCAGGAGCCACTTGTGTAAAGTGATGTTTGTTAAGAGCAAAATCTTGTTAATGTATAGCTATTCCTCATGATAGAAGTAATCCTTCTGTGGCTGCTTGGGCATCGCTCGGAGGCGGCGTATAATTCGGCGCGCGGCGCAGACGCCGGTCGGACCGGTCCTCGTGCCCCCCCCCCCCCCCGGCCGCTCGGCGCCCTCCCCCCGCGCTCGCCCGGCCGCCGCGACCAGTTCTGCGAGGTAGTGGCACTCGCAAAAACTGCCACAGTCCCGCCGCAAGCCTCCGTCCTATTTGTTTTGGTAATGTCAAAGAATTGCGGTCAGTAGAAATACGTGAGTGTCACGGAATGTCAGCTGTGTCGGTACAGCGGTGTCGCGAGTGTCCAGTGTCGGTCATGTAGTGTCGGCGGGAGATGTCGCGTGCAACAACATGCTCGCCGTCCGCCATGCGAAGGTAATCACCTACACACTTGTCACACTGTCTCACCAACAGGGCCTGAGGGGGCGCGCTCACTGCACCCTGCTGTCACTCGATGGCATTTCGTGATCGGTGTGAGCTTTGGAGCTACTCAAATAACATTATAATTTAACTTTCATCAAATAACTATCTGTTTTTGCGAAGATAAACTTGAAACAAAAAACCCGGTCCATGGTATTTTGATTTGGTAGATAGGTACCTTGTAATAAACTGTTCCTTTTTATCGGCTGTAAGTGTGTAGGTATTCTTATAAAATTACGTAAAGCACGGTAAGCAGGTCGAGTCTGTGTGTATGACGTTTACATGTGTTTAACGTAAGAACTCGCTTACAGGCTCTCGGCCCCCCCAAACCTCAAACCCCCAAATCCCGAGCTCCTCGGGGACCATCACTTGCAATCAATACGTCTCCACTACTTACAATACATCCACACAGATTACTATACAGTAGAGTGAATTTCATATTCTCAAGTAAAGAGGAGCTCCGTTCAGTGAGCGTGTCCCGAGGGGCACGTCGGCAGATGTTATGCGCGCGGAACACGGTGTAGTATAACAGCGTGCGACACTACGGAGCGCGGGCTCCAGGTTCAGCTGGTAGCGTGACGCAGGAGGCAGCGCTGCTGCTCACCACGCGGGACATCAGGGCCAGCCGCGACGGTAATGAGGCGGCACTAACAAACCGAACCTTGCAATAACCTCGAGCAATCGAGTGGAAACTTCGCGCGAACTTCACCCAAACTTTATGGCAGATGACTTGATTTACTCATTAACTTTTAATTTTTTTCACCGTCAAATGCCGATGCAAAATGCACGCTACTCTCCCTTTTTTATAAATTCTTTCACAAAAATATGATTTATTATTATTCGTCACTTATTCCAGGCTTTTTAATAATATAAGTCTGATATATTCAAATCCGCCTTGAGCATCCGTGGTGACCATACTTGTTCCTTCTCTGTTTCGGAAGACGCCTTGCCCTATAGTGAGACAATAATATGCTGGTATTCTTATTTTATACAAACGCACTGAGTGCTAATCGTGCCATCTGAAGTGCGAGGTCTAGGGGCGCTTCATATGGTGTGCTTACTGAACATTGTGGACCGTTTATTAATGTTCTATTTGTAAACAATAAAATAGCATATAGAAATCTTAATCTAACCGGCGGCCTTCGGTCACAATGTGAGAGAACATCGCGATGCACCACCACTGTGATGTAGAATTTAGCATGAAGTTGATGTTTTTTAAATCATTTTTAAAACATCGAAAACCATATTTGCAAGACATGTCAGGCATAAGTACTATTAATACTTTTAACACTATCCAGTCAAACCTTTTACCTACTAACTGAATGAAATAAGGATCGTAAAAACCCTTTGTAGAGTTGTTCAGTGTGTATAATATCTAGGCTTTACTAGGTACTTGCGCTGAAGATGAGCAATCGCTACACCATATTTTTACTTCACAAAAATTAGGTCAGATAATTCTTATATCGGCTTGAATTTTGGAGTGTCTGTACTTTAACCGCGAACGTCAATTCGAAAGCTGCAGTTTTTGTTCGTTTGTGAGTGATATATAAAAGTCATCAGCGGGTGTAAACAAGCAGAAGAACGTCGGCTGTCGGCGGCGCGGCCGGAGGAAAAAGTTGCATAACTTATAACGTCGGACACCGGACCACCAATGGGATATAGAATTTTACTTAAAATTAATGTTTACATTTATCTCTGTAAATACATCGTTTGTTGTTAAAGTAGCTTTTCTATATATTCTTTTGTACAAGACTAACAGCTGATAAAACATACACATAACATGTACGAGATTTCGTAATGTAACGGCGTCGCGTGGTATCACTGATATTTACTTCTGGGTATACTAATTAATAATTATCAGATAACAATTAACTAATAATATGAAATAAAGCAAACAGAAGTGAGTCTGTGTTCTTTCAGTATTCATATTATTCTGATCAGCGAAACTAGAATCGTACGTAATTGAAAGTAGAACCTAAACAAGCTAAACTTAAGTTTATGTCATGTTGTGATACAGCGGCTGAACGTTTGTTTAGGACCCGGCACTGAGTGCGGTGATTTATGTAGTTTGCTGATACAGACAGACTAGCTTATACAGGACACGCGTGTTCAGAATCAGGCGAAGTTGCGGAGTATTGATTAATAAGTACCATGCTTGTCACACTTTATATGCGTCCACCGCGAGTCGCGAAGCTTTCCGAAAGCGTAACTGTAACGCGCTCGGAATGGCCGAACTGTAACGGTGCGCGGAACAATTGGGCCAGTCAAGGAGCTCTTATCATAATAATTATGCGAGTCAAGAGAGTAAACCGATTTCCGACCCTTTTGGAGGACCTACTTCAACCCCTGAGAGTATTGTTACCCGCATGTGTCCGAGTCGGGCACAGAACTGCCGTGCTCGGGCGAGCAGTCATTAACCAGTGCGCTGACAGGACAAAGCGCATAAATACGGCGGGCGGGGGCGAGTGGACGAGCGAGTCGGGTGAACGAACTGAACGAAGCACAAACGCTCATTTGTACCTGCACTTTAACAATTATTTTTGCATACGTGTGAAAGTGCGGCCAAGCTCTTTGTGTGCAGTCTCCCAGCTAAATATATTCCAGCGTGGGGTGGCGCGACACGGTGTGGAGGCCTCTCTAATGCTTAAAAGAGAACTTTGAGATTATAAATATGTATCACGGTACGATCGGTTGCTTGAGCATCAATTTAATACATCCTTTAGTTTTACTATAACTATTTCTATTTATTGTTTTAATTCTGTGAAATGAAAATTTACATGATTTGATAGTGTCTGAATACAAAGATATTATGTTACATTGAATGTCCTCGCATGATTAGGCGTCATCTACACTGAGAGTCACCGCGGCCTTACGCACAACTAAATAAATCTATTTATATTTGTAGTTTATCAACCTCGGAACTCGTTTTGTTCTGCGAATGATTCGCAGCTAACCGCGCGTACACTCATCGCTTCTGCCACCGACATGGCTCGGCTGAACTCGAAGTGATTACGGCCGAATATCGCCCCATTGCGATCACAATGCGAGCGTTATCACCCGCGAGCGCTGCCAGCGCGTGCCCCACAAGCGCTCTAACTGTTCACTGGTGTTTAAAAGTACCTTGATCACGTTACAAAGGAAGCTACAGAAGGTTCGCTACTAAAATACTACTATTAGCGACTGACCTTAAGTTACACACACAGTAAGCCTCTCTTATAGACGTTATCTCATACAAACTATTCCACGATTATTAATAAGGTTATTGAATAGCAGACGGCAGAATCACCTTCTGCAATTGCGATCGCAATCAGACAAAGCGTTGCGTGCCACTTCCTGTCTAATCGTGCTTTTACCATCCCTGTAGACTATCAGCTGATAAGTACAGTGAAGTAAACCTTCTGCATTGTCTGCCTGCCGTGCTAGCTGTGTGTTAGGACCGCTTGAGTTAATACATGTTATTATATCTCACAATAATTTCGCACAAACACGAACTAGTTCGCTGAGGTTGATGATCGCGTTACAGAATGGTTATTTAAATTAATCTCTACGTTATTAGGATAATCGCTGTGATCAGGAGTTAGGGATGAAGAATGTCAACTGTGCGTTCTGTTAGGTGACCTATTTGTGTAAGTCCTTGTAAACTAGGTACATCAGGTAGTCTCGGAGAAAATGTGAGCTCTTGAGGTCGGGTTGCCGCGTTGCGTTTAATGATTTTCCGTGTGAGAGAATTGTCAGCAGCACTGCACACTGTGATGTTTGGCATAGTGCAGCCGGCTTGCTGGCGCGAGGCGGCATGCCGTGGCAGCAGCGTGTGGTTCTGTAGCCGTCGCGGGACTCATCATGTGTTTAATAATGTATTAACCCAGCGCCATGTACAAGCTCTCTCGTCCTAACTTTATCACAAAGTTGTATTATTAGTGAGTCGCTGTACACATATAGGTAGAGAGGCTTTTACTTTCGTACTTACACGTCGGAATGGAACGTAACCTGTATCTATATCAGATATTACGACGATAATGATCTTGAAACGCTTCAAGGGCGCACCTTAACTCGATCTTAACTTTTACTAACTGAATAAATAGAAAATCAAACTTTATGCTGTATGAAATAGAGTCCATAACCTTAATTTATCGCAATTCTCGTTAATATATCCTACAAGATCATTTCTACAGAAGGTCCAATCCGCGAATGCGAACAAAAAAAGCGAAAAATACCTAGCATCTATTACATATTTTCTAAAGCTTAACCTAAATGACACCAGACTTATCGAGAGATAAGTAAGTGTAGTGTGAGTGTGAGAGGTGATATGTATATATTAGGAGTGTTCCCGTTAGCGCCGGCCGCTCTCCAAACTCAACATCGCCGACTGCTGGAAATCCAACAGAGTGCGATGAGAAATAATTCAACAGCCCTCCTTTATAACGTGCGATTATAAACCGCTTATATAATAAAATTACATATTTGCTTATTTATCTAATATACTTTTAATGCATTATTAAATGAGTGGACTATCAGATGTATCTAAGTGTACACATATAAAATTAGGTGTACGTACAATTAGATGGGCTACTAAACACAGTCTTTTTATCTGTAACTAACTTGTGTCAACGACTATTTTCGCGTGGTTTTAATCACCCGTGTTAAGTTACGACTTTAGTTACTGCTTCGCTCCTGATAAAAGGATTAACTAACTAATAATGTACCATTTTTTTTTCAATTGGAACCAGTAAGTTCTCAAACTAATAAACTCTTCAGCTTTATAATATGTTAGTATAATACCTACCAGTGAACCTTCCGTGCGGTGCGGAGTGTGGGACACACGCGTGGGATGCGCGCGCGCCACCGAAGGCCGCCCGACCGGTCGCGCGCACTGCCATTGTTTTAAGGGTAACTGTAATTTTGAAAGCCATGTATGATAGTGCGTTATACATATATATACTTTACATACATATTATTATATTGACTGTATGGGGTAGTCGAATGTACACAAGACAACCAATTAGATTGTTTCAGTATTATTAACCTGTGGGTTGCTTGCACAAGGTAATTGTCATTATTCTATCGCCGAAATAAGCTACCTATGTTATATCGCATCGAAAATAATACATGCTCGTTACATATATATCCAACTATAACCAGTTAGCTACGAAATAAACCAAACCATACAATGTTTAGAATTCACTGAAAAAATTGAAATAATCAATTATGAAGACTACAAGAGTTCTTAAATTCTAATTGTGAATGGTTACGCGGAGACTGTGCTCTTAAACCTGGTCACCATCTTGAATTTGTTAAGGATCTCTAAGTAAACTAAATAAATATAAAAAAAGCCTTTTATTTCTTGCAAATTAAAATAAACAGTAACAGTTATTACAATAAAAAATAAGAATTATAGAATAATTGCATGCATTCACGGTTTCTTTATTTACTTATTTATTTAATTTATCTATTTATTCAATTATATACCATCACGCCTGTACACCGACAGTTCGCCGGTATATTTAGGTCCCATGTAATAGGGACTGCCTCGTTAGTTGTAGTGGTCCCAAGCACGACTGCTACGCTAGAGATCCTGGGTTCGATTCCCAGATCGAGCAAAAAGTGTTATTGGGTTTTTTTATTTCCAGTGGCAGCTCAATTATACATATTATATATATATGATATGTATTATTGAGCTGCCACATACACTTATTTATTCAATTATACATAATTATATTCTAAATTATTATTTTTAAACAAATAAATAAAGTGCACTACCTGCCTGTATGATGTACGGTGATACTTCGGCAGTCGGCACTGACTCGAGCGTGACGGGGAACCTCACAAAGCTACGGGAAAGTACGGTTTTTCTCATAATTTGATACGTTTGCTCTATTAAGTTAGTAGGAGACATGATACTATTCTCGTCATGTTCAGCTAAATGGGGCAGAATGTTCGCAGGGAAGGCGGGCGGGGGGGGGGGGGGGAGGGGATGTTCCTGATCATTCTATAGCTCATTAGCTTCATTTATGTTTTAATGCACGCATCGATTATGTTAGACATGGAGACAGTGTGCTGACACACGCCGGGGCTACTACACCACGGAGATCGTAGCACCGTACCACTGTGCCGCACATTACACGGAAAAATGAGCATTACTATAACTTTTATTAACAATACGTATGACGTCACGTCCTAAACGAGTGAAAAGCGTTTATTACGACACACTCAAATTTAAATTTAAATCACTTCAGTAGCTTGACTGTACCGCATTGAAACGTATCTAAGATGGCTAACTTGTAAGTACTGCTATCAATCGTACTGTTCGTGTTTAAATAGTCCAGCTGAGTATAACGAGTGATAAGCGCAAACGTCTCAGATACAGTGCGAGCACTGCAAGCGATGCTCGCCGAGATTAATGTCGCGATTCAATTAATCGTTTTAATGTGTAACGAGTCTTTGTTCGCGTAATCTGCGTCGTAATGAACTCGGTCAATTTGATCGTATCAACAGGTTATAGAGTGTTCGCTGTCTCGCGCGGCCCCGCCGGGGGGCGCTAGTGTGCGACCGCCCCCTGCTGAAGGAGGTGCCAGTGTTTAATGCGGTACTTCTGCGACCAGTAGGGGACTTTAATCTCTGAAATAAACTGATTGATTTAGTTACAGTAGCCATCCACTGTCCAGAACCCTATTCAGCTAGTAGTCAATAGCAAGCGTGTATTTTGTTCGATTGCTAAATCTCTATAAAATAAAAATAAATAAGGTTACCTTTCTTATGACATAGGAGCTAGGTGTACTAGATCCCATTATATTCGAGGTTTAACTAGTATAATTGTGCGCGCGGTGCTCAAGCTCCGCGTGTTCAGGCGGAGCGCGGCGGCGGGAGGCGCGGCGGCGTGTGTGCGAGGCTACGCATAACTGTGCTGCCAGCGAGACGTATGGAAAGCGATAACTCTTGCGAACAAGCGAGTAGGCATAAATCATAGAGTTCCATGAGAGTACCGACCGCGGCCCGCGCGCCTGCTACTACAGATAAAGGAATTTTGAGAGGAATTGTAATCGTATTTTCGTTTAGATAGAAAGCTTCACAGATTCATCGTGTTTAAGAACTCTATTATAATATGATGGGGAAGAATTTGGTCTGACAGAAGAAATGATAAACCTCCCAAACAATCTTCCTCGATATACATAAGATACTTAAAAGAGAGAGCTTTCCCCCGAGGGAGGTATTGACAGTATAGACCGACTGTTAATGAATTTTCGAAATAATGTGGTGATGACAATGAGGCTTAAAGGAAAACAATATCACCCTCAGTGACACACACAGTAGGAAGAGTGTATTGGTTTAGAGATAGTCACAGAGGCACATATTATTAGATAGATACATACATAAATACATAAAGTCACGCCTTTTCCCATGTTGGACAGAAACCACAGAATAGATACATTATCCTTAATTAATAAACAATATTGTAAATGATAATACCACAATAACCCGCCATCTGCATTCATAAGGCCTCAGTTGTTCAGGTGAGCTTGACATTGTCACAGTTCATCCCGAGAGTGGCGCGCCGCTGTAATTCCGTACAATCATAACATTTATAGTTGCATATCGCGCGGCGCTTGCCGCTCGTAAACGCGCGCGTCACGCGTCGTACTCACTGTGGAGGCGCGGCGCGATAACGCGGTCGTACGAACGTGCGCTTTTACGACGCGCGGCTTATTACTACCTCCCGTGATGATATTGTTTCAACACAATCTCGATTGAGCCCTTCGTTATGTTGCGCCTCGGATCAGGGAAACAAGGGGATGTGTCGCTGTTCGCACGTTATTGTGCGGCTTTCTGTTATTTGGATATCGCGCGGAAACTACCGGGTTAGATATATCGGTGCTCTTTTGTGTTAGTGGTCGGCACAGCGTGGCTGTAAGCAAGGGGATTCTTTCTGGAACGACATCATACAACAGGGACAGTTATTGTATTTTATCAAACAAGGTACTTGTAGTAGGCGGTGTCCACCTACAAATATGTTAGCTCGAGTACAATTCGTCGGCAATGTGTTGTGTTTATCTGAAGAGAGCGCGGTATCCCGGCACTTCCAGTGTTTAGTGTCATTGTGTATACGCGCGTCACGAGGAGGCACTCATTTTTCCGAACTGCCTTCAACATGATTATATCACTACACAGATAAGCGCAAAGGCCCACAACATGAAACAAGAAGCAATAGCTATAATTTACCAATAATATAGTTTGTCATCGAAACGTTAAGAAGAAGAAGCTATAATTTCAATAATTAAATAATCAAATGTCATAATGTACTAACATGGCCCAGTGATTTATTTATCTCATTAATTCTGTTTTATTTGACTAGCTTATTTTTCGGCACGATACCAACACTATCGATACCTCGTCAGACGCCTTACATATTATGGTGCAATAAAGAAACTCACAGACACATACATCAACCTTTAACCCCAACACATCTTTTTACAGACAGTCGCCTATGGCCAGGCGTACCTATTAGAAGGTTGAAGTAATCCTAGCGAAAGATAGCTGTTTGATCATAGTGACAGTACTAGTTTAGCACAATTCGATAAAACATTCTTCCTACTTTCCTAAATTCCTTCTCTAATTTTAATGCAAGCGGGGTAACCAATTGATGACACCGTCTCGGTAAAATAATATGTCATTACTTCAGTTTGTGAAGCTTATTTTCTCTTTTGGAGGCTTGCAAGCCATCATATGGTCCTTCTGCACAAGTATGCAGTAGTAATAGTCTGGGGATTCCCCCGCGCCGCAAATTGGCCGCTCGCGCGCGCTCCGAGCGCCCTTGACTCAACTTGCTATTCTCGCCGGTGGGCGGCAGTACGTACTAACTAGTAGGCTAGCTCCCCATGCGTCTCTCCACTGTAACAGTTTGACGTAACCAGTCCACGTTTACAATGATATTAGTCGGCGGCCGTTGAATATAAAATTGGTGTATTTGTCACATCCGACTAGAACTGCGTGGGAGACGGAATAAATCACATATATTAGCATTTATTTGTATAATTTGCAAGTCAATATGGAATCATTTGTGAATGTAGCTCGTTTCATTATACACGACTTCTTTATTTCAACTTGATGAAGTGTTATTACTCTTTTTGTTAGATTTAATGGTAATGTTAAACAGCCTTCGCGCGTTATGTATTATTATTAAACGCCTACGACGAAATACCAACGTTATAGACCAATGCTTTTTTTATGGCAATGGATGGCAAACAAGCCCACGGCCCACCTGATGTTAAGTGGTCACCGTTACCTACGAGTATACTCATCTGCAATACTAGGGGTCTTGCAAATGCGTTGCCATACTAGAGACAAAATTGAAATATCTCTTGAACCTGTAATTACACCGGCACCCATACCCTTCAAACTGGAACACAGCAACGCTGTTTTGCAGCTGAAATAGGTATGGTCATAGTACTTCCCCGGACGAGCTCCTTCACAAAGAGCAAGCAATAAGCAATAGCTATAGTCATTAATGTGACGTGGCCGCCATGTACAACGGTAGGGCCCTGGCATCTGTAGGGCCCCAGTAAGCCACTGGCATGAAGATAGTAGTATATAGTGCACGATTCAGTTGCTTTAATTTAACCGGAGTTTAATAGTCCCGGGAAAATTAAAACAATTGAGCAACAATGGCGGTGCGTTTTAAAACGGCCGCGCCGGCGGGGCCTGACCCTTTAAAGCTATGTAAGCCCGTAAAATTAGAGTAAACGTGTAACATGTATCAGTTCTCATTGTTTGTTTGATTATGAAATTGTTAAATACAACCGTAGGAATTCCGACATCAGTAGCGAGTCCACACTTGTCGCAAGTGTCGCAGATATCCGATAGTAGACTAGTAGTAGTAGTAGCTACTTACGTGTGACACACTCTAATACAATCACGCCTATATTCCCCGAAGGGTTAGGAAGAGGTGTACCAATGTACACCCACAGTTCGCCGGTATGTTTTAGGTCCCATGCAATAGGGGGCGAGCCTATTGCCATAACCGGGCACAAATCCAAACTCCGAGCTGCTACTGAGAATTTCATAGAAAAACCCAATAACACTTTTTGCTCGACCTGGGAATCGAACCCAAGACCTCTAGCGTAGCAGTCGCGCTTAGGACCACTAGACCAACGAGGCAACGAGGTAATATAGGTACATTACACCGGAACAAAAACAAGAGTTTAACATACAAATGAAAAAGAAAGCAAACCTAACATTCAATTAGTCACTGTCCAATAAGATCGTCAGTGGTCTCAATATATTATGTTGTGCTCAAACTGCCCCACAGCTCTGTTGTGTGCCGTCAGCCCCAGAGGAGAGCCTGACATAAATAACAGTTCACAGTAAACAAAGCCTTGTTACAGCAGGACTGCCGCTAAAATCGATACGTTATGAACATAAAAATATTTCATTACGGAAGAATGTGTCGTCCATCACATGCGACGGGTGCATGCGCCGTCTTTTGTGTGCCGCCTCGTTATATTAACGAAGGTTTGTGCTGACAACGCAACATACATGTAGCTCATCGGTTGTGGAAAATAGCTCATGTTTAAATATTTTATATCACATTATTATTATACGATGTGGCCGGACGGGAGAGGCGCAGAACCTCTCGTCCCAGCAACCACCGCGGGAGACGCTCCGGGCGTTGGGAGCCGCGAGACGACTCCCGGCCACCGTAGCCGCGGGTCTGAAGACGGTTAGCAATGGGTAACCCACCATCCGTACGTTAACTAACGACAGACCGTGTCAGCAAAGATTGGAGAGGCCAATCAGATACTACGCCCCCGGAACGCAAAGGAACATCATATCAGCCCATAGCCGTCCAAAAAATTATACGATGATTTATGTTAATTATGTAAATAACATAGTATTTAGCAAATATTATTTAATTTAAGATACATGTTTAATAACGGTGGTCATAGACCACCCAACACGACAGCACCCAAGCTGACGTTGTTAGAGATGTGGAATGCATGGCGTGTGGAACACTATCACCTTCTCATTACTACTTCTGAACCAGCGTTTAGCGATAGTTTGTGTCGGTGTTGGTCGAAACTGTCAAAGTTAATACATTTTCTGACACGATTATCGGCACAATAAATGTTGAGCCGATAATATACTGGTAACCTTATAAGCGAGATCAAAATACCTAATGTACGTCTATTTGTTTGCCTATTATGAGCACCGCGGCTGCAGTTAAAGTCATGAAAAGCCACAGTTTCAATTTATAGCGGAGGCACAATATCACGGAGACATGTTTCAGGTCGCAGGTGTTCCAATAACTCATGAAGTGCTATAGCGGTGCCTTATTAAACAAATGACTCGGATCGTTAACGACATCACACACGAATGTAGCTGCAAGTACCTACCTATGCTAGTTCAGCCGCAGATTAGGACTAAGTACTGAACAGACTTGTCGTCTCCACGATTACATAGGTAGAAATAAAACGACTAGTTACTAGTTAGGTGCCCACCACATACATAAACAAACTGCACAAACTACGGGTCGGCTGCTCAAGTAGATACGGAATAGATAAGTACCTACTTACCTAATGATGCCAACAGTACCTACTCGTGTTGGTTGTGCCGTGGTGACCTCACCGCAAGCGACACACTACACTTGACGCTAATATTCTTAACCCTGGTTGAACTTTGACCTTTGCTGGAACCTTTTCTCAACACTAATATTATGTTATCTGATCCAGATTCGGCTAACGTATGATAAAAAAAAAGCCAGAAAAGAATTCAAGCCAGACTGTTTCGAAAAGATAACTACAAGTAGGTATGAGTACGTACTAGGTTTTGCCTGCCTAAAGGATTTCGTCTTAATTTCATACATTACCTACATTATCTACTTGTTTGAGAAAATATGTTATAAAGCCAAATTAAGAGCACCTAGCTATTAATAGACTCTAGAGCTATTTTCCTATAAGCACGACACGACACAATCTCTAAACATAAACCAAATATGTAAAGCAGCCCCATCCCCTCAAGCATGTATTGTGAAATAAAACTCGTAAAGAACGGAACACAACAAGAGTACAGGGAGGCGGCGCGAGTGTGTCCACATTACCGCAGATCGGCCCACTGCGCACCTAACAAATGCAAAATTATCTAGATTAAAATCTAATTAAATTCACAAGGCGAATAAATCGGAAGCAGCGGGACGAGCACAAACAAGTGAGCGTATCACACGAGTGAATCGTGTGGCTCGAATGAGAGCACACAGGTACACGAGGCACACGTACCCGCCGTGCCCGGGAGCGGGGACTCTGCCTATCACGGTTATGAACACGGATATATGGACAGATGCTATTGTTACATTTTCAGGAACAATTTTACACGTTTATCCCATATATGTAGATTTAAATCGTACTCCACAAGGACAGTACGCAGAGCATCCGAATGGAGTATTACCATATATTACTTTTGGGGTATTCGCAGAAGAAAACTATTTTTCGATAAAACCGCTTATATTAAGTCTTAAACGTTTTAAGAAACGATTCAAATGACACTTCCTGCGCCCTTGATACCCAACAAAAAACAAAAAGCACAATAACTAATAACAATTTATAAAATGTGCAGAAGCCCACTTAGCGCAAAGCTTTATTTACCTTGACAAATAAGCTTAGTAAAACTTTTACTGTGGAGACCTCCTCAGCGGACAGAGAATGGCGTCGCAGCTCCTGGAGCCGTTTTACATAACAAGACAATGATTAAACACACATCGACATTCTCTTCAGATTGTTTGCATCGCGACCACATCAAATATTACTTTGTGCAAAAGGAACATACGTGCACTCTTACCACTGTCGCGTAGCGCACGCTACACTGTTAGTGTCTTCCTATTTTCATTACCACAGTGTAATCAGATTTAAAATAAATAATTGATTTTATCAAGTATAAAGCTTATGTGTGTAACGGAAATAGTTAATCCAGAAATGAGTTTTATAATCATTTATTTGTCAGAACATGGTCGGTATGCATATTACATGGTCTTAAGTTTGTGTTCTCGTTCGCTAAGCCTCCATTTACATTGAAGTACGTAGATAGTAGATAATAACATGTGGATCCAATTCACGATCCAATGGCGTTGTGTGTTCCGATTACTATTAATAATAAACAAATGGTGCGAGCATTGGTTTCGACAGCTAATTGCTTTATTGCTTGTTGTTATAATCGTTCAGTAAATCAATCCAGCTGTTGTGCACACAAAGCAGTGACGCGATCGATGGGCGCGGCGACATGGAGTGTCCCGTCCACAGGCGCCCACAGCCACCACTACACGACTATCTCCAGCGGGTACTACTGCACATACTGACTGACATTGTGCACATCAACACAATAACACCGATTAAAACCTGACACATTAGTACATGTACCTACTTTACTTCTAAAGGACAGTGCGTCTTTTCTTTTATGCGCTGAAAACGCTGAAAATATCGCGAAATTTCGCACTGCACGGCGCGGCGTGCTACGATAAGTTCATGTTTGTTCGTAGGAGCGTGTCGAAATTATTTTCAAGTTGATTTTAAGAGCGAACACATTGAAATAATACACGTATTAGCTCGTGGCTAAATAATTACAGCCGCATAGACCGATCTTCCGGGTTAAGCCACGCTTGCCGAGGTTGGTCTGTGGATGGGTGACCATTTACCATAGCGAGTTTCCTTCGTGCCTCGGAAAGCCCGTAAAGCCGTTGGTCCCGGCTGTCATTTGTAGATCTTTGACAGTCGTTACTGTTAGTCAGAAGCCAGAAAGTCTGACAACCAGTCTTACCAAGAGTATCGTATTACCCATTACTGGGTTGTGGAGGTCTGATAGGCAGTCGCTCCATGTAAAATACTGATATTCAGCTGCATCCGGTTTGACTGGAAGCCGACCCCAACATAGTTGGAAAAAAGCTAGGCAGATGATTAGCTGTGTCACAAGTTTTAGTTTATCAATTTATCGTAGTTATCCACTAAGTTCCCCGACAGTATATTCCAATTGTATTTGACGCACATTACAAAGTAGTTAGTATTGAATATAAATGGTTCGTTTGTATAACAATACTATAACATTTGTTCCGAGCCGGGTATTTACGAGTGCGTCGGGAATTACCGCCGATATTTGATGAAGCAGAGCCTCCGGCCGCTCCCACACGTAGCGGCTGCTGTACCAGTGAGCACATCGGTATATTACATTATCTATTGCATATAAGGTTTTTTGGATAAATATGATCATTTTATTGAATATTTTTTTGCAATATGAAGATGTAACCATTGTTACAGTTGTCATTGCATACTGTGACTAAAATGTTATTGAGATTTGATGAATTCCAAAAATATGCATTAAGAAAGGTAACAAATATTTAGACGGAAACTGTCTATAAGTAATATAGTTTTCCTTTCAGTACGTTCGTTCTATTTTTACTATCGGTCAGTGTAACGCTGGCATTAAAAGCTGTTTGATTGAAAATGTTTTTGTTGTTGGTTGTGGTTTGCTGTCAATAAGCGGGTAATGTTGTGCAGCCTGTGTGGAACTGCACATTTTTTAAATAAAATCAATATAAACAAGCAATTGGCACTGGTGCGAAGTTATTTATTACACATTGGGATTTATTTCATGCTCAATAATGCAACCAATAAAACAAAATAACGAGCGTGTACCGGACTACTATACTGGTTTATAAAATAACGTTATTTATCCATAACCAGAGTTGTAATTCATATACTTATGATAGTTGAATCGCTCGTCAGATAAAAGTAAGCCAAACTGTCGTCAAGTTAATTGGAGCACGCGTGGAGAGTCACGACTCAGATGTATGAGTACTGCGACCAAGTAATGTACATAAGTAGCGTCTACACGCCGGTACACACATGTAAACGGGGCATTTCAACTACTGACCCGGTCATTAGGCCTACGTCTCACACGAGATGACACGGAGAAGGCTAACTCAACGAACACGGCTTACTGTGGCGGGGAATAAGCACCACTGTTCTACTTGCTAAGCTGTTGTTTTATTTTTATATCACTGAACGAAGCGCGTTAATCCAAAAAATCATGAATTGAAATTTGTTCTTCAATAAACTATCCAACATCAATAATAAGTGTGACTAGATGTTTACGCTCTTTTTAATACTAATAGAAAAACTTATTTCACCTTCCTGTAACGTCAGTCTGATTTAAGTCTAAGTAAGTGAGCATCTTCTGATATGAGTGGACTTTCTGTAACTACCTGGTTGCTATCCGCTCCCCCGGCGCTCCCGTCCCGAGTGGAATTAAAAGATGAGTCCTGTTGGCAGCAAGTGTGTCGAGAGGCGCGTCCTCACAGACTACTCGTGACGACTTCTTTGATTAAAACTTATGCAAATCGTAGGAGCCAGTCAAGTGGCTTCGGCAACTTACCAAACGATAGTTGAGGAGTGGACGGGTGCAAGCCATGAGCGAGCGACGTGCGACACCACTCGCACTGACGCTGAAGTTGTTTAAAAATTTAATGGTCAGTCGAGTTCACGACTCTGTAGCTTGACTTCAGTTCACCGTGGTCATAAAAATAGCTGTAAAATGCATTAGTATGTGTGTAACTATTTAGAAAACGTTATCACTTGCGCGGAAAGCCATTTCCGCTTTTTAGAATCTCTTTACAAGGTACTAATATCTCATATAAAATAATTACTATAAACTATAAAGTGTCTTCATAAACAAAGACTTTATTACAGTTCCGTATCGTCGAGTACAGTATCGTCTTAGCAACAGTAAACCCCCGAGGGAGGGAGGGGGCGGCGAACGGGGGGGGGGGGGGGAGCCAATCCATCAAACTTTAAATGAGTTATTACTTTGATCGCAAGCAAATCCATTAGGATTGACTGGCTGTAAATAAAGGTAATATATATCCACTTTCATCTAATTCGACAGTTTGAATTACAGCACGGCCGGTGATATAACTGCCGACGTTTAAACGTGGAGCGTCGTTTAAATGAGCTCGTTAAACCCGTAGCCATTATACTCTTACATTGATACTGTTATTACCTTTTAGTGCCGTACACTAAGTTTTCCAATTTTACCTTTAATATTCACTCTCTTATGACGTGCCTATGAGACACGGATTTTATTCCATACTACTGTATTGTAATAGAGTCTATCTCGGCCACATGTTTCATAACTGTCGGTCTCCGCTGCCGCTTTTCAATTGTGCTTCGTTAGCTGGCGGCAGCACGACGTTAGTGCTAACTATTTGTGCGGATTTTAATTAAGTTTCCGGTTTGAGTGACATCCCCCCCCACCTCTTCGCCGCCCCGCCACCGCCCCGCCGCCGCGGACACTCGCGCGCACTCTCATGCGCTGACATTATGAAAGACTACGAGTGAGTTGGTAATTTATACAGTGGATGACAGTGTGAAAGACCTCCCAGCTCAGCGCTGATAATGCGTTGATACTAAATCGAATCGATTATTTAATAATTAAGATTTGCTAATATCTGAACTAGTTCTCATTACAATATCGTCGCTAACTAATGCTAGTGATACCAGTATCACTAGCATTAGCTACACATAATTATCTAATTATTTACTCGCGACATTTGCTTTTGGATATATTTACTTGGTGGATATAACGTTACGTGTAATGTGTCGGTAATGTGATAATGTCGCACATTCTCTGAAGCTCAATTTCGTGTTGAGTATGGACTACACGGACAGTACAAACATGAGAGTATTGCCGTAGTTGTGAGCGAGCTTACACAATTTTCATTGTTTCAATGAATAGAGTAAATAATATAAAAAACTAGATTGCTTGAAATAAATCAGGTCTGTTTATCGAGTTGAGCAATCATCGTAAATTACTAGCCGCTGATAACTGAACGGCTTCATTAAGCGGTGACATTGTAGGTCGTTAGCGCGCGGAGGTCGCGGGGGCGACCCTGAGTGCGAACTACGACTTGTGCCTCACCACATAACTACGCCTGAAAGGACCACTTTACAAGTAAAAGGACCATTCATAAGCGACTTATCGCCTTTTATTCTATTGGTAGAGATGGTCACTTAAATATTACGAGTATTGTGTTTTGAGTTTTTGTTTCGTTTAACTTCTGTTCTTAGTAATATTAAAAACATCATGCAATCTGCAAGTCTACTTCGAAAGTGTTCCTCGTGTATGTGCGAGCACCGCGCGTGACGTCAGCGCCTTATGTGCTCACCTGCTTGGTGTCAGTTCGTGAAACAGTCGCGGGACACCACTCAGCGATCAGGTCGCCGCACTAACTCCGCTAACGACGCCCACACACACCTACCAGTAATAGCATGATAAAGTTACACTACTGAAACTCAATCATTCAGCTTGTACACGGTCCCATCTGGAAACATTGTTATAGATGAGGAAACCAGTCGAGTGTAACAAGATGTTCAGTGTGTGGTAGAGTCATTTGCCATCATCGTCCGCTGTGGTTTGTCTGTATCTGTCACCTACCTAGATTATCTCACTCTCTTAGGTATATAATGAGCGGTGTGCGCACGCTAGAACAACAGGCGCAAATGGTTAGATATAATGTATATAGTAGAGTTAGTATTCTGTCGACACGTGGTGTCTGCAGAAACAGTTCTTTGCTTGAGTTATGCGAGTAGTTCGTCAGCGTGTCCTCGCGGAATATGTTCTGCATACAATTACGACGAGCTATGAGATTCATATTCATAAAGTTGTTGACTTGCGTACAACTCCACTCACGTTTTGTGGAGCATGCATTTCATCAACTAACTCATTTTGCAATATTTTTTATATGCGCTTTTTTTAAAGATTGCGGTAGGTACTTTCTGTAGTCATTAGTTCGTTCGACTAAATGTCGATGTCTTAATTATTTAGTTTTTATTGCACCCGTTTCTGTATTTTTTGTTGCAATTGCACTAGCATCCTGTCTCATGAAAACATAGTCGCCGCAATCAAAACCTCTCAGAACTCCAGAAATTGAAAGACAAGAATTAATCGACATCTTGGAATAGGTACTTGCGCGAACTGTTTTTCTTTAATTCAGGTACATAAATTAGTTGAGCAGTATCGCGTCGGCCACTCGCCGGTCAGCTCTGGGGCGCATCCGGCGGCAGATAGATCACCGCGTGTTGGTTTAGGTCTCGGCGAAGTTATCGCGCATCGCTATCGATACGCCACAGATGCGACCCTGCACACCCCACCTAACAACTGTGTCGAGGTCATTCACCAAACAATCTAAAATGCACTTTTTCATGCAATATATAGAGTGTATTTCACATTGGCAATTATATCGACAAAGTTGCAAGTTATTTATTGTCTCTCGTGTGTGGATAGTTTGATTCATATCTTACGATAGGTACTGCCTTATCTTTATGGTTAATCTGTTGAAAGCCGATCTCAGGCCCATGAGCTTTGATGTTACGTTTAATTAAATAACGTTCAGCGACGGGGATAGTTTGTGATGATTGCTCGCAGGAGCTGAGCGTCATGCACGTGCACCGGCTCCGTACCGCAGTACCGGGTACCTGTGTGTCTTCTCTGCCGCCTGAGTATTGCGGCGTGACTACAAGCCCTATGTCACTCACACTCTGACTGATTTGTATGAAAAGCTTATTATATTGTGCTCGAGCTTATCCCCTTATATTATGATCACCGTGCGTATCGTGTTTGAGGCTCTTTTAATGAATCCCCATTCCGCCCCTTTATTCCCATCAAATATAATTGTATTGTTATAATTTTAATCGAATCGTTACTGTCAATAACTTGAGTGAAGAATGTTTTATTTGTTGTTGTTTTAATATAGAGTGCGACAGAGACAGGGCACTGTACTGTAGACGTGTCACGTGTGGAGGGTGATGAGCGTCACGGTGTCAGTCGAGCGAGACACATAATGTCATTAATGACTTGCGAACTCGATTGAGTGAGCACAAACGTGGTGCCGTCGGTTATTGTGGCAGAAAAGCTCTTTGTGAAAAGGCTTCTCCGATAGGATAACTTATTTCGGTCAATAAGCGATTTGCAAAGATATAAAAGTAATGGCATTTACTGATAGCTAATGATCTCTGAAACCCCCAAAGTATATATAGAGATAAAGTTCTATTAACGTCCAGTAATCTGCTTCAGTTCGATAAGTACCATTATGCGCAAGTCAAAAGTATGAACATGTTTCAAATAACTACTTAAAATTTATAACAAGCGACTTTGAAGTTTTGTGTTACAAACTATAGTACTTTCCTGATCATACTATTATGGCATGGGTACTTATTCTCATTAAATTGCAAGAATCATTTTCACAAAAAAAAGCTAGTTTGGGCTCGTGACTGTACTTTATCTTCGTTCCCAGTATCCGTACGCTACGGCACAGTAACGCCACAGCCGCGCCACACGCCGACCCTTGTTAATTGTCGTGTGGACGAGCCGCCGCGCCGCACGTCTCGCTCCAATTCTATTTGCAGGCGATCACGTCGACGTAAATAAAGCTTTAATAGATATCTCCATCGAACAGTTAGCACTTATCGTGTCTATTGCTGGATGCCGCGTTTGTGTTGTGCATCCTACATACACACATACATTGCACATACATGTCATATATAGGTATATAAAGTTTTATGTAAGAGTGAGAGTATAGAACACTTGCTAAACCAATTATGATTCCTTTTAATTTTCACTGACGGTATTTAAAAATATATCTGTATTTCCGAAAGAGATTTCAAGTGGCGTATAATTCGCTAAGCTATTTAATCATAATCTGACAACAATTAGAATGTGCTTTTGACATGGTACAATGGCCGTGAATGATTACCGAACACACAATGAATACGTCGATTAACGGCTCGCTGAAGTAATTAGTCGTATATTATCCGCCTTTACTCACTGAGATTAATAAAACCTATGGATGTATACCCGAACACGCCTCCTTTGAATTTATTTATTTCTAACATGGAATACCTATTTAATTAATTACAGAAATGTTGGATGCGACCCACTTGGGCATTATTGTGCGAAGGATTAAGTTATTAATTAGTTTACAAATTCGTAAGTAACGTCATTACTGATTTACAACGAGTGAACGTAACAAGCAATGCTGTTACTTCTAAACAGAACAGAGATAACCGAACAAACAATTATGTTTGCGGTAGTGGTGGACTGTCGGGTTAATGTCCAGACACAGTCGTGGCAACTTCTAGTAAAAGTTAAGTGACTGTCGAGGTCAACGTGAAGCAGCACACGTAGCTGATCACCACGGCGGCGCGCACTCCATGCACGTCGCACTCTGCGGCGCGGCGTCGACATCGCTGGTTTAGTGTGTCGTTGCGCTAATTACCGCCGGATTAGCCGAGATCGGGCTCCGTACGGCACGGTTTTATAGCGCGGCTCAATGGCTCGTAAAGTGGCTCCATCGAATGTATTGATAATACGATCAGGGTCGCTAATTGTGTTTATTGCTGTTCGCTTTTAAGATTAGCGCTAATTAATGTTATCGTGCGTATTAATATTACAACTAGCTATTATAATTGAATCGATTATTTAGTGGTAGTACAGCTTTGTATGGTTCTGTGCGTAGTGGACGTGTCTATGAACTGCTACCTAATTGGGTAACACACTTATGTATGTATGTATTCTCCAGACCGAGTCCGGCCACGGCGGCTAATCTTAATGCAGCCTAGTAAGCAGGAGATATTATACATACAGGCGTTCAAACACAGGATTTTTTAAAATCATGTCAGATAATTTACAGCATCGCAGATATCCGTAACAAGGAATCAGTGTCAGACCAGCTCAGTACCTTGAAGCTGTCCGCGGATCGCACTCACCGCCATGTTTTGATTGAATAACTTACTTACTGAGCTGATAATATAGTGCAAATAGTTGGGAACAGTTTAAGATAGGCAGGCAATCTGGAGCTAATCTACACAGCGATAGCTGGAACAGCAGTATTCTATTAAGAATATTTTGTAACTGGCCTAGTTTTAATATAGGAATGGAACGTCAGATCATGCATAACTGTGTGAGTGAAAAGCAGCAAGATAGAGCAGAGGAAAGAAGACTGGTAACACTGAATATTGTAAACAGGTTTTAAAGTAAGACATTACACTTATTTAAATAGTGTCTTCTCGAAGTGGGCCCTATTCCCACGCTTATTAGTTGATGTGCGTTTGTTGCGTGCATTGTTATCGCCCAGTTTCTTAAGTTGCAACACAGTATACGCGTATTTACGTTACGTTTACACTTAGAAACAAATGGTGTTAATAATACAATACAATACAATGGTGTTAATAATGATGGTGTACAATAATGAGACGATATCTATCACCCATCAACATCCCCACCTAGTCCTTATT
Source organism: Caradrina clavipalpis (assembly GCA_932526535.1). Classification (NCBI taxonomy): domain Eukaryota; kingdom Metazoa; phylum Arthropoda; class Insecta; order Lepidoptera; family Noctuidae; genus Caradrina; species Caradrina clavipalpis. Next base: position 16,938,946 of record OW052096.1, on the reverse strand, counting down.
CGAGCTTGGTAAAACATGTCAGCAGCGACTCAGCGTTATATATCTGAACGTACAGCAGCTCGCTAGCTGAATCAGCGCTCAAGGATGTGCGAGTTGCTCACAACTAGATGTGTACGAACACTTGTGTGACGTAGTGTTGCAGTGTCCGCCCGCTGCACTAACTAGTCGCAACTTGCCTCGCGGCCCCCCGGCGCCCGGCGCGCCCCGCACTGGGCCAAGTTCGCGCCCGAGTTGAGAGCAACTTTATGAATTTCTAATCTTAATGTGTTGTTTATGTTAAATTTCACGTCGTATTGAAGCTCGCCAGATATTGCTGAATACCAGAACTTGGTTATGTGGCACTTTATAAGTTTCGGGACGAAGCAAGAAGAAGATTAGATTCGTGTCTGTGTTAATGAAAGCTTGTAGCTTTGTGGCTGCCCCCATCCAGTAGAAGCACAACGATCGATGCGCGCTTATCATCCAGAGGAAATTGTAAAAGTTTCAGTCATTTGTCTAGTAGACGCTGTTACGACGCGTATTGCGAGTTAAGTTTCAATGTTAAGAATATAAAACAATGTTTAAATTGAGCTTTCAGTTAGGAAAAAGCCATCAGCTGACTACACTACAGGAACTTTTCATAAATTGGAATCGAACCACTCGCAATCTTAATATCTATACTGTACTACTATTTACTAACTCGTGGTGTCGATGCCAAAACAGTTCTATTGTGCAGTACGAGACCAGGTACTCTGTTTACCATAATATTACACGGCGTTGTCAGTAATAGTTAGTGGACATGGTACCTTGTCGTTCGATGTCAAAGCTATGTTTCGAGGTAATTGTCATGCAGATTGATTGATTGGCCACGCGGCCGTTCAGCGGACATCCAGCCGAGACCCGTGCCGTGCTCCGGCACTCCGGCCCTCCGGCACTCCGCCGCTCCGACTCTCCGGCGCCCCGGCACTCCGGCGCTCCGGCGGCGTGAGCCGAGAGCCCCAACAGAAGATAGAATCGATAGTTCCGTTCTGTTGAGAGTGGTTATTGGTTTACAAGTTGTGGCATCAAACTTGAGAGCTTTGTTTTGATTTTCAGGGCGTACAGTGAACTGTGTCTTATTGTTATGATGTTTGTATCAAATATAGTTTGTATGTCTGTACTGCCTCGTGGTTTAATGGTCCTGAGTGCGACTGCTACCCTAGAGGTCTTGGGTTCGATTCCCAGATCGAGTAGTGTTATTAGGTTTTTATTAAAATTCTCGGTAGCAGCTCGGAGTCAGGATTTGTGACCGGTTAACAGCAATAGGGTAGCCCCATATTACATGGGACTTAAACATATCGGCGAACTATGGGTGTACATTGGTACATCTCTGTTTAATCCTTCTGGAAATACAGGCACGATGGTATATTATCTGTTATGTGTACGTGTGTTTCGCACATTTTCCGGCTGCAGCTTTTGCTGAGTTGTTTCAGCTGTAGTTTCGCATAGCTTTTAATATGTCGTTGGATTTTTATTTTTAGTTTTCTGTTTTGCTTGTCTTCCTTTTTGTCTATTGTATTTATATTTTTCCTTTGTCTTGTTTCACAAACTTATTTATTGTGATGTGTACCTATTTAATAAAGTTGTCGTTGTAAAATCGGAGGTCGTTATCGATATACCATTAAATATTGTAACTACCTAGTTTCCAGGTATAAAAGGTATCAGCTGTGTTTCCATCATGCGACAATTGCCAGTGTGCGAGCCAAATGTGCCAGTTATGGCACTGCCACGTAGGCGCTATGTTGGCACTCCATTCAATGGCTTAAATATAAACGGCTTTCGATGACTGATAAGCGAATTGGCATTAACCTTTATTTATATTACTTTTATTGAAGCATAAAATGTAGATAACATTGTATCATCACAACTGGAAATAATATAAACTCAAAACAGTCTTATGTTCAAACCAATTAAAACTTTGACACATCGCTCGTACGCAAATACAGCAGTTTCGTAATTTTCTTTTTAAATGATCTTTCCATTATGATTCTGAATTACATAAAATAATCTAAATACATAAAATAAAATAATATAATAATATTACATAAAATTTCGCGGAATTGGTTGAAGTTGGAATAGTATGTATTTCGTGTTCAACTTTTTAATTTGTGTAACGAAGCGCCATCTTGTGTAATTTTCCCGAAGCAAACGCAGCGGTAGTGAAGGAGATGGTACGTTTACTTCGCGGAGCGCTTTTCAGCCACAACTGTCGCTCGTGTCCTCTCCACCCAACAGATGGCGTTAGTGGTTGCAAAAAGGCCACGAGCGCTACTCTCTTTTAAAAATGTGTCGTTAAATTAATATTCTCGAACTGATAGTTTTCTAAATATCTGTGTTAATCATTGGTTGATACACTTTCAGATCAGTTTAAAAGTATTTTTAAATCAGGTAAGTTATTTTTAATTTATAGTTTTATACATTATAATACATAATTATGTAGTTGAATCCATTTGTAAGTCGTTACGTAGGATGAAATAAAGAACTTATATGTAAGCATGACACACAAAACTCGGCTGTTGTTTCGCAACTAAAGTGAAGAGCCCTGAAACTGTGCCGGCAACTTGTTCACGTCTGTAAGTGATGTCTGCAACACATTGTACCTCAGCCTCGGTAGGTAGGTGCTCGTAACACAACAGCTCACTTCTAATCTCCCGAGTCTTTCAACAGCCTTCCTTAATGAAGTTTTTTATTAAGTACTTTTGACGGTTTTGCTTTGGGAATGGAGAAGGATATAAACTTTATCTTTTCGTTTTAAAGAGCAAACTTGTCTGTATGTTTCAGGAATATACTAACGTGGCACGATTTTTATTATTTTTACATTTTTTTTACGTTAGCATACGAGTATCTTTGCTGTTTTGGATTAAAACTTTAAATGAGCGATGTATTGAAAGATCAAAGTAATTGGCAATCGAATCAAAATACTGCGATTATAGTTCTGTTTGTGTAGCAATAATCCCTCGCAAGCTTTAAGCAGTTATTATGAACAAGTACTTCCAACAGTTTACGCCTCGATCCTCGTTCGAGCGCTACAATATGATTATATTTCAATATGTATTCTTTGATATTTTAAACTTCCCTTGAACGCTCCGTCGCGCGTCATCAAGCGTGAGCCGGCGTCGCGCGTCGTGACGCGTCTTCTGGGAAATTACGCGTCGAGCTGAGATGTGCGTGCGGCAAACGTAGGTACCCGTGATGTGACCGGTCCGGAGACCACCTGACACGGGGATTTATTATGACTCGCGGTGACCTTACGACTGTTTGCGGGGGATACAGATTTGAATCGTTTTATCTAAACAAACAAATTGAGGATGGGCTTTTATTTAAGGAGTGTCTAGAGATAGATTTAGTTAGTGAAAGTAAAACCTTTTCCTAGCTAAAATAAAACTTGTCTCTGCCCACAGTCATTCAAGAGGAAAGCGATGTGTAAAGTTAAACTCACGCGCAGTTATCAAATCACATCACTGTCTACTTAAAATGATTTCCTCACTAGTGAAAGTAACATAAGTAGGTATTATACAATGTTTGTGGTTGTCGTTCCATAATAATAGTATGTCGGTAATCCTTCAAAGTCTTTGTGGATTAGCGTTATTAGATACTCATAGTAGTGCATTCGTGTGCTAAGCACTAGTAGTACGGCGGGGTGCACGTGTGGTTGATATCCGTGCTGTGCTGTAATGCGAGCCCAGCGACCACACGCGACCACAGGAGACTACAGGCGGTCGCGGCGGCTGCGGTCGGATTTAGGCGCACTAGTCGGGTTTTAGGCTTTACACCACTACCAAGTGTTACATTATAGGTTTATATACTAGGAATTATAATATAAGTAACAGTAGAAATATTTTTACTACTAAACGATATTCATGCTTCCTTTGTGTGCTTGATTTATGACAACATAACAAGCCAACAACGACTTCGATTTGAAATAAAGAAAGTTTCTAAAGGTATTTTAGGGTTAAGGTTGACACACCGTAACCACTGCCGCGACGGTGGGTTGATGGTGAGGCGCCTGCGGTCACGCGCTTCTAAGTCATCATCCAAACTTGTTTGTTTTAAAATAAACGCGCGTTCAGATATCTGTGCGAAGTAGATACAGCTACAGATTTATTGAAGTCAGATTTATGAGTGAATTTGTACAAAGCGTCGTGTCCTGTCGTAATTGGAAATACCGGCACGCCCGCGCCGATGTAATGCTCAGTCGAGTGACCCTGAGCCCTGCCCTGCCTGGCCATCGTCCTCGTCGGTGACACTACAATGTACAGTATGTACTGTCAGCTCGCTCCACAGAGGATGCATTTCAATATTTTATCAAAATTTTATGATAGCCTATACCTAGTGGTATGGATTCAGTAGATACGGATATAGTTTTCGTAGGCAAGACAATTATGTAATAGGGTAAAGTAAGTAGATACATTTTTGTAGAAAATACATATTTGAATACTACATTCACTCAGCTTTGTATAATTGTATACAATATCTACATTGTTAGATATTGTATACTTACTTATTACTCGCTGTGCTACAATGGAGACATTGCTTCATATAAGAGAAGACATACAGTATCGCAGCATGACACACGTCTGCATACAAGTACCGTGGGTTTACTAGCAGCCGTCTTAAGGCGCACGCAGACAGGCGCGTCTCGCCCGACACTACGTATTAATTAAACAAGTCGCGGGCGATCGCAGCGACGCGCGGCTTCTCTGCGTTGTAATTAAACCAGCGCCGACGAGATACCGCGCCTAGACGCGACGCGATCTACGACACACAGGATAGCTTATTATCATTACAGACGTACGGAGTTATTGTAGTGTGTGGGATGTGATTCTATTTGAATTGTGACTACTTTTTTAATGTAAATTGATTCACTAATCATATGTATATAAGTTGGTATGACCCTTGTAAATTAACATGGTATTACTAGGCCAGTAAACTTTAAAGTATGTATGTGTCCTTATTTTACGAAAATCATTTACCCTCATATAGTGATATATATGTTACCGGCCAAACCCGATTTCAGGACAAACTAGTTTTGCCTAGGCTAAACTAGTTCGTCCTATACACGATCGGATGAACTGGTATAGCCTAGGCCAAACTAGTTCATCCTAAGACCAATAGGATAAATCAATTTAGGCTAGGCCAAACTAGTTCATCCTAATATAAGCAAGCACACACCCAGGATAAACTGGTATGGCTTTGTCTAAACATTTTAGAACACCTGGAAAGGCAAAATAAATTGGTAATTTATTAAATTTTAATTATTATTGGTAAAATAAGATACTCCGTAATTCGAAAATAACCTTATTTATTAAAATATAATATTTTGTCGTTAAAACTAATACAAACAATCACAGTATCGATTATTATTACTTCACTTCGAGCTGTCAAAATCTTAATGCACTAATTGGAATCAAGTAAACTGAACAAAAAATACTCCTTAATTGGAAAAATAATCACAATTATTAAAATTATTAAGATTTGTCATTAAAACTAATGGATAATTGGTAATACAAACAATCATAGAATCGATTATTATAATTACACTTCGAGCTGTCAAAAATTTTATGTAGGTACGCGTACTTATTTTAGGATGAACTAGTATGGCCTAGCCTAAACTGATTTATCCTATTGGTCTTAGGATGAACTAGTTTGGCCTAGGCTATACCAGTTCATCCGATCGTGTATAGGACGAACTAGTTTAGCCTAGGCAAAACTAGTTTGTCCTGAAATCGGGTTTGGTCGGTAACATATACATTTAATTGTTACCGCGTTTACGGCTTGCGACTAAAATGAATCGTTTTCCCCGCACTCGCAACTGTGAGCAATCAGCGGCATTGAATGACTCGTCGAGGTATTACGTGAGCCGCGGCTCCGGCGTCCATTGCGCGCCCCTGTTCGAGCGCCCTCGACCGCACTCCGTGAGGGGTGCGTAATGAACACCGCTATTATTGTGGTAATTGTCGCGAGTATTGTTATTGAGGGCTCAGCTGACGAGCTTATTAATTGCAAGCATTTCAAATAGGAGTCAATGCACTAGCATACAATAGGAAATGTTTATTTATTCGAACGATGGTTATGTATTGGGCGAGTCAGATGACGGTCGACAGAACACGATGTGTCAATAACTTTGAAATATTCATGTGCAGGCTCCGCTCCTCGCAATTAGTGACATTGTAGCAGGAGGCGGCTGTAGTGCTTACAACAGAGCGGCTGTATTCGTGTCACGAAGCTGTCGGCTCGGAGGAAGTAGAGCTACAACCTGTGTTCGTTACAGGGTGTAACTGAGATCGAATTAAATTTAACAAAATAAGACTACTGAAACCAAAAGATAGAAGTAAAAAATTAATGACGCTGACGCTGAAGCTGTAACTGCCTCATAAGCCTAGTGGTTCTAAGCGCGACCGTTAAGCTAGGGGTATTGGGTTTTATTCTCAGGTCGCGCAAAGAGTTAGGCTTTGTGGCCAGTTAATGGCAACAGGTTCGCCCCCTATTACATGGGACCTAAAACATACCGGCGAACTGTGGGTATACATTGGCACACCTCTGTCTAACCCTTCAGGGAATACAGGCGTGGTAGTATGTATGTTAAAAAGCTGAATCACTTGAGGATTTTACTTCGGTTTGCACGGTGAGCATGTACTTCGATTCACCGTGATTACAACCCGAGCGTTGTGAGCGAGCACATCCACCGTGAGTGCGGGCAGGCAGCACTGCGACCGACGCGCCCCGGGCGTCACGTGTGGCGAGCAGTTATGTGCAGCGTGTCGATCATGTGATTTATGTTAATTCGCGTGACGTGCCCGCGGCGCAACGCACTTATCACGGCCGACTCATTACACGCCGCTCATTATACATTCAACGCGAATTAAACACTTTATCAGCATCCGTCATCTGGATACGGTATGCCTGTCAATTATTACAATATTTATGTGAAAAGGAATACATTTTGACAGTTTATCGTTTTAGGGTTATGTTAAACTCTTACCTGAGTTCATCGACAATTTTTTAACGAAAGGCAGTTTTAATTTATTATAATTTGAATATAAACTTTTGTTCAGGTTAAGACTTTCTCCAGTAACGTAGGTTCTTACAACATACAAACAGTCAGACCCGAAACAACTATCAGACAACGTGTGAGCGTGGAAATCAAACCCGCGATACGCAGCGCAGCACCCAATCACTGCTTCAACCGTGCTGCCTTATTTATGACTACATTGTATTTCAACATCGTCCTGTTTTTATTCTAATGTTGGATCAGTTGGTGCGTCATGTCCTCTAGGTACATCTCTACTAGCGGTATGTTCTACGCGTAATACTGAGTATATGTTGTTGTTTGTTGCAGTACCTGGGCTCGTTCCCGGTGTCCGGCGGCGAGCCGGCGGCGCGCGGCGACCAGGTCTCCGCGCATCTACACCTCATGAAGGTACGTCTTACTAATACGTAGCAGGCCCACACCGTTCATTAGCGTGTACAGTCAACAATGCTATTTCGTATACAGGCAGCTTACTTGCAATTAATTTAAACAATGTTGTGGGTGTGCTGAGCAGTCAATTCTATTAAATAACTCTCTTAAGTGTGTCATAAGCTTAAAAGTAATTACTTACAATACAATATACAATAAATACTGGCAGTGTAGTAGAAAGATGAATAATTTTGCCTGTATACCCAATAGTTGTGTTTACTGTACATTGTGTCAGCGTAAACACGTACCAAGCCAATATAGTACACACGGTATACATGACATGCTACAGTCGTCGGGAGAGAAGCGTGTAGTTTATTATTGCAAGTGTCGTTGCTCAGAGCTTGGTGCTATCTACTGCCGCGATCAGAAGGGGAACCTCCTCTCTTCTGTTCGCGAGTACATTACTACCTACACTAAAACACACTCAACTCTTCCTATATTTATTACCTTTTACTTAGATTTTTACATCGACCTCACGCTAATGTACGGAGATTACGATTGTATATCAATTTTACGAGTGAGTCGGGAATAAGATGGCTGTAACATATTTATGATGGAACATTAGCGCCGTAACGACAGGTTGTGTGGCATTATCGGCGATATTTTGGTATTCATAAGAGTTATATTTGCTTATTCATAATGATAATTACAATTTTATTTCAAAGACATTAGTACTAATGTTACTAAAGCATGAGAAACTTGTCTGTGTGTTGATGTTTTTTCATTTTTATAAAACTATTTCGAGTGATTCATTTACTTATCATTCATTTACTTATCCAAATAAATGATCCAAGTCGTGTGTCACTCCCAGCAATTAGTTTAACCGTGGTACTCGTGTCGTTTGCAACGTGTCAGTAATGAATGTGCGGGCAGTGCGCGCAGCGGGTCACGAGTAACGTGTAGCACAACATGTAACACTTGGCATTATGTCACCTACGGCTCAGGTAAGACAGAGCGAGCCACGCTCGTGACGGATGACGTCACGCGGTGACCTCGATGTCACGCCCTCTTACCCTCCTTACTACTCACTATGTAGTGCACGACGCAACGGCGACCCAACTCACTGTATTCAAAAATAAGATAAAATGGTGGCAAAGAAAATTCAAGCTCAAATTTACTAGAACTGACTGTAACTGCTTCGTTAGCCCAGTGGTCTTGGGTTCGATTCCTACCTAGGTCGAGCAAAAAGTGTAGTTGGGTTTTTCTATAACATTCTCAGTAGCAGCTCGGATTTAGGATTTGTGCACGGTTAATGGCAATAGGTTCGCCCCCTATTGCATGGGTGGGACCTAGATATACCGGCTAATTTTGGGCGTTCATTGGTACACCTCTGCCTAACCCTTCGGGGAATACAGGCTTGATGGTGGGTGTGTGTGTGTATAACAAGCCTTCTAGATGTTCAACAGGTTGGTCTTATTTGCTTATAATGAGAGACTCGCAACTTAACAATACAACACCTATACCTAGGTACTTACTTACTTAACCACCGATCTAATAAAACTTTACCTCGCAGTGTTGGGCGACAGCAACAGAACTGCAGTTTATAAACAGAATAAATAGCCAAAGACAACATAATACCTATGCTCATAAACTGTAACATTTACACTCCCCCCTCCCCCCTCCCGCTCCGTCCCGCGGTCCCGGCGAGGCTGCACCAGCCGGCTGACTGCGCCGCCATTGTGCTGGCGCGCCCAGACATGCGGCGTGCGCCTGAGACACAACGCGCGTCTCGCGTCACTCCGCCCACTTCAAACGCGCGGCAAGTTGTGCACCTGCCGTGCTCTACGTAATGCACATTGTGTGACGACTGTTGTTTACAACACTTATCATAAAACAGTTTCTAGTTTTGCTCTGCATAAGCATTGATGCTTATTACTACTCTTAACTATTGCCTTCTTTGACGACGTCTGAACTTTCAGTTTTATAAGAAAAATAACAACTACAAAGTTTAAGTTAAGACAAGAGCCAAAATCTTAACCCCGTGACCTCTGACCCGCATTGACACATGCACAAACTGAGGCGCCGCTGCCCCACATTCGTGCTTAAACACCGGCTACTAGTGTGTCACGTGGCGGGGGTCGCGGGGTCGCGGGGGTCGTGGAGTGACGCTCGGATCTCCCCCGCGACCCTGGAGTGATCTCAAGCAGCAAGAGAAGCTAATTAATTTGATTGTAGTTTGCACATCGTTGAAAGACGTACGTTACACCGTCTGCTACGCAATGTAAAGCTAAATAGAGTAATACTGAGCTACTACCCTCTGGCGTGTCGGATAGCTAAGCGATGATAACTAAATTATCGTATCAAGGGCACATCATAACATTCAAATACAATAATTTTCACTATTAATATAAAGTTTGGCATTCAATATAATAACTGGAACAAATGCAGAACTCTGCAGGTATCCACTGGAGCATGAACAGTGTCCAGTGAGCCGGAGTCCGCGCGACACTACTCATGTGAAGCACCTCATATACTAGCGATAGCTCGTGAGTTTGTTCTAAGATTACAATTTCATTGAGCAGTTCGAAATTAGGATTTGTGCCCAGTTACTGGTAATAGGCTCGCCTCCATGTAATAACATGGGACCTAAAAACATACCGGCGATCTGTGGGTGTACATTGGTACATTTCTGCCTTACCCTTCTGGGAAAACAGGCGTGATGGTATGTGTGTAATTTCATTTAGCACAAAAACTAATGGAGTAAATAACTGTACTATATTTTTTATCTCAGTCCAGTCAGTCACGCCCGGTGCGGCCGGGGCGCGTGCCGCTGCACCTGCACACACACACACGTGAACGTTGATCTACGGGTGCAACTGCACAGAGTTATGACACACGGCCGATCTAGCTGTCACAACACAACAAGTCATCCGTGTGTAGTCACCGATTTATAGTTTGTTAGCCGTGAGTGCCGCGTAGTGACATAGTGTGGGCTATCTACTGCGTGTAGTGAGTACAGCAACAGAGCTGCTCAACTTACGACAGGCACCGATTGTTCGTCTAGGGAAGGGTTAGCACAAGAGGCAGTGAGCGCGGGGTTGTGTTGTGCACACGCGGGGGCGATGCTGCTCTTTTTGTCAGCGCCGCTCACCGGGCTGTATACGATACATATGCAGGCAGTTTGACATGAACAGGTTAAAAGGTTTTCACTTTTTTAGCAGTTTAGGCAAACTTTAATTTGTCACCAAAACTATATTTTGAATATTATGTGGATCAATGTACAAAAATATAGGCAGAGTTTGTATAAAAATAATTCAAAGAAGTAAATAAAAATTGGTATCTTCTCCAAATTAGTTGTGTGAGCTACGAAAACAACGTAGACTCGTAGAAGTAGTCGTAGGCTCGTAGCGCGCTACGCCGCTACGCTGCTACGATGTTTACGGTGAAAACGAACGCTGCCGTAGCGGGTCAGCAACAACACCCAGCTTATAACAACGCTATGTTGTATGATATAGCAATTACTTTCTTTACAAGGAGTTTTCGGTTCTAATAATAATTACAGTAAAAAATATTAGGGTCGTGATTCAAAAAAAGTAACAGCTGTTAAGTTTAATATTTGATTAACTAAAGCGAAAATGTTATTTTTTTTTACGTATATGCACATTTTCGTTCACCTCACGCAGTCGGCGCGCTGGTCCTTCTTCATTAGCCGGTGTTGTTTAGTGTAGTTGCTCACATGTAGATGGCGCTGTTCCCTGCCTCACGCGCCGCCTGTGAGCCGCGATAAGCGACAGACGAGCGCTCGGTTCAGTGTTATTGTGTGTTAGCTTCACAACAACGCGCCGGCTTCGTCATAAACAACACTTGTTTGGTCGAACAGCACGACTTTTTTACATTTAGTTTAATAATATTGTGATAAAAATCTGGTTAAATTAATAAAATGGCTTTCCGGGAATATCGAAAAATAACAAAGTTTAATGAATATGAATCTTTATACCTACCCGATTTACGTTTCATATTAATGTAGCAGCTCTGCGGCTCTTTCTTCGGCGGTTTTTAGCCGCAACAGAGATGGTATGCAATGCTTGAAATAAAATGTTGCGTTATGATAAACACAACACGGACGCCGCCGTGGGGGGACGGCGTGTGAATGTATGCAACTACTTGTAACATCTGAGAGACGCATTACACTGCTGTCGCTTACTTTACTTAATGCATATTACAGGAGTAATGTGTTTCGACCATTACCAGCATCATACTAACGAGTGCTGTTAATAGTGCTGAGTCATTATACTCGTACCACAATGATATCGTGCACTTGGACGCGTCGTGTGAATGAACTCTCAACTAACGTAATGTCCAAGCTAATCACTGTTCAACTATTTCTAAACAGTAACTGCTGGCTGTCACCCGTAGTCAAGTTTACATATTGACTACAATTTGGTGTTAGCTTAGAATCTGTTATCAATTCTTGTCACGTGGGCGGCACTTGTATCGTTTTGACACAGGTTCAGCTCCCGACTCCGACAGTACGGCGGGAAATTTATTCATTGGCTCATGGGGCAGCTGTCGAGACACCACCTAACAGACAGACGCAGAAAATACATTCAACATCATACTTTATTAGTGACTAGCTGTTTCGTTGTTCATGCGCCCCCCACGTATATAAAGAAGGATAAAGAATTATAAACGAAACCAATAATAAAAGTACTTTAACAACAAGATAAAACTTTGACGACACAGTTGGCGCAGTGACTGACCGGTTAGCTGCTGCTGCTGTCGCAAGTTCGATTCCCGCACGGAAAAAAAAATTGAATGGTCTTCAGATACATATGTATGTATCGTTGTAAACGCGTCCACGACGCAGGAGAAATTCCTAGTGTGTGGCACCGAATTTTTTATAAAAAAGAAAACAAAATAGTCGAAGAGAAACAAACTACCTCGGGATGATGTGAAGGACCTCCGTAAACCGATTGCAACAACAAAGTGCGTGAATTATTTTCATGTAATGCGTACCAACGTGTTGGATGAGCCTTCTGCAATACTCTTGCTCGGGTAGTCCCTGCGAGACAGGCTGGACAAATTGGTGGAGCGCCACTGCGCCGCGCGCAGGACGGGAGCGACTGCATATCTGACCTCCACAACCCAGTAACTGGGCAACACGATACTTCTTGGTTAGACTGGTTGTCAGACTTCTTGGCTTCTGACTATCCGTCAAAGTCAAAGAAACCTACCTACCTAGGGTAGTAGATGCCATTTCGTATAACTGCTACTTCAAAACCTTTGAATGTTAGGATATTCTAGTAAAATCTAAGACCTACCAAGTCCAAACTGTTTTGTGATAAAGTCACGGTAAATGTTGTCTTACTAGTCATAATATTTTTAAGTATCTTTTTTGTAGAAAATTAAAATAAGCCTTTTTGAAAAATATGTGTACTGTTTAAGTTGGTCGCAGTAAACAATCTAGGAGCCGACCTAATGCGTTAGTCTAGAACGGTGCCACGCACGAGTCCACGCACGAGTCGAGCAAGCGCTCTGTAACCAAGTCGGTGCTTCATTCACATCCATATAGTTAGAATTGTGAAATGTTATGTGTGAACAGAAATAAATAATAAGAATGTTAACAATATTATTTATCCTTCAAAGCTTTGATATTGAGTACAAATACACAAGGAAATACAAAAGGATAGGTACTTGTGTTCAGTGCTGTGCTTGATATCAAGAGTTCAAACATTCCCTATAAAGTATCATCAAAGCATGCACGGGACGAGCTTGAGGGAGCACAAAGCAGTACAAACAAACAAAAAGCACATTACTGCACCACAGTCCCCCAAACTGCACCGACCCTCAGCCCTCACAACCCCATGCCGAGGGATGACATGAAAGTAATATCGCACTCCAGCGCTCGAACGCGCGTGAAATGCGCACCGCACTCTTAGACAACCCTCCGCCAAGAGTGCCTTCAGGAAAGGGTGCACACTATAGGAAAATCAAACTGAATTCTTTTGAAATTTAAAGTCAATGTTACTAACAACAAGGTTATTTTGTTTAGAGTGCAAAAGATATTATTTCTACTCTAATTTTGAAAACAAAATATTCGACTTGTTTAAAGAGCCGACGTAGCATATTATCACTTAAAAAAATCTTATCAACGCACCATCACATCGTATCGTGGTGATAATACATAAAGAAAACGACTTTATACAATAAAGCGCATTACACACTCAAACATGCGCAATGTTCAGTTACAGAAGTTTTTAAAGATGTTGGCGGATAATCTATTTGGTAACGATATAATACGTCATTATAAATAATTCTAGCCTATACGTGTAAGATGTGTGTGTATAAAAAAGTGTTTAGAAATTGAATGATTATTAAAGCATAAATCATTAGCACCGCGAGCCCCCGGGAATGCCCGGGATCGACAAACGGAGCGACATTCTCGCATTTTATTCGTTACCCATTTCCCGGTGCGTATTGTCGTTACAACCCCTTCCTCATTGTGATAGCTAATGAGTTGCCCCCACTCGGTAAGCAAGGTGAACAACTAGTACACACTCGTATCGCCGCGAAACTCCAGTGTAAACACTGAAGCTCCTTGTATAAAAATTAATTGGACTTACATTTGGGTCATGCAGATTTTCAGGCGTAACTTTACATTAAACGGCACTTCAAAGTGTGGAATTTAGAGGCAAGTTCGACTATGTAATATAAGATCTAGTCTTCTTTATGTTTTATAAAAAAGGGGTTTTAGTACAATGTTTCGTGCCGGGGGCGGTGGGAGAGACGCCGCCGGCTACGCAGAGATTACTCGGCGGCCGTTGTGCGCACACAAACAGACGGACGGGAAATTAAAGTAAAACGACAGTGGGGCCCGTGGGGCCCGTGGGGCCCGTGGGGCCCGTGGGGCCCGTGGGGCCGGTGAGGCCCATCGTAGAATTCCTTGCACGCAACAATGCGTCCGTACCTAGAGCCTAGACTACCTAGCTTGCAGGAGTATGAAATGAGTAGGTGCAGAAGGACTACTCGTATTATGCTAACGCATGTAATGTGCTTTCAATATTTATTCGGTGCTCGCGTTTACTTCCGACGAAGATTTATGGTGTACAATGTACACGTAGTATTAACTAGCTAAGTGCGGGCACATAGATGTCGTCGTAATATTCGAAAAAATTAAAGGAACATCCAGTGAAACATTTTTATTCATATTCGTCAGATCATAGCAGCATTGATATTCTGCATCTGCCTACTAGGTGGCCCGGCTCTGCGGCTGCAACAAGAATGCCATTTTCTACTCCACAATAGATATTTTTTCTCATTTGCAGCCTTCGGCGGTTTATGAGTAACGTGTAATGACTTCTTTCGCTTAGTTAGTTCCTTTCCGCTGAAATGAAAACAATACGCATCGCAGAAGAGGAAATATTTTGTGCAAGCTTATCCCTTTGCCAAAAAATGTTTGTCTAAAGAACACAAAGACATGTACTCGCTAGGTATCCCATTCAAGTTTCGTTTGCAATAAGGCTAAGAGTCTTTTCTACACAAAGGGTGTTATCTTTACAATTTTCTAGAAAACAGTTGAAAGTCATCGGAGGCCGCACGAACGTATTCAAATGTTGTGGAGCAATAAGTCGGGGCTAGATATTGGGGATCCAATCTAGGCAATCGTCCCCGCGGCGCGTTACATAAGGCTCGCGGGAACACTCGCGACCTGCCGCCGCTAGGCAAGAGCGAACGTCGATAACACCACAACTTGAAAATCTAACGTTTATTAAAATTGAATGATGAAAATACAATTGCAAAATAAATATTATTTTGTTAGTCGTTATTGTAAAAAGGTATTTAAAAAAGCTTTTTCATAAAAGTATTGCTCTATAGGTGAAATTGTACTTAATGCTGCATCCAAGGGCTCACATCTTTGAAATTTGCCAGATTTCCTATAAGCAGTAATCATGTTGTTCACTTTCACCGACACGGCGCCGCACACTCCCCCTGGCGGCCGCGGCTTGCGTTACGTAAACCGACTCTCAGTTTCACGCTTCACTCGCCCAACTTTACTCTCTTATTTCCTTTGATTGTTCCTTAAATTGGACATTTAAATACCAAATGTAGATAAACTGATTAAACCCACAAACGCCGCCGGTACGAGGATATTTGGTGTTTAAGCTCAACGTTTAATTGTCTTAATTCCTACGGGCTTACGTTCCTGAGACTGAAAATGTTTCATTTTGTACAATGAAATGTGGGTTCTGACCTACTGAAATGGTGATCAACACTCGACGTCTACAGTATTTTCAAAAGAAAAGATGAAAGGCTCAAAGATTACTAGAAGGATAATAATATTCTTACATACAAACTACTGAATACCTACAACCAAAAGAAGGATAGGTTCAGTAAAAATAAATGGTATCTATCAAAGATAAAGTCTGGTATGAAGCCGTGGCGTGCCCGGCCCGGTCGATGGGCGAACGATATTGGATGTCGATAGCGGCCAGGCCGGGCCGGACGAACGGCCTGTCCGGCCGCAGGGATGATGCCCTTATCAACGATTCTATTACAGACTGCTCAAGTCTCGAGCAAATCCGTCTTAGACATGACTATCATAATAAAGAGGAATGTCTTCATATCCGAGATGGTAAATTGGAAAAAATGTACTGGTTTTGATACACTATATGTGTCGTTTAAAAGTTGATAAAATGAAACATAGGCCGAACATAAACAGCGTGAGGATATTAAACATCGTAATGTAATGAGCCCCCAATGTTGTCCTCTTAATTGTCGTGAAGCGTGAGTAATACCGCACCTAATCGCACCACACTTAATATGAGCCGTTTCGTCTCAACATCGTAAACTGAATCTGCCGGCACTTCACTATGGCTGTCAAAGCGACACTCCATGCAAAGAGGGGATGTTACGATCATACCTGTCATTAATTCGGCAGTTTCGTCAACAAGCTGGCGTGATGCACGGCGGAGCAGACCTGCGCGGAGACAGGGTTGCCAGGAGACACATTAACTTACTTAGTCATTTATTTTATCAAGTTTGGCGTAGGTACGGTAAAGAGCTTTCCATTCTTTTTTGAGGCGAAAAATATTTTTCAGTATTTTGAACCTCAATAAGCCTACCAAAATGTTTAAAGAGCCTGTCTAGGAAATTCCGTAAAGAGCAAAACTCTGTATTTTTTTAAATATATATTTCCTTTTAGCTGTGTGTACAGACTTTCTTAGGCATTACTTTATAGACTCGATAGTTTCATCCGTGAAGCTTCTGAAAATATGTTTGAACTCCTTTTTTCCCCATCCTTTTTTAAACCAACTAGCTATAATCGCCAATAGATTCTCGCTCTAATATTTTTTAAATCCAAATCTTGCAACCCTGGCTGCAAGTAGTGGGGCTGCTCTGCCATAAAAATAATAATAATCTTTATTGGAACAAAATAATAATAATCTTTATTGGAACAAAATTACATTTTACAAAGTATTGTTGTGTACGTAAATAGCTACATTAGTTACAAAACTGTGTCGCAGCTATTAACGCCCACCTCCAGTGGGTAGACAGCGGCGTTCCAATATCCAGAGATGATGAACCAAATTAAATTTAAAATAGTAAAAAGTTGGTAAACAATTAAAATATAAACAGCTTAAAACAGCAAAATACAAGTATAAATAAAACAGGTAGGTGTGTAATGCATGTGGGAGTGTTTTATGTAAGTGTTGTGTGTGTCTGTGGGGGTAAGTACAGAGTGCGCTCGTGGAACCTACCCACGAGCGCACTCTGCGCTGTGTGTGTTTGGTCTGTATGTGTACGGAAGTATGAACTCTACGGTTTGACTAGAATCTCCAACTCTTCGTATGTAAGGGTTTGGAGCCATTTATTAGTATTTTTTTTGCAATCCCGGAGTGTACATGGATAAATGGTGAGCACTTTATTCACTCTATTATAAAGCACGGAACTGCAGAAAATGAACTGGCGGCGGACAATTTCCAATTTAATACATGGTGTCGGACAAACTCTGTCAACTCTACGTTTTCGCGTACTAAACCCAGGGTCATAAGACAAGTTTGAATGCTTCCGCAACACTGTACTTAGTACAAAAGAGTGCCTTACTCTAGGTAGCATCCATAGCGTGTACAGTTCGCTGGTAGGGAAACGGTAGGGTTTGAAGGCCATCACCTTAAGGACAGCCCTCTGCGCTCTCTCCAGACGCAGCAGAAGACATTTACCTGCACCGCCCCAGGCCGAAATGCAGTAAGTCACAATGGAATGGGCAAGAGCAAAGTACACAGTTCTCAGGGTAGTGAAATTGGCAGAGGTCCTTAGATTTTTAAAAACAAAAATTAATTTTCTTACCCTAGAGACCAGTGAATTGATTTGCTCACTCCATGTCAGCGTGTCATCCACCCAAACACCAAGATATTTTATTGCCTCCGTACGAACAACTTCAGGACAAACACAGGTGGCAGACATTACTGTATGGCACGCATGAGCTGTCAGACGGAAGGGTAGGGCTGGCTGTGATGCTTTCCTGGGACTAAAAGTGATAAACCTGGTTTTATCCAAGTTGAGGGTGAGCAAATTCTGTGTTAGCCACCTCATTGTAACTCTCAAGGCTGACTCTGCTCGAAGCCGAGCCTCGTTCCAGTCACCACCACGAACAACGACAACAGTGTCATCAGCGTAAGCAATTATTTTGGAGTATCTCAGATTAAGTTTACAGAGCTCGTTTATATAAACTAGGAAAACGTAATGAAAGTTTCATAGCGAGGATAAAAATGTGTGATGTAGCAAGCGAGTTTGCAGTGCGGTGTAGTAACTCGGGAAGCAGCTGTTGAGATAGTGCCTAATGCTAGTTTCACTGTCATAGTTCAATGATGAAGTCACAAGTACAACACTTAGGGTTTAGTACCCGTAAAGGTACCGATGAACTTATATGTACCAATTCTGGGTGGTGTATAAAAAATGTGTTCGCTTACCTCTACTAATGACGACAATTGTAATCATGTAGAGTGGTAAACTGTGATGGTAAATACGTAAGATGATGCTAGTTTTGCTTGGCTTATGTGAAATTTACTATACCAATAGTCCAGAGCAAGTCCTGTAGAAGAAATATGTTACTGTATGTCCAAACTTGTACCTGTGTGAGGTATTCAAGTACACGAGGTGCTGAATATTGAAGCGGTCGGTGCAGACGGGTGCGACGCCGGCGGTGGGCGGCCTAATATCAGATAGTATCCTTTCACTGTGATTGGTGTACCAGACGCTAGACTAGCCAGGGACGAACTTTAGCTAACCATGCTGCATTGAATACCTTTTCAGCGGGGTGAAAGCCATCATAATATCATATGAGAATTATTTTAAATTTCACACAGTATAGTCTTACATTTAAGGCGCACTTTCAATGAAGGAAGGAGTCCATCGGTGCTCTCGAGTACTAACAAATTATCAGTGTTGAATGCGCGTTCAATTCAAAATAATTAGTTGCCTCACATTTCGTTATTTAATAAGTATTTTTGAAATAGATTTTAACTTATATTTGGTTAAGATAATTTTTTTTCACCTAACGAGAAGTAGGTAGCAGATATGCCGGTCGCACCGGTCCTCAGCCGTCCCTGAGCCCGTACCTAGGAGGGGACAGTTCGCACAATGAGTTCGCTCCACCAGACGGGGCTATTGAATGCGATAGACGATAGGCTAGATAGCTCCATATATACAGTCGAGATATAGCCACCAGTGCCACCGACAGATACCACGTGATGACGTTAATCTAATAACGATAGAAGACAATTGGAAAGTGATTCCTTTGTACAGAAACAAAACGAGGAAAGAAGTTTCTTTTTGTGAACAACTAATGATATAATATGGAATAACAAAATTAATCTATCGGGTTCTATTTTATTGAATAAACAATCTTTTTCAACACCACTTCTGTCAGATTGTTAGTAACAGCTCTTGTAAAGTTGCATAATTATCGGCGGTGGTTCCAATTAGGAGCTCCTGATGAGGTGCGCGTGGCGTGTGACCGCATGCCCCCCCCCCCCCCCCCCCCCCAACCCCGCCATCACTGAGCACGACACGTGCTGTTTTAAGTTGCTCTTAATTGACATATCTAATTTGTAGTGTTCATTATATCTATCAGTATCTATGTATGTGTTAAATTTATTTCTTACTAAGGCGTATTACAGAGCTTCGTGTTTTTACAATATTCAAGACAGTAGTAGAGAAAGCCGAACTCCTTGCGCTCTGTGGATTCTCTATTATTTAGGGGTAAGTAGACTAATTACCAGTTGGTAATTAGTTGGTAATAACACCTACAAAACGGTACAGTTTATTTAACAACACTGAAGCGGTTACATGCCAGTCATATTTCGTGTTCTGTTAAACCAAACGGAATATAAACCAGCGCAAATGAAATAGTTTATAGAGTAACGTGTTAGAACTAGACCGGCCACAAATGCTTTATGCTCAGCTAGCTTGTCGTTATTCCAGACGGAACGGGACGGGACGGTAAGCTACGAAGTCGGTTAACATTTTTATTTTTTGGTAAGCCTCTTAGAAATTATCTCATCAAATGTATTATAGTATAGGTATTGCAAAATACTTAAAATTCCTCCTAAAAAAATTGTGTGTAATTCAAAGTCATGTATTGGGGTAAGTCTATGTGAAATACTGTAAATATCTAGAGAGTAGGTATCCTATAATCGATTATCGTTTGTCAATAACCTCAGCTATTAGAGTTAGGTTGGTACCCGTACCGCCGTGATTATGTTTGACATGCGGGGGCGGAGCGTGTACTTCATAGTAGTTAGGTACCGCTTAACGATATTAGGTAGCGATTATTACACTCATGTGGGTCTCTATTGATAAGGGATTATTAGAGACTGGTATTGAATAAGTAAATTGGTTGGGGTTATAGTTTGAGGATGGTGATACTAAACCAAAATGGCGAAGTGATATGGTGTACATCTTTGATTTTGTTAACTTTGGTTTAATTTTCTTGAAGTCGAGTACGGTATCGAGACGAATTGAGGCTAGCTTTCGGTAGCGAAATGGACACAAATAGTAATTATATTTACGTAGAAATCACTTTATTCTCTTCTGGAACGGGGTTTGATTTTATAGCTATCTAGATTTTCTAACTATAATATTATCCAAACTCCCTTCCTCTAAAACTTTCTCTAAAGTTTTACATCGAGTCATTTTCATTTTAGGTTAGATTAGAAAGCTCTCAAGAATCGAATTAGGAGGGAATGTTCACAAAAAAAAACGTCCTTTGTGACATGAATCTATCTACGAGTATACGTAGTAGAATTTCTTACCCAATTAAACAAAGACGAAGCTTCAACAAAATATTCAGCTATCTAACGGAAGGTTGTTACAACTATAATTCACGTACCTCTCCCCCCCCCACCCCTAGCGCTATCAGCTAGGTCCGTTGATAAGCCGCCACAGTTTCTGATAACACTCAAACAGAATGGCAAATATTCAAGTTTGTACTTTTTGCTTCGTCCACTCTCTGACATACGACGCGGACGTAAATGTAAAAGAAAATACAATGTTATTAGTAACGTACGGTTCTAGTTTATTTCTTTAGAAATGTTTTGATAATTTGCCACCGTGTGGCCACCGAACAACCGTGGAGGCGCTTTTCATTTTTTAAGAAAGTAATCGGACCCTTGCCCCTCAGTTCCACTTTAAAAACTCATAATTGAATTACGTGCGGCAAAGCGCCTCTTTGAGCGATATCCTTATATATTTTGTGCCAACTTGTACTATGACAGATTTGTCGAGGACAGTTTGCGTCGGGGATAGGTTCGTAATAAAAATACGTGTGTCCCGTCCGTCCGTGATGCTGGAAGCGTTTTATTTTCACCGCTCATCCTCGTAAACTCAAATAGAACAATGTTTTATGTACGGGGTGACATTCATAACATCAATATTGGGCTGTTCTCAAATCTAATAGATCGCTCATAAAACGACGTTTGTAAAAACACAGATTGCTGTGATGTTACATATTGTGTCTATTCGGTGCTGGTCACTTCTATACTGAATTAATAAAATATTTCCAATCTTATCTACATTTAATCTGTATTTTGAAAATCGGTGGTCTTTCAAACTAAAGCAGAATATATCAAGCTAGTCATGAATTACCTTTTTTTCTGGGATGTCAATGTAAACATACTATATATTTTGAATGGAACCGGAATCAAGCCACATCTGCTCGAATAAAACTGCGCGAAATTGTGTTAAAAGAAATAAAAAAAAAACAATGTAAGAGGCATTGTGTTCAGTAGGTATTAAGTTAAATAACCAACGTTATATTTTTGCACATAAACGAGCTGTGACTCAGTAACCCATTTAGAAAGATTTTCTTCTCCGAATAAAGGCGAGGTATTATTTACGACGCTCCTGACTCTTGTCGGTAACACTCCTAAAGTAAGAGAATAAAACACTTGAGTTGGTCCACACAAAGTTTTCCAATAAAATGTCGCAAGTAGCCGACTTACTCGTCACAACGAGGCGCTCCGGCTGGACGCCCGCCCAAGGTAAGCTGGTCCCCGCCCGTAGCCCGACTCTTTACAACTCATTCAACATTCGCTTCCTCCTGTGGTTTATTATGGGTCTTGGGAAATTGGTTACTCAATTATGACGCTATTAAAATTTTACATTTATTGATTTTACAAAGCTTTTCTGAATTATTGGATGTTACTTGTGCCTATTTACTTTTTAGTTAATTAATGGCTGTCGGATTCGGGTTACTGTTACAACTTTAATATTGTGGAGTGATGGTGAGTGAAGGTAACCGCCTCGAACGTTGAAGCAAAACTAAATTCTGCTCACTTTAATTGATGCCAATTGCAAAATTTGTCCATAAATGATTGCCCCATTTAAATAGAATGAAGTTGAAAGGTACACTTAAGATATATATATTTTTTTGCGTTATTATTGTTGGTATACTAATGGCATATTCTATCTCAATTTTCATTCTCCTCATTCAGTTTCCAAATTAAAAGTAACATGTAGACGGCTCATCACAACATTGATTAACCACCTCATCTATCTATGAGGAAACCATCTCCTCCTTAATCCGCCACCTAGTAGTGACCACGTCGCGGTGTATCTGCGACCCCGCGCACGTGCCGCGAGCTCTCCATGTTGCGAGCTAATCAGACGGAACCACAGCTGTGTCCGAGATACCCCACATGCGACATAAACCCACTCCAGACATTCAAGGGTAATGTACAAATATCATTTTCTCGGAAATTCAAGGGTAACATGGTAAAGGTGGGAACAGACTTGATACAGATGGCGCGGGTAGTATTTTCTATTAATTGACGCTTTATACACTTGCTTAACACCTATAGCTATTTTGATGATACTATTTATTTCTTACGATTGTTTATTTTAGTCTGTCTCAATCTTATCATTTGTACGTACACCCAGTGCTTGTACATTGGGAGGAGTGCTGTTAAGTCCGCAATTCGGTGAATAAGATTAAGACAGATAATGAATACACACCACGGTGCCGATGCCGTGATAATTGAAGCAATGTTTAAAACGCGATAAGTAAATTAAAATAAAATTGTAGAGAAAAAATGTTTTAGTATAACAACTCAGAACGAAAATGCCACGCGCGTCCAATGATCAAATCTGTTACAACCTTTATATCAATCCTGAAATCGTTGAAATCTTTCCATCTGGAGGATATCGTTTTCCTCGATATGTTTCGTGTGTCGAGTCCACGCGACGCGCTACGCCGGCCCGTTTGATCCGGAGAGCGGTCGTGTACTGCCTGTGCCTACACACTGTGCTACACGAGATTGAGGCGTATTATTGGACACGCGTAACATGAGATCACGTAAACATTTACTGTAAACATCGTGATGTCTGTTCATAAGCCGCTGGTATCGATTCTCGTTGAGACCTGTCAGTAGTACATTTTTTCTAATGTGTTTTGTGTTCAGTCTCTTTCATCGACAGATGTTCGCTTAGAAACTTATCTTAATTACGTAATATTAACTCAATTTGACTGGAAGGCTGAAAACTTATTTATATACCTACCTATCTTTGTGTTATCCTCAACCACTTTACCTATAATTTCTTAACGGCTTTGCCGAACTTATCTAATGTTGTTGCTTACTCGGTATCATCGCACCGCCATCAAGTCGTTACGCCCCGTCCCGTCCTGTCCCGCCCCGTCCCGCTGCCGTCGACGTTGACGCGGCGCGACGTCAACAACAATGTCGCGCTGATGATGGCGAAACAACGCCACAATCACTCGCGGCTTTCACCCTGTCACATTCGAGCTGTTCGGGGAATACAGACGTTTCAGAAGGTTTACTTAGTGCGAGTTTTTTTTCGGTTGGGATATCATGAAATAGCTTCTCTCACCCTGAGCGAGGCGGGAGGGAGTGTCAGACTTTTACTGACTAAAACCCATCCATGTTCCTATTTGTGCCCGTTGCGTTCCGGGGGCGCGGTATCTCTTTCTACCAACCCGTAGGCAACGGCCGCTTAGAGCGATACGGCTTTGGTGAGTCAGTTGCAGTCCGTGGTTCGGAATATTTAGTTTTTAAACTAAATACGGCGATTATACAAATTACTGTTTGTATCAAAATTATAAGTATGAACTACAGGTAGTTGTTTTGAGTTAGGATGTTTGTGTATGTCAGTTAATATGTTTGAGCAATGGACTTTTATTTACCAACGTAACGTTGTAAGGTTATATAATTTTCCCTCTTTTATGTAACCACTGCTCACTCCAGTCCTGCTATACCCATTGAGACTGACACTCGTATTCTTTTTTAACCGACTTCAAAAAAAGGAGGAGGTTATCAATTCGACTGTATTTTTTTTATGTTTGTTACCTCATAATTTTACCGACCGGGTGAACCGATATTCATGATTCTTTTTTTATTTGAAAGCTGGTGCTTCCCGTGTGGTCCCATTGTCACCATTTCAATATCTGATGATGGAATCTTGTAGAAATCGGGGGAGTTCTTCAATAAATAACAGCAGATTAACCGCGATTGTTCGCAGGCAATCTAATGCTATCGCATAAATATGCATTGTTTACGCAATCACACAACATAACATCACGCCTGTACACTCAAAAGGATTACACAGCACATACAGCAGTATTTAAAAATTTCTCACAAGTAAACGAAATCGATGACTTTTTAGTGGTGTCTCGTTAATTTACATAACATGAGAGCTTCTTCATGGATTTGGATGACAGGAAGTTGATACTAAAAAGCGAGAAATAAAAAGCTTTTTTAAAAGTTTTGGAGAATGGGCTTTAGGTATAGCTTACGTCACCAATCAGTAACTATTATCGATTTATAAATAGTTCTGACCGTCCATGAAAGTACGACATCACATGGATTAGACCTTCTGCAGCCTTCTGTTGTGTACCCCGGGGTTAAGCGATACTCCGCAGCGAACCGTTTCGCTGTAAAGAGACGAGTGTCGACCATTACATGAGCAGTTCTAAACCCATCCACCAATGTTTGCTATTCCACTGAGTTCGCGATTTTATTCATCTCCAGTTTTTCCGTACTCGCTTTATATAACCGTCAAAGAGAGTTTTAGTTTGGGCTTTATTTAACTATACATAAATACTACAAATAAATAAGACTGATATATTTTATTATTTACTAATGTATCAAAACTTTGATGTCAGAAATTCACAAAATCAAAACAATCGATTTAATGGAGATTTAGAAACTAGGAGGACCACTGATAACAATTATGCGGTAATATCTATGCTAAACCTACTGCTTATGGTAGTCTCCACATTCCATGTGCAACCAGGATTTTATATAAACCTAGAAAAGAGCGTCTTTGGACTTTCTTGATCATTGGCCTACATACGTTTTAAAACGAGCAACTAGCTTCAACTTACTGTCTAACTGCCTGTAATTGGTCTTATTGAAATAAATGCTTTGACTTTGGCTTTGTCGTAGCACATACATTTTAGTCAACGAATCTTTATTCCTCTTTTTAAGCTTTTCACAATTTTATAAACGAAGTAAACAGAGAGCACGTTACCATCGCGCGACGGTGATCTCGCGCCGCGCCTGTTGAAGCCTGCCCTAACAAGGTAAACGGCAGCACGTAGTGCCACGACTACACCGCCGAACGAATGTGTGGATGCGCACTGTATGAAACTTACATATGATATGAAATACTTCACGTAGATTACTAGTTGTTTACAATAGTTGTTATAAGCCAGACTATGAATTTTGCTAGCTAAGTATAGAAAGATTAAACAGTGAAGTCGGAAATGAGCTTTGCATTGTATATTTATTATGAACGGTAATAGTTAGTTATTTCTCAAGAATATATTATGTCGGCTTCTACTAAAAGCTTTTTAGATTATACACAGTCATCAAACCTAAAATTAAAACAAATTTTAATACCAAAAACTAATCGGAAACCAGCAAAAAACACTAAAATAATGCATTGTGTGTAGCAAGGTAAAACAAAATAATTGAATACCCTAGATTTTTACTTACTCCTCTCTCAACTCTACCGTGCCTGTAATCCTGCCCGCCGGCGCTGAACTAGACTTTACTCAATAATAACATCCCCTGGTCCCGTCATAGACGCGAGACGTCGCCGATCGCGCGCCGTCTGCGCACGGGGCGCTAGCACACCTCAAATACTTTCTGAACTTAACACATACGAGCATTTATTTTGATGGAATTTTATATTATATATTATGTAATAGGAGCGACGTCGATGGTTTAAGTACTAAATATTATTTTATTTGATGTGATTATTTTTGTATTAAAGACTGCAAGTCGCCAATAGTCGATATTTTTGAAACTCCAAATTTAAAAGGTCTGTTGTACTTATTATAACAATGAGTTATCTTTATACAATGCTAGCTTTACACTACAGTTCCACGTGCGTTAAGTTACGCCTTCGTCGTCGTATAACGTGATGTTATATACCTTATAACCTTTCTCGATAAACAGGCTTTACCTAAAACTCAAAAAGATTTTTTCAAATCGGCCCAGTAGATCCTGAGATTTGCGCGAAACTAACAGATTTTACTTATAAGTGACTACACGGACACTTTAATATTATTAGTAAATACACACTCATGTTATTAGTTCGATTACTAATATTCCAGTATCAACATTGTGAACACCTCACAATAACGCAGACGGTGGAGCGGCTCGTGTGTCTCGTGTAAGTAACGAAGACATATTTGCTGTTACCGTAGGGCGTCGCTCCTCGCTTGTTCTCTAAATTGCGCTTTCAGGCCCCAACCAGTTATTGTCAACTCCCCACCACACTTCGCTTCCCAAACGAGATGTTTTAATGGCTAGTTGCTTTCAAAAGTTATAATTAGTTCACTTTTGTTTAAATATTAACATCAAGTGCGAGCTTGTCGTCAGGTGCTACGTAACTCCGAGAGCATGAAGAGAAAAGTAGGGACTTTGATATTAATCTTACTCATAACCAACACCTAAGAAAACGTAGTAGCCGAGAGAGTCTTTAACACTAAGCGCTCTGTAAGACACACGTCACACTGATATGAGCACTAGGGTACAAACAACGCGTATTGACGATATATTATCGTTTTATTTTCCGTAGCGGTAAGTGATTCTTTTCGGTGAGGTGAATACTCTGAGCCTGCAGTTACACAAAGTTTTATGAAAGAATGAGAGTTCTATTAAAAATAAACTTTGGACGTTACAATGTTAATAACATTTCATTGTGAAAAGAATGTTCATAACTTTTCCAGTTGTTTAATTAAGGGTTGGCATTGATTGCGGCGTTCGCTTGAATTATGCATAAAGTAGCGCCTCTCACCAATATTATGTTATTTATATGTTAAGCAGACAGCTCTGGATGTCTTCTAGAGGCTTTCTACGGATCATTTGGTTGCGGTAAATTTGATATTGTAATTTACTGCTCTAACAAATTGCCCAGCATATAAGTTAGGTTGGATATGCTTGAAGCATATTTTCGTTGAACCATAAATAAAAGTAATGTGGAGTAAACCGCTTCTTAGAACTAACTACGTGATATTGCATTCTACAAAAGATAAATGGGAGAACAAATAACAGTTTCTGAGCGTACGTCGCAACGTAGTCAGAGAATGGAATAGTTGTTTAAATATGCTAACTTGTTATAATATGTCATGTGATATAGTTTTCAAACAGAAATATTGTCAATAGTGTGATATTGCAGATTGATTGAGATGATTGAGATGAAAGAAATGTCATGTCAGATCAACATGTTACAATAGGTGTCATAGCGTATTATCAGTTCATTGCCGTCGTTTCTTTACTAACAAATTCTCGATAATTATGATTTATAACTAATCTGTCTCGTTTTATATAGTTCGTTTATATAAAGTACGAGTAAGTAGTCAGTGGCACAAACAAAGTGAAGTCCATATACCAATAACCCTAACAGTGGTATTAGGCCAGTATTGATATTAAATGATGTATGTCAACACAAAGCTAGGGCCGCGAGTTTTTTGCGCTCCCCCGTCCAAACGATGATCGATGTCCCTCAGCGGCCCTTTGTCTCGCGCGAGCCTTCACGTGTGATTGGTTGGTTCGGCTCCTGCCGGTGTGTGATTGGTTGGTATGGCTTCCGTTTTTGTTTTATGGCTCGCATCGTGTAGTGGTGCGGAATAAATCCTGTTCTTATCCCGTGTCTGTATAAATCCTGCGCCGGAAGAACGGTCCCTTTACTACAGCGATGCTTGTTGGTTTACAAGTAGATGGTAAAGAGTTGAGAGTTGCCTTTGTAATGTTAACATTCAACAATATATAAAGTCTTTCAACAATATATAGAAACACAATAACATAGCGCTGAAAAAACTCACGTATGTATCACAATAAAAAATATAGCGAAGATGGAAGGACGAAATAAGGCTCTCATTAAATATTATTTTAACAAATAAATTACCGCGAAACAACAGTGCATGTACAGTAAGCGCTCAGAAATCCATACCCACGCTAAGGTTCACTTTCCTATGAACACGGGCGCGATCCAGTCAGCGCGTGCGCATGTGTGTTTACGAGTGATGTCTCAACATTCCACAGATAACACACACTAATGAACCATCGTCGCACTACGCGAAATGGCATTATATTTCTGTTTACCGTACGAGTCCTACCCGACGCGCGACGTATTCTTACCATTGCATTGCTAAATTTCGCATAATTATAACATGGCCTGGCAGCTGGTTTGGATAAGAAAGGGTTTACGATCATTGAATTCCGAGTTCAAATCTTATACCATGTGTGGCTGTTTTTTGTTTCTTGAAACCATAATAATGTTAGGCAAAATCTTTTTAGGTTTATGTTGAATTATTACGTATTCATGCTTGTTATTTATTTTTTATAAGAAGCAAATATTAGTTATTGTATTATTTATTTAACTTTTTATGTGATTTTATTTTAACTTTTTGTAATTGGAAGTAGGAAAAAAAGGCGTGCTGTGTGATAACAAAAATTTATTTTTAAAATTAACAAACGTATGAGAAGTTCTTTTGTAACTGTTCATAAGATTTTTTGTTGAATACCCACTTAGTCAATAAAATTCATAATAACATAATAAGAGAAGGATATTTTAATAACACAAATAAATTTGGTGATGCTCACGTATTAAGTTTCTGAATTGGTATTCAGCAGAGTTAATTGAAAACTAAACTATAATTCAGACTTTATGAACAGGTTTTTTTTTATGTAACGTCACAATAAACTTAGTGTGGTAATAGTTTAATAATTCGTTTTCTTGATGAAAAGAAGATTGAAACTAAACCTCAATTTAAGATCATTAAATAACTATCTACGAATATATAATATAATTATGACTAAATATTTAGTTACACCGTCTAATTATTAAAACTAAAACATCCAGGTTATTAAATGTTGCATAACACCGTCTAATACTTCTTCATAAGTAGCACTGTTGCACGTCATCCCCACATATTAAAAACGAAACGTATTTTTTCTGGTTTATGATGCATGCAGCTGTTGTTGTAAACAGTATGTTATCCAGTGCGAAACCACCAAACTTAATCCACTTCGCTGTTGAGTAGGTAGGATAGGCTATATCTATCCTCTTCCTCGTATTTCTTGCTCCGGAGACTAATAATAGTATTCCTCTAAAACAACAAAAAAAGTAATATTAGGCATTTATAACAAAATACTAAAGTGACTTAATTTTTTATATAATTTAATAATATTTATTTAATATAACAAATTTTAATATATTAAAACTATTTATTTATTTATAAATTCCATAATAAACACATTTTTTTTGGCGTCATTATATATTTAAAAATCAATAATAAGTATTAATCGAAATGCCACCAAATAATTTTAGGTATCTTAGGTATAAATTTCAAATAAAAGTTTAATTTACAATTCGTTAATATAATACTCACATTCAGTCAGGTTTCATAAGATATTAATTGGGACCACTTTTATGCAGCCCAATAATAGTCGCCCTCGCCTCAGTAATATTATTTGCCTGCGTTTCGAGAATACTTACAATACCACTACGAGTATCTATTAAATCACTCGTTACTAACCAACAACCACAACCAAACGACAACGCTCATTCCAATCAAGTTAAATATGCACAAAACTCATGTCTACCTCACAGAAATCTAAATTCTTTATTAGTTTTCTATGACTACCCTTTTAAATTTACGAAATGTGTGAACAAAGCGAACAAGCTAAAGAATATTATATTTCTGTTCATTTCTTCAAATTGAGTAAAAACAAAAAGACAAAAATAATGTGAGATTCGAACTCGCGGCTCATTGATTAACGCCGTCAACTGGGCGCGCTTAACCGCTAGACCATCTTGTCTCATTTAGAAATGTTGAAATTATGAAGTACATTCACAACGATAATACATGTGTCTATTCTTGAAAGTAAAAGTCGTAAGTACGTCAACCTAATACGTTTTGAGATTGGGTATGGACTTTTGGTCGCCACTGTACATACTCATCGAGCCTCAGGCGGAATTTTCGTGTAGGTTTTTTTAGGGAATTAAGTACCGCAGCGAATGACGTGTTTAAAGAGTTTTAAACAATAAAAACTTGCTGAAATTATGAAACCAAACAATAATTAAACAAACGTGACTTTACAACATAAAAAAAATTAAATTTAAAATTTAAAAAACCCCCAACACAAAAACCTAAGTTTCCTTTAAAAAGTAAAAAAATAATAAAAACAAATACGTCACGTTGGGGGACCGATGTTGCATTTAGAATACGATCGTCCCGAGCGGTCCCCCAACGTGACGTATTTGTTTTTATTATTTTTTTACTTTTTAAAGGAAACTTAGGTTTTTGTGTTGGGGGTTTTTTAAATTTTAAATTTAATTTTTTATTTTATACTTTTTATAGGTACCTAACTTATTATAACGTCGATTTTGCTAAGTTTGAGACCCCACTCGAGTATATTTACAGACATTCGGTTTTTCTTCCCTACTTTCACCACTACTAACCACCATAACTTTTAAACGGCTCAAGCTATTTTCATCAAACATGTCTAAGAACACTCGTACGTAACTTACCTTTAATACAAAAAAAACTAAATTGAAATCGGTTCATCCGTTCGGCAGCTATGATGCCACAGACAGACAGACAGACAGACAGACAGACAGACAGACAGACAGACAGACAGACAGACAGACAGACAGACAGACACGTCAAACTTATAACACCCCTCTTTTTGCGTCGGGGGTTAAAAAAAAATACTTTGACAGAAATATTTCAGTTGAAAAATAATTACGTGAAATTAATTACGTGTGGTGTGTGCTTTGCGTCGGCTAGGGCGGGCGGGCCAGGGCGGCAGTCGAGCGCCGCGAGCCGCGCGAGCACCTCGCGCCTCCCTGCGCCCGAACACACTCGGACGTAACTTCGGAAAAGTTCGGAAATCTACGAGCGTTCGTAAAGACTGAATGTCGACTTAGGACGTTTGTTTTATTACTTTGGAGACTTGCGATTGGTGAGTACTGCCAGATATTGTAATTTAAAGATAGTTAAAAATTAAACAAGTTTGTAATAGTCTAGTTTTGTAAGTAGTTTTAATTTTAAAATCCAGCACATTTTGAGTTTCTATCGCAATGCCAATGTGTTTTTTAATGAAACAATTTTTCTCACATCCTGCAACTTTCTTTCATTTTATTTTCATGAAAGTAATATCAGCCAATATGAAAACCGTTGCAAATATAGGACCCACACTGTTCTTCGACTACTAAATCACAGAGGAACCTTTTCAAATAGCCACATTTCCGAGGGGAAAAGTGCAATTACGTTTTTTCTGTTACATATTTTTTCAGTTACAGCTTACTGGAATTTGTTACGATAAATTGTGATGGGCTCGCGTCCTATCGGGTTGGACCCTTCTGTCGTTATCAGGGACTGTAGATGTTGCTCTTTTTGTACCCTTTTGGAGATCAATGTTTGCCAATTACATAACTTTGCAATAAAATAGTTATAAATAATGTAGCTGTTTACTTTGCATGGTAAAGAAATTATGTCGAAATATGATTTCCATAAAGAGGCTTGAGTACCTCGTTATACTTAACAAGAGGGACTCACGCGAACTTTTTTATTAGAGACGTCATAATGTAATGATACATCGTCAAATATAATAATACCCACCAAATTCCAAAAAGCAGCTAGACATAGGTCTCTTATAAGTTATGCTACAACTACAGCAGTGCTCTGTCATTGCAAAGTAACTTCTTCGTTATCAGTCTATCCATCGAGAGGATCTCATACATTTTAATTAGCGGAAGAGACACCGCTAATTAAAAAGGTACTTATTTCTTATCATGAGTCTAGTAAATTATCCTGTTTGTGTTCAATTATACAAAAATATGTACCTAATGTTGTACATATTAATCGCAAATGAAGTGTTCATTATCAAATTGTCACGTAGGTTACAAGCTCAGAACTGTCTTGAATGACGACTTAATCGAAAGAAGGAACTTTGGTTAATATGTCGGTAATACGTCATTATTGTAAACCAGGGATGGCGAACCAATGGCACGCGTGCCAGTAGTGGCACGCGACAAAATAATTCGGGCACGCCAATATATGACAACTGTATATGTATTTGATCGAAAACAATTTAC
The DNA here is from genome assembly GCA_932526535.1 of Caradrina clavipalpis. Classification (NCBI taxonomy): domain Eukaryota; kingdom Metazoa; phylum Arthropoda; class Insecta; order Lepidoptera; family Noctuidae; genus Caradrina; species Caradrina clavipalpis. The sequence continues at coordinate 16,906,401 of OW052096.1, read as the reverse complement.
AACAGCAGAAATCACACTAACCTTTTATTAAAATAAACATAAAATAGTAAATATTACGATTCTTGTACAAACTAGTTGCAAACAAAGAGTGTTAACAGCTTCTAGTTGTATTTTTCTCCATTCAATGACTAAACCAAGATTCTTTGATGGCACGTCATAGTCACATTATTATTTTTATAAAAATTTCTATAAAAAATGGCACTATCACCGATAAAGGTTCGCCATCCCTGTTGTAAACCATTTATTACGTCTCGTGTGTAAATGACTGAAACGGTTACTAGATGAACACGAAAATATAAATAGTACCTAATATAAATTTTCCGATTATGAAATAATATACTAAGAAAATTAAAGACGCATGAAGAAGAAAAATGGAGCAAATAAAAGTATTTTCAATCTTGTCGGAATATCAACAAGGCATCTTATAAGTTTAGCGTAACTTGAAACCATCAACATTATTTTTAGCGCAGTTCCCATAACGTGTATTCCATATTTCCGTGTTGTCGTTGGATTAGAATGTTCACCACCATAAAACATAACACGAACCCGTGTTTTATTCACATAAATCTCGTACGCCTGACGGATGAATAAAAGACGGAGGGCTTCGCAAACTTACATAAGTATTCATCAAGGACTTTATGTCGTATTCCCAAGGGCTATATTTGAGCGGCGGGACCGCACAGATAACAGTGTGGAGCCGAAAGTTAGTCTGTTATTGCGTAACTTTTCCCATTGTAACGTGTCACTAGAGCTGCCCCCCCCCGTCCCGAGCCCCCTCCCTCCCCTTACGTCTCAACCTGTCGTCTCAAGTAATTAGCTGGGGTACTGAACGACACAACTCAATGTTGTACTTTTCTCTTACAGGATCTAATTTAAGAAAAATAACCTTTGGCTGCCGCTCTCTTTGTCATCGGCACTTTACTGCCTTCGTGTTTTTTGTTGTGCTTGTTTTAGGCATTTTCTTTGCCTTTAAGGGGTTTCCATTCAGATTTGTCTAATTAAGTAATGCCTTGTACCTATTCTTATCATTACATTTCTACCATAACTTTGTACTTGCACACAATACCTAAGGACTGTTTCTCGTCATTCATTCCGCACTTACGTACGTATCTGTTATTCCACAATAATACGAACACTAAAGAACTACACTTGCACAAAGTATTCCTCAACAATATAGCCAGCACCGGCTGATCGCTCATACAATAGAAAATAGTCGTTGAATGCGCGAAACGCACTTTAGCGAGCGTACGCGGCGTAGTGTACTTTGGCGTACTCGTATTAAATACCCGATCGATACGTCATTAGAGTACGATCCGTTCAACGTCAATATTGTTATAAAAACCCTCGACTGTGAGCAAATACTTAGCGAGCGAGAGGTTTTCCGTGTTCCTATGATCGAGTTGATCTCACTCGACTGATTTAAATGCAGAATCATTGCTACTTAATACATGCAATTTAGTTACTTAACGGGTACCTGTTGACTCAAGTTATTTAAAAAATAAGTTAATGGAGCACCTCCAGTTAGGCACCTTCGAGCACTGATTTAAGGAGACTTCCATTTATCCTGAAACAAGAAGGCTCGTTGTCTGGCGACTCTGCAGGCGTAGTAAATATAGATTTCCTGATTGTAGTGTATTGCATCCTCAGTAGCGCATGGTAACAAGAAACGGTTTGTGGCCGGTGTACCGTCGGAGCAATATTTTAGTAATTAGCTGGGCTGTAAAAGTATATAGAGTGTGTATGTGTTTTGTGGTTAAGCCTCAGCAATTTAGACAGAAGTTCAACATTGTGCGGCACAATGGGATAAGTGTAAATGGAAATAGAATGTTGACTTATTTGTGTGAGTTGATAGTATTATAGACCACCATCAGGTATTTGTTAGTTTGTGTCACAAGGGCAAACATAAACGGCGACCACAAGTGGTGCGCTATGAGCAGACGTGTTACCACTTAGTTGACTAGTTAATATTTCTTCTCTCATGAAGAGGATAATATTTTTTGTATAAGCATCTGCCGTCGTCACCTACCACAGAAGAAGAGACAGTGCTTACTGAATACAACCAAACGACTTGAGTTATTCGCAACTGGTTCATCTTGTTGGTAGATTAGCGAAGTGCCCGTGACTTCGTCCGCATGGTTCACTTCATCCGCCATAAGTTATTTCTTTGGTTAATGCTCAGCTCCCGCAGCTCGGACCGTGATGTTGTATAGCCTATGTTACTCAGGAATCTTTTGGTTAAAATCGGTCCAGTAGTTTCGGAGCCTATTCGTTACAGACAAACTAAAAAATCTTATCTCTTTATAATAGTGTAGTTATTCTGTGACCCTTAGGTCTTCTGTGCACACTTGTAGCGAGGGCTGGTGGCTAGCGGGAACTCGTAAACTTGTATCGGTGCTCGACTGCTAGCTCCGCGCTAATGGATCTGCACTATTATACCCACGTTTGAGCCTAGAGCGAGAGGCGGGAATTGTTATATACGAGTATATACCAATTGCTCTTTTTTGTATGTAAGAATTTCTAGCGTTAGACCATTGTTTTTACCCTATATTTATTAATCTACCAAGTTTGATTTTGATCAAGGTTTAATTGTACATTGAGTTTTTGTCCTCAGTTCAGATTAATAGAGTTTTGTTAATTTAGATACTATCGATTGTGAGTCCCTAATAATCTTCTTTTGTAGTTTGTAGCAGCCCTTTGTAGTCAAGCTTACTAAATCTCTAATTTTGTAATACCTTTGTAATTACAGTAATCAATTACCACTAATTAACGAAAAGACAGTGAAAACTCATTCCCGCAGCGTGTGTACTAGTTACTTGTACTGTACTGGCCGCGTGTTCCCATGCCTCGCGCCGGCTATAACTCAGCTCGCGAAAGCTGTTACTGCGCGGAGGCTGAAAGTAAGTCCCGGTTGCGTTCTTTACGTCCGCCTCACTCTCGCTCCGCGTCTTAACCGCTGAATATTTCACTTTACTCGCCACAAACACTGCTGCCACGGATTAATTGAGTATTGTGTTGCTGTGTTTTAATTCGAAAGATTCCGAGTACTTACCGATGAAATATTCTGATAAAGAAACTGTAAACCGCACGTGGTAAGTCAGGGTAATACTAATGGGCGGATGATGACCGTTTCTTTATCGTGGTAGGAGTTAGGGAGGTTTTTACGAATCAAGTATTAAAATTAATTCATTAAAAACCTTCTACTGATATGAAACCAAGTTCTTGTTAACTTTAAATTGAGACAGGAGACAAGCGCCAGACAATACCTGTACAGTCAAGTTTTTGGGAAAATATTGTCTCCCATTTACCTAAAAAGGAAATAAAGTTACCTTCTATAATATGAGACCCTTAAAATTTAAGGCCTCGTAAAAATATTACTGGATTCTAGGAGGATATAACAGTTGACACGTTATACGATATATATCACACAATTGTGTGGAAAAAATGTCAGCGAATGTAATGTGGCGATCATAACATCGCCTGTGTGGCAAACGGTCGTGGTAATTGCGCTCTTCAGTTCAGTCCGTCGTGTGCGGGATGATTGTCATACTCCCTCCGCCCCCGCCCCCGCCCCCACACCGCCCCCACAGTCCCACAGACGTACTAAATCACGGAATTAACCTTGTGCCGGCAGAAGTTAGTTGAATGATGAACCCGAACTTGAGCCATTATATTTTGTATAATCGTGTGGCGCTGTGTAGGCACGGGGGAGATGCTCTCGGAAAGCTGAAGGATTTCCTCGTTCACTTTTATTTATGGACTTACAGTTGTTGAAATTGTTTTAAACTGTTTCTTGTTTCCTAAACTGAACGTATAAACGTTTCACACGGGTCATGTCACTATTTAAACCTAAATTAAGGATTAATCAGACGAAATGTATTTTATAAGATGTAAACTATCGCTGCAGTATAACACCTGCACACAATTACATTGAAAGGTTTACATTGACAGTTTGAAACGTATCTGTTAGAGTAACTATGTAGATATTATGACCACCCGAAGTGAATGCTTTACATTTTGCCTGAACATAATTATTCCATGCACATTCCCAATGGAATATTTCTTTTCCGATGTTAACATAAAAACAATATCGGTATATGGTATGGAAAGGATCCTCGGAAGGAATGGCCAATAAAGCCTGGGTGACAATAGGGTCGCTCCGCCACAAATGTGGCACTGTTTGCGGCGCGCCCCAGGCGAGCACTGCGCCCGGCCGCGATCGCTTCCACACGTGACGACCGCAACCGACACACTACGCACATGTGCACTATCGCTTATGTCGTACAATTATTGTAGTGTGAAGCTCTCGGGAAACAGATCGAATTGTGAATAGAATGTCTTTAAAAAAGCTCAATGGCTTTTAAAAAAAAAAAAAAAGATTTTAGATAGGTTAGGTATACTAGCGGCACTGAAACTGAACTCACGGTTAAACAAATGTGCCAGTATAATATACAAGCAAAATACTTACCTTAACTTCATGATTTCAAAACATTTCCTTTCGAGTCAGTCAAAATTGTATTTTCCTTATCAACAAAGGAAACATACAACAAAAGCTTTCCTTTCTCCTATCAATCAAAGTTATTCAGAGCCAAAGTAAATGTCAAAGGCTTGGAGCCGTCAATCGAACCAAATCGCAGGAAACAACGAACCGTTCTGTATGTTATTATCGGAACAATCAGGCCCACACGAGTTCACCGGAGCGAGCTCACGGCGACGTCATCAGTCGCGAGGCTGCGGAGCCACAGGGACGTGCAGACATATATAGCTGCTCGGTGTACTGGGCTACGCGACAACATAGACAAAATAGCTGTCGAGTTACGAGAATTGGTGTGGGGGCACTCCACTTCACTTGTTCCGTAGCGTATGTAAGTTTCTTATCACGTTTTGTTAGGGGTTGATTTTTATGTCGCCATACATTTCGCAGTCATGATGAGCGCGACACTAAAGCGTCCCACCAAGGTCGCAATAAGCCGCACCACGAATAATTCACCATTTACATACAAACTGCCGCCACCCCACCATCATACGCCGCCGAGCGCGATAGCTTCTCCCGGGAGCCTTTACATCGCTCGCTAGCACAGAATATAAAAACTCCGGCCTGATTAAAAACGACCGTGAATAAAAAATAGATGATATCTCGCTCCGGTAAAGTGAGGGCCTTTACCTGGCGATATCGCTCATTTGCTTTGTCAGCAGGAAAGTGTGTTAGTGGAGAATGTGGGGAGCACGCATCTGCGCCCGGCGAACTGCCGGTAAAGAATATTTAATAAAGAGCCCTCCGATGTATATTGCGTGTGAGGAGAGAAGGAGCGCTGCATATTCATGACGAAATGATGATGACAGGAGAACACTTTATCAATTTCTCCAAGTTACAAATTAAACTTAGTAGGTAACAAAATAAATGTGACACAAAATTTGGTTTTAGTTGTAAATTTAAGGCAGTGTTTGTGATCGTTGAGGGTTAAATTTTGTTGCTCTCATAGGTTTTTTCTTTGTTGTGGGTTTTTAATTTTTTAATTTTTACGTGTTTGGTGCGTATCACCTATATAGACAGAACAGCCGAGGCACACACACCTCGCGGAGGTTGCTTCCGTCAGGTCGGCTCACACGTGTGGCTGCGCAATCTAACTACGATCGTGGTCTAACAGACTGTAACAATGTTATAGAAGTTTAGCTAATGGTCTGCCACAGAAACTAAACAAAGTAAATATACCACCTAAACACCTGTGAAAAGTTACATTATCTTTTAAGCAGACAAAAAATAACAAAATTACTTAAAACAGAGTAATTTATTGAGCAATTTTAGATTGCATCTACACTGCGCTATTAAACCTTATAAATGCAGCAGAAGGGGACAAGAACAATGCTTTGGAAAGTGGCGATGTTTCGTCACCATTCATATAAAGTGAACTCATGCGTAGGTACATACCTGTAACCTCGTGATTCCCCTGTGTGTGCACAAACCGCACACATAAGCACACACATCTCAAACAGATTGAAATTTAAAACAAGTGTACTTTAAGTCCGTTAGTGTAACTGTTATTAGCACACTGAGAACAGTTCTCAGTTCGCATTAAAACTTCCCGCGAGTACATACTAATGGCCCGGCGCCGCCCGCTGCTCACCTCCGCAGTGATAAGAACTAACGTTTTTACTTTCTTTAGTGTATTCCCGTGTATACTGTGAAAAACTTTAAAGCAGACTTTATAAACTAATTACTTTGCCTTTTAAAAATAATATCTTTCTACTCATCCCAGTCTCTTATAAATAATAAACTTATGTCGAGCTGCACGCTACTTAAAAAAGTCAAAGTTAAAACATTTATTTCAATTATACTATTAAAAGACACTTTTGAAAGTCATTTACAAGGGAAAAATATAATTGAATTACCTTTACCTTATTTAGTCTAGTTAGTAAAAGGTAGTTTCGTATGGAGAGGAATGGGCAAGAAACTCCCGTGCTATTGCATAGTTGTCACCACGCTACGATTTGCTACTACTAGTTGCACATTTTCGTTCACTGTGATTCACCTTGTTGCATTCATGAGCCTTTTAATTATCCAGCCCGAGGCGAGGGTCTCTACTGTACACGACTCTTACAACACTGGTTCTGTAAATCTGTATCTATACGAATTCAGGTCAAGAATTTGCGCCTAGAATGTAGGTAATATCAGTTGACAAAGATGTAGTGTGTAGCAGGTAGATAGTGGCCGTTTGGGCTTGCGGCCGCCCGTCTTAATTAAAACGCCTAATGAGAGCCGCCGGGACAGCCCCCGCCCCCGCCCCGCTCCCCGCGCCTCGCCCCGCGACCTCTCACACAATCACCATTGCGACTAGGTTACACCCTCATACTAACAAATGTTGTTTCGTAAATCAACTTGTTTCGCAACTGTTGAGTTACCACGCGCGCATTCATACCTCTAGATTAATTAGGACTTTGTTATTACTAAAACTCTTTTGAAATAAAGTTTAGGAAATTAGTGGTATGCGACTGCGTGAAGTGGTAGAATGTGATACATACACGCTGGTATTCATCTAGTACACGAGAATAAATATGAGACGGATGTTATAAGCAAATCGATAAAACGATGTTTTTTGTCTAATGATTTACAACATTTCAGTTAAATACTGAAAATATTTCTAGTAAAAACGATGTTTTCCAAAGAAGCGGTTCGTAATATTTTGTTGATTACAATTCTCGTTGGAAATCAGTTATTTCTAACACGACAGCTAGTTATTAGAGGCATCAGTTGTTTCTCATCCGCCGCGAGTAGTAAAAGTCGTCTGTCGGAAATGTGTTATATCGCGGAGCTCGTCCGACGCGTCACTTTATAGGAACACGTTATGTATGTTCCGTCTAGCACTTTTATTTATTTAGTATTATTTTTAGAATACTAAGTTCTTTTTCGATTAAATTAGTGAATTTGAGTTTGGTTATTACAATAAGCTTAATAATGGTGAGAACCTGTCATGTTAGCTTGGCTCATTTGTTTTTCTTAAAAACACAACACCAATACTTACTGTGTGTCCTATTTACGACGCTGCCTCCTGTTCGACTTATGAGCTACAGTAAAATTCACTTCAAAATCAACACGATTTCATCGATGCCATCTACTATTATAAATAGATTACAAATAAGGATAAAGTGTATTCTTCTGATCCTTCGCCTAACACACCAATCACAGAAAATCTTAACACATTATAATTACCTTTTTTCACGTTCACTGAATGAAACTTATTAATTGTCTATTGGAGATCTCTATAATTCCCTGTAATGGTGTCTCCGGCGTCAGTATATAATGTACATCATTTGTTAGATTACGTCTTGATAACTTTTTGTGTAGCCTTCGCGATAATTTATGGCTAAAGTTAATATTATTAGCCGCCGCCGCTCTTACCGCGGACAGAACTAATGTTTCATTAATTAAAACAGAGTGTCCAATATATCATGTTAATGTGCGAGTGATTACACTATGTTCAGCTTTAAATACTTTTTATCGTGAGCAATCAACTTCTCCATGAAATCAGCTCACAGTTAGCCATTTTTCAGACAGTGAGTCATCAAAAGTTTTTCTATGAAAATGTGGTAATGATTTGGTCTGCTTAAGTTAAGCAAGTTTTCAAGTAGAGGCTGGAACAAACATGTAAAAGAAAGGTGTTTTTAGGCAAGTGTGTACACGTTCTTAAATGTTACTTCTAATAATGTAATTTCGTTGTTGTACAGGAGAACGGGCGTGCGGTCCCAGTGCTGGTGGTGGTCGCACTCTCGGGGGTCAAAGTATGCGACCCCGACGACCAGGTAAACATATACGTATTTCACGATATTCTACTACTTCGAGGATTTCTCATACTTGCACTACCAAAAACATATTTTCTACCGCCGTGATTTTTATAACAAAATGGTACATTATTTTTTCCCCCCGCCATTATAGACATTAAGATAAAAATTCTAACATTCCTGGAACATATTTGAGCTGTACGTCCTCTGAGTAAAGGTGGTCTCACACTACACGTACGCTTGTTGCAGAGCGTGCGCATGTGCCACGCGCTGCGGCGCATCTCGTACGCGACGTGTGAGGCGACGCGCGCGCTGTTCGCGCTCGTGGCGCGCGAGCCGCGCTCCGAGCCGCCGCACCACTACTGCCACGCCTTCCAGACCGACACGCCCGAACAGGTCAGTGACGAATACCTTGTGTAATACAACAGGTATGATAAAATTAGTCTTCTTCTTTATCGTGTAGGCAGTAAGGTCTAATGACCCCACACACCCTTATGTCAGATTTTCTAAATCGCCTCAAGGGCCTCTGACATAGTTACCGATATTCAAGATAAACTTTGACTTTGAACTTTGAGGAGAAGAATAGAACTAGTCAGAATACTAAATTGTTCATATAAAGCTGCATTTGCCATGCATGCCTCAGGCTGTATGGACGGGGTGCTCAGTGTGAGTATCAGTTGAACATGTGCCACATGTGGCAAAGTATTCGCGGTGTATACGCGGCTTTACATACGGACATAGTTTGGACTGAAGTGAAATAAGGTCAAGAAGAAGCAGAATTCTTTGCGTATCGCGACTGTCAAACTTAATGATCAGGATTTTAAGCATCACAATCACTAGTTTGTCACATTAAATTGTCATCGTAATGACGTAATGTAAGAATAAAAAAACAATATTCAGTATATTTTTGAATATGAAGCAGCAAACTCTGCTCCAACTCCATAAACTTTCCATAAAATAATCTCATGTCTCAGGTTTTACGACAAAAGAGTTAAGCATTTCCTTGTGTATGTAAATTCGATCTCAGCGACACCTCCGCACACTTTGCACTGGCTTTGCTTCACCCGACACTTTATGCACCTCTGCTAATACCTGCGAGGGCGTATGGTTTTGGATCCATACCGTCGTGCGGCGCGGTGAAGCTGAGTGTCACTTGTTGTGATCCTGTTGTGAGAACGAGAGAAGCTCATCATAAGACAGCTCATGAATGTATAATTTTGTTTCGTTGTTTGCCGGCTGTGCTGTTTTAGCTTGGTTTGTAAATGTTTATAACTTTTCTAGTGGATTGGTTTAACATTCGCAGTTCTTTTGTTTTGGTGCCCGTTTTTAAGACGATCGTTTTTTTCCTCTCTCGTCCGGTTTAAGGATAATCAGTGTGTCAGGTTTTTACAATCTTCTTTAACAAACTTTATTGAGCACCCGCCAATTATTTCGTTAATCAGATAATTATAATTTCACGAAAGGTATCCGCAGATGGTCGTCAATACTTTCAAGTTGCGGAGAAAGTATGAACACTCGACTTTCAAGTATGTACGTAAGTACATGTCGCGTCAAGTTCGAGGTCACACGAGATAAGCTCGCGCTCACCGAGCTTCGACAAAACACGCCTCGGGTGAATATTAAAGGATATGAATAACAGATGGCACGCGTCGCTGAGCTATACAACATTAACGAAGTGACACCACTCTCAGGAACAACTCTTCAGCCACACATTAGAAAATGACGTGCGTGTAGTGTGCATAATACTTTATATTGCTAACTAGCTTTTGCCCGCGGCTTCGCTCGCGTTGAGAAGTATTATTATTAATTAGGTATAGTTTTTGCGGCTTAACTTTTGTTTAGCGTGTGTAAAAAATTAGGGCCTACTAAACTTCTTTGTACACAATATTCTTAACTAATCTGTCATTAGGCGCTAAAACTATCAAGCTATTGGGTGAACTTACTCGTGAGCAAGCAACATAAAACTGTCCATGATAGTATATTTACATCCTCCATCATCCCTTGATTTGCTGTGCAAGGGGTCCCGGGTTCGATTCCCAGGTCGAGCAAAAAGTGTTATTGGGTTTTTCTATGAAATTCTCAGTAGCAGCTCGGAGTTTGGATTTGTGCCCGGTTAATGGCAATAGGCTCGCCCCCTATTACATGGGACCTAAATATACCGGCGAACTGTGAGTGTACATTGGTACACCTCTGCCTAACCCTTCGGGGAATACAGGCGTGATGGTATATATATATATATATATATATATATCATCCCTTATTTTATACCCATGGGGGTTGAATTTATGAAAATCCTATTTAAGCGGACGTCTTCATCATAATAGCTCCAATCTTTAATTTCAGTTCAATCAGTCGAAAATCTAAGAAGATTTATAAAAACTTTCATCCCCTATTTTATCCCCTTAGGGGTGGAATTTATCAAAATACATTCTTAGCGGATGCCTACTTATCTACATGCATGCCAAATTTCAGCCCGATCCGTCCAGTGGTTTGGGCTGTGCGTTGATAGATCACTATGTCAGTCAGTCAGTCACCTTTGAATTGATTTAGATTAACATAAAGTTCTACGTTGCTTATACATATCTGTTAATTCATCGATAGTTGAGGAGCTGCTTCGACATCACGTACTCTTCATGTCTATCCAAATCTGACGTTAATCTTAGGGTTTCCAAGACTCAGGTATTGTAAATCGTTTATGTGGTCTGTCATTGTTGCAAGTCGTCATCAAATGCATGAGACGCGTGCGACATCGTAGGCTCGCTTTCCCATGTTCGTCCACACTTCGTGCGAGGTTTAGCACATCGTGTAAGGCATGTATATTGATTAGCTAGATACGGAGTTGTGTTGTAAGACGTGTCCTCACATTAATGTGCCTGATTTATCATTCGCTTAGTTTGTTGTCTCTATCTTTATCTATTTGTCATGGTATTATACTATGTGATGTTATTATCGCTTTTACAGGCATTTCTTCGTTTATTATTATATAAGACAAGAAGGTATCGTAGGTGGTCGTGATGGGTCGACGGTTGGTGTATAAGAAGAAGCTACTGTCCATCCTCTTGATATATTATCATTGTTAATGTGACTCACCAAAAGGAAAGAAGCATCCTTGATCCGGTCCCCGCATCTCTCTGCAGGATAACTTATAACTTTCCTTAAACGTAACTACTTGCACATCTACACCTCACCGTTATTGCTTCGTTTCGATAACGTTAGTGCCTTTGTGAGGCAACGTTATCATCTCTCGAACGCGCGAACGAAGGAAGGAAATAGCAGTTTAGCTCTTCCTATAATAATATAGAGTTCACTTCAATTTGTGCAGAGCTACGGCAATCATGTCAATATCTTGACTTTTATATGAGAAGATGTCTGGGGGGCTGTGGGCTGCGTTGACAATTTATATCGTGCTTCTACTCATTTTAAAATAGTAAATATGATACCTATTTAAATTGATAGTAGAACAATTATTAATTAATATTATGTATACAGATACGATTGCTAATATTCTTTATAGAACTGAGCGTTTTACTTTTATGTCGACGTCGCCGTATGGCTGAGCTGTGAAATACTTTAATATCAAAGAAAACGATTGAAATTCAAACGTTATGGCTCCCCATGGATTTTATAATTTCCTTTTACACTAGTAGGTAGGTATAGAATTTGTTCACCGTGGTTTTGTTGAACTCAAAATGAAATCAAATAAAATAGAACAGTTTTGCAGCTTCGATAAACCGCTGAGAGAAACAAATGAACCGTGGAGCGCGGATAAGAACGTGTCGAGTAGATTCTTTATACTGTAGTGAATTCAGGCAAATGCAGGTGGAATAACAGCTCACCTCAAGTTGACTTACTCTTCTTCACTTAAATTCTGTAACTGTGTAAATGTTTCACGTACCTACATTTTTTATTTAAGCTTCATACATAACATAGTGCTTGCTTCTGAGATATTGAGATATCAAATATCTTCAAGACAACTTTCATTAGAAACTGATTTGCGGTAAACAATGAACCGAAGTGTTGTTTTTGACTCCATTGACAAGCTACCGCACTAAACTCCAAGTGACAAAAACGTCTAACCAATTCCGGTTAAAAGACTCAAAGAATATTCCATAAAAAGTCCACAATACAGACGCATCTGAAATCTGAATTATGCATCTTTGAAAGAAACCTTTACTTGTCAAGTTACATTGCAGCACAGCGGCGCAAGAAGTCGCGGCGTGTGTAGCACCGCGACTGTTGAACCAGCGCCAGTGGGCAAGTTGTACGGAACCAGAGTGTCGCCACAACTTCGCCCGCCACTCGCACGGAGGTTTAAGAACTGTTGCTAAGCCGAGCCGATATAGAATGCTGTTTGTTCGTAACTTGCATCTTGTGGCGGCTTTGCATACACTTTGTGCGCTGGTGTTCTGCAGTGGTTACAGTGGATGCTAGTTTTATCTAAAAATATTCTGCATTCTCTTTTCTTTCTTTGTACAGTCGGTTGTCAACATTATCTGACCCACCCTAAACACAAACGAAATTGGACCCTCTGCCTATGATAATAAGGTTTATTCAATTTATATGAGCTTATCAGTCAAGTGCTCGAGAACTCGACGAATACAGACACGCATAAACCCACCCAACGTTGTCGGAGCCACCGGCATTATATCATTTTGTTAAGCTATTTTAATCATTATCTCGTTGACATTAAAGTTTAAAACCTTTTAAGTCACCCTACATAATTAGAACCCAATCTTTAATTTCGTGGAGTCTTAACAAGTTCTTGTGGCTTAGCGGTTTGATGTTGGATTGCCGAGGAACAACATGTGGGTTCGAAAACATGGAGTATCAGTTCCTTTAGAGTTATCAGTTTCTTTTTTAATTTGATTTCATTTCTACAATATTGTTTGCATTATTAAAGAACGACCAATATGTTTTAGGCCTTATAACTTATCTTGTAAACAGGTGGGTAAATTAAAAAAGTTTAAGTTCACATATATTAGCTTCGTGAGGTAGATAATAAATTCGTCTACATTATGTGACAAAAGTTACACTACGCCTATTAGCAGTGACTGCGCACACACATTTGTAAATCGTTTCGCATTACTCGTTAAGTATTTTTAAGCAATTTGGTGTAAAAAAGCATGTCGCAGCTTAATGACTATACCAAACATAAAATCATAATATATTTTTACATGAGCAGAATGTTGGAATTAGAGAGATTGGTCGTCGTCTTAATATAGCAGTAAGTGTTTTTTTTTATACCTATTTTATTTAATTGATTGTGATTAATGAACGCGTAGTTGGCTATTTTACTATTACATTTTCAAGTTACATAAACGGTTCCAAAAATGTTTTTTTTTTGTTTTAGAGAAATACGACTGTAGCTAAGACGTTATGGAGACAAAGTAAATATTCAGCGGATTCGTCCAGGGGCAAAAAACATCAAGTATAGTCCCGAATGCGATTGCCCATAAGTGTAACCGCAATGAAACACGATATTTCAGTGGAAACAGTGAGAAGGCATTTACACGCTGCTGGAATAAGGAATTATAAACCGGCACAGAAAATAGCATTGAAGAAGAAGGGTCCGTTTTGCCCAGGAATATTTAAATTTTAATTGGGAAGAAAATATTGTGATCTTCACTGATGAAAAAAAATCATTTAAATCGAACAAAAATGAACGTAACAAGGAACGGTGCGCCATCACTCCGCTACTAATTAATCTAGGATATTTTTAAACACACCATGTAAGTTAATGCTCAATGGATAGATTGTTAAACCATTAAAATGTTGCCAATTACGTGGTGATGTTATTGTTATAAATAGATTTTTTCTATTTAAATGACATGTTTATTCACTACATATAGGCAGCTATAAATCTGTAAAGTATTTCACAGATGAATTAATTTTTTTCTCGATAACTAACTTTCAAGCATAGACATGCCTTTTTTAATGTTTATAAATGGTTAGATTTGATTATGGTATACTCATATAAATTGTTTATTAATTTGGAAATATGTGAGCATTTACTTACTTTATCTTACCTAAGTGTTTTAATGAAATAATAAACATTTTAAATTTGCAATTGTTTAGTTTTATTTCTATGCGTTATCCATTAAAGAAATGTAAAAAAAAGTATAATTAAATAATTAAAAAAGACACCTGAGCAGAAGCTATATTTAGGGTAAACTTGATTTCGAACGTAAACAACAATTAGTGACCACAAGACTAAAGAATTTAAACCATATAGTATACTTTAATAAAGTTTATTCTTGCACAGCACAAGCAGCCAACCTTATCCTCTAGTGCAAATAGAATTTTGTATTTTATCCCTTCATTATTTAATCACTCCATTAAGACATGATAAAAAAAACTACCTATAAAATAGAAAAAAATAAATTGTAAAGAGAAGTTGTTTTTGCAATTTAGTAAGGCAAGGTAAAATATGTTTGCGCGTTGTCACTGCATACCCTTAGTTAGTAGCATTTGAATACCAGTTTTACAATGAATACAAATATTTATTTTTCAACTACCCACATTTTACAAGTTATGCCAAAATATTGCCATTTTAGAAACTTTATATTTGAAGATTATCCGTATATAGTTCTTTACAATAATACAAGAAATACTTTTAGAATAAATTCTAAATTGAAAGCAAAACAATATCTTCGTCGCAGGATTTGATCTCGCAACTTGTCACTCTCAGTCTTATACACAGACCACGAGACCAGAATTACTTGACCGAACTCATTAAAATAAGCTAAATATTACACTTATTATATTATAACAAGTTGTTATAAGATTTAACCCAATGCTAAAGTGATAAAGATCAAATTTGCGTGTGTGTATTATTATTGTATTTGTTCGTTCTCAGTTCTCGAACACTTGACTGATAACCTCATATAAATTGAAATTAAACCTTATTTTCATCGGCAGAAGGACCAATGTCGATTGTGTTTAGGGTGGGTCAGATAATGTTGACAACCGACTGTACATATATGCATACAATCAAGCCTGTATTCCCCGAAGGGTTAGGCAGAAGTGTACCAATGTACACCCACAGTTCGCCGGTATGTTTTAGGTCCTATGTAATAGGGGACGAGCCTATGGCCATCAACCGGGCACAAATCCTAACTTTGAGCTGCTACTGAGAATTTGATAGAAAAACCCAATAACACTTTTTGCTCCTTTTTGACCTGGGAATCGAACCCAAGACCTCTAGCGTAGGAGTTGCGCGTAGGCCCACGAGGCTACCGAGGCAGTTGTTTATTTATAATTGCGGCAGATGGTTAATAACAAAATCGATGGCTGACTTTTGTTTCCTTTTTTTTCATATAGGTAGGTAAGAAGTGCATTCAATCTTATGAATCCACTTAAACTGATAAACGTACCACATTATATTTAATAAATATTGCTAGCTATTTACTAAATATTGGCCGCCCCGTTTAATACTAGGTATCTAGCACATTAAGTTTCCAAGCAATGTCACGTACATAAACTAGTTTATCAATAATTCGATAGCTCCGCAGCCTGCGTCCACTGCAGCTCTGATTCAGATCGAACTAGTTTCAACCAACACATAAACGCACTTAGCCAGCACAACCTCTGCACCAGTAGAGCAGTCAGTGCAGTCAGGGTTCTCGCTGATCATCTAATGCGAGGTATTTATCCGCATTTACACGTACATTTAACTTTTCAACATTTATGACAGATTTCAAGTAAACTTTCTGGTGTCGCGTATTTGATTGACTTCGACTTTGTGAGCTCCATAAAGAAAGTTTGTAGAAGCTATTACCGTTCTGGTTCACGTATTCATTTTCTTCTTGTTTTAAGTAGGTAGCTACTTTTTGTACTTATTCTGTTTTATATATTCATCTCACAATCAAAAATGTTTGCATTGTTTAAATTAACATTATTTTTAGTAGGTAACGGCGGCCTATCTTAATGGAGTTTATAAGCCAAGTATACCTTGGATATTGTAGTGCATAAGTATGTGCGCAAACCCAGGTGCATTTTCTTTTCCTTCACTCTTATAATCCGATGGGACGGCAACCCGACACGTCCGGGGAGAGATTTTGCAGGACTAACGTTCAAACTCCACAGTTTGTCCGATCTAAGAATCGAACCCACAACCCCACAATCAGAGATCGCGCTTGCAACCACGATACCAAAGAGACAGTTCAACTCATAATAATAACAGCCCTTTACATTAAAACAAAAACACTACTAAGTTACTATCGTTTGTTTACATCGACATCATATTACCGCGGGAACTAATAGCCTAATGACGGCTTGACGAATGGTAGCTGTTATACAAACTCAGTTAATGACGATGAGTGACGTGGTGGCATTCGTCACGACTTGTACAACAGTGTCGAGTCATCCGGCGCGCCGCGTCACACGCCGCCATCAGCACTGGGTAGCGGATTACACAGGTTTTTTACTCATTTATTTCTTCAGGTAATAGGCATGACTAGGAAATTGAAAGGTAATGATGATAATTCACGGTAGTTGTATGTAGCGTTGATTACCAGAATATGCAAGTGGATTGCTGCTTCGTTGTATTTCAAGAGACAAAAATCCCACTCTTGTCGTAAATTGTGACTGCACAATGTGTTTTTAAAAGCTCTTACTAACAATATGTATTTTGCCAGAAATGGTAGCTTGCAACTTAATATACTCGTATGACGCAGCTTACCTATTTCAGGAATAAAATCTTCATGCTACCATATAAATCCGACCGCTCATCTCCTCCATAACTCCTGGCTGCACACAATGGTATCAGGGTGTGTTCAGACGAGCCTGTTCGTTTGAATGTGCTGAGCTGACTTGTATGAGAGGAGCAGAAATAGGAGAGTTCACTTGTTTAATTTCCCAAACGAGCTGTAAAGCGTGAATGTTTTGCGTGGACATAACGCAGCAACAACAGATACATGCAGAAGGTTTAATATTACTTTGAAAACCAATTGGAATATGATGTACTTTCTGCTCTCAGCTGGGTAAAGAACATTCTTTAAGTAATCATCCCAATATGATCCGTTGGAGTTATACATGCATATAGGCTTAGTTAATAAAAAAGTATAGCTGGATCACAGGCATATTATTATAACTCTGTTAGCTTGATAGGTATGCACCTGATTCCTACTACGAACAGCAATCTTCTACCTTACCATGTTTAGTGCCAGGTATTAAAAGATACTTTCGATGTTAATAAATTATCAACTAAGAAGATCTATAGGTTCTAGCTTGGTTTGTCGTTTTTAAGAGATATCACTTTATAACCATCACGTAAACGTTTTGTTAACAACGTTTATAGAACTTGTACAAAAATGTCTTGTGAAGTGTGTTTCAAATGAATTGATTTTTACTAAAGCTTTCACAATAAATCAACGGGGTAAGCTCAGCAGCATCAACAAACACTCGATCTCGTGCCGACGTCTGCGTATTTGCGCTACAGCGGCTACACTCGCATGTGATCCTGTCACTTAATTTATTGCCGAAAGCTTCAAACTTCGAAAATAAGCTCACAACGATAATAAACACGTGAATGGCCCATTAATACTTAACTTGTCTTATTGTCACATCGTCGGACATTCTTGTCGTGTTACAATTTAGTTGTCTTTATTTCTGTAATCGGATTAACATCGTCGACATGTTTATTTTGAGAGCAATCGACAGATAGTAAATTTTCGGTTTGTTGTCATTCTTTAGTCGGCAAGCGTGACTGGGTCTCACAATATTTGTTTAAAGCTGACTGCTGTGCTATGTTAACTAAGTAAATCGTGATTAGAGAAATATAGCTAGAGGAAGAGTGATAAAACTTTGACCGAAAGTTCCATACTGCACTTTGTCCGTGCTGGGCCTTTTGTGCTATCATTACGTGTGGGCAGGAGAGTGCGCGCGCGCCGCACATTCCTCCGCGCACGACCTTGCACGACGCACTGCGGGGGAGGGGGGCGGGGGCACATTCCTCACAACCGCGTCCCAAATAGTAAACACTGCAGTTTCATAAACGTCCGCTATCGTCAGCTTCATCTAGCTGTCCATTCATACGTCCCTCCGCGCACCGACAACGGACGGAAAAAAGCTCCTGATGAATTACCGACCATTATGCTATGTTACTTTGTTTCAAATAAACCCGCCGCTGCTGATTGCTCGCCAAATGAATAACTATTAACATTGAATGTGAATTGTTCGATCGATAGCGGTTGAGGTCCCATTAAATTATCATTAGGGTCCTCTGTTTAGGGTCATCAACCGTTCGTCCGCTCGCAGAAAAGTTCGACGCCTTATAAAATTAAAAAGAAAAGGAGTATACGACACAGGTGCGCGGGCGCTCGCGTTTCCCATTGTGCCTGCGCCACTTACCGTGAAGGCTTTAGTAGAGCTCAGAACGAGTTTGTTGCGAGCATCTCTCCGAGTTCAGTCGCGTTCCAGCTCTCGAGAAGCGCGCACGTCGGTCGTGCCGTGTAATAATATTTACAACGCGCGTGTCATTCAGTGCCGTCGTCGTGGTGATTGATTGTTTGATCACGGCGTGTCTGTGGTGTTACCCGGCGTGTAGTGAGGTGTGATTGACCTGTGAATAGTTCGAGTTTATTGTTCGTAACTAATCGTGGGAGCTTTCCTCTGGTATGCAACTGTATGCTTTTGTGTAGCTGTATGGAGAAATTCCTCTGTTTTGTCTTGTTAAGCACCTTTACTGTACTCAGCCTTATCTTCGATTACGGCATCTATTTGGTATGTTCTGTCAGATTTAGCGTGACATGCAACAGTCAAATCGCCTAAAATAACGTCGGGCCTGTATTTACATCCAATGTTTTTGCCGGTTGTATAAAAAGTGCCACAATAGAGAGGCGGGTGGTCGTATATTCGCTCCCGCTGCACTGTCTACCTGATCTTTTAATTACAGCTCCCTTTGTGTCCAGCCAGCGTTTTGTTTAGCAGCTATTGTGCTCCCCTTTTGTCTCTTTGACTGTCTATATTTGTACACTAATCATAATCCGAGGCAACTATTTGTGTAAAGGATAGAGCTTCCCTCTGTCTGCGGCAACATTATACTGAGCTTGAAAATTAAACGTTGTGTTTGGAGCTCAGATAAAAGATGTTCAAATGAGAATTAAGTATATTTAACTTTTACCACTGATTAAAAACTAGCCACATGACAGTCAACTCACAATGTATCCAGTACGGCCTACGCATCTTGGCGGTTCTGAAGTTAGCTGTTTGGCTGCGCAATGGATCGTTAAGGAACAAAATTGTCTTCTGCGCAGCTAATCGGCTGACTCTAGGATCGCAAAGATACGTTCGCCGTCTGTATATTCGTTTAGATTGAACTAAACTGAAAGACTTACAATCCGAAGCTTATCACATAAACTTATTGATACTTGTATCAACAACAATATGGATATACTCATACATTAAACAATTTTAACTCAGCACTTAAAAAAACCTAGTCTTCATCTGTTACTTATCGCCATTTTTATTAACTCCAACATCTACTAGCAACTGTACAGCATCAACGGACAATACATCAACAGCATCATATTTATGTGGTACGTCCGCAACGCCGGGGTTCACCACCGGAGGTCGTATATTGCTTATTTTTACGAGGCGTCACACACCGCGCCGGTCCGTGCCCATCCGTCCCGGAGCTGCTCATCTGTTGTGATGCCCGTCATTGTTTCACCGCCATTGTACCCGACTTTATTGACTGACCAGTTATTGTTTGCGGAAGTTCAAGCTAAATATCTTGGAATGTAAAGGTCTCCATTGTTTTGGATTCTGTGATCTTGCCTTTAGGGGAGTTAGTAGCTCCACGTTGTCGATGTTAGCTAATGATTGCACAATGCGAAAAAATGCTATCATATTTCAGTAAAACTTTAAAGAAAAAAAACGACAAAACTGTACATTTAGCTTGATATTTGTTTCTACTTAGGCATACGCCATAAAAATATAAATAACAGTGTTCATAAAAGTATATTCAAGTCCTGTTTCACTTCAGTGACAGATTTATACGCAGACACACCTCCCGGTGGACTACACACACTACACACTCTACTACACTCTTTTTTGTTTATTCTCTTGGATAATAATATTTCTGAGTGTAATGGATCGCAATCTGGCAATTAGTGAGTATGTACGCAAGAGATATTTATAAAGGGAACAATATTTCAGACAATTTACCATTTACGACATATTACGCAATATCTTAGAACTTGGAAGCGTAATAAAGAAAGCAATGCAGACATTTAAGTTGGGTCTAAATTAAAATTACGCTTTATTAAGTTTTTGGCAGATATCTGGCATATGGAATTCCATGAAAAAGGTAGTGTTGTGAATACCTGTGTAAGACAATCTCGGTTAATTAACCGTTTAATATGGCGTAACTTGATAACGCGCTCAAAAGCCGCCGAATTCTGGGAACCTTCGCTCCGGTACAGATTGTCGAACATCGGGTTGATAATGTTTTTGCTATTTTTTGGCTTGGATTTTGTCTTGCGCATAATATGTGCACAAAACTTGATAAAATAAAAAGGAAAAAATACTGGAATACAATTATTGTCAGAAGGAGTTCGCTTTTGTATCCTAGGTACATGAATCTACACTACGATTTATGTAAATCTTTATTTAAATTCGGGTCATGTGGATTTTTAGTTAATATCTAAAATTGATTTATTACTATTGAAATCTGTATAAAATCCTTATAAGAGTCTGTTTAAATCTTATCTAAAACTAAATACCATAATCAAAACACCCAAAACAGAAGACAATAAATTGTTTCCTAAGAATGTAATCGTCGCTGATTGGTCGGTATCCGGCATTAATTATAAATTCTACACTAGACAGACGTCGGCGTCCGCCTGGGAGCGCTACAAATTGAATAATAGCCCCCTCAAGAGCCGCCGCCGCCGCCGCCGCTCATGCCGCACCGGATCACCAAACCCGTGGATTACTTACTGTTAGTCTGTTATTGCATTATCATTTACAACGTTATTCGTGATTATTCTACAAACTAAATATTTTTCACTTTTCATTTTACACATTTGTCTATTTACCTATGCCTGTCTTCCGTCGTTTCCGACTCATTCATTCTTACTTGAATTTTCAACTTTAGTTTTGATATCAGTTTTCCAATATCCCGACTCGAACATCCTAAGCGTTTTATTTTGAGATTCTCAAAGTAAAGTATTATAAAGTAATACACACAGGGGTATGAAGTTACTAGAAATTGGAGCAAAAACAATTTAGGCAGCGTTCTATTTAATATTTTCAAAGTTAAAGCGTTTATTGCGAACTGAATATACAATTATTCAGTTCGCAATAATCGCTTTAACTTTGGACATGACCCGACAAACCATATACCTAATCAGCATATTTTTCAAACATTTTTAATCCTCTGTACCTGCCATATATTATCACGAAATATGTATAGAAGGCCTCGACTTTTCTATAAGCTATTTGATACGGACGAGTTGTGTTGGATTTTTCGTACATTTCAAATTCTATTTGAAAACCTATGCGTTTAACCGTTGTTCAAGAACTACGTACCTGGATGTTATTGCATTGAAGTCTATTGAAAACTGAGCTGCAGTCATTTAGAGGCAAATTGAATGTGGTTAACAACCGGCGGGCACAACTAGGTTTATTATAATGTGGAAAGAGTATTGGTTGCTGAGTTGTGTAGATTTTGTTTAGAACCTGTGAGAAGGTATTTGTTTACCGTTGGCCATGTTTTCCCAGGCAATGTGTTTACAGTATTTAACAACTTCTTTTATCTTTTATCTACTAATACATTTGTAGGTACAGTGGGGTTGCTCATTAAACTGTAAGCTTGGATTCGAAAATTCTTTTTTTTATTCAACTGGATTTACAAAAATTCCAGGCCATCATTATGATTAATGCAATTAAAATAATAACATAGTACCTATAATTAAAATTAAATAAATCATAATGGCGGCAGTAATGAAAGCTTATCTAATGAGAAAGTTATTAATGCAGTAAAAGCTTTCCGTACAACGGAATGTACTCATTAATACAACTACTTCCTTCAGATAGCGAGGGCTTATTGATGATAATGACATCACTAGGAACACCATCACTAGGATTTCCTCTCTAATCTTGTGTTTCCTCATTGGATATAATACAATAACGTTGTGCTTTGAGCAAATAATATTGTAACAGAATTCATGCTACTCAATTAAGTCCTTATTACTGTAGCTACTGAATATAGAGACTGTATTGATGTAGTGGTGATATTACAATTAAATTCGCAAATATTGCGACTTGGTCTGCAGTAGCAGTAGGGTTGATTGGAGTCTTGTCAAAGTAAACATGTCTTGCAATTTTGTAAATTATAACATCCTTTTCCTTTGACGTCCTGCGGCTGATATGATGATAAACACATTTTTAAAGGATGTTTAAATCATCATCATAGGCAATTATTGCCTGTATAGCAAACTATTTCTTTGAATGAACGTCAGAAAATGAAAATCAATAAGAAATTCTCGGGAAAATATCTTCGTGGAACAAGTTACTGACGTGTATTGGTGTTGGTGGTTTGTAGATTGGTGAAGATCAAACAACACGTGGTGTTGTGTAAATACAGAGCTATCGGTGGGTGAGCAGCGGCCGGGGCGGCGTGCGTGCGCCGGATGTGCCGTGCGTGCGCGGAGATACTCAGCTTGGGGAGACAAGCGGACTTAAGTATAGAGGGATAACATTTAAGAGTTACATTTACATGTTAAGAATAATACTAATTGTCATTTCTGAGGAGTATTATAACCAAAGCATACATACATACATACATAAACTCACGCCTTTTTGCCAGGGTAGGCAGAAACCACAGAATGCCACCTGCTATGACCATTACATACTCCTTTCCATTCATACATCTGGTCATACAAGCATGCCGCTTGCTAAAGTACCTCACCACTAATTTATATCTATAAACTAAACACAAGTTTCAATTAAATCATTTACCATTAAAAAGACTGAATGATAGGAACCCAGCAAGATACTGGGTCTAACATTATTATGCACATTCAATAATTTCGTTCCACCTCCAACAATTTGACACACTTCAGTATTTATATCTTAAAGATAACTTTACGCAAGTATAATTCGGATAACAAATAACGACAACTATAAAAACATAATGACCGGATTTAAACCGGAACTCGTACCGAAGCCCACATTTCACAAGACTCTTTAGAACCGAACAAGATCGTAAAACAGTCAATAAGCCCATGTAACTGGTGACGTCATTTATTCGTTTTATTAACTTTAATGGCACTTGACGACTTTAGTACTGGCCTGGATGTGCCGGGATTATACGCGGGACGACTACTGTGTGAGGGGAATCTAATGAAGTCATCGTCATTTATAGTTTTGGAGAATCTTGTTGATCGTCCCAACATTATGGAATCAACATGCAAAAGCTCGCGAACACTTGCATGAGAAGTTGGCAGACTCGTCTCACAATTAATTTGTTATATTTCTCCACCTATGTATTCTTATCTCTCCCTACTTTATACACCTATTCTGTTTGTAAGTATGTATTTGTTATATTTTATTCTCAGAAATTTTCTGTTTCTTGCACTTACTTTTTTCTGTCTCTGCATCACCCTGAAGTAGAATGGTAGAAAATGCCTAAGGCATTAAGCTTTTGTAAGGTGTATTTTATTTATACATTATGTATGTGTATTTTATATATTATTAAAGTTTAACAAATAAATAAATAAACATGTGCAGTTGATCACACAGAACTGTTGAGAGATTCACTTTGAAAATATGACTCTCGGTACAACAAATCTTGTCCAATTTGATGATACACGACTACCTACCATCCTTTTGTCAATCAATTTGACAGTATTTTTTGTATCAAGTTAAGGACAAAGTGCTCCGTAGTCATTTGTCTATTTTTAGCTAGTAACGTTGAGTCAAATGTCACTTCAACTAGCTTCATGACAGGACATAGGTACTTTCGTCCACTTTGTCTTTATAGTTCTCGCGTCACATAGCAGGTGCTACGCGTTAAACATTTCACAGTACCTAAGCTTGTATGATTGTTGTCAGTTTTATTTAAGTTATATAAACAGCTACATACAGTAGTTCATAACCATTCATAACTGTATAAATGTAATTCTAAGTTATCTTACAGTCCGAACAAGAAAGTCAAAAATAATGCTAATAAAATGTTTTAATGGGAGGAATGCACTTAATAAATAATGTACTCACAATATTAGAGAAGCTTTTAATTAATTAATTTCCGTCATTAATTCCCGTCACAGACATCACCGCCTCCCAGTCACTCGACATAAAGATAAAAGTGATAAACGCAACAATTTCTAAGCGGAAGAGATCAATAAAGTTGGTCACAGACTCGCAGCACATTCGCCGCACATCAAAGTGTTTCCGTCTGTCGACGGGTAGAAATAACGTTTACTGCCAGAAGGTAAACACAATACTAGTAGTACATACTGTGTGTAGTGCGCGTCTGTTGTTACAGTTATCTAGTTCTGAACGCATAGATCTGCTGAAACAGTGCACTTGGATGAATGAGTTCTTGATTGATTTGCAAACGTATTACAAACTGATGAATGATAAATTGCATCGTATTTGTTTTACATCATGTTATATCAACCTAATACGTGAAAAGGTTATCAAAACATGAATATTTAAAGCGAATATATATATCAAAGTCAATAGTAGAACTTCAAAAAGAGCGGCCAAAAAGCTCGTTAATAGAAAAGTAACAGATTCTGCTGAACTATAACAAATGAAATAACTTGAATCATAAAGAAAGTGTGCTAGAATTTGTAATAAAGTAACAAGGCGCTCAAAACCATCTCGGACTTAATAACACTCTTCTTGTAGTAGCTTCATACAGAAGTTTTTATAACAAGATTTCAATGAGTTCCGAGCGATCGATTGAACAACACTGGAGTAATAGCGAGCTTTACAGCGTGCTTCAGAGCTTTTATTAACATTCAAAACGTTTCACGAGATCTTGAAGAACCTTCAATTTGAACATTACTTTTAATTTACTCGAGGTTATGAAACTAGTACCTACCGTTTCTGTTACTGTGAAATATTTCAGTGCACCAGCTGATCAACGTCTTCTGACTTTGTTGAGTTTTTTCATCTTGACTTTAGACTATGGATTATGTTGTTGATTTATGGTTCAGCAACATAACTGCTGAGTTATCTCGGAGTGACTCTTATGTTCTTTCCAACATAGGCCTATAAATATGCAATGGAGTAAAATTACGCTTACAGATTTGTTTTCATAGTGAACTTATAAAAGGCCGTAAAATGCACATCAGTGTCACAATATTATAACCAAAATAAGTGATGACAATGTCGGAATGTGCAGCATTTTCGCGTCCCCGCGGGTCCCGGCTGCAGGGCGCGGGGCGCTCCGCTCGGTCACGCGCGGCCGCCCATGCCCTCCATAATATATTACATTACCTCTCTGGTTCCCTGTCCCCGTGTTCCTCGAACTCGCCGGTACCGATATGTCCTCGATTCTAAATCTCTCGTGGGTTTTGTTGACTTTTGAATTCATGAAGATTTTTATGACGCCGTGGTGTATGGAACTGTGAGAAGAATAATTTGGTTTGTTCAGAGATAAATAGTCAAACACTCTTTGATTGCATTTTGAACTTGAGGTTGATAGTTGTATGGTATTTGTTATTCCAGGTTATTAAAATCTTCTACCTGCCAATAAACGATAATCGATCGGAGAGTCCGAATGAATATTTTTGTGATTAGATCATTACACCTACGTAAGGATACAAAAAAATGTGACATCATGCTATCTCGAAAACCTGTTTTTTTGGCGAAATCCATAACGGCAATAAGCAAATAGTGTGCACTGAGGAGTAACGTAGTGTGAAGCTGTGCCACACGTAGCCTCTAGAAGTATAATGACCAGTTGGTAATCGTTCAAATCCTCGTAACCGCTCGTAAAGCGCGTAACGCCTCGCAGCTATAACTCAGTTTGCGTGCGGAGAGATTTACTGCGCGTTACTTCCCGTCCTCAAACAACGCGGGGTCAGATTCGTACCAACTTAGCTCCAACTTCGAATGTTTCCCCAACTTAAGCGTTTCCTTAGAGGTTTCCTGCTATTTAGTCGCTTAGGATTTTGCCTTTTGTTAGACTTTTCATTTCTAAATGTTTTAGGTTGTTTTCATGGGGTTTCTTAGGGCAATAAGTGCCCTCCTTTTTGATCAAATATGTTTAAACAATATTATGATTTGATTACACATATCTACCTAATCCCCTAACCCTAATCTCTTCAAAGTTAGAATTAACACACTCCTTATGAGTAATTTCACTTAATCGTTGACTTTGTCTCTGTCGTCTTTGACCAAGGCTAGAGTAAAGAGCAAGCCCACCTCAAATAAAGAAAAAACTACACATAGTAATTAATGTAATGCTCTATATATTACAAAACGAGTCTCAAAATATTTAGAGCATTATAAAACTGGTTCGCCAGTCATTACGCAGTATAGTGCAGTTCGCAACAGTTGGTGTATCGTTCACACTTGCTACTAGTGCACTCGGTGCACCGCTCATAGCATGCGTCGGTCGTAAACATGTAACAGATGGCTCGGAACCGAAATAAATTATGTTTATAAGATATTTACATCCTAGCAGTATATGTGAATTATATAAGCAGCTTCTAATTGTAAGTGAATCATTATTTTAGGATATTTTAAGGCACCTTTTTATGTGACACATTTTATTTATTTCTTCTTATCATTCACGATTATTTGCAAAAGACTAATCTCCGGTACAATTTTGTAACAATCTAATCATCCAATAGATATTTTTTACTACTTAATAAAAATTCTAATTAACCCTGATTATCTGAATCCATCTCTTAGTTTGAAGTCTGACCTTTCACTCCTTCTGTGAATTCTATGGTATATCTATAGAAGCAGGTCCACGAAGTGGTTAGATGCAGAAGGTTTATGAGGAAGAGCCTCATAGTCATTCTCGAACGACAATAAATATTGAGGTGTTACTACTGGCATAATCAGCATCTTCTCTTTAGCGTATAGATGGCAAATTAATAAAAATAACATAACTAAATTAAATATTATAATTAAATATTAACTAAAAAAATACATAAAAATTAATATATTTAATACTAAATTAAATATTATATTATTCTCCAATACCTAACTATTTATTATGATCAATCGTTTGGGTTTGTATAATTCATATTATAGTACAATCTAATTGTTGTGGGCCAATTTTTTTCCAGTGCAGAAAGTGGCACACTATTTCTTTGATTTTAGCCTTTATTTGGTTTACCCAAGACTGCCTAACCCTGTATACGCCTTATTAATTTGTGTTGGTGACTGGATGTTCTGGCTCACCTGGTCCGTTCGCAGCGCACGTGTTCTGGACAGGAAACAGACGCGTCCTGCGGGAGCACTTCCCCAGATAACGCCGCACGCCCGAGCGAGCGCACAGGGGTGAGGCGCCACAGTTTAATTAATACGTGATTGTATTGACTTTGAAACAATCTGTGTTCACATTATTGTAAACTTTCATGTTTATCTGACATGTTCTTTAATATATAAAGGACGCCAGCGTATAGGAAATTACTTGTCGACTTAAATTGTCTGTATATTCAAATATAAATATTGTCAATAGCACAGCTTTATGTTGAGTGTCAATTTCCTAAACAAGGTATTTCCCTAACGGAACAACCTATACCTACCTTTATTCACAGTTTGTCTAGCGTTTTTATTCAAACTATTTTTTGCGTCGCTATTGCGTAACCTGACCTCAGCAGTGTCGTGTCTGGAACTCGTCTATTCAATGTACGATTTGGACCTAAATTGAGGCAAATGTTCTAGATTTTCTTTTTCCTTTTTATTTTACGTATCGTGGCTTTTGCGTATCGTGTCTGCGAGGCATCAATTCTTTGCAAATGTATCTAGATTGAGTTTGACTAGCCTTTTTCATTTTGCTGAGAGTTTTTAAAAGACAATTTGTGGAAATTTCGCTGTACAGAGGAAATTACGGTAAATCAAATAATGAGATATCGCTAAAGGAAGTGTCTTTAGAATTAATAATAAAATGATGATTTAGTCACAATTCAGTTGTGACCAGTGATAAAGTACCTGAGTGATGACATTAATATTTCAGAGCGCGTGTGTTGTGTTGTTTTCCGTGTCAGTCCGCGAGATGTTGTAGGGAAACAAAAGAATGCATAGGAGAAGCCCTCCACTTACACTGATGAGTTTTTCAGAACTTGAATATTAATATGTTAAGGTAATACCTACTTGATTTTTTTAGAAGAAGCAGAGGAACCATAGTTTCGATATTCAGTATGGCTTGCGCAACGGCTAACCCGATTGCTTCGAATCCCGTACGAAACAAATATTTGTATGACCTACTGTTAGTTGTTCCGGGTTCAGTGTTTGTGCATTAGAGATTTATGTGTAGACACACACGCACAGTACAGCAACATGTAGGGCAGCGATAAGAAATGCAGAGCCACATAAGATAATTTTCAGCTCTTTTTTAGGGATTTTGTAGGTTTATGTAGATACTGTTCCATTCCGCGCCATCCCTATC
The DNA here is from genome assembly GCA_932526535.1 of Caradrina clavipalpis. NCBI lineage: Eukaryota > Metazoa > Arthropoda > Insecta > Lepidoptera > Noctuidae > Caradrina > Caradrina clavipalpis. The sequence continues at coordinate 16,877,543 of OW052096.1, read as the reverse complement.
GAATCTGGCCGCCAAGAGAAAGGGTCACGGCTGCCATAGAAATGCCATAAAGCCAGCAGCTACCCTCCTAATGTTATGAGATGTAGCCCTCGCACAAATTGACCGAGCCGGCGAACTCTCAGACATCAAGTAATGCTACATTCATCAAGTTGAGAGCAGGCCTCACTTTTATTGTGATTATTTCTTGGTTTTTCCTTTGTGGAACTAACTGAGGGTTGGATCACGTTTAGTCTTTGATTACATATCAACAACAAGCTCTCACAAGTACTCCGAGAGGAATGTTGTGTTAGTAACGCTGCTACTGTGTGTTGGTTTAATTATAATTATTGCATCGACGTAGAACGTAAGTGGTAAAACGGTTACCAGAAGATTGCGTTCAATGCCAGAATGAATACGGTTGGAAGTCAGAAAATATGAAGAAAAAGTCGAGATTTACTTTGACATTATTTGTAACTAAATTAAGTTTAAGAGACAAAGACATGCGTGATTTACTTGAAGAGTTAGGTTTTTGTATTTTTTTTAAAATTATTGAATAAAAAGTTCATACAGACTTAGATGCTTTTATACTAAGTCAAGTTTAAATAATTATTGTTTGTTGTTGAGTTTCCGTTTGTTTTCTTTTCAAAATCCGGAAGCGTGTCACTAGATACCGCGCAATTGTCGTGTCTTGTCGCGTCGCGGTCGCCGCGTCGTGTAGCACCGAATAGTGCCGACTAGCCGGCTCGCACTGACTCGGGTAAAGCGAAGTAAACAAATACCAATATATTCAAGAATCTGAGCTTTCAGTGCGGTGTCTTTGATAGCGACTACAATAATGACTACTTATATAATGAGAACTGTAAGAGTATGACAAACTTGTCAACTTGATGATGGGAACTTGGGATCAGTATAAATCACATGAGAAAACATCTAAATTATTATTGGGAGTTGCAGGAAAGGTTTTGTGCAGCCGTAAGACATTGCAGTTTTTTGACGCTAATAGTCCCGAAGATTAGACATAAACAGAGGATATTGTTTAATTCATAGTGTCATAGCTAGCAGTATGACCACTTCGCCCTCTTCGGTTGAGGAGCCGCCCCGCGCGTCGCAATCAATTCGCACGCATTCGGCGGCGCTCGATTGAATTACTGTAGTGTTTTGCGGCTCGCATAAAATGTAAATGAAACGATCGCAATCCTGTTACAGTCGGATCGATGCGGACGACGACTTGCGGCTTGCGTGTACACGCACACAGACAAACATACACGGGAAATATGGGATGGTTAATGTGTTTGTGTTGTTGCATTATACGGACAGTTTAGAGATTTCTGCAGCCGTTTTTGGATTGATCAGGATATAACTTTATGTAATTTCTGAAGTAAGAATTATTTGAAATTTTTAACGCTTTAAAGTTCCGAACCTTAGAGCTGAAGTTAAAATCTAAAAAAATTTCAGCCATGCTAAAATAACATAGTTTGGGGTCCCTCTAAAACTTGCATAGGACACAAAGTAACAATACTGCCTGCGATTTTCGAAATCATTGACTTATTCAGACACAAAATATTAATAGAATATTGCTTCATTATTATTTCTATCTTTGACTAAAATAAAACAGTTATACTTAAAGAAAAAAAAAACTATTTCACAGCCGTCACTAGGCTCGGGGCTAGCACCATAGAATGTTGTATGGCGACCAAACTAGTTTCACATCCACTGGACATTTACATTAATAATTAAGACGAGACATTAATATCCCGACCACTTGATGAACACCACAGATCTATAATAACATCAATTAAATAACTTTAGTGAGCGAATTATTATTTTGATGACTTCGAATGTTACAATATCGACATCTTTATATTATTAGTATTATTTTATGGCATTTCGGATATGAGGTGAGACTAATTTATTGCCATTTTATGGCCTCCTAATTTAAACAAACCAATAAGGTCCGCCTGCCGTTATAAATATAACTGTGCATACGCCTCGTCTGGGACGCCGAATAGTAGCGTTGGCATTTGTTTCTATGTGTATCTAATTCTTGAATATCGTATGGTCATTGTTCCTCCATAAATCTGTCACGTCTCCTGTAAATAGGCCTCCTCCACACAACAATACAATAGATGTTGATGGGGATAATAGGTGCAATCACCGCGCTGACAGAACGATTGGATAAAGAGTTATTTTGTCGTGACTTTATAATATTTATGATAACTTCTGTTTCATTAGGGCTGTTATTGTAAGTAGCATTTTGTGTTCGTTAAGTACCTCTGTGAGTTGGGAATTAACTATAACATACGGTTTTAAATTACCATAAAACTAAAGAGATTAGTTACTTAGTACCAATCGTTGTGTACATTCCAGTCAGTATTATGCGGTTCCCGTTACGACGCATAGCTAATTAGTTCATATCTCCTTCTGTATGCTAATGCCGGCCTGGTACTTTCACTGGCTGACGTTAAGTATATATATAAAGGCGATTATAGTCATTGACAGTATTTTACTGTAAGATCTTGATTGGGGGCCGTTTCGTAAACGTATTTTTAATACATTATAATGCGGATTGTTTGAATAGAAAGTCCTACTTAATCCTGAATAATATATAGATTTGTGAAATTTGTAACTAATCGTGGTGAAACACCTAGATGCTAGGTTCTATGCTATGTCTTAAGAATCGTTAAATTCGAATCTAACTAATTATGTTTTGTATGATAATTGAAAAAACAGTATTATCTAAGTTAATATATTATTAGTTAAATGCTAAGAGGGGCTCGTGGAAAACAAAACGAATGTAGGTAATATTTTCCGTTTAATGGAAAAACTACAAACTGTGTAAAGAAACTAGAGCAGGGTCAGCAACTGAACGACCCCACGTCTCCCGCTAAGCCGTAACATTTGACAACAGATATTATGATAAACTGTTCAGGAGTTGTGGCCACATGTTGTAAGTTTATTCACAAAGAAACCGCCCGATCCCGAACGCTCCGCACGTCTCATGCGAGTTCAACTACAGTTTCAAAGCGTTACCAAACTATTTAACTACTTACCATAATGTCAAGTTTGTTGGTCGTTATCAATTAGCTGCTGAGGTTGACCGGGAGTGTGATGATATGAGCTGTTGGCGTAGACAGGGTGGTCGGATTATAATGGGATGGTATAACTTTGAGTAATTTTGCTAATGTCATGATTGGGATGGCCGATGCTTATGTGAAAACTTAGTGGGGCATATCGTCATTAGTGTGAGGCAGTTGGTCATTATAGAGTTATTTCATGAGAGCTGGAAGTCAAATAAATCGCTCGAACGAACGAATCGATAGCTACTCGATATCGTAAAGTTAAAGAGACAGAAAATAAGCTCACGCCATAGAAACCAAATAACGTCAGAAAATGATTATAACAAGGAAAGTAATAGTTATAATTTTCTGTTAGACGTGACATTTAAGCAATTATGGGTTATTTAGTATGCTCTAGGTAACATGAACTCGTTTGGTTTTTGCTGCAAACCATTTCAGATACTTAAGTGAATACTAGAATTTTAATTATAGTTTTTATTCCCATAACAGGCCCGTAGCAACATTCCACGTGTATTCCATGTACATGAAGCGCTACATTATGTACTAGGGAGGCAGGAGGCAGGAGCCAGTGCTCCGTGCGGTAAATACGCGGGCCCGCATTATGATGGATGCGCGCGCGCGGACCGCATGCCTAATTAAGTAATTAAGATGAGAAGATAGCCGCTCATGTAGATACCGGCCGGATCGGGACAAAGGGTGGAGCAGGACAGTAGGATCACCCTGTGCTGTCGTTGGCAGAAGTTGCGTGCCAGAATGTGGTTTAAAAACCATTAGATTGATTTGCAACCGATTCAGTTAATTGCAAATGCAATGATAGCTAAGTCACTGTTTACGTTCTTAATTTAGGATAACATAGAATTATATGAAAGAGAAGGAAGGCAGTGATAGCATGACGGCTGACAGGACCAAGTAACATGGGATAAGGGCAGGAAGATGATAATGATGAATTCAGAATAACATAGGTACTTACTATTTGTTTTAAACAGATATTATTTACCTACATTATGTCTATAAATCTATGCCTCATGTATGTCATAACTTTATAATAAATACGAAGGGAACATTTTTCATTGTCGAGGGTAATTCGAAGTCCCGTTTCTTATAGTTCTCAGTTTCATATAATTACAAAGGTATAAATAGTGAAGTACTAAAGTAGCAATAACATTACGGATGAAGATTTATTATAATGTTTTTTAAAGTACACTTTAGATAGAGCACAGAAAAAATAGAAGCTCATTAAACGTAAGAAGTAATGTCCAGTAGGCAAACAATTATTGTAATAGAAACAAATAAAGAACCTTGCACAGTGGTTGCTTATTTTTGCCATTATTTGTTACTGTACCTAACTAAGTCAGGGAACTGTTCCACTGACACGTTTGTGGAACATGAGGGAGGCTCCACATCCGCTCACAATTCGCTGTGGTTTTGTGAAATTAAATCATTACGTTCAACCTAATCCGCACCGGCCCGCAACGCACCGCACCGCACCGCACCGCATCGTTGTGGCCGCGTCCGTTTATAGCGGCGCATTGTTATTGCATTAGAGGGCCACATGGAAAATGTATGATGCCTACCCATTCATACTCGCTCCTCCCACGAAATAGGAAAGTACAGAACGTCCACGATTAATGGACCATAAAATTCACATAGGTGATAGGTATTCGAGTACATAATATTTTTTATAAAACTGGAATTACCTCCTCAACTTTTCTTTTGATTGATTCCTAAATAATAGTTAACACTATAATGAGCAGGTAGTTTTGTAATAAAATGTACAATTTTATGAAACTTGAACTGCATTTCACTTTCTTTGTTTGTGTTTGTCAAGGCCATTTTTCATCTTATCACATCTTGCATGAACTGGTTTTTCTCTATGTTTCTGTGCAACGTGTTCACTGTAACGTACAATGACAGAATGTTAACGTCGGAAACGTTAATAGGGATGTTTTCCCACTTCAGTGGTTCATTGTCTGCGTCGTGTCGGTTCTACAATGTGAGGTTTTTACTCAGAACTGGTGTTCATTAGCAAGACCTGCTTGTGTGTGAGTGGTGTTTATGTCACCGGAAAATAACAAGATCCGTAAGTTTATCAATTTACTAGGAAGTTCATAAACTTTCGTAAGATTCTAAACGGGAGAAAAATTTTAATATTTTACGTCCACATTTTCGTAAATTTATCAATTTCCGACGTCATACGGTAAATTTATAAACTAACGAATATCTATTCGTAAGATTTTATATGGTTCGACCAATCACAGAAACTCTTTTAAATATACGATCTTTGAAATACGTAAAATAACACACTGCTCTCTGATTGGTCAATGTTCATAGTGGCAATGCTTGTGTCCAGCTGGCGGCCGCGAGGAAGGAGAAGTGACACGTGACAGCCAACCAATCAGATCGCGCGTAGCGTTTGATTACTGCTTACTTATTATTTTACGAGTGAGTTCAGTAAGTTACGAAAATGTGGACGTAAAATATTACAATTTATCTCCCGTTTAGAATCTTACGAAAGTTTATAAACTTCCTAGTAAATTGATAAACTTACGGATCTTGTTATTTTCCGGTGACATTTACATGCCGCTCATATCTACTGTGAGAGATGTTCTCAGTTGAACTTTCTTAAGAAAATGTATTGCTGAAAATCACAGCAACCATTATCTATAGTGCTTGAGATACATGTGTATAACTAGCTATTTTACGGATAAATTTTTACGGATCCTTAGCACTCAGAGATTCCGTATCGTAACTTACGACTATCGGCGCAAAATATTGTAGAATTGGGCTTGGAAGTTAATAATATTATTAGAATAGATTTAGGTTTTTCGAATCATATGAAATTATGTTGTTCTAATTTTGTTTGGAACTAGTGAATATAATATTCATTTATATACATTTGTTGTAATTTAGAACACATGCAATAATAAGAAGCATGGACCTCGAACCAAAAACGACCAATACTTATTCGTATTACTTACAAGAATACGAATGCAAAATTACAGGAAAAGGAAGCTAATTGTTTGTGAATGCATTCACCTCTGTTCTATATAACTGCCATTCGAGTCAGTTTCCTGCGAACTAGAAAATTATCCTGTCACTGAGACCCGGCGGCCGAGACTGTTTATTTATATAATTACATGCTTTAGAAAACTGTACCAATTTGCCAAGCCTATTTGACCAATAAAACAAGCGAGTTTAAACCTTGTTGCGTTGATTTAGAGATGTGTTAGCCGCAGATGGTTGGTAAAGCACAGGTCCGCCCTTAGGCCAGTCAGTGCGGTTGCAATTATAACGCAGTTGTTCGCTCGAGCAACCGATCGTTAGGCGAGTGCTACCGGCGACACGGCCCGCCGTCCGACCGATGAAGAAACATCACTGTTATCGGACTATTCCAAACTCCTTCTTACTAACGGTGGCAAAAGTTGATGTCTACAATTAGTTTCGACGCCGCCATCTTTGATGCTTCCGAGTGACGTATTAGTCGATTATCGGCTGCCGATAATCGATCATTCAGTAATCGATTAATCTATTTTTTGTGAATACTTACGAAGGTACATTTATCATAATCAAGTTGAGCTGGCAACATTATACAACATCATGTATCTAATAGATATTGACAGACTTCTTGTCGTGTACTTACTAAAGATTTATGTTAGTCGTGTACGTGTAACTGATTGGGAGTGCAAATCGAATGCAGTCTGCTAAGTTGATTAATGCAACGTTAATACATTAACATTGCTAAGAGCAACAATTATAATTAGGTACTTAAAGATGTATTAATACGTGTGGGAATTGTTCTCGCCAATGTCATATACTGTAAATGGCCCATGGAAGTGGTAATAATTAACGTTTCTTTTGATTTAAAACATTATGTGCTTAAGTTATTTCGTGTCTATCTTATTTACAATAAGTCAGTGGTAGTTTCGCTTATTTACCGTTTATTGTAGCCATTTTTAGCAGTGGTCGTTATTAGGTTTAGATTATAATAATAATTATCATGTAATGATAGGGATAATAATTATAATATTGGGGACAATACTGAGAATACCATCTTGCTTAAAAGCTTTACACAAAATCTCCTCTAATCAAAGTTCAGCCTCCTCTTGCGTAACAAGCTTGTCTTAACTACTCAATGGGTACCTCGAATTGTCCTAATTAGCTAAAATAAGCAGTTAATTAGCAGTCAATAGCCGCGGTGTACAAGACCGCGTAAACACAGAAACGTGTTAATCCTGATGCTCACAGATTGAGTCGGAACGCGGCGAGAGTCGCGACCACCGCGGTAATACAGAAGTTCCGAGAACTTGGCATTCTATAGTTACTACACGAAGGAATGCGGAACTTCATACATCACTGATTTCAGGTTCAACTATGAGTACAAGTTTATTGGTTTAAACAGCACTCTAAACTGTTCAAACATAACCAAAGAAATGGTTAGCAATAGTTTCTGCCGTGACGTCGTGCACGTCATATTTAATATTATTATTATCTCACGGAAACCGTTCAATTTTCCGGGATAAAAAATATCCTATCCAAATTTCATCTAGATCCATTCACGTGTATAAGCGTGAAAGGGTAACAAACATCCATCACCAACATTTAGGATTAAGGATGATGGAGCTAATGATGAACAGACTGTCGAATACCTATTATTTAATTAAACCTTTAAAAATAACGCTAAATAATACTTAGCTACTTGTCAAACCACTTTCAACGGTGTCTTAGGTGAAAAATCTTACCTATAAACTTTAAACAGCGGCGACCTGTTGTTTAAGTATGGTTAAAAAGGTTTTGTTCTATGGATTCTATTGTAAATTTTGACAATTATGCTCAATTGCTCGTTCGATTTCGTTCTTCATTCGAATATTTTGGTCATGCTCTATGCTGACCGTCTAAGTGTTGGCAGATTAAAATAGTGTTTCATCGTTCAGTCAGTCAATAAAGAGGTAACTAAGTATGAATTAGCGTTATTTTTATAAGTAAGACCCTTAATCTTTATTGATGTCGTGCAACATTGTGAAGTAAGCTTTCTGCGTCTCGCTGTTCTGTGTACCTCGCTGAGGCACGTCCAACCTTTATGTAAGTCTGTACGCATTAACTCCACAACAACCGCTTTAAACACGAGCCGACTGTACCTCCCAACTGAGTGGATCGACTCATAGCGACTGACAGTACGCTATAGTGAGTCGCGATGTTAATTAACTAATCCGTAAAACTGAAGAGTGTCTTATTAAATAATTAAGAAGTCATTACAATGGTACAAGTATAGATATTATTTGGCCAGGCAAGACTAAATTAGAGAATTAGTCGAAATTATAGATGAGATATGGGGTAAGATGTGGGGGGTGGTATGGGGTTCTTCAAGATGGGATTGAATAAGATTTTTAAGGGTCGGCAATACGCGTGTGATGCTCCTGATGTCGCAGGCATCCATGGGCTATGGTGACCGCTTACGATCAGGCGGGCCATATGCTTGTTTGCCACCTTAGGGCCTGCCCCCACGACGGATAACCGATCTGATTATCGGCCCGATTTTTGACAGATGTTTCCCTCGACGAGTAGAAACGACCGAGAATCGGCCCAGCAATCGGGTGATTCTCGGTCGTGTAGGCAAACGCTTAGTGTTATAAAGATATACAAAATGACAAAATGGTGACAACATTTGTGCTATGTTGTTGTTTTGTGTATGTTGTGGTCGTCTGTACGCAATATGATCACAAAGCATACGAAGCTCGATAGTAACTTGTCCCGATAGCACCCGACTGCGATAACGTCAGATAGAGCAGAGCGAACAATTCCGAAATATGGTAAATACATGTCACGCGTAAATAAAGCAGATACGAGTTATTTATAGCTCTGTGGGATTTGAATCGCACTCCAATAAACATTCAGTTTTTGACACTAACCAGGTACAGGTGTAGCAAATGTTATATCAATACCTAAGCGTATGATATTTTGAGCACCGTAAAGAAAACGAGCGTAGAGCTTTGTGAATTAGTATTTTTGGGGAAAAGCACATGTCGCAGTGACAACGGTAGTGAAATGTTACTAAAGGCATGCCCTACATGCGACAGCCCGCGAGGTATTTGATAGTTATAGTTAAAGTCGGTGTTTCCATGATTCCCTGGCTGAATTGTCACTCTAACAATTTAATAAATAAAACATCCACAACAGGCTAAAGAACACACCTGAAATTCCACAATCGCATTCAACTTGCAGCAAAAGCCATAACCCGTTTATTACCGCTCGCCATCAAATGAAGCGATAGGATCGTTTGCCTGAGGCATGTCAGTGATGTGTCGTCAAACGTGTGTGCAGCGCCATATCGCTCCGTATCGCTCTCTGAGCAAACAAGCCTAACGTGCGGTGACGCGATTACGTGCGATCACATAATATGCCCCTATGTGGATGCGCTTTACGCGATGCTCACGTCGACGGTTGTGCGGGGAATAGGCAATATAGCCTTCACCAAATGCTTATATTGCGCTTTTGAGTGTAAGTACCTACTGATGTACTCCAAGAGTTTATAATAAAATACATTATCATAATACTGTAGGTATATTGTCAAAATACTTTGATGGGTGAATGTTTGCGATATATCACGGCACACCTGCCTATATTCTATACATTTTTTTCCCCTTAATTTCTCTTTGATCTTCTTTTTATAAATGTGGAAGCTTGTAATTAGCATCTGGCAATTGTAATTTTTTGGTTACAATATAAGTAGTAGTCTGTAAGCTTTCTTAAAATTGTAAAAATAAAATAAATAACTTACCCGCATTCCTCTCAGTGCGTCCGCGTCGTAGCGGAAGAAGTACCTGAATAATCAAAGGATGACATTGAGACAATACAGTAATTTAAGTATGTAATTTATTGAAAGATAATTGGAGAGAGTTCCTTCCTCATTCATTATTCTTGATGAAAGTGACTTAGTAGTATGGTAATAATGCTATAATTATAATCAAAATAAATAAAACAGTGAAAGCTACTGTTATTAACTATTACAATGACAATTGACTGTTGTTTGTTGGTCAGTTTGAACTATAAAGACGTAACCCACATTGTGTACAACAGAACAGAAGTAAATAATAATAATAATTTATTCAAATAAAAATGTTTACAAAAAGTGTACATAAAACCAAACAGATATAAAGATTTTCCATAAAATTACAGTGCCTAAAAATTAACTAAAACTAAATAATTATAGGAGCAAGTATCGATAGTTCGGAATTGCAATGTTAGGTAGCGACCCGCCCGATCTAGGTTAATTTAAACCTGTGTTTCAGGCCGAGAAAGAAGAGATCAGATATAATAATGTCACACACACTACTGCGGTACTGTCTGATACTAACAATATTCTATGTTTTCTCTTAGTACAACGAATGATCAAAGAGACAGCCTTCCCGTAATTGTGATATTATTTTTTTGTTTTGTACCGTACCCAGTAGACTTCAGGCTACGGAGATATTAAAGCTCAAAGTTCTAACTTTTTTTTACGTTTTAAAAATAAAATATGTTATGGCTTAACTTTCAAGTACTCCCACGATGCATATACTGGTGAATGTACCCAGAAGCACAACATTTTGCATGTATGTATTATATTCCGCGCAAGAAAAGTGATTTTTCACATAAAAATAATGCTTATAGCAACCTAGTTTGATGGGCAGTATGCGTTTCTTACGGCTGTGAGGTGTGTTTTCCAGGCACCCTGTACAATTTAACGAAGACATAGATATCAACTTCATAATGTTGTTGTTAGGTATTGTAAAACTAAAAGTTGTTTGTTAATCACTTAATCTTTACGGCCGAAGTACAAAAACCTTCACAAACGATTATATTGGTGTAATTTGTCTATAGTCTCGGATACCGTTAGTCCATCGCCATAATAAACGTCGATTGTTCTCATATTTCTACTGTGAAGTCACTGCTACGGGTTCGGCATCGGCGTCGCTTTGCTCTTGGGGTTGGCACACACTGAGAAGCTTTGCGATAGATACTACGTACTTTTTTTTTGCACTGTTATGTGATTTTACATTTACATCATTCATCTTTCCATTTAAACATACTTATGTAATTGTTCTTCTTAACTCTTCAGAGTTAATAACAGTCTGTCGTTGGTTAACGTACGGACGGTGAGCTACCGTCTACGGTGGCCGAGAGTCGTCTCGTGGCTCCAGACGCCCGGAGCGTCTCCCGCCGCCTCCTTCTCTAGCATTACAGCTTCACAGAAGGAGGCGACTGCTTCCCATTCCCTCTCGCGTTCGCCGCCGCCGATGGCCGCCACGAGGACGCGGCGGTGCTCCGCCCAAGCGGGGCACACCGCCAAGGTATGCTCCACCGTGTCCTCGGGGCGATCCTCACAATGGTGACACCCGGGCGTTTCATCCCGCCCGATGAGGTGCAGGAACCTCCCGAACTTTCCGTGTCCGGTGAGGACCTGCGTCAGGCGGTAGGTGAGGGCGCCGTGGCGCCGCTCTAACCACTCCTCAAAGAGGGGATTTACCGCCTCAATTAAGGCCAGCCATGCACGAGGTTGCGACAGTCGCTCTCTCCATGTACAGTACTTAGCTGTCTTGATTTTACAAAACTTTCATTTCTTTTTCTGGTTACTTAAACATAGTATCGCTAAATGCTAGCGTAGCTTGCAGTGTGATGTGAGCCTTCACGTCAGTCGTTGTCGTGGGTGCCCGACGGCTATCATTCTCACATATCACACCCACCCAATTTTACTATTTATGCTTCTCACAGACACAAATCGAAAATGGACTTAACAACACCACTAACAGAGTTCGAAATCGTTTTGTGAGTTACAAGAATATTTACAAACCATACAAGGCAACATAACTTCCATATTAGTTTGTTTGTTTTAGAGCAATCATATTTGGACTCGAGTATTTGATAGTACAACACTACGCGTTTTATTATTGTTTACTTTAGCTACGGTGTGTTAGTAGTTAGTATTGAAGAAAGTAAGTATTGGTACTTAGTTAAAAGCAATGCTATTTTCAATGACTTTGATTAGTTTCTAAAGACATGTACACATAATCAAGGTGTACAAGTTTCGGTTCTTAACAATGTAGTTTAAACCTATTTAAACTTTCGTTAGTATTTCAGCTATCGCAGTTTTGCATAAAAAATAGAGATCTAAATACCTGGGATGCAGCAATCGTGCAAGAATAGTGCAAGTACAAGTTGCCCTGCGTAATACCTAACACCCCGGTTAATAGCGCCCCCATTGGGAGCTTTAAAGTTATTTCCATCTGCACCTCGTTTCAATATTGTCTAAGTCAGGGGTTCCCTACATGTGCGTCGTCGCGGCACCCTGGGGCTTGGCGATGCCACCCTGGAGGCGTCACGGGATGGTACTCATTGATTGATTGTAGTAATCATTGTACTTGTTACATTTTGTTCAAATAATAATTGTTATTATTAAGATCTGTTAAATCCGCTGAGTTTCCTTTAATTAAATAAAAATCATTAACAAATACAGTAATCGTAATGCCATCTAAAGCTACACTCAAATATCTTCTTTGAAATAATAATAAAATAAAATACAAGCTGTAAAAGGAATTGCAGTATAAAAAAGCTTGGCAACCCCTGACCGAAGTAATGTTCCCGTCCATTCTATTGTGGCAGTAATACCAGGGCCGGAGCACACTTTTCCGATTAAGGGCCAAATTCACCAATGAAACTAATCGCGATTAGTTCAAACAAAACTCAGTTTAAGCGTTTAATCGAGTTTACAGCTTCATAATGCGTTTCACCACTACAAACTGAACCAAGTTTTCGCTAAACTCAGTTTTAATTCTAAACGCCCAATTTTCGACGTTTAAGCTCGCTAATCGCAGTTTAGAGAGCAGGTACTTGTCAATGTCAATGTCATAACTCACAAAATACATACCATATTTTAGTTTTATTACGAATTGAGCACCTATTCCTTTTTTTAATCATTATGAAAAGAGCGTTAGCTTTAGCTTTCGACGAAAGTTTTGATAGAGAAGAGGAATATTATATAGTTCGGCGTCCAAGATGGATACGCGAGAGAGAAGAACACAGTTATATCCTAACTAATATAAAAAAAAAAATCGTATGTCCGTAGGGTCCGTAGGTTGGTATGTGGTCACGCGTAGGCAAGAATCCAGTCCGATAAAGCAAGCAATGGTCGTCGTAGATGGTATCACACACAAAAGTCCAAAAAGAAAAGCGGGGTCACGGGAATCGCACGGAAATAACAAAGAAAGATCGGCACTCGATAAACAACAGTTTACGAATAGGTGAAATTTTGAAGTTTGTAGCTAAACGGAAACAAAAACAAAATTGCCAATAGCATAAATAATATGTCCTCAAAAAAAAAAAAACGTAATTTACTACATTGTAGCGCAGATTTGCTACTTTTTAAAATAAATTATGGCTATTAAAATGTGCATTAAATAATATATCGTAATATAATAATCCCGTAATTGGACAGTATTTAAATAATTTCAAATAGTTTTTGTATTATATTACCCATGTTGTAGGAGAACATTTTCTGAACTTGTCACACTGTGAAGGAATGAAAGCGCGTTTAGTTATTGCTATTTTTTTGTACATTTGAAACTGCAGTAGGTCGCTGAAACATGCTGTGAAAACAAAACGCGGTCACGACATTTTAGGGCCTCTCGCATTTAAACTTCGTTTTAGTAAACGGAGTTAAAATGGTGCTGGTGAAATCGGTTGGCAGTAAACCGAGATCAACGCCGATCTTTAAACTAGATTACGCTAAACTCAGTTTCGTTGAACTTAGTTTATACAGTGAATGATGAATTCGGGCCTAAGTCGACCACATTGACTGGCGGCTTCCCGGCTTCGCTGCGGGTTCTGCTCCGAGCCGGCACAGTGCGTTTAGGTTGATATTGTCGCCACCGTACGGCTCTCTAGTGGACCATTGTGCTAAGTGCTTGCCCAGATAGAACAGTGGGTTAAGCTCGTTGGGTTTTCGTAACTATGTAAGTACTGCGTTGTATTATATAACCAACTAAAAGCATACAATACTGATAGGGATGTGAAATAACAAAAACTAGCCATTAATATTAAACCTACTAACTCCTGCTCTTAACTTCATTCGCGTCAAATTTGATATATTATCCCACTAGAACCATACATTTTTCCCGGAATAAAATGTAGGTAATGTGTTATTTGACACTATAATCTATTTCAGTGCAAAATTTTATCCAGGTCTGTTTAGCCGTTTAAGCGTGAGACAGTAACAAACATCCATCGATCCATCCTCACAAACCTTCGCATCTATAATATTAGTAGGAAGTAGGATATAATATTAAAAATATATACCATTGTTCAAGCTACCTACAATAATAGGCTGAAGTTTACAACAACAGTCACCGTCCACTAGTGAATAACTTATTTTTCTATTTTCTTCAAAGTCACTGAAAAACACAGCTCTGTACTAAAACAAGTAAAATAAAATAAAAGTGCAGCACTGCACTCGTCGTAAATGTAACGAACTATTTGTCTGTGTCGTAAAACTTCTGCGTTTCCCTCCAAGTGGTAATACTTGGTGGTGCAAGTAGTGGGGTGGCCGCAATAGCGCCGACTCACTTAAAACTTGCCGCTCAGCCTTCGGAAAAATGTTATGGCATGTTTATAGTAATAGTCGCTGTACACCATCCCCAGTAATGTTACAAGAGCTTGTAGCTTTTATAGTTATAGTACGTGTAAAAAGTAATGAGTAGGTACGGCGTAATTTTTAAAATGTTTTGTCTGTTTAAGACATGAAAGCAAAAGAACTTTGTTTTTGTAATTTAGGAATGTATTGGGTTTACTAGCATTAAAAAAACATTCATATTTACCTAACATTTTTTGTTTAAAACTTTAGGTATAATTATGTTTATTCTGACCAGCTAGTCCTAAGCGCGACTGCTACGCTAGAGCTCTTTGGTTCGATTTACAGGTCGCGCAAACTGTTATTGGATTTTTCTATGAAATTCTTAGTAGCAGCTTGGAGTTATGCCCGGATAATATCAATAGGCTCGCCCCCTATTTTATGGGACCCAAACATACCGGCGAACTGTGGGTGTAGATTGGTTACACCTCTGCCTAACCCTTCGGGGAGTATTAGTTTTTAATCTCACAAATAAATTAGCACACGACTGACTGCAGCCATGAGTACCTTTTCATTACAGATCATATTGTCATGCAAAGCGCATGACACAGACATCTCCTGTTTTCATAAGTCGCTAGTACTATCTCCGCAGTCCCACGTCTCTGTTGGCTGTAACTCTTGTGTGTATTGTTTCAGGCGGAGGAACTGAACGCGCTGGTGGGAGATGCGTTCCGAATGGCGTTCGCGTCGCAGCTGCAGCCCTCCGCGCCGCTCTGGGTGAGCACACTATATACAGCCTTTATTATTACAAGTTGATATTATTGAGTCCTACATTTGTCTTCACATTTCAGAAGCACCGTGCATAACGCAATCTTAAATAATAATAAATAGAATAGCTTTTTTGACAGTTCAACAGCATGTATTCCATTTACTTTGCTAAAGTTAATTGGAATTAACTTTATGGCCGCATGCATAGAATTGAATTAAGCATGCATGTATAGTATTGAATTAAGATAATATTGCGATTAGCATTAAGTATAAAACAAACGAGTGTCTAAAAATTTATACAGGCATGGCCTCTTCGCTTGGTGTCGATCACGTGCTACAATCCCAGGATACTAGTAGATTTGAATAGACACATAAAACGTTTACCAGGATCAATTCCCAGTGGAATTCAATTTCTTTGATTCGTATCTTTATTAAACGTTACGAGATGTTTCCACATCCTCTTCAGTAGTTAATATCCCGTATGTACTAATATAACGTGCTCCGGTACACTCAGCTCCTCAAGTTTAATATCGGTTGCACTTGCGCGATATTATTAGAACGTGCAGGTGAACATTAGCTATGATGTAGTGCGAGTTCTCTACTGCCGGAGAATGTTACTGAGATTTATTCCTTTATGTTTTCAAACTTGATGTTATGTTTCTGGGCGATGCTGATGGTAGCCTTAACGGGTGTAAGCAGGCAGTACTTAGTTACAAAGCTGCCGTAGTTTTTTCATCTCTTTGTCTATTATAATATCTACGCACTAGTCTCACCCAAGGTCGTCTCCCGCTCTCAAAAATCCCAGTTTTGCTTCTAAGAAAATGTAAAGGTGAGACGCTTCATTCAACGCAAAACACGGCGCGACTACACCGGTGTACATTAGTGAGGATTTAGTGCTGTAAACACTTAGTGCTAATGTAGCGCTGCTGTACTCCGGGAGCTGAGACGCTATAAATGAGAGCCGTGATTTGGTTTTTAAGCAGCCACCGGTTTTATCTAACGTGTTTTTATATCAGACTAGCGTGGCTTATTTCACCCGCGTTAAGTTACGTCTTTGGTTACTGCTTCGCTCCCGTTGGTCGTAGCGTGATATTTATAGCTTATGTTACTCAGGGATAATGTAACTTCCTATCGGCAAAATATTTTTTTATATCGATCCAATAGTTTTTGCATAAACGTAAAAACTATAACGTAACGTAAACGTAAAGATTTATATTTTTAGACATTTGTATGTATACAAAAGCCTAAAAATATAAATCTTTCCTCTTTATAATATCAGTGTAGATATGTTACGGCTAATACCCGAAGTGCGGCTACACCTAGTTTTAGCCGGTTAGAACTAGGTGTAGCCATTTACTCTTGGTTAAACCTAGTACGAGCCGATTGTTTTCGGGTAAAACTAGGTCTAGCCTTCATCATGCCGGCTACAACTAGGTCCAGCCATTCCCTGTTGGATAAAACTAGATGCCAACAAGTTGAAAAAAGTAACAGGCGCCTGGCTCACGCGAGACGCGTCGCGCTCGCGCGCCCCTGCCGCCTCACCTCCCGTACACCCGCGTTTGCCCTTGCGCTTTGAGTTCAGTACGCGTAGTGCCGTTGTACAAAACAGACGTACTTTCTTGTTTTTGCGCACTCATACGTTCGAATTCAGAATGGCTATGAATGAAGACCTACAGACCATGAAGTCAAATTTTTTGAAAAAACACTCTACGTTTCTTTTTATTGGATGTTTTTTTAATACCTAAAAAAGCTCTGCCGATAGCATGCCAGCTACAACTATGTACAGCCAATCCCTGTTAGATAAAACTAAGACACGCGCTGCTGCTGCAGACGCTGTAAGTCGCACTCGCTAGTAGACCTGCAGTGGATCAGCAGCACCTGGCGCTCACAACCTGCAGAGGCGCGTGCCTCGCTATGCCCTCCACCCCGCGCCGCTGCTGCAGATGCTGTGAGTCATGAGTGTGACGCGGGGCGGAAGGCTTGGCGGGACACGCATCTAAGTTTTATCCAACAGGGATTGTCTGGACCTAGTTCTAGCCGGAATGATATCGGATAGACCTAGTTTTATCCAACAGGGAATGGCTGGACCTAGTTGTAGCCAGCATGATGAAGGCTAGACCTAGTTTTACCCGAAAACAATCGGCTCGTACTAGGTTTAACCAAGAGTAAGTGGCTACACCTAGTTCTAACCGGCTAAAACTAGGTGTAGCCGCACTTCGGGTATTAGCCGTAACAGATACATCTACACTAGTAGATGTAGAAAAACGAACGAAGATGTTTAAAAATAGGATAGAATTGCTGATAGACTTGTTCTCTCTGACACGAAATGTCATTTCTGTAATTATAATTAATTTGGTTCCCTCCCGCATCTGATAGTCGTCCGACATTATAGGGGTTCGAGTCCAGCCTCGAGTAATTGACAGTGGTTAAGATAATAGTGCAACATGTGCGGTGACAATAATTATGTTAATTTATACTATTAATAGTAAAAGAAAAATTATATTGCGAAGTGAATAGCTTTAAATCGAACTGATGTGACAATCCATGTTTTACAAACCGGTTTGGAAGAAACTGGTATTATATACAGAGGCAATGTTTTGGCAACTACATATTTATATTTCGTTTATTATACGCGACAGTTTTACTTGAGTATGATATAAATAAGTACATGAGCCTCATAATTGGCATCTCTAATAATGGTATACGATTAACTACCAACCGGGCCAATATAATCTATTGCATATAATATTAACTGTTTTTAATAAAGTCAATATTAACTCCCTTTTACAAGACAAGGATAAAGATCCTCTAACAAAAAAGCGTCCCGCACCTTTATATAAACCATTTAAATCGTATCCTATAATTTCTAATAATACACATTTTAGAAGCAATAACCACCTTGGTTAAAAACGAATCAATCATCTTTAAACAATCAATCAATCTTGAACCTGTTATAACCAAAACAGTGTTAGAAGTAAAGCTATCAATGTGCTGGGTGTGTTATTAGCGGCGCTAAGCGGGCCGGCTCCCGGTCTGACTGCGCGCGGTAATCATACGTTATGAACTACGCACGTGGAGGCGCCATGTTTACTTTTGGGATGATGGGTTAAGGTGTTTTGGATTAGTTAAATATTTTTGGTGTGTGTGGAAATGAGGTCGTCATTTGGTTTTATGTTGCGCCTTAAAGATGACAAAGAAAATAGTTATTAGTACTGAAAATGCAAGTATTTGGTATGTGGATATGTGGAAACCTACTTTGGAATCTAATACATTTCTAAACGAAAATTCAGATGAACAAATAAGGAATATAACATGACACATCATTAGTTTGATGGGCAGTAACCGTAGTTAACGGCGACTTAACTACACATACTACCTATCAAACTAAGTAACTTTTACCAAACATTATTGCAGGAAAACGACTTGTTTTGGTGTAAAGAGTCACTGTTGTTGATAGCGCATAATAAAACACACACACAAAATTGTGCTCGTGGTTGAATGGAGTTATAAAGGAAGAAGAAAATTTATTAGAAAAAGTCGGAACTTTGACATTCAATATTTTCATAACCAGAAGGCATGGTCTTTTTATTCTTAAAAATAATATAGTTTTGATGGGTAGCATATGTTTTGAGCATTCGTTTTCATTAGATGTTTTTTACTCCCGTTATATGAGAGTAAAGTAAAACAGTAACTGCTAGCAAACGCACAAATTAATTGAATAGACAAGATTTCTATTTCTTTGTATTCTTTAATTGTATTTATAATAAAATATTTTATTCGGAGCTTTACTTAAAAGCTTCATAGACCGTACCTTAACAGTCAAACACAGACACGCAATAATTAAGATAATCGTAAGCTACTGGGATTACTTTTCGGGCAATCAAAATAATAAAATGAGATAGTAAGTTATAATGCCGATAGTTAGAGAAGTCTGAGCGTCTCCCATCTCCTCCGAGATGCTGCAGATAAAACTCGGCAAGTTATCGCCGCGGCTAATGATTGCGACGCGAGCGTTCCGGCAACTCTCAAGTTTTATCGAGGCGCTTCGACAGGTAAACGTTCTTAATGAGACTTGAAAAATGTTTCATTATTATTATATCTGGGTCCGTTTGGAATTGTAAAGTTTTCTTATATTATTTGGATTGGAATAGATTCAGAGAAAATAACAGAAAATCACCGCAACTTACCGCAAGTTTCGTGACGCAAACATTTGTTTGTGCCAATAAATAAGTATGAACTATTATGTCCATATGTCACAGTTCTCGTACATCAAACTGATACAACGTGTTTGTGGAGCAAGTCGGTGTCAGAAATCAGGGTCCAAAGTTGTCTAAGATAAAAAAAAATAAGTTTGGATTCGGAAAGAAAAAGTGCTATTTTTCCATTTCTATATGGACTTTCCGGTAGTGCTTTGTGATTATGAATTAATGGTGAAATACACCGGCGAACTATGGGTGTACATTAGTGCTCGTCTGCCTTACCCTTTGGGGAATGCAAGCGTGATGGTATGTAAAGTAAACCTCATGATTTCTTTCAGAGAAAACTTATGAAACAAACATTCTATTCAAGCGCAAAAATAACATGAAGAGATACATCCTACTCATATTTCTTCCCTCATCCTAATTCTTTACACGCAAGCTTTAGTTCAGACTGAGCGGTCTATAATCTAGCTCACTTTGTGTCCGATTTCTGTGGTCCGAGCCGTCCGTCCGGCGCCGTCCGAAGCCGCTCGATCTACAACCCCGGCCGGCCCGGCGGCAGCGGGGCGGTCCGGCTCTTGTTGTGTAATTAAATTGTTGGATTTTGCGCCGCACTCGGTCTTTGAGTTTTGGTTGTTAGGAAGTAGTTTTGATTGGTTGTTTAGAAGGTGTTGCTGTGTAGCCGTGGTTTTAATTATTTTAAACAATTTTGTAAAGTGATTTTGATGTTTTTTGTTAAATGATCATTCAGCGATTAAGAATCAATCTATGGTTCATTCTTATCGAGGGATTATTTTATACAACTCATTGAATTTTATGACAAAAAGCAATCTAATCAGATACTACCAAACTCAAAGCAATTGGATGCTTATCAATTTTAGTCATGTTAAAACAACGAGTCCCATGTAAATAAAAAAAAAACTTAAACGGTAAACAAAATACGGTTGCCCATGGTTTACTTTGTTTTATTCGGACCAGAATGACGTGGATATATTTAATTAATTACTTGGCAATTAAGGTGTTTAGTGCGCGCGGGCACGCCGGGCCTGACGCGCGCGCAGATAACGTGCGATTTATGGGAAGCCCTCCTTCCACTGATAGGGTTGGCAAACACTGGGACATTTCTAATTGTTTTAACAGCAGAATCTGTTAAAATAAATACGAGTGTGCTTTAGACCACACGACTGTGAGCGTGCACTTCTCTCTCTTGCCACCACAGTAGTATACGAAACGTAACTCTCTCTTTATATCTTCACTTACTTATATCTCTCTCACCTCCCGTTCGCCTCGTCCGATCACACTTTTCGTAACACTCTCGTCACGTATACATCAGCTTACTCCCCAAGTAAAGTGTGCGTAAAGAAGTATTACTTAAAAAAAACCTCACGAGACGATAAAAATGCCTACAAATCAAAATTATGGACGTCTGACGAACATATTTATCTCACGATGTCGTGTTTCATGCTGACTTGCGAAGCTCGCGAGTTTTATGTTACTTAATATGCAAGTGCAACACATCATATTGTTGTTGATTCAATATGTATTATTCATGCGTATACAATTAAACAATATCATGATGACATGCTTTCTTATGTTCCATTGTTGCAAAATGCATCGCTCAGTTATTCAATAAGTACCTATGTACTCTTGTGGAGCAGTAAGATGAATATCTAATACTAATTAAAACCTTTTCTTCTTTTATGTCTCTATGTTAATTACTGTGATTGATGTTGTACCGTTTTAGTAAACTATAAATTAATTAGATTAAATAATATCTGCTTCTACATCTTTTCAAATCTAGTAGTACAGTCTTAGAATTTTTGGGTCCAGAAGTTTTATCATGTCATGTCAATATCTCCTTCTGATTGCTGCAGATGGATGGCAACCCTATTCCTGCGTAACTTTCTCCAGGTGAATTGTTTAGATAAACGAGTGCGTTCATAATAAAACTTAACGACACTTTTTACTTGTCGTTTTTAAACCTTTCGCTTTTAACGCACTTTTACAGTTCATCGCTTTTAGGGAGGAGTTTGTTTTGCTATTACAATGTTTTATTAGCTCAGTTTTAGAGTAACAAAAATTTCAACAGATTTGTTTTTAAAACCTTGTATGAAAACAAAACCTATTAATTTTCTGATGGTTTAATTAAGAACTTATTCAAAAAACCATAAGTATCTTTTTAAAATTGTAGTGTATATCAAAATAAGGGCCATCACAGTAAAATTGGGCTTACACTTATAGTATGCATGTTGCTGTACGTAAAGCAGTATAAATAGATATAAATGTCAGTTTACTACATTTAGTACTTTGCTCTTAAAACTACATTGTATTCATTGTCTGGTCCGAGTGAAAAGTTTTATTTTCACTCGGAAGTACGCAGTTTTAATTGATGAAAATTAATTTCACTACTTTGTTGCCGTGACGGTAAACCATATAATTCGAAGTCGTAACCTTTGTTGATATGCTACGTAAAAAGACTTTGAAACATTAGTTTTTATGGAAAAAAATACATTAGATATAGTTAGTGTGTAAAAGAAACCGAAATTAACTGAAAAAAAATCTCACAAGATAGAATAATTAAAATAACAAAACAGACCCACATTACGGACTCACACCTCAACTGTTTCCACATCTCGACAACTCCACATTAGAAAGTGACACCCAGTGACCTCTATTAACCTGTATTAAAATCAGTTCACAGTAGGTAAGCTCAAACAACGTGAAACACTTTCTAAATGTGGAATTCTGTCCCGCTGCTGTCCCGATAATTAAATCCGAGTTGCCGAGCTTGCCCCGTTCGCTGATACTGCCTCCTCGCACGCCAATCCGTACGTACGACCCTCACTTCTGTCCCTGTCGCACCTGCTCTAATTTTTATACATCCATCCCGCTCTCAATGAAAGTGACTTTCAGTTGGCATTCCCATTATTACGACTGTTTAAATTATAATGGAACACGCTCCTACTTGTTTTCAGAAATGTTTATTATTTTGTACGTTTGGTTCAGTAAATACATTTCGGTTTTTGAGGTTTTTACCAAATTTGGAAAAGCTAATAGCTGCTACAGAAGGCCTATTCCCTACTTTTCTGTATACAACTACTATTACTACCCACAAAGAACTTTATTCCGCAGAAGTAGTTTACCTACTCATGTAAAACTTTGTGAATGAAAAGCCACAAAAACTGAAAGGTCGGCCCTGAAGCAATAAATATTCGAATGGGTTTGGGTCAAACAAGAAGATATAGAAGGTCCACTAGGAGTAGCACGCTCTTAAATTAGTGTTGAAAATAATAAAGATTCATTATCATCATCATCCGCATACCATCCTATCGCCGTTCACTGTAGTACATAGGCCTACCTCAAAGAGCGTAAACCATCCCGGTCTTGGGGCAGCTTGCATCCATCCGCTGCCTAAATGAAAAAAATATAAAGATTATAATATTCAGATCTCATATAGCATTCATATTAATAGACTATGCTACTGACGTATGTTAAAGCAGTAATAGCCACTCTAGCGTCCACGGATACTAAACTATCCAAAAAAAAAGTCGCGTCATCCGTCCATGGATAGTAAACCATCCACAGCGACGAGTCGTCTTTAACCCCATCTAGTTTAAAATGCGGTACTATTTGGTGAGTTTTGATAGATTATATGAATAGCTGATGAAATAATTCGACGAAAAACGGGAGATGGCAGTGTAAGGTATTTTGACAAGTAAACAATATTTTTTTAAATTCAGTTGACTCGTGTGACGTGTGTATCGTGAAGTGTTTTTACGAGTGTCAGTGATTATATCGGAAGTACTACAGTTTTGTTTTATTTATCTTGCAAGTGTTATATATCAAAATAAACTAGAAGACTTGTACTTTACGATGATGTTTACGTATCACAGATTTACGTGATAAATATAGTGTAAATTTAACTCCAAAGAATTGTTGTTTCGAACAAAATGGCCGTTCTCATTGTGTCGACCAATTTTAGTTTTGTTTACACATATTTTACATTCTTTGCATAGCAGTATATAAAATATCGAATTACATTTTGTAATAAGCTAAATAATACATTTTTTAAATAGAAATATATTAAATTCATTGAAGATTCCATAATAATATCAATGTGTTCCTCAGGTTTTTAAATTAAATTTACGAGGAGTAGGTGTTTTGTTTCGATTTATTTATATACTTAGATTTAAATGAATATAATCATCTATACATCATAGGAAAAGGAAATAAGTCTAGTTTGTTGTGAAATTATTTTATTGATAAAAAATGTAATAATTGTTCCTTGTATTTTAAAAATATAGAAATAAATATGTTTTTTTTTTCTCCGAATTACTTGTTTATCCCTGTTTTGAGTATCATAGATAGCGACTAACGATTAAAAAAAATAGATAAGTTTGATCTGTACTCTTTTATATATTTTTTCGTATTTTTTTCTTTATTCTAGCTTTTATGGTTAAGTAGCTATGTAGGTTTTTGTTACGACGGAGCTGCGATGTCGCGCGCGGATCGGGAGCCGCGTGCGGCTGGACGTTAGAGAGATAAATAGTCGCGCGGGCCGGACGCTAGAGTGGCTAAATATCTATATGAAATAAGTAATCAAGTGCAACACTTAGATTATAAAAAGGGTGCAACATAAAACAGTGTTAAAAGTGGTCCTTCTCCACGTGCCACATACGTAGTGGATGTAGACGTCTCGTGTTCACAGGCACTAACGGGCAAACAAAAAACGCGCGCCCGATTTGGCACCCGCCGATAAATGACCGATATTGAGCGCCGCCCGCACGTGTGTGGTGCCAGTTGTAGCGAGTCAACGTCCGGCTTATACCAGTTCAGATTATTATATTATCATCATCATCTGCTTAGCCTTTTCCCAACTGTGTTGGGGTCGGCTTCCGGTCTAACCGGATGCAGCTGAATACCAGTGTTTAACATGGAGCGACTGCCTATCTGACCTCCACAACCCAGTAGTTTATTATATAATAACAGCGTTAAACCTTCGCTCAGTATTTTGGAAGATAAGAAATGATGAAGGAATCTTACAGCACAAGTTGAGAGAACTCCTTTTTTTATTGTAATATGTAGGTTCAATTTTTACATACAAACCAATAATAAATCGAAAAGATGATTTGAAACAAAATAGTTTTAAAATGTCCTAAGCACAGCTGTCAAAAGACTGACGGCATGCGGCATTGCCATTAAATGTATTGTTATCACCTCACAAATAAAAGTACACTATTAATTTTGCGCCTCTTGAAAATTCGTTAAATTCACAATGCACATTAGTCGCTGATTATTTTGGTATCATTAACTACCCATATTTGACTTAATAATAGTATAACAATAAAGAACGTAAACAAGACTCAGAGGAAAACAAATAATTTCGCAATTTGTTACATTATTGTGTCTAATTGCGAAATTATTTGTGAAATTACTCGCTCACAAATAACGTAGCAGCTAAGTGCCCAGAACAAAACCTAATCTATCCGACAGTACATTAGAGAAAGCAATTAGCTTAATTGCATCTTAAGCCTGTTGGCTAATTCCAGTGACTAGTGCCCAGTATACAGGGTGGTTGTGGAATAGTTACTAGCACCTGTACATGTGAACTGGGTACTAGTATCGATTTATTGGTGATTCGGTGCTGTTATTGAAAAGGGGTTAACTAAACTGCATTGGTTCTGAGTTAGGTATATCACTTCACAAGTTTTTTTAAACTACGCTCTTTAAAGAAAACGGCTAATAGTATAATAGCTATTCAACTCAGCCGTGTGATTCTCTAACATATTTCAGCGCTGCGTTCGACGTCGAGCTGGTTGACGAAACTTCGGTAAAATGAACTCTATGCGTTGTGCGTAAAGTTGATTTGACAGTAGTGTCGTCGACGAGCTCGACGTCGAGCGCAGCGTTGAAATATGTTAGAGAATCGCACGGCTGCACGCAAATCACTTTTCTGATAGCTCATAATCGAATGAGTCTTCCGAAAAGCAGTTTATTGAAAAAACGTCTAATATCGTGAAAGTATGTAATGCTACATTTTAAAATCAACACATCATCGACAAGTGGTCGGAGTTAAATTTATCTGCTTTATAGGGGCGCATCGAAAAAAAACACATTAATCTAACAAATCATAAACAGAACAACATTGAAATACCAACATAAACACATTATAACTTAAGTTCCTAATTTTCCTCCTGTAAATATTTTACGAGCTACTAGAATATTTATCCTGTACCTTTACTCCGTCACTATGGTGACGGTAAGTAGTGTTTACTAGAAGTATCTAGTGACCTCTATGCCTTTAATTGACATTGACGTAAACGTTTTCCGATGTATTCCCGACGTTTGAATATTAAACTCTTTCTTACCTTGGAGGGTCCGCAAAACTACGTAATACAGTATGATCCCATATTATTTTTAAACGGATTTCCATATTCAATCAGCTTATGTTAATATAAACGAGTGACGCCTCAGAGCGATGTGTTCCACGCTATTAAGTTATTCTACATGAATTATGACGCTATTCAGTCGGACATTTATATAGTAGAATTATATATTATATTAGAATTCTTGATGCTAGATTACGTAGAGAAATTAATAAAGAATGTTAATGTCTTTATTAGTTTTTGTGAATTTGATTTATTGCTAATATATAGTTTTATGGGCGCGATTAAGAAAAATGTCTACTGGTTTTTGGGAATCCACAATAAAGCTGGATTATTGTAAAGATAAATCATCATAGTAAAACATAGCAGCTATAATATACATGGTATCATTGATTAAATATTTAAAGTCACACTATTGATGCAATTGATGCAATTAACAGAAAATAGTGCTAATAATATAAAGTAGTGCTGGTATCAACTAGGCTTAAAAAATGAAAACTACTTAATCGGAAAAGCCGTTGTTTGCTTGCTTTAATGAAGAATGAAGTTTTGTAAGTCTGCCATAAAACATAACCTGATACTCGGTAATAGAGCAGTTTTCAATCAGTGATAGATTTTTTTTAATTGGCCCGGTATTTCCAAAAATCATCTACGAGTATTACAAACAAAAAGTAAGTAGTCTCTACTTTCTTAGTATACCAACTGAAATAACAAAAAATATAATAGTAGATCGCTGTAACGGGCACCGCACCCCATGTGTGCAAGTCACCATCCCTGAGGGACTTTAGTGAAATGGAATTCATCGTCCGTTTACACGTTGATAGAAAACGTGGCCTCGACCGATGTGTTTACACGAACCGAGCGGCCGGCGAACGATAGCCATGTTATGTGGGCCGCGGCCTTCTGCCGACTCCCGCAGGAGACCTGACATAGGGACAGGTTATAGAACTGATTGTGTTGCGGCTAAGAAAGTGAAGATATTATTAAGGTTCGTGTGAAATGAAAGGATTTTATACTGTGGTTTTTTAAATGTTATTTTGGAAGTATAGCATCTTAATCAGGTTGGTTACCGTAAAATTATACTCATGGACCTGACCATGTATAAAACCATTTAATAATGAATACCAAATTTATTTCAGTCCTAAAATAAATAATACAAATTCTGTGAACCAAAGTTAAAATGAAGGCCTTGCCGAAAACTTTTGTTTTGAATAGGCAAATAACCGTGAAATTACGCCCACTGCCATTTATCAAGCGCTTTGCCGGCCATACCGTTACCCAACGTACGCTTTATACGCACTTTTAAAGGCTAAACATTAACAAAACGCCCATTCTCAGATAAGGCTCGGCCCTAATTTAATAAAAGCGTACAATAGCGTGCTTGTGTCTAATAATTAGTGAAAAAATACCGCGCGCACTATGCGTACGGCAAGACATAGTCGGCGTATCGCGACTCGCGCCGCCGACTGAACTGCGCGCTCTCACGCGACCCCGAGTACTTACAGCCAGATATACGTTCGCAGGTGAAGTACTAATTGTGGTACATTCATTTGTTACATAAATATTAGTCTGAAGGTTGAATAGTAAATGTAGAAGTCGTTAAGTTATTTTGATCCAGTATATCTGTGTTTTTTTTAAACACACTCAGTCCTCAGTCACTCCACAGTCTCCGAAAGACCAGTTAAACTCACGTCTAATCCTACATACATATTATATGTAATGTAATTCCATCATTAACCAAAATCTGATTGTGGCATAAAAATTGAAAGCATCTTAAATTTTAAATTAGGCTCCGTACATTGTCAAATAAGTAGTTAGATTACTTGTATGGTCCCTAGGTCCCCTGCGGTTATTACTAGACTCCCACATATAATCCCAACACATCCAAACTTAATCTAACTTCGGCAATAATGTGGGAATACGTTACCTCTAACATTAAATATGAGTAAAATTTGAATTCACAATGTTCCTCCAGCTAGACCATCACGCTAACTGGGTCGCATAATTCACATTGAGCCCAAAACTATTATGTTCAGCTCTTTATGATTTAATGCGGGAAACTAAAATACTTTCAAAACTAGCGTTTGTGGCAAACAATAAAATTTCAACATTTTACCTAACGTTACCCACTTTAGGTAAAATCTTGAAATTAATTACCCTGTAATAAAACACTTGAAATATTGGGGTAAATGAAATAAATTCAGTCGCGTACGAACGATAAAAACAGGTATTATAAAGATAAAGAAATAATTGCTCCAAACAGTCGTTAATTGTGCGCCGATCGTAAAAATGCTAAAACTCAGCAATACCCTGGTAAGGTTCCTCCACATGAAGGCAGACTGCTTGTGCTTCATTTAAGGATATACGCTGATTTTATTCGAATTAGCTATCCGAACATTAAAAGAATTGTCTGTAAGACAAAAAAATGCTAGCATGAGAGTAATAACCTCGATCTGAATGTCTAATGCGGCTCGTAAGTGATTCATTCCAGGATTGAAAACATGAGAGTCAGTATATTATTTCAAAGACAATATATGGAGGTTCTTTTTCATTTTGTTAATTTTGTTAATAAACAATTAGTCGACTAATGTAAAAGATACTCGGTTTTATCACTATCGACATAATATGAGCAACAACCTTCAAATGTCTTAAGCCTGGTGCAGACGAACTATAACAAGCAATAGTCTGTGCGTTACGCAACGGTTGCGTGACTGCACGGAACGCACCACTATCGTCTATCACACGGCTTATTGCCGCCGGGATTTCTTCAAATTCATATAAAATGATTTTGAATGGGTTTCATGAACTTAAAGTACCTTCCTACTGACGATTTAGCTTCATAATTTGTTCGAAAGTATCGCTGACTTTGAGAAATTGTACGAAGTTTTTGCCTTGAATAATTTTCGAAGATATTTTCAATTCTTTGTTTACGAATAAATGTTTCAAAATTACACCTCGGAAGCATTATTCGTTATGAAACTCAAATCTCATCCGCGCTTGACAGCTTGCTAGATGATTAATGAACCCACCACAAATAATAATCAAAATGTTAGCGTTCCCGCGATCTACTGCAAACGAAAACATTCAACAGCTGGTAAGGCAATCATAATTTTGGTATATTCCCCTAAAATTAAATAAGTAATGAAATTATAAGGGGTGATCTAATATTATTGAGTTTCACCACACATTAGTGTTGGCATAGGGGGAGGGAACGATGCATGCACATCGGTTGTTGTAATGTGATCATCACTCGTACGGTTTATTGCTGTTATGGTAAATAATAGGGGCTTTTTTTTTTTTTTTTTTTTTTAGAGATGGTAAAATCATCAAATGACCCCCCCCGTCCAGGGCGGGGCGGGAGGGAGTGTCAGACTTTTACTGACTAAAAACCATCTATGTTCCTTCATGTGCCCTTTGCGTTCCGGGGGCGCGGTATCTCTTTCGAACAACCCGCAGCCCCGGCAGGCATTTGGCCCTTAGTGGCCCCTTCCAGTGGCTGACACCTCTGTGCGCGGAACATGGACGCGCCGTCGACACGGTCTGTCGTTAGTTGATAACGTACGGACGGTGAGCTACCCATTGCTCACCGCCCACAGACCGTGCCTACGGTATCCGCCTGCGGGAGGCGCAATGGTGCCGTTATTGGCAATCCATTGCGCCGGCGGACGCGGTGTCAGCGGCGGCCGCGGGTGCGGCGGCGGCGGTGGCCGCGGGTGCGGCGGCGGCGGCGGCCGCGGGAGCGGCGGCGGCGGCGGCGGCAGCGGTGCGGGGCCTTCCCCCGGCCCTGGCGGGTACGGCGCAGGCCTTGCCCCCCGCCCGGTGATCGGCCGGCCTGTTAGCCCCCGCACATGCGTCGCAGTGCGGCGGGGCGTCACAAGCCGCGGCCTTGTGACCGGGCTGACCGCAGCGGAAGCATAGGGCGCTGCGGTCCACCTCCGAGGCGCACCGGCATGCCACGTGTTTCCCCACGTGGCATCGGTAGCACCTCAGGGGCCTGGGCTCGAGCAGTTTAACCTGCGCCGACACCCAGCCCACCAGTAAACGGCCCCCTCCAGCAATAGTCTTTGCCGCCGTCACTGGGCAGCTGACCACAATGGTCTGCATGCCCGAGCGCTCCGGGCGGATGGTGCCTGCCCTCACCTCCTCGGCAAGGCATCCACCCGTCCTGGCGACGGCGGCCACCACCTCCTCCGCGGTGACGGAGTCGTCCAGGCCCAGGATGCGCAGGTCTGCGCATCTGACGGGCCTGGACACTCGGGCCACGTCCGCATCCAGGGACGCTCTGAGCCTCTCCGCCAGAGCGTCCGCAGACGGGCCGCTGGTGGCACCGGGGACCTCCAGCATCCTGGCCCCCGTTGCCGTCACCCTGAGCTGGAGGCCCGTGATCCCCAGCTCGCCGAGATTTATGGCCGCCTTGGCCCTGGTGAGCACCGCCGCGTAGGTCACGCCCCTTTTTTCCGCCTCCGGCTGCAGCGTTATGACTACAGCCGCGGATTTGGGGGCACGAAGCCTAGCCGCGACGTTCCGCTCTCTGCGTCGCCGCCGCTCCTCCGCCCGTCTAGTGGCCGCTCTGGCCGATCTGGCCGCCCTGCGCCCCTTCTCCTTAGCTCCGGCCACCTGCCATTCGGCTTCCGTGGCCGGAGGGTTGGGATTAGGGGGCGGAAGGGGCGGAGGCGGCTGGGATGCCGCCTTGCCCCTTGAGGACACCGCATTTTGCGCCGGCGCCGGTTTTGCCGGAGCCGGTTTCGCAGGGGTCGGCCCAGCCCTGCTGGGGGGCTGGTTTCCCGTCCTCGGCACAGACGCTGCGGCCGCGTATGAGGCCCGATTGTCGCCCGTGGCCGTCCCACTCGCCGCCAGAGGGGGGCGCAACACGATGCCTTCCAGGACGGAAAACCGTGCCTGGAAGGCCGCCAGCTCCAGCTGGACCAGGTTAAGCACCTGGTCATCCACTGACTCGGGCTGGGTTCCCTGGCTCCCAGCCTTGGGCGCCTGGCGGGAGCCGGACCCGCGGAGCTCAGCCAGGTCGGCCCGGAGTCTCCCATTCTCCTCTATGAGGAGCTCCATAGTGGCCGACAAACGAGCCACCTCCGCCCGAAGCTGCGGGACCTCGCCCGCAAACCTGGCCTCCGCAGCCGCCGCAATAGTGGCCGAGGCCTCCTCCATGGCCCGAGACTTCGAGCCCTTCATTTTTTTTTTCGGGCCACGCTCGCGACCGCCTCCTTCACCGTCTCCATGAACCTGGACTTACGCTCCTCAGAGCTGCCAGGTGCACCTGCCTCGTTGCGCGATGTGTCCGACTGGACCACATCGACGCCGCCAATCTCACTTAGGGAGGGGGACTGCCCTTCAGCGACAGGCGTCGCCGGTCCCCTCCGGGCAGTAACCCTCCCTGGGCCTCGCTCCTGGACCCCACCGCGACTGCTGGTGGGGATCTTGCGAGCCGAGGCAAACTCGCCTTCGGAGGACGCCTGGTCCTCCGGTCTGGGCCGCTTCCGGAAGAACTTCCCGGGCGGCCCAACCATCTCGCGGTGGGAGCTCTCTGAGCTTCCCACACTCACTACACTAGGAGCCGAGTCGGACTCCGACCCGGCATCCCCCTTCCCTCCTACGTCGTTTCTTTTAATTCGTAAATCCATATAAATCCCACGAGTACCAAAATGTTCCAACCAACCAACCAAGAAACAAGTGGTTCGCACTAACGACTGATGTCCCATAGGGACGCCCGTCAGCCATACATCCCGTCACGGTGCGCCGCCGCTTGGGATTCGGGGTGACTTTTTATAGAGGGTTTCTACCTCGCGGTCCGGGCGGTTAAGCCAAGACCCTCGGTGCCAATCGAAGCCGCGAGACATGACCACGACACTCCGATATGGGGTTACGATGTACGACGGTGACAGAGAAGGACCACCCTCCTCTCTGTCTGCTCGGTGGCAGGGTGAGTGCACGCCGAGCCCGTCCTCACTCCTCCGCTGTGCCCTCTGCTGATCAGAGGGACACGCGGAGAAACGCCCTTGGTCCGTCCTCGGACCCCGCCCGTCAGAATATTGGCCACGAGCAGTGACATTCCCCAAAGAATAGGAATCTCTTCCCATTCCTCAGGGAAGATCACTACCCGCGCCCAGGGTGCACCGGCCAGCCAGCTGCCGTTCCCTCAAGACGTGTCCGGAGGGACAAGCAACCGACGGCACGCGTGGAGGTTTTCTGACTAGCACCCCAAATAATAGGGGCTGGCTGTAATTATAGTTCAATATGTGATGGGGTTCCTAATTTGGTATTGAATATTATATTAGAAACGATGCACCATCATTTCATTTTCATCAACCTAATTATACAGTTGTTTTCCACTAAGGATTATTTAGAAAAGTTTAATAAGATTATTATATACGCGTGTGTATTAGCAGAAAAAGTATATAGGGATTTTCTGAACGAATTTCCTCCAAACGTTTCTAGTCACTTAAAATAAAAGAAAATGTTAATGAATCCAAACTGCTCTCTCTGCGCTATTCCTTCATTCACATTGTTCCGTACATTATTACGATTGGGAGCCCCTCCAATTCCCTTTACCGGCGTGCCTCCATTCCTATTTCATTCGCCCATAAAACGAGTCCACACGACGTGCTGCACATCTCCCACTAAACTTTTACGTGTAAGCATTTACGGAACTGCACGCCGGAACCTTCGGCTGTATCGTCTGAATATTTTATATGAACGTGTGTTGGGACAGCGCACAGATGTAGGAAACATAGAGGCATCGGTAATTTGAGAAGATTTTATTTGAAGTAAATCTTGTGCTGATCCGATCGTTTACTTAAAGCATCTTCTATGATATCAATACGTCTAACTATCACACCTGTATTCTCCGAAGAGTTAGGCAGAGATGTACCGATGTACACCTACAGTTCGCCGGTATGTTTAGGTCCCATATAACATATGTATATTCATTATAATCACTGGGAGAGTGACCAGTCCGGGACAAGCTCTACAGGGTCGTGCGGATGGCGGAGCACGACCCCTTCCCCTCAGGGGAAGCCGACCTATTATAACATCACACGAATCTTAATATGATTAGGAAAAATGAAAATTTTATCAACCTGGGGTATTTTAAGAACAGCTACACCATTAACCGGGGACAATTTCATAGAAAAACCTAATAACACTTTTTGCCCGACCTGGCAATCAAACCCAACGCCTCTAACGTAGCAGTCGCGCTTAGGACCACTAAGCTAACGAGTTAGGTTTACCTATCAATATAAACATTTAAAATTTCACATAGATCAATCATCGGTGTAGTTTGAAAAAAGTAACCCATGCTCTAGGTATGTACTACCTAAATCTGTATATCTGCTGCACAACAGATGTCTAGAGTAGTTAGTGGAGAGGAGCGCTATTCCCGCAGGTCGGCTAACTGTGCTAGTTGTGTGGCCTGACATTTTGTTCGGATGCCAGTGTGCTGCTGTTTTGTTTGTTGTTTGAACCGGGTCAGTGCGATCTTTGGGCTGCGTTACACTGAACTAGTTTTGTGACCAGTATTAGTAACTGGATACGGGTTCATTACAAACACAGAAAGAGTCGGTATTTGACACATTTCCTTAAAATCTAAATGATTTCTTAGGTTTATGTGTTTAAAATGTCTATTTTTTAAACTCTTGTTTTGACGACCAGTTGGCGCAGTGGCTGAGCGATTGGCTGCTGTACTGTGTGTCGTGGGTTCGATTCCCGCACGGAACAAATATTAGTATGGCTTACAGATAGTTGTTCCGGTTTGCCTGTTTGTGTATGTGAGTTTATATGTTTGTAACAAACCTACGTCACAGGAAATGAACCTAGAAAGGGGCAACGGTTCAAAAAAAGAAACAAAAAGTCATAACCTACATATTATTATTGTTTTAATTAAGATAAGTGTGTGTAGATACTGCAAACATTAAATACCTATAACCTAATATTAATATCATAGCGGCCACAGAGCTAGAACTACTACTACTAGCTACAACAGATTGTGCTACTCAATTAATGCTGCTGTTACTTTCGCCATTAATCTCGTCAGACGCGTCCTCGTCCCTGTTTTGTGGCTCTCGAGTGGTTTCATTGAATTGTAATTTAGCTCCTTAAAAACCCTCCCTATTACAGTATTATGTTTCATCTGGGATTTAAACACGGAATATCCTTACTTTTAAAATATTCTACTGTTTCTTTGTTAGTTTATATTACGTATCATTGTAGCTA
Source organism: Caradrina clavipalpis (assembly GCA_932526535.1). Lineage (NCBI taxonomy): Eukaryota > Metazoa > Arthropoda > Insecta > Lepidoptera > Noctuidae > Caradrina > Caradrina clavipalpis. The sequence continues at coordinate 16,843,312 of OW052096.1, read as the reverse complement.
ATATTCCATTTGTTTGTTATAGTAGGTACTTAAGAATAACTATTTATTGAATAAGTACGGCATTATCACTATTATAATCCCTTGCTAGATTGTAAGATTGAGAAACTACTTCAACATTTCCAATGAAACCTGAAACAGTAGAACAACGCAAAGTATGAAGTAATTAAATTATAACTTCTACAATAATCGTCCACTCGTTGAGTGAGCTATTACCGAGTGGATTATTAAATTAATTGAGATTTAAACGTCTTTGTTCTAGCACAATGGCAGAACATTAGGGTTGGTTCACATAATGTACTGTTAAATGCACAGATTAGGATCAAATAACTTGTGATTGACGTTTATTATTGACGTTAATTGTTATATTTTCGGCGTATTTTATTCGTCTGCTTAGAGATGATAAACTATACCTAATATTGGTATTATATTGTTGCGACACAGAATTAAATTATAATAGTTATATAGAATTATATAGGCGTATATTCGCAGATGTAAACGGACTCTAAGTTTAGTACGGTACAACTATATCCAATTAAATGGAGAACATAAACTAATTTATACCATCTTCAACGAAAACAGTTTGACGTCGACATGTGAACACTGCGAGGGGGACGGATGTCGGAATCACAACATAGCTTATTTGTGGCATCGGCAGGATGCGCGGCGTCACGCGAGCAAACACGCGGCTATTAACATTCCTCACATATTGAGAGAGTAGTCTATTAGCCTTTTAGTATATATCCACTTCTAAATTCCGCAGTGTTATTCTGTAAAAAATAACTTCGATGAAGTAAGCTTAAGGAGCGCATTCCTTATCACCTAGCACTCGTTGAGATGATAGCTTACCTCACTAAAAACTCACTGCAGTGGTAAATTTGTTAGTAAGTGTCCTTGTACAAAATTCTGCGGTAGGTACACAATTTGATTTATGCTGTGTGGTGAAGCTTAGGATTGTAAAGGCAGGCGGCCCACGGACCAAGGGCAATAAAGTTTTTTAACCCCCGACGCAAAAAGAGGGGTGTTATAAGTTTGACGTGTCTGTCTGTCTGTCTGTCTGTCTGTCTGTCTGTGGCATCATAGCTGCCGAACGGATGAAGCGATTTCAATTTAGTTTTTTTTGTATTAAAGGTGACCTATGTGCGAGTGTTCTTAGACATGTTTGATGAAAATCGGTTGAGCCGTTTAAAAGTTGTGGGGGTGAAAGTAGGGAAGAAAAACCGAATGTCTGTAAATATACTCGAGTGGGGTCTCAAACTAAACAAAATCGACATTATAATAAATTAGTAGGTACCTATAAAAAGTATAAAATTAAAAATTAAATTAAAAATTTAAAAAACCCCCAACACAAAAACCTAAGTTCCCGTTAAAAACAACGTGACGTATTTTTTTTTGTTATTTTTTTACTTTTTTAAAGGGAACTTAGGTTTTTGTGTTGGGGGTTTTTTAAATTTTTAATTTAATTTTTTACAGAAATTATTATTCACATTCCATAATTAAAATTAATATTTGTATAGCAATTAGATGGTAACTAGATTCAATATTATTATTATTTCTTGTACATGACGTTCAAAAGTGCCTTTTAATGGTCTTATTGAAATAAGTGATTTGACTTTGACTTTACAATAAAAGGAAAGCTTTTAAAGTTAAAAAAAAACAACCTTTTAAAAAATCTAGATAAAATTATCGTTTAAAAGCATGTCTATTGTTATTTATTCATGTGGATATGTAATTACGAGTATGACGTAAAGGTAACGATGGGCGGTTATCGGAGCGTATTCTATGAAAGCTTCGAAAAATTTTGGAGTTATTTTCAGTAATGGACAAGCGATGACGCAAGTAATAAAAGGTTGTACAAATTGTAGGTACAGTCATGTTTATTGTGTTTAAAGTGGTTTACTTCGGAGACCGTAATGAACAAAATGGGTCATCGTTTGATCAAGAAACAAGCATACTGATTAAATGAACGGAGATCTCATTCCGTAGGACACAGTTTGATACCCATACTCACTCAGTTTTACAACCACTTTAGAAATGCAATTGTTTTATTATCTAAAATTTTTTTTTTTACTTGCTTTAGGCAGTGGTGATTTGGGCCTACCTTTTTAATAATGTTGTTGTATTTGTTTAACAACATGTTAAAATCTATGGTTATAGTATGTTGCTATTTCTCCTTTTATTTTAGAGAAATAATTTGGATTTCGCGTAAAAAAATAAACTAATAATACCTATATATTTCATACTATCATGGCGGAATGTATTTGGCACTAAGTAGCATACTGTAAAACGGATTTTGCAATATATTCTAACACTAAGTTGCATTAACGGCATATAAATGGCACGTCTGCATGTACTACACCTGTAATAGCTTGCTAACTGCGCGGTACCATTCAGACGCGGTATGAATAAGAGCGGTAATGCGCCGTAATGTCGCGGTAATAGATATCGGCTATGTTGTAGCAACCACGTGGCGACAAGATTCAGAAGGACCACTGATGCCGAGATTAGACGGAGCAAGAAAAAGGTGTGCTTCAGGAATCTGATAAACATCATCTTTGACTGAACGCCAAAGACTAATAATAACCAGGACCATAAAAGCTATTCAAAGTATCGCGAAATCATCTGATTCTATGGTTTACCAATGACGTTAGCATCGATGCGCTTTCTTATATATTATGTAAGTAGGTTATAAAGGGGTGTAGTACCTAAAGATGAATAACTGGTGTAACTGACATAGGTGACAGTAAGGCAATTGACACAAAGAAAACACGCGTAGTGTAACACACTGAAAACACGTACAACGTATCGTGCGAGGGGCTGTGTGCAAATAACCTTACTGTTACAATGTTTCAGCAATATTCTCTTAGAGTTTGTATGGAATGGACTTTCTGTACTTCTTTTTGAGATATACCTGCATTCTTAGTATGGAATGCGGTTACACCAAGCTGTAATCAAGTCCAAATATTGAAACTTCCATTGTGTTGAGTTATTATCAACAATTATATCGGTGAATGTCCTTCATCGAACGGCCTTTCGAGGCTGTCAGCTTTTTAGTTCGGTATAGTAAGCACAGTACACCACTTTACATTGTTGTAAAGGCAGCATTCCGTAGTAAATATTGATAAGCACTAAATTGCTGTTTTGGTGGACAGTTCTACCAGTTTAGAATAAAGACCTTCATATCAAAATTGCATATTCTAAACTCCATTAGTAGTTTTGACAACCACTCAACTTCCTACCAAACCGCCGCAGATCGTGACAGTCCTCAATTCGCAAATGAACGTTAATCCTCTTACTCACTCCACGTTTGAAAGATAAGAGATGTATGGTGTAATGAGTTTTCCGTGTTGTTTCAGAGCAAGGAGCTAAGCGGGAGCGAGTGCGGTATGGGCGTGCGCGCGCCCGACACTCTGCCCGGACTCACGCACCACTACTGTACTGACAGGTACCACAAGCTCATCTAGTACCTCAGAAAGGCTTATCACAAATATATACAGCGTATTTCAGAACAGGTGTAGTTATACATATCAAACGCACGGATAGTTTTGGTGTCAACAAACTACATAGCAACTTTTTTTTAATACCTACGTATACCTACTCCCAAAATTGTTATGTTACGAAACATTTGAGTAAAAATTTAAAAGTTTCCAATTGAATTCTAAACATCAGTACACCAAGTCAGTTGCTAAGTGTCAATAAACTACACACAAAGAAACGACGCCTCTCCTGACAAGTTTGTTATGATTAAAAAGTTGAAATAAAAAAAAAAAAAATGCATTTTCAAAGTTATTGCTTGAAGCTGAGATTCAGTAAAGCATACGCTCTTCACCCCGTCTGTATGGATATACTTACCCTTTCCGATACACACTGTATTTGTATTTACTGTCTATTGTACGAAGAATTGGGCAGTTGCCAATAATTACAATGATAGGCGACTATTCCGCGAATATTTCCTTTCTGATCCTGTCGAGCTCCTTACAACTCGAACCCTGCAATATTCTACGTCACGGATTACTTCAGTAATCTATGACGTACAATATTGAAGGGTTTCCCGCCGCAAATGAGGTGCGGGTTTGCAATTTGTCTCTCCTTCGCAGGAATTTTTCATTTTCAAATTTCTATACAGGGTACATGGCCTGCTATAACTTACCGAATAGTAGAAAATATGTAGTTCAATTTCAAAATTTTCGCAGCACCTGCGATTTCCGACAGTATGACCTAAATTGGTATTGCAGTAACATATATAATTCTGCAGCTTTCTATGCAATACGGGTTACTGCGTCGTTTATGCAGTGCAATGTCGCTTAATATTGTATGAACCCGTATGCAGCGCTGTGCTGTAAAAAGTTCCAGTTAAGTAGTTTCAATCTGTAAAACGATCTCCGTAAAGGAGCCTTACTTTCTGCCCTGCTGCCTAATTCTCAATAGCTCACAAATAAACATAACCCGTAACATACCATGACACCTGTAGTCCCCGATGGGCTAGGCAGAGGTATACCAGTGTACACCCACATTATGCCGGTATCTTTAGGTCCCATGTAATAGATGGCGTACCTATTGGCACTTTTTGCTCGACCTGGTACCCCCAGCGTAGTTCGCGCTAAGGTTTACTAGGCTAACGACGCAGTTATACAAATACAAAAATAAATATGGTTATATTATTTTTCCAGATCTCCAGCGAAATGCAACATAATGGGTGTATCAAAGCTAGTGAACGAGCCCAGCCCCAGCAGCTCGGAGGAGTCGAACTCCCCCACCGAGATCAACTGCTACCGGCGCCTGGGGGAGCGGCCCCCCCTCATGAAGAGGCTGGCCATGGGGCTGAGCGGGGCTCTGCTGCAGCCCTCCGACGACGACTCCACGCCGCTCGTTGCCGATACTCCTACCACGTACGTTAGATATAATAATACTATCTTGCGTAGTGTTCCTAAACTTTAGCTTAAAATTCTCCTAATGCTTTACTTTTTTTTTAATTTATTTATTTATTTATTTATTTAGGATCTCCAACAAAACATATACACAAATCATGACATAAAAACAATATTACAAAAGTATTATGTAGGTGTACTCCTTCACTTGTGGGAGACTTATAAGTACTAGTGCCTATTCAAAAAGCAACTAGTCCTAAGATTATAGTAAGTCTACGTAATATTTTTCATAAATGTAAGCGTTCCTAAAAGGTTTTGTATTTAAATTTGGATTATTCGGGTTTAACATTATTGCCTCGTAAACTATCTTTTCTATGATGTGCTTTTTACTACAAAATCAATTATTGAAACGCCTTTGACCTGAAATCCATTTTAGGTAAATGAAGGTAAAGTAGCTAGTGTTTATTAAAGTCTAACGATTCATTATCCTCATCAAATCAGCCGCAGGACGTCCACTGCTGGACATAGATTTCTAAAAGGACAGGTTGGAAGCGGCCTGCATCCAGCGTCTTCCTGCGGTATTTACCAGGTCGTTCACCTTGTGGCTAAGGATTAAGTACATGATTTTTCTCCACTCGCAGCCCCACCAACCTGCCGCTGTGCATGAACGGCGGCTACATCAACGAGGCGTCAGAGGCAGAGGCGCGCACCCGCGAGAGCAACCGCGAGCCCCCCGCCGTGCCCGCCGCCCCGCGCCGGACCGAGCACCTCATGCACTCCGACCTGGACGTGGACTTCAGGAGGTGTAACAATATCAAGAATAATAGGTGGGTGGCAGATGTGGAGAACCGATTGGATAAACAGTCAACTTGGAAATTCTCAGTAGCAGCTCGTAGTTTGGATTTCTGCCCAGTTAATGGCAATATGCTTGCCCCCTTTTATATGGGATCTAAACATACTGGCGAACTGTGAGTGTACTATTGGTATACTTCGGCCTAACCCGTCAGGGAATACAGATAGAGTGTGGTATATAGTACACTAGTTGGGCAAACCTCTAAGCTTGGGAATCGAATTATAAAAATGGTGTATGAAAGAAACAGCACAACATAAATTCCGAATTGACACCTCCGTCCAGGACTTAAAACTTGCACAAAAGGCTTTAGAAAATCTATTCCGCAGATTTAAAATATTCCGTAAAGAGAGACGCGGAACTGGGTCCATTCTATTTATTCTTTTGCTTTGAAAAAAGTTCTATATTAAATTACCGCCATGATAGCGGCTTAATGGAAACTAGGGCACGACTTTTCATTCTTGTGAATGGTTCCCGACAATATTTTATTTTAAACCTTTTGAGCTTAGAGAACAGAGTAAATGACGTCAGAACTTTTGTTTAATAGAAATTATGAAGGTGTGCTTTGAAAGAAAGCTTTACGAGAGTTTTGTGTTTGCGGTTCTGATTTAGAGCATGGGTCATGGTTTATAATTTTTGTTATTTAGGTATTAGGTACTGAAAAGACTACTGAAGTCACATGTAACCGTGTTAGCATTGTGTGTGATCATCATTGTTCTATCTTTTGCCAATCTATTCCAGTTCACTATATTGGATGACCGGTATCGAGCGCACATGTATTATGCCTGATAAGTCACAAACCCTTAAATGCAAACAATGATGCTATTCCTTTATCATTAATGAAAGGGGGTGCATGAAAGGAGCCTTCCCGAGTGACGCGTACACTCCGATCTCTGTTACGCCTGGCGTATCAACTCCTGTCAATTGGCTAATTCTTGCACCACGATGGCAAATTTATGCTCTAATCGGTTTTCCTTAATGCCAAGCAGTCCGCTGATAAAATTATATTATTTAGGATCTATATTCGCCACCGATACGCCATGAAGACGACCATTTCAATTTAATTTATCTAAACCTTCCTTATACTCCAAGTTCCTCTCATAATATCAAAGTGTTCTCTCTTTTTCCAGTGAGTCAGCAGCGTGCAGTCGCACGACGTCGTCGTCGTCGGGCGCGTCGTCGTGCGGCGGCGTGCCCTCCAACAATAACGTGCCGCGCGCGGAGCCCGAGCTGCGCCAAGCGCCCTGGTTCCAGCACGGCATACCCCGAGAGGTGAGAACGGTTATGATGTTGTGTGATCATTACAGGTGCCCTGGAATAAAGTGATGATTCGTCTCATTCTCTACCTTTTTACAAAGTTAGCTCATCAGAGTTCTTGTGACAATGGCAGCAGTTCTCTAGTGTCGTTGGTTACACTTTAGATAGTCTGACTTGGTGTTAACTCTGTTGGCTACCTAAAATGGTCTTCTGACCATGAATGACTCTACGAAGCTCGTGTTGATATAAGAATGTATTATTGACTTATAGTCCAATACGTGACGTTTTTTCAGCACTAATAAAGTTCTCTGTATAATTAAGTATTATCGCAAAATTAAACAGTTGTTGCTTAAATTGTCCATACAGCTCAGGTACTCCTTCGTCAAAAACGTATAGTATTTTTCAGCTTTTCATTGCTCAATTCATAATCAAGACAAAATTAAACGAATCATTGATTAAATGGTCCATACAGCATCAGGTCTTTCATGTGGTTCACGTGCACATTCCAGATAGCGCTAGAAGTGCTAAGCTCGCAGCCGGTGGGCGCGTTCCTGGTGCGCGGCAGCACGACGCAGACGGGCTGCTTCGCGCTGTCCGTGCGCGTGCCGCGAGACTTCACACCCGCCGGCATCGCGCACTACCTCATACTGCGCACGCCCAAGGGATATAAGATTAAGGTACGTCTTCTACCTAGTTTATAATACGCTTCCTTGGAAAACCAACCAGCTAAGCATTGACGGGTTGGCGAATGGCATTACTTGGCAGAATTAAGTTAATTAAGTATGGAGTTTCTTGCTCATTCTTTTCCATAGTAAATTACCATTTGGCATGCGCAACTAGATTCAATATTTTATTTTTTTCTTGTAGATGACGTTAAAAACGCCTTTTAGTGGTCTAATTGAAATAAATGATTTGACTTTGAACAATTATAGCCGTTCACCAAAATACACTTCCCAAGGAATTTCTGCCTCGTCTTCATCAAGGTCTTCAAAATATAACGTAGCTGTTTGACCGCTGCAGGGTTTCACGAAGGAGTTCACGTCGCTGTGCGCGCTGGTGACGCACCACAGCGTGATGCCGGAGCTGCTGCCGGTGCCGCTGCGCCTGGCGCGCGCGCGGCCGGCGCCGGCGCGGCGCGACCACGCCGACCTCGACGCGCTGCACGCGCACCACGCGCGACACACGCCCGCGCACGCGCAGCACCAGCACCACTACCTCGCGCAGCTCGACGTGTAAACACTCCTAGAGTTGCGCGCATATTTGTGACATCTTAACCGACCAGTATAGAGCGACGATGACGCGCACGATGTGGGCGGGAGTCGTGACGTAGATGCTCTTGTTTACAGACTAAAGTACAACTAGAAAATAATCATTTGTTGGCTAAAAGCGCGGGATAAGGACGGTGATAGTTTATATCTTGAACTCTACTTTGTGTTTAGTAGACCGTACATATGTACGTCATTCAAATCAACACATTTAAGATCTGTGTAGGTTCTGAGAAAAGACAGCAACTTACAGTCCAGTTACAGATATTTGGTGTTGTACAACAGAATCATCACTTACACTGTCTTTATATTAACAAGAGATCTCAGAGTGATGGCGGGAATGAGTAGATCGCTGTGACATTCGTATATACCGCGCGTAATGTGATGGTGTCTGGTTCATTAATATGTCACAAAATATGTGAATGTAATTTCATCAGAGAACACACATTAGTGTCGTGACACATCTACCTACTCTGTGATTCTGTAAACTCTCACATTCAACCTCACTTCTGTATACAAAGAAAAACAAAGTTGTGAAGTGGATACAGAAGTGATTTTGATTAAAAGATTTTACAGATAAGCGAAATGTGTGTGTTGCGAGCTGGGCATGTGCCTGAGTTATACCAGAAGTGTATCACATGCGTTTGCATTTAATGAACAATAATAATTGGTTACTAGATTGCCATAATATTCAAGTCATGGTATCGTTAAGTATGCGTTCAAAGTTTTTAACTGGATAGATTAAATATTGTAAAAAATCAATTCCTATATTATGGAAAACATGACATTGTTTCATAATTAAAAGTGGAAAAGCAATGTAAAATTAAAAGGTTGAATGCACATAGATTAAAATCACTGTTTCTCACAAAAATAAATAATATTACAACAATAACAGTATCTTCGTATAAAAAATAAATATTCATTGTTACATAAAACATAAATATGAAAAATAATAAATATTTCTATATCATTGAGTAAAGAAAAATATCTAAAATAGTCATGTATAAGGAGTCATTAAATTATTGTATGTTGTCTAGTATCTGTTGGTAAGTTCTCTTTGTAAGAATATTGTGATAAATATCATACTTAGGGTGTGTACGCAAATGTAAAAAAATATATTTGTAAAAATAATAAATGTGTATATGGATTGTAATTATTAGAAGATTCGTGTCATAATCATAGTTTAAACGATAGTTATAGAGGGGAGAATTGCGCGTGACTTGGTTCAACAGCAACATCTATGTTCTATGTACTAGAACATAAACACACGGTTTGAAATCTAGTGTTCCCGAATAGAATTAAAGCATGGCTTTCCATAATTTTAATTAAACCTCGTAAGCTTTTAAAATAACATACCACCACGTCTGTATTCACCGAAGGGTTAGGCAGAGGTGTACCAATGTACACCCAAAGCTCGCCGGTATGTTGTGTGTCTTTTAAAATAAGTAAAACAAAATATCGTATCAAGTCAGCAGGAGCTGTGAGTTAAATCACTACTTTACTACGATACATCTAGATGTAGCGCATATTACCTAAAAGAATATAGTCTTTATTTAGTTTTGCCTAGTACATAGAACACTGATGTGGTTGCGTTTCAGATGGTTTGCGCTTATATTGTTTTATTAGAACGTTGTGTAGGTATGGTCTAGTCGTATGACGTGTACAGTGATTGTGTGCGCGGTTTGTTTCACGAATGATACCACACATTATAATAATTAGTTATGTTAGATTGTGTAACGAGTAACAATAAAGTCTGATGTTGTTGACACAGTGCTTTCTTATCAAAAGGATTTTTGTATTTATTTATTACGTGAGACATCCGAACATCAGTGATCTTTCGAGTTTTCTTTTTAAAATCTACCCTTTTTGCTCTTTTTATTTGAATGTTTAAAAAACCCAAAACGCCTCTAATTGACTGTCACTGTATCATATAACTGTAGCATTTTTTATGTTACAGTTCGAGTTAGATTAGGTTTATGCCTTGTAAACGTCGTGTCAACAACATTGAGAATATTGCAATAATGTAAGAGTTGACCGGAGCGACGGTGTCGCCCCCACGGTGTATATTGTAAACAAGTTGCCTTTTAGCGAGTACCTACATTACGGCTTTGCGTTTATGATGTACGGACGCATAGACAAACCAACTAAGAAAATAATAATAATTAGAAATATAATGGAGTTTGATTCGAATCAGAACAGATTAGAATCTGACTTGATATTTTCAAACCGGAAAGTTGTAAGTGTACAGTGTTGTTTTGTATGGATTTGCATCTTGAATATTGCCAATCTATGATGTTAAAAGCCATTCAAAACATTTTATTAATAAACAGCATATCATATCGATTTATTTACAAAAGCTTTACATAGTATTATCTCCTATTTTGTTAAATCAGCCCGTATGTCTGTCTGTGTGTCTGTATGTCATACATAATGTTGATTGTTATACACTGCCTTAGTACGAAACGTTTGTATAAACATAGAGAATGATATCAGTAGCTTAGTCTGTTGATGTTTTACTGTAACTTGCCATCTCATCGATAGTTTATTATTATAGGGACGTTTATCTGTTGGATATGGCAACACTGGCTACACTCATACTCTTACTAATCACTGTATTCTATTTCTATGTATAATAAAAGGTCTTCTTTATTGTTTTTAACTGATACCGATGTTTTGGGTAATTTTAGAGCCTTTATGGTAAACCTTTACCTATCTAGAAGAGGCAGTAATTAATACCTGGACGTGTGTTAGTCTCGTAAAGGTTCTAAAATTACCTGTAACTCAATGTATATCAATCGGGTTCTCAGAGCAAATAATAATCCATGTAATAAATAAATCACATAATCACTACTGTAAAGCTTCACACAATTAAACATTAATGTTACTACTTATTAAAACGCTCACTGTGGTTCTTCGACTGACGGGTTTCGCAGTTTTTTTTACCTGATAACACCGACCTTGTAACTCTGAATTAGTACTATGCCTATTAAAGTCTTTAATTCATAAACAATTACATTTGAAATTACTTTCTTAGCAATAAAAACATGTTATATTTTGCTCTTATAAATTGTCTAGTTCATACTGTATTTCAATCTTCACAGTTCTGCCACCAGATGTCGCCACGTGTGCTAAGCGTCAGTTTTGTACCTAATAAGCAATTTTATCCACCTTTACAAATGTAGTTCTCTTCTACATCAGTGAAACTAATAATTTATTTACGTATAAATAAATATCAAGAATATTACATTAAGTTGTTTTATTTTTTTAGGACAACAATCTTATAGTACTTAAGAATAATAAGAACATAATAATATAAAAAGGTTTTCATAAAAACGATAACCCTCCTTTTTACTTTGCTGTAGTCGGGTTAAAATAGAATTTACCCACTTCCATATTTTGTAGAAAAACAGTAGTTATTATCGTTCTAGTGATCCCGATCCCAAGTGGAGATATAATGTCATAGTTCTCTTTCCAGTATTGTTATCAAAAACAGTCTACTCGAATAGAATTGATGCATATTCGTAGAGAAGTTTTTGAGTTTAAAGTTAAATATGTATTGGACAAAATATACGTAATTTATGATCGCCAGTCTATATATTTTTACATAAATACCCAGTTCGCAGATCTACAAAAAATAACTAAAAAAACATGTCTGTGCTACCATCTAGCGGGTGGAATGAAAGCAACGTTTCATGAGTACGCACCGGCGAAAAGCGCAATCTACCGTCCACACAGCGACCTATGGAAGCTCCTGGGGTGCCCGCGGGAATTGGAAACCTTTGAATCGGCTACGAAAACTCTGTAACTCTGTGTCCTTTGTAATGTACATGATTGCTACCTTGAAGTGTTATATTAGGCTTGGCTTATAGATGTCGCTAGTGCTCTACTTCTCTAAGGAAGTTTCAATCCTTGAATACTGTAAATAATTTGGCAAAGTAAGGAATGGATACGTAAATACAATAATTTTAATATTATTAAAATTACCGTGGGCAGAACTAGGAGCAAAAAGACATAGTGAAGAAATAGTGTAGGAATTTAATAGAGTGGTGTCTCTAACAACACAGAAGGAAGAATGGCGGTTATCACTTGGAGAAGTCAATCACAGACCCGCACAGTACGGCAAGCTCTAGGGGAGGCCTTTGCTGCAAACCGGGACAATCTTCACGTCGTCGGTACGTTATTGTTGTGACACCGATGTGTCGAATAATTACAATTATATTAAATGTTAATGTCATGTAAGATTATTAGCCGCGAGAAGACCTCCCGGCCACTGCAGACGCGGGTCTGTGGACGGTGAGCAATTGTTGACGGCGCGTTCGTGTTCCACGTGCGCCTCAATGAGATGTCACCAAATATTCGGAGGGGCCACTAAGGGCCGATGCCTGCCGGGGCTGCGGGTTGTTCGAAACAGATACCGCGCCCCCGGAACGCAAAAGGCACAAAAAGAAACATGGATGGGTTTTAGTCAGTAAAAGTCTGACACTCCCTCCCGCCTCGCCCAGGGCGGGGGAAGTCATTTGATGATTTCCCATAGGTAAAAAATAAATAAATTGTAAGATTATTATATATTTCATCACATAATTACGATGATCATTAGATGAGACTAAGTGCCTATAAAATATCGGTAAATGAAAGTTGCTCTCATTGTGGTGATGTATGTACCAATCCTCATGTTATTGGTTATGCCAAAAAAGAAAACAGTAAAGAGGTTTTTATTGTTGGTCCCTTGTTTTTAATTGTGTTTTATTTTATTGTTGTGATTAAATTACGCTATTTCATAAATGAAAACCCTTAATGCGATCCTACCGACAGCGGGCTCCATATATATAAAACTATTTTGATCAATAAAAAGTAATTATACTCTATGTTTGTAGATAGGATAAGGGTAATAATATCTAGGTCTCTAGCTGACCCACTTCCAGTCAAATAACTTGATATCAAAATGATTACAATTTTTAAATCTCGTACGTGATTTTCAATTACGTACCTACAAAATTGAAAATACAATGGTTTGAAAATACATAGGCATTTTTCAGCCAGAACTTTAGATTTAGGCTAAACGTGTCGAGTTGTTTTCAGAGAGCACTATTATTTTACAAGTAGCTATATAATTGTTCAAACATAGATGTTAAAACAATTATATAGCTACTAGTAAAACAAAACACTATCAAAACACGTGTTTCTTGTGTTTATTTTTAATTCATATAAATACACGTGTGTGATGAAAGGATGCCAAAATCGTCTAGTTGTGCAGATGCATAGTCGCTGAAAACTCTCGACTTTCTATCAGGTGAAACGCTCGGTTTAGTAGCCAAACAATAAAACCGATAGTTTCTAACATACGTAATGTTCAGAGCAACAGTTACCGATTCTAAGACTCCGCTCAGCATGGCGTTCAGTGAGCATCGACGTAAGTATTCCATCTGGAGAGGTTCGCTTCCACTCGGATGCGTCGCACCTGAGGCTACGACATCAGCGGGGATAGCAGTGACGTTCGTGTACATTACCAGTTATTGTGCATGTGGTTGGTTAATTATTAATAGTAAGCTGGGAAATTAAACTATAATTGCAAATGATCGGAGAGAAAGATGATTGTTTTAGTAAGCCATGGTTTAATTAAAAGAAATCATTGTCGCTGTTATTAACCATGAATATTGTTACAAAAAATATGACTTGTAACAACTGGGTCCGATTAGGCATGGTTGTAAACACATGGCATTGTTCCGCTACTGGACACTGTCTTCTTGGAGTCAGAAGGGAGTTTTCCACAGTCATACCATTTAAAAGACGGATATTGGTTGCTGGCATAAAATAAGTATCGAGTAAATTAGGTAAATAACAAGAAGGTTTCTCACAAAATTAAAGTACAAACAACAAGGAAATATAAATTATAACAACCGAATTAATCTCGTGTTCATAATAATTCGACACCATATTAAAATCCCCTTGTTTATCCACGGTGTCTTATCGTAACATAATTAGGAAGATAATTATGAACAACAGCCATAATATAACAGGAAACGATACAAGTATTGGATATATTTAAGAAGGAATATTATAAATTTAAATACTGCGGCAATTTAATTAAATATATAACTAGTGTGGTCCTAAGCGCGACTGCTACGGTGGAGGTCTTGGGTTCAATTCCCAGGTCGAGCAAAATGTGTTATTGGGTTTTTCTGTGAAATTCTCAGTAGCAGATCAGATTTAGGATTTGGGCCCGGGTAATGGCAATTAATAGGCTTGCCCCTATTACATGGGACCTAAATATATTGCCGAACTGTGGGTGTATATTGGTATATCTCTGCTTACTCTTCAAGGAATACAGGCGTGTTGGTATAAATTCAATTAAGTAAAAGAAATGCTTGAGTTTAAGCAGGTACTTATACTAGGTAATACCAATAAAAAAATACTTAGATTCGCAATACGAATATGGATAACATCACTACACTACGTGACCAGTGTTAGCTTTTAAGTTGATCGTTTTAGTACAGTTCTAAGTGCAAAGGAAAGACGTGCAGCTTCACTGTTTACGAGCACGTATCGACGCTGTAAACAGTCGGAGCAGAAACCAAAGCAAGGAGCGATTGTTCCGCTATCGGTGAGTAGATTTTGTATCGTTTTAAGATATTACGAGTTAAAGTTTGGTTTAATAATGCTATTGCAAACAAGTTAATATATAAATAAAGTGTTTAAGGCACATTTAAAATAAAATTGTTTTTAGTCTATTCTCAAGAGGATATCTAATGTGCAATTAATTTATTTTTACTCATGGGCAGACTCATTTTTCAATGAACAATAAATATTGAACGTTCATGAGTCCGTTAGTTTTATTGTTCCAGTGAGTACAATTATTTTAATAAATCTCAAGCGTTCGGAGTATATTGAAATATTGTCCAGTGGCTACCTCATATAGGTAGTGATATTTTCTAATCTCATGCATGAGAGGCGTCTAAACCACTGGGCTTTTACTACATTCAGGGCAAGAACCAGAATGAGCTTTTCAGTTCATGTGTAATTTCTAAGTTTATCTTGGACGTCATTAACATCGGTGAAGGAAAAGATCGTGAGGAAACCGAAATATGTAAGCGTGATGATCAATGCTCGTGCCTTCTCTGTTTCAAAAGAGGCCTGTGCCCTGCAGTGAGACAGTAATATGCTGTTTTTATTATTACTATTTCTAACTCAGTTATTATACTAATACCAGTAAGGCAACTGTCGCTGCTTGGCGCGCCCCACCTGCACTTCCTTCACCTCTGAACGCTATAAAATGTAAAGCGAGTGGACATTACGAGTGTTTGCTTTATTCGCGTCTGAACGCAACCGGCACCGGCTAATGGCTTATTATTGTTCTTTTGGGGGACTTGCTTATGTCTTTGTATACTGGAGCAAATGCATTTGAACGTGGTATGATCAGATGCATGTACTTTAAACAAGGCTGATAATAATAATAAAAAAAGTTGTTTATTGGATCATTTACAATATTATTATTTCTAAATAATGGTACGTTAATCGCAGGAGTTGGTGATACTGGCAATAATTAAGTAAACTGTAGGCAAAACTTTATCAAGTTTTTTACCTAAGTGAAAACTACAATTTTGCACGTCATTTACATGTAAAAATTGATTTTATCTAGTTGCCCATTTCAAAAGGTATAGAGAAGAACGGGCAAGAAACTCCATACTTATTCTTTAAAAAATAGATTAACCAGAAAACAACGTGCAATAGATACCTAAAAGTACTTTTTCGTAAACACGAAGCAAAGACTTTCATAAAACAAAAAAGCAAACTGTTCTCGCTTCATATTTCAGACACTTTCGTACAGAACAGGCGTTGGTAGTGAAATTTTATCGCACCTCAAAGACGTTCGCAGCCTCCGTACATACCGAAACCGTTCGTACTCTCATAACGCGGAATGAAAGGCACCGAGCAAATGTACGGAGAACTACCATCAAACAGAATGCTGCAGAAGAACTAACATCTATGGTCGTTCGTTAAATGAAATTGCTGGCATTTACTGAAACTGTAGGTATTTTAAAGTAGGTTTTTCTGTTAAACCAAATACGGATAAGACTACATAATAGATGCATACTGTCACGCCTGTATTCCCCTAAGGGTTAGGCAGAGGTGTAATAATGTACACCCACAGTCCGCCGGAATGTTTAGGTCCCATGTAATGTTATATCGACAATAACCGGGCACAAATCCTAACTGTACTGAACTGCTACTGAGAATCTCATAAAAAAAAACAATAATACTTTGCTCGACCTGGGCATCGAACCCAAGCCCTCTAGCGTAGCAGTCGCGCTTAGGGCTTCCTAGGTGAACGAGGCAGTCCGAAGAAGAGAGAAGAAAGAAATCAACAATAGTTTAAACATTTTTAGGGATCCCTTATCAATTGCAGATACTTTAGAATTTTCAACCATCTGCATTTTTCACTCCTGGGAATCCTTGAGTGGATCTTCTGCTACTGCAACATACCATGGCATCTTAGAGAGAGCGCTAATGACGTCACAGCGCTACCTGCCTCTCCTGAATAGGTACTTAGCTCGCGACTTGTCGAATGCATCGAGACAGCTCGGGACAGGCTTCCCAACTGAAGCGCTGTTGCGGCAACTCTAATCAATGGCTAAGGATGTCGCGCAACGCAATTACAACAATCATTTCATTATGTACATTGTTCATTATTTGCTTGTTAAACAAGATAATAGGAATAAAGCATCAAAGTCAAAGTCAAATTATTTATTTTATTTAGACTGGTCATTGACAAGAAAGAAAAAAATATGATATTGAATCTAGCAGCTGCAGAACTTTTCATGCTTTAAAACAGATTGGGCTCACAATCGAAACCAACCATGCAAAAGATATACTAACCGAAAATGATGATGGAAACGAGACTCGTATAAATTACTAAATAACTCTCCTGTGATGATTCTAAACTTCAGAATCATTGTGGTATAAAATCCCCATGAAAAGACAAACCAGGCCAACCAAACCAAGTGTCCATAGGCAGCGGTGACCGCTTAACATCAGGCGGGCCGTTAGCTTGTTTGCCACCTCCAGTGGTATAAAAAAAACCGATCGCCTTACTGTCCTTGGCATGGATCCAAAGTCAATTGGTCCTTTACCTAGACCTAAGCCAATTAATACACGTGGACTAACATTTGATAGTATCATTGGTCTATTTAAGTGACAAAGGGTTTCTAATTAAGACAAGCAAGCCATAAATGGATTTATTGAAACAATGGACTAAATCAACGTCTGACGAATGCTTCTTCAGCTCATAAACCCTTTGTTAATATTTAAGGGCTAACAAGTACATAGTCTCGAATTTCTTAATGACTGATGCAATCTATAGAGATCATATTTCTATGGGTTCATACAGACAACTGATCGGAGCCTGTGTGTTCGTTAGCATATTTGAGATGTTTAATCGTAAGCATTGTAATTGGGAATTACAGCGGTTAGAGGTCATCTCTCACACACTCCTTCCATGGTTTTGTGGTCGTCCCCTACATTATCATAATGGTTTATTCATCCTCAAAAAGTTCCCCATGACACGTTTTCCATTCTCCCGAATTTTAGTAGCTTAACATATGCACTTATTACTGTTTTGGCAATCGATCTAAATTGTTTTTAGCTTGTACATAATATGCTTGCGCCTTCTTATGATATATTTGCCTCGCTGATGACTGTAACTAGTGAAACAAGGCGCCTCGCGCACGTAGCCTCATACTTCACGCGTCCTCTCGCGCGGGCGGCAAAAGTTGAAAGCTCTAGTAATCCATACCTTTGGTAAATTAAAAAACTTTCACGGGAAGTGGTTTTCCTCCACATACTGTGCAGTTTCCGATCCTTTACTAAGATAACACGTTTCAAAGTAACCTCACCAAGTGTTGCTTTGTTTGGGTTCATAGATAGGTAATCCTGTGGCTTGTTTTACATTCCCGAATTTCTAATTTTTACATTTAAATTTGAATTCTGGAAGTTCTGACTGAATAAATAACTTGAACTGGGAATCAAAACCAGGTCATCAAACCCGGTAGCAACATGAGGCTATTGTGAAACAATAAAATTGTGTTTTTTGAGAAATCAATTTAATATGATCGGTAATTATTTATCGAGAAAAAGATTCCACTTTGCGACGCAAAATGTTATTATCAAATCAAAATGAAACGTATGTAAATGTTTGTTGAGCAATAAAAGCGAATCCTCCGAGCATTATCATAATATTACAACGTCAACATTACCTACCATTGTTTGATACAAACAAATCATTCCTCTTTGACTTTTTATGTATATTCAATAATGGATAACTCGCAGATATTGTAAACATGAGCAATCTGCAAAAATAACTTTTTTTATTAAATTAACGTTCCCTTAAGGTTACATAAACGTTACAGGTAGACTATCGCAATAAGACAAATCGTTATTTTGTATGTAGGTATCGGAAGGTATGTAGTCAAGCAGTTTTTATATACCTAGTTTATAATCTGATTATAATATTTTTGCAGATATAATACACATGCAATTGAACTGTGGGATAGTTATATTCTGTACCTTGTTTTCTGTCAACAATATGTCACACATCCAGACTTTTAACAACAACCAATAAAACAACATTCAAAAGAAATACCGTAACAGCAAGCAGTGAGGCGTTCATTAGGTGCGCGGTCCGGCTGCCAACAATATAACACACAGGAGGTAACGCGGCGGAAGTGAGGAAAACGCGGCGATCTAAAACGTCTTGCGGCGTCCGGCTCCGCGCTTTTAACGTAAGGGAGGACGCAAACTGAGTGCCACGATACGCAGCGCAATATGCGACAAAATCGTCTAAACGAAGAAATGATGACCAATTGGTAGGCATGTGTTTTCTATGTATGCTCTAATAATTTTTTAGAGATCACAAATAGAAATGACATAGGAAAAGTAATAAAACTAGGACTTTACATTACATTCGAGTAAAATATAAAGAGAAAAACTGCATTACATAAGCACCTACAAGTATTTTGTGGACCATGCGGCTAGAAATATACAAACTCCTCATGTCTTGACACTTCATTTTCCCCAATTCCGCTACAAAGAAAGTACAAATAATAAAAAAGTTTCAAAAACGGTGCAATCAACTGCAGCAGCGCAAACTAATTTTAAAAACTTCGCGAGCTCCGTACAATATAAAATTAACATTGGCAGACCATCTGCCGCTCGTGCTCGTAGTGTGCACGCTCCCTAACTCGGAGCTGTAACGGACCTTTATTTCGTGTTTGACATCTTTTGTTTCGCGCGGATCCGACAAAAAATATAATGTATTGTGTGATGCCAACAATGGAAAGATAGCTACGGAATTTTCCGGGCGTTTCAATTCGATCACGTCTATTAAAAATTGAATCAGTTTTCCTGTCATCGACGAGAATAATGCAGTTTGATTAAAACTAGATACAACGAAAGCTTTACGATATTGTTATTGGCATAGTGGAAGGCTGGAAGATAGAAGTACTAATAACACAAGTCCTGGAGTGACACGGCAATGATGACATCAAAATTATATTGCGATATTCTGCCGTCACAATTTGTCAAACACTCTCCCTCAATGTCGGGTACTTGCTACATTTTGCACCAACTGATGGACATTCGCTATATTTCTAGCCAAGCCTCTGATTTCCCGACATTTTGTTGTCATGTGATAGACACTTAAACAAAGTGAAACGGGCTTTCGCGATACTAAATCACCAGTTACACATTTCAGTCATAGAGAACTAAAGTGGTACCTAATGGTTTTGTTTCTTCGCAGTCGTGCTAGAACTTAGAAAATTGCTTCCCAAAACACTAAATTGATGGTAAATTAAATGATCGCTTTAATCAATGATTACCAATTAGATGCCTATTTGGTCAGTTCTACAAACAAAGTCCGCGTTTCGTCGTTAAATTAAATGCAATATGAACACAGCGGCGTCACTGAGTAAACTCTCCTATTGTTAGGTGGTAGGATGAGCGGCCACCGAGTGAGCTGACGTATCATGTATGCAGCCGCGCTGTTTTTGCAGCCATAGGATTATGTGGAAATTACTAACCATTTGTCATACATATGCGAATTATATGAAAGCGGGGTCGGGGCGCGGCGCAATGGTTTAGTAAGTACTGTACTTAAATAAAAAATAAATGTTTTAAATTAGTTCATTAATCAGAATGTAAAAGCTCATGAAGTAGGTAGTAAATAGTTTGTAGTTTATTGTCTGAAAGTAAGAACCCGCCAGTGAATTACAACTCAAAGTTAGATTTATGAACAGTAGGAAAGATATAACTTAAAATGCTGATTTCAGATTAAAGTTTCAAGACAAGATTAGTACGGAACAGTTTGTATAGTATAATTGAGCGAGTTTCATCATCTATGTAAATACATTGCGAAGGGTGAGGTAAATAGGTGCGCGCTGCTGTTCTCACAGCCGCCGCGGGTTTTGCCCGACTGACTGGACGTTTCTACCGATTGCAAAAAGTATTATTGGAAAAACTAAATACTAAAGCTTATGTGAGTTGTGTTATGTGGCTAAATGAGCACCAGATAGTAACCATGTGCACATTGATAGCCGTTATTGAAAGTGAGAAAAGTTTTGCAGCACACGTGTAATTTCTAATATTGATGCATTCGGAATGACTCTGAATTGCTATTTTGTATTGTAGGTATTTGCTACATCATGGTCATTATAGGGCAACTACTGTAGATAAAAAAAAACATAATAGCGTTTAAAAAAAATCCAATCAAATTTTCAAAAGTCCTATCGAGACATAAACAATATTCTTACTCTAGTAAATAAACTTAATTCAAATAAAGATTAACATGCGACGCTACACAGTTAGATGGAGCGCACACTCGACGCATTCCGGCGGCCGGCAAGCGTGTAGTTATAATAACAGGCGCGCTCACCGCACATAGCTGCGGTGCGCCCGGACGCACGCCGCGCGCGCTCAACGAGTAAACGAGGCGACCACGGGAACATGAACGAACTCTATGGGAAAATGTTTATGATTTTATACGTCGTATTTTGTTGTGTTATCCGAGGTAACTAATACTTATTATAAATGCGAAAGTAAGTTTGTTTGTTATGTTTTCCTGCTTAAACCACTCGATTCATCCTGAAATTTTGCAAATACGTTGTCAGGTTCAGAAACAGACTAAAGGAGTTCCGAGGAAAACAACAATTACGTTCTTATGATAATAGATAGAGAGCGTCACGTGTCTTTGGAATCATGATTAAATTTTTGATATTACCGACAATTACGCGGATGAAGTCGCAGGCAAAAGCCAGTTGTAAATATTTCACAAAAAATGCTGTAAGTTAGTAAGCCGTTTTACAGGTTAATTTAATAAAAACTCTTCCCTTTCTCCGTTATGTTTTCCGGTAATTTTCAGACAAAAAAAATGGTGTCTTGTATTTCCTAGGTTTGGAAGGAACTGTTTCAAATAATAAAGCTCTACAAACTTCACATAATGTACGATTACAGTAAATGCTTACAAGTCGACAAGTAGGTACAGTAGATAGCTACACTATTAGTGTAGGTATAGGTAATTACTTTGTGTCCTATTACAAGGCAAGCTCAATCTAGCGACACACTAACCCAATCTATCAGGCAATCTTACAAGGCGAAGGCGCACGTATAGCGTTACGAATCAATCTCGAGCGCGTTGCATCACGCCGGCGATTAATCACGCTGCGGAGTGCGGGCGCACTGCGGCAGGTGGCGGGTTAGCTCCGCCTACAGTGTGTCCGACGGCTTAAGCGACGCGGGACCCCGCGAGGCTAGGTAGCCTGTATATGCTGGGCTTAATCCCAACAGACAAATTGATGGGAGCTCTTTTAAGATTTAGACAGTTTCTTAGGCTTAAAATTGGCACATTGTAGATTTTAATTGGATGGTTGGTGTAATGGCTGAGCATTTCTTTTTCCAAATTTATGTTTTTGGTGGGAAAAATCTTTGCTACGAAATGAGTTTAATTTTCAATATGTATATCGATAGTAATTTTGGCTTATTCATGACGTTATTTATGTTACAACATGAATGCAAAATGTATAAATCATTTTATCTATTATAACTTGTCACGTAAACTCGGTCCTCTCCACACTACGTCATAAATGTAAAGCTCAGTATTCCGCTCTGTAGAAGTGTAGGAATTAAAGTTAGAAATCTTATCTCAGTAGCAGTTGTCTTGTAACCGTGTCGCGGCGGCGGCCGGGCGGTTTGTACCGCGGACATTGCATAGCACTGGCATAGAAATATGGTTAGCTTGACGTTTGCTAATTGGATGGAAATATAGATATATCTAGGATTTTCCATAACGAGTAAGAGATCGATCACTCCGCTACCAATTTTATTGTGTTAGTGTGAGTGTGTATAGTTTGAGTCGGAAATGTCGGAAGGTCGTTAGTCCCTTTTCAATATCAGTTATTAATTATACATTTTCATTTCGCAACTATTTACAAAATGATTATAACTGGTTAATATTTAAAATGCTGCTCAAAACCACATTATTTGAAAGAAAATAAATTGAGTAGGTACGCACTCGTACATTAGAGCTGACAGCAAATAGTTATGTCATGCAATTGGAGACGTTCCAAAAGTATAGTTTACTTAGCTCAGTGTCATAAATCACGTATCTTAGACAGATTCAATTCTCGAATCAATAAAGTCGGATTGCAATCCGATATGAATACGTGAATAACATTAAATATTGAAAGGTGTTCGCACGAGTGAATCCGTAAAGCTGTCCGGTTCGGAATGAAGCCGGAATGCATTGGTCGTCGCGACCGGTGCGGCGCTCGCAGGGTTGAGTTATACCGCGCCGTGGATGTGTGCGGCATGTGCGCGGTAATATTCGGTGTAGTACCGAGTTGTAATAGTTTGTATTATTATGAGTAAATCTCTGGGTATGCTGTTAACAAATTGTTCTGTTTTAATGGACATCAAGGGACTGTTAGTCACTGGATTTTGTCATGGTGATCCAACAGAGAAATTATATCTAATGTATATATTTTTTAATGAGGTGGACCCATCTTATTATGCTACACTACACCTTTCATATTTTTCTTTGAAAATAAACGTTGCCCTACATTAGGAATTTCTCCTACTCGTATATCGTGGGTGCGTTTACAAACATTAACTCACATACACAACCAAACAACAACTTTGTTAAGAAAGGTCAGGTCTTTCAATGACGCTAGCTCCAATACTAGTAACTACATAAACATATATTTGAATGGTACCAATTGTTACTTCAAATTAACATAAACCGCACTAAAATAAGCGCACAACAGTCATTGAGAGTGCTCACAGTTCACGTGCGAGCGCACTCGTCACAATCACTCGCTCGTAACTCATTCATTCATTTTACAGCCGCTGACTTTCAGTAAACACACATTTACCGATCGTAATTAACGGTATGAAGGAACGCGATTCAATACTGACCACCGGAATTACTATTGATATGAGATGAGCTGGAGATTTTTCATGAAAATGCATGTATTATATTTAGGGATGAGTGTAATAATTAAATTACATACCTACCAAAACGCCAGTAATGTCCGCAGAGTTATGCAGAGAAATACAAATAAAATAAATGTACTTTTATAATTACTGTAATAAAGCGATTTTTAAATAAAGATACTCGTAACCGACGTGCTTTTATGAACAGATATATGAACGTGGAGGTGAAAGGAGTATGTAAGGATCGTAGTAGGTGGCGTTCTGTGGTTTCTACCTACCCCCATGGGAAAAAGGCGTGAGTTCATGTATGTATTTAGATGCAAACTGCAATGTCGTTTTCTTTTGTTGTTTATCGGAAGCAGTAATTTTCTAGTTATTAATTAGCCCGCCCACCAGCGTGCAAGTGAAAAGTTCTAATTGGTGAACAACACGAGCCCGATTTGATATAAACTTTTATAATGTTTTTCGGCACGCAACATGCAACACACAATGTTTGGACAAGCCTAACTTTGAAGCTTAGTTAACAGTGCAATTGGACTGAAACATGTAGAGCTTTTATTTTTACTTTTGTATGAAACAACTACAATTTTATTGCCAGTCCTTTTCCCAACTATGTTGGACCAGTGTTCTACATAGAGCGACTGCCTATCTGACCTCCATAACACAGTTACTGGTAACATGATACCTCTTGGTAAGACTGGTTGCCAGACTTCCCAGTTTTTGATTATCCGTAACGACTGTCAAAGAACAAAGAATGACAGCCGAAACCAATGGCTTTACGTGTTTTCCGAGTCACGGGGGTGTCACACCACCAACTTTTAAACTCCGGGCTGCTACTGAGAAATTCCTCATGGAAAAACCTAATAACACTTTTTGCCCGACTGTATGTCACCCATCAAACTATCGTAGTTTCGTAGTACACGTCACAGACGGAGGAACATAAAGTCTCATGCACACCACAAGTAAACAATTACGTAAAAGTGGTAAACTTTTAAATCCTCTGTCTCTTCACGACTCATACACGCGTTATGTTCAAACAAAAAGCTAATCTTTCAGTGAACTTAGTAATCCGTCAATGAGTATCAAACTTGTGTACAATGTGAAGGCAACGTGTTGCCATCATAAAACTTGGCTCTTCCAACATTAATGGCAAAAAGCTGTTATGCACTGATTGCCCTAAGTTCATCAGGCGGGTTCGTTTAATAGATTTAATTAATAAATGTGCCGTTAACATTGAGAGGGGTGGTGTTGTGACGTCAGAGGCGGAAATTGAAGAGTTCTTCAGAGTTTATTAGAAGGTAGTCTTGCGTTTTATGATTTGAATGGCGCTGCGGGGGTTTTGTTTGTAAAAGTTTCAGGCATTGATGTAAATTATAGTTTTGGATAGAATTGCTTTCTCGATCTTCGTTTAACTGCTTTCTTAAACATATCACAAGCGTGGGATGTGAGTCACTGTTGTAGATACACTAAAAATGATCGAGGAATATAACGATAGCACTTTTTAGAATAGATTTTCATAATAGTTATTTGAAGAGTTGTCATTTTAACATTTCGCCATAGTTACGAGTACATACATGCAATCACTATTGTTTTGATGTTATTTTACGGTCAAAAACATAAATTGAACAAAGATAGCTAAAACTACAATAATATATAATAAACGTTACTTGGTTATTAGAAATGTTATTTACTTTCACGCTTTAAAGCTAATAAAATCCTTCAATTAATTAATTGGATTTTTCTATGATATTCTCAGTAGCAGCTCGGAGTTTGGATATTTGTGCCCGGTTAATGGCAATAGGCTCGCCCCCATATTACATGGGACCTAAATATACCGGCGAACTGTGGGTGTACATTGGTACACCTCTGCCTAACCCTTCGGGGAATACAGGCGTGATGGTATATATATATATATATAAATCCTTCAATTTAATTCTTTACAAATGGATTGTTACTAGCAAATAGCAAATATCAATATATTCAAACAAACAGACAATGTAAACATCACAAGTACCGAGCTATGTATTACGAGTCTAATTTATCAAATGATTAAAGCAATATCCCGAAGGCCTGCCCCCGCCTGCCCGCTTGCCCGCCTGCCCGCCTGCCCGGAGCCCAGATGGCGCGGCGTGCATTATTTATGAAAACGAAACAAAACCAATAAAACTTATTGTTGCAATGAATTTCATTTCGTATATTTTTCTCCGTTCCGTTCGTTTCCGTGAACTTTTTCTTCGCTCACGATTAATGAATGCGCGCAGTATTTTGTGGTGATTTCGGGAAATATTTCACAATTTTGAAATGTAAGAGGGTTTTATTTTTAGAGTAGCGTAAACCTATCAGGTTCTTGTACAAGATATAAGGTATTGATGGCTCTGTTAGAATCAGGCTTAATTTTTCTTTAGAACTTGTCGAAATAGTATGCGGAGTAACTCCCTTACAATACTCACTTGTTCATTTACGTTATGTTTTTGTTGGTGTACCTAGTATTAGTATTGTCGAAAGATTACTGTAAAGGTTGTAGCTATGTCCTTACAGTGTAATAAAAATGTATATAATACATTATCATATAACCTTCGAAGGCTTTAAACGATATGGTGCCGACAGCAAAGCGGATTGGTTTAACTATACCTCACTTTTCATTAATTGAGTAAATACGAACTTTTAATAATATTTCAGTACAGTTCAGTCGATGATGTTTTCATTATTTTACTCGTTTAACTTGTACAGTTTTGTTTGTTCTACTTTGTGGAGTTATTAAGGAAAGTTTCACTACGGAAGCTACATTGTGTCATTCAAATAATAGTCATAACACCACTTTAATGAGACCTCTACTCGTAAAACATGATTCGTCTTCATCGTTAAATTATGAAGAGTATAAGAGGGGGGAGGGGGGGGTCTTGTAAAATTGGTGTTTTAGTAGAAAAGGAACCATAATGTAAGTTTGGTAGTATAGTAAAGTTGTGTGCAACATTGTGCTAGGTACAATATTCCCATTGTTTCGCCAACAAGCGGGTGATTGTACTCGACATGTTGGCACTTGGAATAAGCGTCGATGTCTCGATTTCGTCGCCTTTGATCATTTGAATGTCATTGTGTATCGTCTGCTACAAAGAGAGCCGTTTTAGAAACGTGCTCGCTATTTGCGATTTTAACTCTCTTTTAGTAGGTATGTATTTAAATATTTCAAAGGTAACTAGATATTCCTAGAATATTGTCTTAGATATTTCAAAGAAAATGCATTTTGAGTTATTACTTAAACTAACTAGAATACTGAGGGTATTCTAGTTAGTTTAATTACTAAAAAACTTTACGTATTTGTAGTTACTCAACTGATTTGTTTTTCATATTTCTAGACACGTTGGTTAGCTTGTGATTGTCGCTTGTTGAATTCCGAGGCTGATTGTGTGTTGTATTTAAGATTTTATGTATAAAGAAGCTATAAGCAAAATATAATAAATAACAAAAACATCACGAATAATTAAAGTTTTTCTTAGTAGTAGTAAGACTCAGCGGTCAAAGGCCTGGTCATTGTTATACCTATATATATTAACTATACTAAGCTGTTCGACAGTCGCTCATCCAGAATATTGAACTTAAGTTTACTGCTATAATAATATAATGTTTGGTACGCCTTCATCATCATTTTATCCCCTGGTAAGAGGTGCATGTTACAGATATCTGACTTCCAAGCAATAGAGATATAGGAAGAAATAGCTATTTGAAATTGAATTGTAAATTTTAGCCATTTTACAAGACCGTATGCAGTGTGATTGTAATTGCAAAGTTCAACATGAATTTAAAGAAAACAAGACGCCTGGTCCCACTTCCCGCTGCTATCATGACTCTCCGGATACTTATGAGAGTCGCGTCCGATCCGGGCCACTTGTTCACAATCTGCATGCCTGATTGCGACACTAGAAGAATTCGTAACGCAATCATTGAATAATGCAGCTCTTTGTTAGACAATCATATAATGGATCATGAGATCTTGTTTGTGAAACGATTTCTTCCTAATAGCCAAAGTCGGGTGTTGTCTTATTGGTGGCAACTACCACCTATAGACACTAGCTACCTATATAGAGGATCGCCGATGCATTGCCATTCGTAGTGGCAGCGTCTGTGGTAAGGTGAAAGGTTTGTCTGTATACCAGTTTGTGCACTTGAAAACTTGATCTTTCGTCAAGTTCCAATTACTTCAAAAAACTTCAAGTTAAGCATGAAAAGGTCTTCTTGTGGACATGAAACATCTTCTGCCAAATGGCAAGGTAGCAAACAATGTTCGCTAATACTTAAATCGCCAGAAATAGAGAAGATTTTATCTAAACCACATTAGCTAATAAAGCGCCATCCTTTCAGCTGCAATCCTTTTATTTGCAGTAGTCAATGGTGCACAAGATCTCATTAAGCCGTGGCGGTGGCGATGGGCGCGCCGCCAACTTGTCCACTAACGTGCTAGTTTAAGCAAACATGTGATCGGTGTCCGTGACTCTTGGAACAGAGATACTTCTCGAACCGTTTTATTATATTATGGAAACGTGCTGAAAAGATGTGGCTTTAGAAAGATAAGTTAGTTTTAGGATATCCAATGGGAGGTTATATTTTTTTAACGTAGAATTGAATAGTTCTTAAATATATAGACACAGATATAATTGACGTATATTTATACGTGACGGCACGGTTGGCACAGTGGCTGAGCGATTAGCTGCTGCGCTGTGTGTTGCGAGTTCGATTCTCGCACGAAACAAAAATAGCCAAGTCGTTCCGGGTCTGGCTGTTTGTGTCTGAGAGTTTATGTTTGGAAAGGTTAAAGTACGTTATATTAAAAATAAAATCTATATATGCCTTTGTATATAAAAAGAATAATCCTTTTTTAAAGATATATAAAAAGAAAATATTGTGATATTTTTAAATAGAGAACATAAATATATAATTATGTTTTACATCTTTGTTAAATAAGTACATGTTTTACAATTGCGTCCAACGCAGGTTTTCGGCTCATGAAGTACACACACACACGTATAGCTAGTAGTTTCCTTTCTATTTGAAGACTGCTTTATACCTGAACCCTGAGGGAACTTCTCATGAATATATGAATACAATAATACTGCTACTACTATATTAAAAGAAAATTACTCTCGACGTTTTGATAGCGCAAGAATATAATTCAATTGTTACGTTAAATTGGATTTAAAGAACTTCATCCACGTCATTTGGGAAAACTATAATAAAGTTAGATTTGCATAGACAAGTGCGGTGTACAGGTTAACATTTGAATATTAAAAAGGACTATTTACTGAGGTAACGTAAAATAAAATCAAAAATCCAATCTCATGTTATTTTTTTTACCAAGATCGTAAATAAAACTATAATTAACTAAAATCACGTTTCAAAGGTACAATTAGTGTCACAGGTCTGAAGGGAGCACTTAATGTAATTAAACGGAGTCTAGACACACCTACAACTAACTGCCGCTTGTTAGACTTCATTGCGATTTAATATTTAATATGTCTGAATACTAACTGAAGGTATTTCTATTGAAGAAAATAAACTGCGTTTTTGAGCAAAATAGAGCAGACTATTGATTGAGGAATTTCTCAGTAGCAGCCCGGAGTTTGGAAGTTGGTGGTGTGACACCCCCGTGCTTCGGAAAGCACGTAAAGCCGTTGGTCCCGGCTGTCATTCGTAGATCTTTGACAGTCGTTACGGATAGTCAGAAGCCAAGAAGTCTGACAACCAGTCTAACCAAGAGGTATCGTGTTGCCCAGTTACTGGGTTGTGGAGGTCAGATAGGCAGTCGCTCCATGTAAAACACTGGTATTCAGCTGCATCTGGTTAGACTGGAAGCCAACATAGTTGGGAAAAAGGTTAAGCAGATGATGATGAGAGCAGACTATTGATTGTCTATCTAGTTAGGTATATGATACATGTATTTAGTTATGTTGTGAGGGTTTGAGTTATGTGGAAACTTATTAACTTATAATTTAAGCATAGCTTAAGGCATTTTTTGTTTTGTTCCGGGGAGGAAAATCCTCATAGGTGTTCCCCACACTGGGAGGAACCGAAGGGTCTGAAAGACTCTCATTGACTAAAAACCACCTCAGTGTTCCTTTCCTACACTTATGCCGGGTGCCGGGAATGAACGCGCCTCCTAACCGTTTTATTTATAAAACGCAGATCCAGAAATACGCCTTGATTTTCATAACCGTTTTTTCCAAACAAGTAAAAAGCAAACACAAAGATGTTTGCACACCGTAACGGCGATGTTCGCGTAATCCAATCGAGCCGGGCGTCATTACCGCGCGCACTTTGATGCCCGAGCCACCTCGATTGGGAAAAGTTTCTGAACAAGCCGCGCTGAATTGAATCCTGAAAAGAATCTTAGAAAACTTTCTAGTTTTTTTTGCAGGGATGGATAATTAGTTGTTTCTTGTAATTAACAGTTATTGTGACTGCTTCATTATTACGAGTAATGATAGCACTGAAATAGAAACTTCGTATTTCTTCAGGGTTTGGACCTATCCTAGGTATTTTTCAGTACGTTTTCATTTTTATCTAGGGCCTCTACAGTAAATAATTAATTTCACTAATAATTCATACTGTAGATTGAAATATCAATAAAAACTAATTATAATTAAAAGTAACATCAATACAGGATAAGTTTTTAACCAGTGCGTAAATTTTTTTTGGTAGTTCAGTGTCAGTAATAGAACACATTTCCGTGATTAGTTAAAAAAAAAAAAAAAAAAAAAATTTCATCCTTATCCGAGTTTGAAATAAGCAAAACATCCAGGACATAATCTATTCGCCATACTATCAATGAAAACTCGCGGCCGCCGCCGCCGCCCGGGCGCATGGCTGGGGTGAGGGGGTGGGGAATGCGCTAGCGCCGAGTGACAATGAAATATGGTTTTTAAGTAAACATGTTTTGTAAGCGATAACTTTTTTTTTTAGTACTAAGACATATCAAAATAAAATATACGTGTTTAATAAAACGTGTTGAAGTTTATTATGGCAAAATTTACGCACTGGTTAAAAAAATTTCCTGTATATACTCAGCCCCAAACAAGTATTGTCTTGAGTAACACAAACTCGGGTACATTAATAAACGTCCAGTAATCAATGAGTGAATCAATATGACTAGGGCCGCAGAGTATGTAAAGCACTCAGTCAGTAGTTAATGAGCGCTAATTAATCACTACGTCTCGTCTTACGTACCCGTGTACTTAGCTAGTGAAGTGCGTCTGAATAGCAATGACAATCATGTTGAGTGCTCATTGTTTGACTAGCTTGTTGATCGTGTATTTATAACTAACATATAGATATGTATGTGTGTATTTTCCAGACCGATTTTGGCTACGGCAGCTAATCTTAATGCAGACTAGCACAGTACGCAGAAGATATTATAGTGCACAGCTGTGTTCGCAAACACATGTGTACTCCCTCTTCCCTCACTCTTATAGTCCTATGGGAGGGCAATGTGACACAACCAGGGAGAGCAACGGCTTTACGTGTTTTCCAAGCCAGGGGATGAGAAATGGTAAAATCCCAATAACACTTTTTGTCCGACCTGGGAATCGAACCCAAGAAGCCACGCTGTATAGTCGTGCTCGCAACCACGAGACCAACGGGGCAGTTACAAAATAAATGTAAAATCTGGATGAACTGCTCGCCAGTACACAAATTACCGCTGAGAGGATTTTGTTGTGTGGCTAAAACCATACTATAAAATAGATAAAGTGCATTAGAAATAAATGTTATAAAAGATACATGATTCAATAATAATACAACTTTTATAAAATTCTATATTTCTTCAGTTTACGTTTACGATATCACCAGGTAAGCTATTACCAGGTGAAGCTTCTACTCACTCCAAGTAAGATGGTGGCTTGCCGTCAAAACTTTGTAAGACGAACGAAAAACATTAAAATTTCGAAAATTCTGAGCCAAGCATAACTGGATGTAAGTACCAAAATACTTCCTAGTTCGAGCCGAATAGGTGAATAACCTAACTATCAAACTTTTCTTTGAACGGAATTCCTAACGAAAATTGCAGCAGTGAGGAATTTTTATTATTTTAGTTTCAAACTGACTTGCAAGGGTGAGAACACTACCAAATATGAAATGGTAGCCTGTTGGTGTCAACCGGGCGTCTAATAAAGCGATGAACACAACAGTGTATCACATCACGTCGTGAAAAGACGACACAGAAAGTCCACTCCTACCCATTAACATCGAACGTAATACAATATCTATAAAGCGAATGGCTATTGTTACCTACTTAACACGTGTCTTCGCTATCATAATAAAATATCATTAATAGAAGGAAAAGCGAATCAATTGGACAGCAAGTTTGGCGGCATTGCAAATACCACACTCTACATAGTTTAGTAGTTTAGTACTATAGTTTAGTAGTTTTCTGTGAACATTGGACTAGTTCTGTGTTTGAAAAACTCAAAGTCAATTCATTTATTTCAATTAGACCATTCAAAGGCACTTTTAAAAGAAAAAAAACAAAATGCAAAAGGTGGTCTGGCAGGAGATTGAATCCTTGGCAATTGTGGTGTTGTAATGTTTGTTGCACACCACTAGTTCTTCTGTACACAGGTACCTATATCATGGTGATATGCTGCTCACGATCTCGCGATATGCGATCACGTCCGAACAGTCGCGTATCGCGCGATCGCCGCCGGACGGATATCCGCCATGATTGGACACACGCGGATTAATAGTTCACGTGCGACCCGTTGCGGACGACACGATTTGTTGTTTTAGATGTTTAGATGCGTCTGATGGCTGGACCTTTGGAAAATGACATTTTAGTTCGCCGTTAGGGGAGCAAGTGGGTTGAGTGGTTTAAGGGACATGTTACATAGACATTCAAAATTGAAATCTGTGGTGATTCGGAAATCTATTAAAGTTATTTTAGTGTGGAAGGCTGCCGTAACATAGGCCCAAGTGTTCGAACTTAAGTCTAGCAGTGATCTACGCAACTAAACTCTGATGGATAATAATGCAGAGCTGATGTATTCTGCGAAGATTAATATACAAATAAAGACTACAATAATTATGTTAATTTAAAAACATAATGGTACCTTACTGAACAAAAATGTGAGACTGTTAGGAAAGAATAAGTAAAAGGATCGGCATCAGGTGTGGCGACCGATGTGCTCACACAGCCACGCTTACTTCGGATTCAAATTACTTTTTTCTGGGAACACAGCACGGTCATGGAAATACATAAATGTTTGATATATGGCAGTTGTATTCACTTGTTTCTGAATAACTTCAGCAAAGGCACAGAATTATTTTTCTTTCAGAATATTTTCAGTATCCAGGCTGAATGATGTCTAAATATGTTACGTTTTCCATTTACCAAATATCTCGCAATACACTCATCGATAATTTGTTTGCAGAAGTAAGAATCTTTCTAGAGAAAAGGAATCATTTTATTTAAGGCTTAAAGATATGTAAGTAAATATCGTTAATATCTTTCGCACACAATCATTCCCTCGTCTACGTAATTATCCATTCGTCAGACACGTACAAATAATTCAAATTGTATCCTCATCTTGGCAATAAATGTACAAAACACGATCAGCAAATAAGCCTAAGTAAGTAATGCAATAGGCAAACAGTTTGTGAGTGCTACAGTGGAGATGTAAGCAGTGGCACAATATACCCTTAATGCCTAGATTTCTTTTACTGAGTAAAAAGCATGTTGATTGACATGGTGTTTTTATTCTTGAGCTACTACTGCACTTTATACTTGGTTAGTTACATGTAATTTTAGCTTCTCACTTTTCTTGTGTTAGTTTGAGATTTGTGAAATAGGTCATTGTTATTGAAACATTGTAAATTTGGCAAATCTACTACTAATTGCCAAAATTATACCGCTGGCGACATCAGTCGTGCGAGAGGTTTTTAATGAATTAGTTGTTCTGATTGTTTATAAGTTTTTTATATCGATGAAACTTCCAGACACAGATAATCTGTACCTTCGACTCTAGAAATAGACTGTTTGCCTAACCATTTCCACATGACAACAATGTCGCTAAAACAGTTAGCTCGATAAATCTGTACGTGGGTTATTCAAAACAAAGCCTGTCTAAGTAGCTAAGTGTTTCCCGCTGGGAAATCACCGCCTCGGCTGATTGACGCGCTTACACACCTTCATTTAACATTTTATTTATTTTACCCTTTCTGAAAACATCTCCTTTGTTCCCGTCAGTATGGAAACTCCTTACATTTACTTTACTGAATTATTTATATGATAACGCGAATACTCAAACGTAGTAATTAATTTCTGAAGTTAATAAAGAGTAAAATGATTATTATTTAATATTATCTAATTAGTGCTGCTGTTGATTTCTCTTTCATTTGCATGTATGTGTTCAGCTGGTGGAATGTTTGTATTAATTGTTATAATTTAATTCATTTTCATAATTTGTTGTGTTCATTGAGGTAGATTATTGCGTTGGTAAATGAATTATTATTTATTCAGTTCTCGCAAAAAAGTGTATGTGTGTCTGTAGTAGAAATCATAAACTGATAAGTAGATTCGACAATTGGTGGATCTCAGGGGGAATAGACGCTGGTAGCCATCGGTTAGACATCGATTGTAAAATAATATACGAGGGCGAATCAAAAAGTAATGAGAATGAAGATAAAACGCGGTAATTAAAGTTAAAATAATAATTTATTCTTCTACATAGTCTCCTTACAAATCAATACATTTATTCCATCTTTTTCTAAACCCAGGATTCCCTTTGAAAAAAATATTTTTCTTGACCCTCCCAAAACGCCTCAAAAGTGACCATCACTTCGCTATCGTTTTCAAATTTCTTACCTCGGAGGTGTTCCTTGAGCCGAGGAAAGAGGTAGAAGTCACTAGGAGCCAGATCTAGCGAATAGGGAGGGTGTTCGAGCAGTTCGAATCCCGTTTCTTGAATGGCAGCCATCGCAACTGCAGCTTGTGAACCGCTGCTTTTGCTCGTCGGTTAACATCCTGGGTACCCAACGCGCGGAGACCTTTTTCATATGCAACTCGTTCGCAAGGATTTTTTGAATGCTGCCATATGAGATCCCTGTGACCTCAGCTACATGCCTGATGGTCACTCTTCGATCTGGCAACACAACATCTTCGACTTTTGTCACGTTGTCTTCAGTGCGGGACGTGGATGGGCGTCCTTCGCGATGTTCATCTTCAGTGGATGCTCTGCCCAGTTTAAATTCCTTGGTCCAGCGTGCAACTGTAGAATATGGAGGAGCAGAGTCCCCCAATTTTCCCACTAAGTCACTGTGTATGTCTATTGTAGTTTTTTTTTTCAAACAGAGGTACTTGATGACTGCTCTAATGTCGTTTTTCTCCAAGTTGGTGTTATCTCTTCGACAGTTCGTATTCAAATGAATATAACTCCCGGAAATCGTGATATATGTATATGATTTTTTTAGGCTGAAGTAGTGAGTACATAAGCAAGCAAAAAAAACTTTTTTTGCGTTTTTATGCGGACCTGAAGTAACCGATTCTCATTACTTTTTGATCTCCCCTCGTAGGTAATTCATTCAAACTCTTGACGAACATCATACATAGGTTGTCACTTTCATGGTTAAAGCACTGAACTGGTTTTGATAGGGTGGTATAAAGGTGGCATGGTACCATCACGATAAATTTCATTTCAGATAATTAAAAACTTTTACAAAAGCAGTGACCAAGGTCACGCTCTAACAAAGTTGATTCGCAGACCATCTTTCTTGGAGGGGCCACTAAGGGCCTATGCCTGCCGGGGCTGCGGGTTGTTCGAAAGAGATACCGCGTCCCCGGAACGCAAAAGGCACATGAAGGAACATAGATGGGTTTTAGTCAGTAAAAGTCTGACACTAGGGCGGGGGAAGTTACTTGATGATTTACCACCTATAAAAAAAAAAACCATCTTTCTCTAATATCGTTCCTACTTACCCCACTCATCTAATCAGCACTGTGGTCCCCTCTTCCTCTCCGGTACGCGGATCACGTGAGCGAACTAAACGGTCACGTGTGAGCCCTGCGCCGGCGGTACAAAGGCGACACCTTTCAAACGCTCGCTATACTACTTACTGCCAGTCGATTCCTGAAGATATATTCGTGAGACGAGAGTCCTAACTTATAATAGTAGTTGGAAGAGGGAAACTTTATTAGACAAGTGTTTCAAGGTTTTTGTTGGAGGGGACTCACGTCAAAGTAAAACATGTTTCTTTTTAATTTGACTGTCGAATAAAGTGTTGTAGATTTTGTTAAGTTCATGAGCATATTCGACTAACTATGATCGCCAAACAGTTTTCCAAGCATCGTTACGTTATCAATGAAATAAAGCAACATTTCCCGATCGATTTTAAAGACTTATAAAAGTTTAGACTGAGATAATCATAGTTAGTACCATCACGCCTGTATTCCCCGAAGGGTGTACCAATGTACACCCACAGTTCACCGGTATATTTAGGTCCCATGTAATAGGGGGCGAGCCTATTGCCATTAACCGGGCACAAATCCAAACTCCGAGCTGCTACTGGAATTTCATAAAAACCCAATAAATACTTTTGCTCGACCTGGGAATCGAACCCGGGACCTCTAGCGTAGCAGTCGTGCTTAAGACCACTAGGCTAACAAGGCAGAGATAGTTAGTTTGGGAAACTTATAGGTTATTAACTCATTAGCAACTCGTACACATCAGCTTCGGAGCTTCTTGTACCGAAATTGACTCATTTTAATTCCAAAAATAGGTCTAGATTGATGACAAATAAATAAAGCTCTACTTTACAAAATGGTCAATTTTATTTATTGATTTTCCAGGACAAACTTTGTGTGATGAGCATGATTGTTTGTTCTGTGTCTGGGTGTGATTTATCTATAACATGTATGTATTTATAAATTATATAAGTATTTATATCAGTTGTCTGGTTACCATAACACAAGCTCTGCTTAGCTTGGGATCAGATAGCCGTGTGTGAGTTGTCCCAAGATATTTATTTATTTATTTATTTATTTTCTATAATTATAGGGTAAGTTTTTGCATGCAAAGCCACGACAACTACAATCAATTATTCGCGGGTGAATGCGTCAGGATTCAGAATTTGTTATCTATAGGTAGATTAGTCCTAGACGGTCCCAAGTTCAAATTAGCAATATGAATAAACACAAATCATGCCAATGAGATAAACTTCTCTCAACAATTTAGTTCTATCTCTAATGAGACTTGTTCTAAATTGATGCCCTTACCTATGAATTCATTGGTATTCAAATTAGTTACACGATCTTCAAACTGACACCTGCCGACTGTCTAATTAGGTATTATAGTAAAACAAATAAAGATGGTTGATAATTGGCAGACATACACAAATTATTTATGATAAGTAATTAAATTGTGGTTTTGTCAATTATTTTTTCTCACGTTCATCTTTCAGGAGAGCATGAGTAGACTACCTCGTGTACGTGCGGAATAGACTCAATCTGAGTTTTTGAAATATTCCAATGTCAATATTATTATTTGAATGTGTGGCCATTCGCTTAGGGTACAGACACACCTAGTAAAAAATAAATTATACGTAATTTTTAATTTTATATCCAGATAGTACAAAATAACTAGACAACATAAAAAAGTAAGTTAGTACTCACCTATTTAAAAACAAGGCGAGTTCCGGCGCCGCGCACAGTGGGCCGCTGCCGAGGGCGACGCAATAAATGTGTGTCGCACAGTGTGCCGCCCTCTTCCGTTTCCCATAACAAAATCTTTGTTGGTGACGGGAACAATTTATTTTTGTTTTTGTTGTTAATTGCCCCCATGTTTAATAAGTGGGGGTTGTTCTGGGAAACGGGATGTACGAACTATGTCGAGGGTTGAGCGCTGTTTTTATTGTTCGCTCTTTATTATTATACTCGCTAATGTGGTGGGACGATGGCGACTCCTTTTGTGCAGTATGTTTTTGGACCAATCTAAATTACGGCATGGGATTGTATTTCCTACAGCTACTCAGAATTATTCTTTTTGCGATATAATTGTTTTCTTAATAGGTACTTTATGACCTATTACTATAATTTTAAATGCAAGTGAAATGCGTGAAAGCCTGGAGGCGTTATGTATTAGTAAAATGGCATGCCAGTATTATTTATACATTACATTATTTAAAAGTGTAAGTATGGAGTTTCTTGCCCATTCTTCTCTATACGAAACTACCTTTTGGAATGGGCAATGAAGATAATGACTATATGTAATGTAGATTCAATACTATTCATTTCTTTATTTCTTGTAAATGGCGCTCAAAAGTACCTTTTAATGGTCTAATTGGAATATATGACTTTGACTTTATGTATTATTACTTGCAGCGTGTATCTGTTTATGTGTGGTTATAAGCTCACGGCCTATCTGCAAGCCCCCGGGGAGCAGCGTCACGCGACTGAATGCTCACCTGTAATGACACCCGAGAGACGGCTGATTCATACCGACCATCAGTTAGTGTGGCCTTACCTTTGTGTTCCGCTAGTGGTCAAAAGTTTTTGGGAAAATAAGTTTTGATGCATTGTTCATTAGATGTTTTGTTTATGTACTTTTAAATATGTTACAGGTAAATGAAAAGAATATTTCAAATTTCTAAAATAAACATGTATTGAAATAATAATTGTCAATTTATAATAGTAGGCACAGCTAAATGAATACATTTTTTTTTATTTATTTATCCTGAACAATTTACATTGTGTTTGATACATACACCATTATTACTAAAATTTGTGTAGATTCTAGAACATGCAGCATTAATACAAAAAAAAAGAAGACAAAGAAAACAAAAAAAAAAGAACACAATTCATGATTACTAAAACAATAATAATAGCATGTAACAAAATAGAAAATTGGAATATTGACATTAAATTACAGGTTCTCCACTGAGTATAGGTCCATCCATTAGAAATGCTTTGAGCTTAGTCTTAAAAGAGCTAGTGTATAACAGAATTTTTAAATTTGCTGGCAGTTTGTTAAGTATTTTTACAGCTTGGTAATGAGTACTATGCTTGACAATGTTAAGGTTAGGACCAACTTTATTTTTAAGATCCATTGTACGAGTGTTTTCCCTAGCTAATCTTGCTTCCTCAGACTCGTATTCATGGATACATGGATTTTAAAATAAATGCAGCTGGGATCCTGATGTGTTCCTTAGAATCCTTATATTGAGTAGAGTAGTAGAACTCTTTGTGAATGAGGTCATCTGGGGAAGTACTGCAACCATACCTATTTCTGCTGCAAAGCGATGCTATGTTCACAGGAACTAGGACTATATTCTCCAGGAACATGAGACATTTCAACTTTGTCTCTGGGATTTGCAAGGTATCTCGTATTACAGACAGATGTTTATTATATAGGCAGCAGTACCTACACACTTAACGCCCGGTGGACGTCGCCTTGTTTGCTAATCAATGATAAAAAAAATTACAACATATCTATGGGTAATGCCTAATGTCCAGCAGTGGACGCCCTGCGGATGACGTTGATGATTGAACATTAACACCAATGAATGACTCAAACATTTCTACGACTCAGTTCTTCAGTGATAAACATAAAAGAAACTCATACAACAATAGTGTAATCTAAACAGCAAAACGAAGTGCTTCAATATTCTAAGAGTATTACAGCGTACCTACTTACTTACTACGAATAGTACAAAGCGAACTATTTCCAATCCCTTGCTGTCTGCCACATAAAGCTACTCAAGCTTAGAACAAAACTTCGAGATAATAAGTATGTATCGATGCGAACCCCAAATAAACTTTGAACAAAAGTATGAATAATCTGCGGTGCTTCTTGGTTTCAGTCTCGAAGTCTGTAGTTTATTGGCATCGTGTTGTTCAGACAAATAAGTCCTTTACCCTTTTAGTATTACGTACACTGGAGCAGGAATATAAAGTGTCTTATTTTTTACGCTTTATATAGAACACGGAACGTATATAATTTTATAGGAAGCTAATCAGTTAATAAGTTAATTATTTATTAACTGATTATGTGTTCGTATTCCTGAAGGCCGCAGGCTATGTAAATGGAACAAAGTGAAAAAAACTCGTATGCATTCGTTCGCATAGTAAAATGTAATGATGTAGCGTAAAAGCGTAATTATGTAGCAATGTGAGAAAATACTTAACATTTTATCTTTTATTTTAAAGCTCTGAAAATCTAAGGATTTAAAAACATACGTTAACATTAAAAATAAACAGAAAAAATAATAATAGCATAAGACAGTACAATTTATAATTAAACCACAAAATTTAAATTCAAGAGAATAATAAATTCCACCGCACAAACATTCGCAACATAAAGTTGTGTCATAAAATAAAAAGGTAAAAAAGTTGCTAACCGTCCACATACATTCATAATTATAATGAAATCCCTCCAACAACTGCACAGTGCGACTTTAATTAAAAAACGCGGAAAAATTGTACGGAACTGTATGAAACAGGGTTACGTAACTAGTTGTGAAGTTTTCACCTCTCTCTCATAACGGGTAAGTTCGCGGCGTCGGGTGGCCAAATTAAAAAGTTCCGGATTACTCGGGTCGAGTCGGGATCAATCGGGTGCAGCCGACGAAATTGTTTTGCTAAGTATTTG
This sequence comes from Caradrina clavipalpis, assembly GCA_932526535.1. Taxonomy (NCBI): domain Eukaryota; kingdom Metazoa; phylum Arthropoda; class Insecta; order Lepidoptera; family Noctuidae; genus Caradrina; species Caradrina clavipalpis. The sequence goes on along the minus strand of OW052096.1, from coordinate 16,802,973 downwards.
ACGCTGATCCCATGTTCATTCGTCAAGAAGTTGTTTATTTTGGGAAGTTGTTCGTAAGCATGTTTGTTTAGTTATAGTAATTATTAGTTTGTGGAAGGTTGGGTTTGTTTTTGTATCTACAAACATAATTACAGTGTCTACGAGGGTAACGTTTGGCTAGTGGCAATATACAGTAAGTTAGCGGCAGGTACTTTATCTTCATTTGACTGTACTAATTCTACTACCAAGCTCATCTACTGCCAGCAACACCCGACGACACGCGAAGTGAGCAACAGCGTGATGATCCGCACCGTCATTAATATCAACAGCTGATGTCAACACGTCGATTCTCACAAGACATCCCCCGCGTGCCACTTCATAAATCACAATGACCGCTTTTCCTCTGTCGGCTAAAAACTCGCTCGATTTTCGCTTAAAACAGCCGAACCCCGCCATTTATAACCGGCGCCCTTCATACATAAGCATCGCCCTTTCCGCGCGCTAGAGGTGGGCTCACTCGATTTATTACTCGAATAAAAGTCGAATCGGAGGTAAATCTATTTAGCCGACTTCGAATTGATTCGAAGAAGTATGATAGCGTAGCTTTATCTCAAGCTGGGAGACTGATGTCACAGAGACTCCAAACATATATCACTATAATGGGCGTTTGTGCATTACTCGAAGTCGTTCCTTTCACACTGCTTTGACGATTTTATCTGTCAACAAAGAGGAAATTCATTCCTCTGCTCTTTTATTGGTAGCTAACGTTACTGTATTAGTTAGAAACATATTTTCATGAGAGAGTTCTATGAACGATTAAGAGAAACATCAAATCTTGCGCATCTAACACACACACATACACTAACTAAATCGTAAACCCATTCCAACTTTACAACTCTACATTAAAAGCAATCTCCAACAGCCACCACTAAAAGTTGAGTCGCACAAACTATCAGAACTCGTAATAACGCTGAAAACTGCACGTAAAAGCATGTTTATTGTATAAACAAGCAAATCAACCGCCGCGAACAAATCTCAACACAATTTGTGTGAACTCGGGCGGGCACCGCACTCGCATGTACCTAGGTAATTGCACGTATGACGCTTAAAGCTGGGCTTTAGCAAAAGAAATGTGGGGAAACATTCTACCAAAACTATTTTAATTTTAGTTAATTCGATGGTTGGCATTATGTTTTTAGTAATTAATTAATTCGTTGGAAGTTTGCAGTGAACAGTCGCCTTTAAAGAGATTCTTAATTTCGCTACGTATTAGAAGTATCGATTCATTGATCTGGATTAATATCAATTAAATATATTAACAAATAAAAAACAACGAAGTCATATTATAGAATTATTTTCTACAGTTAAAGACCAATTTTACCAACTAACAAAACCTAACACAACAATAATACGACGTTCTTCCTCTGTTTATTTCCAACGAGCTAACCAAAACACAGTTCTTTTGGAGTGTTGTTCCAGTAACAAACGATCAATTTAGTCCTATAAAAATAAAAGAGCGACATAAAATAAAGCCTCACGTCCCACCACTAGTCTAGGCCCCGACGGAAAATGATTTGTTGAGTGCTACGGAATATTCCATTATGCAAACACTTGGGCCCACGGTTTTTATTCACATATGCCCGACTATGGGAATGTTCTACAGCGGGCTGTAATCGGCGGGGCACCACACTGCTTACCATTGATCGACTGCTTTTGTTTTTATTGAGTGATCTTTGCAAGATGCTGGAAGTCTTTATCTTGTGTGGAAACGGTTGTGTTATTGCTATTCAATTTTAGTCAATATGGATCTCGCTATGTTGTATAAAACAAAGTTGCTTTCTGCCGTCTGTACGCTTAGATTAATCTTTTAAATAACGCAACGGTTTTTAATGCATTTTCATCAATAAATAAAAAAGTCTATTATATATATATATACCATCACGCCTGTATTCCCCGAAGGGTTAGGCAGAGGTGTACCAATGTACACCCACAGTTCGCCGGTATATACATTTAGGTCCCATGTAATAGGGGGCGAGCCTATTGCCATTAACCGGGCACAAATCCAAACTCCGAGCTGCTACTGAGAATTTCATAGAAAAACCCAATAACACTTTGCTCGACCTGGGAATCGAACCCAGGACCTACATATACCCCCTTCTATTATATACTAAATATAATAGAATTTTTCATTTATCGTGGATAGGGGCAAAATTACTTGGGGAAGTCTAAAAATTACTTGCTTTCTAAAGATAGAGAGACCTGTCTCGAAGTATAAACCTCGATCTTCTATTCTTAACCATCTCAAACCTTCACTTAACCCTGTCAGTAGCGAGCAAGATCGTCGCGGCAGTCATTCCCAGCTTCTAACTAATTATTTATTAGATTTGATAGCCAACCTACCTTTAGAAATTACCGAGTTTAGAAGCGACCTGACGCTTGAGCATCAAGACTGTTGTAGTGATAAAATGAGTTCAGAAGGCTGACTCTTGAGAAAGCACAACGAAACAAGAAGAACTGAGAAACATTGGCATATTATTATCTTACTATAGGGGTAGGGAGGGTCCCGAGTGCACGCGATGCATTTGGTACGCCAGACATTAATACCTACTTCATCACCGTTGCAATATCTGTTGGAACCACAAGTGCTTTCTGACAAGCGGCAAAAAGCGTCGCTACCATCTTGCTGACCGTACACAGATAGTTGTAACCTATACGAAAGATACAGTCTGAAAGGTTTTATTATACATTCACATTTGAAACAAAAACTGTACTATTGTTTTAATTCTCTGAGTATTGATTGGCCTTATCTCTCTATGATGTCTCTGTTCTGGCAGGCACCGCGACTTTCAACCCTGTCTAGGCAAATGTTGACAGAGCGTCATAGTCACGCTAAAGTCAGCGCAACTCGACGCAAAGCTAACGAACAACCCAATAGTTGTAGCCACTCCTAATACTTACTTAGCAAATAATTCGATCGCTTTCCAGACGTACCTGTCTGTCTGACAGTTTGTATTATAATAGTTGTATTTAGGTAGTTGATCACTCCAATATTAGCTGAAGTAACTGGCCTGAACTTTGTAATAATACAATTATAATACTTGAATGTGATTGTTTACTTATAATGATTTTAGTTACCAGTTACAGCATTAATAATACCCCTTTTCCATAAATGGGTACTTTATTAAGTATTATATTTAAGCTTACTTACCTCTTACTGATTTTGAAGGATTGAACATAAACTTATTTAGCCGTGTAAGTATTCACCAAACTTTTTTTTCACTTTTATTCAATTGTTTACGTTACAATAGACGAAAAACACGAGTGTAGTTGTAAAGCTTGGGGTGGAGGGCCTGCTCACCCGCCACCCTCCGCGAACTTATTACTGAGAACAATGGACACAATAGCGACACATAACGGACGGCGACAATAAGAATTAATAAAAGTTGTGCCTAATACCTCACGTGAGCCAAGTTGTGAAGCGAGGCCCCGACAACTGGTGCCGCCACCTTACCCGAGGGTAGGGCTACCAGGATTGGTCATGTGGGATTTATTGTAATTTTATTCAAGGTAGATTATTCTCTGATTCAAAATGCAATAAAATAAATTGGATATTTTCAAACACTATTTTTAAAAGTAAAAAAACGACCATGCTTTGAGCACTAAATTACATCATCAGTATTTTCCGAATTCATATTTTGCTTTATTAAGAAAATTTATCAACCCATTCCTAGCTGCTGCACGCTAATTTTACATTACAACACCATGAAATGACTATCGACATAGAACACAAAAGAGCACACAGAACAAACTGCGTCCCTAAATCATCGAAGTGAATTTGATTAATTCATCAAAGTGGCGCAACCCTGCGCGCCTAGCGGCCACAGTTGCCGATAGATTTTAATTAATATATAGTTCCCGGGAGTTATTCCTCAAGTTTAGAAGTGGATCGCGCCGCGTGCGTAATTAGAATTAATGCTGGCAACACTGTGGCGGCAGGTACCACGAAGTTGGTCGGCGAGCCTCCCCAGCCGTCGCGTACCAATTAACTTGGGACGTTTTGTTTGTTGGCAACACGGCGGAATAAATTCTGCAACTTTTTGGAGGCCTCGTTGGATAGATTTGCGTGGCTAATGTTCTTAGGAGGAAAAGATTGAGATAAGTTTTAGTGCGTTCAGTGTTAAAACATAGAGAAATTATTGAGGCGATCCTTATAGTTTTTAATCCGTTCGTACTGTACCCGTTTCCAATCAAATTCATGGTTTCTAAATACTGCATAATATGTAGTATAACAAAAATATATCAATACGAGAAAAAGGCACGTAACTTCCCCAAATAAACTTTGACATGACAAGTATCCCCACAGACCCAACTATACCGCACAAGCTCATTGAATACCACTCGCTACAACATTCATAAGCCAATTTATTCGCGGTCCTTCTAAAAACAGTGCGTAGTTTGACGCATGTCACTGTCCGCTCAGCTCCGGCATACAAGTAATTTATCAAATAAACATGTTTCCAAAGGGATGTGTGCTCCCAAACTGTCACGGAGTAAAAAGGATCTCGGTATACCGAGCGAAGTTTATCGTCGAGAGAACTACAGCTTATGGTAACGTATGCAGAGGACAAATGATTATGGGGATCTATCTGTAGTCTGTAACGCCGCTCTTACAGTAGTTTTCTTGGAGAAAGAATGGCAACAGATTAGTGGGAATGGGCGGGTTTATGGGATTGGGAGTGCACATGATTACGGAAACATAAATTGTGTTGTTTTAGGCCGATGATACAATCATAAATAAAGATTTTCAGCACATTTTTTTAAGGGTTTGTAGGTATGTTACTATTTATCTGCAGAATATTAAACCATGCTTTAAAATATATCTACTGATTACAATTATTATTAATAATAAAGAAATTACACAACATCATCTTAAAACTGAGACTTCGTATAGAATCACCCAAAAAACACTTTAAAGAACCATTTTTCAGTGACAAGAACGAAAGAGGCACGTAACGTAATGTTGGCTTAATATCAAAACGTCGACGGATGTACCGAAATCCGAATGCAAAGGAAGCCATATAAAATTGTCGAAAAAAAAACGTTAACAAGGCTCGCGACCTCGTTTTCAATCCACGCCACATTTGGCAGGCGCGGCGAGGGAATTTTAAAACAAAGAGCGAATGGAAGTAGGTCGGCAACTGGGTGGTCTACCTTACTAGTGGCGGGTACTCGTAGGCTCGCCAACTTGTATGTGATTAACAGGAAATGAGAGGAATAAATATTGTGTTAACAGGAAGTTTGTGTCAAGTGGGAGCTGTGCACTGCAGTTCATTTTTTATACATGCTTTGCGATTTTGTTGTTGGATTTTTAATGTTGGCGTTATTAAGTGCTTATTAACGTGCATTTATAGTAATATGGTACCACTAATGCAGTATTACGATAAGTATTCGTTTTATATTACATTATCTGGTCTGGACACACGGCTTCTTCATTTTATGTAATACAAAAGGAGTTCATACCCAATGATATAGTTGAGAATTATTCCGATACACGAACCCATTTAATTTTATTAGCATTAAAAACCGATAGTGCCCTCCCTCATACGAAACATTAAAGTAAATGTTCTGCTCGCTGAACTTGTACGACTTGAGCCGGGAGAGGCCATTTTGTTCTACTTTTTACCAAAATCAATATGCAAAATATTAGACATTTACATGCCTTTAACGGAAAACTTAGCACATTTCGCCTCTGCCCTGAATTCTTGGATACTCTAACCACAACCCGTTTCTGACACTTAGGCTTCGACAAAAACGCTCTTATGTCCATCTAATAAGGGCTAGAATAGCTGTATTAGCCAAATATTGGAGTTCAAATGTTTCTGAAGAGACGTCGTAAAAATATAACGCATAGTGGGCGACACGCGAATACGGAATCCAAAGACCATTCCGTGTTTATTGATTCATAAATTTTATTTCCCGTATCATTTGTTAGGGGAGAGAGGAAAATAGCGGTTATTTTTAGTTATTTTCATTTTTCGTAAAACGTTGTAAGCGGTTTGGACGTGATATATGTCCGCTGCTAATGATCGGGGAATTAAGGGAAATAAAACGCATTAGGAACTGTTCGCTCCGTTCCGTTCGTAAGTAACTGTTTGTAGGTTAGCGGTAGGGTGGCAACAACCAGTTTGTTTATAGCTGTTTTAGTAGCAATAACTATTTGATGGGTTTATTTGTAAGTCAAGTCAGGTCTTTAATTTGATTCGAAGTTTTGATAAAACTTTATTTTCTTTTTACGAAAAATATTTTCCATAGCTTCTGTTTTTAGATAATATAGACATAAATATCTAGTAAAAGAAGCTATGAAAAATATTTAGCTATTTTGAGACAATGACTAATGCACAGGAAGTCACCGGACAAGCCCCTACCGGGTGGCGGGGTCGGGTTCCGCACAAAAGGAAGCAATTTACATGATAAGCATCAGTGCAGCACTCGCGCGCTCGTAAAATAGTTAATAGACGATAAAACTATGTTATGTGCGCATCTTTACGTTAAGGGAACACTTCTAGGATTGAATTCAGGAGCTAGTGTGCTTATACAGCGTGCGAGTGACTGTTGACTAGAGGCAACTTGAGGACAATCTTACGTTGCATACAGTGAGTGTCAATTTGTTTGTAAAGCGCAGTGATGGGAACCATTACTGTATACAAGAAGAAGAAGAAATCAAATAAGAATGATGGACTAAAAGTAAGTCTTTCTAAAGTTACCTTGAACATCACTGATATAGGTGAAGGGAAACATCGTGCGTAAATTTAGACTTAACATTAATATAGTCTAAAGTTTTCAATCCGCCTTGAGCGTGGTGATTAACGATCATGGGTTCTCTGTATGACAAGTGGCTTTTGTTCTGCAGTGAGATAGTAATGGGCTGGTACGATTCTGTATATATTTTTTTAGGTATTTCATGAGATTCATAAAAATAAAATATGTTTTGGTTTCAACAATCCATGTCTAATTTTAAAATTAAACAATAAAATATTATCCTTATTAGAGTTAACCACACTAAAGTAATACGGGTACACAACCGCCCCAATAAACCAGAGACGCTGTAATCCGGTAAGGACAGGCTCGCTCATAAACCACGCGGTGTTGAGGCGAGGAGGCGAGTGTCACCGCGCTTTGTATGGATGCCGCGCAACACTGATTGAAGAGAGGACGTGAGGGAACGATGGACGCATTCGTTTTGCTTTTTGATAGGAGTTAGATTAGGTACGGCGCGCTGTAGTGGGCGCAAGCCTCACATAATCACGTTGTTTCCTCTTCCTCTTGTGACTTTAGGCAAATGACGTTAGGCATTTTCTAAAAAAAGGTACGTCACGCTGTAGTAGTGCATTAACGATGAATTATATCACTTTGCAAAACGCACGAGAGACAATACGTATTAATAAACATTATTAACTCTTCCACTGCAGTATAAAAGCCTCTTCTGATACAGAGAAGTTGAGCGTTTATCGCCACGATTGCTCTATGCGGGTTGGCGCTTTCAGACTTATATGAAACCTAAAATATATCTCAATGATTTTAATTCGTGAGAATCAGAATGTGTTCTCGTTTGAGGTAATCATTAATGTTTTAATTTTTGAAGTTCGGTTTATTGACGGAACCTTCGCGGTAAATATTCAGAACAGACCATAAACCGAAGCAGTACAAAAACAGACACGTTAAAGGTTTCACGGCGGAACAATTGAATGGATTATAAAATAAAATAACTGGACTTCGTTGCAGCCCCAGCAGAATTCTACGAGCTATAGCCGGCAGACATGACAGCACGTTGGTGAGGTCGCTTGTCAACTGTATACTGTGTGTGTTATTAGTTAAGTACTAACATAGGTTAAGTCTGTTGTTACTAAGCCATTAGATGTGTGATATTTGAATGAATAAATAAAATGGGAAAAACACAAATTACGTTAAATGAAAAATATAGTATGTAATCAGTGCGCTTCGACAAACACCTTAGTGTTTATTAATGAGGAACTCTGGGGAAGATGTTGTCTAAAACAAATAGCCAAGGCATTTTTTTACTTGCAAGAAAAACATGTTGTTCGAAAAAATGCGTTAAGTAATTTTAAAGAATAAATAATCTTGCACGCAGAACAGTAAAATCAAAAGCACATCAAACAGGAGATGAAGCTGGGACACCATTAAAAATTCACGTCACTACGAACTTCAAAAGAGGAGTTTTGTAAAAATTAAGACGTCTTCTAGTCGACTATCGAAAAGTTTATAATGACGCCGCTCCCGGGAACCTTACGAAAGTCACGAAGAAACACTGCGGAGCATTTGTTTAAAAATGTTATTGACGGAAGTTGAAGAGCGTCGATTGTGAAACAAGCGAACTGAGGTTCAACTGCGTTGTGTCAGGTTCATATTCTGTTTTTAGCAAATTTGTAGTGGGCACTTTTATACACTCATAAGACGACTTGTATTGTTCCTTTTGCTTTGTGCACCTTTAAGCACAAATTGATTGCTATACACAATTTTAACCTAACAAGTATAATAATAGTTACGATAAAATTAAGTAATTTGAAATCAAAGGAAAACATCCCAAAAGAAATGTATTTGTTACCTCTATTATTAAGGTCTAACCTATGTACACTTATTATTACACTCTTGTTTGTTGTTTCTAAATAAATAAATAAACTTAAACACTTCAAACTCTATTTTATATGAAGACAGAACTTCAACCAACATCAGCTTACGCCACCCGATGACGTCACTCAATCCAGCAGGTCGCACTTTTCTTAGCTGTTATCAAACAAGTTAGGCCGGAGCTAACAAAGCGGAAAGTAATGACCGCAGTTGTGTCCCGGGGGTTATAAAAAATACGTTAGTTCCTCTTTGTATAGGAAAAGGGTTTATTCAATGTTCCGTGTATCGGTAATGTGGTCCAAAGTAGGTTGGTGCCGTAATGGAAACTTTTGTGTTTATGTAAATAAAATAATATTTTAAATATTTACATTGCTGTAGCCGGGATATAATATACCTGAATACAGTTATAAAGTTTTGCGATTCTAGTATATCCTTTATGTACTTTTGTAAGTAGTTTTGCTTGTCACCTCTTACTTGCGAAAAAACAAACTCGCAAAGAAAAAATAGTTTTTATGTCAACAATCTATGTATTATTCGTATTTTGTAAACTTTATTGAAAAACAAAGATGAAAGAAAATTTATTATTATGTACACACAAAATTAAATAAACATACAGTTTTAATAATTCAAACACATAGCAAAATTATATTTTACAAAATAATTGCACTTAAACTGTATCCAGTTTTAGAGACAATTTCAAATTCGCATTTCGAAAATCTTGCTGAAAATCTCAATGAAACTAATATTAACAATTCCGGTCGTCGCACTCGACAGCTTTATTTGTAACCGTCGCCAAGATGAAAAGCTAATTTAAATTCCATAAATGCCTTTTAATTTCAAAAGCCTAGAATTTGGGAAATTAGAATATACGTATTCTGGTACAGTGAGCCGTAAGAATTTAATTCCCTGCGTCTCGCGGCGCTCATTAAAGTGTCCGAAACAAAGGAAAAAACTGTCAACTTGGACCAAGTTTAATTGCCTTAATAAATCTGGAGGCGAGAAATTTACGGCAATGAAGTGAGCGGCGACGATACAGGTGGATGATTACGTTAATTTATAGAATATTGGGGGACGCGCAGTGGGGAAGTGGGGAAGTTAGGGGAAATACGTGGGGTGAGCCGGTTGGGGAATTAAATAATGCAGTGTGTGTCAGTTAATCATTGAATAAAGTGATAAAATTAATTTTTAGGTTGTAAAATAAAAGTAATTTAAAAGTAAAAAAAAAAATTGTTTGACTAACTTTGAGTAGGTATTCCGTAAAAATAATCATCAGAATCGAAAATTTTATGTATAAAGTTATGCATTATCATAAATCGTACATAAAAAGAAAATAAAGTTTTAAAAACTTGGTAATATTCTGCTTGTCTTCGGTTAAAAACAAGAGGAAAGTTCAAAGGCTACGATACTACGCAGTCGTAGCACTGTGCTACGCCGTAGCTGAATGCGTAGCGTACCGATAAAGTCGCGCCATTTGGGTATGTGTGTTAGTGGAATGGTTAATTGGCCAGTCAGTGTATTATTTAGGAGTCGAAGTAATTGTGAAGATCTGCAACCAATCCATTAAATAAACAATACAACGATCGATTGCCTACTGAGCCTCATTAAACGCGGAACGAGTCGCGAAGGCCGCAGTAGGATCGGATCGCACCTTCATTATGTATAGCGCTGGATGATCCGTCGATTTAGTGGCCTCGCAAACACTCGGATGCAAATGAAACTCTTTGTAAGGAATCTTAAGGGATTTATACGTAAAAATTCTCGACCGAAACCCGGCTCAGCGTGACAAAAGAAAATAAATTGGACCACAGTGAATTTAGCTATAAGTATAAGTTCAATGTTATGTTCACTCAATTGAGTGTGAAGTTTTATTATCGTCCGATTTCTCCAATAAACATGAGGTTCCGTACCCCGGACCAATAAGTAGGTTACGTATATAATTTTATCATCAATTTTTCCAGCAGTTCTCAGAGTAACGTTCATACAAGACTCACTTACACGCTTGCTTAGTGGACGGACAAACTATTTTCACAGTTTTGTAGTACAAACTTTTCTAACCCAAGTTCGGCGGGTACCAATTTCGACTACCTAGCTTTTCTTTTCAGCCTAAAGATATATATTTGGAGGTGGCGGAGGTTGAAAAGGAACCCATTCGTCTGAGTATCTTTTCACGAATCTTGTAAAGGTGAGCGTGTAATATGGAATTCTATTAATAGGGACATAAGGATCTTGTTAGTTTCCAATTAACAAATGAGTGTCTGTATAAGTAAGTTACTTAGATTGGTTGTCAGGTTTGGTGACTAAGGTTCATGTTTTTGTAAAGAAGTGACGTCACAGAACATCACGCCTGTATTTTCCGAAAGAGATGGTAAAGAACAATTTTATTAAGACTGATGTTAAAGGTAAAAGTTTAGTTACACAAGCCTTTTGTTACATAAATGTATATGCTTTAAAATGATGCCGTGGCATCTTTTTAAAACATGGCAATTTATGTCGTATTTCTATACAAATACGTTTGAATGTCCATTGGTAAAAATTTAAACCCCTTGCCATGCCGACCGATCTGCGTAGGCCTTTAGGCGACTGTGGTCCTACCTCACGCCGGAAGGCGGGAAACGTCTTATAATACTGATTCTAAAGTTCCTCTTAGTTGTTCTACGAAACTCTACTGCAACATCATATTTTTTCTTCAATGATTAAATGAATATTTGCGTTTTAATGTGAATGTTTTGCAGATTAAAACAAATGTTTTCCTTAACAAGGGGAGCTGTTGTACCATGTAACATACAAGTAATTTTCCTAACATAAATAGAAATTATAACAAAATAAAAGATTAAATCATCATCATCATCTGCCTAGCCTTTTCCCAACTATGTTGGGGTCGGCTTCCAGTCGAACCGGATGCAGCTGAATATCAGTATTTTACATGGAGCGACTGCCTATCAGACCTCCACAACCCAGTAATGGGTAATACGATACTCTTGGTAAGACTGGTAAAATAAAAGATTAAATAAAACAAATAAAAGTAAGTACATTGGTACACCTCTGCCTAACCGTTCGGGAAATACAGACGTGATAGTATGTCATGTATGTTAAATAAAAGTAATTTGAAATGTTTCTACTGGTTAATAACATTACATTTTTCGCAGAATATCTGATATATAAAGCGAACAGATTATTGATCTTATTGAACTCTTTAGACAAGACCTTTTAAATTGCATTTTCATATAAATTTGTTTACACTAACGCGAGTAACCTCAGCCGCCTAATTTAAACAAACAGCGCTGACCCATCGCAACCACCGCTTATGGAAATTTAAATTGGATTTAAATCCACGTGAAATATTACCAGAAGCAATAATGAATTTGTTCCCTACACTGTGTTTTGTGGCCAACACGCAATTGTTACACACACACGCGTATTGAGTACAAACAAACAATGCGTTTTGTGTGAATACTAAATGGTATACGCGACTGCTGCACTAGAGGTCTTGGGTCCGATTCCCAGGTTGAGCAAATAGTGTTATTGGGTTATTCTATAAAATTGTCAGTAGCAACTTGGAGTTAGAATTTGTGCCTGGTTTGACAATAGGCAATTGACAAAAGGGCTCGCCCCCTATTACATGGGACCTAAACATAGCGGCGAACTGTGGGTGTATATTGGTACACCTCTGCCTAACCCTTAGGGGAATACAGGCATGGTGAAATAATGTTTTGGCCAAAAATCTGACAATATTTACAAGCTTAAGAAGACTTCAACTGACCTATAAAATATGAAATTATTTGGTGCTAAAAGATTTTTATTAAATATAATGGTATAGTGAAGGTAGCCATTAACAACCTGTAATAAAATATCGAAAGTAACAATAATAAATTCAATTCGGTTTGGCGCAGTTTAATAAAAGCGCCGCGCCAGTTAACTTGCAATAAACATCCCTACAATAAAACTGAAAACATAAGCCGATAAATATATTTTATTACCACCGATTAACGGCATTAAGTAGCCACCTGACGGCTTTACAGAGCTCATGAGTTATTGATGATCATAAAAACTACTCTCCAAACAATATTGTGTTCTCAACACTCAATATTTTACTGCGTTTCATAAAATAATTCTTATTTTCTCTCGGATACGAACTATTTGAGAATACATCGTAATGGTTGTGGAAGAATAAGTCAACTGCCTCGTTAGCCCAGTGGTCCTAAGCGCGACTTCTACGCTAGAGGTCTTAGGTTCGATTCCTAGGTCGAGCAAAGAATTATTGGGTTTCTCTATGAAATTCTCAGTAGTAGTTCGGAGTTAGGATTTCTGTCCGGTTAACGGCAATAGGCTCGCCCCCTATCACATGGGACCTAAACATATACCAGCGAAAAATGGCTGTACATTGGTACACCTCTGCCTAGCCCTTCGACGAATACTGTCGTGATGGTATGTATGTGAATTAGCCAGTCAGAGAGCTTGATTCTGCAGTACTTACCGCCGGTCGAAGGCTCGCATATAAACTTTCTGAGTTTTTAAGTCTGCTGTCTGTTGAAGTATTTACAATAGGCAACGGACTTAAAAACTATAAGTTCCTTGTGAAACTTGTCAAGCAAAGAAAAGTAGGAGATAGGAAGCGGGAAGGACCTACAGTGTGCCTATATTGCGTTACTTACAAGTTACAAGTTATATATTTTATCATCCCTTCCACTTTGAATTAAATACTATCGTGGATTCAAACATACATTTAATTCTTTTTAATAAAATGGATGCCATTTTAAGTTCGTAATATAGCTAGTAAGTACTTTACTTAAATCATTACTTATCACAAGTATCTACAAGACAAAAGATTTAATTAATCTGAAACAACCCTTAATTAATTAAACTAATTACGTTCTTTGATATAAGAATCAATTAAATTGTTTCAACATGGGCGAAGCGCTTCAAACCTGCATGCTTCGATAAATCATGCACGATCCTCGCTTTATTGACAATTGACTTAATACTGAAGCAATTGATTGCTAATTGAAATTACGCGTTTTTAATTAGTTTGCGTAAATGAGAGAGCAGTTTGTGAATTTTAATTTAAATACAAATTGTCTTATTAAGCTTTTAATAAGTTCAATTATAAATCTAATCTCAAAGTGCACACATTTATCTGTAACGTTAGTGGCTGGAGCCCAACAGACAAGCTCCAGTTCGCAGACCTCCCGTAGTGACATTAAGGAAAACTTTCATATATTAAAATAATGCACATTTAGCATGAATTAATCAGGGAGTAATATGTATTCTCCAGACCAATTACGACTACGGCGGTTTATCTTAATGCAGACTAGCCTAGTACGTAGGCGATATTATAGTGCACAGGTGGGTGTCTCATAGGCCGGCAATCCGACTCAACCGGGGAGATCAGGCGCAGGAACAACGGGTTTATGTGCTTTCCGAGTCACGGCGGTGTCAAACCACCAACTTCCAAATTACGGGCTGTTACTGAGAAAATCCTAATGGAAAACCCCAATAACACTTATTGCCCGACCTAAGAATCGAACCCAGGACCTACGCTCAATAGTCGTGCTTGCCACCATGACACCTACGGGGCAGTTAGGGCAGCGGGGCAGTGCAGTAAATAATAAGGTATCCCTGATCCCTGTTTGCTCAAAATATAATAACTACAATGCTTTTATTTCACAAAAAATATTTCTCTTACTTCTGACGTCATAAGACTGCGCCAAATATTAGCTTTAATCATAAGTTATAGCTCATTACTTAAAGCTAATATTTTCATAGCCTTTGAACTCTTACATTATCTACTTGAATTCATTTTGAGTAATAAATCAGGTTCATTCGTCGCCTCACATCGAGATACAGACGACGAGATCACAATAAATTAAGAAGGTGACGTATCTTTGTACGTGACTCGCATCTTTAGTGGCCACCGACGGTTTTAACGACTTTTCTACGAAGATAAATTAGGTGACAATTTGATCGTATTTTTATAGCAGCTTAATTAAGACGCACCTGTTTAGAATACCTTCATTTGTTTTCACTGAGGAGATACTGCTGTGTTTTATTACATTGTTTCAGTCGCTACCTCAAACACCAGGCTTCGCCTCAGACACCGTAACAGACAAAATTTAAAATAAAAATTAATATTTTTTTAAGCAGTGCAATGTTTTCTTACTGACCATGCGGTTGCACTTTTGTTTACTCGAAAACTTTAAACAGGAGTCGTACACGAATGAAACGTTTACCTAACAGTCTTTTGTTTAATAAAATCATAATTAAATAGTCCCAATTGGCGGGCCCTCCGGAGCATAACATGTACTAATTGCTAGCGGACTAATTATCGCCAATAATTGGCGCGCGCCTCACCGCCTCGGGTATATTTTATATCAAATGTTACCCTCCGATCAAATGGTCAGATAGCCATTAAAATTAGGTCCGTAAATGACGTATCTATCTGTTTGTATATTTACCGATAGCTACCGGCAGTATTATTTCTAGGAAATCACACTAATATAATAAAGAGGAAATTTTGTATGTTCGTCTCTTCTTCAAGCTCAAACGGCTGGACGGATCGGGATGATTGAAATTAGTGGAAACATAGGATACTTCCTATCCCGAAAAAAATGTAAGGTTCCCGTGATATATAATATGACACGCCCTAGTTGTAAATAAATTTGAGTGATTGTGAATAATGAGACTTCTACTATGAGGTGATTGGAATGAGACTTTTGTGGGCCTGAAAAAGAATATTTAAAGCTTGAAGTTTAATAACTAGTCAAACTGTTAAATATTGGGTATAAATGGCTGAGTGATTGATAGTGCCACCTGCACCATTTCCCCGAGGTATATTTTTGACCAAGGTCTTCTTCAGTACTGGTGGACGAAGTAATCTTTGTTGCCCTTAGTGTTCCGCCTCGGATGGGGCCACTAATGCCTGCCGGGGCTACGGGTTGTTCGAAAGAGATACCGCGCCCCGGAACGTACAGGGCACATGAAGGAACATAGACGGGTTTTAGTCAGTAAAAGTCTGACACTCCCTCCCGTCCCGCCCAGGGCGGGGGAAGTTATTTGATGATTACCCATCTATAAAAAAAGTGTTCCGCCTCGTCAAGGTCAAATCGTATGTTTCAAAAGACACAAAATACTAATTGTTTGATATAATGAAAATAGTTTTTAACTATCACCAACTTTTTCTCATAACATCTCAGAAATAAAGATACTTTCTTCGCGTTCCACAAGTCTCTGACTCCTTTATATTTAAAGTTCAAAACAGACATACAAACATGCTTCTTTGTACTCCGAGATTTCAATTTCTTCATAAATTTCAACGAGAATATGCAATGAAAAATTCTATGCAATTTCACCCTTAAGTAAGATGTGAAATGAAAAGGCACTTCATGAAATGTTTCGCTTTATGATTTCTTTGATTGTATGTTGTGTAAAAGGCTTTTTATCCTAAGTATCTTTTTAATGGAAAACGCTTTGTTATTGACAATGTACTTATTGTATCTTTTAGTGGTAAGCGGGACTCGGGGTATTACGTTTTATTCCAACGTATTTCTCTAATAAATAAAGTAGACTGCTAGATAATGCCCAAGGCATTAAATCCGCTTTTGTACGGTGTATTTTTTACATAATGTGCATAAGGTTTCAATAAATAAATAAATAAATTGATTACGTTATAATAAGGCTATTGTAACGATAATGTCTTATTGATTAAAATGCGAGTCGATAATTGGTAGGTATCTACATCCCGGTTTTAAATAGACAGATTATTTTACTTTTACTTTATACGGCGTCATATTATGTAGTTATGTTCACTTATTTCTTCTTATAAACAAAATATGTCTGTAACTGTCTACTCATTGCTATTGCTAATAAAGTATCCTCTGCAAATAGTTCCATGGCAAAACGTGGATGGACGTTTGTACCTAGCTCTTCACCCGTCTGATTGACGTGAAAAGTACCGATTTTATAGCGCCTCTTCACCGTACACTCTCATATCTAATCTTTCATAATTAATACAAACCAAACAATATCGCAGTCTCACTAACATAGCGGCATATTAAAATTGAATATGCATCGTTCGTTCTCTCGCTACTTTAATATTCATCGCTCGCTCACTACACAACTCAATAAAACGTGTTTACGAGCGGCAGGCGATGTATAGCGAAGCGGGCGCCCATGAATTGCTAACGTGCGATCAACTTGCGCATTATGTTGGATTTTATTCGACTCAGATATGCGAAGTATCGAGTTTAGAGTAACTACACTTGTAGTATAAAATGTGGAATTATAGCACGTTTATATTGATGAGTGGGCGGCGAGCGGTAGAGAGGTGTTTAGTAGTGCCCGGTGCACGGTGATTCACTTATAGTGCTGTTTTTATGAAAACAATATAACATCATGGCTGAGCTCTAAAGGGGTACAATAATAAAAAGTAACACCATAATTTTGCTAGTTTTGGAACAAGGAAATTGCCATCATTCAACACTCCGGTCTGCTACAGAGAAATCCTGTATGGGAAATTCAATAACATTATGCCCAACCTGGGATACGAACCCGCAACCCCATGCTCAGAAGTTGCACTACACACTCTGGAACTGGAAGCACTAGATTTTTGAAGCGGTCACTTTACCTCATCATCGTTTTAAATAAAGAAATATTTTTAAAACATCCAAACTGTAGGTACTTCGAGACATTTAGAACCTCTATGTTCTGGTTCAGACGTGCACAAAAGTGGGCATAAAATGTAGTGTGTGATGCAAGCTGCGGTCGCGAGCAGTCTGCCGCGCCATTACACGGAATTGTGGCAAATTGCTGGAAGCGCTGCGTCCGACTGTACTCAGATACTTGTGTACGGTGAACAAAGAGTTTGGCATGCAGTTAATAGACGCATTTGCACTACCAGACAATATTCTATTAGTTAATTATCACTTGTAGTAAGCTGCCAGCTTATATTGTTGTTCGTACAAGTTTTGAAACATTGACTTATATACGTATTATAATTGAGTGTTTGATTTGATCTATCCTGGTATTATTTTATTTTTCTAAAGGGATACACACCTCCCTTTCTGTTTATTATTCTAGCGTATGGCCTCGGAGTAAGAGCTCTACTACTACTATTTGTTTAGTTGACATAATAACACAGTAATAGATACTATAAATAGAAGTCCTCTATCAAATGAGCGGCGCCGGGTCACCGCGGTAACCTATTTGCCTACAGCTGACTTACTGCCGATGGAGAGCTGATCAATATGGAAATTGATGTGGAATAGAATGCAAATACAAGGGACAACAAAACATTTACAACTAATACTAGAACGAGTTGTATGGAACCGCACTGTGTTCACTATTATCCTTACATTGTTGAGCATAATAATATGTGTGTGTTCAAACTTCTTTTTTTTTTGGTTACCTACCTGATTTGTTCTACTCCTGGGCAATGGCCAATGGCCTATAACCACTCCCTCCATCCTTCACGCTTTCGAGCCTCAACTTTTTAGTTTTTCAGGAACCCATCCAGTTCGTCACGCAATCTCCTTTTTGTCGCGACCCCGTCAGCTTTTACAGGGCACTAAAACAATAACCTTGAAAATAATTCATTTCGCCATCAGCAAAATTGTTTCAATCGATTCCTCCCATTTGAAACGAACAAGTGATTAGCCAAATAACGCTTCAGACTCCCTTAAAAGTACATTAGAGTGTTACCAGTCTGTTCGCAGCTCGTAAATCAATTAAGCTGGACGATTAACTCGTTGTATACAAGCTGCATGTGTAGGAGGGGAGGGGGGGGATGTAATCCACTATTTAACAACGACTAACTTGAATTGGGGACAGAATAGAGTTTGCATCAGTTTGAGTGTAGCGTGATTGCCTGACGCTCGCAATATAAGTACGTGCAGGCACAGTATCCAACAAACTATGAAGTTTGTTGGATACTGATGATGAGTCACAGATGAGTCACAGGTCCCTTGTACAAATAAGGGACCTGTGGCTAAAAAGGTTAAGAAAATATTAAAAGTTTTTTTAACTATCTAGTGAAATCACACGTCTCAATAATATTGTAATTGGCTGATATTTTGTTGACTTATCTAATCATAGGTAACTAATAATATTTTTGATTCAATTTAAAAAGCTGATTTAATCAGTCGAACGGTTGGATTTCAGAAACGGAGTGTCATTATCCAGGTTTTGGCGGTTGCCAAATATTCTGCCAGATGTCGCCAACACATCAATGCCTAGAAAGTCTAGTCATCATCATCATCATCATTTTTCTGCCCTTATCCTATGTTATCTGGAGTCCACGCAACACATTGTCTTCTTCCATTTCGTCCTGGAATACTAAAGTCAGGTCTTTTAGGTATGCAATTAAGTAGCTACCAGTGTAGGTGCTCCGCATAAAACCAGGCTTCACGTCGCAGACGCGAAGTTAATTACCGTTCTTTCATTCACTATTTATGTAATTTTCAATAGCCTCGCCCACTTAAGAAGTAGGGTTCTCACTAAGGGCGGCTACAAGCTGGCGACTATGCAGTAACTAGGTACAATTATAATAAAATCTTAGCAAGATTGTGTTTGCAAAGAAATCCCTGAAGCTACATCAACTTCACTGTTGTCTGAATATTTCTGTAATGAGATATTCTAAGTATTTAAAATACTTAATAATTATGGTAAAAGTAAAACTGCCTCCTTAGCCTAGTAGTCCCAAGCGCGACTGCTACGCTAGAGGTCTTAGGTTCGATTCTCAGTAGCAGCTTGGAGTTAGCATTTGTGCCCGGTTAATGGCAATAGGCTCGCCAGCTATAACGGGGGACCTAAACAAACCGGTGAACTGTGGCTGTTCATTGGTACACGTCTGCCTGTCCCTTCGGGGAATATAGGCGTGGTAGTATGTGTTTTGTAGCAGCTTTTTTCGTGACGTCATTGAAGACTACTATTAGAAACGTTTTCGACACTGGAACTGGAGTAATGTTGTGGAAGTTTCCCAAAAAATTCACCAACAATTTACTCCACTTGATGCTCGAAAACCTCACGTTTTTGAACACACAACCGCGGCTGCTCCTACCAGTCTCACGGGACGCGCAGAAACCATTTGTTTTTGTCAAAGCGACTCTGGTCGGGTGGGCTTATTTTATTTGAAGGATAGCAACAGTGACTAGTGGATAATTATTCAAGCGACTAATGTGACTGGCGCCGTCTCGCCTTAACTCAGTTTAGATAAAAAGACGATTTTGGTACTGCAGGTTTCCTACTGAACGATGGTACAGATTGTAACTTCATTTTTTTTTTCATTGCCTTGTTTGTAAAGTGTATACCTACGACTATGTGGAAAATCGTTACGTTACGTGGTTAGAAATAACATAATATCTGCACTAATATTATAAGAAGGAAAGATTTTTATGTTTGTTCAAAATAAGCTCCAAAACTACTGGACCGATTTTAACGATTTTTTACCCATAGATAGCTAGATTATTCCGGAATAACATAGGCTATAAACATAATGCTATATCCCGCGGGAACAGAGCAGTACATAAAGACGTAACTTAACGCGGATGAAACAGGCAACGCGGAGAAAGTCGCGTAGATTGTAATACATTCCGTTAAATACAAGGAAAAACAGTTGTTTCTAATAAGCTAGAACCCACAAAACCAAACACAATGTTTGGTGTACAAATAAAAATGCATCACTTTAGCAGTAGGTAGGCAAGTACATCTTCATGATTCCAATAAAGCATGTAAAAGGATTACCGTGGAGAATGCACGTCGCGTACGTATCGATGCTGATTCCATTCGAATTTACTTTACGATCCTTCGGGAAATTACGTTTTTTGTAGTACCTACCTACCTTCATGCCGTGTACTGGCCGATGTTGTCCACTCGACCGTCAATACTCCCAGGTGCACGGAATTAACTGTGTAAGATCTCGTTTTACTGGTTTAAGATCAAATAGACTAATGGATGGAATGGGACTTAAGCATACCGGTGAACCGTAAATGTACATTGATACACCTCTGCTTAACCCTTCGGGGAGCACAGGCGTGATAGTGTGAAAGATCAAATCATTACCAGCATTATTTTAGCAAGTGATCTACGAAGTTTCATGAATTGATATTTACAATTTCATAATCATTGTTACCAAAAACCAGCCATGTTGAAGTCGGACTGGCACACGGCGGTTTTCGTAATGTTGTACAATATTTACTCAATACTCAATATTTTATTGCATTCCATAATGTACATAATGGTCTTAACAATATAAAAGTACAGAATCAATTATGGACCCTGTCGGGCACAGCAAAAACATAGGAGAGAGGAAAGGGCTATGCAGCAACAACTTAATATCTAAAATCTTTAAAGTAAAACACTTAACACGGTACTTGTATGGGACCCCCTTTCATTTTTAAGTTTATTTCATTGTGTCTACCTATTACGCTCCAAGAGATACAGATCCGTGACAGACGGACGGCCCGAGGTACAGACAAACCGCTTCGTCGTAGTAATAGGGATCCGTTTGGCACCTTTTAGGCACGGGACCCTAAATAATGAGGGTCAAATAGATGATTTGTTTCACATATCTTCCGCGTTCTTGCGATGAGTCACAGAAGTGGTTAGGATAGATAGGTAATATCTGGAGAAAAGGAGAAATCTTATTTTGTCTCTTTTTGTAACTATTTAAGATATCCATACAGCGGATGATAGCCTTATATTGTGAACAAGATTTTACTATAATTTATTAGGAATTTTAAATTATTTCTTATTTTGCGAAATGACATGCATTATTAAAATATATGTACCTATGTGAGAATCGAAGCACGTGGTGGCATGTTTGGTTTTGTATTTCTTGCTTACCCTCGGCGTAAAAGCGTGACAATATGTATGCATAATTCTAGAAACGTTTAGGAAATAATTAGCGTAGCGATTAGTCGCACCTCAGCAGCGCACCTAACAAGCCGTCTTCCGGGATATTGTCGGCGCGCCCGCCCGCACTAATTAACCTCTGTGTTTGTCTTGCACGTCGCCGCTCGCCGACCAAACGGTTTACTTTTACACTAACTGGTTTATCCTTACGCTAACCGGTGAATTAATCCCGACGGGCTCGGAACCAAAGTTATCGGATCTAGATTGGAGATAGAAAGCTGAATGTGTTCGCTAATACTGAAACGCCCAGGGTTTACCAAATGTATGGATGGTAAAAGGAAATCGAGAATCGTTAGTCGGGGGATCGAATCAAAACAAATAAAATGGAAAGCTTTGATTTATAACGGCAGACTTTTGAGAGACTTTCTAACAGGTTTTGAACCACTCAAGCTATTCGATTGCTAAGCACATGCTGTGATTGGGAAAAGCTGTCACCACCGTCAGTGGTATGAATAGGTAAAGACACAATAAAAATAGGCAATGTAATTTCTTTCATTTGAAATAATAATTTTCTGCATAATGTCAAAAACCAATCAAAAACATATTCCCCTATCTATCCTCACAATTTTAATAATGCTTAATGACGTAGTCGTCGACTCTGGGATTTTATTTTATAATGTATACGTAAATTACACCATACTCCATTCAAAACATGACAAGTTATTTAATTCACTTTTCACTATAAACACCGCTCTATTGGCTGAAAACCCACATAATTAACAAACTCACCGACTCATTTGTCAAACTCTAAGCTCTGCACTTGCTAGCAATTAATTTTTGTCCATCGAACCATTAAAATGTCCGTGTCATTTAGTTAACTGGACAACGTGTCGGAAATTCAATCAATTATCTAATTGTATGCTATTAACAGTGTGATAACTGCTGTTACATATTTTAGTGTAATTAATTCTGCTAATCATGTTTTTGCACGTTACTAGGTACCTATTCAATTTGTAGTTGTTATAGTTTGATCAAATGGGTTTGGTCTACCTTACGTGTAGAACTAACAGTTTAGACACTACCACTAGTGATTACCTAAGCATGTTGTGTACCACTTGACGACACGATTGGGGTAGTGGCTAAGCGATTGACTGCTGCACTGTGTGACGCGGGTGCGATTTTCTCGTGAAACAAATATTTGTATGGCCTACAAGTAGTTGGTCTGGGTTTGGTTGTTAGTGTGTGTGAGTTTGTTTGATTGAAAACGCAGCCACGCTACAGGAGAGATCCTATTGTCGGGCAACATTTTTAAAACAATAAGAAGTTAATTGTTATACCTTTTACAATATGAATTCCTGTGATAGAATAGTGGAATTACATTTCAAAGAGAATTTACGTCTTAATTCATTTCGGCTTCAATTGCATACAATTTTGATTGAGAAAGTCAGTCAGGAAGGAACTTTGGTATTTAAAACATGAGAGTTGCACGTACACTGCATATGATAGTGTATCACATAACAGTTTGTGAGAGCTATATGTTAAGTAAGTGTAACGCGTGTTGGTAACGGGCGGAGTTCACAAAAGAGGCTTAAGTGTTAACTACTTGCAGCTAGTTGCAGCTTAGCGAGGAATTCGCGAGCGAAACATGGCGCTTGTTTACTTGCCGAGCAAACTCGTACGTGTTACACTTTAGTAAGGAAGTCCCTACAAGTTACGTTTCTTATTTCTGACTAATAAGACGGTATGAGTTTAAAAAAACGGTAATTTAAAAAACTAAAAAACCCGACTGCTTTTCTAAGTATTTATGAAAAAGCCCTAAAACAAGAAAGTCGTTGTACCCGATTGCACTTAAAATTGTAGCAGTCGGGACCCATTCTGGACCATCTGCAATGTAATATAGGTACCTATGTGCTCTCAATACACTAAGCCTCCATTTCTAGAATGGGTCCCGACTGCTACAATTTTAAGTGCAATCGGGTACAACGACTTTCTTGTTTTAGGGCTTTTTCATAAATACTTAGAAAAGCAGTCGGGTTTTTTAGTTTTTTAAATTACCGTTTTTATTTTTTACTTTTTTTATTTTTTAATTACCCAGTGTCACTCTCACAGTAAATACGAATCTAAAGACACCTCTCAAGCTAAAATCCATTGAGCCGTTCAGGCTGCAGAGCGTGCCAAACAATTATACATACATACATACATACATACATACAAACATACTCTCGAAAAACATAACCCTCCTTCTGTCGCAGTCGGGTAAAAAAAGGAGTATTTATGTCAGTTACGGAAATGTCAGGGCATGATTTTTTAAACAGGAGGACTAAAATAAGTGATTTGATGCTTGAAAAAGATCCAAGTGTACACAAATTAAAATAAACTGATAAAATAACACAATGTTTTATGAACGTGTGTTTTATTAAAAATTTTACGATACGAGTCACAGATAGACATAGATATATATTCTGTCTACTATCCAAGGATTCTTGAATCATTGAACAAACTGAATACTTCCGTTATAGGTACGTAAAATCTGATACTATTTTTAGGCTTATCGAAAATGTGTAAAAGTACGCCCAATTTATTCCGATAACGAAATAGTTATCTATATTTATTCACCTACCTTGATTTATTGAAATCTGTCACTTTGTCCAGATATTGACCACACGTCACATTTCCCGGATATTTCGTTCAGTGCACTTGTATTGTGCGTCAGATCGTTGCGCCCGATATTCTCGGAAGGTAATTGGTAAAAACCTTTCAAATGAAATCGATAGAGATTTTACCAATCTCATACCAAGAATTTTGTAATTGAAACCGAATGCGAATGAGAATGTTGTTATGAGAAAAGTGGAACATACTGCATACATAAATTCTTTATAAGTTTTCCGCACGAGTAGAAAAGGGATTGACCTGTTAGTAATTTCTAAATCTTTACTAATATTATAAAGCTGAAGAGTTTGTTTATATGTTAGTTTGGTTGAACGCGCTAATCCTAGAAACTACTGGTTTACATTGAAAAAATATTTTTGTATTAGTTAGTCATTTTATCGAGAAAGGCTATAATTATGTATAGGAAATAATATAACATCGCGCTATGACGCTTGGGAATAGAGCAGTAATTAAAAACGTAACTTAACAAGGGTGATTAAAACTATGCGAACGAAGTCACGGACAGAAGCTAGAGTTAAAATAAATATGAGAACGATGAGCATTGCCCTGAACTATGACAGTTCTCTGATTTCCTCTCTTCCACGAAAGGCCACAATAAATAGATTCATATCTATTCCATACTCATTCCGCTGTAGATAACAGGGATACAATCAGATTCCCATTCGCCCCCAAATCATATGAACATATGTATTATTCTCAATTTCTCACCTTTCATTACCTTTTCCGCAGACATTATTTTTGCTACTTTCATTAGTATTCGCGAAATCACAACACGTATATTTCTTTTGCTGGGTCATAAATATGACCTCCCATTACGGACTTGAATTAGACAGGTAGATGCAGTAGGTGGAGTTTGCACAAATAATAGGTATTCTATTCTTTAACTTATGTAAAATAAGCTAATACTTGTTGGGTTCATCAATCGTATTGTGTTGTATCGTGTGTACAATACAATACGTGTGGAATATACAATATATAGTTTCTAACGCTTAGAAGTAATCCAGGTTTCGTTCAAATAAAGCTACAGATTGATAGTCTTAGGGCGAGGATATAGCAGTACCTATACGTGCTGGTCTAAAACAATGTATTCAAAATTGCCTGTAAATGGTGTAACTGAAATAAATGCTTTGACTTTGACTTTCAATGATTTTCAAAAAGTGATCTATTAGAAAAAGAGGATTTTGTGCCCTCGAATGAATTACTTATAACTTTATTAATAAATTAGTATTAACCCTATTTTAATTAGCCTTCAGAAAATAGTGGTTAATTATCAATAACACAATCATGTATACGCGGCCTAACCATGAATGGACTTTCTGAGTGACTCATTCCACGTAGCAAGTACTCATGGTATAATTCATCTCAGTGGGGGTAAATATTCGTATTTACCCTTATTTCGCGTGACGGGTACTTAATCAAGTCAAGGGTGTTGCTGTGAGTACCAAGTTGTTTCGCAACAGAAAATTGTTTCAGTATTAGTGATTGTGTGGCGATAGCGTGCGGGGTCCGTTTGTAGCGTAACATACATGTGTGAAGCATAACTTGGTTATCTGTCAGCTATTTGTTTTTATGAAGAGTTAATTACCATGTACCTAAGTACTTTTGGCAGACTAAGGTTGTAAAAAGATAGGAAAGTAATTATAACTTAGCACCATCAGTCAAGGAATTAAGTTTAATTAATTTTTGTATTTTTTTAAGTACTCTTCTAAGTTATACAAAATATATCTAAGTATATTAAAAACGAATTTAGAGAAAAATATATTAACAATCATAGGTCTTCACCCTGTACGTTAACGTAACGCTAATTACAGTATTGTAAGATTGTGTAGTTACAAAACTATTCTGAACATACAGATCCAATCTATTTCACGAAACAATTGACGCGTAAAATTCGCTTACAATATTATTATGTTACACGTAAACAAAACAAATATGGCCCCCTTCCCACGAACACTAGTGATCGATACCTTCCACCAATTATTGCGTAACTCGCAGCATTTCCAATAAAACTTTATTGTTGTTTAATTTGAACATTCCTAATAAACACGACCATTAGACCATGACGGAATTGTCTAGTGTTCCGATTACTGAAATGTAATGAAATTTCACTAACACTGCCTCGCTGGCAACCGCAGACCTATAACGATATAACTGTAGTTTTCGTCACGCGATTGTCACACGTATTTGCTGGGTGAGAAAGGAGTTTATTGTTTGCGCATAAGTTTTAATTAAATTATAGCATCTTGTGTACAAAGCGGAAATTGTAGTAACATTAACAGATCATCTGCTGCGAGTGACTCGAGCCGAGTGCGGCTTGTTAAGAAAAATGTTTGGTGCGACTCGCTAAGTATTATGTGTCGTGGTTCGAAAGTGAAAAAATAAACAAATATCATTATTTAGAAGCAATTGAACAAGTGATTCACGACTACAATTTACAGGAGCTCAGTTAGTTATAGCTTAAATATTTTATTGCAACAGAAAACAGGTTTACATGCTAGTTAACAGCTACATTAATTTAGAAACTATATTGCAATCATTAGCACCTACCTCCGAGAGGGGAGATGTCGGCGTTCCAACATTTATAATAATTAATAAATCTCCCATCTCCTCCTTAGCCTTTTCCCAACTATGTTGGGGTCGGCTTCCAGTCTAACCGGATGCAGCTGAATACCAATGTTTTACATGGAGCGACTGCCTATCTGACCTCCACAACCCAGTTATAACTGGGCAACAAGATACCCCTTGGTTAGACTGGTTGTCAGACTTCTTGGCTTCTGACTATCCGTAACGGCTGAAAATATAAAAATAATAATTAATAAATAATCTGCATAATATTCAATTTACTAACTTTAGTAACTTTATTTAAATTACCAATGAATAATCTTTAAATTAGGTGACGGTCTCTCAGTTCTGACAACGTGTAAAGCGTGTGTGTTGTACATACATATGTACCTATATGTTATTGCTCAATTCATTGCAAATCAGTTTAATTTAAATTTGTAACCGTATGGAGCTCTCAATTTTTTTCTAAAACGAAATAATTAAATCAACTTATATGTAAGACCT
This sequence comes from Caradrina clavipalpis, assembly GCA_932526535.1. NCBI lineage: Eukaryota > Metazoa > Arthropoda > Insecta > Lepidoptera > Noctuidae > Caradrina > Caradrina clavipalpis. The sequence goes on along the minus strand of OW052096.1, from coordinate 16,775,769 downwards.
TATCCACCAGAGCCTTTGTGGCGAATCCTTTCATGCCAACTTATACACGCGTTAAGGAGATACTCGGCGGCGGCGTCCATACATCGCATGCATTCCTCACACTAGACGCGCGCGTGATTATGAGGCGAAATACTAGTTACTTTTTGATTGCTTTTAGTTCAGGTATGTGCTTCGGAGCAAGTGCATGTATCAAGGGAAATGCAGATTCCATATTTTGATGCCAATTTGTTTGTAGACGTCTTCGTGGACGCGTACGCTCTTCCTGGACACAATGCGATACGAGCTAAAGATTCGCGGCAAATATGCCTTTTCATGAGGTCTTACTTGAAACAATTTCCGAAGAAATCTTCAAAAAACAAAATGCAGCATGCGTGTAAGCCGATGGGGAGGCCCCACACGTCACGCGGACTTACGACCAATAGTAAAGAAGTTAGTCGCAGATACGTTGGAAGTCGGCCAACGCTCGCGCGAAGCCGCATATTTGCACATAAACTATTGTGATTTTAAAATGTTTGCTGTTGAACCGTGACTCGGAGGCCGTTTGTTTGACGGTATCTGGTTTAGTGAGATTTGTTTTGTTTTGGAAATTGTCGCCGGCGGTATTTATAGTAGTTTTAGGGTATAAAAAAGATATTTATAGTCTGGCTATTTTGTTAAATTATGCTTAAGAATTGCAGGATGTTTATCATTGTTATTTAAAGCGTTATCTAATGCAATATAGGTTGGTATTTACTTTGTACTACTGCGATAATAAGTTCACAAATAGTGGGACATCTAGCTCATAATTGCCTCCACACAGATTGTAAGTCACGTGTACTGTAGTCTACGGCCGAGTGTTTCTGTATCAGCACATTTACTCTACATTCATCGGGGTTTTTGAATCACACACAATTTATAATTTATTCAGCAGTATTAACACATACCAGTTGCTGCTATCTATAGTATAATATACCATATTTTTTTATATGATATCTATCTAATAACAGTGTCAATGAATATTTTAATAATATATCCTTGAAACTCATTTCATAAGTGCAGAATAAACTAATTTGATTCCAATTAATTTTAATGATATTTATAATTATATTATTTAAAAAATGTTGTAGGTACATGACCGATTACAACAATTCTTTCACTAATAAATAGCGACAGTATTGCCAAGCGCCGTAGGCGATGTTTTATGGTAGATATACTCAACACCCACGGGTAAATAGTCCGCGCAGAAGCTAGTGTAGTTGTGTTTGTAACATGATCCTCATTACGTCTGTCCGGTCCATTGGTTGGCATGCCAATAACGCGGGGCTCGCTCGAGTGTACTCGCGCAAGTCGTATCACAAGACACACGCCATGTTATTGAAAGCCGATGTTATTGTAATCATGAAATCGGTTAAATGAGGTGGTGACATGTTTCGAGGCGCTTTTCCTGGAAAACGCTATGAAACTGATAGCTTGTATAAAAATAAAATGATTGGCTGTTTTGGATATTTTTTCCAAAACAGCCAATCATTATATTTTCCGTATTTATCAATTTCTCCAGAATCGTAGGTGTGTTTACATTCATATAAAGTCACATATACACCGCACTAGACTGCGAACAAGTTCTGAATGGAAATTAAAGTTGCGCCAGTCGCCTATAGCCACATACTTACAAATCCACTACTACGCTGTCCATTGCATTCAAATAGTTTTTGTGAGTATGTATGTAATTAATAATAATATGAATTTAAAAGTAATGATCAGAATTTTAAAATAATTATCAGAATTTTACAAAAATGAATTTGTGTACCAATGAATTTTCGTATTTTCGTAATTTTGCTTATCGATTATAAGGTGAGACATGCTGAACTTGTGCAATATTCTTAGTATTTATAATAACCAGGAACCATGTTTCTGGCAAAACAATTTTTTATTTTTTAAATTATTCTATTCTATAGGTACATGTATTCTGTTGTTAGTCATCAACACATTGACCGAATATGTTCGATAAAATTTTATATATTTCGTGTCGTGTTAATTTATTATTTAATAGCTAAGCAGGAAGTAATTAGGAAATGCGTGTTTGACAAACACACAGGTGAGATGATATGAGTGTAGGTAATCTTAAACACATAAAGGTAACATCCACCGTTAATAAGCGTCGCTAAAACTTGTATAATAACATTACTCTATTGTGGTGACTTTGAGTAATGAGTGAGAACATCAATTTCAGTTGTGACGCCTCGAATCACCCACAGAGCCTAATTACTGGCTTATAAGCCGATTATTAGTAAATGGAGTACTCACTAGCGCGCAAATGTGCTTCTCATTATTATATATTGTGACTAGATGAGTGCTCATCGAGTCATCAGACATTGAAGAAATGTTACTTAAAGTCTTTCTTACTCCGGTACAATACGTAAATACCTACATAAGGCCAATGATACGGTAACCAATCATTTGTGGCTATTTCTGAAATATAAGTTACTGGTCTCTACGCCGGCGCACATTATTACTACGACGTAGCACTTAGGCGTAGCACTGCTACGACGTAGCAATATCCGCGTAGCTAGCTTTGATTTAAAATAAACGCATCTGTATAAGTATTCCATGTGTTTCATATTCAGTTCAGTTTACGAGTGGGCGGTGGAAAATTCGTAACTCATGAAAATTTGAGTCTAGACTTGTGTGGAGCACTTTGTTCGGTTTTTGTTCTAGGGTTTGGGCTGCAAAGAAGTGGATCTCTGTCAAACTGGTGGAGTGCTGCTCGAGGGGCGCACTTTGTCACGTTTTTGCATCGAGTGAGATGTTAGTCTGTGGCGCACAGGTTAAGGTCACCGTGACATTCTGATAGTTATATAACGAGGAGTCAGCATTTTACCATTCATAGTACAAATTGCACTCCTTGTTTTTATTTTTGGCAAATCTGCTTTTAATTTTTGTAAAGATACATCACCGTTAACTACACTTACTGCGTATCTAACCAAGTAACATTTAGCAAAAATGATTACTGAGGAACAACTCTAATTTTTGTTGTTAAAACTCACTGGTAACGCTAAACATTATTCTTTCAGGTACGAGTACATCCAAGAACACAGGACGCACGGGGGATTTCAAAGTTTAGTTAGAATATTTAAATCTTGTTTTCAGTAAATAAGAACGTAACAAAATTGGAACTTTTAACCTTGTAACACTGTAACCAGAATATTACCAGGCATAGCCCAGATTAAAAAAAATATATTGCAAAGATGGAAATAAAATTTAAATACAAAATGTATTTTAGTTTCTCCATGATATTAACTCATAATGAAACTAGTATATTATATTTATTATGTCTTTACAGACAATTGTTGTCGATAAAGTTCACGTGCGTCTCCGCCTCGTTGTCACTAAGGCCTTGGACACGAAGGCAGCGGGCGGCGAGCGGCGGGCTGCGAGAGGCGTACGAGCGGTGCCCCCGCGTCTGCATTGACGTACTGTTGAGTTGTAGTATGCTTTATTGCTTTTTAAGGAGCGAAGTTTCAAAATACACGCCGGTGTGTTGGTGCGATTATTACAATTATTTTTGATAGAACACCGATATATGGAATTATACTAATTTCTCGTAATACAACACTACGTTGCTCAAGCACCGTGCGGTCTGCGGCTTCGAGACCGGGTACATCGTTGCAGCCCCGCTCCCCGCTTCCGCTGACTTCGTGACCGAGGCCTAACTGTTACGAGTACAGCGCTCATTGTGTTCGCATTCCACGAAACACTTCATAGTTATCACTGCGACTGTTACAACGTGTTACAGATTGTGCGCTAACGTGCTCCACATCTTAACGAGGATTATATTAATTGCAGTAATATGGTATAATGCTATTTTCATTATAATAGTGGAACCGCCTCGTTGGTCTAGCGGTCCTAAGCGCGACTGCTTCGCTAGATGTCTTGGATTCGATTTCCAGGTTGGGTAGTGCTATTTGGTTTTTCTATGAAATTATCAATAGTAGCTCGGAGTTAGGATTTGTGCTGGGTTAATGGCAATAGGCTCGCCCTATATTACATGGGACCTAAAACATACCGGCGAAACGTAGATGTAAATTGGTACACCTTTGTCCCTTTGGGTAATACAGGCATGTTGGTATGTTATGTTATCTAGTGGAAATATGTGTAAGCTTTTGCAAGTATTTATTTTATTTTCCTAACCATATGTTTTATTTGCAATATCATTGGATGGCATACAAATCGACAGCTCATCTGATGTTAAGTGGTCACCGCTGCTTAAAGACGTCAGCAATACCAGAGGCCTTGCAAATGCGTTGCCATCTCAGAGACAAAGTTGAAATGTCTCATGTGCCTGTAATTACAAGGGCACCCATACCCTTCAAATCGGTAAATAAATAAAAAAAGAAGAAATAGGTAGGGTGGTAGTACTTCCCCTTGTACTAAACCGTATGTATGTATGTTGTATGTATTTGTGTTTATTTTTACAACTGACCTTTTCAACGAGATTCTCCCCCTGTGGTCGCGTGTTTATTGACCTTCACAGATACCTTTTAATATGTTTATGTTTGATCTTGTGTTCGGACATCCAGTACATATGTTTTGCTGTTCGTTGGTTAGATTAGCCAAGCGTGCCACGTTCACACCCAATGATTGTGTCACTCATTGGGTGTGGTCCCTCTAAAGGGAGTTATTTTATTTATACTAGATAGATTACCATTATATGATGTTTTCCTAATTTCTCCTAGTTTTTATCCGACTTCAAAAGAGAGAGAGAGGAGGTTCTCAATTCGCTTGTATGATTTTTTTATATATTTTTTTATATGTTTGTTACGCGATATTTTCGCCAATTACTAATCGATTTTGATGATTCTTTTTTGTGTCAAAATTCTTTAAAAAAAAAAAGAAAACCGCCTTCAAGAACTAAAAAATAAAAAATAACTTTAGCTTTGGAAGTCGGTGGATATACAAACAGAATCAATGCCACCGACTTCCAAAGTTTTTTTTAATTCATTGTTTTGTTCACATACACATACCATCACACCTGTATTCACCGAAAGGTTAGGCAGAGGTGTACCAATGTACACCCACAGTACGCCGGTATATTTAGGTCTGTTAACATAACTATCATAAATGCATTAAAATGCTTATATACATCTTTACATTTTCTTTCAAAACCCTCATCTAATAATTTCATTGAAACATTTCCTTATCGCAAACTCTACAAACACTTTTCCTTGGAAATAGTTCCGTTAGCGGTGCATTAGTGTCTGCTCCGAGAGGGTTTACGTGTCACGCGGACTTCAAGCTGATTCAGCGAGGATGCGAGCTTGTTTCAGGCGCATCTTTAGATGTGTCGCCTTTATTTTATCTCAACGTGGTGAAGTTGAATATAAGACGGTTGAGGGAAATGTATTATGGAAATATCATACAAGTATTATTGTTTATATGTTTTCTGCAGGCAGTAGTAATATGTTAGTATAATGCTGAGATAAAATGAGTTTTTACACTGATTTCCATAAAAATCAATGTATAAGTTAGATTTTAGCGAGTGCGAGACCTGCTACGCCGTAGCAGACGTAGCAGCATATTCGGTTACGCCGTAGCAAAAGTTACATGCTAAAACTTGAAGTTAGACATACGATCCCGTATTTAACTAGGTACTATTATGTAATTATTAAATGCTCTTACCGCTCGGTATTTATCTCAAAGCAAAGTAAACCGACTATTTAGCTTTGATGCTAACTACGCTGTGCTCAGTTCGGAAGTTTCGCCCAAACAAGTGCCGGAGTAAAAGTAAACGTATGCAGCACTTTGTACTAGCGCTACGGAAACGAAGTAGTTTCACGTGAAATGAGAACACGTTTTACATACACTATACTGTGTGCTTTATACAATAAGTTCATGAGATTTTCCTTTTAACATGAAAACTGTCACAGTTCTGTATAAAATTCCAATAGACTTTAAATAATTTTATGTAAATTTAATTTTCATATTTCTTATATATTTCATAGACGCTCAAATCTTAAACCCAACTTAATGTTCAATAGTATTTCCGTTTCACAAAAGCCACAGATTTTTCAAAGTGCATTGCAGCTGCGGCAGAAGGCCGACAGGTAGGTAGTTAGGGGTCCAAATAAAGTACTCAATTTGGTAGGAATGACTACTTTATTTCCGCCAACACACGTTGCTCTAATCACGCCTAGGTCTTGAGGTAGAAGGTATGCTGGGAACACTGGCCTGAACCGTAGTGCAGCTCTGCCGGCGGTCCTGCCCCTTCCCAGGTTGCACTTCCAGGTCTTCAGCAGGACCTAGGTAATCCGGACTAAGGTCAGGTCCGATCTTCCACTCGCCGCCAGGTAGATGGTGCGAAGCGTGGTCAAATGTAGAATATAAATCCTGGAAGCGCAGACACAAAGCAAGCGTTAGCAAAGCTTGGACCACGTAGCCGGGTCCAAGGTCACAGTGTCCCAGCAGACAAAGGAAAATAAGAGGGGCTGCTACTAGACAGAAATTTAGAAGGAAGAAACACCTTACAATAGAAACACTCAAGCAATACATGGAAACTTACCCCAGCGGGATTTCCGAATAGGATTCGCGTTTAGATCTATACGTTTCTAGAATGTGGTCATCTGAGACCGTGTGACACAGCCGTCACCTTTGAAGCCAATAATCATTCTGCCGGTTGAATTTTACGAATGAGCCCGTGATCTACCTGGCGGACGGTCGCGAGCGGCAAAACCAGTTTTATAACTCGTTTAGCGATGCGTAGGCGTAATAGATACGAGGACCTTTGTGAAAACAGTTAATGATGAGTTCCGTAGTACAATTTAATATTATTATTATATATTTTATAATGTAGTTTAAATTGATAAGTAGTAAGTTGTGTTTCTATTAGTTTAATTAAAGGTTGTAGCAACCCACATTCTGTCCACCTCATACAAATTAAACACCGATGTTAGATCACGTCCTCAGGCTACAACACCGAACAAATCGACATCACGTCGTCCGGCTACAACACCGAAAATGCACTCGTATGGCCGTTATTGCGCGGCGTGGCGCGTCAGTCCGTTGCCTACCCGCTTACCGCGCACACGCATGCGCAAAGCCGCCGCGCCGTCTCCTCGTGCCCGTGTTGTGAAATAATTATTGTGTGTTACTGTTGTTACCGAAAATAAATACCTTAGGGTTTTGTAATCCCGTGATTATTTGTTATTTTGTTTTCATCCCTGAGAACCTCTCTCATATGTGGCGCTCCAACGTTCTTTCGTGTGACAATAGTGCATAGTGATTTGTAGTGACGAACGAAAATGCCAGTGACCAGGAGTAGAGCGGCTAGTTTAAATCGGAGGGAAGATGCAAACGACGCATTACCCGCCCCCTCACGACCAAGCACGCCGACCGCGGCTTCCGCCAACCAAGATGGCGACGACGCGTCCTTCTCGCCGCGCACCGATGCTAACGCTACGTTCTCCAACGAAAACGTGGCGACTATAATTGCCTCTCTCCAGCGCTCCCAAACAGAAGCATTTAGGGAGTTGCTGAACTCGGTGTCGCGATCAACCCCCCTGGAATCATTTTCGTTACAAGGGCAAAGTACCCTGACACGCTGCAAAGCCACCTTTTCCGGCCGACCGAACGAGTCGGTCGAAGCTTTCATCGACGCCATAGAGGCCTATAGCGATTGCGCGCAGGTAACGGATTCGAATATTCTGCGCGGCCTATCATACTTATTTAAAGAGGAAGCAGCGACATGGTGGCAAGGAATAAAATACTCCGTGTCGGCGTGGCGCGAAGCTAAAGAAAACTTAATAAGCGCGTATGGTGACCGCCGGCCACCTCATCGTATCTACTTAGAGATATTTGCAACGCCGCAGGACAAGGAAAACACAGACATATTCGTAGCGCGCGTTCGCGCGCTTTTGGCGCGCTTACCTAAAGGTGACGTAACGGAGTCGGCCCAAGTGGATATAACTTACGGACTCCTCCACAGTAGAATCAAGAAAAGGCTACGAAGAGAAGAGTGTCATAATTTTCGTGAATTACTCCGCCTTGCACGTAACATAGAAGATTCTTTCGACGATAAAAACAACTTAGTGCCGACGGCGAGTGAGCGTAGAACACAAACGACCACGCCGCCATCCCCGTCGATACCGTCTCCACACTCCGCCGACCGCGATCGTGTTCCCGCCCGCGACAGCGCTCCCCGTCGGGCGCAAGCCCAGCGCGCTCTCGCTGCCCCGGCGCCGCCGTCGCAGAGCCCGCCCGCTCCGCACGCGCCTCCCGCCCCGGTTCCGGCGAAGCAACGTCCTTCCTGCACCTACTGCAAACGGTATGGCCACACAAGGGGCCAATGTCGTAAGTTGCAGACCCAAGGTGAGTCCAAACCCAATAATAACTCTGCGGAAGTGATAAGTGATAACGGTGATAACAAACAAAGTGGCCAAAGTCAATCTTTTTATTGTGTTCAATCTCGCGATGTATGTAAACAAAACTTTTCCTCGCCGATAATTGAATCAAAACAGTGCTTTCAAAATAAAAACATTACGTCAGATAATAAAGACTCTATTGATAACGATATTATTACGTGTTGTCATAACTATGTTTCGTATAATAGTTCGAGTCATATTATTCCACCATTTGTAACAAATATGTGTAAATGTTCAAATCCTACTGACGTAAATGTTCATAACCAAACAGAAAATTTGTGTAAAAAATTATGTAAACAAAAGGGTAACATTAACCCATTATATTTAACTAACGGTTGTACCAATATTTTGTGTAATAATTTTAATAATAATAACGATATTGCGTGTAACATGTTTCATAAACAAAACGGGAATAACCGTAATTTTAGCGATATTTTGTGTATTGATTCTCATGAAAACTGCGTTAAGTCACAATTTGATAAAAATAAGAATGTGTGTTTATTTGTAAATAATGATAACTGTACTTGTAGTGGAGATGTTTTACCCCGCGGTAACGATCATACGAGTCATACGGGACCCTCCATTGGTCGCGAGTTACGACCTATTTTTAATATAAAAATTTTGGGTTTTACCGGCACCGCGTTGATAGATACGGCCGCCAAGCATTGCATTGCGGGTCATACGCTATATACTCTACTTCTACGTCACGGTCATCCCCTCAGCTCTTCGACACGCGAAGTTAAGCTTGCCGACGGTGTAATCCGTACTATGGATGTACTCACTACCACCTTAGAGGTGTGCTTAGAAACGACAGTTATCACGATTCCATTCTTAATATTTCCTGATGCGACAAATAACGAGACTTTACTAGGTATCGATTTTATAACTGCTGCTGGAGTAGTTATTGATTTTTTTAAAGAGATCTGGTATTTCAGTAATAATAATACAGTAACATATAACTTGTTCTTCGAACCTACCTCGCGTGACGTGTCCTGCGCCTCTACAGATGTACTTAGGAATGATGAAGGTACTCACCTTAAACCAGCTGAGCGACAGGCGCTTGCTGACATCCTCACCAGGCACGCACGCGTCTTTAGAGCAGGGGGAGGTCCAACACCATATGCTGAACACTGCATTGATACAGGTGAGCATCCACCTATTGCTGTTCCTCCTTACCGCCTAAACCCTTCAAAGAAAGAGCTGATGAAAGCTGAAATAGGTAAGATGTTACAAGATGACATAATAGAAGAATGTGAATCGGCTTGGTGTTCACCGGCGCTGATGGTGCCGAAGTCCAACGGTGGTATCCGCTTCTGCGTCGACTACAGGCGTTTGAATGCAGTCACCAAAGCTGACACGTATCCGATGCCACGCATCGACGAGTTACTGCAGAGTACAAAACGGGACTGCTACATGAGCACGCTAGACCTTCGATCTTCATATTGGCAGGTTAGAGTAAGGGAAGCTGATAGAGATAAAACGGCTTTTGTTTGTCCTCTAGGTACCTACCGTTTTAAGAGAATGCCGTTTGGTCTCCGGAACGCGCCCGCTACTTTTCAGCGTCTCATTGATCGTCTCCGATCCTGCTCTGCTTTACAAGATGTAACTTTATTAGCATATTTAGATGACCTGTTAATAATATCCCAGGGATATCAACAGCATCTGCAAGACCTCGAGGCAGTTTTTAAACGTCTGGCCGAGTTCAACCTCCATGTAAATAGGGAGAAGTGCGCTTTTGCTCGGGAAAGTGTTAAATATCTCGGCCATGTCATTACACAAAAAGGTGTTTCCACCGACCCAGGGAAGGTGAGTGCTGTCCTCGAGATGAAGGTACCAGGAAACCTAAAGCACCTGAGAACCTTTTTACAAACATGTTCATGGTTCAGAAAGTTCATACCGAACTTCTCGAAAGTTGCCGAACCATTGACACGCTTGACTAGGAAAAGTCAAGTATGGTCTTGGGGTTCAGAACAGACCCAAGCATTTAATGAGCTGAAGAGTCTACTGACCACAGCTCCAATACTGGTGCAAGCCGATTTCAGTCACCCTTTCATTCTGCGTACTGACGCAAGTAACTACGCCTTAGGCGCAGTTTTATTACAGGGCGACGGCAATCAGGAAAGGCCTATTGAATATGCCAGCCGACTCCTCAACGCAGCTGAGCGCAACTACTCCACCACGGAGCGTGAAGCACTAGCTGTAGTGTGGGCGGTGGAGCGTTTTCGGCCTTACCTAGACGGTCAACCAGTCGTGATTGGCAGTGATCACCAGCCTCTACGCTGGTTGCTATCACTGAAATCACCAGCAGGCAGATTAGTCCGTTGGGCCCTAAAACTCCAATCTTTTGATATTCAGTTCCAATATACCCCAGGGAAAGCGAATGTCGTGGCAGACACGCTGAGTAGACCGATTTGTTCTAGCGACACAAGCGATAAATGCGGTATTTGTTCAGTCATCTGTGATCTTCCCACGAAGACACCAAGTCAACTACGCCTGGAACAGACTTCGGACCCTGAAGTGGAAAAGATTATCAAAGAGTTAGAAGGACCTGATGATGTTGCATCTCAAAGATGGTTAGAAAGGGGTTACCTCATGGATCAAGGAGTCCTGTACCGTTACAATCCGGACTCTGAGAGTGAATCCCCTCAGCTAGTAATACCTGCCTGCCAAGTGGCAGCTATTTTAAAAGAGTTACACGACTCTCCAACAGCTGGCCATCCTGGGAACCAAAGAACCTACCAGAAGGTAGCACAGCTCTATTATTTTACAGGGATGCGGAGAATAATCACCGATTATGTAGCAGCCTGCATCCACTGCCAGCGGTATAAGGCCAACAACGCCAAACCTTCTGGTCTGCTCCAGACGCCGGTCATGAACCAGAGGGGTGAGGTATTGGCTATAGACCTGTTCGGCCCTCTACCGGAAGGAGACCAGGGGGAGCGGTGGATCTTTCTCGTTGAAGATACGGCTACCCGTTGGATAGAGCTGTTTGCCCTTAAAGAAGCCACAGCAGAAGCTTGTGCTCATGTCCTCATCGAGGAATATTTTATGCGGTTCGGTCTACCTCGCAGGATTATTTCAGATAACGGTGTCCAGTTCGTTTCCGCGGTGATGCGAAAATGTATGTCAGTCTTAGATATTAAACAAAATTTTGTTCCGCTGTATCATCCCCAAGCTAATCCTGCAGAGCGAAAAAACCGCGACCTTAAAGCAATGCTGGCCCATCTCGTGGCAGACGATCATACCACATGGCCGAAGAAGTTGCAGGTGATCCGTTTTGCCCTCAATAGCGCAAAATGTCGCACAACGGGTAAGTCACCAGCTTATTTGACCTTTGGCAGAGAAATGCGGTCACCCACAGAGGTAGTTCATGACCTTCGTGCCATAAGGGATAAAGAAAACTTTGTCCCACAGGTGACTCCTTACCTTGACAACTTCTTACATTCGCTGTCAGCTGTTCGGGAACGCGTCGAAATCCAACAGGATAAGACAAAGCAGTACGCTGACGCTTCGCGCCGACCATCTGACACCTTCGAGGTAGGTGATTTTGTATTGCTTAAGTCTCACTTATTGAGCAAAGGGTCAAAAGACCTCACTTCTAAGTTCTACCCTCGCCGCGATGGCCCTTACCAGATCACTAAAAAGGTAAGCCCCACTACGTACACCATCGCGAGCACGGAACAACCCAATGTAGACATAGGGAAATATCACTCCGAGGACCTGACACGTTACCGAGGTACCGATGACTCCCTACCAAAACCCGTTATTCCGAAGCGGAAACGCGGACGTCCAGCTAAGGCTGCTTGTTAGAGTACCAGTCCAGGAGCGAGGGCGTTCTCCGGGACTGGAGGGGGAGTGTGTAGCAACCCACATTCTGTCCACCTCATACAAATTAAACACCGATGTTAGATCACGTCCTCAGGCTACAACACCGAACAAATCGACATCACGTCGTCCGGCTACAACACCGAAAATGCACTCGTATGGCCGTTATTGCGCGGCGTGGCGCGTCAGTCCGTTGCCTACCCGCTTACCGCGCACACGCATGCGCAAAGCCGCCGCGCCGTCTCCTCGTGCCCGTGTTGTGAAATAATTATTGTGTGTTACTGTTGTTACCGAAAATAAATACCTTAGGGTTTTGTAATCCCGTGATTATTTGTTATTTTGTTTTCATCCCTGAGAACCTCTCTCATAAGGTGATTTATCAATAGTTTTAGAATAAATCTATTGTAATTATTTATAGTTTTATAATTTCTAACCTATTCTTAGAGTTAGCAAGGTACAACGTTACAAAAAAAAAACTTCTAAGATTGCAAAAAAACGATTGTCGTTTCATGAAAAGCAAACTTTTATTCCAAGTTAAACTGAAAAAACATTTGAGTGAGACCGCAAAAGTATATACCAATAGCTGTTGGAACCGCAAACTGCGCTGAACGAACAAGACTCGTCGCCGCAGAGCACGAGGTAACAAGAACGCTTCGCCAGCCGTTTGGTCTGTGCGCCGCGGCGGAACGAACCGCAGCGATCGGAAATAGGTGGCAACTTCGCCACGTGTAATGCTATCGGGAATTCGTCGATCAGTAGCTAGAACTAATATGATTGCCTTTACTGTTGGAATTAAATATCGTCAATAATAATATCCTGCAGACCGAATTTTGGTCAACCTCAGATTAGCTAAGCACGCAAAAGACATTATAATGCTCAAGTGTTGCTTTTGTAGCTTCATGAGACGGTAATCTGACACGATAGAAGAGAGTTCAGGTGCAGGATCAATGGCTTTACGTGCTTTGCGAAGCATAGGAACCGACGCTCAGAACCTGCGCTTGCGAACACTACACCAATGGGGCTGTCACATATCTTACACAGTCTACTGTCAGTAGCACTTTAGAACGTTTTTATAAATGGAAACTATTATTACTATCATTCTTAATACAAAAGGCACTAAATAGGAAAGAAAAATAGGCCACCGTTTGAAATTAATGTTATAATGTAATTCTCCAGGCCGATTCCGGCCACGGCGGCTAACCTTAATGCAGACTAGCCACGTACGCAGGAGATATTATAGTGCACAAGTGTGTGCGCAAACACAGGTGCACTCCCTCTTCCCTAACTCTCATAGAGCCCGATGGGACGGCAATCCGACACGACCGGAGAGAGATCAGGCGCAGGACCAACGGCTTTACGTGCTTTCCGAGGCACGGGGGTATGAAATTAATGTATCCTTATACCAAGCAAGTGGCTGCTGCGCTGCGTGTCTCGGGTCCGGTTTCATGGAACAAATATTTGCATAGCCTACAGATAGTTGCTCCAAGTCTGGCTCTTTATATATGTGAGTATATACGCCTAAACACTACCTACCTCGATACATGAGAAGTTTGATAATTAGGACAACGTTTAAAACAAATGAATGTATCTCAATTATCTCAGCCTCTATTACACTTACGCCTTCGCCTGACGTGATGTTATGTACGTATAAAAGGCAATAAAGCCAGTCCATAGCTATTCGCTCAGTGAACAAGGCCCCAGCTGCCTCGCTGCTGTTTGCTCTGCGCACTGTGACACCGTGGCGGCGGAATTGTGGCGAGTGAAGCTGGACCGCTAAAGCAAACTAGCGAGTTTCATCGAGAGTTTGAAGTTTATTGCAGGTACCATTATGTTTACAGGTTCATGAAAATTGTGTGACACAGCAAAGAGGATTTCACGTTTCAAAGACTCTTCAAGTTTATTTTCACCTGTTATTTCGTATTTTAATAATTCATTAAGTATTAATAATGGCTTTTTAAAATATGTCCAAGAAAAAGGAGCAGGCATCTTTCTATGTATACTTAGAAGTATGTAGCTTTAAAATAAGTGTCGTATTAGCTTTACACTCAAGTCATATTGTGTCCCAAAAATATGGTTGTAAATACCTAAGAAACATGTAATGAACAAATGGCTAAATTTTAAAATAGAACTTAATTCTAGAACAGGCTGCCAAAACTCCAAATAATCCGATTTCCAAATACGCAAATATCTGGCGCCTGTTTGTGAGTACCTATTATATTCGCGTCTCTGGCGTGCGAAACAAATCTAGACTGCGTAAAAAGAATCACTTTCTCCAGCCAATTTTGCATAGACCATTAAGTGTAAAAACAAAAGCGTTCGTAGGTGTTGTATTAGCATAATCGCGCGGTGCGGCGGCCGGTGGCGCGCGGCGGCTCGGGAGCGCGCCGTTTGCCGCAGCCGCGCGATCTCAGCTGACTTATGTACTTCATGCCAGATTTACGACAAGGCGAGGTGTTTGCATAAAGTGGCACTTATTTGTAGAAGGTTTTGTTGAATATTATTTATGACAGATGATGAGGATGTTAATTAAATCAACTCATTTTTTAACGGGTCATAAATTTTTTTATAAGATTTCACCTGTTTGGTTTTTTTAGAATTATTGTCTCACTCTAGGAATTTGTTTTGTATCATGGGTGCTTTTACAAACATTTAAAGTCACATACACGAGCAGCCAGACCTGGAACAACTATCTATAGGCCATACAAATATTTGTTTAATTAAAACTTGATTAGCCAATGTTAACCCTAAGCTATGACTTGCTTAAGTGAACTATGTTTATATCTAGACTATAGAAGATAAGATGTGTTTAATATTAACTGATAATTCTAATCAATTGAATTGTATCACTCCTTTTAGTACAATGCCTTTTTTCAGTACTTCTTTACAATAGGTACAAAGGAATCTCAAGTACCTCGTGAAGGTTTATAGTAGTACTTATTGTCACACGTTGCTATGCTACTATTGGCAGTTCTTTTGAATTCAGACACATTGTAATTCTAAACTACGCTTGCTAAGTACCTCATTTTGTAACATGTGCATTTATGGAGCACAATAAAATTTTACAAATATGGCCTTGGATAATAAAATCAGACTTGATGCGAATGCCTCGGCTCGTTAGCCTAGTGGTCCTAAGCGCGACTGCTACGCTAGAGGCCCTGGGTTCGATTCCTAGGTCGAGTAAAACTGTTATTGGATTTTTCTATGAAATTTTCAGCAGCAGCTCAGAGTTAGGATTTGTGTCCGATTAATGGCAATAGGCTCGCCCCCTATTACATGAGACCTAAACATACCGGCAAACTGCCTTGCCTTACCCTTCGGAGAATTCAGGCGTGATGGTGTGTAATAAAGTGTGTGTCCGTCAGCACACAGCACATAGTCCGGCGCTCGTTAGACCAATGAGTCGTGATCCCGGGACTAAGCGCCCCCCAACTAATCCTGCTGCGTATTTATTTAGGTGCTAACGAAATTCTTTCACGGCCCACTGGAATCTAATCAAATTAGAGACAGATTTACTGATTGGTGGCCACTAGGTTAGCGCTACACGTAAGTAGCTATTTGCTGATTTATAAGAGTCACAAGTAAATAAGTGATCACTTTAGATCTTCACATTACTTCATACTAAGTTGAACAAAACGATCATTTAAAATGCTTTTTTTTTTAATGGACAGGTAAACAGGTAAACTCGCATTTTCGTTAATATTCTGTAGTTAACGAAGATGCGAGTTTACCTGTTTAGATATAATCCTGTATTTCAAACACTTGATAGTATTATTAACCTTTTAATTACACAGAAAGGTGTAATAAAGTGCCCGGTTAATGGCAATAGGCTCGCCTCCTATTAGATGGGACCTATAAAACATACCTGCTAACTATGGGTGTACATTGCTACACCTCTGCCTAACCCTTCGGGGAACACACGCGCGATGGTATGTTATGTTATGTTAATTACACAGCTCTAAGCAATAAGGGTTGATAGAGTGGTAATTCTGAACTATTCCTACCAATATCGAAAACCGCGAGTTTCATAGCCACACATCAATCACTTCGTACAGGCTTTATCCGATTTGACATTTGCAAAATTACATTTGCCCTTAAAATTTCTCTCGTTTCCTCTGCTTACTCATACATAAGGCATATTATTATGATTGAGTTATATTTGCCGACAATGCTGACGTATTACTTCTTCAAATGATGTTAAGTATGTTAAGGAAATCTTATTAATTATTTATTAATACAATAATGTTCGAAGTAGTTCTAGAGATTTCCACATTTTACAGTGAAAGGTTTTTTTTTTTTGAGAATTAAAATTAATATTGATTAATTTTTTGAGCCCGCGTTTCTTTAATTATGAATGATTAGCATGCAGAGAATTACAATAATTGAAAGATACATCAACAAAAATAAATCAACAAGTAAGTGGCCAGCTCTCATTAAAAATCTTTCTGTTTCCTCTCTGTTATTCAATATGTCAATTTATTTAATTCTAAAATTTAAAAGAATTAAACATATTGTCATATTCAATAGTTACAACAACTACCAGACAGACAGGAGCTTAACTCCAACTCAACAGTAGATAATTTGACAAAAGACTGTCAACTTTCAAATGTCTAATTATTTATTTTTATCTCACCAAACCTACTCTCCAATTATTAGGCTATAGTGTGAAAACGTCAAAGTCCACCTAATCCTAGCGTGACGGCGCGACACGGTGCGACACGGCGCGACACGGTGCGACACGTCGCGGGTCGCCGTGAGCCGGTGTGGGACGGTGTAATAACACTGGATATTGGAAAAGTTCCGCTAACTTTACCTCAGGCCCGCGGGTGCTGCCGCTAACCGCTTAGATTTGACGCCACAGTTTAATCTGTGAAATGGCCAGGGATGCAGTGACGGTTTGTTTGACTTCAAAATAAGAACAACTTTTGCTTGGGATTTTAAACCTACCTACTATTAAAATAGGTATTAATGAAATCAAACTTTGGAAAAGTCAATGCTTAAATATGAAGACCGCATACGTTACTAAATATTTATAAATAGAATGTAATACAATTTTGTGATGGCCTAGGGGTTCAGGCGTCTGCTGCTCAATCCCGAAGCTGTAGGTTCATAAATTCTTAAATTACGCTAAAATCGATGAAGGAAAAGTTCGTGAGAAAATCTTGATTTCAAATTATTATAAGTCTGAAATCGTCAATCCGCCTTGATCAAGCATGGTGATCAATGCTCGTGGCTTCTCTATAAGAGAAGAGGTATTTGTATTGTATTTGTATTAATTTTATTACAGGCAAAAAGCCTGGTTCTATTAACAATAATCTCATCCAAATCTGTTGTAAAGCGCAGACCACATCAGATGTACAAAGCAATACGTCGTCCTCTGCGTGAGTACTTCGCTCCGCAAAAGTGCATTACTGCTCACATTGTATTCGGTCCACTCCGGCGACGCGGGACCGCGGCCGACTATAATAAAGCACTCTCGGGCCCGCTTACGTCAATTACTCTGAGCAAAGCGAACCGGCTTTGTCGATGGTTTGTGCCTAATTTGTCACAGCAAATGCTGGTTTGGTTTTTAGTTGTTCCCAGCAGTGTATGTATTGTTTTGTCTGTTTAGATGTGCCTCAGCGTTTAAAATCTTGATGATTACATGGTAAGATGGTGGTAAATAAAGGTCTATTCTAAAATAGGCCTTTATTTATCTACCCGAACACTAATGTTCGGATAGAGAATAGAGACTGTGTACCAGTAATGTACTCGTATATTATGAAGACAGTAAAATGGCCAATTAGAAATAATTATATATTTTTTAAATACGCATGCACAGTGACCGCTGGGGAAAAGTCTCCACGAAATGCATGAGGATGGTCAGCGTTGCCGAGTCCGGCCAAGGAAGAGGTGGCGAGATGACCTGGACCTGGACTGGTTTGAGGTGGCGCAGGAAAAGAATATTTGGAAGAACATGGAGAGGCCTTTGTCCAGTAATGGGACATTATGGCTAAAAAAAAAAAACGCATAAGTAGCTAAGTTAGTAAGTAGGCATAAATAACACTATGAGTTTTTAAAATTCAGAGTATCTACTCCACGTAGGTACGTTACTGATAAAAACGTGCCCAGACCTACTTTTAACTAAGTTATGTAACATAAACAGCTTATCTAGAATTCTAGCAAATATAAACACGGAGCGGAGATATCTTAAAAATAGCTTTATTTTAATACGTAGGTAGGTAGTTCCACCGCGGCGGCCGCAAGACGCGTACTTACCGTCTAATGAAACCTCAGCTGTACAGAATACAGTTGGGTGCTGTGTAAGTAAGTTTTCGGCTCGCTTGGTTAATAATTACTTTTGAAGAAAATATTTTAAAATTTTAATACAAATTCATTTATAAGTAGATTCTCATTTTTTACAATCTTTATTACCTCTTTATATTATCAACATTATTAAATATTTACAACCTTAAAATTACATAATAGCGGGGGAAAAAAAAGATTTCTTAGTAGATTATGATTGTCTGCAAATATAAAGATGCGAAAACCTCAGTTCATAACCGCATGTATTTTAAAAATATATGCTGCTACAATACATGCTTTATTAGGTATTATTAGTTTCATACGCGTCACCGCACACACCCACATCGTACATTCCCCTAATAACATAAGTCTAAATATTGTGTTGCAAATTACGTATCCGAATATTACAATGTAACAACCCTTTAATACGCTACCTCACTTCTCAGTAACCAATATTAATAGTTGCCTATAAATTAACAATATTTCGTCCAATTAGACAGTAACACAAACAAGCATTAATATAAATCCCGTATTATGATTGTATCATGCTCACTGAGCCTACTGTTCCTGCAGCCTCGAGAATTTCACCCATTATTAACGCAGCTTAATTCCAATGCTATGCATTCTAGAACCTGCATCAATAGGATATGCCTACTGTAGTAGGCTTACACGCTATATGTTTTGTGTGCAAATTGTGGGTAGGTACAGGGAATCCTACTATCCCATTACTAATACTTACTTCCTACTATCCCATTTCCATTAATATTATACATTTAATGCGAAAGTTTGTGAGGATGGATGGATGTTTACACACTTAAACGGTTAAACGAATCTAGATGGGCACTGAGATAGATTGTAGTGTGGAATAACACATAGGATACTTTTTACCCTGGACAAATGTACGGTTTCCGTGGCATAATATAATAAAAAATGACGCCGAACGCGACGCGAATGAAGCCGCGGGCACACGCTAGTTAGTAATGTTACAAATGAAATAATTTCTCAATATTATGAGAGTAATCCTACTGGTACGGAGGGATTACACTGTCAAGTAGGTAGCGAGATTTTCGGGAATCACTTTAATATTACGTGGAATCAGAACTTCGCTTTGATTAATAATCCATTTTACGATCGTCTATTGTAATTCTACTTAAAAGTCGTAAAGATACAAAGAGATCATTTTTCTCTTCAATTAATTGTTTTGATTTATCACGAAATCCAACTAATAAAAGCCCCTAAAAGAAGAAACTTCTATTGTAATTGAAGTTTTATATAACAAGAGGCAAAATAATAGTAAGGATAAGTCAGTTACGCCGAGCCACACGCACAAACGTTTACGTAACAAACAAGCTATACAATACATTTCAAGTAAAAGCTGAAGTACCGAAAGTAGCCTACATTAAAGACGATTGTACAAAATTTTATTCCGCGCTAAATTGCAATTTTATTCAACTAAAATAAGATTGCAAACACGATTCCGTCTGGGAAGTGCTTTTTGCGCTCGCGGCGTCGAACGAGATCCAAAGTTAAGCGTTATTATTCTACTGTTTTCTTATTTACAAACATTACGCCGGCTTACGGTCGCCAGAAAGAAAACACGTACAAAAAGGTATTGCGATTTAACGCACTCACAGAGAAAATTGTACCGAGAGAATTTGTTAAGGGTAGCTGTTGTTTTACGCGCCACAGACTCTTTGTCAAGCTAAATCTTGTGAAGGCAGTAAAGTAGCGGTAGCATTGCCTTTATATCGTGATTGTTTATATAATTTTGAGAGTATTTGCATTGAAAAAGGAAAATATTAACAATGTTAGACACACTGCGAGCAATACAGTTGATTGACATTGAATCTACGACGGCGCGTTGTATTTAACAATCTAATGCAACAATAATATTTTATAACACAGTTTCAAATTCGACAAACAATAATTTGCAGTAATGTTACGCGTAAAACAATATCCTTTCCGAGTACCTTAAGCGAGCGTGGCTTGGAAAGCGTCCTCAGAGCAGCGAAATACAGGACGGATTATTGCGGCTAAGCTAGCTTCAGTGCGTTTTAGCCCAGCGTTTTTAGGGTTCTGTAAACAAAGAGTAAAACAGGACCCAATTACTAAGATTTCGCCGTCCGTCTGTCCGTCGTCGGTCACCAGGCTGTATTTTATGAAACGTGATAGTTTGACAGCTGAAATTTTTACAGATGATGGATTTCTGTTGTCAAATACCAAATACTAAAAAACAAAATAAAATAAATATTAAGGGGTCCCAGAGGAGCCCGTGGCTAAATAATTACAGCCGCATAGACCGATCTTCCGGGTTAAGCCACGCTTGCCGAGGTTGGTCTGTGGATGGGTGACCATTTACTATTATAGCGAGTTTCCTCCGTGCCTCGGAAAGCACGTAAAGCCGTTGGTCCCGGCTGTCATTTGTAGATCTTTGACAGTCGTTACTGTTAGTCAGAAGCCAGAAAGTCTGACAACCAGTCTTACCAAGAGTATCGTATTACCCATTACTGGGTTGTGGAGGTCTGATAGGCAGTCGCTCCATGTAAAATACTGATATTCAGCTGCATCCGGTTCGACTGGAAGCCGACCCCAACATAGTTGGGAAAAGGCTAGGCAGATGATGATGATTTAAGGGGTCCCATACAACAAACGTCTTTTTTTTTTGCCGTTTTTATAGTAAATGGTACGGAACCCCTCGTGCGCGATTCCAACTCGCACTTGGCCGGTTTTTTAGCTCGCCACTTCGCCAGACGCGTTTTTTAGCTTTGCTTTGAAGCTGTCAGGTCAGACGGCTGTAATTGTTCACTCTCATCTGCGGTGGATTTGATTGGACTTCTTTGAAGTGCTTGCTATGGTTTTATTGTGATTACAGGTGATGGACTTGTATGGATGCGGGTTGGGAATCTGTGTGGTTTGTTTGAGCTAGTGAGTTTTACAAATTGACGCTGACAAGAGAAAAAAGTAATACTTTGGTGGATATATTGAATTGGCACGGTTAGCGCAGTGGCTGAGTGATTGGCTTTTACGCGGCGGTTCGATTCCCGCACGGAATAAATATTTGTATGGCTTGTAGATAGTTGTTTCGGGTTTTGTTGTTTGTGTATGTGAGTTTATATGGTTGTAAACGCACTCACGATAGGTACAGGAGAAATTTCTAGTGTGTGGCAACGTTATCTAAAAAGGAAGAAGCAGAATTGTTAAGTTTTGAAGACTTAATATACAAAGGCTTTTCGTGATTGCTTGGGGTACTAAGCTAAAATAGCACAGTGTTAATAGATTTAAAACTATTGTAACATGTTATTGCTTCTTTTCACTCTGATTGTATTACCGCGTCTCAATCCTAACCCTATTTACTGTTATACCCACTCAAAGACGCGTTATTTAATACTAGCTTTTGCCCGTGACTTCGTCCGCGTGGACTAATAGTTCCCGTTCCCGGGGTCTTTCCGGGATGAAAACTATCCTAGGTCCTTTCTAGGGTCCCAGACTATATCTGTACCAAATTTAATTGAAATCGGTTCAGTGGTTTAGGCGTGAAGAAGAGACAGACAGACAGACAAGAGTTACTTTCGCATTTATAATATTAGTAAGGATAGAGTCATCAAGTCGTTACGGATAGCCAAAAGCCTGGAACTCAGACAACCAATCATACAAAAAAAGTATCGTGTTGCCCAGTAACTGGGTTGTGGAGTTCAGATAGGCAGTCGCTCCATGTAAAACACTGGTATTCAGCTGCATCCGGTTACACTGGAAGGCTAAAAACTGGAAAAGGCTAAGCAGATGACGAAATATAAGGTTTTAGAAGCCCTCTTAAAGTTACCACTGCAGAAAACCAAATCAAATCAAATCAAATCAAATCATTTATTTCAATTAGACCATTTACAGGCACTTTTGAATTGTCAAGAAGTTACAGTTTAAAATTGAAGCTAGTTGCTCGTTCCAAAACGTAGGTCTCTATGGAGAAGAACGAGCAAGAAACTCCATGGACACTCTTTTCCTTCCATTTGGTTTTTACAAAGTCTTGGTTACAATATTCTTGTTGCTTCTATATGTGAAAACAATGAAGGTGAATATAAAAAATAACAAAATTATAATAACGATGTAAGACATGGCAGTTAAGAGATGACCAATCCCAACTGACAGCACCCGTTCACGAATATGACGCGTGCATCAGCACCGTTTAGCTCAACCATCTTGAAGGGAACCAAACGATCCAACCCACGCGCCACCGTCAGCAAGACATTAAAGTGAGCATGACAAAGCTCTCAACCGCCATGCTGTGTCCAACACATAGTAACTTAACAAGTAAATGGCTCCATGGTAGTCACATTTACAAAATTGAAATATATGATGTAAAATTATACAAAACTAAGGTCATCAGCGAACCTTTTCAAAAAATAAACTGTAGTAAATAGAAAAAAAAAACAGTAAAAATTATAATAACGGTATACGTTATTAAGGTCAATAAAAAAGGTGCTAATAACATCGTTATGTTTAGAAAAAAATGTATATTAATTTGTGTGCCCGAGTGGCTGTGGAGCAGGACTAGCATTAAGCCAAGCATTTTTATCATTTATATAATCTTCTAATTTGTAATATGCTTGACTACATAGTGTGCGTTTTATACATGTTTTAAACTTTCTCTCATTTAGTTCGAGAATATTGAGCGGTATTTTATTATAACATTTTACACAGTACCCCATAAAAGAAGTGTGTACTTTTGACAATCGAAAACTCGGTTGCTCTAATTTATTCCTATTTCTAGTATTAAAATTATGTCTATCACCAACTTTTCTAAAATGATGAAGATTTTTCCGAACATGCATAATGTTTTCATATACAGGGTGGAAATTTATTATGCTACCTGGAGGGAAAGTACTCTATATACTGAAGATAGCAAATTTTACTTAAAGGAAACATTCCTTTATTTTTAAAAAGAAACTAAACTGCATTTAAATAATTTTGAAAATTCCGTTGCCTCACCTGGGAATCGAACCGACTAAAATCCGAAAAAATAGCATCCTGTACTTTTATGGCACTAATCGATAGAGTCAATCATAGGGATCAAATCTCTGCAAACATGGTAAATTAAATTAAAGAAAAACCATGAAATTTTAACCTAAACTTATTTTATTTGGACGAAAAAAACGAACAAACTAACTAAGTAGTTGCTGGAAATGACCTTCACTTTCATGGATACACAAATTTATTCCTTTAAAAAAACTCATTTTGAGTGAGTTTTGGTAGCAAACAATTTTCAATATTCACCAGAACACCCTACTAAAAGTTATTCACAGTGAATTCCTTAAAAGAATAAATTTGTGCATCCAAGGAAATGGAGCTCATTTCGAGCATGCAATTAGTCAATTCTCGATTTTTTCGTCCGAATAAAATAAGTTTTGTTAAAAATTTCATGGCTTTTTTTAAATTTAATTTATCATGTTTGCAGAGATTTGATCCTCATGATTGACTCTATCGATTAGTGCCATAAAAGTACAAGATGCTATTTTTTCGGATTTTAGTCGGTTCGATTCCCGGGTGTGGCAACTGTATTTTCAAAATTATTTAAATGCAGTTCTGTTTCTTTTTAAAAATAAAGGAATGTTTCCTTTAAGTAAAATTTGCTATCTTCAGTATTTAGAGTACTTTCCCTCCAGGTAGCATAATAAATTTCCACCCTGTATATATTGACAAGGTACCGTCATGATATTAATTTTTTTAAACAATTGCCTTAGAGATTCGCGTCTGCCAAGATTATAGATGGCTCTGACAGCCCTCTTTTGCAAAATAAAAATAGATTCTATGTCTGCAGCCCGTCCCCATAGCACAATACCGTACACATGATACTATGAAAGTAGCTAAAATAGACCAGTCTCGCGGTATCCACGTCTGTCAATTTTCGGATTTTCCTGACAGCGTAAGCGGCTGAACTCAAGCGCCCTGCAAGAGATGTTAAGTGAGGACCCCACTGCAGCTTTGAGTCAAGCGAAACCCCCAAGAAAACTGTCTTATCGACGAATTCTAGTACTTCCTTATTCAATATAACGTTACATGCACTACTTCTAACGTTCGGTAAAGCAAATCTTATGCATTTAGTTTTCTTCTCATTTAACACTAAGTTATTTATCGTAAACCAATTATGAACCTTAAGCATAGCGTTAACCTCTTTAAAGAGAACAAGTTAGCAAAACGACCGGTCGCCTAAACGTTTCCGATTACTTTTTATTGGTCTTCTGTAGTCGCAGTAACGCTTGAATGGTTACTAAGGTAACTTACACTCATTCCTGCTCTCTCTATCGATCCGTGCCGGAGACTCGCAGGTCGTGGATCTCGTACTCGACCACAATCCTCGTGGTCGCTCCGATATACCTATTTGTAAAGGTATTGTGTTCCTAACCCACATTTCACACCCGAATGATATCCACTGTTACAGTAGAGATAAAACAGTATCTCAGTTTTACGAATATTATTTTATTTAAGCAGGCATTTTGAGAGACGCAGTGGATTAGGGTTGTCGACAATAATTACAATGAAACTAGAACTGCTGTTTGCGGCACTATACAAAATGAATTTATTTACCTCGATGTCATGATGCAGTGTTTGACTATTTTTCTGCGAAACTTCTTCAAGAAGATTATACGCTCTACCTATTCATTTGTAGACTGTTTTATTTTTATTTTATTTTTGTTGAATTATGTAATAAATAAATGAAGTTAAAGGGTAAACCCTCTATATTGGTACCCAAGATGTTCAAGGAAATGTTAATGTCGTGTCATTAAGAACTATTTCACCATATTGAATTCTTCAACCGGTTTCAAACATCCACATGTCAGAGTGAGTGCATCGATTCGGACGTTTGCTTATTGTTGTTTTACTGTTTATTACATGTACTGTGTCTCAGTTGTAAATAAGGGCACTAATTCGATATCTTGCTCTCCGACACAAATGTGATATCGAATATCAAAGGAGAATTAATTAATCAATTAGATGTACTCGTGGCGTCTACTGTGGAGTATTGCGAGGAGGACGGAGAAGTGTACGCGGTGCTTACGTGAAGCAATGTTGATTTGAGTATATCAGTGTCCTGTGACAATACCTACATTTCTGTGGACACTAACTAGGTATGTATGCACATAAGTGAAGATACTAAAGCATTTCTTGCGCATTATGAATAGTTTAGAAAATAAAAGTATAGAATAAAGATCTTCTTTATCATAATTGTATTGTCAAAAATAAACATTTTTGATGTTTCGTTTTAAAAATAACATGTTTACTTCACATCAAGACAGATTTTTCCTTTATCTTTCTTTACGAATTGACATTACCGTACAAAGTTAACACTCGATATACAGGGTGGAAATTTATTATGCTACCTGGAGGGAAAGTACTCTAAATACTTGAGTTAGCAAATTTTACTGAAAGGAAACATTCCTTTATTTTTAAAAAGAAACAAAACTGCATTTAAATAATTTTGAAAATATTCTTGCCACACCCGACCCGAACCGAACCGACCCGAACCGACTTAAATTCGAAAAAATTGCATCCTGTACTTTTATGGCACTAATCGATAGAGTCAATCATAAGGATCAAATCCCTGCAAACATGGTAAATTAAAATAAAATAAAAACACGCAATTTTATTGTAAATTTATTTTTTTCGGACGAAACAAACGAGTAAATTCACTAAGTAGTTGCTGGAAAGGAGCTTCATTTCTTGGATGCATGAATTTATTCCTTTAAAAAATCATTTTAAGTAACTTTTGGTAGCGTAGTAAAATTTTCAATATTCACCACAACACCCTTCTAAAAGTTATTCAAAATGATTTCCTTCAAGTAATGAATGTGTGCATCGAAGAAAGTGAAGCTCATTTCCAGCATGCAATTAGTTACTGTAAGTACTCGTTTTTTTGGTCCGAATAAAATAAGTTTAGATTGAAATTTCATGGTTTTTGTTAAATTTAGTTTACCAGGTTTGTAGACATTTGATCCTTGTGATTGACCCTATCGATAAGTGCCATAAAAGTACTGGATGCTATTTTATCCGATTTTAGTCTGTTCGATTCCCGGGTGTGGCAAGCGTATTTTCAAAATTATTTAAATGCAGTTATGTTTCTTTTTAAAAACAAAGGAATGTTTCCTTTAGTAAAATTTGCTAACTCAAGTATTTAGAGTACTTTCCCTCCAGGTAGCATAATAAATTTCCACCCTGTATTACACTAGTGAACTGCCCACGACTTCATCCGCGTGGTTTGTTT
The DNA here is from genome assembly GCA_932526535.1 of Caradrina clavipalpis. Taxonomy (NCBI): domain Eukaryota; kingdom Metazoa; phylum Arthropoda; class Insecta; order Lepidoptera; family Noctuidae; genus Caradrina; species Caradrina clavipalpis. The sequence goes on along the minus strand of OW052096.1, from coordinate 16,749,015 downwards.
CACTCGTGTTAAGTTACGTCTTTGGTTACTGCTCTACTCCCGTGTGTCGTAGCGCGATGTTCTAGCTATCTATTGATGAAAAAAATAGTTTAAATCGGCCCAGCAGTTTCGGAGCCTATTCGTTACAAACAGACAAACAAATACTTCCTCTTTATAATATTACAGTATAGATAAACATTAATGTGGAAATCATAATATTATGTTTTATTAAAATGACGAGCCAATCAAAACCAATTGATTAGGTTGGCCGTTTTAGAGGATATCGGGTTCCGGCGGTCGTTCGATGTAATCCTAGTTCAGCGTTAAATAAATAATGGTTGGATAACGAAGGTTCTTGGACGTAATACGATATCGCTATCGTACCCCACGTTGAGTGGTAATGAGAAGTACAAAGACTCCTCTCCAATCGCTAATATTAAGGAAGGTAGGTAACAGTATTAGAATCTCTGGAGAAAATTTTAAAATCAAGAGGTGCAAGCTTTTCTTGACAGGAAAAAAATGACATTTTTGTTTAAAAAATGTCTTCTTGGTATCTAGGGATATGCACTGTAGTTTATTTATTTGTTAAAAAGATTTAACAATATCTTCTATGTATTACATATCTTAGGTATTGGTTTCTACAGTCAGTATTGATTGTAATGTAAGTGATAACATAAGAAGAAAGTAAGATTTAGCAATGTAGATCAATAATACAATGTGAAAGCTCTAAATCACGCGTTACTTGCCTATGATTTTACTCTGATTTTACAATTCCCGTACTTTTAAGAACGGTTCCAAATATGATTTGTCTCAATCTGTCAAAAATAACAACCAATTAAAAAAAAATCGACAAAATATCCTATATTTGCTGTCGCTGAGACTTGTTTGCTCATAGATTTAGCACGTTTTTAATTACTAGATCTGGCCCTCAGGTGAGGCAAAGGTCAAACGAGATTCAATCAAAGCCCAAAATAAAACATCGAAACAATATTAAATCCTTTTCAAGTGTAAGTAAATAAAGCCACGCAAAGCCTCCGCCTGAACTGAAAACAGGAAAGAGAATCTTTTTTCGTTAAACACGCCACTATATCTCAATAGTTTGCGCTAAATAGAGATAGATTGCTACCCGATACCTTTCAACACGTTTTACTGTATTTACTCTCTTTATCTTTTATTTATAAGGAAAACTGCTTTAACGGGTGAAAAGTTAAGTAAATAAACGTATTTATCTTGATGTTACGGAATTTTACTTTTACTTACATACTTGTTGTTTGTGTACTAAGGATTTTTTGATATAGGTAATACCGGTACCGTTTTGCATCTACCTTTTCAAAGTCAGTATTATGTGGCTTATTTACTCACAAACGATATAATAATAAACAAAGCGATAGTTGTTTAGAGAATACATATAAATATTACTATTATATCTAGGTACGTTTGTTACCAATAGCAATATGTAACTAAATTGAAGTGTCCATCTAAAGCTAGATGTAGGTCCTATTAGATAATATCACTCCGTTTTACGAGTAACACGACTCATATTCAACTAATATTTTATTATTCTGTTTGTCTTTTATTCCTAAATCTGAATAAGAGATCTTTACGAGACCATTACATTTAATAGACGAGATTACTCTGAGGGGGATATTCACAAAAATGTGTGTAATGTAACACACAATTCACACCAGAGACAAAGGGTCGCAATCTGCCAACAGGCCGAGCGGTATCCCTTAGGCCCCCATTACACAGGTGGCAATGAATAAAATTAAACATAATGACATCACGAGCCCATAGAAAAACGCGGGAAATTAAACAAATGAAAACGACGATGGACCGTCCAACGTAGACAGAGACAAACCACGTGAATATGAACGCAAAATTCGCAAAGTGTACATAAACTTTATCACATAATGATATTTCAATTACTGGACAACATCGTCATCTACTATTATATAGACCTAAATACATTCAAACAGTAGTTATTAGTTATTAGTTTAATCTACAAGTGATTGATATGACTTAGAACATATATGAGAGACTATGTAATAATTAGGCTGCATGTGGCTCAGATAAATTAGAATAAGAGCAGACAAATTCTAAGAACTTTCGATTTATGTTACGGTTTAAAATAGGCATTTATTACAATTCGTTGTATTTAAATAATTACAATGAACAGTGTATTATTATGATGACGCATCGCCATGGTTTCTATGATCTGTGAAGGGAGGGCGGACAGACGACAGGATGCCGGAGGAGTTGAGGCTTTTATATATTATTGTCAGCGATACAATGCACACGTAGATTTTATGGGCTGGCCTCGCGATGTGTTAGGGGTTTAGTGCTAGTGCTATTCACTGGCAAGAAGAAACTATTCGTTTATACTTTTGCAGTGCTCGAATGCAGAGGTTTTATTTTTACATAAATACATAAACTCACGCCTTTTTCCTATGGGGATAGGCAGAAATAACAGAACGCCACCTGTTACGATCCTCACATGCTTCTTTCGCCTCGTCTACATTCATATCTGGTCATACAAGAATGCCATGTATGAATGGCATGCACAGGCCATTACGAGTACTGCGCACTCGCTTTATTAAATAAAGATCTCTGGTATGTATCTTTAAATTCAGTGTTTAAAAAAGTGTTTTATACATGTAAAAAATTAGTCTGTTTTAAAACACAAATTACAATTTGTCAATGCTTTAAATAAACCAAACGTTCCTAGTGTTACGGATTCAATATAATGAATTTCCAAAACAAAGGCAGAATCACACTGAATAGAATACTTGTTCTCTTAATCTGTCTCCAGTTAATGATCCTTTTAGATAAGACTTAGAGTCTTACAGTAGAAGTCATGATTACAATTGAGTTAGCTATGCACAAACATACATGTGCAAACTAATTTAGTAGTCAGCCGCCTCCAGCGCTACACAATAATACAAATTAATTACAAACAAATCGGGCTAATCAGTGGGTTAATTGGATCAGAGCGTATTACAATTAAATATGTAGCTAGCTGTAAATAGTTATTACTGTAATATTGGATCGCAAGTAGAGGGGAATGGATGTATGAAAGAGGTAGTGGCAGAAGGTTCACTTTATACCATGCGTGGTTACAAGCTTATATATTTCGCGCACATTTGCAAGCTTTGCTAGCGCTGTCTTCTAATTTCATTTGATTGTAATGTAAATTGTATTGTTATGTTTCTTTCTTTTTTGTTGCTAATTTTAATTTATCAATATTATTATTTTGTTTTATAAAATATTACTTATTTTTTTATGTTTTATGCTTGAATTAGCGTACACAATTTACATACACATACCATCACGCCTGTATTCCCCGAAGGGTTAGGCAGAGGTGTACCAATTTACACCCACAGTTCGCCGGTATATATAGGTCCCATGTAATAGGGGGCGAGCCTATTGCCATTAACCGGGCACAAATCCAAACTCCGAGCTGCTACTGAGACAATTAAACAACAACAATACACAACAACACAATTACAATAACAACAATGGACAATTTAATCGTGCTTAAATAAATTGAGTTGGATTTAAATTACACACAATTTTTTAAGTGACTGTCTTGTCATTAGTCGGCCAGCAAAGAGCGGACTCATTTTAACCTCAGTCTTTCTTTTCCATTTTTAGTGAGTGGATTATTTCTTTTCTTTTACATGGATATTTGGGTGTAATACGAAGTGGTCCCTCTGTAGTTTCCTTATTAAGTGGTATTATTCCACCCACATGGTACACACAAATCCATTATTCAGGCACATTAATGATATTCGCTGCTGATTGAAATCGGATTATCGCCGCCCTGCACTGATGCAGCGCCACAATAAAAATTTATTCCCACCGATGAAACGGTTAGTTAATTATGGTTACGTTGCGTACACGTAAGGGCAAACAGTTGAACAGTAAAAATAACAGCACGTAAATTGGGTAGAGTATTATAAATAGTGACATATCGACTATTGCTAGTGCCACTTAAGTTTTGAATGGAAATTTAATAAAACAGTGCTAGATGTGTAGTAAACACAAACGTGAAACGCGAAACGCCGTCGCACGCGTTTCGTGCGCCGACAGCGCGCGAAGCGCGCGTTTCGTTTCGGGTTCGTTTCGTTTTTGCGCGTGTGCGAGAGGCATTTTGAAAGCCGCTAAATTAAAAATGTAATTGCAGAACACAATCATAGTTACCGCAGTTATTATTCTAAGCCTTTCGTCGCATTTTCTAAACTTTATTGATTTCTTAATATTAAATTTAGAAAAACATGGTAAGGGCTGTCTTGAATATACCAGAGTTTTTAATCGACCATCGCCTATGCTTGTGTGTTTATTATATAAATAAAACGAGTTTGGCAAAGACTCAAAATCAAATTTTAAAAAATCTAAAAAAACGTCAATCAGTACCTACCACCTCAAAAAATCTACGGTTAATAAAATAAAGGCCCCGTTCCACGAGCTGCGTGGAGCTAAGCGACAGCTCATATATTCACGAAGCATGATATATCGCCGCGCTATGAATCATCTCACCTAATGTACGAGAATACCTTTACCTGCTCAAACTCTAGGGATTTTTTCAAGAAATGTTTTGTGGTTATAAAATCTATTGGCTGCCGATTCTCTGTAATATTATGGAATCATTTAATTTTGGAAATGAGGAGGCAAATATTGGTGGGATATATTACTGGTATCTATGCTAATATTATATAGCAAAAGATTTTGTTCGTCTAAACGAGCTAATCTCAGAAACTACTGGTCTGATTTGGAAATATACATTTGCGGTACATAGCCCATATATCGACCAAAGATAAAGGGTATATAACATTATCCTACGACACACAGGAGTGCAGCAGTTACTAAAGATGTAACTTAACGCAGATATAGCTAGTAGAAAAATATAATGACTACAGTTACAAGTATCCAAATGTTGTAAGTGTAGAACTGGGTTTGATCACAATTCGTAGGTCTATGTCCCGTCGTAGACTGCGCATGCTCAGTTCACAATGATATATTACACCTCCACTTCACTTTTTTTTCTATTGATTGCAGCCACACTAAAATGGTCTGTATAATTATTTAATGAAGTTCCATTTTCCGTCTTAATTTACTTTGGATAGTTTTTAAAGAAAAACTAGGGAGTTTTATCTTAACTTTTTTTTCTTCAAAAGTTTTGTGTGAGACAGTATCAAGTTTGTAACTGAGAATCGTTTTAATTACAAGATTTGTACCTATTCACACTATTTTACAGACACAGAATTTCAAAAATTACTATGAAACTGTTGAAAAAAGTGTGAATTGTGCTGTGGTTAATTGGAATTAGTAGGGAGTAGGGATCTAAATAGAAATAAGACTTTTTTTATGGGACAAGCCTGCCACACTGTAATCTATCTAAATATATATAACTCAAAGGTGACTGACTGACTGACATAGTGATCTATCAACGCACAGCCCAAACGTCTGGGCGGATCGGGCTAAAATTTGGCATGCAGGTAGATGTTATAACGTAAGCATCCGCTAAGAAAGGATTTTGATCAATTCTACCCCCAAGGGGATAAAATAGGGGATGAAAGTTTGTATATTAAAAACGCGAACGAAGTCGCGAGCAGAAGCTTGTATAGAAATAAGGCTAAAAACAAAAATAATTAGATTTCTAAAACATACCGGCAAACTGTGGGTGTAAATTGGTACACCTCTGCCTAACCCTCCGGGGAATACTGGCGTGATGGTATGTGTGATGGTAAATCCTATCTACCACGTCACGTTACAGTAACAACCTTCATTGGGCGAATCCAAGTAGGGGTTTTGAACTAAAGGGACTTATCCGACTTAAAACCCTGGTCACACTGGAGTGGAAACCTTGTGTGTGCGGTCAGATAGTGTCTGACTTAGTAGAACCTATTTGTATGGATGGGTCCACACCAAAGCGGGTACCACAGTCATAGCAGTGTACCGCGTCGTATCCGCTCTAGTATGGCCGGAGCTTTACGTGCTATTACATCGATAGGCACGACTGAAAAGTGTACAACCCACGGAACGCTTATTAAACTCATCAACTGTATCTTTATAGCCTAGTTAAAGCAATAATTTCACACTTTACAATAAAATTTTATAGCGTCGTACAAAATTCGGTCATTTGGCACAAAAAACCCGTTGCTATGGTAACGGCGCTTCCGCCGTCCAATGTATTCGTACAAAAAATGGAGAACAAAGTTTTTCATATACACCCCATAACAATTATCTGTAGGGTGTATGTGAGTGTGATGGAGTCTGTGTGTGCGAGTTTTTTGCATGTTATAATATTTTATGAGGTGCCCGTTCATTGTGGTGTGTGGTATAAGTAACACGCGACGTGCAGGCGGCAAACACTTGGCACTGAAAGCTTGATAGAGTGCCCGACTGTTTGTCATTAGAGTTGTGATTCGTGGGGTATCATCGAAAAGACAAATTAAGTAACTGTTTGTTTACTAGTAGAAGAATGCAAGAGTTTTGTATTACATTAAAAGCCTTTAGTTGGTCAAAAGCGCTTAGAACTGTTTAATCGAGTTAAAAGATTTTGTAAATAGTAAGATTTAGGCGTATTATATAATATGTTTAAATAAAGAATTCTGGTTTAACAAAGATATATATTTGTAACGTAATCTCTGATTATCGATATCTAAGTAGGTACCTAGTTCCTAATAAAACTTTTTTGGAATATTTAACAAATCGCTCACAGCTCGTCCCTTGTTCGGCATCACAAAAAGCCAGCTAGTGGCGTATTGTCGCTCGCTTGCCAACTGCTTCCAATGTTATTATTATTATCTTTTGAAACGCAACTTACGCCCCGCGGCGTTTCTCGCTAACGTGGTATTAACATAACTCGCGTACAATGACTTCGGTGTGGGTTACAGAATACGGATACGGGATTATGTAGCGTACGTGTGTATGTATTGTGTACTTAGGGGAATAGTGACGTCATGTTTAGAATGGTGGTAGAATTAATCATTTTATCGGCTTATTGGATTGTCACGTATGGAGTTTATCGGTTCATTGGGACTTTGCCAGTTCACGCACTCCTCCTACGGGACAATATGGGTTAATCAATTAAATTCGGCTCACTTCGCTATCTTATATTTCAAAGATGAAAACACACAAGTTAAATTAATCTGGAAATAAACTACAGATTTCTCAGAAAATTCTTTAATCTAACATACCTCTCATAACGTTGCTTCTACGAATTTTAATAAAACCTGATTCTAAGCCTAAACTTTAATCAAAGTCTGAACTTCAAAACAGACATCCTATACTAATTTTGTTTCCAGGCAAATTGGGTTTGTTTTCCCACAAAAATAATAGGCAGGGGACGTGACAGGCAAGCGACATGCACGCTCAAATTGAACATGTTCCCTTCGTAATGACTGATACGAAGCCTTCATACGAATCTGTAGGATAAGTAGGCGAGGCGGGAACACGGCTGTGACGTAAGAATGTTGGCCAAGTTATGTTTGTGAGGCTGTGGTTATTTTGGAAGGTCGATGAGTAAGGTTTTATCATCATATGAAGGCCAATTCTACTAATTAAAGACGCACAAAATCTAGTCACCAATTAATGTCAACGACAATTACTTTAAAAAATGTAGTTAAAAGTAAAATTTACCCCGAATAATTGTAATTTAATTTAAAACAATATAAAAGTTTGATCTAAACATAATGTATTAATACTCTTCTACTAAAATGCTATTTCAATGAATATGTGAAAAATACAGGCACTTATGTTTCTTACTAAACAGGAGAATTCACAAATGACCTCAAATAATTTGGACTGAAAGTTGTCTAACATTTTCGTTTCTCAGTCAATTTCAAAGCGTAGTTTTCATAACTTAGAGCGACCCTTTTTATCTTTTAGGAGCGTTTACATGTAAAATAACCCTGGGAACCTTTTCAAAGGACCAGTTAGCTATTTCCAAAGGTTACGATTGGTGGACGTAAAGACCCGTTTGCTCCGATCTTAAGAATTGGTCGATAGTATATTACTGGAAAAGGATATTCATTTATTGCTTTTCAAAAGTTCCATGTACCTACTAACAGCCATGGATGGAATCAAACAGAAGAGCTACCTTTTTCTTACCTTTCCAGTTAATACCCGAAAGAAAAAGGAAAAGGTATCTAACTTAAAGTTGGTAACAGATCCCACGCAAAAGGACGCGAGGTACAAACTATTTATAAAACAATCGTTAAAAGGACAATAGCATTGGAAAATCTCTTACAATTTTTTACACCAGGAAACTTGCCTAAAATTCTACGCTGATGAACTACAAAACTTTTAATAGGTACGTTATACAGGGTGTCCCAGGAAGTACGTCTCAAATCGAATAGATTAAATTTAGGCCTACGCGAATTCGTTCGCGTGAAATTTAATATTTATATTATCCCACGGGAACCGTATTTTTTTCCGGGATAAAAAGTATCCTAAGTTTTATTCCATACTACAATCTAACTCAGTTCCAAACTTCATCCAGATCCGTCCAGCCGTTTGAGCGGGAAGAAGAGACAAATACACAAACTTTCGCCTTTATAATATTAGTGTTCATTCTATATGCACTATCCTACGAAGTGATTTAAAAAAACAACAAAGATTGTTTTAACTTTTGAACCGTAAGAAAAATCACCGATTTTCTCAGATTTAAAAAGTTAGGACCTTGCCCACGCTCCTATTCAATTTGATCCATACTTTCAGGGACACCCTGTACACCTGTCTATATGGGGTTCATCTGACAATCCACTTATAAAGGTTGTAGTGACGAGTTGGACAGCTTGTTGATTAGCTAACCAAGTTGAACTGACCGCCGACCCAAACTTATTATTTTAATCAAACATGTATTGTGGGACGAACTGTTTAATTAAATTGTATTTGTTGAAAACAATTAAAATATTGTTTGTTTTTGACATATTGCAAAGTTGAATGTTACGTGGTGAGGGCTGCGGGGGCGGGGTGCGGGGCGGCGGCGGAAGGATGAACAGTATGAACGTACGTTGAACTTGGATCTAGTTTACATTTCATAATTATTTCGTTGTAATGTTAACTTTACGTGTTATGTGTATCTTTAAGACGCTAACTACAAGACTCACGCTTGATTTCTATCAAAATGTATTGAGTTTGTGGCAGCGGGAAAAATAATGTTGTACCCTTTGAACTGTAATAGATAAATACCTGGAAGCGCAGATTCAGAAAAAATGTAAGATTCTCATACAAAAAGCTTGCTATTTGTATATGATAGCCAGATTAATAAGGCTTATTATAGGCTATATAACATCACGCCACGGCACATGGGAGCGGAACAGACATAGAAGACGTAACATAACACGGGGAAAAAAACACGCATTTGAAATCGCAGGTAGACGCTAGTTAAAGTACAAACTGCTATACACGTTTAATATTACATTAATCTCCAAACACACCTCTCTTTTTAACTAACTAAACAAACAAATACTGAAAGCCCACACAACAAACAAGTGAGATTAGAAACACTTGAATTACAAAGAGAACTGAAAACACCGCACATTAACGATTCCTTCACCGCGGGCTCGGCTAACACGATGCTATTAATATGATTAACAATGTAAAGCGAATCTATTCGCAGTAAACACTTCAACATAGACGAGGTTTTAGAATAGCGCTTTGTTGTGGTATAGTTGATTGAAAAGATTTAAGAAACAAAAGATATTGAACGAGTGGATGTCAAAATATAACTGTTTATTACCCAATTAGAAGTCAGGCAGTCATAATCATCATTATTATATCAGCTGAACGACGTCCACGCCTGGATATTCAGCCTCTCCTAAAGATAGACATAATGATCGGTCCTGCACTAAGCGGTTTCCCACTGGATAATGCTAATTTTATTACATCGTCCAATGCAAAGGCACAGAAAAGTCATTCAGTATCAGTTCATCATCTTCAACATTATTAGTGACTAATATTTGATGAAGTTTACCAATGACACTTAGCAATTATAGACTGTAAATTAAACGTTTACTGAAAACATTTTCCTTTATCATAAGTATTATCTGTAGTTTAAAGACCCTATCCAGTCAAAGTACTCCATTGATGGTAAAACTCACCGATATAACTTCAGCAATAGTTATTTTAATTCAAATGCCCTTCCTCCTCACTTAATCAAATGTCGCAATTAGCGAGGTGTAGGTGTGTCTATATTTGAATAGCTCATTTCAATACGATTGAGGAAGAATATTTTCTCGTGGGAATTAAAAAAGTTTTACATTGATGTATTGTAATTTGATTACTATTTTTATTTACGTTAAGTATCTCGAGACCCTCGAGGTCCCGGACCTTTGAAAGGCGTACGAGGAGCCGAAGCCAACTCGCAGGGGCTTCTTATATGGCTTTACAATGAAATGGAACACCAACCGGCAATTATCCCTGTTTGCACTATGCAAATACACCCAAGGACAATACCCGGCTGGCTATTGCAGGATATGGAAACAAAAAATAGGGCTATGGGTTTGGGTGACTTAAATAGACTAGGTTCCTTGCACTATGAAAGGACTATTAATTACTCCGTAGTTTCCTACTGTTGTGCAAAGGTATTCCTTCCATTAGTCGCGTCTGTACGAAACGTCTTACCAATTGTCAATTGTCTTGTAATTCGATTACATGCTAATTTATTTATACCTTTCTCCCAATACCTACTTACTTCTGTAATTGAACTAAATTATTGGCAGACAAGCTGCGATTGGCTAGAGCATTGACACTGGAAAATACAGAGAATAGATTGTCAATACGTGTGTAGTGTGTGAGGCACAAAGGTGACTCACCTGTACCTACGTGATGAAATCTTAATGGTTTTAAAGACGCGACGTGCTTACTTATATTGATTTAGACAGCCATGTTACAATCTAACAATACGAAGAACCTTGCCTAAGCGTCGTTTTGGACTTATAGAATACTAGCTTTTGCCCGCGACTTCGTCCGGGTGGATTAATAGTTCCCGTTCCCGGGGGATTTCCGGGATGAAAACTATCCTATGTCCTTTCTCGGGTCCCAGACTATATCTGTACCAAATTTCATTGAAATCGGTTCACTGGTTTAGGCGTGAAGAAGAGACAGACGGACAGAGAGACAGACAGACAGACAGAGTTACTTTCGCATTTATAATATTAGTACGGATATACACCTAAGAAAAATTGCACTGATTAAATAAAAGGTTAAATCTATACGTAGTAACAATCTCATCCCAGTGACAATCAATATCCAAATATTTACGTAAAATTTAGTTATTTTTGCTAGGTTGACACTATTTATTGAATGTTATGAATAATTATCCTTATTACAAAACTTATAAATAATAATAAAATTACAAAGTATTTACAATTAAAAAGAAAAAGAAAGGAGTATATCAGAAAACTTTTCCACGTAGTTATCAATTATTTTAATAGTTTTTATTTGTTAATGGAGCAAGAGCCCAAAAGGCTGGCAGCATTGCCGCTTTCTATAGCAATGCTGATTCTTTAGCCTTTTTAAAAGTTACCTGTCTGATAAATACAGGAGAGCTATATCAAGCAAAACCCAACAAGTTTTCCATCTCAAAGAAAAACGATTCCACCCATTTTAAAACAAGATAGCATCAAAAGAATCTCGTCTATTTCACAACGATTAGCTAAACAAACAAATGTATCTGTGTGAGGCTTGTGCAATCTCGTAAATACGTTTAAAGCGAGCCAGCGCTATCTAGCGGCCACAAAGTGAATTATTTAAGTGCTTGCAACGGAGAGATGTTTTGAGTTATTTAATTTAGTAGTCGCCGCTTCGATTCCCAGCCGGGGCGGACGTAAAGTGCACTGGACGCCGCAAGGGTTAGAGTTGCGTCGATGTGGATATGGCATACTATTCAATAGAGACATTAATGTAGCTTGGATTGCTTCCATGCCTTCTTTCTTATAATTAATTGCTTTATTCTAGGCAGTTCTCCCGTACCGTGGGTGCGTTTACAAACATATTATTATAAACTCACATACACAAATACCGTGTATAAAATTTATACATTCTTTAATACCATCATGCCCGTATTCCCGGCAGGGTTAGTCAGAGGTATAATCAACACCCACAGTTCGCCGGAATGTTTTTAAGTCACATGTAGTAGGAGGCGAGCCTATTGCCTTTAACCAGGGACAAATCCTAACACCGAGCTGCTACTGAGAACCCAAGACCCACCGAGCGACCGCTATTTAAATAAAACAAGAAACAAAATGACCATTTCATAAAAATAAAATTATGAAATAGGTATCTAAATGTCAGTAGCGTTAGTAATGTGAGTGGAATAGTCAATTATTACTAACCAGTTTTACGTACCGTAATCATAAAAAAAAACTTCATAAATATTAAATAAAACAAATTGGACATTTGTATTATTGTGCACGCTCAAAGGTAACAGGTTAATCTACATTCTATGATGTAAAATTGTAAATAATACTGCTATTTCCCATTCATTTTTTTTATTCATATTATGGGAATGCTGGTAATATTTTGATGTATTTTATTTGTATTGTGAGCAAAAAAACTAACGCATGAATATTTTCCGAACAGCCTCCGGGCTACGTATCGACTACGATAACGTTGTTCGGTTTTCAGTGGATTTTTATCTAAAAATGCATTTTTTTAAAAGAAAAACGTGTTGATCCTATACAAATGTAGGGGAAACGTATTTCCAAAAATATAGGTATGAAAAAAGATAGAGATTATGGATTTTTCCACGAAAAGCTTTTACTGTTTTGTTATTAATCATCGAGTATAACGATGTAACTATGGCCCACAGTAAATTAAAATTAGGTTGACATTTTTTTCTATACATACATAAACTCGCGCTTTTTTTCCCATGGGGGTAAGCAGAAACCACAGAACGATTCGATTTTTACGAAATCCTAAGATATATCCACATTCCTTCGTACATCTTTTCCCAAACACAATCTGGTAGAAACATCGCTACCTTCGGGAGGTCCGGCGATTTACACAGCTTTGCCCACGACTCCGCCCACTCTGTGTACGTGTACAGTCAAACAAACAGTTAAATATACAGGCCAATATATTTATTTATCCACTAACCTGCCAAAACTATTTTTACTTTTTCGGGATCTACCTTATACCATATATCTTTTTCGGGATATACTACATATATAAAAAATAATATATACCATCACGCCTGTATTCCCCGAAGGGTTAGGCAGAGGTGTACCAATGTACACCCACAGTTCGCTGCTATATTTAGGTCCCATGTAATAGGGGGCGAGCCTATTGCCAGTAACCGGGCACAAATCCAAACTCCGAGCTGCTACTGAGAATTTCATAGAAAAACCCAATAACACTTTTTGCTCGACCTGGGACCTACCCTAACAGGGATGAAAAAGACTATAACCCCTACGATGCCTGTCCGTTAGTCTGTCTGCCACAGGGCTATTGTCTTAATATCCGTGATAGCAATTAAAAATAGGTGTAGATTAAAAAAAAACCACTTTATCGGCGTCACTAATATGTAGTCCATGCCAAATAACAGTTTTATTTGAGGTAAGCCGGACAGACGGGCAGGCTTGGTGAAACTACGGAGTTCTTTGCTGACTACGGAACCCTACAAACAAAAGTTAACTAATATTATGACTTGGCCACTTTTAAACTCACAATTTTATTTAAATAGAATTACAAGTTAGCGGCCTGTATATCTAACTATTTGTTCGCCTGTACGTCCACTAGCAGGACGCTATCAATGCTGTCTTTTACATATCGTTGTGTTATTTGGTTAGCTAATTAAACTGGGAGTTTGATATTGTCACTGAATAGACAGTTTGTTGGCAGTTTGAAGCTAATTCTCAACTTGTTATTTGAATTTAACTGGTTAGGTATTTATGTGGTAGTAAGCAACATATTGCGTTTTAATCAAATTAGTTCGTGATGTTAACAATGGGCGCGTCTTCTAAACTATCGAACAAAAAGTTTAAAGCCATATTTGTGTGGTATGCAAATTACGCAAAATAATATTTTAAACAGACTGAGAAATTTTCTTAGAAATCTGTGTTAGCTTAATAATTTCAAATCATGTTATTTACTTGACATCTAATGAAATTAACCTCCATATTTCTGGGAAAAGCTTTACCAATTAGTAATGAATGTACCAACATTGTCCTTTTGCTTGCCAGTTGCCAAAACAAAACCTTTCACTATAGAAATAGTTGTTGTGACCAAAACGCCTCGTATATTCGTCAGTGGAGACAAGTGCGTCGACATGCTCCTAACATGGCCGCAGTGAATTGGTGGGGTGGTCATAGCACCAGCAACAAGTCATAAATAAATTGCGAAAACTCGGACTCACAAATACCGTAGGTACTACTGCACAATACTTTCAACACTACGTACAAAACCGTGTTTTGTATTCAGACCCTCTTTAATTTATTCACTTTAATTATTTTTTGCTATGGCGACAATAGAATTATATACCTACTCGGTGAAAATTTCAACTCTTTAAGACTCAAAAGAAATAATACGCTGGTACACATACGGGCGGACAGCGGAACCTTAGCAATCGGGTCCCGTTGGCGCTCTTCAGGTATGGAACCTTAAAAAAAAATGACCCTAAAAGACATGCTTTGTATTATATTGTTGTTAGTATATCTGCCTATTGTGAGAGAGGAGTGAGATTAAAGTTTACGCACCCCACAAAATGATGAATAATGAATTCAATTTTAGAACATTTCGATTGTATCGTCACCTGATACACACTTCTTTCTTTCTTTTTCTTTTTCTTTATCGTGTGGGCAGTAAGGTCTAACGACCCCATACACTCTATTGTCAGAGTTTCTAAACCGCCTCAACGGCCACTGACGCGGTTACCCAAGTCAGTGATGTCTAAGATAAACTTAGAAAGTACATATGAATTTGAAAAAGTCACATTGGTACTTGCCCGTGCCCGGTTGCGAACCACTGTGCCATCACGACACACACACACACCTGATACACACTGAGACGAAAAAACAAGGTGTACTCACAATAAGGTCTTAACAACAGCGCCAAACAAACTTGTAGCATCGCTAGGATAGCTGATAGTACACAATGCGTATTCATGTCAGAAGCAGTAGGTTACTTTGTTAGTGTTACGTACATGACCCACGCGGTACTAAGGTGCCGTATTGTTGCTAATTAGTGGAGATTGGAGTATAATATTATGCTTTTGATAGCTTCTGTACTAACGTGACTCAGTCTTGATTGTAAGGAAGTATTATGGTTAGGTGCTATATGAGAGTGTGCTAAATTAAATATTTATAGTTAGACACTCACTCCCTCACTGATTCTTCATCATACCATCACGCCTGTAATCCCTGAAGAGTTAAGTAGAGGAGTACCAATTTACACCCACAGTTTGCCAGTATGATTGGATCCTATGTAATAGCGGGCGAGCCTATTGCCATTAACCGGGCAAAAATCCTAACTCCGAGCAGCTACTGAGAATTTCATAGCAAAACCCAATAACACTTTGCTCGACCTGTGAATCGAACCCAAGATTTTTAACCTAGCAGTCGCGGTTAGCACCACTAGGCTGACGAGGCAATTTTCCATATAAAAACAAGTACTATGCAATTCAACACAGTTCATAACGCTAGTGGGAAAGATCACCTGTATCGTACAGTAGACGAGGTAATTTCTATCGGCACGTAGAATGGCCATCCAGGCTCCATTCACTGTTATCGTTCACGACGTAGGAGGAATTTTACAATCAATTTGTAGCGGCTCCACCGCATTGAAGCGGTCGGGACAGGCTCGGTGCGACGCCACGTCACACTGCGTTCACACGAACATCGCTACATGGCAGGAGGATACGAGTGGCACGAGTTAAAAGAGGAGAGCGTTAGGATGTTGTTACTGTATGGAAATGATTTTTCAGATAATACTTTGAGGGTACATAACACATTCTCTTTTTCATTAATCTGGATCGCGATCAGTTGATTATGTAAAGTGGATAGTGAAAATTCTATCTGGCTTAAAGAACATCAAAAATTAAAAAGAAAAGTAAGGAATATTTTGTACACTTGACTACAATTTGGTGCATGTATGTGTGTGTGACCAATGATGTAGCTCCAAATTGTAATACAAGGTGTTGATTTGCATCCTTGCCAAATTTTTGGAGCTTGTCATAAAAAAATAGAAGTAATCAATATAATTACGATACCTGGCCAATATTAATAAATACTTGTTTTTTTAGTTGCAACTATCAAATAACAGTATTCCAGAATACTCCTCTCGCAAAATTCAGAATCGCTCAGTTGCGTATGCAGTAGGCAGAGTTGTCGCGCGGCTATATCAATGTGTATAGCGCCTAAACTCTCTGGCGAGATGACTACATCGAATTTGAAAATCACGTCAAAAAAAAAAGATTTAAAAAACAATTTATTTTATTACTGATTCGTGTAAAGAATCACGAGCATAGTTAACTCCTTAAATTTGACCAGGATGCAAATCAACGCCTTGTATAAACGTAGTAGCTTATAACTTGACGCGGTACGTTAATCAGACGGCCACAGTACCATCTACCGTTTCCCTGATTAATATCAGTCGTCCGCGTTCAGGGACACTGTGTTTGGAAACTGCAATTGGGCAATGCCAGCGCTCTAAGCGCTGCGTGAAGCGGTTTCAAACCCCGAGTTAAGTGGTACTACGGTGTTACAGTCGCTGGAATTGCTGCATGTACATTTGAAAGAGGAATCCTTTTATAATCGTTTCTGATATCAACAATGTATTTCAATCCAAAAATAATAACGCTATGTCCCCATTCGGGGCAACAGTTCATACAATCGTACAATTTGCCGCCACTTTGTGTGCGCTATGCCTATCAACGCTACGACGTCAGATAACTATGTGCGCAAAGCTTTATCCCCGACACAAACACTGGTTGTCAAAGAACCCGCCATCATTCAATTTAAGCCCGGACTGCACTGATGGCACTGTCACCGATGAGCTCAGCTTTCAAGTTATTAAAAACTGTGTCGTGTTTCGATGGTATGAGCTGGGTTTTATTTTTGTTTTCGTTTTAAAATCACTGGATTTGCTATGGTTTATTTGTTTCCAAAAATATAGGTATCTATTAATAGGTTCCTCTTTTTTAGTCTCCTTCTCCCTTTCATATCCTAGTAGGAATGTTATTCGATATATTTGGACTTTTGCGGATGGATGCGAGCTGCTCAGGACCGGGATTGGTGGCGCTCTTTGGGGGAGGCCTACTCTCCGCAGTGGACAACTATAAGATGATGTGATCTTGCCACTTGATGATCGTAAAAGCATCCTTACTTTGGAATGTCAATACATTATTATTTTCTACATTCTGCAGCTGCATGGATTAATAGTAATATTTTGTTTAAAAAACATGCGATATTTTTTATTCGCCATCAAAACATACAAATCAAACATAGCTGTGTTTTTATTTTTATAAATATTATTTTGTCGGTTTCAAAACGCGAACAACTGTGAATCCTTTTGAATATCTGAGTTATAATCCCACGTCCGACAAACCGTATGTAATTGGGTTTTATATATACATAACCCACTCATACTTTAGTACTAGGGGATTATAGACGTAAAGGTACATGGTATATCAAATTACTCCAGGATTCACTGACTCGGAATATCAAAGGTTTTGTTATGCAAAACAATTCGTTGGTAACGTTCTTTGTCACAAAGTTGTTCTAAAAGTCTTTTTGAAACATAAATAGAAATATTACGAGCATGTTGTGTCGTATTTATATGCAAATAAGAGCTAACTGATATTATCATTAAAAAATACTCTTTCGTAATTACAAAGCGTTGTGGTTAATTACATACAATGTTTCTCATTGTTGTATAACGTAACATACTTTCACGCCTGTATTCCCTGAATGGTTAGGCACAGGTGTACCAATGCACACTCACAGTTCGCCAGTATGTTTAGACTTTAGGTCCCATGTAATAGGGTGCGAGCCTATTGCCATTAACAGAGCAAAAATCCTAACTACGAATATGAATAACACTTTGTTCGATCTGGGAATCCAACATAAGACCTTTAACGTAGCAGTCGTGGTTAGGACCACTAGACTAACGTGGCAGTTGTCGTGTTGTCCTGTGTTATCGCTGTTGTGTGTACCTAACAAACTACTAACCAACGATATTACTGAACAGGTACCTCTAACTATCTATATAACTATCTAACTGTGGATATAATAAGAATGGGGTGTGGCTAAGTCACGTTTTGTTGATGCGCTTCTTCTATCCTGATTTCCTTCATTAATTGATAATGAACTAAAAGTAAAGAGAAATAGAGTTGGAAATTCCGTAACTTCAAATTCGGTTATGTGCAAGATAATATAGTATGGAACTGAGAGTTTGCGTCGTACAATTGCTAGCTACAAGTCAATACAAGCCAGTAAGCAGCAATAATCTAATTATGTATAGTGCTGACGTAAGCAAACAATTATCATTATCTCAAACACAACATGTTATGTACAACATACACCTGTATTATAAACTAGAGAACTGCCCGCGACTTCGTCCGCGTGGCTTATTTCTCCCGCCATAACTTACGTCTTTGGTTAATGCTCCACCCCCGTGAGTCGTAGCGTGATGTTATATAGCCTATG
Source organism: Caradrina clavipalpis (assembly GCA_932526535.1). Classification (NCBI taxonomy): domain Eukaryota; kingdom Metazoa; phylum Arthropoda; class Insecta; order Lepidoptera; family Noctuidae; genus Caradrina; species Caradrina clavipalpis. The sequence goes on along the minus strand of OW052096.1, from coordinate 16,730,386 downwards.
TTACTCAGGAATAATGTAGCTGTCTATTGGTGAAAAAACCTGGAGCGATTTTAACAAAAATTCGGTCCAGTAGTTTCGGAGCCTATTTGCTACAAACAAAAAATCTTACCTCATCTATATATATAAAAGAAAGTCGTGTTTGTTACAACACTTATTACTCGAGAACGGCTGGACCGATTGGCATTGTTTTTTGATTTATTGGATTTGTTTCCGTCCCGAATAGCAGAATACATCTTAAAAACAATGAAACGGAAAAAAAAAGTCGGAAGTGTCGGTAGGGGTAGGGTAGGGGTTGGGTAGGGGCAGGGTAGGGTAGGGTACGGGTAGGGTAGGGTAGGGTAGGGTAGGGTAGGGTAGGGTAGGGGTAGGGTAGGGGTAGGATAGGGGTAGGATAGGGGTAGGGGTAGGGTAGGGTAGGGGTAGGGTAGGGTAGGGTAGGATACCACGCAAACGAAGTCGTGGCGGGTCAGCTAGTTTATAATATTACAGTATAGGTAAGAGAATAATTTCATTATTTATTTATTTATTTAATTAACATAATTCTATTAGCCTGCTAATAAATAAGCTTATTCGTAATTAATCTCTAGGCTAAGTAATTAGAATAAAACATTTATTTCAGGTACAGACACTAATTAAATAGATACAATTAGGTAATTTAGTGATAGCTAAAGTAAACTATATTTATGTTGGGTTGTGTTGATATAGCTACCAATTAAGTAGCGAGGGTCACGTGGTAGTTTGCTTTGTGTAGAATATTATTTCAGTGATTTCACCGAAGCTCTGGTTTGACTGGAAGATGACGATAAATAGCCATTGTTTGCGCAGAGAAGTGTCATCTACCTAGAGAGGACACTTCCAGTGCAATTAGCATATAAATTGTTTTCTGTTTTAGATCAGATCGATGGAACTGTTGTGGTAACACATACTAATAAGACAACCGAAATGATGAATGCTTGTGCCTTCTCTGCATGAAAATACCTTTATTTGCAGTAGTCCAAGAAACTGGTATTTTAATAAGAAATAACAGCCTATTATTGTCTCACAGCAGGGCAAGGGTATCTTCTCATACAGAGAATGCATGAGCAATGAACACTACTTATGATCAAGGCCGAAAGACGATTTCTGACTTGTATGACTTCAGGTTCCCTCACGATATTTTCCTTCACCAATATCATTGATGAACAAGATAAACTTAGATAAAAGTATAAACAAAGTTATAACCTCATGCATAAGAGGCAATTACTGGCCATCACGGCATGTGTATGGAATTAAACATTTCAAAAATGTTTCTCTTGTGCTTCATAAACACCGGGCCACAGAGGAGACATTTCTAGCCACATTTTTAAACTGCAGCACAGATTGAAACTGTTACTATAATCTAGTTAGCGTGTTGGTGTACACTGGCGAGCTAACTGGTTGACTGTGCTCGGTACCTATATACTTGTGATGCATCCTTGTGCAGTGCCAGAGAGTGTAAAAATATAAAAGGTGTGTCAAGGGGAATTTTATAGGTACTAGAATAGACAGCTATGAAATTCTCAGAAGCAATTCGGGATTAGGATTTGTGCCTGGTTAATGGTGTAAGCTACCCCCCCTAATATACCTAAACATATCAGCGAACTGTGGGTGTACATTGGTACACCTCTGCCTAACCTTTCGGTGAATACAGGCGTGATGGTATGTTTTGTTAGAATAGACAACCGTGGCTAAAAATAAAATTGCTCGTTACAGTTTACTTGTTGTTGCTGTTAAGCTAAACTTGCTGTCAAAACTTCACAGTGCTTTGACGACACCATTTTAGTGAATTTATTAACGGTTTTAAAAACAAGAACCAATATTTAAAAAAAAATTGCATATCGAACACAGTTCTTAACATTGTCAGTCTAAAGATACAGCAACAATCATCATTTATTTTGTAAGTGTCACATCTGCGGTATTTTGTTACTCTTAGCTACTATTAGTCGCGATCAATTTGGCGAAGCGCGGCTGCTCGCGCACAAAGGAGCTATCGCCCGCGCACTTTACATGTTAATGCGCACATTTTTACAACTACCCGCCATTCGGATGCATATGCGCTCCGTTGCTTCAACTGTGTGTTCATAGATTTATTTTACAAACACACGTACGTGCGTTTTTGAGTTTAGTATTTTGCTGCCTGGTTAGACTAATGGTCCTAAGCGCGACTCCTACGTTAAAGGTCTTGGGATCGATTCCTAGGTTGAGAAAAAAGTATTTCTGTAAAATTCTCAGTAGCTTAGAGTTAGGATTTGTTTCCGGTTAATGGCAATAGGCTCGCCTCTTATTACATGGGACCTAAATATTCCGGCGGACTGTGGGTGTACATTCGTAAACCTCTGCCTATCCTTACGAGGAAAAACAGGCGTGATAGGACGGTTTTGTTTTTTGGCATTCAGGTAAATTTAATTTTTATGTAGCGGCGTAGAAATACTTAAGCTTATTCGTAGCATGAGCAAAAATAGCAGCTTGATATTCAAATGTTAAATTAATTCTAATGATTGTATCTACTTACAAATGTACCAACCCTAAACTTCAAAAGAGATACCTTAAATACTTAATTAGTACTGAAAGTGCATCATAAAGAGAATTTGGTCTTAAATCCACACAGTTAATTTAACGGCTTATATTTACGTCTTGACGCTAATCTCTTTAATTCTCCATGAGTTAAGAAGCACAATTACTAAGCAATGAACTAAATATCCAAATGTAGATTTCCCTCCAAAGCTTCATCTAAATTACAAACGTGTCGTTAATATCATTACCGTGTGCCTATGTACTTGTGCAGTACCCGAGCTAAGTTTGCAGGCTCCGCGAGGTGTAATGCGGCTCACATTACAGTTATTACGAACCCGCGTCAGCTTCTAATGGAACACTGACTTCAGGAATGTTCCCGAATGTTCCAGACTCGGAATGAAACTTGGAAAGGAAGATTTGTTTAGGAAGTAGGGCGTGTCGAGTGTGGCTACGTGTTTTAATTTGCTCCTAAGGTAATTTTGTGGGTCGCTGGGTGCTTTTTTCTCTATACCTACCTAGTAAAAATAAAGTTGGTCTTGAAGAACTGTCGTAGTTACTTGGATATAGAACATTTTTTTTCATTGCGATCCTGGGTTGCCTACATACATACATAATATACTCACGCCCTTTTCCCATGGGGGTAAGCAAAAACCACAGAACGCCACCTGCTACGATCCTTACATACTCTTTTCGCCTCGTCCACATTCATACATCTAGTCATACAAGCATGCCGGATACGAGTACTGCGCACCTGACCTTTCTGAAGAACCTCACCAATAAGGTCAGGGTAGGTCTTTCTAGATGTCCCCTCCCGGTATTGCCACTCACATCTGTCATATAAATCCCTTTTGTTAATCACCTTTCACTCATCCTCTCAACATGACCGAACCATCTAAGCATACTCTTCTACTTCTGGGTTGCCATTATTTTATTTCATTGGTTTTCAAGTGTTTCACGAACATCACTTAGCTAAGTAACCTAACACAGAGTTCACAAAGTAAATACGGGGTGTAGCTCATCAAACGACGCTACATAGGTAGAACAAAACTTATTGCGGGGAAACTACTTTTAGTTTCGGTTTGAAAAATCACTGTTTGTGGGCGGCACGCAATGTAAAGCACGCTAAATATTGTGCTTACGGGTGCATCTAACAGTACAGGGGCTATAGGGGTATTTTAAGTTTGGATAAAACATTGAAAACTATTTTTTGTAAAAAAAAGCGCAGATAGAAATTTGGAACATTTAATATCTTCATAACCAAACGGTTCTTAGGTATGGATCAGAACAAATAAAATATCTCAATGATGGGAACATCTTGTAACTTTCAGCTTCGTTAGGTACGTTTTACGTCCTTTATATAAAACACATAACAATTATAAACAAACAAACGGTACATTCTAAAAACAACAATTATAAGGCTAGCGTTAATCGCGCGATTACCGGCGGCGCCCGCTTACCGGCTGATAAACGAGCGGTGCCACCTGCGCCCGTGTGTGCACCGCTTTATACAGATTATCCGTAATCTTTACTTATTGAACGATTTTTTGTGTATTCATTGATTAATGTGAGGGATGTGGGTTGATATTGGGGATAGAAATAAGCTTGTGTATGTGGGTGTGGTTTAATCAAGTTGATTATATGTACTCCAGTGCATTGAGATTTCCTCTAACTTGTGTATTTTAAACATAAATACCATCACGCTTGTATTTCCCGAACGGTTAGGCAGAGGAGTACCAATGTACACCTACAGTTAGCCGGTATGTTTTAGTCCCATGTGGGGGCGAGCCTATTGCCAGTAACTGGGCACAGATTCTAAATCCGAGCTAGTTCTGAAAATTTTATAGAAAAACCCAATAACACTTTTTGCTCGATCACAAGACCTCTTGCGTAGCAGTCGTGCTTTGTCGACCACTACAATAACAAAGCAGTGTATTTTCAAAATAAAATAAAGCGCAGGACCAGTCATGGCTATCTTTAGGTGAGGCCTATGTCCAGCAGTGGACGTAAATTTGTATTTGACTGTACTCTTTTTAAAAATAACGCTGGATTATCAAATTGCCATTACAGCCACTACGACTTTTTTAATAAGAGTGAAAATTATCTGACACTCCCACTATGCTTTGTTTTTCGATACAATATCCCATTAATGTTACTGACCCGTACTACCCACACCTTCTGACCGTCCTCGCTAATTACCAGATTATGCTAATCTGCAAGAGCAGGCTATGATGCAGACTGTACCCCCGTGGGAGAGGTTAACGATACATGATTAACATAATCTGATGAACATTAAATAGCTATTATCTAATTGATAATTCTTATGACCTAAGTGTATTTTGGAAAAGGTGAAAATACAGTTGAACAGCAAAAATTTACATGTTCTGCAAACAAACTACTTGTCTTGTTACATTTTAATATAATGTATAATTAAAACATTGGTCATTGGTTATATACTCATCGATATAAATATTGGCACAGATCTTGTTAATTAGTAAAAATTATCTAATTAACGTTTTTTTTTAATTCCTACTAGCTTCCGCCGGCGATTCCGTTCCTGTCGGACTAATAACTCTACTAATACTAGTTACTACTCTGGAACTGGTAAGTAGTAATACATTGCTGTTGACACAATCAACATATAGTCAGATGAATTATTTGGGTACTTCATGTTTTTGCCAACACAGCAATTACAGAAAGCAAACAAACAACAAAATAAGTTAATACTATGTTTGTATCATTACAAGTACATATCTATCATAGCATACTCATAACGTATAAAATCATACCGTCGTGTCGTGTCGTGTATCGTATTATATCTTACTTATACGTGTGTAAAGTACCAACATTATCGAAGCGAATAGGCAAGTAGGTATTCTAATACTAATTTTAATCGTTTATTTGAAATCGTTAATTATTCCTCTTAACTTAAATTCATTCTAATTTACATAGCCATTAAAAGGTTTTTACAAAGGTTTTTGTAGCTTACAATAGAAAAATATATCTAATTGAATTTTACAATAATTTGTGATTTATTCAACACTTATAATATGAATATAAAGATGATGTATCTAAAAAAAAACATAAAATAAAATTGCTAATGCTAAATAACACTAGAGAAAATCATTCGTCTCACAATTCACAAAACCTGTGATAGGTTTGAAAGTTCACATTAGCATATGACAGGTGAGAGGTCCCACGGGTGGCCAACATTACGCACGATTACATTTCATTATCAATGCGCAGTTTGCCAAATCCTTCCAATTCGATTCCCATCATCCCACGCTTTTTGTATTGAGTGCTAAATGTGAAATTGTTCCGCTTGATCATTTGAAAGCTCCATATTTGTGATTACTTACTGTAAGTGATTACTAATATAACATTTATAGTCAAAAAATTTAACAATATTGAGTACTAGACACGACCGATCAATGTCACACTTTTTATGAGCTGTCAAAACATGATTCCTCCACAAATTTTTGTATGACAAAAGCAAATTGTGACGTCATGTTTTCGCCAATTCAATTGACTAAATATTAATTGATTCCAGCAACAAAAAACAACTCAACATCTATTTCGTTTTCTTTCGTAGCAACTTAAAATCTATTTTCGCAGTTAATTGAAAACGAATGGGGTGTCATCATCATCATCAAATCAGTCGAACGACGTTCTCTGCTGACTACCCCTTCAAGATAGCCACAGTAATGCCGTCCGGAGTTTTTAATCGGGTTTACGAAACTAAAATGTGTTTTTGAATTAAATAAGTATCCAATTGATTTAAATCTCGGACAATGTTGTTGTTACCCTAAAACTAAGAAAATGTGTACGAGTACAATTGGGTACTACTAATACCACTAATAAATCTTCGTACTTTTTATGAGCTGTCAAAACGCGATTCCCCCATAGATTTTGTATGACCACTTTGTATGGTCACTTTTTTTGTCATCTCAATTCACGAACTAAGAAGTCGAATTATACGGTTATTTAAAAATTCATCGGGTTTTGTGAAGTTGTCTTGGAATTATTGTTTAACGGTGTCATCTATCCAATTATTCACATTGCTGTTGAACTACAACAGACGTAATCGTATCATACCTGTGGATACAACAGCTCTCTTAGCAAACAGAGGAGGTTCCGCACGAGCATCTGCTCGCCACCTAAGCTGAGATCAAGAGGGCTGGCAGCGAGCCAGCCTCCGGAACAATTGACCTAATTACGTGCCAGTTAGCCGATCAAGATGGTTGCGTAACCATGAGTGGTTTGTGTAGTTTGTTAGCTTACATTTGTTAAGTTTCCAATTCTATTGGTATTTATTGTTCTCTAACTAGAGAAATTAAAACATCGTTGTGATGTAAGAATGTTTGTGCATCAGTAGGAATCCTCAATTCCAATGGGAATTGTTTAAAAAAGATGTTTTTTTTGTTATTGAAGCTATTATTATTTAAAGAAATCTAGGTAAGAAAGGACTATTAAATAACAATAATATTATGCCGTGATGGACTAGTGGTTATGGCGCCCACCTGTCATGAGGCGAGCGCGTATTCGATAAAATTCAAGTATGTACCAGCGTGACTTTTGGAAAGAAAAACTGGGTTTTTCTCTGTAAACTAATACCAAATAACAGTCAGACTTAATTTCTTATAAAATTACTTTCTGTTTAATAATAAGAAACACAACCACATAAAGCAATTATATTCAAGTAAATGAAAAAATAAAAAGAAACGAATGATTGTACAAACCTTGGTACCCATGTGAGTAAATAAACAATGCACTTCACGTAACTAAACAAATAAACTACAACCTACCTCCGTCGTAATAAGACATAATTCCGCGGAATCCTCTCATTCCTCCCGACACGCCGCCGGCTAATAAATACGCCGTTTTTAATTCCATACAGCGCTATTTCGCTTTTAATTATCTCATTAGCAGTATTTACGGCAACGGTTAGTGCACGTTCATTATGAATTAGTGGCACGTGTAACTTTGAATTTAACTTATCATATTGTGTGTTTTGTATGGTACGTATACTTTGCAAGGAAACTAGTTATATGCCGCAGTTTCATCTGCATAAAGTTACGTCTTTTGCTCGTAATTCTAGGTCGATGTTATACAACGTAGCCTATTAGTATATTAAGAATAAATGTGTGAGGTTTAGCTTTATTAAATTGTACTTCAAAAGGTGTTTTATTTGTGCTTGACACATGGCCCTTATGTAATTGTCATGAACATATCAGCCTATCGCCGTCCTCTGCTCTACGTAGGCCTCCCCCAAAGAGCGCCAAACATCCCGGCCTTAGGCAACCCGCATATATCCGCAGCCTGCTACATTCTTTAAATCGTCGGTCCACTGTGCAGCAGGGCGTCCCACACTGCGCTTCCACTCCAACACGTGTCTGCTCCACCGACCGTCTGTCCATTTTCAGACACGACCATGTACCATAGTTTTCTGGCAGATGACTTCAAAACTAATTCTGACTATCATAGAAACCCCGAGCATTGCATTGCTATTTAACTATACGATTTTTTTTTATTAATAAGCAGCACTGTTTATGAATTTCGGATAATTACCATCACTTTAACTGTGGGTAAGAGACTCGAAGAGAGAAAACTTCAAAACTTTCAACCTCCGACGAGATCCACATTGTGATCACCTTAAAGATATACAAGTAATAAATAAAGGCCGTGTAACAGCCATTGTTCGAGCAACAAAGTAATGACGTAGTGGCGGTAAATCTTCGCTGCAGGCATCTTCAGCGCAGCCTGTGATCGCCATTCCCTGTGGTGTGCGCGCCTGTCGGGCCGGATTACTGGGCGGTCTGCTTGCGGGCCAGGCTGCACGCGCGCGTTTTGCCAAACAACTGGCGCTCTTGTACATTACACTGAGAGGCGAGTTGTAAGCGACAGAAGTTTTTATTTAAAAGTTTACATTCATAAGGTTCAAAATTTATTTTAGACGCGTTAAGAAGTATTATCTTCATCCCCTATTTTATCCTCTTAGGGGTGGAATTTTGCCGGGGCTGCGGGTTGTTCGAAAGAGATACCGCGCCCCCGGAACGCAAAGGGCACATGAAGGAACATAGATGGTTTTTAGTCAGTAAAAGTCTGACACTCCCTCCCGCCCCGCCAAGGACGGGGGGGGGGGTCATTTCATCAAATATCAAATATATTTATTGGAACAAAAACATAGCTTACATATTTGATGATTTTACTACCATTTCTAAAAAAAAAGGGGTGGAATTTATCAAAATTCTTTCTTAGCGCATGCCTACGTCATAACATCTACCTGCATGCCAAATTTCAGGCCGATCCGTCCAGTGGTTTGGGCTGTGCGTTGATAGATCACTATGTCAGTCAGTCAATCACCTTTGAGTTATATATATTTAGATAGAAAAATAAAAACTTTAGTTAATAAGTAGAACTTTGACCATTAATTTCTCCGTAACCAGAAGGTTCAAGTATCAAAAAAAAAATGAAAAATGATTGCAATAATTTTTATTTAGTAATTCGTAACACAAAACTTATAAACAATAATTAAATTACAAAATATGTCCAATTTGTATAAAAAAAGGAAGCTCGCCGCATCGCTGTCAATGGGACAAGTGCCCAAAAGGATGCCAGCATGCCACGTCTGCGGGTTGTTCGAAAGAGATACCGCGCCCCCGGAACGCAAAGGGCACATGAAAGGAACATAGACGGGTTTTAGTCAGTAAAAGTCTGACACTCCCTCCCGCCCCGCCCAGGGCGGGGGAAGTTATTTGATGATTTCCCGTCTATAAAAAAAAAAAAACATGCCACGTGGTATGGCAATGCTGATTTTTTGGCACGAAAAAATCCAGCAATCTGGTCACGTGCCGAACAGTCGAGTCCAGGCAAGAGCCGACCAGTCACGTGGCCATGTCCCGAAAAACTAGATGAGCGTTCAGACCCCATGGAAAGAACCAAATTGTTTTTTTGCTAGTTGCATTTAATGAACATAATTGCATGCAATAATAGAGATAACTTTAGTGAACATTTAATTTCTAAATATTTCTAATTACAAAATTATTATCAAAGATTTATTAACGACTTCCGTCACAGCCACATCCACACCCGCTAACAGCTTGTACTTCGCCCCATCCCCACAGTACACTACAGAGTACATACATCGCCTGCAAACAACTTGTATTAGTTTCAATGCAATCTGAGTGTTCGATGCAATGCCGTTAAGTGCTGTTTGTAGCACAACTCGACAAAGAGCTGGACTCCGGTTACCAAGTATTTTGTAACTTAGAGGGATACGAGTTTAATTGTAATTGTTGGCCTGGAAGCAGTGGCCCTGGAGTTTGTTGCAGATGCTCGTTTGAGACACTGTTACCTAACTAGGAATTTCATAAGTCCTCGTCGGTCACCTATATTAAATTTGCACCTTTTCTACAGATAGTTTCTCTGTCTATCAGAATCAGTTATGGAGTTAAAGTTTTAAGCATATAAAGAAACGTTCACTAAGTACGATGAAGTATTGCTGGGTGATAGAACGATAAAATAATAATGCACGCGATCGATGCAAAAATGTATATTAACACCTTAACTTTATTTTATTTTTATTTTAGAAAGATAACAATCTTGTATCTAACCGAATGTAGCAAACCTTTGCAATCTATACTAATATTATAAAGCTGAAGAGTTTGTTTGTTTGTTCGCGCTAATCTCAGGAAATTATTCGATTTGAAAATTTCTTTTTGTGTTGGATAGCCCATTTATCGAGGAAGGTTATAGGCTATATAACATCACGCTACGACTAATTGGAGCGGAGCAATCAGTGAAAATGTGGAAAAAACGGGAGAAAAAAACTTTTTGAGGGCTTTCGTTGCGTGCGCTGCGTAAACGGTTAAAGTTACGCAAAAATAATGTATGAAAGAATTGTCCCTCTTAAAATATACTACAAAAAAATCCGCGGTAGTACATGTCTAACTTTTAAGGTTCACTCACTATAGCCATTTTTATGGCCAGTAAATTTCTTTTAAAATAATGTTTATTTGCGAAGAGGTTTTTAATGAACATAGAATAAAATAATGATTCTGCGTGACATTCCGTAGCTATACCTCAGAACAACAGATTATAGGCTAAATAGCATCGCGCTATGAGCCACGGGAACGGACCAGTAACCAAAAACCTAACGTAACGCGGGTGAAACCGCGGGGCACAGCTAGTCCACAATATGTCCACAATAATGACAAACATGGTTTTATGCGTACTATGAGCTTGCTTCGATATAAAGCCGGCTTTATACCATACAGACATGATGGACGCTGTAATTTCAAAGGAAAAATGATTTCCTAGAATCATAATTACTGTTCATACGGAAACACACACAGAACTCATATTCAGAGCGAGAGCACAATGAAATCATTATGAATACTTACAATGGACATGTGAGCATACCCTTCTCTACTTATGAATTAATATTATGAATATTACGATAATGTAGTGTGAATAAAATAATAATTCCTGGTTGCACGCCCCCCCCCCCCCCCTCACTCCGCCCCCTCTAGGCCCCGGCGGGCACATTGAATAACTTTATTTTTGTAACACACGGTGGATGCTGGTATTGTACTCGTGTTTACAAAGAATATTTTCCTTACACACGCCTCTCGGGAGGTAAAGAATATGTTCTAAATGGTTTCTTGTTGCTTCAATTATCTATTATTTATTCATTAATTGTGTTTGTAGGATGAGTATTCAATGTAATGTGCTTGTTTTACGTACGTTTTAAAAGTCTAAGTAAAGGCAATAGTGTAAGACACTATGACATATTTACCAGCCTACTACACACACACACGTGAAATTGTAACCGTTTGAGACAATAAAAAAACTTTTTTTTTTTACTTGGTTGCTCAAAAATTACTGATCCAATAAAGTCTAGTGAATTAATAGATTTGTTTTATTCCATTGCTTAATAACATTTTTTTATTGCCTTTTGAATCAAGCCTTCGATCCTACTAACTGCCTAATGAGAGCCTCCTTAGATTTTGATGGAAACTCTTGGTTATTAAGCCATTGGCTGACAACGGCACAATGATCGCCACCTCTCGGTGGTTCAGTACATTATTAACTGAATCAAGTATTTATAACTCCTAGCTTGTATTCCTCGCCTGCATGGCAATAAAGAAACACCTTTGCCCCAGCCTATTAAAGTTTGATTATTATTTAACCTACTTATGTACAAAAAAAATAATTGTAACACTGATCTTTTATCTTCTACCATGATTAATTGGTGCAAACAATATTTGAATAATATTGTTTTAAGAACCAGGAAGAGAATGGTTATGGCGCGATCAAAAACCAGATCGTCTCTCAGAAAGCCGTTCCGCAGCAACAAACATCAAATCATCTGTAATCAGACGTTGTAGCTGATACTTTGTTGTGGCGCACTCTCAAATTTATTAATTATAAGGAGCTCGGAGCAAAACCAGGCGGCCATTTGTTCAACAAATTATGTACATAAATTAGACATAATCGTCGTGCCGGCTGCGCTTCTCGTGACATAACCCCTAAATGTGGAATTTAAACGAAACATTTTATTTTTTTAGTACTACTATGTAGTTATGTAGTAGGGCTGTCGGGCTTTCGGCTTTAGCGGGGTATTCGCCGGGTATACTGCCACGGGTACTTATGTTTATTTGCTGCAACCACTTAATAAGAGAAGTTATTCTATTAGAATATGTTATGGAAATGTTCACCGGTTGTTATGTATTATGCAAAATAAGCAGTAAAATAAACTCAAAATTGAGTTTGGCAAAGTAGAGAAATAACTCTTTAGCTAGAGAGCTGCGAAATACTTACTAAAGACTATAGTCTGTAATTACAAATATTACAGGCCTATATTGCATAAAGCACAAGCATTGACCTATATAAACTACAAGACCAAGGTTTTCTGTTAAGAGGATCAAAAGCTTATGTTTCAATTTGCCAAATATTAATGTTACTGATTTCGTCCGCTTTTGCGATGTTCGATTGATAGACCATTTGCATATCGGCAAATACGCAGGTAGCTTCGGTAAATGATAAATCCGTTTGAGGCCGTAATTAACCCCGTTGATTATATATAAGCAACAGCTGCCAGTTAGGATTTGCGTCCGGTTAATACCAATAGGTTCGCCCCCTATAACATTTGAGCCAAACATACCGGCGTACTGTGGGTGTACATTGATACATCTCTGGCCTAAACCTTCGGGGAATATAAGCATTAAAAATATTTTAAAACACTACTTCATTTAAGTCTTTTATCAACTGTATAATACGGATGTACATATTTTCATTATCTTAAACTAAAAATTAATGATTAATTTGTCAAAAAAGTTACAACACCTTTCTAATAAAGCAGTAAATTAATAAAATGACAAATTGTCACGTTAGCGTACTCTAGTATAAAGTACATGGGTGTTACGGAAACGTTCAACTTTTGCGATAAAGTAGGTATAAACCACGTGCTAACCATGTAAAGTACAACACGTAATACTTCATCCTATTGTCTTAACCATATCTCGTAAAGCCACTCAATTCCAAAAACAATTAATAAGCAACAAATACCTAATTTAATATAATGTATGAAGACGGCTCGATGATAACAAACCCGGGTATCCCGGGTGTTCGCGTTACTCATTTTAATCGCTGCCGTCAGTCAAGACTGAAGACAGTAAATTTGGTGGGAACGTCAATTAGGCTTGATGTTGGTCGTTAAACCGATCGGCCATTAGACGGTTTCTGTTTGGGGAGGCTAACATTTTTTGGATGGCTCTAGTTGTGGGAAACTTGAGCGGAGCAAACAGTGAGATATCGCAACTTTTCGCTGCATTTAGCGTCAGTACTGGATAATGTATTTTTATGTATTTATTTGAGGGTTACTACCAAGTGACAATGACAATTCACATTATACTATAACATTTCCTTTTAATTTCTTAAAAAAAAAACCGTTGCCCCACACTGTCCCCGTTTTTCCTGTATCGTGGATGCGTTTACAAAAATATAAACTCAAATAAACAAACAGCCACACACCCGGAACAACTATCTGTACTGTAGGCTATACAAATATATTTATTCTGTGCGACTCACAGTGTAGAAGCCAATACTTTAGCCACTACGTGAACCGTGTCGTCAAACAACTTATACTCAATTACAGAATGTATTATGACTCATGATATCATATTATTATGTAAGATTTTATTAACTACTAAACAACAAAGGGATAGCCGATTTGATGTTAATCTAAAAGAAAACACTGATACGTCTCATGTGTTGTTGGCCATTAGTTTGCACAACAATGGTGTAAGGCAACAGAAATTAGTTTAACCGTACATTCGTCCGTCAGACAACCTCTAGTACAACACCTATATTTCTAAACGCCCTCAGCACGTCCTTCATTACCTACCTCTTACGCATAACATTCCAAATCTTATTTCAATATGCGATGAAACATATCTCGCACGCAGATGATCACAGTAACCGAGTTACCCGCGCCCCGGGACACGACAGACAATTCAATTTGAGACCTTTCTCTTAAACGAGCCAAAATCAAGATTTGATTTGGAAAGTCTCGGTGTTGAATAAAAAATGCTTAGCAATCCTTTCGGAGCTTACAATATTCCACACCTCGTGGTACGAACGACCGCTCAATGTTTCAGGGATACATACTTTTTGAACGCTGTTGTGAATTACGCAATATTATTATCTTTTTGTTGCTTCCTGGTTTATTAACCATGATTTTTAACCCCCGACGCAAAAAGAGGGGTGTTATAAGTTTGACGTGTCTGTCTGTCTGTCTGTCTGTGGCATCATAGCTCCCGAACGGATGAACCGATTTCAATTTAGTTTTTTTTTGTATGAAAGGTGACTTATGTGCGAGAGTTCTTAGACATGTTTGATGAAAATCGGTTGAGCCGTTTAAAAGTTATGGGTGTGAAAGTGGGGATGAAAAACTAAAAATGATTTGTCATGTGGGTTATTAGGAACCTATGTATTTACAGCTTAACAAAATCAACATTATAATAAGTATGTACCTATAAAAAGTATAAAATAAAAATTAAATTAAAAATTTAAAAAACCCCCGACTCAAAATCCTAAGTTCCCTTTAAAAAGTAAAAAAATAAAATACGTCGCGTTGCGGGACCGCTTGGGACGGTCGTACCCTAAATGCAACATCGGTCCCCCAACGCGACGTATTTTATTTTTTTACTTTTTAAAGGGAACTTAGGATTTTGAGTCGGGGGTTTTTTGACAGATTAAGGTGCAGCTTTAGAAAATAAATACAATTCTATAAGGTGTTATCCTTCTCAATTGCACAGTACTGTATTGCATTCACTTACCTATATACAAAGTCTTACTTTTAGCCGAAACATGTAGGTATTTTTTTACCTTTGATGACATTGTAAACTCAAACACAAATCATTTATTTCAAATAAACCATTAACAAGCATTTTTGAATCGTTAAGGAAATGTTGGAAAGTTGAAGCAAGTTGAGAAAAGTTGATTCCAGTTGCTGGTTCCAAACAGTAGGTTCTTATGGAGCAGAACAAGCAAGAAACTCCACAGATACTCTTTTTTAAGGTTTTTCAAGAAGAAAGTCTGACACAATCTACATAATATATAAGGATATGTTTGCAGCCTCAGCATACTCAGTACGCTTCATAACCAAAGAACTGCATACAGGTTCCGTGTTTTGAAATGCAAGTGTGATTGTTTTTATTTAAATGTTTAAAAACGAAGGAAATTCACAGAAAATCTTATTCACGCGACACAAGTTTTTCGCTCTGGTTCTTAGCGCGACTGCTAAGCTAGAGGTGTTGGGTGCGATTTTCAGGTCAAGCAAAAAGAGTCATTGGGCTTTTCCATTAAATTCTCAGTAGCAGCTCGGAGTTAGTATTTGTGGTCAGTTAATGGCAATACGCTCACCCCCTATTACGTGGGACCTACACATACCAGCGAATGTAGGAATGCATCGGTACACCTCTGCCTAACCCTTTGGGGAATACCGGCGTGATGGTATTATGAAGTTTTGTTCTCAGTGAAGATGGCCAGTGATAATAGCCCTTGAATCTTCTTCAAGTTATTCCATAACAGAGGAAACATAGCAGGCTATTATCAGAAATTGCCTCAATATTGGAAGCAGCGTCGTTGAGGGCAATGTATCGGAAATGTGCAGTAATCTGCGTCAAATTGTTGGTGCGCAACCAACTTTGAACTGAGCGAAGATGTTACGTGAAATTGTAGATTCAACGATAAGATCGATGGTGGAAAGTATTCTTTTAATTTGGAAAAATGTTAAGTTACGCCTTTTAATAGGTTTTGTCATAAAATATGTGTTATAGTTTATGATAATACATAAAAAATATACCTCAAAGTGACATAAAAAAAAAGATTGACCTTATTTTAATCTATCAAAGCCTCTCCCTTTTGATACTTCAAAAAAAAAAAGGGCACAATTTTTTATCAGTTGTAAATGTCATGAAATGGAGGCACTTTTGAACGTCATATATAAGGAAATAGAATTTATTTCATCTAGTTGGCCTTTTCAAAATCTAGTATCATATGGAAAATAATGGGAACTCCATACTTACTCTATTAAAATAAATGTTTGACAATATTTTGTAAACAAGGTCATACAGGATTACGCGTGAATACATTGCATAAAAACTACTATATTATATAGTAGTGTTATAATTATTATGTGCAAAGTATATAGTTGACATAATATATCAAATCATACCAATTAACAGACAATAGGAAAATCCCCTAATTGACTACCAGTACAGCAGTCAATAAGGTCGGGATTGGCGTGAAGGGTGTCAGAGGCCAGCGCAAGTAATTAAGTGCGGGCGGTGACTCGACACAACACTATTAAAAACTTCCTCTGACGACGCAGTCAGTCTCCGAAACCTACGACTCTTCCATCATAGTCTGCAATTTCAGCTAAAATTTGGGCTTCTAACTTGAATAACGGGTTTGATCATTGTTGGGACGAGATGTAATACAAATATTACGTTGAACTACCAATAAATTACCTATTCCAATGGCAAGCATCGTCATATCTGCCAGGACAACACGTATAGGTTTTAGTCAGTAACAGTCTGACACTCCCTTTCGCTTCGCCCAGGATAAAAGAAGTCATTTGATGATTTCTCATCCTTAAAATATTTCGTCAAGTGTCACAAGCACAGGCAACGTCTAGTTTGTGGAGAACTGTTTTTACGAGAAATGCAGGCCGATAAATATTACCAAATTTGTATATTATGTTAACCTAAATATAAGGAAAGGAAATGTTGTAATAACAGTTAATAAACTTTATTTTACTAACAAAGTTAGAATTATCGGTGAGCTGAAAACACAAGCCGTAAAGATTTCAAATAAATAATTATAATCAACTAAGCTACGGTACTTACCAAAACTGGTCGACGTGACAAGCAGCCATGCATCCAAACAGCCTGGATACTCACAATAAATCACTTCACACTTACATTTTAATTCACTTTAGCACAACGCACTACACAAATCACTTACACATATCACTCGCGGATTATTGTTAGAAGTTAGTAACACATGGTAACACGCAAGACTGCGGGTGAGCGCAACCAAAACTTGGTGCCAGAGAACTCGTCCACCTACACGTCACGTGGAAAGTGCACTAAACAGTAGAAATTATTGTTGGGTATAAACTCAAATCACAAGAATATTGAACTACCCTCCCACTTAATTATAAATCCATAGGTTTTTTTTTGTGTAATGTGGGTAGGTACTTTTTTAGTCACAATTCTTTTTTCGAATTTTTTGATCTGTGGTACGTCCTTTGAGTGATGTTCGTGATTTATTTAGAGTTTCGGCTTTTCAGATTTTTATTTGATAGACCGAGAGATAGTAGATGTTTACACAATCATCCCTTATTTTATTTATCGCTCGTACATGCACGCAGTTCTAATGGCGCCTGTGTCACAAAAACGCTAGAATTTCATTAAGAGTTTAAAAGACTTGCCGACGATAATTTCCAATTAGGATTTAAACGATATTTTTATTAAACTATTTACTTTCTTGTACAGCGTCTCTAAGACCTTGTAGTCCATTCAACAATTTTATAAAACGGGAAGAATGAACTTATCATATATTTTTTTGTGAAAATTGTTGTAAATTTTTTAGTTCGTTTAAATTCATAATAAGGTTATATCGAAGTTTTAGTAAGTTATATATGACTTAATTTTGTATGAAATATTTAATATTTTAATTTCGAGTGTTGTACATTTGACTGTTTCCAACATCTTGTAGACCTATTGCCAAGAGCCTTGAAGGCGCGTTAGATGTTACTTTTTCAGGTGGAACACGAGAAAAAATTAGATTCTTTGTAAAAAAAGCTTACCCATCTTTTCAGTAAATTATCATGGATTGTTTGCTTCAGTGTTTTACTTTCATATTTTCCAATTTTCATGAACTCAAAGGGAAAGCTACGTCTCGTTCAAGTCACGGTCCTCTCAAGTAAACCTAACACAATTGTTCATTTCAGAGAAATCTTTTGTCCATTGTATACACCAAACCACATTTACAGTCCCAGCGATTTGCAACTCACTTAAGGTAGAATGCAGCATTGAGCGTCCGAAGAAAACGCCTTAAGCGCTCAGCTCAAGTGATTCCCTTGCGTGCAGTTTGGCAAGCCGCCAAGCGCGCCACTTCACTGCTCGGCCCTGCAAACTGTTTGCAGTGTGACACACTTAAATAAAACAGTGATTTAAATAAAAAAATGTCGTGTTTAAAATGCAGGGCATGATGAGGTTCTGTCAAGAAGTATCTCATGCACTCAGCGAGCGCCCCCCGAGCGTGTCGTTTGGCAAAGCGCCACGACATCGCCACTTTATGGTCAAGGAGAATGGGCGCCAGTTTTGCGTATAGTACTTATGTAAAGTGGGATACGGATAGCCAATTTTGAATAAATCGAGTTCCGAACATAACCCATAATACTAGAGGCTATTATTACGTAACCTTGTCGTTGTCTTACTGCGGGATATGGCCCTCTAGTCAGATAGAGAAGAAACGAATATTGATTGATTATTCAAGTGGTTACTCATGTGTTTATATATTTCGCATAGGTTATGTTCAGTAGTATACAGAATTACCTCAACGATAATGAACTTGATAATTTAATATCAGTACAAGCCAACTTCATCACGATCCTGATGCTAAGACTACCCTTCACAAAGACTTGTAATACAACAACAAAAAAGCCGCGAAACCTTCAAAACTACTTCACAAAGTCGTGGCACAAGTTTGGGAGCCAATCTCCCGGCCGTCCGAACTCTAAACATCGCTCAGTGGAGTCAATAAGTTTTTTAATGCCCTCTCGCCTCGCTGATTACTTGTTAATCGATACTCTAGTAATTTGTGTTTAGTAAGCGAACTTCACTTCACTTTTTATAAGGAAATTGAGAATGTTGAAAAAGTGTAAACGGTTTCTTTGGTGAGGTAGCTAATTAATGGTGTGGTGTTGAAACAACATCTTGCAACACTGTTTAGGTAGACTGAGTTTTCATAGTACTAGATTGATATTGTCCATTTCCATTTATTTATTTATTTGTGTTTCACATTTTTTTTGCTAAAGTAACATTTTATTAAAACCTCACACTTTTTGGAAAAGTAATTTGCGTAAAAACAAACTTAATGTAAATATTAGATAAAGGAGCATCTCTGGGACTCATTCAGAATTATAACATTTCCCGGAAACATCTGCGGAGGCTAGCCGAGTGTGGCCGAGTGTAGCCGAGGTTGGCCGAGTCAACCAATTTGTAAAATAGACAGAAAAGTAATTTCTTTCAAGAATTCTATTAAAAATTAACGTTAAAAGCCTGTCAAATAATGTTAAAAACGCTCCCAGCGTACAATTGTCAGAAAAATTATATCTTTTGAAGGAAAGTGTATGTTTTAAAACAAAGTAATCTAAACTTCGTTGGCAATTGGAGGAATCCCAATTGGAACTGAGTGTAGCAAATAGACGAAGGAATTGTAAATTGAGTATTGTTACGTCAAGATCGTACATTTAAATAGTTTATAAGTTGTCTGTACAAAAGAATGAGTTTTGAAGACTTTTTAAGATTTGATACTAAGTACTAGGTGACATTGTTCTGAGTTTGTGTAGTAAATTGTGACTAACTAAATAATTTGATGCTGAAGAATCAGGATGAATTTTACCAAAATTAACACCTAGGATATACCTTATGTAATGACACACAGCATAACAAACCATCACGCCTGTATTCCCCGAAAGATTAGGCAGATGCCTATCAATGTAAACCCACAGTTCGCCGGTAAGTTTAGGTCCCATGTAATAAAGGGGGAGCCGGTCGCAAGTCTTAACTCCGAGCTGTAACTGAGAATTTCATAGGAAAACTCAATAACACTTTGCTCGACCTGGTAATCGAACCCAAAACCTCTCCGGTAGCAGTCGCGCTTAGGAATACTAGGCTAACAACGCATTACACATATTATTTACAACGCAATACACATTTTATCGTATTTCAAATATTATGCTTGTTATAAAAAATATTAAAAGTGCAGATTCAGGTAACGCAAGGACAATGCAGTTGCATCAGAAAGTATTCCCCCTGTACAGTGTCACGCTATTTAAACTTCGTTCTTCAATGTTCACGACACCAATAACTCAGAAACGTCAGACCTCATAAAACGCTAAAGTAAGAACTTATTAATTTTCACCCACTTTACATGAGTTTATAATGAAGAGACGCTTGCTACTTTATGTTAATTAAAAGTTAGCGTTATTTCAATTTATTCTCATCAACTGTATCAAACGGATTAACAGATTTAGAGCAGAAGGAAGTTCCTAATCTATCTAAAAATACACGAATAATATATTGACACAAAATTAAATACTCACTGCAGGGCAAAGGCCTCTCATACAGTGAATTGATCACCACGCTTGCTCAAGGCATATTGGCCATTTTTGTACTATTTATGTATAAGATTTGAAAGGAATCTCTTTTAAATGTTTTTATTTTAATTTCTACTTTGGTATTTTTTACACCTATATTTAGATAATATTTTTTTCTGAGTTTTCCAATATTAGATGTTAAAATTTATCACAGTCCAACATCTGTTGCCGACAGTGATATCCCGTAATTAAATCGCAAAACCGTCAATCGGTGACGCGAAAATCCAATTGCCCGTCAGTTTAATAATATTAATATCTGGTGAACGAAAATCAGTTCGATAAACTTCCTCTAATAACTTCCACAACATAATGGCCTGCGTACTGAATGCAATGAAAACTACTTTTGAAGAAAAATATGTTTAGATGACCGACATTATTTTGGTTCTGCATTTATCAGTAGAAACATATAAATGGACTTAAAGCTATATATTTTTCTTTTGCTCTTATACTTTGTTTTGCACTGGTTAAAAAGGCTAGTTGTAAGTTTTAAGAATATAATAAAAAAGGGTTTTTGCTTGCTTGATGATCTACTGCCCGATGCTCTTCTGTCTATTTCATTAACCCGCGAAAAGCAAAGATGTTGTCTGTCCTTCATGAGCAACCAATGTTCTAGCACTACCGCTGATAACTAAAACTAACACGAAACAAACAAAAAAATACTTTAACAGATCATTTTAATATGATAAGAACTCAATGAAGCCTAAATTAACACCCATTTAACCCAATTTAAAATAACAATGCACACCATTCTTCTATCCCAACCTCATAAATATCTTGCCAAAATCCTCACATCATCAAATTACGTAGAAAACGTAGCGTCAGTTTAATTGAACTCGGTAGCTGTCAGCTGTGAGCTCTCGAGCACAATTTATAGCTCCCTAGACCCGCGGCGTGACGGACCGGAGTGCAGCGCGGATGCTGCTCGGCATTTCACGCACGTACAGATTATGATGTGAGATTGTACTGCAATTGGGTAATAATGCCGCGCTTTGGCTGTATTGCTTGTGTTTAATTGTTGACCTGGTTTTAAATTGTACTAAAAATAATTTATTTATTTGGTATTTTATAGAGATGGAACTACTGCAACCTCAAAAGGGCTCCTTAGTCTCGTTTTTAGAAGTCGTTTTTTGCCAGTTTTTATGTCTTTTTTTGGAAATATAAAAATGAAGCCTCCATCGTGGCTCAATTCATGATTTCATAAGAATTTATATTAAAAGCTTTATTTGTAGGCAGTATAAATTAGTACTTCATTGTATCGTAAAAAACAAGCGCTTCGTGAAAGTTATAGAATAAATTAATGTTACACATTGTGCGTATAATTTTAAATACAATGAAATTGACTAATCAATGTAATATACGTTTTCTTCAATGTAAATAAAGATCTACTTCAACCTCTGACAAAAGATTCAATATAACCCATCCTCTGACCTTGGAACCCGACCTAATAACAACCATTACAATACAATTACCCGCTCACACAAGTACCATACACGAATAAATACGATCCATTTATTACTCCCAAATTATCATTTATCGATACACAAGCCTCCTTACACAAACAGACGAACAACGTGATTCACTAAATCTAATTTCCATTCTATTGTGCGTGCGATACAATTCAATCACCTGATTGGCTGGTTCCCTCTACCCGTCTCTCTCTAACATTCGAGTGATAAAGGGATGGGAATAGGAATCTTTAGTCAACAAGAGCATCTTGACGTTTACATTGTTATCAAGTCGCAGTGGATCACTTAATACAGATTAAATGTGAAATACATTTAGATCGCAGTGCTTTGTTAGTGAAATATGTCGGCGCGGATTGTGTTCCTAACTTGTTATTGTAAGTGATGAAAACTTGAACGGAGTTAGTTTTAGAGTGGTTGCACTAATCATTAGTAATGTTGAGGTGTTTGGTTATATTTAATTTAGTTCAGATGTTCAACTTAAAGCTCAACAGTACTTAATGATTTAGTATTATTTGAGTGCGGATAATCTGATTTAGTCAAAAAATAAGGAAGTTCCACATTAAGCCGGTGGGGTCCGACCGCTCCTCTTGTATTTCAAGACATCGCCAAGTGGCTGGTTGAATCTTCATGTGACCAAAAGGCTGTTCTTTTCTTGGGTCATAGAATTAGCATTGTCATACAACGTGGCGATTCTGCCAGCCTTTTGAGAACTATAGCCCCATTCACAGCAATGAGCTATGATATTCCTCCTTTTTATTTAAATTAATTGTACATACTTTGTAATTTTATTATTAATTATTTTTTACAAGTCTTGTGTTCCCGCTAATTATTACTTTAGAAGTTGTATAAACAAAAAAGAAACATTTAAAGAATGTTCATATATATTTTATTTACTGTTTTACGTGCCCAAATCACGACGCTAATGGTCTGATTTGCACTTTAGTAGGCTCTGAATAAGTGATAACAACATGTCTTCACACGAGAGGATACATTGACTATGTACTTAACGGTAATGTATCTGTCAAAAGACTTAATATCTGAGAATGTAAACATCAAAAATGTATAACTTATAAAGAATCGGGTACATGACACCACTAATCAATTGACACACTTTTTATGAGCTGTCAAAACGCGATTCCCCCGATTTTGTATGACAATATTAAACTATGACATCAGTTTTTTGACAGCTCAATTCACTGTCTATTTATTAATTTCAAAGCAATAAAAAATCTAATTTTATAGTTATTTTAAAATTAAACAGGTATTCAGGGGTAAAATAAAGTGTTTTTTTTAAGAAAAGTTGTGTCTAGGAATCTTTGTTTAATGGTGTATACTACCCAATTTATGAAGAACGTCAAACCGCTTGTCTTTCCACCATCCATTTCCGATGTTTGTTCATTTTACTCACACGTCCTAGGAGCCATGTATTGGGAACTGTTGTCCAGTATCGCAGGTAAGAATTCAGCGCTGTACCCGAGTCGATTAATTCCCGCTGCACAGCGAGCGATAGCTGTCCCCGCTTGAGCACGTCGCGACGACTTCAGCGAGACAGTTCTGGAGTACAAGTGTGAGCTGATGGCGAGTACTTGGACCGAAGTACTTTACACTGTAAGCATAAAGGCAGCATCAGTAAGAAGGAGTTGGGGACAAGTTGGCATTAAAGGGAATAGTCTCCACTCCTGAGTTTTTCAGCTAATCATTCAGAATACCATTTTTTCTCTTCTTTTTAAGCTTTGACCAGAACATGGACAGAGTTATAGTGGCCTCACAAAGGATTTTATAGTGCAGTTGTTGGTGAATGTCGTAGATATAGTGTCGATAGTATCTGACACTTGAAGATGGGGTGTCGTGAGTGTTAAACATTTGAGGATGGAGTATCAGACACCTAGAGGCGTAGTGTCGATGGAAGTCAAGATGGAATGTAGTGATTTTCAGATACTAAGAGTTCGAGTGGCGCTAGTAGGAGACAGACATCTTTCATTTCAAGAACAGGATAAAAACACAACATGATAATAATTTAGTACTGACAAAGCCAATTTCTTTTCCTCTTCACTTGTACCGCAGTAAAACTGTAATCAATTTACCCAGCGCGAGCGCAGCGCAACTAAATCGATTACGTCGGCGACTGTTTGTCCGGTAATGGAGCTATCCGTGACGTCGCTCAGTGATTCGTCTTTGTCTTTCATTTGCTTTTGTTTCAAAACAAAATAATACGAAGAAAAGCTAGTTGTGACTTGTGTGCTTTTGAATGTGTCGACTGATGCGCTTCTTGAATGCTTGGTTGCGGGAATAAGACATGGCATGACTGTATTTATTTATTTATTTGAACTGTATGCAACAAAAACGGACAAAAGTGGAGTTAACGTCTTAGGCATTATCTACCAGGCAACCAAAGGTGTGAAGAGATAACAACCAATGTATCCAAAAAAGTAAAGCAGTAAGTTTGGCTTAAAGAATTGTATTAAATGATTAACCTTGAAAAGTAACGTGAAAAAAGGCCCACACACACAGATCCACCGTGTTTGTTTCCTTCAAAACGCCTTAAAAAGCATGCACTCTCTCTGCTTTCTCTCTATAGACCGCAAAGGAACATGATAATAATGTTGTTATGTACCGTATGTGGTTTTTTTTTGCTGTTGGAGAAGATCAGTTGATTTGGTAAGTAGAGAAATAATTATTTTTTGATTTGTTCAGAGATCTCTAGACATTTCGTAGATGTGTGTAAATAATGTGAAATTGGTCGCTATAATAATAACAATAACACTCTTTTAAATGTTATCCATATTTTATTTTGTAGGTATTCCTATAACAAGACGGATGAATACTCAGCTAGTACCTACGAGCACAATCAGTTTTGGAATCTGTTCCATTTGTTATGCGATGGGTAAACATCGTCCGGTATTTGTTACTTTATCGATACATTTGTCTTTCTATAACTTCCATCTCAAGTCCAATAATATCTGACTTATTGGTCAGAGAGGTCATTCGAGGTCACCGAACTTCGTTTCAGACAGATTGCTACTTGAGCACAAAATTATTATCAGCCATTGGAAACGTCAACTATAACCGAATTCATGACTATGACCATTCAACATCTCTATTGTAACAAGCCATTCTCAACCTTATTGCTTCCGAATAGAACTACAATAAAACCAGATGCCTCTCTTGAAGTATCGCTTCATTTTTGCATGTAACGTGTAAAAAAAACTGAACATCTCACCCCAGACGACCCTTAAGCCTTTTCCCGTTACCGTTACTATCATCCAGCTATAACCAACATTATCTACTTGTAGTTTGTAATACTGAACCTTATATCTTGCACAGATAGTAGAGAATCGGATGCAGTGAACTGCAAAAATAAATTGGTCATGCTGACCGCACGAACAAAGTTATCGTTGCACATCATACAAGTCTTGTCTCTTTACAATAAGGTTCAAAGTATTGGTCAACAGCTCCAGAAGCATTTGAAAGTATTTGGCCTCACGCCAGCGCGTCAATAGACCGTAGTGGCAGGAGTGACGTCTCGCGGTCGTTACAGTGTGTTTACACCGCAGTTACCGCCGTTTGCGCGTATAATGTGCTCTTGAAGCTACCAGTAAGTGGCTTAAAACCTTAAACTGAACAGATCTCGACATGTATTGGGGATTACAGCCCCAAATTTCGCGCATCGTTTAGCAGAATTGCTAAACTTTCTTTTTATGTGATGGTTTGGCAAACACGCCAACGAGCTTTGTATAGACAGTCACATACTGTACCAAGATGGTTGCCGATATGTACAGTAAAAATGTTCCATGTTCCGATCATCTCATATTAACTAGACGATAATAAAAAAGTGACTAAGTCGGTAGCCTAGTGGTCCTAAGCGCCACGGCCAAGCTAAAGGTTCGATTACTAGGTCGAGCTAAAAGTGTTATTATGTTTTTCTAAGAAATTCTCAGTAGCAGTTCGGAGTTAGGATGTGTGCACGGTTAATGGCAATAGGCTCGCCCCCTATTACATAGGAGCTAAACATACCGGCAGACTGCGTGTGTACATTGGTACACCTCTGCCTAACCCTTCGAAGAATACAAGTGTGGTAGTATATACAAAAATAAGTGTGGTGGTAGTATTTCTGTCTACAAGCGCTTTCTCAAGGAGCTCTATCAATGCTACTGGAACTGGAACAACTGATCCGATTGAATTTGAAACTGAGTTAAGATATCTTGCAGTTGCGCCGTTTATTGCAAATAGTTTATCTTCGTCTACTTCGTGATCGATCGCAGCTGTCGCCGCTGTTTGCGTTTTGGCTTAATGTTTCCATTGGCTACGTTTTCAGGGCATTCATTAGTTCTGTTTTCTGTTTGATGTTTATACTAATGTACTCAGAAATTATTTGGTCAGCAGATTAGCTGTACTTAATATTATAAAGAGGAAATATATCTTTGTTTGGAACAAATAGACTCCCAAACTTCCGGACCAATTTAATAATATTTTCACCATGAGATAGCTACATTAGTCCTGAGTAAAATAGGCTATATAGCATCACGCTACGACCTACAAGAGCAGAGCAGAATCCAAAAACATAACCTAACGCGGGTGAAAAAAGCCATGCAGACGAAGTCGCGGACAGATCGCTAGTCTCATATAAACATCAAACATCCACTATTTCAACTACATATTCAATCTTTGTAGATTCAGAAATACTGAAGCTAGCTGGCTTAACTAGAAATGTGAACCCCGTTTTGTAATTTGAATTGAAGTTGTCACTTCCTTTACATTCACTATTTCGAAATTTCCTTTGTGGTTTATCTTAGTTTCCTTGAGAATAAACCACCCAACCCCATGTTATTTCACATCATATAATTTCCTTTCCATTTCTGTAGAACCTGAAAAAGTACAACTTACACTATTAACAAAGAAAGTTCATTTAAATATGTAAGCGTATCGAAATTGTTCGCAGTCCGATACGTTGCGAATTCATAGGTACTCTCATTGTGTACGCCACTCGTAAACCTGCTTTACTGCCTACCCCCGATACCTTCACGCCTTCTAATAGCCTAGGTATTGGTATGGCAGACACACTGGGTACTTATTTGTGAAAAATATTGTATTTTTGGCATATAATGTATTGTATTTTAGATTTTTATGGTTTGTCAATTGGGTGATAGACACCATTAGGTATCTAATAAAATATAAGACACAATTTTTTTAAATAAAATAAAAAACACTTTATCTTAATCATGATGATCAATTTTAAAATTTTGTAAAAATAGAATTAAATTGCTTTAAAAATCAATAAAATATGTTATTTGCGTAGGCAATTAAGTGACGTCACAGTTTGCTATTGCCATACAAAACCAATGGTCGAAACATGTTTTGACAGCTCATTAAAAGTATGTCAATTGATTGTATCCATAAACAGGTATTTAATTATATTATACCAATTCACGTAGCTGCTAAGCTTTTCTCAGACATCTTAGCTACTAAATTGTAATCCTTGTGATACCACTTGAAGTCAACACTGGGGCTTTTCCAATCATTTTAGTAGTGTTAATTTATTTTGTTACTTTTCTATTACTTGTTAAAGGTTTGATTTATTTATCACACCTTAGATTACGGCAATGATACTTTCACATAACATACCATCACGACTTTATTCCTTAAAGAGTTAGTCAGCGGTGTACCAATATACACCCACAATCCGCTGGAATGTTTAGGTCCCATGTAGTAGGGAGGCGACCCTATTAATCCTATCCTATGCTTACCATTAACCGGGCACACATCCAAATTCCGAGCTGCTACTGAAAATTTCATAGAAGAACCCAATAACACTTTGTTCGACCTGGGAGTCGAACCCAAGACCTCTAGGCTAACGAGGTAGTGATCGTTACAAAACTAAAAAAACCTTTAAAATATTAACACATTCCCATTTCTCTCCATCTCTCAGTGTACCAATATCCTATAGGCAGTAGGTAGTTACCGGCGCGCGGTTTTTACGCCTTCCACTGAATATTTAATCGAGATGAAGTGATAAAAAAATGTAGGCTCCAGGATTGGGATGCCTTACCCGAGCAACGCCGGCCTAAGTAGCTAAGATCCTACTCAATAATGGAATAGTTTTCTTGTTAGTCTTAATTGTTGTTTGGAAGCGGAGTGTGTAGTTTATGTTGTATCGTGTGATTCCCACAACTGGAACTTGTTATCTGAATTGTTGAGATAGTGAAAACTTTGCTGTCACGTTCTTATTGTTATACACTATCACTGAGTTTGTGTACTGCTCATGTTACTATAATTTTACAGTGTACCAATTCTTGATAGTCCAGAATTTATCTTCAGATCGGACATGAGATTGAGAAATAAGTAAAACCATTTCAATGTGACTAAGGTAAGTACCTACTAGCCCATCGCGTATGATTTTCGGCTCCGTAACAAAAGACCAACATTTAAAACTAAGAATAAGTGGTAATTTCATTCTTAACCCTATTTCATAATATTTATCGTCATTTTAAATAAGATGAGTACTATAATAAGTGCTCAAAGCAAATACCACTCAATATTTAACTGCTAATTCGTAGTAAGCCTTTCTAAATGTACGGTGGTGTTTCTACACAATAAAATATTTAAACATCGTATCGGTTGCTTGCGAAGAGTTCGTGTAGTGGCAACAAAATACTGAGTAAATTTAATCACGTACTTATTGTAAATCTTTAATTCAAGGTAATGTTTTTAGGAATTGTATTTTATTTCTTTTCAATTGGCGTTTGTTGCATAATAATGTTCTGGTGCTGCTATAAAATATTCTAAAGAATTAGGCTTCATATTTTGGATTTTCTATAATTATTGTAAGTCAATAGGACAAATAGCAGCGTACTGTCCATTAGGGGGCAATACTGCTAACTTTTAGGAACGATCGCAATCTAATCTCAGTCTGAATTTGCTAATTTAATTAAATTTTTAACCGACTTCAAAAAAGCAGGAGGTTCTCAATTCGTCTGTATGTATAATATTTTTTTTTTGACATTTATTATCGCTGAAATGAGATTGTAACTAGATTTTAAATGTTTTTTGTCAACCATCTGTTCATAGACATATCTAGTAAGTTTTGAGATTTTTATTTAAATAAATATTGAAAAATTATTTTAAAGAGATACGGTGTTCTCGTAAAATTGAACTCTATATTCACTTCTCGCATTCCTTGAAACTAGTATCAATTTCTCGCGTCCCCGTACACTTGTACATACAGTGTTATTTCGTTATCGAGTCGCTGATCAGATTGCCGACGGTACTGGAACGAGCGGATTGTTCGATTCCATCGACAAATACTACAGTCGAGAGCTATTTTTGCACCTTATTTCTTTGAATTTTTCTTTCAGATTGATGTTGCTTGCTGAAATTTATTTAGCTTATATTTAATAACGCGTACTGGGCTTCAATTAGTATTATGTAGCCATTTATAAAAATGAACTGAACATTTATTAAATGAACATTTTATTGTAAATGACACAAAACATGTTGAAATCATTACGTCGGGTGGTGATAATATAAAATGCCTACCATCTTTGAATAGTTAATTCTCAGCAGATTGCGATTATGTTCACCAGACTGTGTTGTTTCAGAGAATTTTAATATAATACTCTCGTCTAAAACATTGTAGCAGCAGGCAAATAGCTAATTTAGAGCAGACATTCTTTCAGCCGCGCCTTCCATCCGTCGCGTTCTAAGAAACTAGTGAAAATAACGAAACACGTTTGTATTACAGTCCTTAAATACATTGAAACGATTCTCAAAAACCTTCCACCTTTTACTAAATTACATTTAATAAGTACTAGGT
The DNA here is from genome assembly GCA_932526535.1 of Caradrina clavipalpis. NCBI lineage: Eukaryota > Metazoa > Arthropoda > Insecta > Lepidoptera > Noctuidae > Caradrina > Caradrina clavipalpis. The sequence goes on along the minus strand of OW052096.1, from coordinate 16,700,625 downwards.
TGTCATGAATTCAAGCAGCACTTCGCAGACTCATTCAATTTCTTTACATTCGTGCTTGCAAATGAAATTCGTACGAGTATAACACAATTTTATATTCGTAATGTTATGTGAGCTGTAACATTTTAACTAAATCGTGTAGTTCAAGTCTTGGAACGTACAATTGCAGTTTTCAAGAGCGCTTTTACGCTGGAAAACAATTTCCCCTTTATATTTGTGAGATTTCAGCTTAGAATGTTGTTCACCGCCATGACAGTTTGTTGTAATTAATTTCTTGTTCTGTTTTGCATAGTTCGTTTGCTTGTGTTGTTTAATTTACACTTATGATGTTGAATGTGTTCGTTTTGGAATATTTTGGAAGATTTGAAACAATGAAGTTTAAACGTAATGTTCTCTCTAATATAGGGTAATAGAATAGTAGGGATTGGAAGGCACTTTTATTTATTTTTTCAGGATCAGCACTAAAATCTGAATTGCCAGCATTCCCTTGACTCCATCACGAACGGCGGCACTCAATAAATAGCTGCCGAAACTCCAAGCGATGATTTATATCATCTCTCAGCTGAGTTATAGCGTCGCATCGCGCTCAACTTTCTTCGTTAGGTACGTCTCGCTCGCAAATTTGTTCCTCCCCTAACGAGTTTGGTGTCTTACTTTCTTTTAGTACAGTAGGTTACGGAAATGGGTACCTACGTGGGGATGGAATCTTACGTGTGTGACGCGGAGGGGGCGAAATGAGCTGTAATTAGTGTCAGTCGGGATTGCTGCTTGGAACAGATGGAAGCATATGTAACAATTCTGTAATGTCAGAAGAAAAACATTCGTTCATTAATTTATTCATGGTTATTGAAAAAAAGTCTGCTGTGCATTTTTAGGTTTCCGTACTCCGAAAGGAAATAAAAAGCTCTTGTTAAACCCGGCTTTGATTCTCGCGACAACCAATTCTGACATTCTTAACCCTTAACTGACTCGACCCAGACTCATACATATTATCCAGTTGTTTCCATTTAGAGTTCGAATGTATTCTTACCTAATTAGGTACTGTATATCATTATTATTTCAACAAACACAAAACAACAAATACACAAATATCACCAGTTCCATCAGCTATCATTTATCATTCCTAATCCCCAGCAACATAAAATCGAGATAGTGTGTCAGTATTTATGGTAATAGCGCCATGTCTGCCCACCCCCGGCTATAAAGCACCGTGAAGAGTGGCCAGCGTGAACCGCGGGTTACGTGTTAGGGGACTTGTACATGCACTTGCGATAGCATTGTGGGGACAACATGTTGTTAGTCATATTTTAGTGGCTATTTACTTCCTTTTTTATATCTATATTATGAGATTTTTTGTTTGTCTAAATGCGCTAATATCTAGAACGACCAGATGGATTTAAAACATATTTTGTTGTATGAGATAGCCACATTCACAGTATTTTCTATAATAACATTATGCTACTACACACGAGAGAGGGGCAGTGGCCAAAAACGTAACCAAACATGGGTGAATCCGCGGTATAGTTAGTTGTAGTATAAAAATCAATGCGTCTTTAGAAGTTGTTAAGTCAGTAATGAGGAAGGAATACCACTTATTTACGAGTCATTAAAAGAGCATCAAACTAAGGACTCTTTCCATGCAGTTGGTACATAGTAGACTCTATTCACATAGACGGGAAATATATCGGAAACGTGTCACCAGCTTTATTGCACTTTTTACACCGACACCACTTCACGACACCATAAAATATTTATATTTTATAGCTACTAATAAAATATTTACGCCGGTTCCTGATACTCGAACCTACCTGACGAATAAACAGAAATATCTCTTTTCTAATTCAACATTCCCTTTTATATAAAAATTCTCTCGGAACCGTATAAAATTGTGTTTAAAGGTTACAATTTTACCGTATCCTGTCTGTTTACGGAGTGTCGTAAATTTTTATTTGAGCACTTTTTATATTTTGCGTAGGTATACGACTCTTTGGTTTTTGAAGTAGAATAAAAAAATAGTATCAGGTTGTTACTTTTTAGTATAATGTGTGACTTTGCAAATGTTTGAATACTTATTAAATACATATTCTGCAACTTTTTCCTCAGATACAAACGAGTAATTTTTTGAATAGCTCTAAACAAGCTTTCTTTTTTTGCTACATATTTACTGAATTTCTCAATAAAATAATATAACGTTGATATAATAAAAATAATAATAATAAGTTTTATTTCTTGATGGGCCAATAAGCCAATGGTGTAGAGCTATCCAAAGAAAGTTAACCTTCTGTTTACACAAGTACATTTTAACGTGATTGCAAGGTCAACTTAAATTGAATATTGCTAGTATAATGGCAACCATTTGAAATCAAAATTGCCGATGATCTAGACGAAAAAATATGAACGTAGTTAAAACAACGCACAGCAGAACATATTGACATTGACCAAATGTTTCTCAAGGACCATTTACAACTTATTAATTAGATTTCTATAAAACTACAAATTCTGGCGCATAAATCTGTGAAAAAAGTTAAATACATATCGGTTTCAGTTCCCGACAAGCTCGAAGGCGCTGCAAACTTTAAGAAATGCTGTCAAAACTTATAAAAGTCTGCCAAGCGACGGAAGTTGAGAAAAATCTGTGTCGGGCGTCGATTTAATAAATATATTCTTCCTATGAAAAATTGTGCATAGCGACGAATCTCGAGATGGTAGAAACAAGAAATTGTATTATTCTGGGGATATGAAATAGCTAAGAAGATACATGAAAACTGCATTCAGTGTGGTCCCACACAAGCCTTAAAATTATGTAATTTGACTTCAAATTTTAGTAGAGCAAACTTTATAACTAGAGCAAAGAAAATAAATTGAATAACTTTTATAAAAAAGACTTACTTCAGTTATCACTAATGAATGAGCGTCTAGGTTTTTTTAAGTACATTGTAGAGTAAATCGGTTTCAAAACTGGAATTTTGGATTGGATTCAACTGAATCCAATCAACTAATCAACTGATCAGGCAACCAAGATAAACAAAAAAACATAAACAGTATTTTTTGCCACGTCTGACTTTCTTCTATGTTCTCTGTAGAATTGTTGGATAGTCAAGAATTCAATCCCGAATCAAGTGTCCGCTTCACAACTGAAATCTCGAAGAAGAATTGTTTTCAAACGTAATCTAAGATAGAAACAAGTTTAAACTTATAAAAATACTAAAAGCTCCCACTCGGGACTCGCTTTCAGAGAAAAATGTAGTATGAAATCGACTACTTTTGTTGTGAACTAAAATGTAGGCAGTAGAACTGCACTACAGGCAAATATGTGCTTTAAGTTTGTAATTTTGTATACATAACAATATTTAATTAAACGTTCGAGATGTAAAAAGTTTTCCGGAATAATTGTGTATTATTTATTTCTTTAAACTTTATGCACAAAAAGTACAAAGGCGGATTTAATGCCGTATGCATTTTCTACACGTCAACCAAAGGTGGTGAAGAGATAACACGGCAGGTGCAAAGTAACCTATATTGCCTATTATTACCTATTTTATATTAACCTTGTAGGTAGAGAAGTGTAGTGAACCAGTAAAGGTTAAGGTCGAAAGTATACGAAAGTACCTTTATCATATTCCAATAACAACATACAAAACATAACATTTGTGATGTAAACAAAGCTATCAAGATCAAACATGCGTAAAAAATAACATAAACAATTTAATACCTTTGTTGATAGTGTCCTACGAACACAGTCCGAAATCTTAATTGTTTACTTCCTCTTTAGTTAACAACTGAACAACAACTCCTTAAACTTTGCAAATGCGATCAACATCAAACAATGAGTTCGTTTATTTCGCCACAATTACGGAATCCCCAATCTTTGCGGAGACAAGGACCAAAAACTGGCATCCTTAAGGCCTACGTAGACCGGGACGGCATGCCAAGGAATTTAATTTTTACCAATGGGCATTCAAACTTATAGGTATAGAAATACGACATAAATTGCTATACTTAAAAAAGATACCACGGTATCGAAAGACATTTGTCGCTGCCACGGCATCGTTTTAAAGCATAGAAATTTATGTCGTATTTCTCTATCGCTACGTTTGAATGTCCATTGGTAAAAAATTGAATCCCTTGCAATGCCGTTCCGGTCTGCGTAGGCCTTTAGGACCATCTTATTTGTAGGAGCGTATAACCCGTGATTGAGGGGGATGTAATAAAGGGGAGTAATGTCGTGGACTTGACTAGTTTCAACGTGGATAGTGGCAGTTTAGTGGGTAGTTGATTACCGAAACTTGAAGGGGTTTCAATTGTTTTAGCTATAGGATAGTGTAGGTGACAAGGAGCGACGATGAGGGAACCAGTAATTAATACGCGGAGACTTTTACCTGCTAGCATTTTTTATTACATCGTATCGAATACAGAAGACTTACCTATATTTATAATAATCATAATATATAATTTATTTCAGGCAATAAAGACCCATTACATATACATACATATACCTTACAGACCATCACACATATTTAAAAAGTGATCCTTTGATATCCCCGTCAACCTATAAATAAGTCCAAATGTTAAAACATAAAGTGCTTTTATAATAATACTGTGATTTAGCTTTGAGCTTTTTGTATTTAGTCGCCTTAACAGTTGAATCACTTAAGTAATTCCCACGTGTTCACACTCAGTTGTGTACTAAATACTGTAAAGTTCAACTTCGTAGATAATAAAACAAGTAATCTCAAAGCTTTACATAATCTTGACAATCTGTTAAAGTCTCCAGTAGATAAAACAGCGGTAGTTAAAACTCTCGAGTACCAGGCTCCCATAAGTAGCAGACACGTTGAAGAGTCTCGAACTAATTTGTACAGATCGGTGTTCCTACGTGATCGCTATTGCTGGACGCCTTCCAAGCCCAATTACTGGCCACTACGAAGATATAGTAATTAGTTTCATAGGTATTTAGCTGGATACGTGGTGCCTGAGTAGTTTGGATGGGCTTTGAGTAGCTGGCTGTATTTAGTGCTTCTTGATTAATTTATTATGTAGACTTCATTTGAAACGGTAAATTAACCTTTAAAGCCGAGCAATTTGGGCTGACTGAGAACTCAAAATGACAAATAATAGTTTAAATAATTATAAAATGACTATTATGCATTAGATGGTTTAGCAACTAACTCTGATTAAAGTTATTGGCGCAAATGGTCCTTAATATAAATAAAATCAATATCGAATTTTCGAATCCAGTAAACTTCAAAACCAAACCAATTTCAAACGATTCTTGCAACACTGAACGTGTTTATAGAATGCACGCTGCGCCGCGTTTACATCGTTTGGATAGTTCGAAATTTTTGAATCGCGTTCCAAACAAAAAGAGTAATCGATGCACTCATCGTGAAGTTATTTCGTGAGTGTCCATGTCCAGTTATGCGAATAGTTGACCTCCTTTTTGAGTTAGAATTGAATTGAAACTTTTTGGACAGTCAAAAGTGACGATGACGTGTGGAATTTTATTTTCCTTTGTTCTTTTTTCTGACGTGCTGGCACGTAATACTTTTGGACTTTTGACATTTACTTTAGAATACAAGAGTGGCATCATAGAGTGGCATACTCAATTTCAGTTTCGTTGGACAAAATATGTAAAACATTTTATTTTACCTCAGAGAAGAAAATGAAACCTCTTTGTTACCTAGATTTTTCATTCATATTTAATTTCTGTTGGGGCTCTTTTCAGAATATATGCTTGAGCAATGTTTCTAGTGGCGGAAGACAAAAAGGCAGCATTTTGTTTTCATAAATGTTTTATAGATTTTTAAATACTTACTACTTTATTCTTACAAAAGCGTACTTACCCATCTATTACCCTTACAGCTCTCAACGTCTCAAAGAACACTTAAACACTGTTGTATCTAGCTTATCAGTAGTATCTCGGGTCGTGAACACTTGTAGGTACGTATCGGAAGCCCTGATAATCCTTAAATTACTTACGAATGTCTTCTACTATTAGGGTGAGGATATACAGGATTTAAGGCGCAAGAGATAAGCGTGTGTTTAGAATGAGACTTAATCGTTCACAACCATTTGATAGTTGAGGATTGTTTAGGGAGGTTCTAGATTTTTTTTTTGTAGTAATAAACTAGTAGTATTTTTTTTGTTTTAAATATACAACATTAATTACATAATCATTAAGCTTCTGTTTTGTTAGTATGTATCAGTTTAAAGACCAAAGAGAGTCCCGGCAATAGGCAGTAGACTTTCTAGCAGCAAGTGCGTGTATGAGCATCATTGACATTGAAAATAATGAAAAAAATGTCTGTTTGCAAAAGACAATAATTATAAAGTCTGATGTTATTACTAGTTAAAAAGTTAAAAATTAAATTAAAATGTTTATGTTTATGTTTAGTTACTTCTAAACATCTCATTATCGGAGTTTCTTCGGAGACGATTCTTGCTTCATCTGTCAGTAGCACCTAAATAACTTTTTCGTCTGAGTATTTAACTTCTACAAAAACTTCCATTAGTTTCTGAAGCCGCAAGAAGGCGTCGGTAGAAGTCGTTCATAAATTGCGCCGCGTCATAAAGGTGGCTGGTCAAAGCGCTCGCAATCCTATTGCGGTGGATTACAGGACCGCCCGAGGACTTACAAGTTCGAAGCGAGGGCAGTCCTCCGTCCTTGCTGTCAAATGTTTGTTTCTCATTTGTGAGAAGGTATTATTAACTTACTTTGGTGCCTAATTAAAATACTTTATAATGTTAGTCTGTAATAATCTGAAGCGACCAAGTACCGAAAGATTTTTGTGGAATATTTATGGAGTTCAAAAACACATACATACCACCACGCCTGTATTCCCCAAAGGGTTAGGCAGAGGTGTACCATTGTACACTTACCGTTTTCCGATATGTTTTTGGTCCCATGTAATAGGGGGTGAGCCTATTGCCATTAACCGCGCAAAAAAAAGGAATTGAAAAAATATGCATCCATTTTCTACGTGCGCACTAGACGAGCTAATACTCGTAGACTATTCGAGAGTTCAACATGGAACTTATGATTATCGGATCCCGGAAAAGAAATAAGACGAAGCCGAAACAAATCCAACTTTTCAGAATTTCAAACTCAATTTGTAAAACAAAAACACAGCTACCTATACAGCTCAAGTTGGCCACTTTGTTTGCACACAATACGACATGAAAACTGTCCCATAACAGCTTTAGACAATACTTGCGGCAGAAACATTGTAAGCGATAATAAAGTTGAAGAAAGCGGAGAACTAAACAAACTCCAAGTTTCACTTCAAGTGGTTGGGTGGGGACGCACTGTAAACTACACAGAAGGCACGCTGAGCATGACGTTACAAGTCCATTATTAACCGACAAGTTTATTATTTCTGTCTATCTATACTAATATTATACAGAGGTAAAGTTTGTGATGTTGTAAAGGGTAATCTCTAGACCTACTGAATCGATTTTGAAAATTCCTTTACCCATAGAAGGCCCCGTTATTTGCGAGTGTCACAAGGTATATAACGTTAACTTAGGTATTGCTAAAATTCTGAATAGTAGTAAATTGTGTGTAAATGTAACATTGTTAATCGAATTTGGTTGCTTACCGTATAAGTTTTAAAAATCAATGAAATGATTCGATAAATGTACCTTTTCATACTACTTTCAATGTTTACTTGTCACATAACGTGAACCTTCTGCATTTACCTGACTTGTAGTAACGGTGTAACGCAATTTATGTATTACATTTTGTTTGTGTGAGTTGTATGGGAGCGACCCTTCCTTTTTATATCATAATGGAACTTGAGCGAGGCTTTTGTCTCACGAGTTCGTAATGAGTGCTGGATGAGGCCGCGGGGTTGGTGAGAGCGGGCGCGGGTAGCGAGTGTTTGTAAACAGAGATGAGGCTAGGGCTATCTCATGTAAGAACATTATACATAGGTCAATAATAGTGTAAGAAATCAAAAATGATTTTTAATTTTGCCTAATTACGTTATAAATTGCAGGATTCGGTTATAAAATAATCCAAACAGCATCATAGAAAGCAATTATTGATATTGTAATATTTAAGCAAAATTCCAAACAATTCCACTTACAATAAAATTGGAGAACTGATTATTATTTTTCTACTCAAGCGACTGCAATTCCATTGGTATTTCCTTTATTATTATTTTTTTCTACTACCCTGCCCTGATTTATATTATAAATACATACTACCTGAGCTCACTCTTATGGAACAGCAATAAAGGAATTGTGTACTGACTTGATACCTACTCAATAAACAATACCGTGATTGCTTTTATTTTACTATTCAGATCTTATTTTCTTCGGCGGATCGGTCGGAAAAGGATCGGTTTGAAGTGGCAAATTACTTATAAATTTACCACATCAAACCGATCCTTTTGGAAATCTATGGGGGAGGCCTATGTCCAGCTGTGGACGTGTTACGGCCAGATATGATGAAGTGCTTGTAACTTGTCCATGGCGACATATTTGACAAAAATTTAAATAATTCCTTGTAATTTTGACATTCCAAAACCGTAGTTAAAATTACCCGCTACTGCGTATTAACATAACCTAAGCCAACGGTTTATTGAAAGTACATAGCAGCACACGCGGACTTTCGTTACTCGTTAGTAAAACGGTTAGAACGGGCCGCCTTTTGAATACGCTTAATGTAACGCCGCGCACACACGCCGGGGTGCCGCGTCTACACGCTAATGTTTTTAATGGCTTTAACAGTTAACTAATGCGGTTTTATTGTTCTTACTGTTGTACGGTTAAGTTAGGAAGTACCTACCAGGGCTTAAGGAGTTCGTTTGTATTGTTTGTTACTAAGGATAGTAGTTTGCTTTTTAAGTAATTATGTGAACAATTTATTTTCGGGAGAATTTGATAGGTGAGCAGATGGCCATACCCTTGATCTTTCAATTGCTTTTAAAAACTATTAAAGGACTTTCATTGCTTATAAGGACGGTAATGGATTACAACAAAATGGTTCACATTCCAATCGACATTAAGAGTCAATAGGTGTGTGCAGGAAAGGTCTCTTTCCCGCCAATAAATAATCATCAAAGTACCAATCATCTAAAAGTAAGAAAATGTTATGTTAATAACACACTTATACAACATTTGGAAATGTAAATAGATAATGGATCTAAAACGACTCTTAACAAAGCTGAAAGTATTTTTTTGTGATTATAACCTTCTGGTTATTGAGATTTTGAAGGCGAAAGTTCCAACCTTTTTCTAGGTTTATTTTTTACGAAAACAAGTTTTAAATGTTCTAACTAAACTTTAATTACCCTGAGGATCCATGTACTTTAGCAAGAACAATGTTTTGCGGGCGTTACATTACACTTTACGTAAACAGAAATATTTAATTTAAAACTGCCTCGTTATCTTAGTGGTTCTAAGCACGACTGCTACGCTAGAAGTCCTGGGTTCGATTCCCAGGTCGAGAAAAAAATGTTATTGGGTTTTTCTATGAAATTCTCAGTAGCAGCTCGGACTTTGGATTTGTGGCCGGTGAATGGAAATAGGCTCGCTCCCTATTACATGGGACCTAAATATACCGGTGAACTGTGGGTGTACATTAGTGCACCTCTGCCTAACCCTTTGGGGAATACCGGCGTGATGGTATATTTGTATATTTTTTAACTAAAAAACAATGAAACACAATGTTACTTAGTTTGATGGCCAGTACACGCAATAACGGCTATGTGATAGATATGTCTTATATCCCATATAAATGTTACCTCTTAATGTATATAGGTAATATTATTGCTACTAGGAGAGCAGAAGCATCAGGTGTGTGTCGCCACACAATTTGTAGAAGTCGTCTCAAGCAAATGGCATACTATCACACGACTGCCGTTTAGGATAGGATACGTTTCACTCAGATGTGAAATATAAAACAAACTTGTAAGGTTTGCTTACATTTATGAGTGTAGGTTATCATTTGTATAAGTATTGCAAAAATGGTTATTGATTAATTTTATAACAAAATCATTTTACATAGTAGACAATTTATACGTAGGTCACAATCGAGGCAATATCGGAAGGATAATTTTAGGTAGTATGTCCACCCGCAAGGTGAACTGACGACTTGCATAAGACCGCAGGAAAACGCTAAATGCAGGCCGCTCTTAGCACGTCCTTTTGGAAATCTATGGGATGGGTGTTAAGATATATTTAAGTTTAAGGAGACCCATCATGAGTCTTCTAAAACAATCAGTAGGCATTACCTAAATGGTGTCACCAACTTTTAATACAATTGTATTCAGAAAAAAATAGTCAGCAACAAAGAGTATAATGAAGGGAAAATAATTCACCTTGAGGTCCTCTAGAATGAAAAAGGTTATGAATATTATTAATATATATTAGGATAAGGATTATTATAACAATAAAATAATGTCAACAATACGATATCTCAACAATATTCAATAGAAGAGAACGTAACAACAAAGTGTGGGCGATCAGTCACAGGTGCAGCTATCGATCACGGCTACAGTAATGTGAGACGGAGCACCGCCACACGACGACATTGCAGCGCTAATCTAATACTTGACACATTTATACGGATTCACAAAACAAGAAATTAATGAAATGTTTTCGTACAGCAAAAAAAATACAAATTAACTAACTTTATTTGTATTTGTGACTTTATGTTTTTATTACAGTAACAGTTATAGAGTTTACAGTATTACCGTCCTGACATGAATTATCGAATTTATTATAATGTATGTACTAGCACTTGTTTCGTTGTAAGTCGTTTATCCATTTTTCAACAAAATTTTGATGATATTTATTTGAAATAAATAAAAATAATAAAGCGATTTACACTTACATCCCATTTACACCACATAGATACACACATGCACGCACACATTACAACTAGAAATAATTATATCACTCTCTGTATTTTATATTTTTTGTGTAGGTGTAATGTATTAACTACTTAATTATGTCGTTATATTATACTCATTGTCAGCATTTTATGAAATAAATAAATAAAATTACTTTTTCGCATATGAAATATGATTTTATTGACCATCAAGAATGTTAAAAGGGCAATTTGTTCAAATTTCCCATTTGCTACGAAAGCGTAGCTCGCGTAGCGGTTACTGCTACGGCGTAGCTCTCTCGTAGTTCTTTACTGTAATGTTGCTTGCACGGAGTGCGCGATGCATGTTACATTGGCATATTCAGACGCCTGTGTGAGTTATATTACTATGCATTGTGTAAACTACTTTAAATAGAGTGTATCTCGTACCTTTACATTCTCATTGAGTATACATGTTCAATAGTGTGTGCAGAAGTGCCCTAAAGGTTTGTATTTTTTTAGAAAAAAAAATTAACTACTAATCTCTCACAGCAGATGAGAGAAACCAAACCTAAACCTCTGAAAATATATAACACGCTTTGATTTGCAATTCTTCATCTATCTATAGAGTGTTGTTAGTGGGTGTACATCGGGTTCCAAGCCCTCAGCTACGTAGCAGGTGTCCTGCTATCCGCTAAACTGTCCACGCTTGAACATAGTGTTAGTGTTATCGCAATGTTTTATTGTTGGCTGCACTTGTCCTCTGTCGCATATCGTCGCTGTAATGCGGCCATTGGCCCATTTGCTTTGAGGATACGATTTTACTTGTATCGATTTCATGTAAGTTATTTATTTAAAATATTTATTTGAATGTTTTTGGTAAAATCTTTATCAATTTTAAGCCACTTTCAGACGTAAATTGCGTCGAGTTAGTTGATATGGATGTATGCAGATTTAAAAGGCGACTTAAAAGATTGTCAAGTAATTAGTTGTGTAAAACCTAACTGTTTATCTTCACTGAGTATATCAAAAGGGGTTAATTAAAAGAAGATGACATAGGTACACCTACACCTTCGGGGAATACAGGCGTGATAGTATGATGGTATGTTAATTAAAAAGAGTCGTGATCATAACCTAGACTTTAACTCAAGGAAAAATAACAATCGACCCTGTATTTCATTGGGTTAGGTACTCGAAATAATACGACACAATACGCACATTATTCCGAAATAATACGATACATATGCCTAACATTTTTGTGATATTCTTTTATAATGTAATCATTTAGTCCTTGAGACAAACGGAGTATTTGCTCTGAATCTAGAATTAGATTTGATTGTATTTTGTAAAACATTGAAGTGGTTGGAGCGCTTGTGGTGAGACGAGACGAGGACCACAAATGACTTTCAGGATTATTTACAGAGCACATACTATTTTAACGATTGGCTTAGAGTGGCTCTTGGCTACATTTAGATATTTGCGAATAAATCTATACTAAACACACCATCCCGTCTGTATTTCCCTGAGGGTTAGGCAGAGGTGTGCTAAAGTACACCCACAGATCGCCGGTATGTTTAAGTCTTTAGTTATGACGATGTTTAGGTATTAATCGATTAGTGCAAGATTATTTGCTCTTTCGAGGTAATAATGCAAACGCTCATACTTTGAATTGTAAAAATACATAATATTAAAGGTGGGAAAGGCTGGACCTCACGACTTACGTATGTATTCTAATCTGGGGCCAATATCAATTACATGCAAAATGTACCAACTCATATAAATAAAGAATAATCTTATCTTTAAATGTATTGCTAAATTGAAAAGTTTCTCAAAATAAAAATGGAACCGAAATAATTATATCCTTTATTGAAGTCAAAGCACTTACACGAAACGCTAAGATAGCTACATTCAACAAAAATAAGAGAAACTTTCTCTCAGGTATTTAACACAAACAAAATCAACATAATCAATAGTCATTTATTCAGCTTACTTCGCCCTACTCTTTGTCTCTTTCGCACACAATACATTCCTTTCACCTCATTTGGTTGCCTAATCGACGAGAAAGCACGATATGAGACGATTATATACCTCTACAGACTTGCCACCACTCCACCACAGTGTAAAATTACCTGTTGACTCAAGAAGCCAAATGTTACAGAGAGACAATATCTTGAAGGTTATCTTTTCCACTCTGTGGCGTAAGGTTGCCTAATTCAGTACCAAGCGTAAAGATGAGGGTTCATTTGCCTGCAGAATTTGAGAATTTCGACAAAATTGTGCATTAAATTTAAGATCCATATGGCTTTAATGCTTTCGTTCGTTAAAAAGGTATATTTCTGAATAGCGTTTGCGTTCGCAGAGTTTTTTGTTAACAGAATCACATTTATTTTAAATTCTCAACGGTTTTTTTAAATGAACTGTAAACGAAATATATTCTGACTTCAAAATAAACTGAAATAAAAATGCGCACAGGTTTTTTAAATACTGCAATGTGTCTTGCTTAGACTCTACCAACACACCTGGGACAATTTAAAATCCAAAAACTACTATTCTTTTACTACGAAAGTGTAATAAACTTGTGGAAATATTGTCTATGACCTTTTCAAACTCTATCCGGGCCTATTCCGTTCAAATTCAACCAATTACCTTTCGACACGAAACTTTTGCATAGACGACCGCCGACATTCTAGGACGTGGTAAAACTTTGCCCACGATTTATTTAGTGTACATTGCGCGCTGCTCTTGGCGTGTTTACGGCGTGATTTGGCGTTCGCCCGTATAAACGTCAATGGAACCAATAAATAAATTGTATTTTATACGCGAATATACTTTTTGTGAACACTCGCCTGTGCCAAGCACTGCAGTTACATTTGGAATGGGTCTAGTCGGTGGTGTATGGGAGGAGCGTAAGCGGAGCGGGCGCGATACTTTCATTGACAGGATAATTATTCCGATGTCAACTTTGTTCATAAATACCTACGTTTTGGAACGAACAGATTCAACTTTTCGTCTAACTTCTTGAGAATCCAAAGGTCTTTTCAATGGCTAATTTAAATAAATGCTTTGACTTTGACTAACATGTAGTATTATACGTAACCAGCAGTGGCATTCTATACGGTAATTCCACCGTCGCACTTCAAAGTGTCAAATAAAACAATGTCATTTGAATTTGATTGAATATTTGATGTCATTGAATAGCGACGTGAGATGCGAGTTCATGTCTGAATTTTACAGAATCGACGTACAGGTTACTATTTAATTTATCAATTATGATATCTTGTAAGTTTAAACTAACCGAAGGTAAAATTTTGTGAACTAACCCAGTTCACAAAATTTTACGCTGACTCAGACTGAGCAAATAACCTAGATACTAAACTGTTTAAACTTAGATTGCTTTAATGTGATTCAGCTGAAATGTTAGACCCCAGTGAACGCTGTTTTAGACAAAGTCAATTCTGCACGTTCATAAAATTATAATAGTAGTTACCTTTTAATCAATTATTGGAGAAAATCGAATGCATCAGCGGTATCACTAGCGTGTATTACCGCTGCTTCCCATAACTTACACCACCCACTTCGTTTCGGTACACGCCCCTCACCACAACACGCTCGTCTTTTTCTCGTACATTCGCTGCACTGCCAAACTCCATACAGTGTTTATACCGCCAGTTTTTGTGCCAGAATGAATGGAATATGGCCAGCCTGGCAGCCAGGCAGCCTGGCAGCTTGGCAGATTGGCAGAATGGAGGCACACCCAGGACTTCACGGGCTATTTAAAATTATTCACTATTTGTTGTATCGCATTTTTATGTGTGAATGCACTCGGGCTTATGGACTCTTATGAAACTACTTCAAAAAGGAAAAATGGAAGTTTCTGAAATATAAAGCAGAAATTGATGGGTTTTATTTAAGATATAAAAGATTGTTCTATCATTATTTTACTATGTAAATGTATGCGTCACCATTTGGCAGGAAGAAAAACGCACCTAATTTCTTTTTGATGTAAATTATATTTTCGTTTTGTAACACAGCTGGTTCTGTGCTGCTATACCTACCATATATAATTATTGTATACACATACCTTATTCATGAAATTCATATTTATTATTTAGGCTAGCTGGAATTTCTCAAATAAATAAAATAGATATAAGCTTAACATGAGCTACCAATTGAATGGCGTAGTCGGTTGTTATTAGAATGAAGTATGCTGCTTTCATGCCTTAGCTACTCTTTAACAATCAATATTCTTACTTCTGGAACTACAATATTATCCAAGATAGAACTAGTATTATTGTTAATTACCAACCGGGCACAGATCTAGACTCCGGGCGTCTATAGACAAATTCCTTATGGAATAACCCACCATCCTAATTTTTAACAATGTCGAATGGTTGCAACTATTTTACTTGCAACCATTCGATGGATTTTCATGACAAGGCATTTAAAACTAAATTTCTTAAGTTACACTTAGGTTCACATGAACGAAGCTGCACAGCTAGTAATGAGCTAGTAATGACGGGTGTAATAGTATTGTACATAATATATGTGTAAAGGTGCATCCTCATTAGTGACATTTTGCCGAACCCAACACCGTGACCAAGTCGGGCGTCTGTACCGATAGTGTAGACGGGATTTGTTACGCGAACAAATGTTCCGATCATTTAACCATCTCGTACTCCAAAACAAAATATTTCGATCAAAATGTACGCCCGAACATTGTACGTGTGTGTAGTCAAAAATGTTGGACGGTGTTTTGGTTTTGTCACTGCCAAATGACACGGGTCACAGGCCGATCCATCCAAAGTGGATATTTTTCAAAGGATTTCCGATACAGTATCGGTGTGCGGGAGACGTCCACACTGCCGTTTTTCGTCGGCATGGAAGCCTGCGTGTCATCGCGCTGGTAGCTATACGGGATCGATAGATTGGGCAAATGCATATAGTGACAAGATAACATCCGCTTCCCCGCCACCCGCACCTCTCCGAGAAATCATCGCAACACTGTTTTTGAAGGTAGAAGTAGTTAACTTCCGTCCGTCTACACTATCCGTAATAATTCCGCGGCGATGTCACGGTGTTCGGTTCGGCGTAATGTCACTAATGAGGACGCACCTTTACGTATTGTAAACAGTCGGATATTCGTCGGTCGGCACACGAGTGTTCCCGAGTGTTGCGGTCGCGGCAGCTGCTCGTGTTTGGTGCTCGTGCTGTGTCGCGGTACACGCCGCAATTGAAACATGTTACACGGGGGTGTAGCATTCTCGGTGGGTGTATTATAATTGTCTCTACTACTATTCATATATGGTTTTGATTAGCGAAATGCAGTGCAATATTGCGCTGGGACGTGTTTAAATAATCTAAAAAAAAATATCTAGTCGAAAATTATAAAAAGAATTTAAATAGCAAGTGTGAAAGAAAATCTTTTACCTAAAAAAGAAAAAACATTTTTTCTATAGAGCGTAGTTTATTTTCATTTAAACTTAACGATACAAAATCTAAATACACATTATTTTTATACTTACTTGCAAGTTTATATACCAATCAGAAGTTTCTTTTTTCATAAATAGAATCGCCGTTATTGCCTGCCACAGGTTGGCGCAATGGCTGAGCGATTGGTTGTTGCGCTGCTTATCACGCGTCCGATTCCCGCAGGGTACAAATATTTGTATGACCTATTGATTATAATATATTGAGTTGATTATTATATTGAGTTATAATTAAAAAAAAAATGAACGAAAAGAATTAATACGTTTACGATCTTCTTTATTTGCGAGTTCCAAAACATCTCGCACCCCTAGTAGGTCTCGTTTTGACTAGCTGCGCGCAGACAATTGTTAACGTTTGCAATTTCATTTAGTCTTACGTTCAGTCTGACGAGAGATGTCTGTTTTATGCAATTGGGAGTGGAACACCTCGTTACAGTGCATCCTGCAAACTACTAGTAAGAAGTTTCACTACCAAAGATGACAAAATTAAAGCATGAAATCATGTATAGGCACTTTGGAATTGGTAAAGAGTCGGTCAGTTAGTCAGAGAGTTGAAGCTGCTAAAGAGCAACTTATAACAACTTTGTAACATTATTCTTATTGTTTTTTACTTCACGTAAATATATGGTATATGCAGAGCAATATAAAACAATTAAAACAGCTATAAAGATATAAGCCATAGCAGTTCAGAGATGATAAAATGCATCGTGGATCAGTACTATTTAGCTCAACCAAATGTATAAAAGGCATTTTCTAGTACTATACAGTCTTTTGTTTCCTAACTTAAATACAATACACGTTATTTTGATGGAGGGAATGCTAATTTTTATGGTAATTTACCGATTTGATAGGAAAAACTTTCAAAAACAGTCTCTGGATTGATGGAAATTTTTCAGATTAAATAAAACAAAATTTTGATGCATCATGGCGAAAGGAGATCGGCAGTTATTTCCTAAAAAAACAGAATGGGTCTTCTGTTACTTACGTATATTCATTTTGTGCATCCATGTTCTCAGTTCATTTACTTAGACGGCATCCATCTTGTCGGTCGTCTTAATTAATTGTCTAGTTCTTAGCTACCGAAGCTTTAGAAAAATGAAAGGGTTTTTTACATCCCCTGTAATGTCCGCCCCCTGCTGAATAACTAGCAATTAATTACTTTTGCAAATAAAAAGGGAATGAGTAAATTAATGGGGGAGCTCACCATTGTTTATGGCAAGTTCTTATTTGCATTGTAGATCGTTTTTTGTATTTTTTTGGTAAAGAATATTTTTTCGGCGGTTCTGTTTTGTTTTTTTTTTGTATCTTGAATATTAAAGGGGTAGTTAAGGGGTTCTTTTGAATAATTGGTTGCAGCCTATAAATACAAAGATTTGAATGATAGATTACTTTTATTGTGAATATTCGATAGGTAGTTGATATTTAAAAGACTTCACCTTTATAGCATCTAGAATTATTTTTTATTACATTTACGATGATCAACAAAAATTGTACATTTTAGTTATTACTTAGCGTTTTCCGAAGAAATATTGAATGTTAACATCAGCTTACATATCTAATAGGGGTACGCAAAAACAACAGAACGGCAGCTGCTAGGATTCCTACATACTACTTTCGCCTCTTCCACGTTCATACATCTGGTCATACAACCACGCCGGTTACGAGTACTGCATCAATTTCTCCACTAAAAAACGTTAAACGTTTTGGAAGAAAAACACTCGCATCACCTCCACTCAAAAAAATACATTTTTAAACAATATATTTTACGTTCAAAATGTATTCACAAAATATCTCCCACACGGCTTGCACCTATACAACACAGCTCTATAGCAATTGTTAGTCAGTAAAACAGGTCGGTGTGTACCGCTGTGTTGATATAAGAGCCTCAACAAGTGCCGCGCGATCGTGCAGGCGACGCGGGGTAATGTATGTATGTTGTGCAGGGAAACACTACAGGGGACATGTTTCTTTATTACTATTAAATTGTGGTTGGTTATGGGTTAATAAGGAGGTTAAGTAAGCTGTATTGTACTGGTTAATAAATGTGTACTAATTTTATGAATAGGAAAGAACGTTTGTTGTGTGGGCAGTAAGGTCTTACGACCCCACACACCCTAGTGTCAGAGTTTCTAAACCGCCGCAAGGGCCTCTGACATGTCAGTGATGTCCAAGATATACTTAGAAAGTACATATGAATTAGAAAAAGTCACATTGGTACTTGCCCGTGCCCGGTTGCGAACCCACAACCTCGTGCATAAGAGGCGGGCGCCTTAACCACTAGGCCATCACGACACTCTCTAAAACTACTGAATCAATTTTAATTATTTTTGCCCCAATAGATAGCTACATTATTCAGAAGTAACACAGGCTACGAGATAAAACATCAAGCTACTAGCCACAAGAGTGGAGCAGTAACCAAAGATGTAACGTCGGTGAAATAAGTCACTCGGGCGAAGTCGCGAGCGGAAGCTAGTAGCATATAATAATACCAGCCTATTATTGTCCCACTACAGGGCAGAAGCGTGTCATACAGAAAAGGCACGAGCAGTGATCACCACGCTTACTCAGAGCGGATTGGCGAATTCAGACTTATATATTCCTTACAAGTCCAGGTTTTATCACGATGTTTTTCTTCAATGATGTCAAAGTGTCAAGACAACTTAGAAAGTAATATATGAATTGAAAAGGAATTGGTGTTTGACCGGTATCGAATCGGAACCTCATGCATAAGAGGCATATATTAGGCGGGCCTGTTGGTCTAGTGGTTAGCGGCCCTGACTGCTAAGCCGGAGGTCGTGGGTTCGATTCCCACCCAGGACAAACTTTGTGTGATGAGCATGATTGTTTGTTCTGTGTCTGGGTGTGATTTATCTATAATGTGTATGTCAGTTGTCTGGTTACCATAACACAAGCTCTGCTTAGCTTGGCATCAGATAGCCGTGTGTGAGTTGTCCCAAGATATTTATTTATTTATTTTTATTTATTTATATATTGATCTAAAAGTAAGCAGTATCCTTAACGCTGCTTACATTTAGATAAATATATAAATTTTGTTAAAACATAATGAACGATATCATGAAGTCGAACTTTTCAACCAACTTTCCTACCTCTTCAGTTATACCATAAAACCGAAAAATAAATAATTGACGTCGGAAATAAACCGAGCGGTCCGAGTGAAGTCTGAATAATAGAGTTAATCTCTTGCAAAGAATAAAAATCGCTCGCAGGCAAAATCGCAAGTCCGTCCAAAAGAAAAAAAATCCGTTGCAAGACTTCAACGTTCCAATCCTCACTTCAGTGAAGAAAAAGCGACTAAGATGGTTTAGAGTTCAGTATTTCTTATTTACTTTTCTAAATAACGTCTCGCCACCGGCTTTGTGCAAAAGTAATTTCTTTTAAGTGGAAAAAATGTGGACACCGCTTCCTTCGAATTGATTAAAAGTCATGAAAATCATTTGACGATGGATTTTCCTCGTCGCGTTAAGAAGGATAAGTGGAGTATTTTAGTGGCGTTTTTATTTTTATCGCGCTCAGATTTTTTTATTAAATTACGAGATTATAGCATATTTATTTGTAGCTTTTGACACGACTTTCCTGGACTGAGCTGAGGATAATCCGAAAAGATTTGTTTATGTTTGTTCTGTTGCTGATCACGTTTTGTTTATTAATTTGCTTGGGCTCTAGGACTCAAGGCTGTTCATAGTTGTCAATTTTTTTATCTATAGAATCTGAGTTTTCTTCTTAGAAGTAACTTGTTGTAATTTAACTAGAGAGAATTTATATAACCTATTTTTTATACGGGATGACCTGATTAAGACCGCAGAAAGACGCTGGATGCAGACTGCTTTCAACCGGTCTTTTTGGAAATCTATGGAGGAGGCTTATGTCCAGCAGTGGACGTCCTGCGGCTGATATGATGATGATGATGATTAATTTATATAAAAATGATTACACTGGTCTCCTTAACGACAAAATCAAGAGTATAATTGGTATTTATTTTTCCCAAAATGTAAAGACATCAAATTAACAATGGTATGGTAGAACCTCAAATTACACATAATTTAATGTAGTAATCTTTCACTCCGCTCCAAAGCTTTCGATGGAGGATAATGGACGGTTGATTTACATTTGTATCACTTCCTCCCCTCCCCTCCCCCCACTCTGTGCCGCCACTTTGAATTCAATTAATTAAATGATGGACATTATTAGACGGACTTTATGGAGCATTCCGTTTTTATTAAGAACTTTATTTGTTTGTTAATAAATTGGGGAGTTGCTTTCGAAGCAATTTAAGATAGGTACGCCAGTGTTTAATTCGCAATACGGTTAGGTTGGAACGTTACATAGAGTTGATAAAATATAAACTTCATGTTAGGTAAACCAAAAGAAATAAAATCTGTGGTATTATTTTTGTGCACTCTACCTACGTACAAGTATTCTGTACATAAGTATTTACTTATAAATTCTTGTTAAATTGTTTACTTTATTTACATTAAAAAATGTTTTTTTTGTCTGAAACTTCGCGCTTTATAGTTAAACGCCTACTAATTTAAGCACCCGTATGACGTATGTGTCGTTATGGCCGCCATTATGACGTCATAAGTCACACGGCCGCCATTTTAATTCGCTCATAAAGTGGGCATACATCATGGACGGTGCAGTGCGCCGCCGCTCAAATCGAATTCTTGGCTTGCTCTTGTTCAACATAGGAAAATAATATTTTGTTCAGTAAAACAAGTTTACATGGTATGTTTTCTTCTTTTGTGAGTCAAAACATTTTGAATCTTATAATGTAGACAAAAAGTATATTTATAAGTTAATATGGTATGGTATGTGTATGTAAATTTACCTAAAAATACCGTTGTTTTAGAAACAAGATAATTAATTAGATACATGGAGCAGTCTTAGTATCAAACATAATAATGTAAATATGTTTCTTTTTTCTTATACGAAATCTCATTACCATTTCCAAACATTTATATTTATGTATGTGAGTCATTGTCTCATATTCTCCAAAATAATTTAATGGAAATAGCGATATATAGAAGCAGATGCTAGGTAGTTTCAAATTTATGCTAACACACTATAATCCAACATTACTTAGTTCGTATTTTACCTACTGTTACATCATATACTGTAGCTGCGGTAGTAGCTAGGAAAATTTTCTTGAATGTTTTTAATATGAGGGTGCACTCACATACATAAATTATAGCAAAGTAACATTTTGCACTCAGCTCTCTCTCGACTCTCCGAGGCAGCCCGTGATTGGGCAAAAACGAAATCGAACGTTGCCAAAGATCAGACAGTTTGATTACACTAAATGAGGTTTTTCTGAATATTTCCCACATTTCTTTAGGCATACTTCAGCTTTAATTTCAGTTGTTCTAGTAAAAAATACTTGGCAAGCACTGCGGAGTAATTAAAGTGACAACAGTGAGAAAATATGAGGGAGTTAAGTCTAAGGTCAGCTCTTTGGATAGCTCTGGCAGTTACTATAAAAATGCATTGCGCTTTCAAATAAAAAGGCTTATTACTTGGAAAGATGACAAGGACATTTAAATAAAATGCTGTATTAAAGAATAAGTATGAATATGGTTTTAAAATAAAAATAGAGTCTTGTTTAGAGTTTAGGTGGCGGGGTCAACATCATCATCAGAATATCTTTGTATTGTACGCACACATGTAGACAAGTAAAAAACGGCTTTCTCCAAAATAAAATGTGCAGACAAACTCACAAATTTCGATTATGGACAGTTGAAGAATATTTCATGATTTCTTAGAAGATAAACACATCTAAAAGTATAACAATTTGCCTACCGCTTATTGATAGAATAATATTATTAAAATGAAAGCAAGTTCCCTTCAACAAAAATTCAAACTTTTCCTACGTTTATGTAATATAACAATATATTGTGCTTAATTTGCGTTATTCGTAACGTAACAGATGGTTTCTTCGTACAGATTAATTTGAATAGGAATTCAAAATCGAGCTCCAATCTTTATACCTATTCGTATAAACATTTTGCTTTATTTAATTGAATTCTTAAACCAAGAAAAAAGATTGGTACCTACAGTGCTGTCGTAGTCCCTTTTCAGAATTATACAAATAAGGCAGGATTACTTACTATAGGTAGAAGGTTCTCCGGGTCTTTCAGTGAATGGCATTTTCAGTTCATTCAGTTTTGAGAATAATTGCGGGGAAGAATGGACGGTTTCGCCAATGAATTTCTTTATTTTGCCAAGAAAAGTCTTGTTTTTAATTTGCTTTGCTCCTATTCGTAATTGGAACGGGAACCTCACAATATAATAATAATACTTTTTGTAAATGGATTTTTTGGTGTTAGAGTAAATAAATAAAGGAAGATTTCAGTAATTTTCAGTACCTAATTTAATTACAAAAAGATTTTTGTCACGGATATTATGTATATTATGAGAAGTTTTTCTACAAAATAATAACACAGACAAAATAATTATTTTGACGATGCGGTTGGCGCAGTGGGTAAGCGATCGGAGGCTGCACTACGTGTCGCGAATTCGATTCCTGAACGGAACAAATATTTGTATGGCTTTCGCTTTCGCAGGGTTTCGCTAATTGTATATGCGAATTTATATGTTTGTTAATGCCCTCACGATACAGGAGGAATTCCTAGTGTAGGGCGTGTAATAAAAAAAAAGATTTTTATTAGGTTTAACGTCCGCATGAAAACCGAGCTAAGTATGAGAAATGGGATTTTCTAGCGCCGGTAATGGGACTGTCCGATTCTATGAACTGCTGACTTTATATCCGGCACATTTTACCACGTGATAGAATCATTATTATGTTACATAAATGCATAAAACTAACTTCAAAATTATTAGAAAAAAATATTAGTCCTTATTCTAAAACACCTTTCGTGTAACTTTCTCTGAAATACATAGCTATACAATAAGCAAAATAATAGATACGAACAAAATAATGCAACAAAATAAGCTTAACACAATGTTAATGGATTGACAAATGTACAGCTTGTTTACCAGTTAAATCAACGTGATGAGAATTTCAGCCACAAAATAACAAATGATTTAACAAACACAAAACACAATTGATATTATTATTATAAATGCAAATCGGAGTTCCGCAATAGATTATATTGATCATGCACCCTTCCCAGCAGTGTACTTTAAAACGAGCAGTATTAACTCCGCCAAATGTCGCCATCATCTCATTTCAATATTAGGATTGAATCGATTTAAATTTATGAATTGTAAATGATTTTGTGATTCGATTTCCCGGTTCGGTTAGTTTGAATTTTGTTTGCCCATAATTTTGTCATTGGTAATATCGAAATATGGCTCTATTCAGACATGGTCGGCTTTTGAACGTGAAAGCCAATATTGTTTGTCCTGGAGTATTAGCTTTGGTATTAGCGACGCACTAGTTTAGTATAGGCTTATCCGGCTGCTCGAAACGTGCTTTGTACAAACTTGTTAGTCACACGGTAAACTAGTTTATGCATGTATGCCACCCCAACAGATGTTGTATGGTATAATTCACAAATACACTGTAATTCAATATTTGGAATTGATGAAAATAATTACAAAACTATATTAATTAAGATTATTTGTCATTTTTACATTCGACGAGCAGTATATTTTTTCAATTTGATAAATAATTAATAAAACACACATTTCCTGAATCCTTCAGTAAAAAGTAACGTAGTGAATTGTGAAACAATACATAAATCAGTCAGCGTGTTCCGGACACACATTGACTGTGTGTTATCAAGCTTTTTTATTTTACGATTGTACTCTTGTAAAATATCAGAATTTAAAATTTAAATCCGTTCGCGCGGTATTTAAATTTAATGTCAGTTATTGAAATTCGCGTGAAACTCTTTTATTTATTGCTTGGAACGCATTGTGAGCACGTTCGCGGGTTTCAAGTAGGAATTAGGGACGTGAATAAATGACTCAATATAGTCATAATATTACCTATTTGCTAAGACTCAAATTAGACTGACCCCAACTTGAGTTGTTGGTTTGAAATCAGAGAATCATGCCCAGAGGAAACAAACGAAAATCATTTCTAATCACGCCTCCCCACTGGAATGGCAAATGATTTCAGTATCGAATTAAAGCCTATCACTTGAAACCATAGTGCTGTCATTGATAATTACACTGGAACAGATTCGCGCCGGCTCGATATTGAGGCCGGTATCAAAGCGAAAATCACGTTATACGCTTATTACAGGGTTGTACAATCAAGAGGTTCGATTATTATATGTAATTTACAAAGTAATCCTGGTAATTCATTAATAATTATGTTAATCCTATTATAAACTTGTCATGTCACATAATTTATGTCACATGCGAAACTTTTACCATTAAATCAATATTTGTATTCGACTGCAGGCAAACAAAATCTATAATTGAGTGCCTACCCTATGTAATGATGAATCATAATGAATGAAATAGAGTTTAATAGGGGAAAGAAAAAAAAATGCACTGTATACCTCCCAAAGTTAATGTTTAGGTTATCCCATATAACCTTTCCATTATCCAATATCCTAACTTAATAATATTATAAATGCGGACGTTTGTAAGGATGGCTAGATGTTTACTACTCTTTCACGCTTATTACGGCTGAACGGATCTGGATAAAATTTGGCATTGAAATACATTATAGTGTGGAATAACACATATTATTATTATGATACTTTTTATTCTAGAAAAATGTACGGTTCCCGTGATGTTATTTAGAAATAAAATTTGGCATGCAGGTGTTGCAATTTTATCCTTGTCGAATATTGCAATTTCACACAATACTTAGTCAACCACATAATAAATTAAAAAATATTCGGTACACGTACCTCGCAGTTGTCCCTTCCCTACCCTTTAATAACGTGGGCCACGCTTTGACGCGACATGAGGGATGCAGGCCGCTGCAATCCAATCCACCTGCCACTTATTACCTCGATTGATGCGCGCTCGGAGGCATGGGAGCATTGATGTGGCTACAGAATTGAACCACGCATCGGTTTAATGTGAAGAGAAATAACTGTGTTTATTTTTATAGTTTATTTGATAGCATTTAATTTTTCCTTGTTGGTTTGTGGCAGTGATTTGATTGTCAAATAATTAAGGTGTACTGAACTGTTGTCTTTAGCCATTTACCAAATTAATGTGATTAAATATTTATGTAACAGGTGGCTGTCATTTTCTGAGTTTTTACAATTCAGAATTTTTGAGCAATACTTTTACTCCAAGGTTACAAGTTGTTTAAAGAATGTAAATTCTTTTTCTTCTTTTTTGTATTGATGATATTTTTATGATAATTTAAACTATATGCCATGTATATTGCTACGTTAGAGATGTTCTTTAGATAGCCACTGACTGGTGTAGGTTATCGGACAATTGTGATATTCCAGCTTAAGGGACTATAATCTGATCAAGAGTACGCAGTCGCACTGGGGGTCGGAAAGGTCAATAATAGGGGTATTATCGTAAACATAATTTGGCTAAATGGGGATTTAGCCAATTTATATTTGGAAAACTGACTCCACGAGCTGTCATAGATGAATCCTCTTTAAGATATTAAACCACGCTCTTCTACTAGTGAACTAATTATCAAATACGTAAGACTCTTCTTAAAAGTTACTACCATGAGGACATGAAAAGACACACTTATATAATAATTACCATAAAACCCGCCCTTTTCTCAGTATATCACGTTGAAAGTACTAAAAAAAATCTCTTTGAACCAACGTAGAGCAATTACTTTATTTTCACATCGTCTCTTATAAAAATTTATTACATTACCATTAAAACTCTAATGGACGCCAATGAATTTTTAATTACTACAAAAATCTCGACCACGAGAAGGTAACGATCGTTATAAAAATACTCGGCG
The DNA here is from genome assembly GCA_932526535.1 of Caradrina clavipalpis. Taxonomy (NCBI): domain Eukaryota; kingdom Metazoa; phylum Arthropoda; class Insecta; order Lepidoptera; family Noctuidae; genus Caradrina; species Caradrina clavipalpis. Next base: position 16,674,437 of record OW052096.1, on the reverse strand, counting down.
AAGTTGCTTTTAATAATAACCTTAGTTAAGTAAGTTTGCCAAGTTAATAACAATTTGTGAGAGAGATGAGTTCGTTTTCATTAAATTGAGGAACTCTTAAAATCTTTAACCTGTCTCTGGCCACTAAAGAGTGTAGCTTCATCAACTTCTAAAGCGCCGGGTAGACTGCGGTGCATTTACGAGAGGGGGGTTAAACTTCACCAATCAAGCCGAGCCGGTATCGTTAATTTTGTTCCTTAAATTTTGCATTAGGGCTTTAGAAACCACAACGATTTGCTTTTTCAAAATAATGTATAACTATTCAACATACAAAATGTTATTAGGAACTAGCTTTTGCCCGCGACTTCGTCCGCGTGGATTAATAGTTCCCGTTCCCGGGGGATTTTAGGGATAAAAACTATCCTATGTCCTTTCTCGAGTCCCAGACTATATCTGTACCAAATTTCATTGAAATCGGTTCAGTGGTTTAGGCGTGAAGAAGAGACAGACAGACAGACAGAGTTACTTTCGCATTTATAATATTAGTAAGGATAACGTATAATAAAAAAAACAACCAAAATATTATACGCTTTGCACTACAAAGCGATACAATTATTACGAAAATAACTACAATAGTAATTGTGGTCACTATAGTGCTCAATTATCATGTTTTACAACATAACAGCATGCAACAAATTACAGTTAGCTTTTATCACTCGAGTGAAATGGCTGCTGTAGGCTCGTTTAAAAATTCACAATTACAAAAAAAAAGGAAGCAAATATATATGAAACTTTTAACGTTTCCAACCGATTCGATGCATGTGATTGTAAATTGGAGTTAAAACGATAATAACACGAGCGTCCGGTTAACAATTATCCGGTGTGCGCGTGTCTAACTAGCGCGCTAAGGGCTGCCTCATAAAAAAACACAGTAATTATTTAAACCACTCTGGAGTAACTTATGTGTACGTGATCAATTTTATTTCATACCGAGACCAGCCATCTTGTCGCTTTAGGTGAAGTTATTAACTGCTACACAAATTGATTGATGCAACTTGCACAAAAAACTTAACTTAGACACAACACACAAGGTTAAATTACAAATAAGTCATACATTATATGCATTATAGACTGGGAGTTACCCAGAGCTTATTAGAAAACCTTGGCTAGCGTATGCGTGTCAAATACTTCACCAATTGATTAATGCTAAGGGTAGTTGGCACCAAAAACTTAACTCAGATGAAGTTGTTAACACGACATAAAAATATATATATACCATCACGCCTGTATTCCCCGAAGGGTTAGGCAGAGGTGTACCAATGTACACCCACAGTTCGCCGGTATGTTTAGGTCCCATGTAATAGGGGGCGAGCTTATTGCCATTAACCGGGCACAAATCCAAACTCCGAGCTGCTACTGAGAATTTCATAGAAAAACCCAATAACACTTTTTGCTCGACCCGGGAATCGAACCCAGGACCTCCAGCGTAGCAGTCGCGCTCAGGACTACTAGGCCAACGAGGCAGTCTAAAAAAAAAAAGTCATAATTTATAAACTGAGGTTCACTCGAAGTTTATAAGAAAACCCTTACTAGCGTCTGCGTATCGAAGTATCTTAAACTGTGTCACTATTTAAATAACTTATAACTGAAGCCATTTTAGTGTATTAAATCCATCATTATTCCATTGCGAAAACGAAATGGAGCCAAAAACTAGGTACGTTTATTCACCCAGTAGATACACTACGTAAGTTGCCAACCCTAGTCCATTTATCAATTTTTAGTTAGCAACCGGTGTAAAAATGATATACGATTGAGTTGCAGTTTAGTTTCGAATATCTGTGAATTGGATCCGGTTTTGTTTATTTTGTTATAATATACGATGTTACATGGCGGTATTGGGTAGTTATTTATTAATCTTACTTTGGAATATGACTAGGATAATTAGACTTCTTTGCGTAAGAAACGTAGATAGAATACTATTACAAAGTACTGTCTCACTTTTTTTAAACACTTTTATAGTTCAAAAACGTCTACAAAAGAAAGAATTTTGATACTTAAAGGAAAAGAAAACCAAAATAATCCGCTTAAACCATTAGAATCAGGGTTGAATAACAGTCCAAACGGGAAGTGCAAAATATTCATGAAAAAAAAATCGCTAATAAAGTCAAGTTTTCGAGCCAAAAGCAATTTGCATAACCCTTCGGGAACTGAGGCGCGAAATTATGTATTACAAGTATTTATTGCTCATCCTTGCCGGCAAGTAATATGCACACAATTTTATTTATTCGCATTTACGTTAATGTACAGTTTGGGCCGTCCCCCCACAAGGGGAAAAGTGCGGCAGTCCTACCCCCATTGTTATAAATTATAAAGGGCGTATATTTAAACAGCAATTTTCCTCAAAATATCAAACAACAATTTAGGGTCTAACAAGACTCATATTTTGAATGAAGACTCATATTTAAATTGGGATTTGTGATATACTTACTATTTAGTAGATGAATGTAGAGGAAACTTGCTAAGTTATAAAACATTTATGAAATAAATGTATTAAGTGGGTTCCTTTATATTGTTCTTAGAATTACGAGTTAGCCCGTCCGTCGACCCCTGCCCTAAGGTCATAGAGGTTAAATGATTCGTTCCCAGCTGTAATAAGAACCCCTGTCATTTTTATGTTATACCTTTTCATACAGACTGACAGGTTACCTACGTGCTGGAAAGTGGTTGTCCTGGCGAAAATAAAACAACTGATTATGTCTCTAATTTCACATTCTTTTCAAAAGTAATATAGTGGAAAATGTTACGTAAAAGAGGATTACAAGCTCAAAGAATAATTTACGTACGAATAAAGATCATTCTTCCTCATCAAATCACCAAAAGTTTTCCTTGAACATCAGTTTAATGTTTTTTCGACAGATTTTTATGATTCAATCATATTGGATTGTGATCCAGAATTGCTGAATTTACGTCTTTTTATAATGTCTGTAATTTAAGGATATATAGAGGAATATGTTTTTAGTAACTCGGAGCTTTAAAGCGTATTATTATAATTACATAATATTGTATGACCACAGTGACTTTTATTTTTATTACATAGTCTTCACATTCATGTAGTAATTGAATTAATATGCCTATTTAAACTATTGTAAAACTATTTTATTATTAATAGAATAAACTGAGATTTTTTTAGTTCATTATTCTCCATACATAATTACCTTTTGGAAGGGACAGCAAGTGCATTTTCGATCTTTTTTACTTTTTTACTTTTTGTGGCAACGAATAATGTTTATAAACAACGTTTTCTGAATTTCAGTCTTGCTTAATTGACGTTTATCTGGGCACTCTGTGATCTCGTATCACAAACATTTGTGAATTACAATTGCAACCCTTCCTGAAACACAATTAAAGAAGTTATTGATCTCACCGCGCCAGTTCATGGAATTAATTTCCAAGTTGTTGATTGCAATCAAAGCGCTCTGCAAGCGATGCCTCACAAAGATATCATCTCGTTTTGAATGTAAATAAACAAAGAAAGATATTAAACTAATTAGGACATCTTCTGGAGTCTTAGGAGCTATTGACTTTTAATTTAGTTGTTTATCGTTTTGTAAAACCCTAATTCTGTTTGTTTGTCAAACAGATAGGTTTATACAGGAAGGCACTTTCATTGATTCCCGTTAGCTCTATGCGTTCATTAGTTTAACTTAGTCTCTTTGATATCTTCTTTTTAAAACTTTGCTCCTCACTAGAAATTTCTCCCGTATCGTGTTTTACAAACATTACCTGAAGGTTAAACATGTCTTTATTCCGTGCGGGAATTGAACCGAAACACGTAGCACAACAGCCAATCGCTAAGCCATTGCACCAACCGTGTTTACTTACTCTTCCCATTTAATTACATAAACCAATTAGTCCATATTTACCTTTCTCATGCATATGTTTCACAATAAATAAATGACCCACACCGCTCTCCCACAATATTATAACCACATTGGAGGTGGCGGCTGTGTATCTACATTTGCCCATTTCCTGCGTCAAACTCGGTTATCCATTGGGCAATGTTAAATATTTAGCATGAACATATTCGGCAGCCGGTCGGGAGATGAGGTGGCTCAATTCGACCGATACACAGTTAGTAGCAAATTGTATTTGCGAGTTTGTGCACCCATTTCACGGTACTGTCTGGTAACGGGTGGACTCGATGTATGGTGAAGGCAATAGATACTTCTGTTTACATTAGTACATAAAAATGATTGATGATGAAATTATAATGCAAATTCTATTATTACAGTATTAGTTGGTAATAGCATAAATGTTACAAAAGATGACATTACTGACAGAGTCACAGAAATTCTGAAAATTAATTGTCAAAAAATAATATTGTGTGCTTTTCCCTACTTTGAACACCTTTCAAACAGGCAAAATAAAAACATTCATATGTTAAATAATCACCTGCACTTTCTTGTAAGTCACTATAGTGACAAGCTCATGTTTTTAGACATCAACAGTTTTGTTGAAAAATTGAAATCGACTAGGGATACAGGGTATCTGCCCCTTAGATTTAGACGTCAGATAGCTTGGCTATTAGCTTTTAATATAAACTCAGACATAATTAGTATGTCGAAGTCTTCCACAATTAGCACCACAATATTTAGTAATAATACTAATGTTAGGGTGGTACCAACAAATAATCTTTTAAACTAGTCATTAAGACAACAGAAGGTACCAGTAACAATATAGTTAAACTTATCAACAATAAAAAGGTACCTTCTTGCAATTACTTAACAAATTCTAAGAAAGGGGCTAAACAACATTCCTTAGCATTATATCATCAAAATATTCAAGGCTTTTCTTCAAAGCAATTAGAAATTGAATTGTTTTTAGAAAAAACCATGTTCGACATTATTTGTTTTACTGAACATTGGTTAAAAGAGTACGAAATGTTAATTAATTATGATAATTATAGTGTGGGCAGTTGTTTCAACCGCAAATCCATGCTGCGTGGCGGTTCCCTAATCTTAATTAAAAACAGTATTAAATCAAAGCCACGTAAAGACATAGTTGAACTATCGGTTGAACACATTATTGAGCTGTCCTGTGTTGAGCTAGATAAGCATGTCATAGTGTGCGCTTACAGACCCCCAAATTATCAAAATTACTCTTTGTTTGAGTCGATTATGGAAGATGTTTTAGCAAAACTTGCAACTGGTAATAAATCAGTAATCATTTGTGGCGACTTTAATATTAATATTTTAGAAAATAATTCGAATAGCAGTAGATTCTTAGATCTCTTTAAATCATTCAACTTATCAAATGTGTTTCTAGAACCAACTAGAGTGACTTTAACTACTGCTACATGTATTGATAATGTTTTTTGTTGTTGCGACTACTTAGATAAAGCCATTGTAAATTACCTTCCTTCTGATCACAGTGGACAAACCGTTACTTTTGAATACAGCACACCATCACAAAAAGTGCAGATACAGTCAAGACCAATAACATCTGGTAATCTAAATAAATTCAATAGCACTTTAATGAGTCAATTATGTGTTCAGAGCTTTAATATGAATAATGGTGATACTTTGTATGAAGATTTTTTTTCAGTTGTGCAAACGGAATTCAATAATATTTTTAAGAAAAAATCTAAAACAATTTGCCCTAAATTTTTATTCAGTGACTGGGCGACTAAAGGTATCAGAAAAAGTAGGGAAAGACTCTTTGAGCTGTATGGCCTTAAGCCTTATATAAATACGGCAACTTTTAATAAGCATGTTGCTACTTACTCTAAAATTTTTAAAAATACATGTAAGGCAGCTAAAGCCTTATACATTAGCAACAAGGTAAAATCAGCAGACAATAAAATAAAAATGGTCTGGAAAATTATCAACAACGAAACAAATAGAAATAAAAGACAAAATAATGATTACACTCTGGAGACTTCCCGAGGTCTCATAAGCAATAATATCGATGTGGCTCAGGAATTTGCAACTTTCTTTACCAATATCCCAATTAAAACCACAGAAACTTTAGATTCCTCGCCCTCACTTGCTATAGATTTATTAAGAGCGAATGTTTCAGCCTGTCCTAAGGAATTTAAATTTAGACATATTAACCCTGTGGATGTCATAAAGGCTTTCAAACAACTTAAGATCAAGGTTACAGAAGATATGTGGGGCATGTCTACTAATGTGTGTAAGTCTATTATTGAGACAGTTGCACCCTATTTAGCTTTAATATTTAACTTATGTGTAGACCAGGGGGTTTTTCCGACTTTAATGAAACACAGCAAAGTTATACCACTTTTTAAATCCGGGGATAGTAAAGACACTAATAACTATAGACCCGTTTCGGTTTTGCCGGTGTTCAGCAAGGTGTTTGAAAAAGTGATGCTCAATCAAATGCTTAATCATTTTAACTGTAATAACATCTTACACGACCAGCAGTTTGGTTTCACCAGAGGGCGTTGCACTACTGACGCCGGTGTCACTTTAATTAAGCACATCTTTAATGCATGGGAGGACTCACAGGATGCCATTGGCATTTTTTGCGACCTCTCAAAAGCATTTGATTGCGTAAATCATGAGACCCTCCTCCAGAAGCTTGAGCATTACGGCCTCGGTCAACTAGCGCTTAGCTCACTGAAATCGTATTTAAATGATAGACTACAGCAAGTTCAAATAAACGGTGTAAATTCATCAGGCTTGAAAGTAAAGATGGGAGTTCCGCAAGGTTCAATATTGGGTCCGTTTCTCTTTTTAGTCTACATAAATGATTTACCTCATTTACTGAAAAACCAACCTAAAATGGTGTTATTTGCTGATGATACTTCACTGATTTTTAATGTAAATAGACGGGCACAGCACCTTGACGAAGTAAATAACGCTATGCTTAAGGTTCATAATTGGTTTACGATAAATAACTTAGTGTTAAATGAGAAGAAAACTAAATGCATAAGATTTGCTTTACCGAACGTTAGAAGTAGTGCATGTAACGTTATATTGAATAAGGAAGTACTAGAATTCGTCGACAAGACAGTTTTCTTGGGGGTTTCGCTTGACTCAAAGCTGCAGTGGGGTCCTCACTTAACATCTCTTGCAGGGCGGTTGAGTTCAGCCGCTTACGCTGTCAGGAAAATCCGACAATTGACAGACGTGGATACCGCGAGACTGGTCTATTTTAGCTACTTTCATAGTATCATGTCTTACGGTATTGTGCTATGGGGACGGGCTGCAGACATAGAATCTATTTTTATTTTGCAAAAGAGGGCTGTCAGAGCCATCTATAATCTTGGCAGACGCGAATCTCTAAGGCAATTGTTTAAAAAAATTAATATCATGACGGTACCTTGTCAATATATATATGAAAACATTATGCATGTTCGGAAAAATCTTCATCATTTTAGAAAAGTTGGTGATAGACATAATTTTAATACTAGAAATAGGAATAAATTAGAGCAACCGAGTTTTCGATTGTCAAAAGTACACACTTCTTTTATGGGGTACTGTGTAAAATGTTATAATAAAATACCGCTCAATATTCTCGAACTAAATGAGAGAAAGTTTAAAACATGTATAAAACGCACACTATGTAGTCAAGCATATTACAAATTAGACGATTATATAAATGATAAAAATGCTTGGCTTAATGCTAGTCCTGCTCCACAGCCACTCGGGCACACAAATTAATATACATTTTTTTTTCTAAACATAACGATGTTATTAGCACCTTTTTTATTGACCTTAATAACGTATACCGTTATTATAATTTTTACTGATTTTTTTCTACTTACTACAGTTTATTTTTTGAAAAGGTTCGCTGATGACCTTAGTTTTGTATAATTTTACATCATATATTTCAATTTTGTAAATGTGACTACCATGGAGCCATTTACTTGTTAAGTTACTATGTGTTGGACACTGAGCATGGCAGTTGAGAGCTTTGTCATGCTCACTTTAATGTCTTGCTGACGGTGGCGCGTGGGTTGGGTCGTTTGGTTCCCTTCAAGATGGTTGAGCTAAACGGTGCTGATGCACGCGTCATATTCGTGAACGGGTGCTGTCAGTTGGGATTGGTCATCTCTTAACTGCCATGTCTTACATCGTTATTATAATTTTGTTATTTTTTATATTCACCTTCATTGTTTTCACATATAGAAGCAACAAGAATAATGTAACCAAGACTTTGTAAAAACCAAATGGAAGGAAAAGAGTGTCCATGGAGTTTCTTGCTCGTTCTTCTCCATAGAGACCTACGTTTTGGAACGAGCAACTAGCTTCAATTTTAAACTGTAACTTCTTGACAATTCAAAAGTGCCTGTAAATGGTCTAATTGAAATAAATGATTTGATTTGATTTGATTTGATGATCCATGATTAAGGCTATAGTCCTACAGAAAGATCGTTAGATTCGCTAGACAAAAGTCGTATAACAGCTGAGTAACGGTAATTGAAACTATCACTATTTGCTTAAATTGGCGGATTAAGAAGAACACTTATAATATACTACTAATAAATGTATAAAATAACTTATAGTTAGCCTACTATAGTAGGTAAAGTATGAATTATTAAAATACGAAGCATTAGGGGTGTTTAAAAATCAAAATTTAATTAAATTAAAAAAGCCTTCATAAAAATATTAAAATAAATAGACTTACAGCAGTTAATTCGATAAGACCCACACAATAATGAAATTAATTTGGATCCAATATTTAAAATACCGCTTACTTCGATAATTTAAAGTCCCTAGTTCTTTAAAAAATTTAACGCTTTAATTTAATTTTGGCCACACAAAGCGAACAGTGTTAAATAATCTTTAGATAAAAGGGGATCTTCGAAGCAATAATTCAGGTATAAAAATACCGAGGCAATCTTTTATCAGATTAAAAGAATTTCATAAATCAGTTCTCATCCAAAATGAAAGAGAATTTATGATCATATTCTTTTTACAAAATTGTTTTCTGGTAACATGATAGTCCCCGTTATAGGTTTAATAAGATAAGCGAAGGCTTTAATCGTGCCGGAAAACATTCTTTAATTTTTTAACAGTTTCTGAATGAAAGTTTTAATAGTCTATTGCTAAAATTGCTGGTGGATATTGTTTGATCCGTGTATTGGCTATGATGTAAGAATTTGCGGCTACAGATTTATGTCAATTCATGTGATTGGTTTTCTTTGTGTTCAAGTGTCTTATTTACTACTTCGTATTGTCATTTACGAAGGCTCTTCAATTAACTTGTTATCTACCGATACACTTTTTTATAGCCTTTACTGGCCCACTCTTGGGCAAAGAGCTCCTCTCATTCCTTCCACTTTCCTCTGTGTTGTGTTTCCTCTCACTAGCTCCTGAAGAAAGTTCCTAGTTCCTTCCAAGGCGTCCCAACCACCATCTTCTGGTCGGTCTGTTGCGACCCCATATTACTGTGATATATACGTGTCTATGTTAGGTGATCAGTAAATACCTAATAAGTAACTAAAAATTATAAGTAAAACTTATTGAAGTTACAATCTCAGTACCTTGACGCGAAGAGCGACGTCAGACTTATTAGAGTGTCAGGTCACGTGTGTCGCGTCGCAACTATCTGCCGCTCAACTATCGCGCTCAACTTTCTGTGCCGGCACACCTATGCGTGCCAGTTAGTTTTACACTAACTCACTTATATTCGGGTTCGTGACTTCGATCCTCCTTGTTTGTCGATTCCAGTCGGTCGTCATCGTCATAATAGGTAGGTATATAATAAATTAATAATATTAACTTATTATCATTCTGCTGCAGGAGAAGGGCCGTACAGAGTAGACTAGGCTTGTTTAGGGCCGATTGGCGATTTCAGACTTACGTATATATTAACTAAAAGTAAATTCTCAGTAGCAGCTCGGAGTTAGGATTTGTACCCAGTTAATGGCAATAGGCTCGCCCCCTATTTCGGTCCTAAACATATCGACGTACTGTGGCTGTACATTTGTACACCTCTGCCTAACCCTTCGGGAAATAGGCGTGATAGTATGTGATGGTGTTAACTCAAAGTCCAGTTTTCCTCACGATGTTTTCCTTCATCGACGTCAGTGATGTCTAAATCAAACTTTTAAAGTACACACATCAACAAAATCTAGGGATATTTTATATTTCATCAAATATCTAAAAATCTATGAAGAATTTTCTGGTATTGTAAATGGGAGAATGATAGGTTATTTTAAGGTCTTTAATAAAAAATTAAAAAACATTTCCTTTTTTTGTTGTTTTAATAGAAAAATTTTTTTTTTCATCGCCGTAGAAAATTTGTATGACAAAAAATTTATGTTTCTTCTTATAAAACTATAAATTTTAATTAAAATTGAATAAAAATAATAAAATCTGTTAATTAATAATCTGTGTTGCTACCTCTCACATTAATTACACATCGACATCGAATTTTAATACTTAAAATTAAATTGTCAATATTTTGCTGCGGTATGAGGTCCCATGTTCTTTACAAATGATCGAAAAGTTGTTGTTCCGTCGTCAAATTTTGCGGGAAATCTGTCAAAGCTTTTCGTCGTTACATGTCCCAGGCATGCTCAATAGGATCTAAGTCGGGAAACTGTGCAGGCCAATCCAAAACTTGAATATTGTGGTTTCGGAGAGCGGCAGACACCAGGCGCGCCGTATGTAAAGGAGCATTATCGTGCATGAGTACAAATTCCTGGCCCATTTGGAGCCTGTGTGGGACAATAACAGTCTCTACTACCTCGTTGTGGTATTTTCGTGCAGTCATGCAGCCTTGGATCGAAACGAGCTGGATTCGTCCGCTAAGACAAATTCCTGCCCACATGATGATTGTGCCGCCTTGGAATGAGCGGACCTCCTGAGGGTGCCGAAGACGGCTAACTCGCCCTGAAGTTCTCCAAACACGTGTTCTTCGTGATTCCGGATGAAACCCAAACCGGGACTTATCGGTAAACAGCACCAAAGACCATTGTACGTCACTCCATGGTAAATTCTCCCGAGCCCACAAAAGACGCTGACCGCGATTGCCACGTCGCATTGCTGGAACACGTAGCGGTCTTCGAGGATGAAGACCAACTTCTTGCAACCTCCTTCGCACGGTTTGGTCGCTTACCAGTAGCTGGTGATCCTCCTGGAGCCTTTGCACTAGTTGCATCGCTGTGATATTCGGTTGTCTTCTGGCAGTCATTTGGAGAAATCGATCCTGTTTCTGCGAAGAAACACGATTTTTACCCGTGTGCCGTTCAGCCACATCCCCAGTACTGCGATAACGTGTCCACAACCTTGATATCACGGTTTGGCTGGTGTGTAGGACCTCAGCAACGACCCGTTGAATGGCACCATTTTCTAACATGCCCAGGGCCCGTAAAATTTCATCTCGACTTAAATGACGACGTCACATGACTCTTTAAAGCTCACACGACACGTTAAATTAAAAAAGAAAAAAAAACTAATCCCTTTTCATTAATTAATATTAATAAAACAATTTTAATTTTCCTTATCGCAACGAACTTCTAGCAATTTTACCGCCGTATTTTGTTTTTTCTTTTGTTTTTTTAATTTTCATTTTTAAATTTTGAAAATAGAATACATGAGGTTTCAATCTGTATATAAACTTTTCATAGAAAACTAGAAATATTTTAAACTACAAAGTCGTAAATAATTTAGGATTAAGGTATCCCTAGATTCTGTTGATGTGTGTACATTTGTATTTGCCCAATATCGAATCGTCGATACACATTATATACAAACATAATAATATCTAATTACAATAATAATTAATAGCATGCGTAAGCCGTAAACGTAGTCAAATCATCGATATCTACTACCAATACTACAAGGGGCGAAGCGAGAAGCTATAATTAAATTAAACTATCGTTGTTAGCTGAAGTTGGGGCGCGAGTGAGCGTAGGATATGAGGCGCGCTTCCCTTGTCTGTCAGAGATACGTACGTACAGTTTAACCTCGGTTATCGCGCGTCTGATTCTAATGAACGTAATACATAGAATATACGTAAGGAACTTGTGAGGGTGACCGCGTAGTTTTAAATATTGGCAAGTACCATTGTGACTTTTTCAATTCATATGTCCCTACTAAATTTATTTTGGATATCACGTCGTATGGACTAACATCGGTAAAGGAACGCATTGTGAGGAAACCTGGCTGTATTAATAATATAAGTCGAAAATCAAAATTTTGCCTTAAGTAAGCATCATCAATGGTCGTGCCTCCTTTGTATGCAAAGAACAATTGATTGCACTAATTCAACATCCGCAAAAAAAATATTAATTCACATTAACACACTTCCAATTAAATGCATAACAAAAGTACCTACATTTTTTAAATACAGTACTGTGACACACCACCGATACGACGTAAAAGGAAATCCGGAAAAATATTAACAGAAAAACATTTCCCATCTTCCCTGAAAAAATATAAGGCAACCTTTTCATCACTTACTCCCGATACCCTTTCACACTATCAACAGGCATTTTCTAGAGACTTATGGTTCCCATAGCTGTACAGCGGTCGTAAAATAGCTGTATAAACAAAAAGCGTGTCGCGAATAGTGGCGTACTAAGACGCAAATGACGTTAAAAGCAGAGTACGGTCCGATGCTGCGTCACATCGCCCTGTGTCATCGACTGCGGAACCTCGGAGGAATGTAAAGGTTTTATAGCTTCCGGGAACAATGATTAGGGTAAACAAGCCACAACAAGTAATGATGGACTATGTGCGGGTTGGGGCAGTGGACATGAATAAAAGGGGATTTAATTACCGACATGTAAATCTCGTAGTCCCTACATAATTTTATTATGTCAACATGCAAAATCCTTGAAGGCGTCAATAGGAAAAGAAAAAAAAAAACATTTTATTATTTTGTTCGAGTCTTTGGTCTCAATCTTCAAATTACTTACTTTAAATTGTAAAAAAAATTGTCCAGTGTTGAAAATGTTTTATTATTTTGATATTCAGCTTTTATATTCCCCACGGAAGAGCACTGATTTGCAAAAGGTTTTTACCTAGTTTGGAAGTTAGAAGTCCATTATAAGCTAAGCAGCCTACTTCTTAAATTTATAAATTTATGTTTAATTGTCAGTAGCTATTTCTGTATACTATATAATAGCCATATACAATTTTAGGCCCAAATAAATTTTATCGTTATTTCTTATATTTTATGATGTAAACACATTTATAATTCATGAAAATGAAATATCTTTCTCTAAATTACCAGATCAATAGAAGAAGCGGTTCCATGCATGTTGTTGAGCGGTATGTTTCGTGAATAAACCAAAGTATTAGAGTCAGCCGGAGGTGCAGAGAGATAAAGTCTACGAGACGCACCGACACGTATTCTATGAGTCTACCGTTTCAGGCGTTCCTACGATATCACGCGGGATATTTAAACATGGCTGCTTCTTTACATATCATGTACTCTCATATTATCAAACTAGCTTTTACGTGCGACTTCATTTGCGTGAATCTCGAAAAGTAGCTTATGTCTTTTCTTGGGGTTCAAGCTTCGGCTGTATCAAATTTCATTGAAATTGGTTCAGTGGGTTAGTCGTGAAAGCGTTACATTTAACAAAAAAAAATTTAAGAAACTCAATTTTCGCATTTCATCATATCATACCACTACGCCTGTTTTTTTTGAAGGGTTAGGCAGAGGTATACCAATGTACAGCCAATTTTCGCGTTTATAATATGAATTAGGATACTTATGTTTATAAACATTTTTGACAATATTACGCATAAGAGCTGAATAAAAGTGGCACACAGATAGACTATGTCCTGTATAAATAAATAGAGTTCTTTCGATCTCAGTAAATATGTAAATATTTACATAAAGAAGTTTCCCTTGTCTTGTACCACAATTTTATGTATGTACCTACTTATGTATCTGACTTATTGCAATTGTGAAGTATCATTACCATAGTAACCATGTAAGTGGTGATCGACATATGTTATTAGAATGGAATGCCTTCAAGTGAGCTTCAATTGAAATAAAATTGATATATTGAGTTCGAAAACATGTAGGTCAAGATCTAGACAGAGTCTGGAATAAATAATATGTAATCGACTCGAAAGCCTCTCTATAGTCTACATGCTTCAAATACAAATCATTTATTTGCATATAACATACATATTTATATTGAACTTTCTTGTTTAGCGTTAGGTGTCTGTCAAAATAATAGTGTTTTTTTTTTGTTTAAGAGTTTGTTTACAGTTATAACATTTGCAAAACGTAGGACGTCCACCCACAAGGTGGACCGACGACCTAATAAAAACCGCAGGAAAACACTGGATGCAAGCCGCTTCCAACCGGCCCTTTTGGAAATATTGTATAGGAGAAGCGTATGTCCAGCAGTGGACGTCTTGTCTTACGGCTGATATGATGATAATGATGACTAAATCCAGGTAGAAAAATAAAAATTGTGTAGCTAAAAGTGCTTAACCATTTCTTCCTTCGACTGTACACACAAATAATAATAATGCGAACACATCACCTGAACACAAGTTTGGAGTTTGGACTGTTCATATTACTGAGTTGGTTATTAGTTGTAAGTCTCGGCTCGCTAACTGCGCAAACAGCAATATTGCTCGGCATGTTGCCCCATTGCTTACTGTTGCTGAATACCTGTCACTGGCGCTGATTGGGGACGATTCATTAAGGACTCGTCATTCTAGGGGGGGGGATGGAAAAATGTAATTAGGGTTCTAATTATTATAATAATATGTGTGGATGTGTAGTAACTATATACTAATATCTTCATGTACGATCTCAAGGGCTAAGTGTTGATGATAGAAGTGTTTTTACATTATGGCAAATTTTTAGACCGCGCTACGTATCGTATTAGGGATACCTACACCTGTAATGATAGTCGTAAGGGAGATTTTTAATAAATAAATATCTAGCCAGAACCATTTTGTATTTTTTCTTTGAGAACAACCCGGAGAGACAGTGCTTCATCCATTGCATCGCTCGCCTTTGATAGTGAGTCATCTTTTTTTATTTGTTCTTATAATTATGTATTTTTTGTTAAACAACGAAAACTCAAGATAAAAATCTAACCACCCCGCATTCAACATCCACAATCTTAATCCCTAAGACCAGCACCACAAGTCAAGGCTAGCCATTAGCCGCAAGCATTCAGCGACGATGGCATTAAGGCAACAAACGGCACAAGTTGGGCATGTCGCGAGCAGCAGAGCAACACGACGCAGTTTGTGTGGAATTAATCCTTGTTGCACCACTTTGAGGCTTGGGTACTGCAGTGACCATTATTGCTGAGGATATTTCGTCGGATGGCCAAAGTTTTGTTATGGGCAGTTGTGAATGGCAGCAGGATAGTGTGGTCATAGTAATATGATAGTGATGTAATACAATTGTTTGCGGATTTGTTAGTGGTGTGGCTTTTTGACACAAATATTAACACGCCTGTATTCTCCAAAGGGCTAGGTAGAAGTGTACCAATGTACACCTACACTTCGCCGGTATGTTAAGGTCCCATCTCATAGGGGGCGAGCCAATTGCCAATAACCGGGCACAAATCCTAACCCCGAGCCGCTTCTGAGAATTTCATAAAAAAAACTCATTAACACTTCGCTCGACTAACAACAACGTACCACGACAAGGACAATAACATGTTTTAATTGTCAAATGAATTTATGCAATAGTGAACAAACAAGCCATTCAGTATAAATTCATTGTTTAATAATAAAAGCCAGACTGATAGTTACCCTACAGCCAAAAGTCTACCAATGGAATCACAGTAACCTATACTTCAACAGAAGAGATAGAGAACCTCATTTCGGTATTAAAACTTGCAGCTAAGTTAGCGCAAAACTTTGTACTTATCAGGTATTAAAACATCTTTAAGTATTTATTGAGAACAATGTCAGTTTTGGCTGAAAATCTTGACATGTACTGCCAGGCAAAAATAGATAAATCATGAATCTCTACATATTATGAAACAAAGTAACTTTTCCCCGTCTGTAGGCTTAGATCTTTTACACTCCTCAACGGATTTTAATTCGATTTTTATCATTAGACTAGCTGTGCCCCGCGGTTTGGAACCTTTTCCGACCCTTCGTCTTTGGTTACTGGTCCGCCCCCCTGGGTCGTTTTAAATTTTTCTCGCCTTTTAAACCTTTCCTAGACCTCCACGAACATTTCAAGACTAAGATAAGATAAATCCGTTCAGCCGTTCTCGAGTTTTAGCGAAACTAACGAACAGCAATTCATTTTTATATAATAATATATATAGATAGTGATTCAAGAAGAAAAAGTATCACGCTACGACCAACGGGAGCGGAGCAGTAGCCAAAGATATAACACCCGGTGTATATAGATAGTTGATTTATAAGTAAAATTCCAAAAAAATATTTGTCGGTGGCCTGATGTAAACTCCAACCTAATTATCACTCATTGAAACAGTATAGTGTTACGCATGAAAGTATTATGTATCACGATACCTCTCCTACACTAGGCCTATACAAAAGTTGAAGGGTTTATTTTCGTCCAGCAATATGTTCATACTACAAAGCTGGTTTTCGTTCTTTTAGTCGGTGTAGAGCACTTTGTATTCCAAAAACCTGGTTATCACAAAGTGAACGGTTTCAAAGTATGTGGGGATGTATTTTTTCGCTTTGAGCGCGAAATGGAAACATATTTTGTGCTTTGAAAATTTTCAAAAGAACAATATTCCTGTTAAAATCTGCCCGTCAACAGTAGTTCTTTTTTAAACATGATTGACAGTTTAACCATTTAAGGATGAAGCTTTTTAATAAACAAATATTGTTTATCGCAGTGTGTTATTGAAAGTAAACACGATAAACTGTACTACGCAAATTGTTATACAAAAACTGCGTATCCTTTTACTGATCTCAATTATTTACTGAAAACATACAAAAAAAATACATTTAGAATTCAATTTCGAATAAATGAAACCACTACCTACGCAAAACACCACAAAAATACATACATAACATCATAACATCACGCCCGTATTCTCCGAAGGGTTAGGCAGAGGTGTACCAATATACACCCACTGACAGTTCGCCGGTATGTTTAGTTTCCATGTAATAGAGGGCGAGCCTATTGCTTAACTGGGCACAAATCCTGACTCCGAGCTGCTACTGCGAATTTCATAGAAAACCCAATAACACTTTTTGCTCGACCTGAGAATCAACCCAAGAACTCTAACGTAGCAGTCGCGCTTAGAACCACTAAGCTACCAAAACTAAAACACTTGATCGAATCGGTAAGTACAATAACGAGTGCCTCTTCTTCTCGTTCACATACATACCAACAGCTCGTACCTATGTAACACGATGCTTGCCATTAAGTACGACACTCGTACTAATCCACTCGACTCGAGTTCATGTAAATTCTGTTTATGTTCGAATAAGTATACATTTCCGTTTCTATATTTAGGGCGAGGAAATAAACAAGAACTGTCTGCTGACTTTATTAAATAACTCGATAAGTATTAAAACAGTGATCACGAATTTTAGAATATTCGCAAATTAATTGGTATATTATTGTATATATTTATTTTCATTTATTGACATACCATAGTGTGTATAAAATATGTTTTTTTTTTCAACCTGTATAGTCCCACTGCTAGGCAAAGGTCTTCCCCTTTTCTTTACCCTCATCCCTATGCTTTGCCTTTTTTGGCAACGCAATGTTACTAAAGCTAAAAGCTAAATCTACAGCTGTTATGAACCCTACTAGGGCACAGTAATAGGTAAGGTTAGTAGTTTTGTACTAGATTTTTATTTGTAAATTTGAGATTTTTATTTTTAAAAAGCTGACCAATTCTATTTCACTTTCAGTCCATTCTTCTTTGAACCTCTTTATCTACATGGTTTCTTTTACAACAGGCAGTAGTTTGATAAACATCCTAAATAAAAATAAAATTTCGAATCTGATTAAGACTAGAGTCAAGCGCTTTACCCACCGCGAATGAAAAAAAAATGCCGTTAATCCCAGCTTGTCATAGCAAAACTAAGGCTGGATCACAGAGCCACCTTCTCATTAACTGTCTGTAAAGCCGATCCCAGCGGATAATAGGTAGACGCTTCAATGTAATCGAATACAGTTGCACAAACTATGCCACAGTCGCAGTACAATGCGCACCGCGCGATGCAAACCTCCACAATGTATTACAGTACGTACTATAATCGAGATTGTAAGGGAACAACAATAGTAGGACGATATATCCTGACGTCACCATCTAACCCCGTGATGTATAGCGGTGGCTAAACATTTGATGTTGTTTAATATCAGGCTTTTTTATTGTCCTTTTGTCAATTATTTATTATCGTACTCACTCTATAGGTACAGTCATCAAAGCTATTTGGTATACAGGCAGCTTACTTGCGACTACTTTTAAACAATGTTGTGAGTGTGCTGAGCTGTCAATTCTTTTAAATAGCTCTCTTAAGTGTGTCATAAGCTTAAAAAGTAATTACGCATACAATAAAAATGAATAATAATGTAATTTATATGTTTAACGAGTAAATAAATGAATAATAATATTGGAAGTATAGTAGGAAGATGAATAATTTTGCCTGTATACCAAATAGTTTTGTTGATTGTACATACTTAAAAAGTAAATTGGTCGCTATAGATTCTATAGCATAGAATACTACTACATATTATGTAGTAGAAAAAGTAAATTGTAAGTACAATTTGTGATTTACTGTTCCCAACAACTTTACACTGTTTTAACAACGAATACAACAACCCAAAAAGAATAAAATAATAAAAGGTATTAGCCTATAATCGTCCTAAAGCATGGCAAAGGCCTAATCAATCCAGAGAAGGCACGTGTATTGATCACTAAGCTCGCTCAAGGTGGATTGGCGATTCAGCTTTGAATTAATTATAAGTACAGATTTCCTCTCGATGTTTTCCTTCACCGTTGTTAGTGATGTCCAAGATAAACTGAGAAAGTACATAATGAAATAGAAAATGTCACATTGGTACTTGCTCCTGCCCGAACCCACAGATAAACATTGTTGTAGGCTTTTCTGTTAGTTTTGCAGTGTGAGTTCGATTAAAAAAATATAAAAAAAATAATATGAAATATAGAATGTATCACTATCATTCACCCTTCAACAATTCATGTAAAGTACTCTGCAATTTTTAAACTGTCTGTTACAATGGACCAATAAAGGCACAAACCCTTGTATAAAAGTAGGTACTTAACATTTATAAACTTGACTGAAAAATGATCAAAGAGAAATACACTAATGGGTACAAAAACAGAATTTTATTTCAATAAAAAACATTACTCCATAAAAATAATTAAATAACTACTGTAGCCCGCGGCTACATTTCGAAATTGTTTCATATTCTAATGAAAAGCTGACTCACAATTATTTTACAAAAATTAATTAAACTTAAGTATGTCGCTGAAACTACAGAAGGGAGTCCAAAGGAGAGCTTTCTTTTTTATTTAAGAGATTTTTTAAAAACCTAATGTCCTACTTCTTGGATTTTTTGATACGTCACTCCTTAGCTTAGTCACTTATAGTTTTTGGGCAACAATAAATCAACAATTCCTTTGAAATATACCTTTTACAATTCTTTTTGCTTATTTTTTCCTGTGATTGTGCGTTTTCTTAAAATCTGTCAATGCGTAACACGTGGAGGCAAACAGGATACAAATGGTTATTTCCGCCGCACCATAGGCTATCAACCTTGGCTGGATGATATAAACGTCAACCTGATTACTTTGAACCTATAGAAGGCTAATAATACGAGAGAGGAAGAAGGCAGCATCACACAAAATCAATACAGAACTCATAAAGAAAAATAAATCAGTCATATCTCAAGTATAAGTCAAAATAAACGGCGCAATAGCAACACAACTTTTCATACACCGCATCGATATTATCCGCCAGACTTTCGTGCAGTTTGTCTTTCTGTAAAATATAGCCTTTGCCACTAATATATTGCTCTGTATTGTCATACGAGCCTCGCAGAATATGAATAACAAATATATTGGATTGTTCGGCTAACGAAACAATGCGTGTTCCTCGCATTCGTTTAAATAATGCACACTGGAAATGTATGAGCTGCCATTGATTGAATGGTGTGAGAATTAAATGTGGTGTGAATTGTTACAACTCGGTTGGTTGACGGACAGTCGGACAGTCGGCCACAAAGCTTTACATATATGAAGAGCTATCGTCGTATTTTTCTGTACCTACATGTTGTTTACTGTATGTTTGAGTTACACATCATCTCATGGGGAATAAAGCCTATTTTATTTACTGGTATAATATTATGTTCATTAGCAAGTGTACTTAAAGAACCAGTTCCAGTTACTGTTTATTATGATACAATTTACTGAAATATAATATAATAAGCGCTCTTACACAATCAAGAGTTATTTATGTCTAAATTGAGCAATTGACTTGTATATCTTGTGAAGGACGAACTCATTTCAAGGCAAATTTTGTAGCGAGTTACTTTTGACAGGCAGTTTAGAAGGGCCAAGAATATTTGATTCCTAATAGATATTTGATATTTTAACTTTACTTTTCATGTACTCTTTTATTTTTGTAAGTAAAAAATATTATCGTGTTTGTGTTGCTGACTATACGCTAGTAAAACAAACATTCTTCACTTTTGAATGAAAACTGTTAAAATAATTAGGATTGAAAACCGAAATACACATTCTTCTCCATTATATAGAAAACAACGCGTTTAATTACACTTTAAGTGCATCATTTTACAGAAGAATTTTTCAGGGCTCCAAAATATAAAATTATACACACATAATTATAACTACAAAATTATTATTTTATATTACACACACATACCATTAAGCCTGTATTCCTCGAAGGATTAGGCAGAGGCGTAGCACAGTACATCCACAATTTGCCGGTATATTTTAGGTCCCATGTAATAGAGGCCGCGCCTTCTGCCATTAACCGGGCACAAATCCTCTGTTCCTATGAAACTCCGAACTCGCAGTAGCATGCGAATTTTATAAAAAAAAACCCAATAACATTTTTTTCAACCTGGGAATCGGACCCATGACCTCTAGAGTAGCAGTCGCGTTTAGGAGTACTAGGCTAACGAGGCAGTAATTACTATTATTTCGTGTAAATAATAAATATGTAATATGGATATAAAAATCGTCAAAATGCTGTTTAAACTGTACGTTTGTGTGTGGTATAAAAAGAGGTAAATTGAAAAGCGACAAGCGTACCTCACTCGCATAAAATATTTAGCTTGTATGAACGGCCGACAGGGGATGAAAAATTGTCTGGTCATGTCAGAGCTGCATTGTTATTGCATATGGTTTTTCATTTTTTGGGTGTAGTAAAAAAACATGGATTTATTTTGTGGGCTTATTTTTGCAAGTAAAATATCGGTGTTTCCGAATGTACACAATGTATTGTTGCTTAGTTGTAAACTCTTAAGGCCTCTAGAAGGCTCAAGTTGACTCCCTACCTATACTTGATTGTGTCGATAGGTGATTTGAATCCGGCAGGCATTAAGATTCCAAAAAGCAATTAATCGCCCATCGCTGCAGCTTATAGTAACTAGACTCATTTGATTCTTTAAACTACACTTCTTTATCATTGCGCTTTGCAGATGCTGCAAAACACGTTTTACTTTTGCTTTTGATTTTGAAGTGCAAGTCAAATAAATGTGCAAGAGGTAGATCCCTAGTTCATTGAGCCTTCTGTACAATCTCTAAAGGTAATATTTAAAAAAAAAGTTAGTGATTTCCAGTGGTTAAGGCTCTCATGCTAGAAGTTGCGGGTTCAATACTGGACTAATACCAACTTGATTTTTTCAATTCAATTTACTGCTAAATGACACCGTAACTACTTTCTAAGCTTATTTTGGACATCATTGACATCAGTGAAGGAAAACATCGTGACGAAACTTTAACTTATAATACAAGTCTGAAATCTCCAATCCACCTTGAGTAAGCGTGGTGTTCAATGCTCGTGCTTTTTCTGTATGATAAAAGGAATGCCTTACAGTGGAATAATAATAGCCTGGTATTATTATTATTAACACAAAATTAATCAAGTCTAATTTTAGAGGAAGCATAATAATTTTCTCAGCAGCTCCTATCTATAAAACTACAAGACGTAGTTCCACCGCCCGTCAGTAATACCATTACTACACACACACATGCACAGCTCGAGGCAGACGCTGCAAGGTACAGAGTATATTTGCTCACTCACTCTGCGACTGAGTACATTAAGTAACCCAGTTTCACTAGCTTGAGTTGAGTTAGTCTTAAACTTGTTCGGGACAAACTGATACACTCTCTGTTTTTATTTCTTCCAGTGCTTCAGATTAGAAAGGTATCTGCTTTTTAAGGAACAAGATGTTCCGTCCTTCGTAGTCTTGTTCAGTAGTTCTAACTTTGTAAGTAAAGTTTTATTCGATCAATTGTTTCGCTTTTGTTTAGTGTTTACCTTGAGAGGAACTTGACTAATTTTAGATGTACATGACAGTGTTAATTGGCCACCTGACTTAAGTATTTTATGTAGGGTATTTATTTATTTATTCTTCAGCTAATTTACATTATTGTTTCGAAAAGTGGTTTTAACGATAAATGTAACACAACATTGATAGCAAGTTCATTTTTTTGCAGAGTGTACCTATACAAGATATTCTTTGAATAGCTAGCGGGATTTTTAATCTAAACTAGCTATTGCCCTTGACTTCGGTTAGAGCGAAAGCAGATAAGTCGCAAAATGAAAATTAACCCATGTCGTTTCTTGGGTTTCAAATTGACCCCACACCAAATTTTATCAAAATTAGTTCAGTGGTTTTGTCATGAAAGCGTAACAGAAAGACGGAGTCATTTTTGCTTTTATAAATATAGTATGGATTGTTAGAATTTTCATCACTTATTATATTTATTTAATTTATAAAATAATTTACGACTGCTACGCTAGAGGTCCTGGGTTCGATTCCCGGGTCGAGCAAAAAGTGTTATTAGGTTTTTCTATGAAATTCTCAGTAGCAGCTCGGAGTTTTGGATTTGTGCCCGGTTAATGGCAATAGGCTCGCCCCCTATTACATGTGACCTAAATATACCGGCGAACTGTGGGTGTACATTGGTACACCTCTGCCAAACCCTTCAGGGAATACAGGCGTGATGGTATATATAAAATATTTTGTCTTTCTTATCTTCCTGTCTTCTGTCTACACCGAACTACAAACAAACTATTACGTACGGGTAGGTATCTTTCATTTCTACAAGTCTGAGCAAACTCTTAGAGGGTAGGGAACCACTCTAATTTACTATTCAGTTACCGAGAATTTACGATAACAGCCAACAAAAACTTATGATTAACGTCAACCCTAGCCACAAGCAGTAGGGATTCTTATTTGCGATCTCCTTTATAGAACAATGGTAGGTTTGGCTAACAGTTTTGAATTTCGAATGTTTTTTTTTAATGAAATGACAGCGGCTGTCATTTCTTATTCAACTTTTGTTTTGTTAATGGAAATGTGATATTAGAAAGTCATAGGCGGTGTCTTTCTTAGAGGTATCAATGTGTGTATTGTGCTGTATAACATAGGTACTATTCAAACTATCTATACCTACTAGTATTATGAAAAAGCTTTTTTTTTGTTTCAATATATTTTTTTACTCTTAATGTATTAGTCTGATCACAAAAGGCAATAAATACAGACAGAATCACAAACAATATATAGGCAAAGTCACGAGCAGTAACTAGTATTGTATAAAGCAGAAAGCTTTGAATTTGAATCTCTTAATTGGCACGTCTTGATTGTGAACCTCGGATCCGCATTGTGTTTAAAGCAATGGTTTCGGATTCTCGGAAACCCGATCGATGCCAATATTGAAGTGTCTGGAACTTCTTAAAACATTGAAAACTGGTTTAACTTCGTAGAAAACGTTTT
This sequence comes from Caradrina clavipalpis, assembly GCA_932526535.1. Lineage (NCBI taxonomy): Eukaryota > Metazoa > Arthropoda > Insecta > Lepidoptera > Noctuidae > Caradrina > Caradrina clavipalpis. The sequence continues at coordinate 16,650,554 of OW052096.1, read as the reverse complement.
AACATGTCAAAACGTTTACTGATCTACCAAATGCTTTTATAGAAATTTTCTATTTTGAAGGATATAAACTTTAGTCAGAGGGAATAAAACAATGCAAATAAAATTCTTGAACATAAAGTAACCTCAAACAAAATGTAACATAAAAAAACCTCTAAATATCCTAATACCATATCAATAACCATCAACATTCAGTTCACAATATTCCCACTGCTAGGACCATTACAGACTTATTACCTCAGCTCTTTCCTCTGTACAGGGGAGCATCCCACCATTTCGCTGACACACAGACAATTTCGCGATGTCGACAACCAACTGAAAAGCAACCCAGCGCCTCTTTAGTAACGATTTCCTATTAAACCCTATACAGGCGCCCGATTACCCCCCTCCATTACCCCTTAACACTACCAAAACAAACATCACGCGTCCAAATGAGTACAGATGTTGAGCCAGGGCTCGTTTACACAGCGCCCCACGTTCTGTTCCCGTGTAGTTAATTTGCTCAGCCGAGCGGCAATGATTCGATTCTCCGGAGAGCATTACTGGCTGGAGTCGAGCATCGAGCACTTAGCACTTTGTTACTGTAAATCTTTTTATATAAAGGTATGTTACACGTGTACTGTACGTGATTACACGTAACTGGGTACTTTGGGAAGCGGTTTTGGGTATTCAAGGCTGTTGGCGCATGATACTCTCAGTAAGGCTACTTTCCTGTTCGTTTTATTTGCTTTAGTACCTACAAGGTCATTTATGTACCCAGGTATTTTTTGCTACCGCTAAAGAGACGTAAATGTAAGGTTACCTTTACTATAAAGTTACAAAATTATCTGGTTCTGAATTTTAAAACCTTTGTTGAATCCAGTATTTTTCAAGTCATCAGTCATCAATTGAGTCATACTAGTTTTCATATATATGGATAGTAGGGTGTCCCTTATATGGGTGAAAAAAATTTTTTTTTAGATATCGAAATGCATACCTTCTATTTATTTTTAGACTACCCAGACTTACTTTAATACAAAATTTCATCTTCCTACGTCAACGTTAACCCGTGCCGACAGAACTCTGAAGATTTTGAAAATTTATGTTTAAACCCTTCAGATACATCACAGATAAATCAATTGAAATATTATTTTTTAATGAAATATTTATTAAAAGAATATAAAATTATAGATCAGGCAGGATTTTTCTTTTAAGGTTCTCTTTTTTACAGTCTAGATACAGATTTATATGCTCTTGAACACAGCGTAACACACGCTGATGCTTCGGAACGGATGAAAATTGAAGAATCTATTTTTTTTTTACAAAAACAAAGAGAAGCAGGGCGTCCCAAGTGTTTAGCGGGTGTAGGCAAAACGTTAGCCGAAAAAGAAGACAGCTAAAGACAAAGTAAATGAAATGAAGAGAAATATTATGTAAGCAAATAAGTTTAGGAAGTTTAACGTCATCTGTTACTACGCAAGATTCTATTCAAACGCAAGGACATCACGATCAACTTACCAGCTCTGGTGGAAGTCTTAAGGAACCCTTGGCATCCACCTCTCAATTGGTAAGTTCTGAAGCTACTAAAAAAGAGGAAGGAAATATTTTATCACGCCTAAGTTAGTTGCAGCTTTGGATAGATGTTAATTAAGCATAAGGGATTCTGTCTATATACTTCAGGCAGTAGTAGAAGCACTAGATCTTTACTGTGATGATTTTCCGATAAACAAATCGTCGAATATAAAACTGTTGACAAATTGATCTCCAAAGCAGCCCTGAGCAAGTTTAGTCAACATCTTTGGTACTTGTTAGAAGAAACTGCCGTTTTAAAAGTTTCATATTCGACGATTTGTTTATCGGAAAATAATCACAGTTAAGATCTAGTGCTTCTACTACAGCCTGAAGTATATAGACAGAATCCCTTATGTTTTATTAACATCTATCTAAAGCTGCAACTAACTTAGGCGTGATAAAATCTTTCCTTCCTCTTTTTTAGTAGCTTCAGGACTTACCAATTGAGAGGTGATTGCCAAGGGTTCCTTAAGGCTTCCATCAGAGCAGGTAAGTTGATCGTGATGTCCTTGCGTTTGAATAGAATCTTGCGTAGTAACAGATGACGATAAACCTCCGAAACACATTTGCTCACATTATTTTTCTCTTTATTTCATTTACTTTGTCTTTGATGATGATGATGATTTCATTTACTTTGTCTTTCCCTTTCTTCTTTTTCGGCTAACGTTTTGCCTACACACGCTAAACACCCGGGACGCCCTGCTTCTCTTTTTTTTTGTAAAAATATTTAGATTCTTTAATTTTCATCGGTTCCAAAGAATCAGCGTGTGCTATATGAAATAAATTATCTAAATTGTTTCCAAAGTACTTCTCACAGCGCTTGTAAATATTTTGTATTTTTTTTTTCATCTCCCTCCTGGCATGTTGATGATCCACAAGTATTTTTACACAGTTAGGTATAGCTCTGGTATGGATTCTAGCTATTTCCCAAAATATAATACACTCCCGAATAACAACATTAGCGTTTTCACTAACAGTCATTTAACTTAGCGCATGTTAAAAAAAATACTGAAAGAACTTGACGATTAGACGGTAACTTTGCGCCTGTTATTTGATAATTTACGTCATAAACTAAGAAAACACATTTTTGATTGCTTCTTAATTTCTCTGCCATCTTTTAAATGTAAAACAATACGTGTTAATCGCGGGAATAATTGAGAATAAACAACGAACCGCTACTGCCGCGCAAATGTATGAAACATGATTCGATGCAACTCGGCACGGGTTATCGTACTCCAAATAAGGTAAAAATTTATTTCCGAGTGTTTTAGAGGCAAATGAACAAAACTAAGACCTATGCGTTAGAAATTTAAAACTTTGAAAAATAAGGGACACCCTAATGGATAGTTTGAAGTTCATTGAATCCAATATTAAATTGCAACATTTCAGCACAATATTGAATGGAATCAGTATTTTCATTAAAAGTGTTGGCTACCAAACCATAAAGGGGTCACCCGTCCGTATATTTGCAGAACGCACGCAGAACTGATGGCATCTGCAAACAAACCAAACTTGCTATGGCGAACACAAATTCATTCCAGCGAGCACACACCAAATGAATCCAACTGCAATTTACGTCGCAGTCGCGAACTAAACCCGACATTTCCCCGAACACCCGCACCATAATCTCAGTTAATCCTGACGAATAAATAAAAGGTACGATTGATTGGGTCCCAAACAATAGGTATAACACAAAGGCCTGGATGTAAAGCAAACAGAAATCAGTCCGTTTCATCTTGTTCGAGTATATTCGCAGGTGGAAATTTGTCTATAAACAAACCACAATAGCTGGGAGCGCCGACCCGCATACTAATGTATGAGCGAGCGGCTCCACTGCTGAGACGAATTATGATTTGGGATGCCTGATCTATGCTAATACGCGAGGGTTACGACCGTAAACAGTGGCTGTTTTTTGAAAACAATATAGGTGGAAAGTTATTTTAGTGGCGAGCTTGCTGAACAAACAATTTCATCGGCTTTGTTGGTTCTTTTGATAAGTAATACTAGGCGAAAGTTATGATTTTGGGGCAAGTTTGAAGCATACTCAGTTACTGGGCTTAATATCAATATACTGCGTAGGATTATGTGCTTATTGACTTCAAACTAATATTAAAAACTTTTGCAAAAATAAAAAAGTAAATTATTTTCTAAATTAGTTTCTCCTTCAAAATAAATTCATAATGTTTCTTAAGTGATTTGATCGCCTATTATGATAAAAAAGATCAATAAATCAGAAGCCGCGTAACAATGGAGCCGCCAGGCAAGGGCCGCGGGCGGGCGCGGTGTCGCCCTGCACCGCCACAGACTCCGGAAACCTGCGGACTTTAGATTCAATTATATTGTATACCGTAACGATTGAACCTTCGTACTGCGGCGGATTCCAATAGATTTATGTATTTTATTATTATTTTGTTTTGAATACCGTAGGGACAAATTACTGGGATAGTATATAATAATATGCATGTATTAATTAATTACATTTATAATTATTAAAACAATTTTCCTTCTCAAATATATAAAAAAAAACATAAAATAAAACAATGAAAATTCTTTTTGTGAGATAATAAGACAAAGGTAAGTTTCTTTAGAAATGTCTAGTGCACAGTACGTGTAACCGGCGTACTTATGTGAACGTGGACAAGGTGAAAGAAGTATGCATGTAAGGATCGTAGCAGGTGACGTTATGTGTTTTCTGTTTACACCCCTGGGGAAAAGACATGAGTTTATGCATTTATGTTAGTTTTATTTCTAGACATTTTATTAAAAGACAAATTTTAATACAATGCTACGTCGTCGCGTCGTTTTATTTGGAGTCAAGCTCCGTGATACGCAGTTGATTGATGATGTTTAGAGGGCACACACCGTGAGCCGGCTAATGTTTCAGCAAACACTATCCGATAGTTTTTACATCACAACGTTAATACAGCCAACTGGAACTTTATTAAATAATATAACATCAGGCAAGTATTGATTGATACGCAGATGATTGATAATGAAAGAAAAGTTTATATTTAGCAAATATTATGTAATATACTTTTCTACGAGTGCGATTAGATCCACTTACTAGTTCAACACGATTGGCGTAGTTCTGGAGTGATTGGCTCGTCTTATTAGAATTTCGATGGCAAATAGAAATGTATATAGATATGATATCATTTTGTCAGTGTGCTACTTGACTCTGAGAAAGGCTGATTAGGGCTGAAATTTGACATAGTGGTGAAAGGATTAGCCAATCCACAGGAGACGATTGCCCAGGGTGCGTCAGACATAACGATTGCAATGCGTATCAAGCACTCATGCGCATCTGCGAACGGAACAAATGTTTGCATGGCCTACAAATAGTTGTATTGTGTATGTTTGTCAAAAATCTAAGCACGATATTGGAAAAAATCCGTGTGTTAGGAAAGTTGATAAATAAAAATGAACTAGGGATTTTATTCATTTTAAAATCGTTTTTCGTGCAAAGACACCATTTGTAGCAAATACCGTGAATCCAGTACAGATAGATTTTTATGATAAGTACGATACCTACGTTTTGCAGGATTTTGTATAATTTTCTGACAATACGTACACTTTAACTGCCTCGTTAGCCTAGTGATCCTAAGCGGGACTGCTACGCAAGAGGTCTTGCATTCGATTCCTAGGTCGAGCAAAGTGTTAGGTATTAGGTACTTCAATGAAATTCTCAGTAGCAGCTCGGAGTTAGGATTTGTGCCCGATTAATGGCAATAGACTCGCCCCCTATTATATGGGACCTACATAACTGCGGGTGTACATTGGTACATCTCTGTCTAACCCTTCAAGGAATACAGGCGTGATTGTATGTATGTGTACGTATACTTATTTAGATTAATACGCCATTGATTGATGTTGTTTGTGTTGCCGTGAACCGGCTAATGTTGGGCAAACGTCGCGATGCTAGTTCAGACGTATTCAATACTCTGTTATTGTGATTTATGATAATGCGTGAGTTGCTGAGGGGGACCAATTGTACGTAGCTTTCAAGTACGTAGCTAACAGTCAAGCACCTACATCTTTACTAGCTATTTACCCGACTGCGACAGAAGGAGGGTTATGTTTTTCGAGAGTATGTTTGTATGTATGTATGTATGTATGTATGTATGTATGTATGTATAATTGTTTGGCACGCTCTGCAGCCTGAACGGCTCAATGGATTTTAGCTTGAGAGGTGTCGTTAGATTCGTATTTACTGTGAGAGTGACACTGGGTATATCAAAATAAAAAAAACAAAATGGCGGATTTTTGGCGCTAAATTCAAATGTTTGGATCGCTCTGCCGCCTGAACGGTTCGATGGATTTTAGCTTGAGAGGTGTCATTAGATTCGTATTTACTGTGAAAGTGACAATGGGTAAATAAAAAATAAAAAAAGTAAAAAATAAAAAACGGTAATTTAAAAAACTAAAAAACCCGACTGCTTATTAAAAAGCCCTAAAACAAGAAAGTCGTTGTACCCGATTGCACTTAAAATTGTAGCAGTCGGGACCCATTCTAGAAATGGAGGCTTAGTGTATTGAGAGCACATAGGTACCTATATTAAATTGCAGATGGTCCAGAATGGGTCCCGACTGCTACAATTTTAAGTGCAATCGGGTACAACGACTTTCTTGTTTTAGGGCTTTTTTTATTTATTTTTCTTCATCAAATATATTTCTTTCGTTATGTTAGCACAGTATAATTTTGTTGATAATATTTGTCACAGTGAAAATGTTTAAAGTTTTTTTTGCATTCGAAAGATATTGTCGTGTTAGCTTCTGGCCGCGACTTCCCTCAAGTAGTTATTGTCACCCGCGCAAAAGTTACTTCTTTGGTTACAGCCCCGCTCCCGTAGGTCGTAGCGTGATGTGAATTGCATATACCATTACTCAAGAATTTAACTATCAGGTACAAGGTGTATTTTTCGGTTACATTAATGCTTTTAAACAAAAAAACTCTTCGACTTTATTTGGTAAAAAGCTTTTATATTAGTAAAGATTCTGTCAAAAAACCAGAACTTTGATAATATAAAAGGTACTATCTGAAGATCTATCTTGTAGATAGTCATCAAGTAAGGTTGGCCGAGCATGTTTGCTAAGGCATTGAATTCACTTAAGTGGGGACGTCCAATTGGCCAACTTAGGGTACGATAGGTCTCGCTTGTCAATTACATCCAAGATTCGGCACAGGCTTTTTGTGATGTTTATTGGATACTGGGTTTGTCAGTATTTGGTTGACTTAGAAGGTATGAACCTTTTAAATCTACCAGATACTGATTTTAACCGACTTCAAAAAGGAGGAGGTTCTCAATTCGACAGTAATAATGTCTTTTTGTTGTAAGAAGGTTTGTTTGTATATTTTGTTTGTTATTCTATTACTTTACTTTTGACTTGTAATATGTATGTGTCTGTAATGTATCTGTATGTAAATTCAACACACAATGTTAATTCTTTCATGAAATAAAAGAAATGAAATGAAAATATATTCGAACATACATACATTTTATCGAAATTTGGTTAAGTAGTTTGGTAAAAAAAAACTGAAAATATGTGTATGTGAATCCACATAAAAAATGAATAAAAGTAAATAAAAATATAAGTAAGTAAGTTAGTAAGTGTATAAAGTGAATATGTGTGTGTGCTTAAAGCCTGTTGTAACATCTTTAACACATATGGAATGCAAATAAATACTTGAATACTTGAATCAAGTAAACGAAATTGCATATTCAGCTTTCTTGTGACTTTTAAGCAGTTTTTTGTAAATTTACGTAGTATTACCGTTCCTTCATGGATTTGCATGACAGGAAGTTGATACTAAAAACCCGAAAAACCTTAGGATTACCTACTAAATTTGTAAAAACAAAAAAAAACAAAAATAAACGAAATTTTGCGAAAAATACAATTTTTCTCTTACACAGAGAAAGTAAAATGTTACATTATTAAACAATATTGACGGCAACAATGTCTCTCGGCGGAAATTACGAATGTCTACTGTCTGTATTGTTTTTAAGAGCATTAAGAGTGTCGATATCTGGAGCAAGGACTTTTGTAGCATTCACAAGTATTCGATTTTAATAAGATTAATTTCAACTTACTTTTTTTTTGAGTTACAAGTCAAAGACTAAGTATACATCGGTATCAAACGCAGGACAAATATTTCATTTTTTGAGAAAAAAATAATTTTGCTCCACACTAGGAATTTTGCCTGTATTGTAGGTACGTTTAACAACATATAAACTCATATACACAAACAACCAGACCCACATTAACTGTCAGTAGGTCATTAAATTATTTTTTGGGTGTGGGAATCGAACCCGCGACATGCAAAGCAGTAGGCAATTGCTCAGCCACTGTGCCAACCCTACTTTAAATGGAAATTACTTAAATAAATAATTAAATCTATCACCTTACAAACTGCCAACCAGGTAGTTTGAAAGTTCAACTATATTCTTGTATACTTTGGTAATAAAAGTCAGCACTATATGTAGTAAAGTCAGCGCCCCCACAACCGGCGCCATGGTAGCAACTTATCTCGCCATTCATCTTTCCCGCCACAAACGCTCTTCAGCTACAAGACACATGTCATGGTGACGTCACACGATCACATAAATTGCCTGCCTAATCTAACGGAGGAATATCTCGCGAGGACTCGAGATTTTATGCTCTGTATGGACTTTGCTACTTTTGTATTGAATAGTGTTTGTTCTAGTTATTGTTTTCTAGGGTTCCGTACGAATAGGGCTACGGGATATTACTTGGGCTCCACTGTCTTTCCGTTCGTCTGTCACAGGGTTGTGATTTTTTCAACTGTAATAGGCAAATACTTCAAATTTTTACAGTGTTAATCATAATGGCCAATATAACAACAAATAGCATGAATAAAAAAGGTAAAAATAAAGAGATCCCCATACAAAAAACGTGTTGTATTTTAACAAATTATCTAATACCTGCCAGAATCAATCCGAAAAGCTATCGTTTCAACTGAAACATTTACAAAGCGAGACAACAATTAAGGGGACACGGGACACGTCCCTGCGGAACACCGAAACCTTTTGTTCCATTCCACAGAACCACCAGCCTTTGAAGGAATGCACCAAGTCAAAGGCGCATCGAACGTAACGTCAAAAGGAAATACAGTATAATTCAAACTAGAAACACCGCTTTCTGAAAAGCGAAGAAAGATTCGCGCATGCGTGGCGTTGTACCCACAGCCTCCGTTCAACCGTCCCCGTCAGAACAGTTGCTTCACGATCGCCGCACCGAATAAAACCCGAGCGAATTGTAACCGTCGCCGGTCCCGCGTTCGATTTACGAAAACTTTTTTGAAATGCGACGTTCTAGAATTTGGAACGTTTTTTGAAATTTTGTTTATTTTTTCGTTTGTTCTATTTGTGAAGATGAGTTTGTTGAAAAACTTTGTGATGAAGTGGTCACAGTTATTTGTACTCGGAGTTTCAGTGTTGTTTCGATGTACGGATTCTGTCGGTAAGTTTAAGAATACGTATAAATGAATGTAGAAAACTTGCTCCTCAGAATATGTAATTATAATGTAATCAACGACTACAAAGTTAATTTATTTCAGGCTGGCACCCGTATATTTAATAAACAGACCTTATTTCGTCGTCAGTATATTTTTCACCCGTCGACGCTAATTAATCGCGAAACTTAATTCAAAGTTAGGTAACTTAATTTGTCAGCAGTTGCTTCGTCTTTTGTAGTAAATAAATAGCTAACTGCTACTTAATGAAGTAACGAGACAGTTGCCAAATTAGGGAAACTGTTATTAAAATTTTATGTTGGTGTTGCCATGTTGTAGGAAAATTTACTATAATTTTATACAAGGAGCGAGTAAAGTTAGTTATACAATGTAATTTATATTATGGCCCTGGCTTTTTAGAGTTGAAAATTGAAATTAGGTGCCATATACTTCCACAAAATGTAGTTTATCAGACGACAAATTGTTTGATATCGGATCTGTTATTCGCCCAGAGTCGATCCTATTGTATGACACACACATTATGTTAACCTGATAGGTAATTGACATGAAAGGAACTTGCTACGCTTCGCTGTGTACATACGATACAAAAAGAGCCTGGGAATATGACCGTACAAGTACTTGGCGTTTTAACAATTGGGTTATGGCAAGGGTTATAATGTAATATACTTATAGAACCAATTTAAAAATAATTTGATCTAGTAAACTACTGGTAGATAGATACTGCGGATATCGTGATGACGTCGTGGTTAAGTCACCCGCCCCTCGTGCGTGAGGTTGCGGGTTCGATACCGGGCAAGTACTTACCAATGTGACTTTTTCAATGGATATGTATGTACTTACCAAGTTTATTTTGGACATCACTGATATCAATGAAGGAACACATTGACAAAATCATAAGTAAGAAATTTTTGGACCCAAGAATGAAATCAACAGAGCCTAAAACAAGGCACTAAAGACATTTGCGATACCTACGCTTCTTTGGTGGTTGATAGGAGCTTTTTAGCAGTCATGAGCAATTCGAATCTCATTAAAAGGCCTCTTTCAGGACTACAGCATCTTGTAATTTCGTTGTTAAGGAAACAAAAGGGTGCCGTACTAGGTTACTGAGACATACCTTGAGACGATTAGGCACCAAAGAGGTTGAGCTAAACCTGATAACGATAGGTAGCGATAACCACTTATCATCAGAACTCCTGAAGGACCGGCCGCTTATTTGCCATAAAAAGAATTCTTCTAAAGGAATCATGAATAATTTACCCTTATTTCAGCTATACCGCCATCAATATAAAAAGTTTGCCCCAATTAAAATTCAGCTCACATCGTGATAGCCTTTTTTATTACCAATAAGGTATTTTCAACAAAATACGCTGAAGGTCATCGAAGTAATTATGATCTAAAGTTGCTCAACTTGAGAGTTACAAAGTGATCAACTGGATCGTCCTAATAACGGTCATTAATAGACTGGGATCGGTAACGTCATTATTAAACTTAAACTATTGTTAGTCATGAGGTCGGCGGTTGGAGATACGCCACTTTGCATCGCGGTGTCTTGCGAAACTTATTGCCTTGTGGGTTTTGGCCTCGCAATTAGTTTTACTTTGAATATTGAAATAGTTATAAAGGATGACAAAAAGATGAGATAGAAGTTAGACAATTGTCAGCTGATAACAATTGACAGACTGTAATCAAACCTCAATCAAACCAGTTACTCATTTGTTTGTCAAAATAAAGTAATGAAAACAGTAATAGGTCGCAATACAATTGGAAAAACATAAAAAATCTACATTTATAATAAATTCATCAATAAAGTAATAACATAAAAAAATGAAATCAGATTTCATTTACATCTGTGTACACAACAATTGAAATGGCAATTCAATAAAGAACTGATCAATCACAATTGGATCGCATTTAAATTAATTGCTACATATTAAACACCAATAAAGGGGCAATCGAGGGGATTAGCTATAAATCGTGAATATTGCCAAGTCATTTTATTCGCGTTTCGTTTACAAACTGTTCTTGTTTGAACACAGTTTGAGTATTTAACTTGGCCATGTATTAATAAATGGCTGTTGTTTTGGAAGCTCGTTTTACTTAAGGTGAGGCGTCTGTTATTCGTTCTATGTTTTTTGTGATGTAGTACAGTATATTTAGTTAAAATGAATAACCTATCATTGCTATACATAATAGAATTGTAAGTCAAGAAGTCTCTTAACTAATACAAAACAAAAAAATCAATAACTTATTACACACACACATACCATCATGCCCGTATTCCCTAAAGGGTTAGGCAGTGGCGTACCAATGTACACCCACAGTTCGCCAATATGTTTAGTCCCATGTAATAGGGGGCGACCTTATTGTCATTAGGGGTACGAATCCTAGCTCCGAGCTGCTACTGAGGATAACCAACACTAATAACTTATTAATTATTATATTTTTAAAGTAACAATTTTATTTATTTATTTTTAACAACTAATCTATTAGTAACGTATAACACGCTAAAGCTCAGCTCAACTTCTGTTACTAACCATACCAAACCACATTCCAAATCGATCAGCATCTATTAGTTTACCACCACAAAGTTAAATGAGGCAATCAAATGTATAATATCATACTTAAATACATAACCATTCCGTGCAAAGCTCGGGGTCTCAACAGACATTCAAGTTAATATCAGTTCAATACTGCGACGAAGTTCGGCGGTACGGTTAATAAATTGTTAATATGTTTCTCCCGGGAGCCGCACGACTAAGTGCGGCGAAGAAGGCGAGGTGTTCGCGGAAGTACAAGTTTTGGTTAGGTGCTACATTCCTTTGGTAGCTAATGTTCGTGTTCGGCTTTCTTGAGAATGTTGAACATATGTTATATGTGGTAACTTTATTGTAAGAGTTTATCTATTGCTTAGTTCCTTGTTTTAAAATATTTGACTACAGTTACAAGCTCTGCTTGTAACGTGATGTGGCGTAATATATCGTGTTGTGAAGTTAGTGACGGCTTTAAGAAATAAGAATATTCATTAATATCATCAATATTCATGTGGTGATGATGCAGCTACTCTAAAAAGGCACAACTTTGCTTCAGAAGACAGAGAAGTGTGCCAGAAGTTGCTCGACAAAGACCCCTCAAATCCTGTTTAGAATTCCGTAAACTAATTTATCTTATCCATTTATTGCGTTACGCAACATTAACAAGCTTTGCCTGTTCCGCACACTTAACACTAACAAAATCAAGCTCGTTCAATACAGCGAATACGCGATTTAATCAAAGAAAAATACATTTTCGAATCTCCAGTTTCTTTTGAAAGTCCCCATCGGTGTGGATGCCGGGTATAATTGGGTTCCATTGAAGGCGGGTCGGTTCTCGCCCAAGTAACACAGTTGGCACTTTAACAAACAAATAGTAAACTAATGTAAAACTTAGGGTCCGTATAAACTCTTATATAAGTTCACTGACCATCTTGACGCTTTACATTGGCATTTCAAAAGCATGATGATGCTTTACACTGTATAACGGTTGGATAATGGCATATCAAAATGCTTCTGTCAAGCCTTTGGTTTTAGTGCAGCAAATTACAATACTGCTGCACAGCTTTCAGCTATTTTTAGTGCATTTGGATCGACAATAGCATTTTTAAGTAGCAAAAAATTCTTAATGCCGTTTAATAGCATAAACATGAACCATTATAATGCAACGTAAATGTGCAATACAGCTTTGAGCTGTTTTTACTGCCCTTTGTTGTGTAATAGCACTTTTAAGTGGTAAGTAAAATCCTAGAACTGCTGAACAGCATAAACGTGAATCATTGTAATGCTTGCATTTTTAAAGATCAACTGAGTTCTGTTGTACAGCTAACAGCTCTTTTATCAAATTAATGTGAGTTGTTGTAATACACAAAGCTAGTAAGAAGCATAAAACCATTTGTCAGCCATATTGGGGAAAAGCACATATTATGTAAAGTAAAATGTAGCGATATTAAAAAAGGTTCTGTAGGTCACCAACATGATATGTTAAAAAGAATGAACTGCATAACAATTTTAACTGACTTTAATTTAACTTGTTACCACATCACTTGTTATCAGTGTAATGTCTAAAAGTATATATAAATAAAATCTACAAAATCACAATATATGGCCTTGTAATTAAATGATTTTCAAGTACTCGAATGAAAGCATCATCTTTTTGTTTGTTGACAGCACCATAGTCATTTTAATAAGCCACGCACAGGAATAATACTGTAGATGATGAGTTCAGAAAGTCTTTTTATTAATTCTTAGCAAACGGATAATGGGTTTTATGATTTTGCTCAAGGATCCCCAAAATTGCGTTCAAGTAATGACACTATTTCAGTCTACATCAAGTCCACTGGTGTACCGGTGAATCCATATACAACTACTTTATAGACAATGGCACTACAGTGTTTCACCAAAAGTCTTCTCTCTAGCCTCTGGCTTAATAATTGTTCATATGTATGTATTTATACTGATGACGGCATTAATTAGCCTTTCTAAAGGCTCACCGGGCTGCTATAGATGGACACCATTTTGTATATATTTTATAACCAAAAAATATTATCATTTAGACCTATTTATAAAAGCAATAGATCTATATAGTAATTATATAACTTAATTCAATAATGCCCAACCAAGACTATTATGTTAGTTATGGAACAATCGTTATATACTGAAATTTACAATTGTTTCGATTATTTCACACATATCTTTATACAACTTTTTTTTAACAAAACCACAAAATATCGAAGGCGCGTGAAAATTTTCAATGAAACCTATATAGATATTTACAATAAACTACATTGCGCAGTAATATTTGAATGCATGACATGACAAAACTACCCAGTAATATAATTGATGCAAACAAATATGGTGTCACTCATTCAGTTTTGGCCATCTTCATCCATAATTATATTGTGAGAAAAAGTAATAAATTACAACGATAATTGTATTATAATATTTGTACCGTGGTATTAGAGATGTTTTTGCAATGATGCAGGGTTTAACTAATTTCTAACTGTGAATACTTAAAAAGCTTTAATAATTCTTTTACTACATTCTAATGCTAGTCTAATGCTTTTGTAATTCAATTAACATTTTCATTTTTAATAATATTGCTAATATAATGCTTCTGTAAGGCGATTGGGAACTTCATTGATCGTAATAATGCTTCCATAATGCGATTGGCATCTCCATTGACCATAATAATGCTTATATAATGCGCCTGTAATTCAATTAAATTAATTGTTAACCTATTTAGGGTCTTTAGCCGTATAATTTGTGCCCAAATAAGAGTTACAGGAGCCGTATAAACGTTTGTAATGCTGCCATAAAGCTAACTCAAAATGCTAAAACGATTCAGAAATGCTGTAAGTCGGCTGATATACTGCTTTGATGTGTTACTTGGGCGAGTACTGGAGCAATTAGGTATTAATTTGTTTAGGAGTACCGTCCGAATGAACAATTGATGTGGTTACTCGGAGCGCAGCCATATTGGATCGGCCCGTTGTATTGGATTAGACGTAAGCACCCGTTACGTCATCACAGCCTCCTGTTTGATTGGCGGTAAGAAGGGATATGTGATGTGCGTTTACAAATACGGGAAGTGAATTGGCATGAAAAGGGAGTCGTTAGAGATCTGTCTAGTTGTGACGGAATGTAATTTGTCACATTCTCGTTGTACATTGTACCAAATTATGTACGTATCGAGTTTCTTGTCCATTCTTCTCCATACGAAACTACATTTTAGAATGGGCAACTAGATACATTTTTTTTTAGAAGATATTATAGAAGTTGATAGAATTTTCTTTTCGAAAATGATGAAACAAAACATTGAAACCATAAAGCAGACCATTTACTTAGATGAGTAATGTCCAAGAGCTGCCTAAAGAAAACCTCTTTATTAAAACTACAGAAAGAAACGGCCACAAGAGTTATAGTTTTAATTTTAAAATTTAATCTAGATAAAAAATGGTACATACTTTTGTACCTATCGTTTTATATGTATTTTAATATCTTAGAAAGTATATTGTGAAGTATATTTTTTATTTTATATTATTCATCATTTTAGACAAAATAATTAGGTACAAGTACATCAGAAATGTTTCAAATTGAAAAACATTCCAGCCTTTATAATGCACGTTCAATCAAGTAAGCTCGATCAATCAACTAAACCAACAGTGTAGGAGTTAGGAGGGCTTTGCCGAAAAAGAGTGCTTTACCCTTTTCAACCGTGTTGCTGAGCACATAATACTCAATTAAAAATAATGCCATATTAATCTTGTGAAACCCCACACGATTTAATAATGTTTACTTACATTCTTATGTAGCATTTTTGTTATGATTTTGAGTGGATAGATGGTAGATGGCAGTTACTTGAGTGATGGTCTGATCACAGGTGCGTCGTCCACCCTATAGGCAAAGGCAAAGCCGAAATGTCACAACGTGCTTCTAGAACTTCTCAAACAGAAGTACCGAATAGTTAGATTAGTAGTAGTAGACCTCTTGCTTATCGTCAGATATTTATTTATAATTTATTTGCATAATACATGTTCTTAAGTTTATGTGTTATTAATTACCTAAAGAGGTGTAAAAATGTTTACAATACTAACTGCAATAATTAAATTACCTATTATTTATAAATAATGGAAGTACTTCTACAGACATACTCAATTACACAGCTATACGCAAAAATGAAACGAAATAAAGCTATAGGTTTGTAAGAGATAAAGCTGTGTGAATGGCAGAAAATATCTTCTTAAATCATTTAAACAATTAATAAAACAGTAGATTATCCCACGGTGTCCGGTAGTCTGATCCACCTAGATCAGTGTCTTGTCTGATTATATTTTAATCTTCAAGTCAAACTTTGTTAAAGATTAAATGTTGAAAAGGCTTCCACCAATCAAGGGAAAATCAGTGATTCCGATGAAGTTCATTATTTATTATTTACTCACAATCGTAATCAGGATCATTAAATTTTGCGTTGAATTTATGGTTGATTAATAGACCTACCTTATTTGGCTAATTTTGTTGTTATTGAGTTTGTCAATTAGTAATTATTGGCTATACAGGTTTGAAGGTTATTTTTGACTTAGTAATAAGACGGGGAAAAATATTATAACTTATTGGATTTTTAGATTAGGATTATTCTGTAGTCTGGATTTGTGTCCAATTAATGGCAATATACTCGGCCCTTATTGTTGTGACATTTATCTTTGCCTTTCCCTTCGGGACATACAGGCGCCATGTTATCGTTAGAAATACGTACAATTAAATTCTACCAGCAAGTTACTTACCCGTACCTACTCCAATTAACAGTATAATTATAATTAAGGTAATGAACAGTGTGCTTAGTAATCTTAAACATGTTACTAATTCTCTTACCTAATAATATGATTAGTTTACTACGAGTTTGTATTTCGAAGCTAAATTCTCTTTACATTTTGTATCAGGTTGTCTGAAATAAATTGAGTTGATGTTGGTTTAGCTTTGTGTTTTGAAATAGTGTGATAGAATTTTTTTTTACGTTACAAAAAGTTGAAATTGTCATAGGTGTTTTAGTGTCTGTAGCACTTTTTTATACATAAACTCACGCCTTTTTCTCATGGGGGCAGTAACTACAGAACGCCACGTACTACGATCTTTACATACTCCTTTCGCCTCGTTCACGTTCTTATAGTTGATCATACAAGTCATTCATCATAGGTTGATCATCATCATCATTGATGTAATTGTATAATTACTCACATCTATTTGACGATTAGCCGATGCGCTACATATCGTGAGTACGATTACGTATTAGTTATTATAGATATGTATTTTATTAGTGTGGCGTTTAGGTATTTAATTTATACTAGGTCTTGTTGCTTGTGTATGTGACTGCATATATTTGTAAATGGTAAACCCACAGGTACAAAATAAATTCCTAGCGTAATGCAACATTTAGAAAACTAAAAATAATTAAGTTTAAAGCTACACTAAAATACAATTATTATTGTAAGCTACAGAATAGGAACGTTCCCATGCGAGCAGCGTGGTCTGCACGTATGTGTAATAAATGTCTGCCTACGTGCTAGACGTTACATCAACACAACTTTAATGCGCTTTCTTCTATCTTTTATTAACGAACATTACTTTTTAAGTCGGAAACACAGTGTTGAATAATTTATATTGCAATGAAATGACGTTTGGCATCTTCTTCTTCTTTTTTTCGTGTCGATTGACTCGTATTAACTCTTTTCCGTCCAGTATAGCAGCAGTATAGCGTCCTGTACAGCTCTAGCATTGCCCTCGTTTAGATCTTGGATGGTGCAGATGGTTGTGCACGACGGGCAACTAAGGAGGTGACGCATGTCCTGTGATGGTGCTTTACATTGACACTGCATTTGGGATCGACGAAGTATTTACCGAAATAGTTATAGCCATGTAATTTTATTTTACCTAATTCTCAAGCTTGAAAAACCGATCACATCAATGTATCCTTTGAGATAGAAAGTATCTAAAGAACAAAATTATTAATCAATTTTAAAACCCCATCTAATCGAACCTGTAACTCGACACTTCTAACCCTCGCTTGCCGTACCCAGTTTAGTGGATACCAATATCACATAACGCCGAAGATAATGACATTGATAACCGCAGACAGGAAGCGATACCGCCTCGAGTGATAGAGACCGATACCGCAGCGGGGGGGTTGTATACCGCTGCGATGACATCGAGGAGTAATGGAGAATGTGTGTTTTTCTGTGATAAGTTTAAACAACAATCCAATAAAACACCAAGAAAAATCCTAGTAGCCTGGTGGTCAAATCATTTATGTAACGAATTACGATATTAAAGGGTACTATTGAACGTCATTTAAAAGGCCAAAATATCTAGTTGCCCCCCTTCCACAAGATAGAAAAAGTATGGAAAAGAATGGACTTTAAACTACATACATACTCTTGTAAATTGATAGTTGTACACAGAATCATATAGAATTACACGTGAATTCCTTTATTGAATATTCATAATACGTAAAAATTACTACAAATTAAGAATTATTCTACGAAATTATTTGGCAATAAAGATTTTATTATAATTTATTATTCAATTATTAGTTAAAATAGATATTCCCTATAAGTATATATGCAATCAACCAAGTCTTAATATCTCAGAGGATTTTGTGTGTCTACATTTCACTCATAGAACTCACGCTTGTTGGTGCAGCTTTCAATACTCTCTATTAACCGCTCCTTAATACATAAGGACCTTCGCATTTGCCATGGTTTTTATTTTCTCACTTAGTTGATAATCAAGAAAATCCATCTACACAGGATCGGCCAAGGGATTTGGACCCTGGATCACAGAAAACCACAGCCACCACCGAGCAAAATCAAATAAAATTACCTACTGCAAATTCGGTATAAAATACCGCTTTTAAAAATGGTAAAAGATAGGAACCGCAGGTCGCGGGCACCGGGCGGTGGCGTTAATACCACATCGATGACAACGGTAGAACGGGGGTTAAGACTGAGAAAGGCAACAGTTATTAAAAATAAAATCTTTATTTATCCGTCTGTCCACAGATAGGGTTAGATTACTTCTTTCTTCTAAATATTTTATTTGAATTGCAATTATATTTTATTTTTAAAACCCACATGTTCCATGCTAGTTCTATTAATTACTTGTTGTTATACGACGTTACACGAAGGTAGAAACTTCTCTCTTACCTTGCAATTAGTCATCAATTAGTAGGTTGTAACAATCTACTAATTAATAAGTCATTGCAGGGTTGATATTATGTGATAAGGTAATTCTATTGAAAAACATAATAAACTTATCAGATAATACCTATCAGAGAATGATTCTTTTAAAATATAATTAAGCTAACCTAACAAAATATTTACAGACCAAATGTATGTTTGCATTGTGTTTGGAATGATTGCGCCGATATACGAGTATGTGCATGCATCATAAAAAAATAAGTGTGTGTTCTAAAAATAAAATGTTTAAAACCTGGTCGCAATAAAGGCATTTTTGGTAGGTTGAGACTAAAATTAAATTAAGACCATTCCTAAAAGTTCGTAAAAATGCACTCCTAAATATGTAACTACATAGACTCATCATTTTGTGTTGACAGTTTGGTTTCTATAAGATAATAATATCATTAGTTCTAGAATGGGCCCGACTTTATACGTGAGTAAAAGTAGCGTTATATACAGATTCATAAAACAAAGCAGGTTGCCCAACACTTGACCTAAAATTTGTAGTTATGTAGTTCACAAGTTCTAAGTAGTCATTGTGAGCTCTCTGAGTTCCGCCCCCGTTTCCTAAACAAAAGACAACAGATCAGTGAGTCGACTGCTTTGATATAATTAACGGCAGGTAATCTTGACATGTTTGCTCAATGGGCCGCGCGCGCTTACCGACTCCGTTACACATCGGATTTATGACGTGTTACTAACTGAGAATATATTGAACAGAGGAATCGATGGAGACGAACAATGCTCGGAATTGTGACATCTATGGAGAGGATTTATCATAAAATGTTTGATGTTGTTATTCTGAACGTGCTGAAATAGATTTGCATTTAACCACTAGGTATAAATTATCCGATGTAACAATATTTGGTGAAACTGTGGTGAAGCGAAATCATGTTTCATTTTCGGCAGATTGTATTGAATTTTCCAAATATAATATTAATATGCATAAGTAGGACTTATTACAGTAACGAACCAACCCACAATTCATTTAAAAAAATACGCATACTTTGTGTAAACGAGAACCTTTATAAAGGGATAATATTGAGCCGCTACGGAATCCGCATTATTCTGTAATTTACATATTAAACGAAAAATCACATTTATTTTGTTGATAACAGCTATGAGTATTAATTGACTATGAATTTATTATGTGGCAACTCGCAAAAGCAATTACACCAATTGTCGCATAGTTAATAAATGACGACCGAACAGCAAGTGTGATTGTGTTGAAACTTGAAATGCCATATTGAGTTAAATTCTGCAAATAATTAGTGTGTCGAGCAATTTTGTCATTTCTGTTTGTATTGTGGTTTAACATTGACAGCCAAATGTGAGACTGTGACCATTTTTACGATCCCATGCCACAATATTTATCATTTAATGAGGCTGTGTTATGATTCTGGTTTAAACCAACCACAGAGTTAATCTAATCAAAAGATGTGCTAGTCTAAGCTGCAGTAATTGGAGTAGTCTCAGAGTGCTCGTTTGTAACTGTAACCTTTAATGGCTGTCTAAAATATTTATAAAGCTGGGATGCCACTAGAGGTAACTCGCCTCGAGGCTGCTTGGACGGAGTCTCAGGTTAAGACATTTGACTGCCATTATAGGTGTATTAAAATATAGGTTTAACTCAATGATTAGTTACAGAAATCATAAAAATGTTTAGTCTCCTTTGGATGAAGTGGTTCACTGGATCGGTTTTTAACCAACCTACAGTCTATAAAATTTCATGAAATGGACGGGAAGTAACTTTTATATATTTAGTAGTAGTTGTATAGAACTATAATTTTCATTTTAGAAATAGAATCACATGTGGTCATATCAAACATTAACAACAACCGCAGATGAATCAACAGTACAGTGTTATCCACAGCCTCATAAAACAATATCCACATTACCGTAAGGCTTGCACCTCACACATAACATTTGCCTCAACCTTAAAACCTAACATTTTCCTACGTCAACTCACACCGAGTCCCTTACTTACTATGTTGTACTCAGCACTTACATCATCACATTCTTTATTTAAAACCATGAATCTTAATTTATTAAAAAAATGCAAGTCAATTAAAATGTAAGACGAAGACACAAGTACCTTGTATATCTCCAAAAAATCCTTAATTTACAAGCATGAGCCGACATTATCTGCAGTCGTAAATCAAAGTGACGCGCTAGGAGCAACACCTTTACTTAGTGACTCAAGTTTTTGTAAACATTTGTAAGAATAAAAGTAAAAAAAGTAATCTCTGTCCGTCTGTCTCGGTCTGCGTTGACTTAGGATAATGTTGAGTGTGTCAATGCAGACTGTAATTTTGGTTTGATGTGAGAAAATAAACCAATTCACTTATAATATTATAATTCTCTTCAAAGTTGTTTTTTTTTCTACTCGATACATAAAACAGTTTTTTTTTTGGATGGTGAATCAGTAAATGACTTGACCCGCCCCTAGTGTCAGACTTTTCCTGACTAAAACCCATCAATGATCCTTCTTGTGCCCTTTGCGTTCCGGGGGCGCGGTATCTCTTTCAAATAACCCGCAGCCCGGCAAAATTTTATGCATGGGCTAGCGATTACAGTAATAGAAGGTAGGTTTCTATCCATCTACAAAGGATCATCTTCGAAAATCTTCACTTAAATGGGACTTTATTAGAAGTATGTAAATGAAGAATCATACGATTTGCGTCGAGACTGTCAGTCAGATAGATTCTAATCAAATAATGATGGTTACCACCTGCGATACAGTAGTTTTATTTTGATAGACATTACTGTCCAAAATTTCAAAAAACAGTGTCACAAAGCTTGCCATAAGGTCAATTTGATAATAAGGTGACTTTGTAGATAATTGTAGAATTTAAATCGGTTGTTAATTTTATAAAAATACGACGTACCCAGATGAAAATAAAGATGAAATTCATTTCTTACTGATTCAAATTGCGTTTCGGATGAATCAAAATTATAATTGTTCGAACAGAGCAGTCGTAAAACTTTTTTAATTTGATAAATTTTATTCTTTACTTTGAGTTGGCAATATTTTTTAAAACAAATATAATTGTATTGTAGTCTGTAATAGATAATATTACCATTTCGTGTCGACGTGATCGTAATAATAATAAAATAAAAAGGCTGTATTTTTTAAAGGATTAGGCTTTCAAAAAACATGAAACAAAACTAGAAATCTAAGCCAATATTATTTTGTAGTATGGACACGTCTGTCTACTCATAACTTATTCGCATAGACTAATAAAATAAAGCACAAACTAGGCATAAAACGTATTGGCCCACAATTCTTTGATGCGATTGCTTTAAATTCTGTCTGTACACAGTGCTAGGTCCACAATCCCGGTAAAAAGGACTGGGCAAGCCTATTGTGCGGCAGTCCATTATTACGGGCCCCTATTGTGGCCCCGCGAGCTACAATGCCACGATTATTGCTAATAATAAGATTTACCGGCGAGTGGCTCTCCGCCGGATTTTTTATACACTTTAGGTACTTGACATTGGTTCGTAAAGGTTTTTCTTTACATAGTAAATGGATTTCTCTCGGGAGAGCTGGACCACGTTAATTTGAAAATCTGTTAAAAGGTTTTTATTTGGTATTAGTTGAGCCTTCGGGTTTGTGGACTTGGAGTTGATTGACGGGTGGTTTCATCTCGTTTCATTTTGAAGAGCTAAATCGAGTGTCAGACTTCATGATTAATTGTTCTGCGTCTGTAATTCTGTAGCCATCTCGTCTTACTCCGTATTAGAGAGGATATAAAGAGCTTATGAAGATGATTGACTAAACCGTACGGTTGTGTAGCTATTTGTTGTGTGAATGATGTGTTTGCTGCGAGCGAGCGAAAGTCTACAGGGTGTGTGAGTGAGTCCTGGCCGGCTCGTGTTGACTCACCGCTTCGTGCAAAGCTAACACAGCCCACGTTTGTTCAAATTTCGGATAGATACGAAAAATATTGACTGTGTAGTGACAGAAATGTATCGACAGATCAAAACACAATATATAATATGTAACCGACCTCTCTAAAAATATAGTCTTATTAATCAAAATATTAACAATTACTTACCTTTTTTTTCATCACACAATTTTTAACGCGTCTTTTTTTATAATAACACTTCCTAACTTAATTCTCACGTTTACCCCCATAGCCTTTTACAAATTGCTTTCACGTGAACGGATCTTAACAATAATACGTGGAAACGAAAGACCTACGTGTTATCGAAAATAACAATAGCAAAGAGAACGTCAAAGATCCTTTGTTGCTCACAATAAGGGAGAAAATACGGAAAAATGGGCAAAATGTCGTATGATTGTATATTATTCGGAAATAGGAATTATTAAATAAGATCGTTGCAAGTCGTCCGCGTGGATAAAGATTGACGTCTCGAAGTTATACTGCGACACATGTGGAGAGGACATGTTAGGGGAATATCTTTCATAATATATTTCGTGTAAGAGGGGATTCCGAAGAGATATATTGTTACTCACGTGACACGGTACATTTTATGACACATTCATTTTGACGAGTCAGCGTGTCGGAGCATTCGACTTTCCTTTTGTTTCGTTCTTCTTAGTTTTGTGTAATTGAATACCTGACGTCACTTAAAGGTATAGTGTAATATCGAAAAAGGGAAATTGGCAAAATCTATTTTATTATTTAGTATATAGTAGTAGAGCTCTTTGTGAAGGAACTCGTCCCGGGTAAGTCCGGGCGTTGCTGTGTTTCGGTTTGAAGGGTAATTACAGTCACACGAGACATTTTAACTTTACCTCTGGGATGGCAATGCATCTGCAAGGCCTCTGGTATTGCAGATATCTATAGACTTAACTGCCATCCAACGACATAATAAAGCATTATCACAAAAAAACTTCACCTCAAAAGACGTCTCATGAAGCCTCTACATAATCCGTACTAATATTATAAATGCGAAAGTAACTCTGTCTGTCTGTTTGTCTCTTCTTCACGCCTAAACCACTGAACTGATTTTAATGCAATTTGGTACAGATATAGTCTGGGACCCGAGAAAGGACATAGGATAGTTTTCATCCTGGAAATCCCCCGGGAACGGGAACTATTAATCCACGTGCACGAAGTCGCGGGCAAAAGCTAGTTTCTAATAATCTAAACACTAAAGTTATAACCTTTGTAATAGGCACCGCCGCATCAAACATCACCTTATTGCAAACATATTCCTCAGTATGACACCACCTGAAGCCTTACGTCTCCTGACATCATTTACTAACATCTGTCTAATTAGGAAACTCCTGCCGGTATCCTGAGTTATTGGCATGTCCCGCCCACCGCTAATTGAAGCCGAAATTACGCCAAGAATTAATGACAGGCCTCACACGAGGCGCGCAACAATCCGTTTAACTTATCATTGTGGTGCTTCAGCCAAGTTTCGTGTGTAGGTGGCCTGCAAAGTAGAAGCTCATAGCGGGTTGAGTTACAGAAAAACATATTTGTTGCAGAAGGCCGTGTACCTGCAGACAAGGGTATCTTGAGGGCAATTCTACTAACTTTTACGAACGATTGCAATCTAATCTTAGTCTCAATTTGTCAAAAATGCCTCTCTAATTTACCAACCTTTTTTATATTAAATGTCACTGGGATGAGGTTGCGACTAGATGTTGAACGTTTTTAGTTAGTAGAATGACTTACAGAAAAGCGACTGGCTTATTAACTTCTAAATACGTACGCAATACTTGTCAGTGTAAACTAAAACACATAATGCGATCATTTAGTTCATAATATAAATTATGTGATTACATTTGCATCGTCATGGATTCCTAATAACAGTATTAGAAGTTCATGACAGTTCAATAATTTTAATGAAAAATGATAGTAAAATTTGGAATAGTTCATTTTACTTATAAGAAAATAATTCAGTAAATATTCAATATTAATTTTCAAGTAAATCAGTCTGAAATCTTGAATCATATTCAATAACAGTTAGAATCCTATTTCAATGTTGGTCGCCTAGCTCTCCCACTCCGCGGCCGACAGACGTTTGTGTCCCAAACGGATTGCGACCATTCCGCATTGTAACTTTAATATATACTGCTGCATAATAGTTACCATTTGTCTGCCACTTCACGAATTCAAGCTTTAAACTATTAGTCTTCCGGGATTTGTTTCTTACGAACTTGCAAGATTTTGTAGTCTGCCAAAGTACCTTAATAGCTTGAATTTCTTATACAGCCTTTGTTATTTTGATAGTATGTTCTGTATAGCTGCCTTATGATGGTTTGCGGAATTTTGGCAACTGTATTATACAGTTTATTTTATTGATATTGTTCATTTGATATCAACAAAACTATATGAATTAATAAAACGTTGTGTATCTTTTACGGTTGTACATTTATAATATTATCTGTAAAACGTCAATCAATCAATCAATCAATCAATCAATTTATCTTTATTTGTGAACACAGGTATTATAGTAAAAGTCTTATGTAAACATTTTAGTTGAGAGTCCTACCAACGAAATTGATGTACAAATTAATACCTATATTAGTTTTTTTTTTGTCATAAGTCTGAATCTATACAATACAAAGTCAAGTTCGAGTAAATAAGGTAAGTATTTTCTTCTTATTTCATGTAATTTTCAATTTTCTGTTCACGTTTTTCTTTTCCGTCAGTTTCTTGTGAAACATTCGTCTGTCAGGAACGATTAGCTGTCAGTGTGGGGTCGGTTTCCTTCTCAGATGGATTGCTGTCATACTTAGAGTACTTACCGCAAACTGTAACTTTACTTATTCATGAATAAGGTAGAAAATGAATGATCTCTTAAAATAAACTGTATTTATTATTTAGGGCAATTTTAGTTAATTTTGCCGGGCATGGGCAAATACCAATGTGACCTTTTCTGATTCATATGTACTTTCTAAGTTTATCTTGGACATCACTGACATCGGTAACCATGTCAGAGGCCCTTGAGGCGGTTTAGAAGCTCTGACACTAGGGTGTGTAGGGTCATTAAACCTTACTACCCACACGAAGAGTTAGTTTTAGGAGTGATCGTAATCAATTGCAATCTGTCAAAAAAGTCCTCAAATTTTTGAGGCTGAGATGAGATTATGACTTGATTTTGAACGATTTTAAATAGCATAATATATGTATGTAAGTCTTCAGTTGTGTAACATGCAAAAGATGATATAGGCTTCAGTTTAACTTTTCTTTGCGGATTTTTTTTTGTGTTATGATTTACGTTACTTACAAGACAGCCATTAGATTACATAAAAGTTGGAATATAGGTATGATAAAATATGAAGCAAACATCATAGCTTCATAAAACAGTTGAAAAAAGTTTGTTTGACCTAAAATTAAATAGCCAAGTCGTTACAGCGTAACAAATGTGAAGGGGTGACATCATCGGTACATACGATTACACCTGTATTCCCCGAAGGGTAGAGGTGTACTAATTATGTACACCCACAGTTCGCCGGTATATTTAGGTCCCATGTAACGAAGAGAAAAGAAGGGGATCCATGTAAGAAAAGGGGCGAGCCTATTGCCATTAACCGGGCACAGATCCAAACTCCGAGCTGCTACTGAGAATTTCATAGAAAAACCCAATAACACTTTTTGCTCGACCCGGGAATCGAACCCAGGACCTCTAGCGTAGCAGTCGCGCTTAGGACCATTTGGCCACCGAGGCAGTTTAGTCAGAATTAGATGTGATATATTTAAAATCAGTACAATTTTGTCGTTACGATCGTTTTGGTAGATCTCAATTGAAGGCCATTAACAGAAGAAGAAATCTTCTCAATTGAAAAGAATTTAAAGAGGACAGATATCATTTAAAAATACCTTAGTAATAAATAACTAGCAGCTTAGTGTACATAATGTGTAAGTACCACAATACCTTTGAATTATAATTTTCGAATCTTCATCCAATTTTTAAAGATTGTTTTCAATATGTATTCCGTCAAATTTTTTTACCAATACAGTAGGTACTTTCTTACCAATTTTAATAACAATTCAATAATATTATAACTAATTTGTTTCATACCGCAGAAACCGCTAAGTTTTTTCTCTATCCCGTCGCCATTTTCTTCTACCTTAGCGCCTGTGAGAGCGATCGCCCGTCAGTGTCGGTCAGACTGACGGACGGTCGTGTTGTCAGATGGATCGCCACCATCGCTTCCTGGTACACCGCCTACGTGGCTCCGAGCTCACCCATTTATCCTCCTCACTAATTAGGCTTAGCTAGTTAAAAACTCTTCAACTTGCGAGCAATGTTTTATTTTTTGTACGTGAGCGTTCGTTACGGGCTTTCTGGAAGTTTTTAAAATATAATCCAGTTTTCTAACTGTAAAATTTTCAGTTGTTTTTCACCTGCTTATTATTATGTGTGGAAATATATAATATAAAGATATAAATAATTTTAAATAGTCTTATAAGAAATAGTAAGTTGATAATTCTTAAGTTTTAACTTATTTCTTTTAAATAATTAATGATCTATTAAAGCCAGGTTTCCTCTCTCCTAACTTTATGTTGCTGTGCTATACAGGGTCCAGGGTGATCTCAGTTATAATGTTACCACATACAGAAACGCAATAAAAAAATTGAGTATTGCAAAGGAAAAAACAATGTTAACAAATACATAATATCTGCATATTTATGAAATATAAAATGTTGTACCTATTAGGTATTATCATTTTAAAACTGTTTCATTATAATCTTAAGTACTAGCTATCACCCGCCAGAATATCAGTTATTACAGATGCAGACTTACCTTTCATTGGATTCGAGCTTAGCATGTATCAAATTTCATGAAAATCGATCCAAACTGCTGGATCGATTTTCAACTCAGAAAGCATAACAAAAAAACAAATGGACAAACTTACTTTCGCAATTTATTATAATAAAATAAAGTAAGTTTAGTAAATAGGTATTGAATAAGGATTACTTATGTAGGTATAAAGATTTCGAAATTAGTCAATTAGATGCTTGAGCGACTTTTGTATTAAAATCTACATACGAAACAAAGCCAAAATACGTCAAACATACAGAACCACAAACCGCTGTATTATTATCGTATTCCGTCTCATATTCCGTGTGCAGAACCAAATGTGGATACTAAGACAACACATGTCGTTCATAAATAACGCGCGTTACAGCCACATAAAAGCGAACTACGCTAAGCGGAGCCAACCTCGGCTTTCCTTATAGCTGTATTTTCATAAAAAATGTAAGCGACAGCAGCGATTTTTCCGCTTAAAGCCGACATTCGTCACGCGTCACCAGCATATGAACTCGCCGGCCAAATAAACACAACTATTATTTGTCAAAGACCTGTTTGGTCCGAGCTGTATGAGCCACAAATGAAATAGGAGGAAATGTTATGTATATGTTTTAGTTAGGGTTTACGTGAGAGTTTATAGCAAAGGATTTGAGTCAAATATTTAGAACATCTGTTGGTATTTTAATATTAAATAAATAATGGTACCTACTACATAAGAGAACAAACGTGGATTAGTCTAGAAAAATATTTGTGTACAGGATTTAATGAACATTATGTTTACTTCAATACATAGGTACCTTTTACCTAAAAGGCCTTTTTTTGAAAAGGTAAATCTTTCATAGATTCTCTTTGATAAAAAAATACTTATCTATTGAACCGAAAACAATTGTCTCAGTAACATTCAAAAAGCATCCTCCCGTATCTCAGTAAATCAAGTGTACACACGCTGGTGGCCTGTCTAACGTGTTCCTCCGGCGTTCATAAAAACCGCCTTTTATCAAATGGCCGGGGCCCACCCTTTCTCTGTCGCCCAAATTACCAGTCATCGCCGTTTGCACACACTACGGGCTAAAGGGCGCTAGATACGATAGTTTGGATTTGTCGCCCCTAACAAAGTGCTTGTACTTCGCAATGTCCTAGTTTTACGAGGCGGTTTGCTCTGTTATTGCATCTTGATGGCCTACTGAATTTGATGGCTCCATTTTTAGGTATCGTACGCCAAATGATTGTAAAGAACACTCATTCATCTCGCTAGTAGTACCTATAAATAAAATCGGTTACCGCGAGTCATATTTACTGTCTCTCAACGATTTTATTCGAGACAAATTATAATAAAAGCTTTCAAATAAAATTATGCGTCGGTAGCAAGTTCGATTCAAATATTTTTGTAGCATACGTAGCGTCCAAATTCTCCGAAGTGCTTCATCGAAATTTTGGTACCGGATGACATAACGACATTAACATGACAAGAGCAAATCCTGAAACAGATAAGGAACAAATTGACCCAATAACTCTATGCACCCGGATCACAAAGTGGCCTATTACGGAGATATTGTGCCAGGATTTACACTGGAGTACGAACAATTAATGGAGTAAATGGAATCCATTCTATGCTGAGATAGAATATTCCAAATGCCTGACAATGCCGCGTGCATTGTCATTTAAGATTTCTGATAATAGATTGCTCATTTATTTTGTGTGACCTTATAATTGCGTTTTTTAATTCAATTTTTTTACGTAAGTACAGATGGATATAATAGTCCATTGTTACAAATAGGTGTTAAATAATTTCAGTATGAGCAACCAGCAACCTCTAGGTCATCATCATCTTCCTGCCCTTATCCCAAGTTACTTGGGGTCGGCGCAACACGTTTTCTTCTTCCATTCCGTCCTGTCAGCCTGTGGGGTACGCCCTAGCCCTATCGCGCATTCTATCATTTGTACTTGTCATGTTGCAAAGTGTTTTGGCAAAATGTTTTATAGTCGGCCGCCTGCCTGACACCAACCCTCCTTGGGAATGCTCTTGCTGGTGGTTTACCCGCCACCGCGCGGTTGACCTAAGGTGCTTCGTGGTCTGCACAAGGTCTCACGCTCCCTTAAAGACTCAACAAAGGCTTTGTCGATCAAAAAATTATAAAAATACCAAAATGGATTTCTGACATCATTCTCTTTTTCCTCGTAAGACGCTTTGTGATCAGTCTACCGTGAATGAGTAACATTTAATATAAGGGCTCTCCGATTTTAAGACAAAACATTTTTGGGAAAAGCGGAAATATCGGAGCGCACATCAAAAATCGGCAATTTGTTTTGGCGCTGAGTTCATCCGTTGAACTGACTCCTCCTACACTTAACGTAATTCTTCCGAAATAAAAGTATAATTTTCTAGCAAAACCGTTCACACCTTGGATTCCCCTCTTGTTTTTTGAAGCAAATGGTCCAGAACAATGCGGGGCCGCATTTCGTGGCCATCTTTTAAAACTTAATCGCTTGTCTCAGGCGTCGGGCCGCGACGTTCATCGTTTTCCGATATTCCGATTCGGTACACTTCGGTCAACTTCGGATATCCTCGTATCGAGTTCGTGAAACTTCGCCGATGTACATCGTATTTTGGAAACTTTGAAATCTTACGAATATTCTGAATTAATTTTCTCAGTTCCCATCTCACAAAGTGCTAAGACCTTTGGCAAATTAATTAAAAATATTTCAAGCTTATTAAACTAAATTAAGTACGGGGAATAATTTGGTACAAGTTGAGGAGTAGATCGGTGAGCTTTATGTAAATTTCGTAACATTTTACATTAAAGTCACCGGGAAGTATTATTGCGAAACAATTACTTTGAAGTTTTATCATAACAGTAGCTGCTTGGTACCGTGACGTATTATTCTCTGAAGATAGATATTTTTAGATAAATCATTTCAAGGTTATTTTAAAATTCTCGGTTATTTATTGATGGGAGAATTTAGATGAAGCCATAAAAATAGAATTGTTTTTATTTAATTTAGTTTACGCTGTTTCAAATAACTTGGTTCGACTGTCAAATTTGTTTTAAATTCCCTACCGCACGTTTGAAAAAACCTAATGTACAAAAAGTATCACAATGAATGCAACATCACAAAGACACTACAAAGTCCTATAAGACACTCCCTTAAACACACATCTATTCCACTTCAAAGTGCCGTCACATCTGAACGAAAGGCCGTACTACTTACAAGTACATCTCATTATTCTCATCTAAACCTTCTAGTTCCAAAGAGCTTAGTTATAAATCCGAAAGTTTCCGAACAATCTCGAATATGGCGGGTTGCGATTAAGCATCTCACACAATTAAGCTGACAATGGCGTCCCTTGATTAAAAGGAGACGGATTAAAATGGCTTCGAGTCGTTTGATTTCCAGATTATGTTGATGAGTGTCGTTTGTTTGTCTGTACACAATAGATGAAAGCTTATTGTCCGGAGTCACCAAGTGAACAATAATGGATTGACAGTGGATCATCTTTTATTCATCCTGCTTTGAAGCTCGCCTGCTGATTTTTTAGATCGTTACGAGTTTGTTTTATTTAAGGCTTGTTAAAAATTTTGGGAGCCTCGTTGTGGATTTTGTTTTTAGTTCTTTTGGTGCTGTAATTGGGTACTAGATGTTTACTTTTTTGTGAATAAGTATCCTTACCGTACCATGATATTTATAGACGAAATATTTGAAGGGAGATGTAAACGTACAATAAAAAATGTTTTTAGCGTCCAGTTTGTTTGAAAAAAAATTATTACATTTATTTATATTTATTTATTACTGTATTATATTATCAGTGTGTGGTTATGCTTTTTTAAATTAAAATGTTTATAACATTTTTTTTTTAATCAATATATTTTGAAACCAGTTTTTTTTTGCTGATGTGTAGTACCTACCTACGCCGCGTTACCGTAACAACCCTTTGTTTCTTATACTAAAGGTTTTCTACCACTATTTTACTGACTAAAAAATTATAAAGTTTAAGCTCTATCGAACTATCAATATAGCCTCACCTAATAAATGGTCGTCTCACCTGCACCATTATTACGTGGAAGCCATCGTCACATGATGTATGCCCGTCCTCAGTGCACGTCGCCCCAGTACCTCATGCTCTGGCACGCTCGCTATCTCCTCACAGGATATTACACACGTTCGATTACCGACTCGTGCACTCGCGGCATGCTCGTGCACTTTGAACACGTTCGTGTATGTGTGGTGACATTTACCATACAATATTTAAACCATAATATTTATTACGCGTAGATTTATGTGGTACCCTATATGGGTGTTCTACGCCAAATCGAATATCAATTGATCGCACGTCTAAATAGTCGAAACGTTCATTATATCGAATGGTTAATAAATCGAACACTCAATATATCGAACAATCTTCTTCTTTATCGTGTGGGCAGTAAGGTCTAACGACCCCACACGCCCTAGTGTCAGAGTTTTTAAACCGCCTCAAAGAGAACACTCAATACATCGAGTGTTTCAAATATCGAATGTTTGTTTGATCGAGCGCTCAACGCATCGCATGTTTACTCTATCAAAATATTAAATACTGGTTTATTTTTTATAGAATACATGTATTACACCCACCTATACTTTCGGTATCCTCATCATTTTTTGTATCGTACACAATACAATGTCAATTTTGACATTTGAACATTCAAGCTAAATATAAATTGTAATAAAGTTTAAAGGGTAATTGTAATAAATGAACTCAAAGTAAATGGAAACTTGACATTTAAAACAAATGAAATAATGACATTCGGCTTCAATTAAATTTAATTTACCTTATCGTGTATGTGTACAAAGACTTCAAAATCTTCTTTTAGACCAAAAGTACGAACATATGTATTTTACACAAAAAATAATGTAGACTGATTACTATAAAGACACACTAGTAGGTAGTATTTAGGAAGACAGCTTAAAAATGATACCGCTGCTTATAAAGTCTAATTAAATACAATATCCGGACCAACGATTTAGTAATACAAAGGAGCGAGGAAGCACACGCAATGACCGCTAATCGTGTACTGTATCACGGTAATATTATAATACAGTACTCCAACTTCATACAAACGGACGAAACGCGAGCTATACCTACGCGCCTCGATCCTGGGGTGCGCGCGCGGTGCAGACACATTAAAATACTGGAGACGGGCAGCCTCTAACGCATGTTTACGTACCGCGCGGCTGTAGGCATTTATTTCTGTCATGCGGCCGAGTTACTGTATTATTATATTACCGTGACTGTATGCTCGACTAATATCAATTAGTGAAATGAGGGAATAATGCACGAATAAGCATTAGTGCATTATTAGTGTATGGTTTTACCGTACACACACGATTATTTGAACAATCCTTTATATTTTGACTTAACGTGACGAAATGAATTCTTTAACCAACAAAACAAAAATCTAAGCCAAGAACTCAACTCTCATTAGTTGGTGCTGTCTGTCCCTGAACCAATGAGTCGAAAGAATTAGTTAACAAGTTTATACTAAAAGCATTTGGTACACTTGGAACTTGTTCCAACATGTTCTCCCTGTTCCAGTAACTTGATTTACTTGAGCTTAACTATTAAATCTGACATATAGCACTCGCTAGTCTTGCCTGCACAGAGTTCAGCAACATCAGATTAGTTTTACTTGGACAACTTACTCTTAGCATTATTCTAAGTGATTGTAACTATGTTAAGTGAAGTCCTATACTCGACCTGTATAGTATGGGAAAACAGCGTTAATCAAAGATGTATAAAAGAAACGAGGTGATATCCATTGGAAAATATACTTAGATGATACAAAAATACCTAAGCGCGACTGCTAAGCTAAAGGTCTTGAGTTCGATTGCCAGGTCGAGCAAGATGTTTTAAGGGGGGTTTCTATGAAATTCTCAGTAGCAGGTCGGAATTAGGATTTATGCCCGGTTAATGGCTCGCCCCCTATTCCATGGGACCTAAACATACCGGCAGACTGTGGGTGTACATTGGTACAGCTCTACCTATCCCTTTGCGGAATACAGGGGTCAAGGTATGATTCAAGAAAATATTTAAAGTTGTAGATATACTCATTCCAATAATGAATGCAACGAAATAAGCTTACATGCATGATTACCGTGTTCATTTATTTGCATGCCATAACGTGTATAAAATATGTTACATAAGGGTTAAAGCTAAAGTACAGTTATAGACCATGATAGCCCACAGCTTTAACCCAGGAAATACACAGATATTTTGTCCAATAACAACAACTAAATCTAAAACGCAACAAGCCAGAACAAAGATAGATACGCCAACTAAAAGAGACCCAAACTCTCCAAAGTATCTGTGATAAGATAAATATCCGCGAACTTTAATAATGGACACTTTTGTGTTTTTTAGTTCTTTGTGTATTTCTTTGCTGTAGTATTGTTTGTGCTGGTTAGCCGGATGACGTCATAGTTAGTGACGTAGGCTCTAGTAAAGTGGGTGGTCACTGAATTAGACTAGCAGTTGATGCCCTTCTCATTCATTATTTATGCTTAGGCTGAATACAAATAGTTGGTATGGTTAAAAAACCGTATTTTGTTTATTTACATCCTAATCCTAACTAATATTATAAATGCTAAAGTATGCTTGTTGCCTAAACCACTGAAACGATAATCTGAAAATATTGCAGGAGTACAAAAATGGACCTAACATTTAAAAAGTACTGTTCCTGAGGAAAAAAACAATAATTACCTTATGATAATAGATGGCGACATGTCTCTTTCGAATTATGATTGAATTTTTTTAAGTACCTAATACATTTTGTTACTCTAGTGTGTTCACGCAGACCGAAGTCACGGACAAAAGCTAGTTTATTATATTTGAAGATTGCCAGCAAGTGATACATTAAAATAATCATCTACAAAATACAAGCTTGTACAAGTTATAGTATTCTATAATGTATACTGAATTACAGGTAACCACAGCTTAGCCATTATCGAATAAACATTCAAATCATGACTAAATTAAGGAATACATAAAAAATATAATTGTCATCCTGTTTTTATAAGTTACAAAAAAAAACACGAATACAATAAATTACGAATATGACAGCAGCAAGTAATAATGTGATTCTATTAATGAAAATAACGTAATCATTTACGTAATACCAATGAGATAAGTCTTCATGTCTGCTTGGCAAAACATATCCAATCAGAAAACCGATATAACCCATCCCATTATAAAATCATCCTTTTGTCGTCTCAACAAAATGATACATCGAATATTCAGCAAAAACTTAATCAAGAAACAAACATAATCAAAGGCAGCTGTTTCAGCGTATCAGCGCTGAATTTTATCATTTTATCGTGCGATCGACTCGATACCGGATTACTTTCTCATTATTGTCATTCTGGGGAACATGGCGGCAGAGAGAACGGAGATAGGTTTCTTTTCAGGAATATTCTAGATTATAAAACGTTTTTGTTGTTAAAAAAATATACTTAAGCTCTTACAATCTTTTTAAACATCGGTACAAACAGCTTACTTACTTTGTACAGAAATTGGAAAAGAAATGAATATAGCTTTTCTATGGAAGAGTGGCTCAATTGACACAGACGCTAAGTAATTGGATTGGTGGCTGAGCTATAGGTGCGGGATCGATTGCCGCACACAACAAATAGTACAGCCTACAGATAGTAGTTTCGGTATGAGCAACATTCGTGTTATTTATTTATTTTGTATCCATAAATGTACCAGAAAGTCGTAAAAGGGGTATTGATTCCCCGGACAATACGGACGCCTTGATACGCAGTACTTTCATACACGTCACGGCTAAAACAAAAAGAGTAAGTATAAACAATACAGCCGAGCTTCGATCAAGTGCTAATCCTGATCCGATCCAAAGTAAATCCTGATTAAATCCGACTAGATCAAAATGTCCGACTTAGAAGCCTTAGACTTTGTCATCAAAAACTTTTTGATGAGGCTTCGTTCGGATTAAAATATTTCCCTAGCCGGTTCATTAACCCTGCAAGTGAGGTTG
The DNA here is from genome assembly GCA_932526535.1 of Caradrina clavipalpis. Taxonomy (NCBI): domain Eukaryota; kingdom Metazoa; phylum Arthropoda; class Insecta; order Lepidoptera; family Noctuidae; genus Caradrina; species Caradrina clavipalpis. The sequence continues at coordinate 16,614,985 of OW052096.1, read as the reverse complement.
TTACGAGAACTAATAAAGAGAGCCTTATATTAATTTCCGTCGACAGCCGGTCTCCGAGATTATCAAACAAAAGTAGATGTATTACACAAAGGGATTTGCCAGCGATCCTTCGTTTTAATGAAGCTTAGAAACCAGAAAACGACAGATTATGAGAAAGGGAACGTTTGAGTATAATAAGATACTCGTTAAGTTTTTTTTGTTGAAGGGAATGGAGGGTTTTAAGCAGCGAGAGGGCTGTTAACATTGCCGATCATATAGATTTGCTATACAGTACTCTCGGCGTAATTGATTCAGCATTCATGTATTTAAATTGTATGGAAATGTATGTATAGTCGTAAATTGACGTGAGTTTGAAAACGTAAAGGGTTGGTCTTGAAGACAGAAATTGCGAAACAAGTGTAGGATTTTTCCGTCGCAATGTTTTACGCTGTTCTGGGACGAAGACATGAGGAATTGTGAGATACTTGTTATAAATGTGGGGCTCAGGCACGTTAGGTTTATGCAAAGTGTATGGTAAACAGTAGTAGTATTTATTGTAGTGATTTAGTGGAAGGTTTATGTTCAGAAGTGGTCGTTTACGGACTGATGTTCGCGATATTAAATTGCGACATACTTATAAGTGCTATTATCATTTATTCACTTATGAAGTACTAGATCATTCGCAAGTGATTTCAAAAAATATTATGTACATATATGTATAGTTTATTTTTACAAGGTCTTAAGCTGACTTAACCTTACATATTTTTTTATCAGTCTAAGATTGTAATTATTTTTTGTTTTAATTTATTAATATTTTGCACAAACCTAAACTAAGATGTTAGTGTGACCCGAAAACGCCCGATTTTCCTATAAAAAAATATGATGGAAGAATTTAGGTACTGTTTTCACATTTCCCATTGATAGGAACCACATATAAAACCCATAAGTGCCGATGTCATTACAAGCAGTTGAGTTTATCTGAGGAGAGCAATTTTTTTATCCCATCCCTAGAACGTTTTATGGCACTCTTCGATATTATCGAAAGGGGTTTGTGGGAGATTGCAGGAAAGTACACTGCAAGAGATAAGGGCTATCGAGATGATATTGAGCAGCGACTCGTTGAAAGGGCTTCAAACATTTTATGGATATAGCCAGCTTTGGGTTAAGAAAATACTTAACAGCTGTAAGCTATTTGCCCTTTTGATGTTATTTAATTTGAAAGGAGTTGAAATCCTTTTGGCTTCAAAATATTTTTTGTGGGGAACCAATTTTTGTAGTCAATCAAAGGATTTGATTACGAATTCATTTAAAGCATCAGCACCCTCGGAAAACCATATAAATAATACATCTTTCGTGTTGGCAAGCAAGTGTTACTTGTATAAGAGAAACTCCTGCTATGGTCAATACATTGACCAGTCAGCAAAGCTCTTAGTGTCGTCACTCGTAGATGCTCTTTTGAATGCACTCGTGCCAGCACTTATTTATTTCCTTTTAGACATGATATATTGAAAGGCAAGTATGTCTCAAAAGAAGCTCTTGCACCATTACACGTACATTTTCTGGTTCATTCGTTTATTTACTTTGATCTTCTATTTCTATTTGAGCACGGCAATGAATTGTTGATAGATATTGAAGGTTTGTGATTAACTGGGAGTTAATTCTAGTAACTTTTAGCTTCCTAAAACTAACCTAGTGTATACAGGGCCGTAGAGAATAACTGGCTTGTTAGGAAGTATTTGTTCAAAAGTGTAGTCATTAAGCCAATTTTAACCTAAAAGTTAGGAATGTAGTAACACCAGCTTCTACCCATGACTTCATCCGCATCAAAATTGATACATTATCCAATGGAAACCGTACATTTTTCCGGGATTAAGCATATCATCATCATCATCATATCAGCCGCAGGACGTCCATTGCTGGACATAGGCCTCCCCCATAGATTTCCAAAAAGACCGGTTGGAAGCGGCCTGCATCCAGCGTTTTCCTGCGGTCTTAATCAGGTCGTCTGTCCACCTTGTGGGTGGACGTCCTACGCTGCGCTTGCCGGTGCGTGGTCTCCATTCGAGAACTTTGAGGCCCCATCGGCCATCAGCTCTGCGTGCTACGTGCCCTGCCCAGTGCCACTTCAACTTGCTGATGCTCTGGGCTATGTCGGTAATTTTGGTTCGTCTGCGGATCTCCTCATTTCTGATTCGATCTCGCAGAGAAACTCCGAGCATAGCCCTCTCTATAGCTCGTTGGGCTAGTTTGAGCTTGCTAATAGGGCCCATGGTAAGAGACCACGTTTCTGTGCCGTGATGCCGTGCTGTGTGTAAAATACTGATATTCAGCTGCATCCGGTTCAGCCGACCCCAACATAGTTGGGAAAGGCTAGGCAGATGATGATGCCGTGCTGTGATTAAACGTATCCTTTGATTAATTCCCATACTACAATCTATCTCAGCCAATCCAGGTCAGCTGTTAAGTGGGAAAGAGTAACAAATCCAATCCATGCTCACAAACTTTCGCATGTATAATATAACTAGAAGTAGGATAGTTACATATTACACTGAATCTCTGAATCGTTTATCTTTATCCCACACTAAGCTTTAGTATTAGTAACAATATACGAGCCAAAGTTTTAACTCGTACTGGTCGGTTAGGTAATAGGAACCGATCATTAGTCGATACAGTTAAATGGTGTCTATCGACACAATACGTTCTTAGTATAAATCTCAAGTAGGTCAGGGGGTAAATGTAAGAATATTCAATGCTTCTGCTGTCTTTTGTTTTATGAGTAGTCTTGCATAGTTTTATCAAATGGTTTCTTTGAATTCTTTCATTATAGAACTTATATAGTATGTTACTAGTAATAAAATTAAGTAAGCTCTACCGCAGTTAATGAAAGAGCTTATAATAAGAGACCTTGAAACGGCTGAACCGATTTTGATAAAACATGTCTAAGAACCATCGCAACGAACCTGCTTCCAAATGAAAAAAAAAACGCATTTAAATTGGTTCCTCTTTTTAAGTGCTTCGGTGCCACAGACAGACACACAGACGCGTCAAATAATTATAATACCTCACTTTTTGTTGAGACTGGGGTTAAAATTAGGTATATAATGTCACGATAAAATTGCTATAATCACTAATCTTTGATTACAGATCGATTATTTAACTAACAGTTACATCAGACCACTTGCTTATCAAAAACAATAACATCATTATTATCATACAAAATGAAAGAAAAATCACAACACGAATATTGTAACATCATTTCTCGTACGGTAACTATTGTAAGGGCACTCGAATCTTTCCCTATTACAGCGTACCGTTAGATGTCTGTAACAGGCAATTTGGAGATTGCTTACTTTGATAACCGATACTGAATGAGGTTAAATGGCTATTTCAATTTCTAAGAGCCGAGCAATCAAATAACTCTGTATTACGACTCCACGATGGCTTACTATCGAATGATACGCTTGTATTTGCCTTTTTACATTTATTTTTATTATATTAAAACTTTTATATTACAGAAATAGGGGTTTTCACCGTTAAATATCATTTAATCAATTTTGTAGTTTTTCGGATTCTGTACCCGAATTGTACGGGGCAGGGCTTTAGTACTGTGTAGCGTTTACAAATACATAAACCCACATACACAAACAACCTTGTACACAGAATTGTACACCTACTATGCAGAGTAGTAGCAAAACCTTTCTATTTCTACGAAAAAGTCTAATGTACAGTTAAAAGGGACTATTACACTACCAAGAATTGCCGTTTGAAGATTAGCAGTAACTTGACTGAAACATTATTATATAGCTTTTGAACATAACTGGAATGTTATGAAAACAGTAATATCCAGAGTACATTAATATTGTAATAACATGGAATGTTTCTTCAGGATGTTTCTCAGTACACTCAATATAATAATGTATGAGTATTCGAAACAATACACTCGATTATAACGTTTGATATGAAGGTTTGGTACTTATCTAGTTATATCGAAACATGTTTTATTTTGTATTTTATTATTATGACAGATATAGAAACACTTGATGTTATCTTTTTTCATGTCATGTTGATGATTATGATGTTATGTGGTTACCGCTGCTTATAGACATCTGCAATACCAGAGACCTTACAGATGCGTTGCCATTCTACAGACGAAGTTGAAATGTATCATGTGCCTGTAATTACACCGGCACCCATACCATTCAAACCGGAACACAGTAACGCTGCTTTACGGCAAAACTAGTTATGGTGGTAGTACTTCCCGGAACGGGCTCCTTTATTAAGAGCTCTACTACAGCTACTATATTATCTTTGTCAAATTACTTAGGTTTATCTTCATTCAAAGAATTAAACAATTAAGTATATACCATCGATTTTGCATAGTTTTACAATATTTTAAATTGTCATAGGTTGTCTACTACAACAACAAAACCTAGTCATAAAACGTTTTAGCATTTTGTCGTATCAAGTTAATATTGCCAGCAAAAGTAGCGCGCTTGGCAATAACCACATAAACCGCTCATGGTGGTTTATTAAATATTGAAGCACTTTAATATAACCAAGCGCAATGGTAGCGCTGTGGCACGCCGCCACCGCACGCGCTTACATTGTAGGACGCCGGAAAAATAAACTATTAGCGGCATTCAATTATTGTTCGTTAAATTTGTCGTCAAATTGGTAATGCAGTAAGAAAAGTCAGCATCGAAAAAGTGGTTTTATTTTGTGATAGGTTGTGGTGATTTTTGAATGAGAAATTTTTATGGCATGTTAGAATAAGATTACAAGATAAAATCTTGATATAGCACAATAAAATAACATTTGATACAATTCAAGGTCAATGTCAAATGATTTATAGTATTTATAATGCCATTATAACGCACTTTTAAACGACACTTACATGAGGAAAAATTAATAACATTGAATCTAGTTGCCCATTTCAAAAGGTAGTTTCGTATTGAGAAGAATGAGCAATGAACTCCATACATGTAATTATAATTATTGTATTGATGCTGAGCCTCATCCTACATGTTTTACTGCTCCACGTTTAACGCTATGATAAAAAAAATACAGTTACTGTCTATACCTAGTACTTAGTTGCACCGACTAGAAACAATGTCAACACGTGCTACGAATAATGCTACGCTCTACGACAGCGCTACAGAAAAATGCTACGTGCTACACAGTACTGCTACGCGCCACGCCAGTCGCTTGTACTATCAATGTTCGGCACAGAGCACATCAACCAATGCTCGTTGATGTTCGGCAAATATTCAGAGGGGTGATTCTAGTAACTTTTTGGAGCGTTTGCATTTAAATCTTAGCCTTTGTCATTAATTGCAGCTGGTATGAGATTGCGACTAGATTTTGAACGGTTTTAATTACAAGAATTGACCTTCAAAAATAGTGATTCTAAAAGGTTGTCTTTCCGTTAATTTCTTTGATAATGTACAAAAGAAGTTCTTGGAAACGTGTTAATAAACTCATCTAGTTACTAGACTCCGTTAAGTTCTTATTATGAAGCATTTTACAATTTAATTTTCAGTTTTATAACAAATTGTTTTTGCGCTTGGCAAAATTATGTTGTAATTTTGCCTTCAAACTTTTAAAAATAAACATTATTTTTTCTGAATAAAAATCAAATGTTGAATTAAGGAGGCAAATCTAGCAGCTATTAGTGTCGTTTGCATTCTAACTAAATTTTTTTGACAATCGAGGTGAGATTGCGAGTAATAAAGATTTCAAACTTTTTTATTTAGTAAAACTGACCTTCAGTTTAAAAACACTTCACTGCAAAACACAAAAAGAAAATAAATCATTTTTACACATACTTTCTTGCCTTTAAATGGCACCACAAACCACATGCATGGCTAGGGCTTCAAGAACCGTTCGCGAGCCAATCAGAAAGCTTTCACGGCGACTGCGCCACTCGGCGTATTATACGTGACTTCGATTCGAGTCCCACTTTGACGAACTCATTGAATACACACCATTAGCCAACAAGTGCAAGTACTTATGTAGTATTTGCCATATCTATTCGTCTATACTATAATATTATATTTATAATAAAATATAATATAAAATTAATATCATAAAGATAAAAAAATTGTGTAATGTAAAAATTTTAGGAATAAACTTAAAAACTACTGGATTAGCCAATCTGTCAGTAATATAGGCTGGTATATTAATAGTTTGTTTGCAGTGAAAAAAGCTCGGGCATTTGTGTATGAACCTTGGGCCCACTTTTCAACACTGTCTAACAGTGATGAGACATTGTCATATGGAGCTTTCAGCTTTCAGGGTGTACTTAATTATGTATTTACAAAATTAAATTTTAAAACCGGTAAGTTTTCCCACCATCCAACAAAACCACAAAAAAAGACTTTCAGTAACGGATATTTTCAGCCATTCTCACACGAATCAGTTTAAGGACTGCAAAATGATTTAAATGATAAATTGGCTCAATTCATGATCAATTCGCTGGAGACTAATGAGTCATTGTGCACGGGATTAAAGTCAAATGTATTATCCTCGTGTGGTGACTCGGTAATTGAATTGTTCAAATTGCCTCCACCTGCAGCCAGGGCTGGCCCCCTGAGTTTCTTAGTAAAGTCGGATATTTGCGATGATTTTGCCGGATATTTGTATAATTTTCTCTCATACATAGACGGACGTCATGATGCAGATTTTCACCATGGATTTAGTGCATGATTTTAGACCCCACAGAGATGACATTTCATGCGGATACTGAATCATGGTAAAAGATTGTCTCCCCCACTGTATATTAAATATTATATTTGACAAAGTCTAGCCAGCCAGCTCCGTCACTACATCGCTGAGTGTCTAATATTTTGCTACAGAATTAACTATCTTCGTAGCGCTGTCTACGAGTGAAGAAAAATTTGTCACTTCACCATCACCATCACGCCTGTATTCCCCGAAGGGTTAGGCAGAGGCGTACCAATGTACACCCACAGTTCGCCGGTATATTTAGGTCCCATGTAATAGGGGGCGAGCCTATTGCCATTAACCGGGCACAAATCCAAACTCCGAGCTGCTACTGAGAATTTCATAGAAAAACCCAATAACACTTTTTGCTCGACCTGGAATTTGTCACTCACTTGGATATTAGAAAAATAGTTTTCTAATATCGAAGTTCCCGTTTTGTTTAGGTTAGTATCCAGTTTGACATAAATATCAGACATTAATATTTTAGACTAATATGATAACATGATCCACCACCATAAAAAGTATTAAAAAAAATATTAGTAACTATGCATACAACACAATACAAGTTCTAAATTAGAATAAATCGCAATAATTAGGTCAAACCATGTGTGAGCCACCCCTAACAGCAACGACCACGCTGCAGAGGTTTTGAACAAAAGGTAAATTATTTAAACGCCCGTGTAAATCACTATTAGTGGGTCTTGGGAGAGAATAGCTGGTTTCTTTACAACTCTGAATAGGACCTACCATCCGGGTAATTGCGAAAACCTTGCTTATTTCAACGGATTTTTACTGGAGTTCCGTAGAGATTTATCTAGGAAAGTTTTACAATGGTTTGCTTATATATGTATTCTCCAGACCGATTCCGGGCACAGCGGCTAATCTTAATGCAGATTAGCCAAGTACGTAGGAGATATTATCATAGTGCACCAGTGTGTGCGTAAATACAGGTGCACACCCTATAATTCCCTAACTCTCATATTCCGATGACACATCTTTACGTGCTCTTCGAGACACGTGGGTGTCTCACCAACAACTTCTAAACGCTAGGCTGCTATTGAGAAATTCCTAATGAGAATTTTGTGTGGGATACTTTGCTAATTACCTACATAGAACCAGATATGGTTAACCCAAATATTTTAGCTACACAAGAACCTAAACGCCAATTTTCTGAATTGAAAACGTTCAAAATCTAGTTGCAATCTTATCTCAGCGACAATCCGCGTTAAGTAACGTTATGGTTACTTCTCCGCTCCCGTTGTTCGTAGCGTGATGTTCTCAATTTACTACTAATTACTCTATCTATTGCTGGAAACTGCAATAAAAGCCGTTGCGTAGTGTAAAAGATCTAAGCGTACATACAATGGGAGCGAATTTGGTTTATACTATGTAAAGATGCCTACTGTAACCACTTTATTTATGTATGTGTGGAAATGGAACAACAATCGGCCTTTATCCGGAGCCAAGCGACACAAAAACTGAAATGTTACCCGCAAAAGGTCACCACAGGTCATTTACCCCTTTCAACTAAGATAGAAGAATATTCATTGCAGAAACGGCAAGAAAAATCAGTTTTCATTTCGCTGCAGCGTACGGTCATATATAACGCGTTGATGTGTTTCGGTGGCTGCCAAGTCTGCACTCTTCCTCGCGTGTGGAGGCATTAGCAGAGTATGTTATGAATGATTCTGTACTATATGTTTGTATAGTTTTGGAACGAGTTCGAATAGTTCTGTACTGTTTATTTAAGAAGCGTTACTAAGTGATTTAAAAGGAGCTTTTTTTTCTGGATTTTGCTCTGTATCGTGATCGTGGGTGCTCTTACAAATATATAAACTCACACACACACACAGATATTTTCAATTCTACAGACTCACACGTGTCTATTTTAGGTGGGCGCCTTCTACGTATTAATAATAATTAATGTTGTACTCAATTTTTTTTTTTTTTTTAATGAAACTTTGGTCTTCTCTATGAATTTTTCCTGTATCGTGGGTGCATTAAACTCACATAAATACAAACAGCCAGACCCGGAACAACTATCTGTAAGTCATACAAATATTAGTTTCGTGCAGTAAGCGAACCCGCGGAACGCATTATACCAATCGCCTCAGCAATTGCTGAGCGACGACTAATCAGTGACGTGAAGGACAGTTTGACAGTTGGCACAGTGATGCCAACTGTCAAACACGTCACTGATTATCCAGATTCAAATCTGACCACCACATTCTTCGTACCTACCTATTTCACCAACACTTAACAATAAGAAAGTAAATGAAAAAGTATTTTACCACAGACGAAAAGTTTTAAGAGCTTTAACGGTCCAACCATCAATTATGTTATCCGCGTTTTTGAAAACAGAATTTGTGAAGAACGGTTTACGAAATATGTTTTTGGGAAAAATGTATGTTGATAACACTGTCAGAGACTCGGCTGTATAATTTACAAAATGCCTTCTTAAACACAGCTAAGAGGATTATCATTTACATCCAGACCCTAAACAATTTATTTTATTATTCTGCATAAAAAAATGTCCCAAATATCTCTGTAATATACATAAAGGTTTTTTCGCAGCCCAGTAGTACTTAGGCAGTAAAAGTATAATTTACAAGTCGAGTTATAAACATTCCTTATTCACTGACTTTGTTATTGGCAGACGTTTTCATATTTCTTTCGACTTTTACTATCGTACAGACAGTTATTCTGTTTTCTAACGGCTATTTTATGGTACTATATAAATATGGCGTAAAAAATGGAAATAAATTTTACGTCACTCTTTCGGGTTGTATGAGATATAAATGTTTCTTCTTCGATTATTATGATGTTGTTCGTTATGCGGTTTGTTGTAAAAATATACTCTGGAATATGGCTGCTCGTCGCATATACATATGCTCGCGTATACAGTTTTGGTATCGGTTTCCAGGGAAAAGTTAGAGTGGGTTCCAGCATTAAAATAAAAGTTTTATACCGATATCAACTTTTCATATTTCTGAAACCAGTTTCATGAAACAACTTGAATTGTTTTCTAAACATCGAGCGTTGAATTTGGAATACATTTATGTTAAAATCTTTTCACCATTTTCTATTAATAAATGCTGAGATGTAGGAGTGTCTGATCTTTATTTTATAACTACTGACGTAACAAACAGAATATCTGCAGAGTTGAATATTAACCACAATGCGGTATTTGAACACGTGTTGAGTTTATAAGCCTCGTCATGGCGGTTGTACCCAGGGGTGACAACAGACACTTTAATTATAGTACAATAGGTGTAACTCATCAAAAAGACCCGAAAAGTTTGCACGTACAAAGTCCCAAACAAATTCACGATTCACGCTGCGCACGACTCACAGTACACAAATCACGCCAGACGCAGGTACGTTACCTCACTCATGAGTACGTCGCAGCTATTTGACGGATGGCATAAATTATACCTTTGTCTGACTTTATGACAACCATATTTTTGTTTACGAATAATTTAGGAGGACCACTCGAATCTCTTTTTACGCAACCCGCTAGATTGTGGGTCTCAGGTGAATTTGTATGTTTGCAGAATATTTTGCGTGGAAAGGTCTGCCTTTGATTGCTGTTGAGTTTAATGTATTAGTATTTTGATTTTAGGTTCCCTACGTCTGTGTTTATCTGGAAATGTAGTTTTTTTAAGTTCCTAAATTGCAATTGCTCAATGAAATCGACCGTTCAGACCGATCTAGTGTGGAGCTTGGTAACTGAAATATACGTTTATCAATCGTCGTTTTGAGCCGATTAAGATACAATCTACTAGAGCAATATTAAGGACGCAAGCACTGCAGTGCCGCGCTACTCGGGCAACTACCATTTTCATAAAATTAAGTTATGTAATGTAACTGATTCTTAAGTCGAAACCTCACTAAAATTTACTGAAGTGTTCTAGGCGCTCGTCTACTGCGCTACAGTCAGGCCACTGCAGTACTTCTCTAATAATAATATTACAGCGTCTATCTATAGCCAACCCTATAATTATTATAAATGAACAATTCTCCCGAACTGCAAGTTTTTTCAACTGCCTCGTTAGCTTATTGGTTAATGGCAATAGGCTCGCCCCCTATTACATACTATTATTATTAATCTGTGCCTATAAATGCCTCGATAGCCTAGTGGTCATAAGCGTGGATACAGCCGTGATGGTGTCGCGCCTACACGAGTGGCGCGTGGAGGCACTGGGCCGGGGGGAAACTCCGCTGCCGCGGCAAATTGCCGCCCAGCGGACGGAACTCCGGCTCGATCTCATGGCGACATGGAGAGAACGACTGTCGCAGCCTCGTGCAGAGCACGCCTCGATTGAGGCGGTAAGTCCCCTCTTTGAGGAGTGGCTAGAGCGGCGCCACGGCGCCCTCACCTACCGCCTGACGCAGGTCCTCACCGGACACGGATGTTTCGGGAGGTTCCTGCACCTCATCGGGCGGGAGGAAACGCCCGGGTGTCACCATTGTGAGGATCGCCCCGAGGACACGGTGGAGCATACTTTGGCGGTTTGCCCTACTTGGGCTGAGCACCGCCGAGTCCTCGAGGCGGCCATCGGCGGCGGCGCCCTCTCGCGTCCGGCACTGGTTCAGGCCATGGTCCGGAGCGAGGGGGAATGGGAAGTAGTCGCCTCCTTCTGCGAAGCTGTAATGCTAGAGAAGGAGGCGGCGAGACGGGAGAGGGAAAGGAGGGTCCCCCGTCCCAGCGGCCGCCGCGGTAGACGCTCCGGGCGTCGGGAGCCGCGAGACGACTCCCGGCCACCGTAGACGCGTGTCTGTGGACGGTGAGCAATGGGTAGCTCACCGTCCGTACGTTCACTAACGACAGACCGTGTCGACGGCGCGTTCGTGTTCCACGCGCGCCTCAAAGAGATGTCAGCAAACTTGGATGGGGCCACTGAGGGCCGATGCCTGCCGGGGCTGCGGGTTGTTCGAAAGAGATACCGCGCCCCCGGAACGCAAAGGGCACATGAAAGGAACATAGACGGGTTTTAGTCAGTAAAAGTCTGACACTCCCTCCCGCCCCGCCCAGGGCGGGGGAAGTTATTTGATGATTTACCGTCTATAAAAAAAAAAAAAAAAAAAAGCCGTGATGGTGTGTATGTGCAAGGTTTTTAGTCTTCTTTATGTGGTGTAACAAAAATAGTAGGCCAAACAATTTTTAGATAAAATTTCTTGCGATATAACAATATTGTGTTTGGCACTAACGTTATACCGACCAAATTGAACTAGCCGAACTTCCAGGAATGTAAACCAATCAAACCTGTCTATTTTTAGCAGATGTTTTCACTCAAAAAACAAAAAGATTTTGTTCCGGACAAAACTGAAACTCCACAGCAAAGTGCTTTTAAAATATTTTGGTCTTTTTTATATTTTATTCTTTTTGTGAAATGTATACGCCTGCCTACTGGTGTTTTACACAAACGTGGCACCTATACGAACTCCCTTTTGCACCGGCTTCCGTATTTTAATTACCAAACATCTGTAAAGCTTAGTGATTAATTATGGCCATTTAGCTCTTAATTGACTATTATTGCGGGTGTTAAAAGAAAAGAATCCCATTAATAAGGAAATACAAGACAAAGCGAGTATATTATGATGAATAAATTCTATACCTATATTAAACATGTGACAATGCCTGTATTGCATAAAAATAAGGGCGGTTTTGTTAAATTTTAGGTAAGCTACTACTAAAGTATGGTTAGTGTTATCTGATATACTGTATAAATATAGATGTGATTTTTTAAATTAACATGTACTTCTAAATCTTGTATTTCACTGACATCGATGATCGTAAAGAAAGCTGGACTGATAGTTAACATTCGCCAATACTCCTTGAGCAAGAGTAATGATCATCGCATTCTCTATATTAGGAGAAGCTTTTGCCCTGCAGTGGGATAATAATAGAGTGGTATATTTCTATAAACATACCATAACTGCTTCGTTACCCTTCGGGGAATACAGGCGTGATGGTATGTTATCTAAGTAAACATACCATTACGCCTTTCACAGGTGTACAAACGTACACCTGTGAACCTGTTTGCCGGTATGTTTAGGGCCCAAGTAAAAGGGAGCGAGCCCATTGCCATTAACCGGGCACAAATCCTAACTCCGAGCTGCTACTGTGAATTTCATAGAAAAGCCCAATAAAACATTGCTCGACCTGGGAATCGAAACCAAACCAAAACCGAAATCTCTAGCGTAGCAGTCGCGCTTAGGACCACTAGGCTAACGAAGCAGCTTGCTATAAAGTAATACTCATTTTCTCTTTATAATTACTTCGTAAGCAGTTGTTATTCCTGTCTTAATTACTTGTACATAAATACCTCTCCAAGTTACCTACAGTTGTCTGTTGGCACTATAAACGATTGCTTGGCTCACTGACTCTTATTTATTTGCCAAGGACCTAGATTCGAGTCAAGTTGATGAATATTCCTTGTTGCCAAGTATCTTAAAATTAAACTGGATTAAACTAGATTGTACTGGATTCTGTAAGGGTATTTACTTTGAATCGTTTCTACTAATTAAATAGTAGTTTATATTGCTGAAATTAAACGAAGGAGAAGAAATTGTTTTTCATTTTGTTTCAACAACGTGCTGTACCTATCTGTAGGGTGCAAAAAAAGATTGGATTTACGTTCTGTTAAAGAAAAAAAAGTATATCCTTAGGAAAACAATGGAAGTACCTACCTACTATTATTTTATTTAGTTGGTATTTTAAAATACATATTTATATGTGTTACAAACCGTGCCTCATTGTTTTACATCATTCATCTTTTGAATAAGCTATTTATTTAATTTAGTGAGACACTTAATAAAGTTAGGTACAAAATACCTAATATTACATATCAAGTTGTCCTAGAAACAGTGTTATATTTAGTACATCATTCAAAATTTAGTACTTACCCATATACTTGTTATTATAATTGGTCATTAGTATCATCTTCATTGGACTTTAGGAAGGCAAAGAAATTGAATTATTTTTCACATGAAAGTATTTTATTCTGTCTGTACTAGTAGAAACTGTAAGATCTTTTGCGAAATAGAATTATGTTTATACCGGTCCAAAGTTTTATGAAAATACTCGTAAAAACTAAATGTTTTCTGTTATATTTTTTTTCTTTCATAAAATATAATATATTATTGCTGATCTTGTTTATAAGAAAGACATTTTGGAAACATCCAGAAGTCTGTACGTACATTTTAAAGAATCAATTTTGTAACCATGGGTCTGCTAAGTGTTGACAAATAACAGGATCGAAGGAAATTATAGCAAATATATTTTATTTTTTAATGGCGTTTATACCCCTTCGTTTTAAAAATCAATCCTTCACTCGCTTTTATTCTCCACGTGTAACAAGATCGATCTGTAGACCAGGGACCGTATAACCAAATACATTAATAAATGTTTACCTTTATTGTCACATCGATATCGTAAAAGACTTCCTGAACACAATCCGTCAGCACACCAAGCGAATGCGAACAAGCTTATCAATCAATTTGCAACGCATTACACATATCATACGATATGCCTGTCGAAAGAGGTAATACATATTTCACCAATCAATTCCTCTTTTTGTATGATGAGTGTGGGATAAAAATACCCTCTGTATGTGACGTATGGATGTTATAAGCGATGACGTCGTAATGGCTCGGCGGATGTTTTGTAAAAAAACGGAAAGGATTCCAAATACAGGGAAGGGTTGATTGCCGCTCTGAATAAATGTTTGTATGGCATATAGGTACACAGTTTTTCCGAGCTTGCTTGTTTTGTACAATGTGCATTTGATATTTGTAACTGCAAAATTTATTCACCTTACATATGTTGGTTTTTGAAAAAACATACAAATGCATTTTTTTCTGTATAACGTATATGTAATTCAGCTATTAGGTATTTTTTAAATTAAAATGATTGAACGCTAGGTATGCCATAACGCCAAAAGGCGTATAAATCGTGCTTTTTATATTAGCTTTTTTTTTGTCAGCTAAGTATTGAATTTCTGTGTTTTATGTACAATAATGTAAGAAAGGTATAAAGGCCAAACATGATTGTTAAAATTGTAAACGAATACTTTTTTGATTATACTTAAGTACAAAAATATTCATTAACTCTTTTATGTATGTTCATAAGTCGAGCTCAAATTAGTTTCAACTCATAGATCTCTATTGCCAGGTCTTATTATAATAATTAAAACCGTCACGAGGCTGGCCCTGCCAGGTCAAGTACCCTTCCTCCGTCACCCGGATAACATCATTCAAACTAATCCAAATGCGTCTTAAACAGTTTCACCCTATTCTGTCATTTCACAACGCGATTTACATAAACCAGGTAGGTCGTCCCAGAAACTAATCTTGACTCGATTCACCGAAGTTATTTCAAATTGTAACTAAGTAATTTCCATTTACGAGTCGTGCCCCTAATTAAAACGGATAGCCTGTAGGGACACGCTCGCTAAAACTACGGAGCACGGAGTACGGGACCTTGAGGGCTACCTTGGAATCAATTCTAATAATCGCGCCTTGTTAGAAATTTCCTAATTGTAAGGGACGTTGGAAATTAATGCTGTTGTGGGAATTAAATGGCACTTCTTTAGTTCTTTGTTTGAGGCTTTTTCTGTTGTTTACATTGGACGTGTTGCTGGGGTTTCAGTTAAATAATTGAAAAGCGGGTTATTGTTCTTTTTTTTTATTTGTATTTGGTTTTCAAAGGAAAATGGCCAGCTCATTTGTAATGTTGACTATTTCAATGATTTTTTTAATATTCAAATAGGCTTGTGTTTGACCGCAACTCACCTGATCCTAGGATCTTGCGATGCCTAGGATCTTGGTGATGATTTATACTTCATATTCATTTTTTTGCATACCTACCACGACGTGTATAAAGATATTACGTAAGTCTTAAAGCTACTAAGTAAGTTGTTTAAGTACGGTGCTAAGTACAGTTACGAAACCTCGATCAAGCATCAAAATCATTATCCATAGAGACCGGTTTGGAATGAGTAACTAGCTTCAACTTTCTGATTAACTGACCGACTCTTTGACAATTCAAGTGCGTGAAATTGGTTTAGATGAAATAAATGATTAAACTTTGACTTTGACATCAAACTGAGAGAGAGAGATACATACAGAAAGTTGATGTTTGCACAACATTGAACTTATCCAAGCATCAATTTCGTAATAAACATAATAAAAGGCAATTTTAATTTTGTTTCTATTATTTTGTAACTTATCTAAAACTCAAGTTTAAATTAATAAAGACAGTACAAAATAGTAGGTATTAACAAACAATACTCTCAACAAGATGTATTGTAATACGCACAATCCATCCTTTCGGCACCAATACGAAAAGTTAGCGACAAATAGTACGAAATAACTTGTCAACATTTCGAATCAATCTTGTTTCTAATTAAACTTGTACTTGACTACAATGATACACTGAGACGTAATTTGAAATACTGAAATAGGCTCGCCCATTTAATGGTAGAGCTTTGAACCATCCTGATTTTGTTTATGGTGTATAATGGGTTGGTAGCAAAGTTTCGTATTTCAATTGTTTATAGCTTCTGTTTAAGATAGGACTCGACTTGTTGGCGTCGGGCAAGCGGTAGCTGGAAGAAAGGTTGGACCACTGTCAGTGCATTGTTGTGAATTAGAAGCTGTGTGGTGCGGTATTCATGTTTGTTAAATATTTCCGTGGTATTGTACACGGTTATGAGAAACTGACTGTATTATTAGTGATAAATACTTTGGTCTGTGATGACAATATCAATTATTTTAGATAGTGATTGACGATAAACGTAGCCACGTGCTGGGGTTAAGTACTGTAAATAAAAGGATTTACCCAAAATCTATTCGAAAAGACGAAGAAATGATTTGAAATGACTCATCTCTATTTACATGAAGTCGAATAGTCCAAGAGTAATCTTCAGTAGTTAATGTGATAAAGTAAATATTTTACGTAATACGTAGCCTAATTTTCACTTTTTTTTTATTCGGAATGTGTAAACCCTTGACTCTAGTCTAGGTTACAAAGACAAACTCGACGATAGAGTGAGCACACTACTCCCAATAAAACAAAAGAAATATTTCTCGCAAAAAAAAATAGCATAAAGTGACGATGTAAAAAATAAAAATCTGAGCATTTACTTGCCATTTCACTAAGAAACTGAGCAAAAACGCAACTCGGCAACATTCCCGCATCCCTTTAGACGCTGAGCGAGGCGATTACGCACTTTCATCCAAACAAGCTTACTCAGAGTTAAAAGCCAATTTATCAGCGCGTCTCAAATTGTGCATTATCATTTATACTCGTCCTTCTACGCATGTGTGCGCTAGAAAATACCTACGTGTGCGTAAGAACCGCGTTCGAATTTGAATTTATTTATGAATGTTTGCGTGAGAATGAGTGAGTGTGCGTGTATGTGGGCGCGTTGATGTATGAGTATAGAATAATGTTAATGTTCGTGTCATGTGATGTGGTCGGGTACATTACACGTACTATGTATCGGAGTTATGCTCAGAAACACACCTAGTTTAATGTTAGCTGATGGAATGGGAGTATTAGAGTGACGTCTTACATAGTTAACAAGGTAGTTTTTATGCAAGGTATATATATCTTGATATTTATTTTAGAAAAAAACGAGCCACTGTTTCTTATCCTTAGTAATACATTTAGAAATAAGAAATAATAATAATACAAGGGAAAGGCCTCTTCTCGGACAGAGAAAGTACGAGCATTGAACGCCACACTTGCTCAAGGTAAACTAGCGATTCCAGATTTATATTAATAATAAGTCCAGGTTCCCTCACGATGTTTTCCATCATTGAAGTAAGAGATGTCTAAGATAATCATAGAAAATACAATAAGATTATGAATTAAAAAACACACATTAGTACAAATAAATGAAGATATATGTATTAGTATTGTGTGCAGAGTATTGTCTCTCATACAGAATATTTTCAGAACTAGAATGCAAATGCGCTTATTCTCACAACGTGTTTACCGCACTGATTTGGCGTCTCGATTACCAGTCATTACCAGACCTGCCACAACACACAGTTCGTCGAACACTGCTCCTAGTTTGCTTACCAAATATACTGAGTACTGAACTAGGAATTAATAGGCACACTAATATGTAGCCATTGCTCTTGTTTATGAGATTTGAATTAAAGAATAGTTGGGCTGTGTTTCTATATTAGGTTTGTTTTAAACCAGCGGCCGTGTGTGGTTTCCTTTGGCAAAAAAGGTTATAATCTATAAAAATATTGTGTAATATTCCTATTGGATATTCTGATGTGTTAGGCATATTACTGTAAAGTAACATCAAAATCTGTTAAGTCGTTTTCACGTGAAAGAGTAACAAACATTTCAAAACATTTCGCATTAATTTTATTATACTCGTGGTATTGCAGAAGCAAACTAATCATTGTAGACTACAGAAGAAAAAACACTGTTTCACTTCGTTTTTAAATCTGCTCAGAAAACTACACTTGTACAATATACTTGTTACATACATACATAAACTCACGCTTTTTTCCCATGGGTGTAGGCAGAAACAACAGAACGCCACCTGCTACGATCCTTACATACTACTTACATGTTACATAAGTACATAACGACTGATACTTACCAAGGTAAAAACACCAACTTCGAGCTCTCCCAAACCCATAACCAATAAAAATAAAAACAAAATGGCTACCGATATGAAGTCTACGTGTGTTGTTTGATCACGTACCGATAAAATGCGACAAAACTTTGAGCAGGAAGTAACACGGCTCCCAAGGACTCGAACCACTTGTCATCGTACCCGAGGGAGATGGGAAAATATTATTTGTCTTTGTAACGGTTCAGCTGATCTCCTCGTATATATATGATTTTTGTCAAAACATTTTTTTTGCGGCTGTACTTTGATGTGAATGGTACACGTATTTACAAAAGAAGTATGTAAGGATCGTAGCAGGTGGTGGGTTGTGGTTTCTGCCTAGACCCATGGGGAAAAAGTGTGAGTTTATGATGTATGTATGTATGTATTATACAATATTTACTGCTTACTGACTTCATATAAAATGGTTTTAAACTGTAATGTGGAGTTATTGTCGTACATACATTATACAAAGCTTAGCATTGACAAGCATTAAGATTAAGCGCTGTTTCTGATGGCCTCGTGATTAAAGCTGATTCTCAATCGGGCATGGGCAAGTACAAAGTTATTTTTATTTATTTCATGTGTATTGTCTAAGTTTATCTTGGACATTGACTTTGGTAAAGAAAAACATCGTAAGGAGACCTAGACTTATAATTAATACACGTCTGAAATCGCTAAGTCGCCTTGAGCAATCGTGGTGATCAATACTCGTGCCTTTTCTATATGAGAAGAGGCGTTTATCCTGCAGCGTGATAATAAGAGGCAGGATATTTCCACTGTGGTGTAAGTGGTCTACGTTAACTGCATGGGTCTGTGATTCAGATCACGCGTGCCTGCGTTTTCACTGAAGTACATTGAATGCACGAATATTTGTGGCCGCGGCTGTGTAGTACAACGACTCACAGCCACGCTACGTACGAATGCGTGGTTTAATGACATTACCGACACGCGCGTGGCCTGCTGCTATGATGCCACTTTCTATCTTTCTTTCTTTCTTTTTCCCCTTTATAGTGGGTGCGATTACAAACATATAAACGTATATATAAACAGCCAGATCCGGAACATATATCTGTAGGCCATACAGATATTTATTCCGTGCGCCAATCGAACCCACAACACGTGCAACAGCCAATCACTCGGCCACTGCACCAACCATGCCTTCAAAAAAAGTTGTAAAGAATACCACTAATCTGATTATTTCTGTTCAACTAAGAAGATTACACCAGATTTTGCTAGGTAAGTACAACCTTTCTCTTGAACCTCTAAATCTACGTCTCGTTATCCACTAAAATAACTAAAACACGGCAGGCATCCCAAAATTACCAGCGTGACCCTTCAAAACTAACCTAACTTACTACAAGTCCTATTCCCTAATACCGGGCACGCCTATACGTGTATAACTAGCCCTAATTCCGTCACATAAACGTGGGTAGGGTCCAACGAATTTAATCAGAACTAATTCACGGGGTGAAGGAAAAGTTTCCGACTTTACTTAGCTTGGACCGGCCGGGACTAGGTGCGATTGTATGGAGTTACGCCCTTTTGTCTCAGAGCCGTGTGTTGTTTTAAATGTAAGGAAGTTTTGATTAAATGTTTGTATGGGTTATGTTTATTATTCTTGAATTGCACAGACAGGTCTCGGTCTGGAGATTTGTGAATGGAACATTTCCTGGAGAAAACGTTAGGGCCAAGAATTCTGTACTTATATTAGAAAGAGATAAAGTTATTTGTCTGAAGAAATCTCTGGTGCTACTTGTCTCATTACAAAAAATATTTTACTGACTGAAAGCTACACTAGTGGCTGAATCAAAAAATCAAACGCCTTTATGGTATCTATACTTAACTTTCGGGTGGATGAAGTCTGAGGCAGAAGTTAGTATATAATATTTATTGTCCTTTTTGGCTCGTTTATTGTGAATTAGTAAACATATTGTAATAGTTAGACTATCATGTCTAAATAAGTGTAAAACTAACAACTATAGTTTCACCTCCATTACAAAATTAACCAGAAATCTACAATTAATGAAACTCACCTGAAACAAAGGGTTACCTCACTTCGCTCGCAGCGCACTAAATCCCCGCAGCCGTTGAAAAATTACATGTACTTAGTGGACCGTTTCTATTTTAGTGAAGTTGTTGGTACAGCCGGCACACTAAGCCCGGATTACAGAGTAACTAATGTTCCCAGATTTAATGTGAATAATGAAGTACTGCGTCACTAATAATTAAATTGCTTGCTTAGTTAAGATTGTAATTATGTAGAAGATGTGGCCGATGAAAATATACGGGGTGGAAGGGACTGAGTAATCTTTTAAGGTAGAAGGGTAATATTTTTCGACGGTTATTAAAAATAGGTTAAGGCTGGTAGGCCTAATAACATGAACTAAATCCTTGTTTAAAGTTTTTTTTTTACGATGTTCCACCCGTGTACCTGTACTTATTAATATAATATTATAAACAGGAAATATATTTTGTTTGTTTGTTTGTACCGAATACGCTTCGAAACTACAGGACCGATTTTAACCAATTATTCACCAATAAATAGCTACATTATTCTTGAGTATCATTAACTAAATATCATGCTACGACTCATGGGAGTGGAGGATTAACCAAAGACGACACTTAATGCGGGTGAAATAAACTAAGCGGACTTCGCGGGCAGTTAGCTAGTTGTTGTAAATATATTTGTGGTCTTTAAATTAATAATTATGATTAAGTTTAATGTCCTGACATACCTATGCGAAAGTCAGCAAAAACAAAAATGATATCAAACTTGAAAATAATAAAAACTGTTAAAAAAAATGTTAGACCTATAAACAAAACGCACATACGTAAGACTGCCCTAGATAAATAATATTGATTGAATGATTAAGAGAACCTTAAGACGTAACAAAAGACATTCATCAGTCAAACTAACAACAGAAATAATACAACAAAGAATCGTTCCCAAAATCCCCTGTCCCTTGCGGACGTCTCGACCAATACCGACTCGTCCATTACTTTGTACCGTTTGCTTTCCTTCTGTCCCGAAACGCCCCGACTGTCCCAAAATGTCCCGACCGGGACGCTTCCGTCATAACTGTATCTACAAGTTCCGTCTCACGGGACTATTGGCGGCAGACGTTTTGTTTTTAATGTTCCGTCGAAGTTATTGTGACATAATGTTGTACAGTTATTTATATGTATAATACTAACTTTTGCCGGTTGCTTCGTTCGCGTAAATTTCGGTTTTATTTATTTAATTATGATTCGAAAGCCACGTGGCGCCATCTATTATCAAAAGAACGTTACTGTGGTTTTCATCGAGAAAAGTACTTTTTTTCGGGATAATAGGTACCCTATTTCTGTTTCTGTGTGTGTATGTCTTTCTGTGCTTAAACAAACTTATATGCAAAATTTTCAGGATGATCGATTTAGGCATGACAGGTTGATCGATTTAGGCAGGTAACAAAGAAATAAACTTACTTTCACATGTATAACTAGTTTCATACAAAGTAAATATGAGTTTTGTACCTCTACGTTTTCTGGCTTTGGTTTTACTAAATAAACGTTATATCTGTAATTGCTTCATACGATGAACTCATAACAATTAGTATGTCATACTATATTTGGCTTTAGCTACATGCACTATGTCGAATTTTCAGAATAGATTAGTTTTGAACTAAGCCAAAGATCATATCTAAGGATTAAAATACATATAACCAGACGTTCAGTTTGCCGATTCCCCAAGTGACCAGCTAATGGTTATGGCTACCGATTTGAGTGTGAAACTATTCAGGCTAATCCCGATAAATGTACGAAAAGAAATATAGGTTACGGTTTTAGGGTGAGATTTAAATGTTCAATTTTGAAAAGGTTACACCACAAAGTAATATATTCTTTTAGCGATAAACTTCAAACGACTAACAGAAATAGACCGCAGTTTTTAGTACATTTAAATCTAAATGTTTTTAGTGATATTTTGGTGCTAGCGTGCCGTAAATGTTAGAAAACAAAACGCCAAGCCACGTTTATCAAATAACTTGCCAGAAATGTATCATAAATGAAGACTGCGAGTTCCGACGCTCATGAATAAACATACGACAGTAGCGCTCTGGAAAACACTACCGCAAAAGATTTACTCGCTTTGATTTATTTCAGGATATACCGACAACAGACTGATAGGTGTTCGTGGTTGAATGTTGGTATTTATTTCGTAAAAGATTTGTCTACCTCAGCCTTCGAATGCTTGATCAAATGTGACGAAACAAATAACAGACATCACTCAACATTTATGATCCGTGAATTCTTTTCTTTCTTCGATCAATGATAATGTTGAGGTAGAGTCTTCGGTGAACTTTTAAATAGCAGAGCTCTTTGTTAAAGAGCTCGTCTGGGGAAGTAATACTACCATACCTATTTTTGCAGCAAAGCAGCGTTGCTGTGTTTCGGTTTGAAGGGTTTGGGCGCCGGTGGAATTACAAACCTATGAGGCATTTCAACATTGTCTCTGTGATGGCAACGCATTTGCAAGGTCTCTGCTATTGCAAATACGGTAACCACTTAACATCAGGTTGGCCACCAGTTTGTTTGCCATCCAATAATGCTTCAAAAAAAATACTTTCCAAAATCATTACCTAGGTAAAATTTAAAAATGGAACCATCGTTATAAAAAAACACAAAATGATGACACTTAATTCAATTTCTGTAAATATGTTTACAAACATTTGTACTTTAATGCTATCAGTATAAATGCTAAGCTGATTATTGTCTTGTTTCAGATTTGCCACGGTTCGTGGGCCCGGGGTCTAACGTGACGGTGGCAGTCGGCAGAGATGCCGCACTTACCTGTAGAGTTGATAATTTACAGACATTCAAGGTTAGTCAAATGTATTAATAATAACTACATGCCTTCAAAGTTAAGGCAAAAGAGCAGAAGCAACGTTTTAAATAAGACTCTGACTCATTATTTTAAAAGTGTGTATAGAGAGAGAGTATATTTGTAATTAATAAAATCTTGTGTCTGACTGTGTAAAAAAATAACCAATTCTGACGTCTGAATAAAATGATTTTGAATTTTGAAAAAAAGTGTCAAAATAGTACCTTTAGCTTTATTAATAGAGAAAAACCACTTTTTTATACCAGAAAATTATAACCCATTTAAATGACCAAACACCAACTATAACAATTCAAGTAAATCACATATAAATATCACCACACAAGACAAAACCACAATTTATCCGATACCGTAAAAAATAGCTGCACACTTTCTCCCATTAGTTTCTCGCTCGCTTAACCCCTTATCACTCTCCGTCTGGTCGCGGAGATAGGCCCCGGCACCCAACGAGGCTTAAAGCGTTCCGCGTTCCACCCGGCAGGCCCGCTATTACACGGAGGACGCAATTGTTGGGCCCATGTGGCTCTGCGAAAATGGAATTTAGCTCTTCTTGTTTTCCTGTGTATCTCAGTTATGAGTTGCTAGGGCTACAGCAAAGTGGGTGTTAAATTATTTAATATCTATTTTGGCAGGAAACAGTCCAAGGTTTTCTATTTATAAATATTTTTCAGTAGACCTATCAAAGGCTCAATTTTTTGAAGCATTTCCCAAGGCCTTGATTAAAATGCGAGAGGCCTTGTACATTCTTAATATTTTTTACAGAAGTACAAAATTTTATTTTTGTTGTGTCTTGGCCTCAGAAAATTAGAGTGATTTAGGACTGTAATGTTGTCCCAACGAATTCTTTTAATTATTTTTCTCCAGGCTTCCTTTATAAGGGCTGTTCGTGTGAACAAGTCACATTGCTGAATCAGTGAAGGGCCGGAAGCCTCCACAATTAGTGGGACAAGGCTCTTTGCTATCTTAATTACTCGTCGTGTTTTTTCCACCATGATAATGTTGGGTGACTTATCTCTTCTAGAGGCTCCGAATTTTATATAGCTGAGGTAGATAGCTGATGTTGAATCATTGGACAATTTTTTTCGTTACATGCGAATATATTTGGCAAAAAAAAGCTTTAAAAAAAACTGTGGGCGTGGGTACATTGGTGAAATGGATGCAAATAAAAGCTTTTCAAACATTACTAATGGAAATGGCTCGTTTATTTTTAGCGACCGTGCGACGCTATTTCATATTTTTGGTGCGTATTTATTTTTACCAAAGTACTTCGCAACTCGTAACTAGCGAATTCAAATACTAATTCAAAAAGAGAAACAAATTATAAAGTTTTCTCACAAGCATACATTTACTAATTACTTATTAAAATTGAAATTCCAAAATTTTTATTACTAACCGCAATAAGTTTCAAATCTATTTAATATATAAAAACAACTTGTTTACTCGTAGGTAATAATACTGTAAATATCAAAGTTACCAAATGGATCGTTCTTTTGTAAACTTTGTTTGTTAATTACGAAATTCTTTAGTTTCAACATTCAAATACTTTCATATTTCATAATTTAACTTTCCCTCTTCTGAGGTGTTGTTCAACTTTCTTTGAATCAACTAATTTTATTAATATTTAATTACTGTCGCTGGATCTTTGTGGTCCCTCTTACATTTTCAATTTTCGGCTGAGTGAAAAAGATTTTTATTATTTCATTTTTGGATTTGTTTCAAAGAAAATGCGAAGCTCGTTCATAGCGACTTTTGACGTAACTTGATCAAATTCTTTAACGTTTAGCATAAAAACCGTTTGGGGTGATTAGTGTTGTGCTTTTTGTAAAGGATGTCTTTCGTAAAAAAATCCGAAATCATTTTTCCTTTTACCAACATTTTATGAAAGAAAATTATATTTTCCGGATAATATACACATAATTACTTACTGTGTTATTTATTTCTCGAAACAATTAGTATAATTTTAAGTAGGTCTTACCTAGAAAAAAATGGTGAGAAAATAATTAGACCAGACTGCATCTTCTTGCCAAGCCTCGCTATGGCTCAGTCTGACAAATAAAGGAATTACAATAAAACACTTATTTGTACAATGTTGTGTAAAAATTTTAAGCCAAGCCATCCAAGCCACCTTCCAAGCTAGCGGACACTAACTTAAATTACCTGATTTTGGATACATAAAGATTTAGACTGCCACGCGCTAAGCATAAGTAGGTAATGTTATGTTAAATGGAAATATGATTACTGTCACTTACTTGTAAATGCATGTTAAAACAAAAGCAAGAACCCTCTCAATACTAACTCCACATACAGGTGGCGTGGCTGCGAGTGGACACACAGACGATCCTCACGATCGCCGGCCACGTGATCACGAAGAACCACCGCGTCAGTGTCAGCCACGGCGACGGCGCGTGGACGCTGACGCTCAAGGAGATCGGCTCCGCGGACGGCGGCCGGTACATGTGCCAGGTCAACACGGAGCCCATGATGAGCCAGACGCATCTGCTGCAGGTTGTCGGTAAGATACTGTCTGACATTATTTGGAACGTAAGAAAAGATACATAGGTATCTTGGCTAACTCATTTGGAACTTAAGTTGCTTTGCGGAATTTGATAGAAAGAGTTACCGTGGCTTTAAAATAAAAAATAAATAAATATCTTGGGACAACTCACACACGGCTATCTGATCCCAAGCTAAGCAGAGCTTGTGTTATGGTAACCAGACAACTGATATACATACTTATATAATTTATAAATATGAAGTCTTTCGACTGTTATCAGTGTTGTTAGACATCTTCAGGTAGGCGTGGATTATCGGGTAAAGGAACGGTATTTCAATAAAATAGCTTTTGCAATAATCACTTCACTTATAATTCTCGATCATACAATAAATAATTCCAACAATTAATTACAGATCACTAAGATTAAAGCGGATTAAAATGTAACGTCCACCGAGCACGTGGCCGCGTGCGCACTCCACGACGATTCAACACTAAGTGTTCATTTTAAAAGATGGCCGCCCCACCAGTGCTCGGTGTTCGTTATGACATTGACATTTACGTCATTTGGCAGTTGACGTTTTGAGAGGCGGATGCGCCGACATGTATTAAGTGACAGCTGACGTATTGAGAGGCGGATGCGCCGACAAATACATACATATTATAGATAAATCACACCCAGACACAGAACAAACAATCATGCTCATCACACAAAGTTTGTCCTGGGTGGGAATCGAACCCACGACCTCCGGCTTAGCAGTCAGGGCCACTAACCACTAGACCAACAGGGTCGTCAAACGCTCTGGAACACAAAGGGCGTTAGAAGGAACACGGATGGGTTTTAGTCAGTAAGATTCTGGCACTCCCTTCCGTTCGCCCAGGGCGGAAGAACTCTTTTGATGATTTCCCATCCTTAAAAAAAGCTACGACCCCCTATGAAACCCTTTTTTAACCCCCGATGCAAAAAGAGGGGTGTTATTAACCCCCAACACAAAAAGAGGGATGTATTGTTATTAACAGTTATTTAAAATATTAATTTTTAACATGATTCAAGTAGAAGAATTAATCAAAGGCCTGGATCATAAGTTTGTAGCCCTCTAAAGCTTGTCTTCATAACTATTCAAATATTTAGTAGGTACCAAGTTTATCTCCAGCCAACAGATCAATTCAGTAATAAATATTAATCGCTGACAGCTCCATTATTTAGAACAGCTAAGCGATCCTTGAATAATGACTGTTATTATAGCGATATCAGTTATTCTCCAATTGTTTTATCCTTAAAACAATATTAATTTGAGAGGAATGTTATAGAAAACAATAAGCTTACATAAATATTGCCGTTTATCCTGCAAAAAATCTTAATCGGAATGTTGTTTTTTTTTTCGTAGCAAATAAAGTAATTGGTATTCTTTCATAAAATACTTATTAAGAAAATCAGATAGATACATTATGCAAATATTTTAGTAGCAATACAAAACATTGTTGCATATAATATAAATGTTACTAGTACTAGTACTACATGAGCTAGAAACACCGGGCAATCAACTAACTCTTAAAAACGATTGCAATTTAATCTCAGTCTCAAACTGTCACAAATGCCATGTCTATTTTACTTTCATTTTATGACATTGATTGTCGCTGAGATGACATTGCGACTAGGTTTTGACCGTTTCTAATATTAAAACTTTGCCCTCTAATTAAACTATTGAGCAAACACAGATATTATACTAACACAGACATACAAATCCTCAAATCCAACAGTTCCACCAGACATCGACGATGACGCAAGCAGCGGTGAGGTGCTTGTCAAAGAAGGGGATGACGCGACCCTTAGGTGCGTCGCCTCGGGGACACCACCGCCCATCATAGCCTGGAGGAGAGAAGACTCCAGGCATTTTAAGATTGACAACCAGACGTTAGGTAAGATTGAATCATGTTTTATCATTCCGTAAAAAAAAACGTTATATTTTTCTTATTTATTTTACAAATATAAATTAATTATGATCATCGTGTGAATGACGTCCATTGCTGGACGTAGGCCATAGGAATAAACCTTAACACAAAACTTATAAATAATAATAAAATTACAAAGTAGGTACAATTTAAACAAAAAGTAAATGTTTACGTTTTCAAACTTTAACTCAACTCAAAATTTAAAATGCCAACCCTAATTTTGACGCAAAATAAAAGTGAACAAAACTAATTTTAGTTTTCTAGTTCTCCCTCGACGGAGTTTCGTTTTTCAATTACCACATCGTTACGCCCCCGTCGCGTCGTCAGGAACAACTGTTGACCGTAAAAATAATTGGAAGCGGCAATTCCGAAGAAACAGCCCAACAATGTTGCAGATTTTAGACAACACGGTACCAGTACAAACAACATCGTATGCATAAACAGAGCAGTAAAAGCGAATTTCGCAGATCGCGTTAATTCCGTTCAAACAACAAGTACAAACAATTGTTTTATAAACTTGAAGCCGAAATAACCTTTATCTGTTATTCACACTACCGCACAGAGGACCGCAAACATTATAAAGCGACAGTGTGCAAAAACTGTCCCAGTATGCACACAGCCAGTCACGGCCAGAACTAACTGTATAACACAAAGGGAAACTTTGCCGCCCGCGGCTATAAATTGAATGTAAGCTCTCTTATTTGCATTGTGTGCTCAAACGAACTTGTTATAAAATTGTGCCCAGTACTGCTGGGCCTTTGGCAACGACAACTTTACTAAGTTCTAAATAAATTCTTAACTCATTATTGTCTCAAGTTAAAGTGGCTTCTTTCGCCTGTAAGTAGCCGGTTGCTTTCTTGTGTAAAGTATTAAGTGTTTCCATTTCCCAATTCGTCCGTTAACAATCTGTAAACAAATAGTAAGTTGCCTTTGACGCCAAAATACACAGCAAAAAGCGCTGAGGTTCTAACTTCCAATAGACTTAGTGGAAAAGAGCTGTTCATATTTGATACAAACATAAAATAAAGACACCAGAAAAGCAGGAAATATATCAAACAACGCTCTTATTAATACGGATCTCCGCGAGGAAATGACTCTCCCCAAATAAGACAGACAATGGTTCATATCAGCAGATCAGCGATCACATTGCGAGAGGAAGGAGGAGGCAGTATTAACGAGCTTACCGCGGCTTAGTGTCGCGGACCTCGTTAGAACAAGCAAAAGACACACAAAAAGTACAGTTTAAGGAAACGTTTCAAGAAACGAAGTATTCCACCATTATTTACAAATCATTATACCTTTTTCTTTGACAAAAGAGTTGATGGAATCAATGCCTTTACACAATCACAACTAATTCCGGCAATCTTTGTAAATAAAACCGATTTGTACCGTGATTTGAGAGCTTATCTGTGCTTAAACTCAGTTTATAGTTGTAGATAAAAGTACTTAAAAAGAACTTTGAGCCGTTAAGTGCCTCTTTAAGTAAAAAGGTTTCAAAAGAAACCGGGTTTTATGGAAGTTGAGAACTAGCCGACGATTTTGATCAAGGCAATTTTTTTTTAATGTCCCACGAAATCCCAATTTGAACATAAATGTAACAGTTTCAACTTGGTAACACATACTTTTTTATATTTTTTTTAGTTAAAATTTAAATAATAGCCTAAATTTTTAAAATCAATGTACCTTATATACCTTTATCATATAGTTACGTCTAAATAATTTCAAATGTCATTGATTTATTTATTTAAACTTTATGCAACAAAAGGTACAAAGGCGGATTTAGTGCCTTAGGCATTCTCTACCAGTCATCAATCATTTTCACATTTCCAGTTGACGGTGATGCGAAGGAATTTATTGTTGCCATTTAGTTTTAGTTTTTATTATTTTTATTTATGTCTCTTTATGTTATCCTATTTTAAGTCTGTTTTTTTACGTATAAATATCCTATCCTACTAATATTATAAATGCGATAGTTTGTGAGGTTGGATGGATGTTTGTTACTCTTTCACGCTTAAACGGCTGAACAGATTTGCATAAAATTTGTTAATAGATAGAGTAGTCTAAAATAGCACGTAGGCTACTTTTTATCCCGGAAAAAGTTACGGATCCCATAGGATAATATATTAACTTTGACACGAACGAAGACAAAGTAGGTTATTGTTAGTAAAAACTAGTAAACTAGTATTAAAATAAACTTTCATCCACAGTATCAAAATGGAGCGGTCCCTGGCTCAACCTGACGGGTGTCGAACGAGTGCTATCTGGCGCCTACCTGTGTATAGCCACCAACGGCGTCCCTCCGTCAGTCAGCAAGAGAATCCAGATTAATGTGATATGTGAGTCGACACTTGAATTAATTACCTCATTTGTAACCGGCACAATTAAGAGTTGCGCCGGCACTGTCAGCTTGGAGGCCGTAAGATGACGCTGTTTGCCGTCATGTGATGGATCAGTTTGAATTATGAGGCTTTATTTATTAGGAGCCTAGTTAGGAAGCGTACCAAATTAAATTGAGCTTTATCCTAGTACCATAAAGCGTGAACTTGTGTGGACATGATCTTTTTGAACTTAGTAATATTAGGGATGGTATGATACTTGATACTTATACATTTATTCAACAAAATTCTGGTAGAACCACTATAACTTATTCTAAAAATAGAATTTTAGGCAGATGAAATATGTGTCTTTTGTTAAAGCTAAAGTAAAAGCTATCATTAATCATAGCCAGAAATCTAAAAATAAAACTGGAGGTTACCAAGCTCTTTAATAATTCAAAAAATCTGAATCTCAAGAAATACCTACTCAGAAATGCTCAGGCATCTTTCTTAGATTACAAAAAAAAAATCTTTTGTAACGTGAATACTTCAATGAAATAAAGTACTTTGACCAAAGTGCCAGTTTTCCATTTAAGTTGGTCGTGTGTTACAACTTTCTCGGTTATTTTCTCAAATATTCGCGGTTCGAGGTTCATTAATAACGAAAAAGTTTTAGAGATACCACCCTTTTGAAGCGGGATTCAGGGCGAAATTGAATCCGGAATTATTTTATGATCTTAATGGTATTTGACTTAATAAGTAACTCCGTGTGGTTTATGGTATAAGATATTTTAATTAGCTACTTTAATAGCTTTCGGCTATGTACATAGGCTTATATTTTAATATGTTACTACATTATTATTAAATATATTATATTATTACTAATTTTAGAATGCATCGTTAGCCTAGAGGTCCTAATTGCCACTGCTACGCTAGAGGTCTCGGGTTCGATTCCCAGGTTGGGCAAAAAATGTTATTGGGTTTTTCAATAGCAGCTCGGAGCTAACTCCGAGCAACTGGACACAAATCCTAAGATTTGTGTCCAGTTAATGGCGGTAGGCTCGCCCCTTATTGCATGGGACCTAAACATTCCACCTCTGCCTAACCCTTCGGGGAATACAGGCGTGATTGTACGAAATTACTTATTTTTTTTACTTCATTTCAAATATCTTTTTTCACGAACTATCAATGTTTTCTTTTACTATACAGTTTTCTATATACTTACTCGACCCAAACTCATTACTTTAGGGCTGAATGCTTTGAAGCTCTACATTTTTTAGACCAAACGTATAGACCCTGGAGAGCAATTCTGCAAACTTTCGGGAACGAGCTGATCTCAGTATTAATCTTACTATAATTTCTTGACATTAGTTGTCGATGAGGTGAGATTATGACTATGTTTTAAATAATTTTAATAAATACACTTGTCCTTCTACATACTCTTTTGTTTCCATAGTTTCCCCGTCAGTGTGGGCTGGCAGGGTGGCGATCCGGGCCCCATCTGGCGGCTCCGTCACTCTTCAGTGCACAGCCGAGGCGTACCCGGTCCCGCAGGTGCACTGGACTCTTAATGGAGAACAGAGGCTTGTTAATGGTAAGACAATTCATGTTTAAGTTTTTTAAGTAAATTAATAATAAGTCAAATTATTGATAAGACCATAAAAAGGCTGAACGTCCAAAACAAAAAAAAAAAAAATGAATTTAATCTAGTTGCCAGTTAGTAGTTTCGTATGAAGAAGAATTTGCAAGAAACTCCATACACACTCTTTTAAAATCAATGTTTTATAATAATTATGTGTATTCATACAGAATTACGAGTATTGCAGAAAAACTATTATTGGTATTACCATTATATGCAGCACTATATTGATATTTTATTGTCTTCAAACTAACCCACTGTAAACTAAACCTACTTTTCTAAGAGACAAGATTCAAATCCAGGAATCCAAATGTAAACAGAGGTTGTAAATTACATTAAAAAGTATTACACGATAACAACAATTTGCCATGGGAAATAACAACTATAGAAAAAATAAACGTAGATTCTTAGAAAGAAACTACAGGTTCCAGACTAAAAACTAATCGCAAATAAAATTACTCTTTTATATCACACAAGAAATACGCCAACCTTTTCCAAGCCCAACGTACAACTTTCCAACCGCACAATTAAATTAAGTTAAACAAATTGCTAAGCTGAAACGGTTAGGAAATGAAAGAAAACAAAAGAGCCATGATAAAAACAAAACAAACTTACATTGTACATAATTGCAGTCTTTTGTTCTCATTTACGGTACAATCAGTTCAGTTTGTATTGCGAAGAGGGATACGTATTTCTAATTAGATCGTAAAGACACCTCGGCTGGATATTAAATGTTTTTGAAGCCATTCGTCTTAATGAACGTCGAGACAGAAAATATTTAATAGGTTCTGTATTGTTAAATGTTGCAGAAAGAATTATGTTATTTAATGTTTTATTTAATTGAATAAAGTGACTGGAAAAAACATATAAGGTGTTCTTATATTAATCTTAAAATAATATGTCAAAAAAAGATTCGTGTTTTAATTAAATGAAAAGCTTCTAAGAATACAACTGCTTGAAGACTATATTAATAACAACCTAAATAAGCCCTTACTTTTAAGGACCAATAAGAATAGTACGCAAAAATAATGGAAATCTAAGCAGCCGTAACTACAAAAGGAAAATTGATAAAGAAAACCAAAATAACTAGGCACAAAGTGAAATAGATTGCGTCGCAACTCATAGAGGAACATTCAATTAGGGCTTATGAAACATCAAAGCAGTCACAAAGGAGGCATTTTATCTCTGTTGTAGTTTTTCAAATAAAATATCCTCCAAGGATAATAAGAGACGGTCTCTTAAGTAATCGTGTCTTTACAAAACATCAAATTTTGCTCAAAAGTTTTTAATTACAATTATTATTTAAGATTCCAGTTTATTACTCTTTGATGTATCAGTAAATGAGTGCTCCAGAGTTCTGAAAGTTTTCCTCTCAGGAATTATGACTTGGCTAGAAT
The DNA here is from genome assembly GCA_932526535.1 of Caradrina clavipalpis. NCBI lineage: Eukaryota > Metazoa > Arthropoda > Insecta > Lepidoptera > Noctuidae > Caradrina > Caradrina clavipalpis. Next base: position 16,581,964 of record OW052096.1, on the reverse strand, counting down.
TATTTTTATTATGAAGCGCTTTATGATTTTGAACTTTATGTGAGGAAGCCGTAGTAAAGTGAATTGGTCATACGGAAAATGGAGGAAATTCAACTTTATTACACATTAATGACAGGGCATTTCATTAGTAGGCAATTTGGTTTTATATTTGTTCTTACGGAAAGAACTAATGGCATTTTTTTTAAATAGTACTTATTATATTAATGAATGCTTTAAAAAAATATTCAATTTTCCTTATATTTTTAACAATACACATAAAATTTTTAGTTATATTTTTTGTCTTAAAATGTTGTATTTGAACTGCACGACCCATTTTATAAAACAAAATAAATATTATTTTCTAAAAATAGATTTCCAACCGCAAAATGGGTTTACAAACAAAGAAAATGATAAAAACAAAACACGAGACGACCGCAGAATACTAACAATAGCACAAACTGCCGCAGACTATAAATAATTAAGCGTATTCTCGATTATTTTATTACTGGAAACAATTTTTTTTTTTACTAGTACTTCTATTTTATATGTTCCACGTCCTTTAATATTGAATATATTTTTAAAGTCTAATTTTATTTAAACAGATTGTCTATAGAATCTATCTATAAATATACTTAATTTTAGGTTAGAACACCATTCTGTAGTGTTGAACAATATTTTAAATGCATAATTAATTATTTTAAATAATTATATATCTATGGGGGAGGCCTGTGTCCAGCAGTAGACATCCTGCGGCTGATATGATGATGATAATGATGATGAAATGCTATCTTATTACAACCTAATTGTGTTAGTGTATTTAGTCTCCGACAAATTACAATAAATGTTTTGTAAATTTAGCAAGTTATATGAAAATATAAATTCTATAAAATAGACAGACGCTAGACTATGAAAATCTACGAGCGATAACTTTAGTAGAAAAGTTCAAAGTAAATGACCTCTGACTGTTACAATTATAGTCAGCTAAGAAACATCGACCTCGTCTAACTTTGACGTGTAAAAATGTGATTTATGACTTTAAAATTAAAATACAATTTATCTTGAACCGGTAATTTAAACATGAGTAACGAATACCTAAATATTTTTTGAAAGTCAAAGTCAAATTATTCATTTCGATTAGACTTTTAAAACTAACGTCAATTTGTCATTTTCGTCACATGAAAAAAAACACATAGTATTTCATCTAGTTGCCCATTCCAAAAGTTAGATTCGAAGGTAGTTTCGTATAGGGAAGATTGAGCAAGAAACTCAGACTTACTTAAAAAAAATGTATTACAATAAGTTGTACAGGTACATTAATTCAATCATCATCTGCATAGCCTTTTCCCAACTATCTTGGGGTCGGCTTCCAGTCTAACTGGATGCAGCTGAATACCAGTGTTTTACATGAAACGACTCAATAATTATCTTAAATTCCTGTCTGTAGGTACAAAACACAGGCTAAGCATGACCTCCCGAGGGTACCGGCACACCGTCAGTCTGATGGTGATGGAGATGTCCAGGGAAGACGCGGGAGCGTACAGGTGCCACGTGGAGAACACCCAGGGAAGGGCACAGGCGGAACTGTTCCTACATTGTGAGTCTTCAGGTTTTATTTGTATCTTATCTTAAGCAATGTTTTTATTTATTACTTTTCATTGTATTAGAAAACTGAATAGTCACGTGGCTTGCCATCTCTATATATCTATACATGTTTATTTATTAAAATATAATAATTATATCAACGCATCTACAATCTCCTGGAGGGGCCACTAAGGCCCTACCGGGGCTGTGGGTTGTTCGAAAGAGATACCGCACCCCCTGAACGCAAAGGGCACAGGAAAGAACATGGATGGGTTTTAGTCAGTAAAAGTCTGACACTCCCTACCTGGTTCTGGTGTGGTCTGGTTGTTGATACTATACATGTGAGTTTATATGTTAGTAAACAATCATGGGGCACAGTACTTTAAAAAACAAAAGAATTTAAAGACTCCAGTTACTTTTTCCTTTTTTTCCGAAGTCCTGTAACCGGCTAAAAACTTCTCTCTTAATCTAAATCCTATTCTGTGAGCTGTAGAAAGTGCAGACGGAGGTAAAGGCGTAACGTGCTAACGGGCTTCAGTCTACTCCACTTAGTTCGAATCTGTGCATCGTAAGCGGTCGGATTGAATTTAATGTTGGCTGAATGTCTTCAGATTTAAGAACATCTTGCTTGTGTCTGTAAGACTGTCTGGTGGTTTAAGTTTATAATAGAATGTTAGGATCTTACAAGAAATGGTGATATCACAAAAAGTGAAGAACATTGTAACTTTTATTCATATACTAAGATGTGATGATTGTTTATTTCATGGGTCTCATGGGTATATTGGGTGGAGAAGAAGATATGAGATCTTCTAGGGTACAATATATACCTACTTTATTAAATGTAATTTGCTCCACCTCTCTTCTTTCCTAGCAAAGCCGATCATAAGTAATGTATCTTTTTTGTAATTAAATCTGAATGTTCTGTTTCTTTAGTATTAACTACAACTACAACGACTACAACGACCACTACAACTACAACGACGACAACTACTACCACTACACCACCGCCGACGACAACGCTGTCACCATGTAAGTCAAACAGCAACAATATTATTAGCTTGTATGTATGTTGTACTACCGAATTTTATAGGTTTTTGTTTACATACAGCGTGTTACGGAAAGGGCAAACCCATACAAACGGGGTGAAGAGTGTATCCGGTACTGAATCCCTATAAAAAAATTCAGCTCAAAAGCAATAACTGAAAATGTTGTAATGATGTTTAGAATTCAATTGGACACATTTGTTTTGTTACCTAAATGTTTCTAACCTTATAATTTCGTGAGTACAGGTATTAAAAAAAATGTTGCTATATGGTTTGTTACCACCAAAAGAAGCCGTCCCTTTGATATGTATATAATTATCCTTTCCGCAACACGCTGTACATGCAAAACTTATGTTTGATTTGTTTGATTTGCACTATTTCATTTATCAAAAGATACCTATAATAGTGCCTTGTCAATCATTTGCATTATATTTAATTCAAAGTTATGATTAAAACTTGTAATAATAGAGATAGATAATAATAATCAAGCAGATTCAATAAAACATCAATGTATTTCAAAATAATGATTAAGCATAAAAGGGTTTCCAACTCCTAAAAGCCTAGGTCAGGTGTCACTGCTCCTTGATAACGAGTTAAAAGCATACAACGGTCAATAGTTTAATCCACATCACTTTATGTACTTTAAATCTAGACAGATGAATAAATCGAATTACCATTCAGATATTAACGATAGGGATCCAAAGCCTAATGGAAATCAAAGTCAAACTGGAATTATTTATTCATTTAAAACATTATTTAAACTTCTGAATCGTTAAGAGTTCAATAACCTATAATACTGATATCTAAAATATCTTTATTCAGTAAAGTTCAACGATCTGTCATGGATTTACTTAAATTCTTTTCGGAAGTAAAATGTGGCACTTCGCTAAAGTACCAATTCTTTATGTTCTAAATGGAAATAGATTACGTGTTTTATCTGTACAAATAAATAAGTAAATTGAAGTGCCTGTTTATAATGTCAAAATAAAGCTTTTTATTAAATGCATTATGTATGTCTATAAGGTACTTTACCAAAAATGAAATGGTTTCCTGTCAGTCTGTTTGTTCTGCCAAGTGTCCGAAAGGGCTAGTCCGATTTTAACAGGACTTTCTCAGGTATGTAGCTGTTATTATAAGAAATAAATAAGGCTACTTTTATTTTACAAAAATAATGGACACCGAGCAAAAAAATAAAACCCCGCAGATAATCGAAATTCACGCGGACGAAGTAAACGGTTCATTAGCTAGTTCAAACATAAAAGAAATGGTATTATAAGTTGTGATCAAATTAAAAGGTCATGTTTTACCGCCTAGATGACACAGAGAGACACTTGGAGCAGCTGCATCGCGGGGTGCTGGAAGACCCGGGCCTCGACAACCCGTACATTGTCCTGAGCCAACACCAAATGCAGAACCTAGGTAAATATACCCGTTCACTAACCTAAGCGCTTTCTAGATACTCGTGACAGACGAAAAGTATTACGATTTAAATAAAATGGTAAGTTTAACTACAAAAATCTTGTCATTATTGTAGAATTACTTTATGGTAGTAAAAGTTTCAGTTTTTATGGTTTTTTTTACTGTTAGAATAAGTTTTAAGAGCTTTGTCGAATTATAGTGGAACTTTCAAACGTCGGCTCTACTTAGGATTTTTTTTTATCGCAGCAGTATTTTTTTTAGAACTTGTTTAATTTAATACTTATCTTGATTGGCATTAGATGTCTCTTTTAAATGGCATCACAGTTTGAGATCCGGGTGACTACGGGGGGACAATTAGGGGTTCCTTACAACCACTATAATTTTCACCTGGATTTTTAGTCTCAAGTCATGAGTTACGTAAAGACACTAAGTGCTCATTCACGTTGACTTGCGGTCGCGGTAGCGGGCGCGGTTAGGAAATATCAAATGTATAGACCGCACGTGCGATTCGTACGTAAACACTTGGATAATACGCCATATGTTTGATATTTCATGACCGCGACCGCTACCGCTACCGCGCCCGCGAGCCAACGTGTTTGGTCGCTTAGGCCATGGGCACACTGCCCCGCATCACGGAGCGTGGTGCGCGGCGACGGAGCTCTGGTGATTTGCAACACTGCGCGTGAACGCGTTTTAAGTGTGATGGACTACGCGTGTTGTGTATACAAACACAGATACTTGCAAACACGCACTCCCGTGGCACGCTCCGTGATGCGGGGCAGCGTGCCAATCGCCTTACATCTCTCCCTCCGTCTCCTTAGAAATGGTGACGACGATGTGACCTCCGGCGGGCGCGCAGGGCCCGTGGGGCGAGGGCTGGGCGCCGCGACACGACGGCGCGCGCGCCCCCGCCCCCGCCTGGCCCGCGCTCGCGCTCCTACTAGTGCTGTTAGCGTGACATTCAACCAATCAGTGAGAAACTAACTAAGGTTGTTCAAACGGCTTTCAACATACATTTAAAACGTGAACACAAAATAGAAAGGTGCTGAAAGCTTGCTTCGTACAATGAGGATTATTATGCTCACACGCATAAATGTAAATAGCACATGGCGTATTTTAAACGCGCTGACGACGCGCGTTTTATGTGTTTGACCGAGTAGGTGTAGCATTTTTGTATGAAACAGCTATAGCTACTCGGCCAAAGGCACGTTGTCTGCGCGTTTAAAATACGCAGTGTGCTCACGGCCTAAATGACCGTTCGACCATCTATGTGTGTGTTAGCTAACTGAATTTCTCCAATCTTCAGTAAGTACTTTTCTATTTTGTGAAATTAGTGACCCATGGAACTTTGAATTGTAAATTGTATCTAATATTGAAATAAACAACGACTGCTGTTCACAATTGTGTATTGTTTAATGTATATATTTTGTATTGTTTGATGTATATATTTTAGGGTCGATTATAGACGTGGCTGTAAATAATTTTGCACGAAAATAGTCATATCAATTTATAGGACACGGTTATTAATAAAATCATTGTTAGTGAATCATTGTTATCAGTGTGAAGTTTGATTTACTGACGTTTTCATTGATATATTGTTTCTATTTCATTTTGAAAATTGAAATCAAAGTAACTTTGTCATGCGGAGTGAAAATCAATAAGTAACACATTGACTAGTGGTAGGTGATGAAGATTATATTATGTACCGTTTGAAAGGCCAATTCTCCTTAAGTTGTGAGTGATATATTGTTTGATTAAGGTTTATTATTATAGGTAGTAAATAATTAGGAGAATGTTGGCCTAAATGTTCAAAGTACGGTTGTAAAGTTACTGAATAATGTTTTAAATATTTCAGTTGTGAATAATTCATTGATGTGAAATGTTTGCCAATGAGTCACTCTGTCTTTTAGTATTATAAATACACTTCTTGTTTTCAATTATAATTTCGTAAACCGAAATTGAAATTGTATTTCACCCGTGAAATGTAAGATACACTTTGAAAGTCTTGACATCAATGAGCAATGACAATGAACATCAAAACGCTAAAATATTACAAATGGAACGACAATTTGCTTGAAATCCCACCAGATCGCAGCCGATACCTACTTCTTAACTTTTCGACTATTATCCTACCAATAAACGATCGTCAGCCTCAGGCTAAGAGACAATAAATCCCCTTCAAAAGGACCATTTTCATTTTCGACAAAATTATTATCTTATTTTTTTGACGTCACTCCGTAATATCTTCAGACGTGATTTGGCATGTTGCATGATGGATGGTCCAAACCCTTCTAAGTTCAGAATAACATCTTTCGTTTCCTTATTTTAAGGAAATTACAGTGTCCAAGAGTAATACATCCATCTTTCTGAAGGATTTCTTGTTATTTTTATGAATAGCCCGAACGGTTAATGTACACCTATTTGTAAATTCCTATCTAAGTATAATGTAAAGAATTAAATTGTATTGAAATGTTCCGTTGTAAAATATAAAAAGTTTGGGAATTGTGATTTTGTTTCATTTCACTAAAGTCTGTTTTTGTTCATGATTCTTTGAAATTACCCACTGTTCAGGTTACATTCGGGTTTTTTTGGCTCGGATTTTACGAATACCAGTTCAAATGGAAACTGAAGTCCCGGGGAATGCAGCTGCCGTAACGATGAGAGGTTTCAGTTATACGCAGTTCTAACTAGAAAGGGTACTCAAAAATCTATTGGATTTCCCAAACACTGCTGTACGGTATAGATATTATGAAGGCTATGAAAGTCAGAAACATAAAAACGGTACTAAAGAAAATCGCTAGATCTATAAAAGAAAGTGCCAAAGGAATGGCAAAAAATAATTGCAGAAATAATATATAAAAAATGTATTTATTCGTTCTATTATAATCAAAACAATACTGTTTAACCCTTTTTTTTTTTTTTTTTTATAGACGGGAAATCATCAAATAACTTCCCCCGCCCTGGGCGGGGCGGGAGGGAGTGTCAGACTTTTACTGACTAAAACCCGTCTATGTTCCTTCATGTGCCCTTTGCGTTCCGGGGGCGCGGTATCTCTTTCGAACAACCCGCAGCCCCGGCAGATACTGTTTAATCCCGCTGACCTGTGAAACGTGAACTACTGGAACATGATTGCCACAGAGTAAATACTACTCACGCTACTGTTTCGCGGAATGAGGTATTAAAGAGTGCTGTGTTCATTATTCAATTTGTTTTTATTTATTTGCAATCAATATTAGCAAAAGTTACTCTGCTGTTGTGTTACATTTTTTAAATACATATTTCGTTCTGTTCGCTTGTTTTGTTTTTTACTAGTTCTTTTAGGGCTGATTTCTATTAGGAAATAACTTTTATCTGAAGAATAAATAAATAACAGTTCAACATAAAGAATCTGTCAAACCGCCATTATTACTTCTCCGTTAAGAGGTGTTTGATGATTGAAAGATCAGCCCTTATTGTATTTATTAGTTAATTTTTCAATCAATCCCTATCAATTTTAGTGATAAAACACGTTCAAAATCTAGTCGCTATTTCGTTATTTCAGATTGAGATAGAAATTAGATTATGATCGTTTCGCTGTTATAATAATGTTCTGTTGTCGCGGTTTTTTAAGGCGCGGGAAGGCTGTATGGTGAAGATAGGTAAGTCTCACTCACATAATATTATTTTGACTACTTGCCTTTTGTAAGAGAACAAACACACACTTAATTCCACAACGTTTACTTTTAATTTACTCTTTCACTTTATCTTTTTCATTGCTTAGAGTCAATTTCCCCACATCTACAGTAACTACATTTCGTTTAATTACAGAGTATCTTTAAAAAATATCCTCCCCTATTTATAGATACTATCTCATCAAATAACCTAAAATCCATTATAGCATTACATTGATCCGATACTCCATTACCGACTACATCCTTGGGTCAGTACGCCCCTCGAATCTCTCGCATAAAGAACTTCCAACAGTACAAATTACATCTCCTCCGACGTGATTCATAGGCCAGATTGGGAACGTTCCTTAATCTCCTTAACAGAATAGGTAGCTACAGAAAGTCAGCTCCGCACATTGAAGGAAAATAGACGAACGCACACAGACACGAACGGAGTACGGAGATTTTAAATGAATCCCAGTTTGCAGCGCACTTGCACTTGCTATACATTGTGAATGTGTGCATGTAGTCTCGCTCGTTGAATGGTTCGACCTTCTGTATTTATCTATGCTGTGTCTTCCTCTTTTACTTAGCCTCTTTCAGCCTCATCTTGAATTACAATACTAGAATTAGCAGTTTATAAATCTGCGGGGCTTACGATGATTGCTTTTGAATTAGATTGTAGTTGGCTTTGAGATTCATTGTCTTTGTTTAAGTTTGTTGGAAATGAGCTCATTTTGTTGTTTGTCCTCTAGGTAAAGAGAAAATTTAAATATGGTTTTAACTTATGTTGAGAGTTTAATCTCTGGGGTAAGTAAGTAAGGAGACACGTGTAAGCCGTTGAACCAATTATTTTAAATCTACAACCTTGCCGCATATTTACCGTTTAACCTTTTTTCCTTCCTGTTATCGTATAATAAACAAACACTCCTGCTAGGCGCTGATCTTTCTGACCTTCGTTTAGGTACCTACTCCTTTCATATACAATAACAAAACTTCATAAATTACACCATAATATCAGGAATCTTAAGGAAAGAAGAAATAAACTCATGAATATGAAAAATTTACCATGGGGCCAACTTCAAAGTTTTATAATATTGTTAACAATCTGTCTATTTCATAAAAAAATGTAATATGTAATGTTTAAATACATGAATCAGATGTTTTTTTTTTCATATTTCGCCGTTGGTAGTAAAAGTCGTTCATAATATTTATGAGTACACCTTCGCAAGATTGCGCACATGAATTTAAAATCTCACAGCATAATTATGTTAGCCTAAATATTTTCTCTTTCGTAATTTTTCTTCTGAAACATTACCTGAATTTACAGAACCACCATTCTCCCAATCTACAAGCCCGACTTTAAATCTAAACTTCGTACAAGACTATTGCCTGTCCCATAACCGAATAAACCTCCGGAGCGCGTCTCCTAATTAATCTCCTGGGTGGTTTGCATTTTGTACGAAACTCTAGGTGGTAACATCGCGCATAAAATTACAATAAAACAGAGTTATCTGCCGTAATGGCTGCCGCTCTTATTTATAGCACCTGCGTCGATAAATTCAAAGATGTTGGATTCATGGATGTGTTGCTTTTATAGCTTTATTTTCATGCCTGACTTGGTGAAGTGGAAGTAATGGTGTGGGAGAGTGCGGCCCGGAATGCTTAAGTGAAAACAGTACGTGTGACAACATCAATGGTTTTATAGCCATTTGCTAGAGTTATTCCATCCATCGTTGAATGAATGTGTTTGCCAAGTTATGCCTAGCGCTGTTCATGGAAACTCTAGGCATTTCATTATACAAGACATACGGGGTGGTAAAAGAAACATTATTTACCCGTTAACTACGCATACTGCCCGTCAAACTAAGTAATTGATAAAAAAATATAGCTGGAAAACAACTTTTATTTTTGGTGTAAAAATCACAGTTTATGGCGCGCAATGTTAAAATAGCCTTTGTTTTTCCTTTGCTTTGAGGTCCACTGTCTAAAAAGTATTACCTCGAATATCTATCTGTGACAGACCAGACGACCAGATAACCAGATTTATGAACGTGGAGAACGCAGCAGGAGTATATAAGGATCATAGCAGGTGGCGTTTTATGGTTTCTGTCTACCCTCATGTGAAAAGGCGTGATTTTATATATGTATGTATGTGTATCTTTGACATTTTCCAATCAGCTTATCAAGACTATTTTTATCACTTCCGAGTACTACATAATGCAATAAGCTACTATTTGAATATATCAACTAAATGAATAAGAAAACCGCTCGTATGTACTCATAACTCAGCAGAAATTCGTGAATGCAATTAGTAGATGAGTGTTGACACAGGTAATATATCATGTCGAAACGTTCTCGTTATTAACTACACCTTCAGCGCTGAATTATTTGAAGGTTTACGTACGAGTATGTTGGTGAAGACAGGAAGTTTATACCGTTATGAGTTTGACGGTTTATGTTTGTGTAGTGGTTATTCGAAAATGTCAATAAACTTAAGTTTATTTCTTGTATATTAGCTTTCAGGGGTGAAAGTACTCATAAATATATGGAATATTTTGAAAAGCAGGTGTTTTCTTCAAATACGCACTAAAAAGATGATAAAAATGTGTGGGAGCAGTAGATTTTTCATATTTTCAGGGTTGATCTCATAGTGGAAATTGTTCTTTTCGATGAGTATTTTAACCTTAAGAAAAATAGCGAGTAAATTAAAAAGGAACGGTTAAGTAATCATTTTAATTGTTCTTGTAATGATTGTTGATAATAATGGTTTCTTTTTTCAAGGTATTAATTTTTATAATTTTTTTTTTTTAAACTCCTATATTACTTCAGAGTTCAGCTATTTACATTCCTTACATCAAAGAGACCTCTTTTGATTAAGCTGTCCTATAGAAGCTATTCCAAGAAATCTCCCTATATTATCAAAATATAACTTGATACATTTCACTCCACCTTACTATAAAGACGAAAATTTGTAATACACATGGGAGGAAAACATTTTTTCACAAATAAAAACGAAGTTGGACAGGTGTCCCGCATTTAAATTCGGTCAGCTGAATATCTTTACATAATGCATGAGACAACACGTCAAATGTTTCTCTTTCAAACTGGATTCAAAGAAATATTTATATTTAGAAAAAACTGAGAAACTTTGCAGGTGAAAAAAGGTAGGCGAAATTATTTTCTTTATGAAATTCATAACCATTTTCTTTCATTTCTTAACAAGATCAAAACAGCTATAGCTGACGTGGCTCAAATGGATGACCAAGTGAAATGGGACTGGGCAGGACATGTCTGCCGCATGCTAGACTAACTGTGGGTCTAAGGAGCAAAATGCTGATGCCCTGAGTCAGTGAGACCGCCGCGGCAGACCACGTAACAGATTCTTCCAAAACTGAAGAGATTTTTTTTTTTCAGATGGGAAATAATATAATAACTTCTCCCGCCCTGGGCGAGGTGGGAGAGAGAGTCAGACTTTTACTGACTTAAACCCATCCATGTTCCTTCATGTGCCCTTTACGTTCTGGGGGCGCGGTATCTCTTTCGAACAACCCGCAGCCCCGGCAGGCATCGGTCCTGACTGGCCCCTCCGATAAAACAGGAGGGATGAAGCACAGAATTGTTAGATATGGAAGGAGTGGAGGAAAACCTTTACCCTATATAGGAATATTAGGAATAACTAGGTGTAATTCTTTGTATTGTTCTATTTTCTCCTTTGAAGGCTTACCAAACATAAGATCCACTTAATTACCTTTACTAAAATTACGCGTGAAATAAATTACATTTAACTAAGTAAGTATAAAACGTCTGATAAAAGATAACAGTGTTACGGCTTCCATTATCCTTCCTTTGTCTTTCCTAAAGTACCTGAGTAATTACTTGTTATAGCTACTAAATAAAATATTACTTTGTACCTACTTATTTATCTAACGAAGTTTTTAAGTTTTAATACCGTCTCTCTCTGCCTAGCCTTTTCCCAATAATGTTGGGGTCTGCTTATCTGACCTCCATAACCTAGTTACTGGGTGACACGATACCTCTTGTAAGACTGGTTGTCAGACTTCCTGGCTTCCGACTATTCGAAACGACCGTCAAAGATCTGGGAATGACACCCGAGGCCAAAGATTTTACGTGTATTTTACTTTTCGAGTCACGGGGGTGTCACACCACCAACTTCCAAACTCCGTGCTGCTACTGAGAAATTTCTAATGGAAATATCCAATAACACTTTTTGGCCGACCTGGAAATCGACCCAGGACCCACGCTCATCAGTCGCGCTTGCCACCACGAGGCCAGAGGAGTAGCCCGTCAAGTTTTAATAACGTACAAAGTTAAATTAAAGCTAAGCATTATACCATTCAAAAAATATCAGAGGTTTTTACCGATGGTATCAATTCGATTTCGATACAATACAAATTCGATATAAACGCTACCAATGCGAAATTCTCATCGATATTCGATATAATTCTTCTGAAACTCGATACAATTGAATAGCTAAGTACCGCAACCGTATCATTACCTACAGTGAATGCTCATTATTTTACATTTCATCGTTTTATTGAGCATGAAAATTGCTTGGGAACATTACTTATTATTTGTAGTTGGGAAATGTCTGGGTCGTTTCATTAGGTACGCACGTGTTCTCAAAAATTGTGAGTAATCCTATATGAAAGGCGAATATTTATGAAACGATAATGATTTAAAAGTCCTGACGTGAGTCTTGAAATTACCTCATAAGTGATTATATCTTTTACCAGATGTATGTATACGTAAAACCATGTAATTATATTAAGTATAGATAATAAATTTTGGAACAGGCAAAACATTCACGAGGCCGAAGTCGGGGGCAAAACCTAGCTCTTAAATAAAACGTAACCAATTCACTCGTTCACCCTTCCCCATACAATCCATAAAACTATCAACGAATACCGTTTCCAGTAAGTGATTCAAAAGAGGTTTTATTTTTCCAGTACAGCGTTCAATTGACGTTTCACTTACCCGGGTACATTGAACACCCGGGTGTAAGTATGACCGGGCATGCTACCCGGATAAACGCTATTTTATTTTCGGGGAACTCACCTATTTTCTTAAAGAAGATCAAGTTTTTTCTTAAAAGGTTTGCACTTCTGCCGTCGATATTATGTTGTATTTTTTTTTCATGGGGCAAGGATATTCGGATTAATGTTATGGAATTATTCTCCTTGTGTTTAATTAGCTTAGTGTTACTGTCCTGATAGGTAATAATAATAATAATAATAAGAATAATAATAACTGGCAACACTAACATCAACAAGTCGTCAAAATTTTTTCTTCTCCTTTATTTACAAATTATATTCAAGCAAACCATCACCTGTACCTTCTTTCGTCTCCAGTTCCCATATACCACCTAAATTTACCGCAAATCGAATAAAAACTATAAAACAAATCATATTATGAAAAAACCAAAGAAAATTAAATTTGAATGACGGCTGTCAAGGCCGTCATGACATGATCTCCCAATGAAGGAAGAAAATGATAACGAACGAAAATGTTGACAAGAGCCAGAGCCCGCAGAAATGCACTCTCACCACCTCCGGACTCGTCGCCCAGCTCCGCCTCGCCGCCGTCGGAAACCAGCCCCACCGTGAGTGCAGTGACACCGACCGCGGCAGTTGCGTCGAGCTCTAGCGACGAGTACTTCTCTCCGCCGACGACGCCACCACCTGTACGTCGACGGGGAGGACGCCGGCCGCCGATTAGTTTAGGACTCCGAGGCCCACTGGCCTCTGATAGGGTCCCCGCTACCGGTGGAAGTGTGCAGCGCATGAGATGGACACAGTCTATTAATGAAAGTGTCATGCGCTCATACTTTGGGGCTACAGAGGGGGGAAGTAACCTGACTGCGTACCGTGGTCGGATGCTCTCTCTGTTTCAGGTGCTTGAGCCAGCTGTCAACGTTACGGCACAACGACTATCGGATCAGGTGCGTGTCATCTTGCGTAATCATATGTTGGATGATACTGTGCTTGATCGCATTCGCACTGAGATGCAAAGGAGCCATGTCATTACCCCTCCGTCGCAGACTGTGGATGTGGCACGGCCACAGTCCATCCCAACATCCAGTCGTGTAGATGAGGAAAGTGATGACATGGTTACTCATGTAAGTACCCAGTGTAGTGAGGAATTGAGGAGTGCTTTGGAGGGTGCGGTTCGGGAGTATCGACTCATGCCGCTCGAGCTCAGACCACGCTTACCACGTTTGCCTATGCATAACAAAAATAAGGCGCTGGTGTGTGCTCTGGATTCGCAGTTATCGAATTATTTTGATAGCTGTGAAGACCTTGCTGATGCGCACTCGATTCTGTACTGTGCGGCTGTTGCGGCGTGTCGTGTAGCTCATGTCAAATTTCCTAATAATGACAGAGCTACGCGACCAGCTGTGCCAATGTGGCAGTACAGAATTGAGCGGCGTATTAGTGAGGCCAGAGTGCTCATCGGCAAATTAATCTGCTTTAGGGAGGGCAATACTCGCCCAAGAGTGATGCGCTTTGTGAGACGGGCATTCTCGGGGACTGATATCAGTCCTCGAGACTATATGTCCCGGGTCACAGAGCGCATCGACTTCCTGAAGCAGAAGGTGTATGCATGGGCAAGCCGTATTCGTAGGTACAAGCGGCGAGTGGAACGATACACACAGAATCGCACATTCCAAAGTAATGAAAGGTGGGTTTATAGGGATTGGGAGCGACCGGACCAAGGTGTGTCTGATACGCCCCTGCCGGATGATGACGCCATGTGTTCGTTCTGGCGTAGCATCTGGTCGGTGCCTGTCAGTCACACTGAGGGTAATTGGACTCGGGATATCGAGCGAGCGTGCGACCCAATTCCAGAAATGGGGGCAATTACCATCTGCCCCCAAGATGTAGCTCGTGCGGTCCGTCCATTACCTAATTGGAAATCTCCTGGACCGGACGGGCTGCATAATTTCTGGATAAAATGGTTCAGAGGATCGCACGTTTGCTTGGCGTCCCGATTCCAGTCAGCCTTGGAATCTGGATCGCTGCCCCAGTTTCTAACAACAGGAATAACCCACCTGCTCCACAAGTCAGGTAGTACTGCGGAACCCAAAAATTATAGACCGATCACATGCCTGCCGACGGTCTATAAGGTTCTTACATCCATTTTGAGAGCTAAAATTAACAATCATATTGAGATTAATTCTATCATGTCCCCCTCTCAGAATGGATGTAGGATTGGATCCCGTGGTACTAAGGAGCTGCTCCTCATTGACATGGCTATCAGCCAACAGGTTCGTCGATCCCGGAAGGATCTGTCGACATGTTGGATAGATTACAAGAAGGCCTATGACTCGGTGCCACATACATGGCTCATGAGGGTGCTGGAGTTGTATAAAATTGATGCAACTCTACGCGCCTTCCTGATGTCGTGTATGGGGCAATGGAGTACGGTCCTTCGCTATCCAGGATGTCGAAATATCCAGAGGAATAGCGAACCGATAAGGATTGAGCGTGGTATATTCCAGGGCGATAGTTTGAGTCCGCTTTGGTTCTGCTTAGCCTTGAATCCCCTAAGCACACTGCTGGAGGATTCAGGTCTAGGCTATCGGTTGAAGAGAGGAGGTCAGGTAATATCCCACCTACTTTACATGGATGACCTGAAACTCTTTGCCCCCAACAACTTGCAACTGACGGAGCTACTGAAGGTAACAGAAACTTTCAGTAGCGCCATCAGGATGGAATTTGGTGTGGACAAATGTGCGGTCATGCATGTCAAGCGAGGGGAGATTATGGAGTCCGAGGGAGTTCAACTCTCGGAATCCATAAACCTTAGATCCCTTTCTTCAACGGAGACCTATAAGTATTTGGGTATGTCGGAAGCGTTGGGCATCAATACTGTTGACGTGAAGCAATCGTTGAAGGAGCGCTTCTTTGGCCGCCTGAAAAAAGTATTTAATAGTCTTTTATCAGGCGGAAATAAGGTGCGCGCCTTCAACGGGTGGGTCATGCCGGTATTGATGTACTCTTTCGGCATACTTAAATGGACTCAAACGGAACTCGACGCCCTGGATAGGAGGGTCCGTACATTGTTAACGGCATATCGGATGCATCACCCACGGTCATCGGTGATGAGACTGTATATTCCGCGGAAGTGTGGAGGTCGTGGCTTCTTAAATGCTAAGACTCTCCACAACCGCGAGATATGCAGTCTCAGGGAATTTTTCCTTGAAGCCGACGTGGGGATGCACCGAGATGTGGTGGCAGTGGATAAGGGCCTCACCCCGCTCTCCTTGGCTAAAGAGAACTGGCGCAAACCAGTAGTGCTGGAGACTAAAGATCGCGAGGAGGTATGGCAGAGTAAGGAGCTTCACGGACGCTTTTTCCGGGCCTTGCATGGGCCCGATGTAGATTTCTTAGCGTCCGTATCCTGGCTTCGCTTCGGCGACCTATTTGGGGAAACCGAGGGTTTTGTCTGTGCAATTATGGACGAAGTTATCATGACGAATAACTACCGGAGATTTATTGTGAAGGATGGCACGGTTGACATTTGTCGGGGATGCCACCGGCCGGGGGAATCAATCCGCCACATTATCTCTGGGTGTTCTCGTCTAGCTAACGAAGAGTACTTGCATAGGCACAACCTTGTGGCCAGGATCATCCATCAGCAACTTGCTCTGAAATACCGCCTTGTAGAATCGGAAGTACCGTACTATAGGTATGTGCCCGACCCAGTTCTCGAAAATAGCAATGTCACACTGTACTGGGACCGATCCATCATCACTGACAGGACTATTGTAGCCAATAAGCCTGATATAGTGGTGGTGGATCGCTTAGAGAAGCGCGCAATGATTGTTGACATAACAGTCCCACATGACGTGAACCTCGTGAAGGCCGAGAATGATAAGAAGATCAAGTATCTTGACTTGGCTCGCGAGGTTGTCGACATGTGGGATGTGGACTCAGCGATCATTGTGCCGATAGTCGTTTCAGCCAATGGCTTGATTGCCAAGAGCCTCGACCAACATCTTAGGAGGCTCTCGTTGGGTGGCTGGATCAAGGGCTTGATTCAGAAAGCGGTTCTCCTAGACACGGCGCGTATCGTTAGGAGATTCCTTTCTCAGGAGCCCTGACCACCGGTGGCTTGGACCCTGTTCCCGACGCCGGTGGGCTACTATTTTTTATATTTTTAAATGTTTTTATTTTTTTATACTAATATTTAAAAATGTAATTTATATGTAATTTAATGAATAAATGAGAATAAGAATAATGAGACTGTATATTCCGCGGAAGTGTGGAGGTCGTGGCTTTTTAAATGCTAAGACTCTCCACAACCGCGAGATATGCAGTCTCAGGGAATTTTTCCTTGAAGCCGACGTGGGGATGCACCGAGATGTGGTGGCGGTGGATAAGGGCCTCACCCCGCTCCCCTTGGCTAAAGAGAACTGGCGCAAACCAATAGTACTTGAGACCAAAGATCGCGAGGAGGTATGGCAGAGTAAGGAGCTTCACGGGCGCTTTTTCCGGGCCTTGCATGGGCCCGATGTAGACTTCTTAGCGTCCGTATCCTGGCTTCGCTTCGGTGACCTATTTGGGGAAACCGAGGGTTTTGTCTGTGCAATTATGGACGAAGTTATCATGACGAACAACTACCGGAGGTTTATTGTGAAGGATGGCACGGTTGACATTTGTCGGGCATGCCACCGGCCGGGGGAATCAATCCGCCACATTATCTCTGGGTGTTCTCGTCTAGCTAACGAAGAGTACTTGCATAGGCACAACCTTGTAGCCAGGATCATCCATCAGCAACTTGCTCTGAAATACCGCCTTGTAGAATCGGAAGTACCGTACTATAAGTATGTGCCCGACCCAGTTCTCGAACATAGCCATGTCACATTGTACTGGGACCGATCCATCATCACTGACAGGACTATTGTAGCCAATAAGCCTGATATAGTGGTGGTGGATCGCTTAGAGAAGCGCGCAATGATTGTTGACATAACAGTCCCACATGACGTGAACCTCGTGAAGGCCGAGAATGATAAGAAGATCAAGTATCTTGACTTGGCTCGCGAGGTTGTCGACATGTGGGCTGTGGACTCAGCGATCATTGTGCCGATAGTCGTCTCAGCCAATGGCTTAATTGCCAAGAGCCTCGACCAACATCTTAGGAGGCTCTCGTTGGGCGGCTGGATCAAGGGCTTGATTCAGAAAGCGGTTCTCCTAGACACGGCGCGTATCGTTAGGAGATTCCTTTCTCAGGAGCCCTGACCACCGGTGGCTTGGACCCTGTTCCCGACGCCGGTGGGCTACTATTTTTTATATTTTTAAATGTTTTTATTTTTTTATACTCATATTTAAAAATGTAACTTATATGTATATACAATAAATAAATGAGAATAATAATAATAATTTATTTGCACCTTACAAATTACAAATTAATTACAGTAATTTTATACAGTAAAAAGGCTAAAGGTAACAATAGTTTTACAATACAGTGTTGCAGCTGATGCCTAAGCTAAGATAATTTAATATCTTGTAATATAGGCATCAGCGCCCACCCTCAATTAGACATTTCCCTCTTGCAACGTTTCCCTTATAAAAAATACAACAGAATAGTCAAATTGGGTGCAAAGTGTGAGTTTGTGGGTATGTGTGTATGTGTGAGTGTGTGTGGTAGAGAGAGAGTGAATGTGTGAGTATGTCTGTAAGTGTGAGGGTGTGTCTGTCTGTGTTCATGTTGTGAGTGTATATGTGTGATGTGTTATTGCTTGTATATGCATAGGTGAGATAAAACTATAAGTACTGCATATTAATCACTTTACACATTAAAACATTACATATATAATTCCTAAAACAAAGGTCTATTTTAGTACTATCAATAGCTGTTCTGTTTGCTCGTAGTTTAGTGCTAGTAACCAATTCCTCACTTTTACTTTACATTCCCGCTTAGTCAATGAAGAAATTTCAATATTTTTGTTGCAACTGTTAAAAAGCTTTGGGCCCAAGAACATGAAGAATCTTTGGGCAAAAGCAGTTCTACAAGGCATTGATTTCTGGACGTCATAGCGCCTTTTCCCGACAATTTCTTTCTTTTGAACAGAAAGTTGCTTCATGACCAGCGAGAGTATGAACAATTTCCGAACCGAAAGTACCTCACAAAACTTGTAAAGCTCAGTTGTTGGAAAATACATGGGCTTAAACCAACTCACCTTTAGTACAGCCCTTTGCGCCCTTTCAGCTATTAAATTGAAAGTTTTACCAGCACCACCCCAGCAGGATATACAGTATGTTATAATAGCTTGACAAAGAGAAAAGTATATCATTTTCATTAGTTTGGCATTCGCTGAGTATCTTATTTGTTTAAATACGTAAATGAGTTTCCTTATTCTATTTGAAAGATTTACAATATGTGCTTTAAAGTTAAGATTTTTGTCAAAGGTAAGTCCCAAATATTTAATAGTTTCCACGGCAGTTAGAGAAGGACAAGTAGTACATTTAGGCTGGTCAATACAAGTGTGAGCGGTTAATTGATATTGACGTTGAAGTGAGTTAGTAGGATTGCGAATAGAAAAGGGTATATATTTTGTTTTGTCAGTATTGAGTGAAAGATAATTTTGGGCTAACCATTGAGTTATTTTATTAAACCCTATTTGAGCCTTATGATAGGTTTCCATCCATGTATCACCATGGAATGTCAGAGTAGTATCATCAGCGTAAGAAATAATTTTACAATTTGAAATATTAATTAATGTGAGATCATTTATGTAAATTAAAAAAAGTGTAGGGCCTAATATACTACCCTGAGGCACTCCATGTGTAACCGGTAGACTGTCACTCATAACATTGCCAATTTTTACTCTCTGGGATCGACCCGTTAAATAGTCATTTAACAATTTAAGCTGATTTCCACGAATACCCAGTCGCTGGAGTTTGTAGACTAGAGTGGGAATAGAAACCGTGTCAAATGCCTTTGCTAAATCAAGGAATATAGTGAGACACTTTTTTTTGCTATCTAGAGTTCTAACTATATGTTCTGTGAAATCATTCAAGGTGCTTCTATCTACCGCATAAAATTATGTGGGAATCAAAATATTTTTAAGATAAGGTTAACCGTTGCTTCAAAGCAGATGACACAACAAAGCTTAAGTATACCGAAGCTAAACCGTAATCTAAATAAAAACGCCTTTAATTTTTGTTATACTGATTCTCTTGTAACACCGGATAATTATCCAGCTCGAAAGACCAAGAACAGAATTTCTAGGTCCGACTGCCACGCTTGGGATCCTGGGTTCGATTCCCACGTTGGGCGAAAAGTGTTATTCCAATAGGAATTTCTCAGTAGCAGCCTGAAGTTCGGAAGTTTATGGTGTGACACCTCCGGTATCTCCTGGCTCGGAAAGCACGTAAAGCCGTTGGTCATGCGCCTCATCTCTGTCCAGACGTATCGGATTTTCGTTCCATCGGGCTATTTGAATGAGAGAAGACAGAGTGCACCTGTTTGCGCAAACACTTTGTGTAATTTAATATCTCCTGCGTACTTGGCTAGTCTCCATTGAGATTAGCCGCCATGACCAAAATTCGGGCGAGACGATGTTTTGAAACTAAAACCAAAATGCTATACGCTAGTCGTATTTCCAATTTGGAAATCGAATCCTATTAAGCGCTCGCTATGCAAAAGACGGCGATGCTCTGATCATGATGTATTCAAAGCATGATTGTCATAGCTTAGCACGAGGTAGGCTCTCTGAATTGCCAATATTTATTACGACAGCGTGGAATATATCAAAACCCCCTAAACATAAAATGATTACATTACAAATACTTAGGAGTTCGTGTTTAATATGTATATGTTCCTAAATCATTGTATGTTCTAAATTAGGATTAAGCACTGAATTGTGATCCTTTATAAACTTTTATTGGTTGTTTTTGTCTCTTTCGATTATTTTTTTTTACTTGTGTTGTGTTTGCTCTTAACTCTCGTCTAAGTCAGAGTTGACAGAAACAAAGTCGACAATGAACTAGGCTTACCCAGAAGAAGCCTGTTCACTCTAACTTTGAAGAGATTGGGATTGAATGCATTTGAAATAAACACGCAGGTAGAGAGTTCCACTCCTTTGGTGTGCGCATTATAAAAAGACGTTTCGGAACGCTTAGTGCGAATTGGTGGAATAGTATGGCTATTCCACGCACTGCAAATTACCATGTCTACCTTGTGGTAGGGATGGTAATAGACGAATGACGTTTAGATGAATAATATGCAAACAAAGCGATTGCGGTTTTGACGTGCAATTTTTTTCAAACCCTTTAACGTATTCAAAGTTGCTGACGGGATCCTATATTGGATCAACGTTTTCTATGGTTATGTTCGCAGCTATTGGTTTTTGCGCTGAAAACCGGACTCAAATAATCGCTGCATACATTCAATGCTTTATTTGGATCTCGACTTTTGTGGCTTCATAAATTGGTCGTAGCCAAAGACTCAACTTTTATTAGGGAATACGAATTGCCCTGAATAAATATGGTACTTATGATAAACAAGCTTTTCTGAAAAGTGTGCAATAAACATAGTATTTGGCACTTAATTAAGTAGTTATCTATCTGTGAAAAGAATTGTGGTTGTATAATGTCAGTATTTGCAGAAACTACCACTTATAATTGATTAAATAAATAAACTTTACCTCTTTATTATATAGGTATTTATATAAGAAAAATAGTAAATAACCCACCATGCTTTGTATGTTGGTATTGTAGGTTGTTTTCTATCAATTTTGTTGAAATCAAATTCCTAAATAAACTGTTACCTTTGAAATGTTTTATACAATTTTGTTCCCACTTCGCAAATATTGCAATGTTTCTGTTTTCGTTCATTTTTATGATATTTTTCCAAGTTCAGCGTTACGAATCGCATCTTTTATATTGTTCGTCAGTTTAGGGTAGATTTTTATCGAACAACTGGAGCAACTTTTATATGAGATTTTCATATAGAGATCTGTTAACCCCCTGTAGCACATGATGACATCATACTGAATGGAATTATTGTTATTCATGAAAGCTTCATCTTGTCATTCATTTTTGTTTTTACTTTGTAACTACCATGTTAGTTTAGTGATCCTAAGCGCGACTGCTACGCTAGAGGTCATGGGATCGATTCCCAGGTCGAGCAAAGTGTAATAGGGTTTTTCTATGAAATTCTCTAAGATTTGTGCCCTGTTAATAGCAATAGGCTTACACCCACATACATACACAGTACACATTACTTGTGTACATTTGTACACCTCTGCCTAACCCTTCGGGGAACACAGGCGTGGTAGGTATATGTAGATTTTAATAGCTCGGGTATTACCCTAACGCTTGTCGTACCACCATGCAATATCTATACTAATATTATAAAGCTAAAGAGTTTGTTTGTTTGAACGCGATAATCTCAGGGACTACTGGTTGGAATTGGAAAATTCTTTTAGTGTTAGATAGTCCATTTCTTGAGGAAGGCTATAGGCTATGTAACATCACGTTACGACCAACAGGTGCTGAGCAGCGAGGGTGAAACCGCGGGGAACAGCTAGTTATTACTATAAAATTTAAAAATAGAACTATCTAAACTCAAATAAAAATTATATAAAATAGGTATAGATAGACACTACCCACAAAAATCATATCGATTTACACGTAAATACCACAGAGTAAGTCCCAACAGGCAACAGTCACAGTACACCTACGTAGGTAGGTATTACCAACGTAATCAAACGGTGTCCTAATTAAGGGCCATGTAGCGCCGCCCGCGGCCATGTCGTGTTTAGCCAAACGGACAATGTGACAATTTTATGAAATGCCCCTTTTTACCTCCGAATATCTAAAAACATTACGAACAATTTTGTTCGCGGACTAATGAAAAGGTGCGAGGTGACGTAAAAAGTAAAATGTTGAGATATAAACGTTGTTTTTTGGTACTGAGTTCAGGCGTTGACGGGTTGACGGTCTTTATAAATCGAGAGGTAAGAAGCTGACATCTTTGAGCTAAGAAGATGTCAGTCTGTCACATTTTTTTTGAGATTATCTCTATATTGATGAAAGTGTCGATGTCAATAAATTAACCTTCACAGACACTCGCTACTTGCTCGTTTATAAAAAATGGGAGTCTGAAAATGACATACAATTAAATAGCAATCTAAGTACCTCACGGTTTCGTTAGCCTAGTCGTGCTAAGCGCAACTGCTTCACTAGAAGTCTTGGGTTCGATTCCCAGGACGAGCAACGTGTTATTTTCTATGAAATTCTCAGTAGCAGCTCGGAGTTAGGATTTGTGCTCGGTTATTGGAATTAGGCTCAAGCCTTATTAAAAGGGACTTAAATACATACCGGCTAACTGTGGGTGTACATTGGTACACCTTTACCTAACCCTTAGAGGAGTACAGGCGTGGTGATGTGTCTAAGTACCCATTTCTACTAACAATTTCTCACAACTAAAATGGAATTAAAACATTTAACCTAACAAGATCTGTCTGCGGCTTCCTACACATAGATAACTCCGAATATAATCTTCTTGAAAATGTACTTGGCTAGCTCAAATTAGGTTAAGTAATTAACACAGTGCAGCAGTGGTTGTGGTTCCCGAGCTAACGTATTATCGGTTAAGTAATTATAATTAAAGTACTAGAGTAATTACATAACGAGTATTTCAATTTCAAGTAGTCTAGAAAGACCTTTCCTCAGTGGCTGTGGGACTAACAAAAGCCGCTGAATTTTTCCGCCATTATGTCCAAAAGTATTCCCTCAACAGACGAAATCTACAAAACAGGGAATAACAAACAAACTTTGATTAGATTCGTCTCGTTTTCCGGATTTCTCTTCGAAAAACTTTTATTACAACGGATTACAAATTACTGTAATTTCGGGTCTTAGTTCGTACTCATATTACTTCTTATAACACATCACTAAAAACTCGGAATGTTAAGTAAATTTTTAATTAAAGTCTTCGATACAAAGAGACGAATCCATCAAATACTACAACAATCGAAATCGGATACCTTTTACAAAGCAATTATGAAAAACAAGCAAACGAGGCAATTGACGATAAAAGGAGAATTAATTCGGCATTCAGCGAATTGGACTCTTGAACAGAATTCTGATGCCTCACCTATGACCTTTTTGTGAAATTTTAGGGTTGATTTGACCCTCTTTGTAACGCTTTAGTTCACTTTTATTATTGAACATAACATTTCCATAGTGATTTTGACTTCAACACTGTTTAATTCGTGGTAAAATGAGCAATTTTGTTCAATTTTGCAAAACTATAATATGTTTGACAGTGAAAATAATTTTCTATGAAAGTAAAAATGAGGTTAATAACCAAGATTGTGACCTAATAATATCTCTTAAATTTCTTCGCTAAGACGACAATAGGTGCTCTTAGTTCATCGACCTGTACTTGTAATTGATACAATATCAAGTACCACAACTGACAGTGGGGCTCTTTCGTCCCTCAATATAACTGTCCCTTCCACGTATACAATTTACAACAATTCCTAGGAAAAGTATTTGAGATCCGATAAATGAAGTAATGCCAGCTTCTGCGTCTGAAACCGTATATTATTAATACATGACAAGTCATGTTTTTTCCTGAAATTGGGCCTTTAAAACTGCTTGTTAGCTTTCTTCACCTGTCATATTTACATACGGAAATATGTTGTTTATTTTTTTACGCCGACCAAGTTCAAGAGTGTCTTTAGACAACCTACGAGCAGTTCTTTATTAGTTCTATACAAACGAATTGAGAACATCCTTCTTTTTTGAAGTCGGTTAAAAATATAACGGTAAATACTTACACTTACAACAAATAATTTCACAGTCAAAATTGTTTTAAATCTCAAGCACACCCACCCACACACATAATTTTTTGTTTTTTTTTTACTAATTATTTTATTCACGACAAAACATCGTACCTATAAGCTTAAAATAACATCTGCCAAACTGCAAAGCAATTTGTCGGCAGTCAGCATAAACATACCATCATGTATTTCCTCGAAGGATAACGCAGAGGTGTACCAATGTAATCTGAAACATTGTAACAAAAATCAATAAAAAAATCCTGTAAACAATTTGACTCGAGACAAAAATAGTAGATACATTTACAACAAATTAACCAAAAAACACAGACAAATACTAAAATAAATAAGTAGATAAGTAAAATCGGACCAAAAATGTAGACCTGACCATTCACGCACAAAAACAAAAATAAATGCCTGAAAACACGACAAATTCTTTATTTTAACCCCCGGCCAACGATCAAAGAAATAATTAAATCAAAAACAGAGCTTCACAAATCTCAAATAATCAAGATGGCGGGCCGAGCTACGTTTATAGCACAACAATACGAACATTGTACAAGTCCGGGAACCGTTGGGCCGTTCATAAAGGTGTCTTTGATCTTCGTATTAGTTTAGGATCGTTCACCCAATTACTGGTCACGGTCGAGGTATGTAAGTAATCTGTTTCAGGGTTTAATTGTGGGACTGAATATGAGAAGACGGAATTTAGTTAGGCTTTTCGTAAAGTGTGTTTTTAGTTTATAGTTTTGAGTTATGGATATAAAACAAAATTGCTTTGTTATTAATGTAGGAAGACGCTGGATGCAGGCTGCTTCCAACCGGTTCTTTTGGAACTCTATGGGGGAGGCCTTTCTGCAGCAGTGGACGTCCTACGGCTGATAGGACGATGATGATGATTAATGCATCATTATTAATATCAATGAAGAGAAGATGTCTACTAGCTGCATATGGGCTTCCTATAATATCATTATAACACGATGACCTGTCCAACGCCGATCATGTGTGTGAGTACATTAGAATGTAAAGAAATAAAATGAATTTATCAGCAGGTACTTGTATGATGTAGTGTCAATAAATCTTTAGCCTCTACATGCTATCTATCCATGTCTTAGAGTTAATACAGAAGCTGATTACTTGACTTTCAATAACTTTTGACTTTCAAACTTATCTTGTAACTCTGACTAAGATGGTGAGTATCTTATTTATCTCATTTGGAATCCTCAGAGAGCTAATATTTTCATACAATATTCTGAGTAGTACGAAAGATAAAAAACCAACTTTAGGATTATTTTATTCGACCGAGCATCGTAAAAAGCTCGGAGCAACAGAATAATAAAATTTGTTCTATAAACGTGTAATAATTCTTTTTATTTCACTTTGGTGACAATCCACACTTTACTCATAATGCAAAGTCATCGATATTCAAATTGAAAAACCTTTCAAATAAAATCTCGTAAAACAATAAAGAACACTCACACTATTGAAGGCTGAAGAATAAATCGAATTATGTGAGCAGAGATTTTACAAAGGGTTGCATCTAAAGATTCTTTGTTTCCAAAATTATCGTTGGCTTAGGGCCCAAAGCAGACTTGCTACTTTTAGCTAAGGTGATTAGTAATTTAGTCGCTTTTCGGAAGCTGGATTGCCCGACTCGATCGCCAGTCGGCGCAGTTCAAATTAGTTAATCTGCTTTGGTCCTCAGTTATGTCCAACATTTATCATGTTTAGGATAGTATTTTTATCCTCCAAAACTGCAATTTCTAAATTGAATTCTGTAGAAAAGTTACCAAAGTTCCATAAAAATAAATGTGCCACTGTAGCGTTCGATAATTGAACAAATTATTTATGAAACGGTTCTATTACGTAATTTCCTTATATTAAAGAAAGGAAATATCACTCATAAAGTCTATATTTTATTTATGAGTGTCTTTCGTTTACAATCACTTGATAAAATGTTGTAGAAAATTAAACAGTTTATAATATCTTCCGACTAATTTCGGTCACGGTGACCAATCTGAATGGAGGCTAGCCAAGTATGCAGGAAAGATTATAGCGTAAACATAGCATTAGTTACATTATATCACCCACACTTTGATTTCAGTTGTTTTTTATCATTAAGGCTTTATTGTACCTACTCAAAGCAGTCCTTTCAAAGCACTTGCCAAATTCAAAAATTTTGATGGTAGAACGACTAGATATAACCTATAAACAAAACACTACTATCGTCTTTATCGATACAGAAGAAACACTGCTATGAGTCTTCGCTATCAAAAAGAAGTTAAATCAGTTCCCACTCTAAAATCACTCATGTGCTCATGATTATAAAGCTGACATCACATAAGCCACAGACTAAAACTCCACACTCAACAAAATAAACACTCACTGAAGCACAAAAATCATAATGGCTGATGAAACTAAAGCTGTAGAAGTGTTAAAAGCAAACGAATCTCAAGTTAATGACGTGTGATGCGTAGAACAATGTGTGCCACATAAACGCACGCCGTTTGTTTTAAAGCACCCCGTTTTAGTTCGTCTCCATAGGTGCGTGTGGGAGCGAGAGAAGGGCCGTAGATCAAGTTTGTGCCGGCTCATGAAATAGCTTTGTTTGAAGGCTTCCATGTTACTGAACTTGGAATATGGATATAATTACAAATCAAGAATGTTAAAAACTCTGTTAGTCATAATATAACATACCTGTATTCCCCGAAGGTTTAGGCAGAGGTGTACCAATGTATTCCCACAGTTTCCCGGTATGTTTAGGTCCCATATAATAGGGAACGAGCCTATGGCCATTAACTTGGCACAAATCCTAACTCCAAACTGCTACTGAGAATTTCATAGAAAAACCCAATAACACTGTTTGCTCGACCTGGGAATCGAACCCAAGACCTCTAGCGTAGCAGTCACGCTTAGGACCACTAAGCTAACGAGGTAGTTAGTCATATTATAATATGACTAACTACCTCGTTAGCTCAAATAATTGTACCTATAGGTACAATTATTTTAACTAACTGCTAAATAGAAATTAACAGCTTTCACTACATAAGCAGGTACCAAGGTCAAAATATTATCATCCCTCAGATTTTAACAAACCTAATAAATTCTCATTACTATCAGCAAACTTAAAACATAATTTTCTAGTCCTTAATTACTTGACTTTCTGTAACCCTCCAACTACATCCTCAAATTTAATGTCTCCAATCCGCATGAGCTACGGGTCCCTAAAAAGGGACCGAAATATGTCGTTTGCGTTTATGCGGAGAATTTTGCGAAAGGATTTTAAAGACCCTTTAATATGTAGCTCAGGTGATAGTGGTTGTATCGGCGCTAATTTATAGGTGCGCCCATTAATTTTGAACGCATGAATATTTCAAATTTACGCCTGTTAGATCGGGTCGCGGTTAATGCGTTTTACGTCCTGTTAATTTGGTGGAGGGATTCTGTGCGAATCTTCTACGGTGTGAATATGTTGGATGGGGTTCGGAATTGAATGGGGGTTGGAGCTAAACAATATGCTTGTGTACTAGTTATATTTTGAATAAAGTTTTCTTTACACATTTTTCAATGCTAATAATGACAACATATCATCACGCCTGTATTCCCCAAAAGGTTAGGCAGAGGTGTACACCCACAGATGGCTGGTATATTTTAGGTCATATGTAATACGGGGCGAGCCTTTTGCCATTAACCGGGCGCAAATCCTAACTCCGGGCTGAAACTGAGAATTTCACAGAAAACCCTAATAACACAGGTCTAGCAACCTGAAAATCGAACCCATGATCTCTAGCGTAGCGCTTCGGACCTCTAGGCTAACGAGGCAGTTATTTTTCAATGTCTTTTGTATATTATGTTCCATGTCATGAAATGAGTATCTTATCTTATCAAAATCTTAAACGTCTTTGTAATTTGACTATTCATAGGATAACCATTGTGTATGATTCGATCAGTCTGATAGCCCTACAATCTTATCTGTCGGTCTAGAGTTACCTACTATCTACTGCTTTAATCTCAAACAGATAATCCCCAAAGTCATAATTACGGGCAATTGCTAATCTCTTCAACGCACTAGTCAAACACAGGACATCAAATAATTCGCACTAACGAATTGCATTTACTAATTCGACTAAATCGATTTTGACAAATCGGCGAGCAAATTCTATGAAATAACAATGTACTGTGACGAGTGCATTCCAAAGCAAAATTGAACAACACAACACGATTGAAAATCACCTGCTGTGACATTTCAGGTAGCCAGAATTTACCTATGCTAATTTAGATGTCTGATCTGATAGATAGTTCAATATTTAGTTATTCAGGACCAAATTTTGTCCAACATTGCTTTTAGTATCTTAATGTTTAATGAATCCATCGTCTGTAATATTATTATTACCTCCAAGTGGTCCAAAAAGGTCCTTTGGGAGTAAGACCTTAATCTCTTGGCTTTAGTGAGAGATTAACGTTTGGCAATATAAATGTGGTGTGTGGCCTACATACATCATGTAATTTTTATTTCTTGGGTTTACGTCAGATAATTTAGAAAACTTCATAAATATTTCTTTTACCTTTTTTTTGTAACTAAGTCATTGCAAGCTGCTGTCTTCATACTTTAAGATATCTTATACATTTAGGAAAGTATCTAAACAAAAATCATATAGAGAAAATCCTTCATTATACAAAGTTACATTCTCAGGAAATAATATAGTCGATATTTGATTTAAAAAATAATAGGACCCATCAGTAAATTAACACGAACGAAGACGCGGACAAAAGCTATGTACAATAAAAGCGTAGCAGCTCTAACAAAGAAAAGACGTTGGATATCCAGCACTCAATGTGCAGGAAACAGATAAATGGTTCATTAGGTAACCTAGTTGACCCACATATATGTAGTTCTGCTAAAGACGGCAGACAGTGAGGTCATAATGCAATTCTACCACTAGTGTCCAATAAAAGAGATAAGAAAAAGGTTGTGGACAGTAGACAATTAAATCTCAATAATGAACACGGTTTGATTCTAGTAAATGTTTAATTACATTTGATGATATGTTTATTTAATGTATAAATAATACTAGTGACAATCACTCCATGTCACACGATTTCTCCTAGATTCGCTTCGGAAGTTCGGGACAAAAGCTACTGAACCACCATTAAAAATAGGGCAATTAGCAGACTCTGCTATTTTCAGGAAATACATGTAAGTAGTCACACTGCAACTAAAATGATTATAATTTTAATCACACATTAAATAAAACAACTTTTGCTTTAGCTTCCCCTCTTATGATAATTGACACTTTACCTTATAAATTTATAAATACCTAATATGTGATATCTCTACATAGGCAGCACCAAAATCTTAACGTTTAAATGTTTTCCAATCATGAGTTAGAAAACAACATTAAATTAAAATGATGAATGCAGTTCACTCCCCCCAACCCAAAAGATATTAGAAGATTATTCTAAACAAGATAAAACAGAAACTGTAAACTACTAAGCGCCGCTACACACATCACGACTAATCCAATACATTAAACGTCGCAGGTACCGTCTAAACACGAAGCGCGAACCGATACGTTCTCGGACATTAATTCTGAACGTGACTCGAATGCCGACTCGATTTAATTGCTTCAGGATAACAAGTTGCCAAGTCGCGTTGTGTGCGCTCGATTGTGGGAATTTGACGTGTTCCGACTGCGGGGAAAATGTCGATGAACTGGATGGAACGTCAAATAGCCACTAGTTTTTGTATTGACAAAGTGGTTCATGGGATTTTTTTTGGCGACAAATAGCTTTAAATCTCATAGCCTTTTACCAACCATGTTGGGATCGGCTTCCAGTCCACTAAAATATATTCTTCTTCATGTAAAATTATCTTTTTAAGATTATAAAAATATATAAACAAAGTGGGACTTGCCAGGCATTACAAACATGAAGACAGATATAAACAATTTAACACATAAAAGCACATACATTTTATCCATTCCCCTCCATTTTCCTAAACTCGCGCGAAACATCACAGACTTCGATCCATATAATCTGTTTTTTTCCTTAAACAAGTTCAGCGGTTCAGCGGAAAAAGACGGTCATCATAACACATAGCAAGTTAGAAAACACGGCCCAACTATCCAAATAACATGGGGCCCATGGCAATCCCTTCCGAAACTTTTTACGTGAAAACTTCACAGTAATTTTTATTTAATGTCAACTGATGTTCGGGACCTCACAATAGCTGTGGTGGTCCTTCCGGCTTGTTTGTTTTTTTTACAGTCTGAAATACAAGCTCCTTCCGGTCCGACATGATACAAGGTGTTTTCACTGGAACAATTCCACCTTAATAGGAATATTAGCTTCATTCAAAATTATTAACGTTTTTTTCATTGTGATATTGTGTCGTGATGGCCCAGTGGTTAAGGCGCCCGCCTCCCATGCACGAGGTTGTGGGTTCGCATCCGGGCACGGGCAAGTACCAATGTGACTTTTCCTAATTCATATGTACTTTCTAAGTTTATCTTGGACATCACTGACATCAGTAACCATGTCAGAGGTCCTTGAGGCGGTTTAGAAACTCTGACACTAGGGTGTTTGGGGTCGTTAGACCTTACTGCCCACACGATAAGAAGAAGATTGTGATATTATTTGTACTAAGACTCTGATGGTGAAATCTTCAATTTTTGAAAAAGTAATTTAATTATAGGAGGCGGAGGCTATGGTGTTTTAACAAACACAATCGGCATTTATTGGCAATTTTAGATAATGAACAGGGGAAACCCTTATCGGTCAGCAGATGGCAATTTGGGCAAGTACCAATATTGGTATATAGTATTGGTCTTCAATATCGGTCTTCTAAATAAAATGTTAAGTATTTATCTCATTTCCTATCCCTACGATTAGGCGATCCGCACACTGTCCCGCGCTCCGTGATTCGCGGCCACAAAGCTTTGGTGATAAGAAAAACTGTGTGTTGGACTACGCGTGTTTATTTTACGTTTATACGCTATACAAACACAGATAGTTCCAAACAACGTAAGAATACGCACTCACGTGCCACGTTCTATGATGCGAGGCAGTGTGCCAATCGACTTAGTGGTGCACGTCAAATCAAAATCAGCATACGAATTTAATTAGCTCGAATGCAATTAATTTCGGTATAATAACTCGCGATGTTCCATATTAATGCCTGGTCACTTAAACCCATCGGTGGTCGGTAGCGATTCGGATCGAGCGAATTATGTTCGGGTTTAGCGATTAGCAATAAATTGTGGGCACTGCGGTTCCCAGTTATCTCATTCGGTTTTACCTTTGTGTTGTTTCGTGTGTAGTTTTATGTAAGAATTGTTTGTAGGTTTTTGTAGAACAATTTGATAGT
This sequence comes from Caradrina clavipalpis, assembly GCA_932526535.1. NCBI lineage: Eukaryota > Metazoa > Arthropoda > Insecta > Lepidoptera > Noctuidae > Caradrina > Caradrina clavipalpis. The sequence goes on along the minus strand of OW052096.1, from coordinate 16,550,110 downwards.
CGACTAACAATAATTTTCTGTTTATTTCTGGATCAAATTAACACGATTTATGAGTTACAAGTTTGGGGCGATGAAGTGAGAGTTTTATTCTCAGTTTTTTTTTTTCTTATAATTATCGTACCGCAGTGGACGGTTATAGGCTGATATGATGACGATCATGAATCGTAACGATATTGTATTAACTATTCATAATGACTGTTTTAATAAACTATCAATATGGCTCTGTGGTTAAGGCACCCGCCTTTCATCCATGGGGTTCTAGGTTACAACCGAACACAGGCAATTAATAATGTAACTTTTACCATTTCATAATTATGTACTTCACTGACATTGGTGAAGGAAAACATTGTAAAGAAACCTGGAATTACAATGAACATAAGTCTGAAGTCATCAATCCGCCTCGAACAAGTGTAGTGATCAATGCTCTTGCCTTCTTTATATGGCCTTGGCCTTTACCATGCAGTGAGGCAATAAAAGGCTACTTTTATTAATGTAAGCAAGAGTTATGTGTTACCACAAAAGTTTCATACACTGTAGCTTACATAAGCCTACTCTACGGGATTAAATTAGGCCCCTATAAATTCAAACAACCACCGATAAGGCGAGGACTACCTACTTTCCAAAACTTTGTCCTCATTCAAAACTACCAAAGTTCATGCTCTTTGGTGTCCCACAAAGAAATGTTTCCATTTCTCGGGCAAACAGATTCCATTCATGTCTATTTGTCTTTTTTCTTTCCATCATTTCAAAGTTTTCTCATCAAAAAAAGTTATTTGGTTACTCTCGCTCCATGAATATAGAATTACTATTCTAATTTTTAGTCGCCTTAAGATTTGTTGGAGTGGAATGTAAAAAAAAATGTGTCTTTATTTTGACCTGACTCCGAAATAAAAGTTCTTTGATTATTATTGATATTGATCAGTGGCATTCGGGTGCCAATGCGTTTGATGTCAAGCTTAGACTTTATTTTTCTATTTTTACACGTAGGTACATTCAATGTCAATCGAATTTTTTTCATAATACCTACCTTACGATAGTAAGTACACATCTTTATGATCTTGAAAAGTATTTGAGACCTATAAGGATAGTTTTAAAGCATTTAAATAAATTAATGTTCAACTAAGATGTAGTATAAGGTTAAATGTTGTACACGCGCAATATGTAAAAACATTCATTACAGAGTATAATTTAGTGTAGGTAGATGATGGATTTATATAATGTTCTTCGGTTCTTTTTGATCTCAGTACCAAACTTACCAGGGTAACTAGTATTAATATCTACACGAGACGAGAATAATTTTAAGACATTCAATGTCGGATAAATTTTATCCGCTACATTTATTTCAAAGTAGGTAATCCTAGTACACGTCTAGTACTTATAATATCTTATTAACACAAATCCACAAAAGGGCAATAAGAAACTGAAACAACATCAAATATTAATACATGAACAACACTCGAATCCCATAATGGTATTACCGACATTAATACAGAGTTAATCTCCTGTTGATATAGCTTCGAGCCCCTAATCCTTGGGGGAAGAACATTAGCGATAGAAAACCGAGATATTTATTGGATCATTATTACGTGGCTGATCTTTCCCGCTTTGGGAACGGTTACCTTACTGTCTGGAAGCGTAGTTTCTACATTAGTTCTTACACTTCTTGAGATAATTAACAAAGGTTCATCAGGCTTATCAAGATAGCTAGAAAATTGGAAAAAAAATCAGAGCAGCAGACTATAGATTGAGAATTGATGAAGAACCCAACCTGGTGACATGGAGTACAATTAAATGTCAATTTCAAATCATTTATTACAATTATGCTATTAAAAGGCAATTTTAAGCGCTACATACAACAAATAAGAATTTAATCTAGCTGCCTCTTTCCAAATGTAGTTTCATTTAGCAAAGAATGTGCAAGAAACTCTATACTTACTCTTTTAAAATTAATGTTTTATACTATTTTGTGTACAAGATTATACGTGAATGCGATGCACCTTGTATAAAAACCGCTATAGGTGTTTAATAGATACAAAGTGTTACAAAATAAGAATTGACGGCTAAATTATGAAAGGAATGCTCAAACCTGATTACAAAACATGGCACTAAAGAAACCCGAAATTTTACCCGGATGTGAACCAAAGGTAAGGTCCGAAAGGTAATGAAAAAAATGGAAATTCTTCCTTAAAATAAACTTTTTGTAACCGTAAAAAAACTCTTTTGACCGCAAAATTAATAAACCAAGTCAGTCATCAACTTCGTAAAACATTTTATTTTTCTACTTTACCTTATAATGACTTTCGAATGAAAAAACGCACAAGACTTTGACCCATTTTGCTTCCAACGGATGGTCGGCTTGAGGTAACGAAGCGTTGACGGAAATGTACGAGCGTCCCGTCATGACGTACTTGTTCATCAACGTTTAATGGCTACCGTTTATAAATATGAAGCTGTTCCATGTTTTCTAATGTCAAACGAACCATGGAATAAAACAAGGGTTTTTTTCCGTTTTAATGGGTAACTGCTGGTTTATTTTTTTTAACATGTAACAACTGCTACTAACGTTAACCTATCAAAGTAAAATAGGTTTTCATTTTTTTTTTTTGCTTCTATTTTTTTTAATTTATATACATTGCAGTTTTCATTTTAAAATCGATGTTTAATTTACTTCACAGTGTTGTATTTCCTTCCACAAAAACAAATTTATAAATAAAAATACAGCACGTTCAATTACTTCTCTATATGTACAGAGCATCACGGTAAACAGAAGCTGGTTCAGTCAGCATAAAAAAGGTAATTAAGCCTGCACCAATTAAACTCACGAGTCCAGTTGCATCGAGTTAAAATAGTAACGCAACGTTAATCCTATACAAATAGTAGGTATTTTAAACGTTATACTTTTTGAAGGATCGGGAACTACCCCGGATCTCAGTAATGAAGTTTGCCAAAGTGGTTTGAAAGTTTTTTAATTTCCCGGTGAGTGAGATTTCAAATCCCCTTGGAGAGACGTTTTTCCTATTTGGATGTAGATCAGCAGAATTCAAACTAATTTCGCTTTTTCTATTTAGATATTTCTTCGGTTAATTGGAATAGTTCAATGATTACGGAAGTTTGTTAAATTATATTTACGACGGTGTTAATTTTTTAAGAGATCAAGGTTTACTGAATGAGTAATCTTTGAAATGTGGTATTTCATTGAGAGAATTTCAATCCAGCTGTCAATGTTAATCAATAAAACTTTGAGGATTGAATTATAGTGATTCCAATTAGCAAAGATTACAGCATAAAGTCAGAATCGTTACTCGACGGATTGTTGTGACTACCTATAGGTAGATACACCTTTAACTTACCCTTGGAGAAAACCGCATGACGTAGTAAAATAAAGGATTCCGTACCACCGTAAATTATTTAACTTTTATAAAATAACTCGTTTCTTGTATGTCCGTGGCCTCCCTTAATTTTGACCTTTACTTTATTTTCATAATTTTTGTTATAGTATTATTTTATTTTCATTATTTTTTGTTATGGACAAATACTTATGTATTTGTCCATAGTAACAAACACACAATTGAAAATTTCTAGTGTACAACCTATTACAACCTATTCCTACTTGACTTTTTTTTTGTCGTAGAAATATAAAATACTTTTACAACCATTTACCATTTAAAGTGTCGTGATGGCACAGTGGTTAAGGCGCTCGCGTCTCATGCACGAAGATGTGCGTTCGCAACCGGGCACGGGCAAGTACCAAGGTGACTTTTTCTAATTCATATGTATTTTCTAAGTTTATCTTGGACATCACTGACACCGGTAATCATGTCAGAGGCCTTTGAGAGGGTTTAGAAACTCTGATACTAGGGTGTCAGAGGATGGGGTCGTTAGACCTTACTGCCCACACGATAAAGCAAGAACAATTTATTTCAAATAACGATGCTTTTTATAACTTCTCCATTTAATTCTAGAACAGTAACACAAATAAAGCTAGTCATACTACGCGAGCGTTTCAAGTCAACTAATGCAAAGGGGTTTAGAAGTTCACAAGTACTCTGTGAATAGAAAATTCCTTGTAATATAAACCTTTGTTAGCATACGGCCATTTTGAGAACATTGTTAAAGTATTATTATATTGTGCGAAGTCATGGGCGTTATTAATGGGGATGACGTCACGGCTTGATATATTTACTAGGGATTATTTTGTGATCGGATTCAGGCTTCTTGAGTGGTTTTATCCGGGAAGCAGATCAAGGTCAACCATAACCGTGTCAAGTAGATCAGTAATCTATCTATAAGATAATCTTTTGGAGATAAATTGATCTTTGTCACATGGTATCTTGAGAAAAATATAGTAAACTTAACTAATAATCAACCAAGACCTAGGAAACTGCTAAGCGATAGCTAAGCAGCTGGGTCAAGATTTACTTATATTTATTAAAATTCCACGTTTTCTCACGATGTTTTCTTTCATCGATGTCAAAGATGTCCAAGATAAACTTAGAAAGTATATATGAAATAGAATAAGTCAGATTGGTACTGATATGTGCCCGGTAGCGAAACCACAGGCTCACGCATGAGAGGTGGGAAAGATGTATCAATGCACACCCACAGTCCGCCGGTATGTTTTAGGTCCCATGTAATACCCCTGCTACTGAGAAGAGAATGTTATAGAAAAATCCAATAACCCTGCTCGACCTGGGAATCGAAACCAAGACCTCTAACGTAACAGTCGCGCTTAGCACCACTAGGTTACCGAGGCAGTGATAATGTTTATGTATTGTTTGTCATTTATAATAACGTTGACATCACAGTTGCCAAACGCCATGGTCACAAAATACCCCAGCCAGGAAGAATAAACTCATTAACACTTTTAAACCTAAAACTGGAAAAAAAATAAACATGTATTGTGTGCTCATAAAATCCTTTATAAAAATACGTCGGTTTGTAATAACAGAGCGTTTCCATACATAAAAGTTAGAATAACAAAAGGAGGGGCCGACACAAAACTGTATTTGTTTCGCCTAGAGCGGTCGAGGTGAGGTGACGCCTATGTGAGAGCGATTAGCGGAAAGTAATGACAATTTTATGCAAAAAGAAACCTTATATATTAATTCGTAACTCCTCTTTTAGCTTTGCTGTTGTTTGGTTAAAACAGGGAAAGAAGTTGTTAATAATCAAATACTTATCATAAATTGGTCTCCACGAGAATATTTAATCAATAAACAATAATCAACCTAAGGCGGATTGGTAATTTCCTTCTTATATTAATTATAAGTCCAGGTTTCCTTAACATGTTTTCCTTCATCGATGTTAATGCCGATCAAGGTAAACTTAGAAATTACATAAGAATTGAATAAGTCACATTGATATTTCCCGAGTAGCGACCCGTAACGTCATGCATGAGATGCGGGCGCCTTAAGCACTCCGCCGTCACGACATACCTCTACCAGAAAATAATTAATGTTGTTGAGTACACAATGTAGTTACATCAAATTGAAACTGCCCAGAATCCAAAAATGTATATGACAATAATTTCCAATAAATCGAGAACTAACTGAAGGTGAACAGAGGAGTCATGAGGCTATCAATATACTTAATAAATCACCGAATCCTAAAAGAACAATTTAGATTTTATAAAAAAATCACAGCAAAATAACCACTCTCCCCGCGCACACAAAGACCATGTTCCATAATAATTATTATGATGGACTTAGGCCAAGATAAATGCACGCAACTTTGGCTCCGTCACTGGCGCACATTTGCCAAAACGACGCTTCCAAATAGGACATTGTTCCCCTGAACGACGTTCGGTTATTATGTTAGGATGAACCCCCTGAAATATTTGGACAAGCTATGATTTTGGGAGCAGTGAGATAGTTTTGGTTATAGGAAACTGTTTATAAGAAAGAGTGGGTTATGTTTATTTTTTGGTGCTCACCTCATCTGCATAGCAATCAGTGTAGCGTGTGGGGCGATGTTGATCTCGAATAATAATACCTTTATGTGATTTCTGGATGTGACATTCGGCTTTTATTTATTCTAAAGAAAAAGATTTGTATTTTTGTTTGTAATGGCTGAACTCAGAACTCTACTTAACCAATTTTGAAAATTCTTTCACCTATGTTAAGTTACATTATCACTAAGTAACATGGGCTATATTTTATTTTCAAAATGTTTAGGGATCCACGGATCCAATTCAGGCGGATGAGGTTATTGGCAAAAGCTATGCAATAGAACAATATCGACGGAATCGTCCGTCTCTCATCAAAGAATTAAAAACCAAAGCTTGTTAACGAGCTTTTTTCCAATTAAAGAGAAATGTTCCCGAAAGAAAAATTCCAACCGTGGAAAAACTAGTAAATAAACGTGAAGCGGTACGCTGCAAGCATGTTGTGAAGTTAATTCATGTAGTCTGTGTAAAAGGGCGCCGGTCGCACGTACTGCCGAAATGACTCGAACTCGTAAATGAACGAAGTTTTGACACATTCGCGTCACACCTCGTTCATGTAATTTTGTACTAAATTAATTTTAACTAAAACAGTATTTCCTACCAGGTTTGCTGGATGGGAAAAGGAAATAATTTAGTGCAGTTCTAAGGTTTTTTGGAACGAAGATCCTTAGCGCAGCTTACAGTAGGAGATAGTTGTCAGATCTTTACGTAAGGAAAAAGCGTTATGCGTTAGCGTTTAGGCGACCTTTCCTTTCTTACTCTTCTGTTACGTGCGAGTATTGTGATTTGAGCAGCAATCATTCTGCGTGACCAGCTGTGTCACTTAAATTCTAAGCACGTGTCAATATTATTTCAACTTGCTTTTTTGTTTTAATTCATACGGGATTTTAATCCAGTTTCTTTTAATCTAATAAAACAGCTTCAAAACGAGAACAGCAGAAATACACATAGCCATGGAATAATATTCGTTAGATAAACAATCACAAAACTACTTTTCTCTGCCCATTACACGGAATACACACACACACCATGACCGTTCTAAGAACGCGTCAGGCAAAAAAATATTCTTTGTATTGAAAAGTAGGAGACTATGCCAGTAGACCGTTGAACCACCGACCAACACCATCGCGCTTATGTACGGATCACCAACAATTTTCAGTTGATACGCTGTTGATAGACGTTAGTAGCTATGTTAGTCCATGTGATGTTTCTTTCCATGCCTGATACGTTCATAGCACGGTCATAGTATGGTACGGTGTAACAGGCAGACTCCTTAACTCTTATATAATGTCTTTTTAAAACATTTTATAAACGAACACTACCGTAATATTTTCTTTTAGGTTTTCTTTACTAAAAAGTGTACGCTCTAATGGTTAAATAATAAATTAACGACGTCAAAGTGTAGGCTTAGTAACAAAAGGTCGCGGAACATTAATTAGTAATTAAGATTAATTTATATATTATGTTCAGAATTGAAGAGCTCATTACAAAGAGTGGCCCTTGAAAAACAACCGTTAAAAATTCATGACTCGTGGGGACAGAATGACGGCTGACAAAAGTTTTTAACAATTATTCGTTTTATAGTAAGGAGAAATAAAAATGTACAAATTACTTGACGTCTTAGGGTAAGAAAACAGAATTTTACTGAAATGAAGAAATGTTTTATTTACTGTTTTAATAAACATCCGTTTTCTAAACAATAAAAGATTCAGGACGACCTGATTAAGACCGCAGGAAGACGCTGGATGCATGCCGTTTCCAAACGGTATTTTCGGAAATCTATGAGGGAGGCCTATGTCCAGCAGTGGACGTCCTACGGCTGATATGATGATGAAAAGATTCAGTAATTCTAAAGGCTAAAATGACATCTGACTCGGAATAGAACTTTCAGTTCGACTTTAAAAAAGGAATATTTCTCTATTTGTAGAAACGTAAGGTTCCATTCTGCAAATAAAAGAAAAAAAAATGCAGATAAATAATACTGGCAATTAAATTGCATTGACAAAATCGTCTTTTGAACTCAGTACAAATAAATACGCATTAAATTTGAATAAATTAATATTCAGCGAAATATAAATAACGGTACATTTAACTGTAAAGGAATTGATAGAGTTACATCACAGCACGCTATAAAACAATGTTCGTAATATTTATAATACTTCTGAGCAGTATGCCTTTACACTATTCAGAATTAGGGCCTCCGCCCACGACCGATAATCGGCCCGATTATCGGGCCGTTTTTTTGACAGATTTCTTCGCCGGCTAGAAGAAACAGCCGAGAATCGGCCCGATAATCGGGCCGATTATCGGGCCGATTATCGGTCGTGGGCGGAGGCCCTTAGGATTGATTTTGATGAATAATAATATATTACTTTTTTATTAAGAACGTTCGAAAATTATGAAACATTTCTGTGTCAAACGCCAGTGACATTAGTATGTTGATATTCATAAGGAGTGATAGTACAGATACTGTGTAACTTGACTATTTTGTGAAAATATATAATACCCCGCGGGGTTACCCGCGTGCAGTTAGGTCTTTGGTTGCTGCTCCGCTCCCGTTGGTCGTAGCGTAATGATCTATAGGCGTGTAATTTTTATTTATTTCTCTTAGAAACGTACAATTTTGGTAGATAGTATATATTTCACAGGCAAATTGACACAAACCTTTGTGAGAGTATTCACCTTCATCTTGAATCACTCTATATATTGATGAAAATTGCATTAATATACGTTGCGTAGTTTAAAAGATCTTAGCGTACATACAGGGGGAGCGACTTTGTTTTATACTATGAAAATAAGTGTACACAATGCCATAACAGAAATGGATCTATACATGGATGCAACCTTATTCTTTATCGTGTGGGCAGTAAGGTCTAACGACCCCACACGCCCTAGTGTCAGAGTTTTTAAACCGCGTCAAGGGCTTGTGACATGGGTATCGATGTCAATGATGTCCAAGATAAACTTATAAAAAAAAACATGTGAAATAGAAAAAGTCACATTGGTATTTGCCCGTGCTCGGTTGCAAACCCACAACCTAGTGCATGAGACGCGGGCGCCTTAGCCACTAGGCCATCACGACACCGAATCAGGATGTAACCTACGACCCGTAGATATACCCTGCAAAGGAATCCTTAGATAGGTGATTGAAGAATAATTCTAGACGGACGTTGCTTATCTCCCTTTATATAAGGATACTATAAATTACCCATGAGAAAGAAGGAAAGTCAACTTAGATCCAGAAATCACTCAGCAGTCAACCAGTGACAAATCACCAGCATATTTACGACTAAAGCCAATTTATTGAAACTTTCACAACACTCCAGAAATATTTATTTTCCATTCTCGACGTTCCAAAAAAAGGTAATCTGTCGTTGTAAAAGATCTGAAGAAAGGAACTTTAATCTGTCCGGAGGCGGCGGCGGCGGGCGCACGTCCCACTGTCAAATAAATAAGATTCCGCGCCGGTAATTTAACGTGCTCTAACGTCAAACGTGAACGATTACGTTTAGGTTTTTGTTAGGGGATGGTGCGAGTTGTAAAGTTTTTGAAAGTGCTGATTTTTTGTTTTATCGTGTTATTAGGAGAATTTTTAAAGTTATATTTTTTTTAATTTAATATGTGTATGCTCTTGACTCTAATCTAGGTTAGAGGTGACAAAGACAAAGTCGATGATTGAGTGAGCTTACACAGCAGAAGCCTGTTCACTCTAATTTTAAAGAGATTAGGGTTTAATACCTCGGAAACATATATGATAGACGCTCTTTTTGGACCTCGTCTAAGTTGTGTAGACCAAAGCTATCTAGATGGATGCAGGCATCTCCTGAATTGTAGATGATTCAGTCCAGTTTTCAGTAAATAAAATATAAAAACACGAAAGGAACTGAAATGATACTTTCTGAAAATATGGAATTTTCCATTAAATCCGAATACAGAACATAAAAATGAGAAAGCTTGATTTTTAATTCTTACTTTTGTCCGTCATTCTCTTATGACTTGCACCAACCCAGTCCATGTCTACGAACGGAAACCGTTGTCATTATTGTCAATCCGTCGCGACCCACGTACATCAGTCGCCACAGTGTGACCGACGATTATAATACGTGGCGTCTACTAGCATTTGTGAAACCTTCGTTATAAGGGTTTCAGCTGTATTTACAAAATTTGAAACGAATGACCAACATTTATAGATGGGTATTTTAAAGCAATTTTCATGAAAATACTAGCTAATGCGATTATGTTAGCGTGTTATCTTAATTCTATTTCGTAAATGAAAAACTTCTTTACTCCTTAAAACATCAGCTGCTAACAACATCTGCCAGTGAAAGTCTCACAAAAATCGGTCCAGCCGCTTCGAAGATTTCCATACTACAAAAAACTCTGATCGTCAAAATGCATCATCATCATCTGCCTAGCCTTTTCCCAACTATGTTGAGGTCGGCTTCCAGTCGAACCGGATGCAGCTGAATATCAGTATTTTACATGGAGCGACTGCCTATCAGACCTCCACAACCCAGTAATGGGTAGCACGATACTCTTGGTAAGACTGGTTGTCAGACTTTCGGGCTTCTGACTAACAGTAACGACTGCCAAAGATCTACAAATGACAGCCGGAACCAACGGCTTTACGTGCTTTCCGAGGCACGGAGGAAACTCGCTATAGTAAATGGTCACCCACCCACAATCGGTTTATGCGGCTGTAATTATTTAGCCACGAGCTCCTCAAAATGCATATATATCCATCTATATTTTTTATATACCTCTCTTTAAAAATAACCACAAAACACAGTCATATTATTCGGACTTTTTTCTAAGAAATATCCCGTCCGACAAAAAAAATTATACGCGTTTTTCATTTCCTGCAAATCAAAAGAAATTTGATAAATCATATTACAAATAAACTTCACCAACCCCTCTGAGTAAACTGGTATTATTTACATTTTGTTTATCATAGTTACAGCTACAAATTGCATGGTGGCAAGCTGGTGGAATATTAACGGGGAATGGCTATGGTTACGGGCTGGCAACCTGACAATCTGTGCACTATATGAATCGTAAACCCTACGAGTTAATGCCTTCCGTACCAGCAGCGAAAGAAACATCATGATATTACATGGGAAAATAGATTCTTGGCTAGTAATAGGGAAATTGCGATACTTCAAACAGGCATTTACTAGCGGTGTCTTGAACGAGAAATTAATGTGACAAATTGTCAAGCAAGCGTGTGTGACTGAATTATCAATAACCAATTACACTGACAATTTGTGACATTAATTTTTCGTTCGAGTATCCGAGGATTAATGTAAAAGAAACTTAATAGTACATAATGCTTTATTGTATTTACTATAGTTAGCTATTGAAGGGTCTTTAAAAGACAAGATAGACTCAAAGTAAAACTTGTAAAAATATAGATCTTCTTGTTGTTTGAGTTCCTTGTGACCAAAAAATTATATGATACAACATTTTTGTCCACCTCTTACGTAGGTACTCCAGTCCAATTACTCTCTCTAGAATAAGATTTTTTTTAATACTGCTTAAAAAGATACTTGAAAATCGCTTTTCTTCCATCTGCCACTCAGAACTCTGGCACAATCAACAAAAAAAAAAAGATATTTTAACCCTTCATAAATTAATTACGAGTACTACAATTCGCCCATTCCACTTTAAGAGCCGCTATGATTTTATGGAAATGGAACAAAAAGATTTTTGTAGTGTATGAAAAGCGTTATCCATCGACCCTTTGACGAACCCCCAGTGGTTCCGTACAAAGGAATTTTTTATTCAACTTTTTCACAGTTAGTTACATAGCATGGCGGATGGAATAGAGTTTGGTCGAGGTTTTTATTGAATTTTGTAACGAAATAGTGACCAGCGATGAAACAAGCCTCAGTTTCCAACAGTGATACGGTTACGGTCAATGCAAACAAAAATGTACCTACGAGCGTTATTGAAGAATTGTTTTTTCAGTAAAAACAGTGTGTGTTGTACAGTAAAAATGCATACCACCATATTAAGCTTTTGTTTGTAAATCTTTGTCAGTCCTTTCAATTTTTACTAAATGCAATTTTTCAATTATTAATCGTCCCATTATTCAAAATAAAGTTTAATTCAGTGACAGTATTTACAAAATCAATTATTTCAATCGTATTAATATTTTTATACTGGTAGTTAGATACCTTTTCTATGATTTCAATATCGTAAGATCCGTGACTTTTATTTGACGCTTCTAATAAAACTACTAGGTACACATCGATAGCTGTTACCGCAAGCAAGTGGTTATCAAAAAAGAATATAAGTGTGTGTAACGGGGGTTGTTTTCAGTCGAACGTATCACTAAACGAAGTAGTTAGAGGGTGGTCTTGATAACGCGACTATGAATGAAGTATCTTAAAATCTTACAACCTGTTATCAACTTTAGAGTTATATTTTTCTCTGATAATTCATTATACATATATTAAGTAAGCCGACTTCCGATGATGCGAGAAAGTTGTTCGAGTTTATGGCCCTGATACATTGATCTCATTTGATTTGTAACTTGTTTTAGGGTACGATGGGACTGACATAAAAAGCGTTATAAAAGTCCCTAAATTTTAAAGAAATAAAAAAAAAAAAAAAAACATTATAGCTACCTAATATTTTTCCAAAAGAAACCAAATCCGTCAGAGAAACAATTGAAAGATTTAAAACCGAGTAATGCAGTAAAATGATTGTAATTTTAAGGTTTATTAAGTTTTCACAGACTCGAATCTAAACTCCAGTTTCTCGAACGAAAAATTAATGTGGCATATTGTCAGCTGTATTTGGTTGACTAATTTATCAGTAACCAATGGCTTTACGCGCGTTTGACAATTTGTCACATTAATTTTTCATTCGAGAAACCGGTCAGTAGCAGTCGCAGTTAGTAATGCAGTCACAGAAATATATTCTTACTAGCTTTTGCCCGCGACTTCGTCCGCGTGGATTAATAGTTCCCGTTCCCGGGGGATTTCCGGGATGAAAACTATCCTATGTCCTTTCTCGGGTTCCAGACTATATCTGTACCAAATTTCATTGAAATCGGTTCAGTAGTTTAGGCGTGAAGAAAAGACAGACAGACAGAAAGACAGACAGACAGAGTTACTTTCGCATTTATAATATTAGTTTGGATATCTGTGAATGCAGTATTCTTGTACACAAGTCGTGCACTCGCGGTGAGGGAACGACACCTTAGCATTCCGCGGCGGAACCCGTGATTGCCGAGATCAAGGGAATTGCTTAGTAATTCCCTTGCAATATTCTGCTCTAATACCGCGCTGTGGGGAGTGTAATATAGGGATTTTTTCCTTCAGCACTCAGAAATAAATATTCTAGTGAGAGACATTTAAGGAATAGTGTGTTTTCTATTTTGCTTTGAAATTGCAGCGCATGGCGTATGTGAAAATGTTTTATGAATTTGTCGTTAGTTATTGTTTATTAAATATACGTATTTCAGTGTGAATTCGGTACTAAATCAGAAATATGTTATTACGTAATGTCTGTTTTTATGTAAAAGACAATAAACCCTAGAATGTGATTATTTTGGTCCACAAACAAAACAAAATATTCCCATCAAACAACAACATTTATGAACCCTTTTAAATTGAAGCCTCTATTATGTATAAATAATTTGTTTTTATCACATCCAACGTTCCGAGCGTCCGAAATATTATTCCTGAAAATAACAAATACAATGTCCCTAAGTCTTTACAAAAATATATTTCCCTTTTAAATACGGCCATTATGGGTAATGTATTTGGTTGACAAGCTACGGGTAAGCAGGTACAATGAATGGCAAAAGTATGTATAACATTATGTTCAACAATTACTTATCCAATTCGCAAAAGTATGTGTACGATGATGCTATAATAATGTACATAACACCTCTTACTTGCAAAGAAGTGGCTTATTTTCTAGATAATGTAGATAGTTACGTACAATATCTTTGTCCAGGGTTTATTTATTTATTGAAAATAAAACTTTCTTAAATAATAATAATTAAATTACAAACTATGTACAGTTTATATTAAACAGGAAGGTCATAGGGCATCAAAAACCTCATCCGCATCGCTATCAATGAGACATGTGCCCAGAAAGCTGGCAGCATTGCCACGTTGTATGGCAATGCTGATTTTTTGGCCCAAGAAAAAGCAAGCCCTCTGGTCACATGGAGAATCGACCAGTTGCTTGGCGATGTTGCGAAAAACTAGATGAGCGCTCGGTCCCCATGGTTGTAAATTGCTGTCTAAATAATCGTGTATATATTTTAGCCATGTAAGGTTACTTTCGTTATAAAAACGTACGTTATACCCCAGGGTCTAGTATTACGTTGAAGCTTTTTACACCTTTGAAAAATTCTGTAACGTTATAGCCTTCAGGGAGTCTTGGTGTTGGGCGAAAGGTGGCCAAGTGCGGTTCGTACTCTCATACATCTGATTTAGTAGTAGTAATAATAATAATAATTCTTTGGTCCTTCGCTATCCAGGATGTCGAAATATCCAAAGGAATAGCGAACCGATAAGGATTGAGCGCGGTATATTCCAGGGTGATAGCTTGAGTCCGCTTTGGTTCTGCTTAGCCTTGAATCCCCTAAGCACACTGCTGGAGGATTCAGGTCTAGGCTATCGGTTGAAGAGAGGAGGTCAGGTAATATCTCACCTTCTTTACATGGATGACCTGAAACTCTTTGCCCCCAACAATTTGCAACTGATGAAGCTACTGAAGGTAACTGAAACTTTCAGTAGCGCCATCAGGATGGAATTTGGTGTGGACAAATGTGCGGTCATGCATGTCAAGCGAGGGGAGATTATGGAGTCCGAGGGAGTTCAACTCTCGGAATCCATAAACCTTAGATCCCTTTCTTCAACGGAGACCTATAAGTATTTGGGTATGTCGGAGGCGTTGGGCATCAATACTGTTGACGTGAAGCAATCGTTGAAGGAGCGCTTCTTTGGCCGCCTGAAAAAAGTATTTAATAGTCTTTTGTCAGGCGGAAATAAGGTGCGCGCCTTCAACGGGTGGGTCATGCCGGTATTGATGTACTCTTTCGGCATACTTAAATGGACTCAAACGGAACTCGACGCCCTGGATAGGAGAGTCCGTACATTGTTAACGGCATATCGGATGCATCACCCGCGGTCATCGGTGATGAGACTGTATATTCCGCGGAAGTGTGGAGGTCGTGGCTTTTTAAATGCTAAGTCTCTCCACAACCGCGAGATATGCAGTCTCAGGGAATATTTCCTTGAAGCCGACGTGGGGATGCACCGAGATGTTGTGGCAGTGGATAAGGGCCTCACTCCGCTCTCCTTGGCTAAAGAGAACTGGCGCAAACCAGTAGTGCTGGAGACTAAAGATCGCGAGGAGGTATGGCAGAGTAAGGAGCTTCACGGACGCTTTTTCCGGGCCTTACATGGGCCCGATGTAGATTTCTTAGCGTCCGTATCCTGGCTGCGCTTCGGTGACCTATTTGGGGAAACCGAGGGTTTTGTCTGTGCAATTATGGACGAAGTTATCATGACGAATAACTACCGGAGATTTATTGTGAAGGATGGCACGGTTGACATTTGTCGGGGATGCCACCGGCCGGGGGAATCAATCCGCCACATTATCTCTGGGTGTTCTCGTCTAGCTAACGAAGAGTACTTGCATAGGCACAACCTTGTAGCCAGGATCATCCATCAGCAACTTGCTCTGAAATACCGCCTTGTAGAATCGGAAGTACCGTACTATAAGTATGTGCCCGACCCAGTTCTCGAAAATAGCCATGTCACATTGTACTGGGACCGATCCATCATCACTGACAGGACTATTGTAGCCAATAAGCCTGATATAGTGGTGGTGGATCGCTTAGAGAAGCGCGCAATGATTGTTGACATAACAGTCCCACATGACGTGAACCTCGTGAAGGCCGAGAATGATAAGAAGATCAAGTATCTTGACTTGGCTCGCGAGGTTGTCGACATGTGGGATGTGGATTCAGCGATCATTGTGCCGATAGTCGTTTCAGCCAATGGCTTAATTGCCAAGAGCCTCGACCAACATCTTAGGAGGCTCTCGTTGGGCAGCTGGATCAAGGGCTTGATTCAGAAAGCGGTTCTCCTAGACACGGCGCGTATCGTTAGGAGATTCCTTTCTCAGGAGCCCTGACTACCGGTGGCTTGGACCCTGTTCCCGACGCCGGTGGGCTACTATTTTTTATATTTTTAAATGTTTTTATATTTTTTATACTAATATTTAAAAATGTAATTTATATGTTGAATATAGTGAATAAATGGAATAATAATAATAATAAATAATAATAATCGTTTATTTGGAACAAAAACAAGTACAGAAAGAAACAAATATGAAACGATGGTAGCTGCAAAAGTTAAAAACTGTGGCGCAGCTAACCAACGCCCGACTCCAGGTGAGAGGGCAAGCTGTTCCAGGCTAATGCATAACACGGGTATTTTAAACAGAATAAGTAAAACAAAACAAAATAAAATTAAAAATTACGATAAATTATAAAGTAAGAAAGAATTGATGTGTACCGTGAGTAAGAATGTAGGGTTCGGGGTGAGGGTGAGTTGTGATGTTGTGATGTTGATGGTAGTGGACCTCTTTGTGAAGGAGCTTCCGCCATACCTATTTCTGCCGCAAAGCAGTGTTGCTGTGCTCCGATTTGAAGGGTATGGGTGCCGGTGTAATTACAGGCACATTAGACATTTTAATTTTGTCTCCGGGATGGCAACGCTTTTGTCAAGGCCCTGGTATTGCAGATGTAGGTATGTGTATAGGTTTTAAGCTATTTGTAAAGAAGCTCGTCCGGGGAAGTACTACCACTATACTTATTTCTGCCACAATGCAGTGTTTCTTTGTACCGGTTAGGGTTCTGCTGGTGTAATTACAGGCACAGGAGGCATCTCAACTTTACATCTGGGATGGTAACGCATTTGCAAAGGCTATGGTATTAAAGATGTCTATAGGTAGCAGTGACCACTTAACATTAGGTGGGCTGTCGGCTTGTTTGCTATCCAATGATATAAAAAAGATGCAGGAAGGATTTACTGCGGTAATACACCTATTTTTTATTCTTGGTTTAGTATCTTAACGTTGGGTGCAAAACAAACTTTCTTAGCCTTTTTTATAATTTCCCGCGAGAGCTCTCACCCTTTTAACAACCTACAACCTGGCTAATGTTTGTGTTTGTGACCAGTTAATGTCTTGTTAACGACATGATGGCAAATTAACTAATTTTGTATATTCACTTTTTCTTGTTTTATCAAACATACATATCCTCACGCCTGTATTCCCCCGGAAGAGTTAGGAAGCGGTGTACCAATGTACACAAACAATTCGCCGATGTTTAGGTCCCATGTAATAGGGGGCGAATCTATTGCCATTAACCGGGCACAAATTCAAACTCCGAGCTGCTGCTGAGAATTTCATAGAAAAACCCAATAACACTTTTTGCTCGACCTTGGAATCAAACCCAAGACCGTAGCAGACGCGCTTCGGGGCTGCGGGTTGTTCGAAAGAGATACCGCGCCCCCGGAACGCAAAGGGCACATGAAGGAACATAGACGGGTTATAGTCAGTAAAAGTCTGACACTCCCTCCCGCCCCGCCCAGGGCGGGGGAAGTTATTTGATGATATCCCGTCTATAAAAAAAATTATAAAAATTATAAATTTTATGTTAAATTAGTTTGATAAATACTTACTATCTACTTACTAGTAACTAAATTGAGTTTTGTTATATTTTCTTCAGAAGCAGGCTCGTTCAATAAATGACAACAGGCATATTTTGACCTTTTGAACAAAGCAAGCGAGATCCTATAGAAATTCTAAGATTAGAATTGTTTGAATAAAGGAAGGGACTACCAACTGACTTGTATTCAGTCAATAGGACTTTGTGACTATTTATTTTCAAAATACATTCTTTGCAAACATAATAAGTACATATAAAAACTTACACCTTTTTTCCCCATGGGGGTAGGCAGAAACCACATAACGCTACCTGTTACGATCCTTATATACTCCTTTCGCCTCGTTCACGTTCATACATTTGGTCATACAAGCACGCCAGTTAAGAGTACCGCGCACCTGACCTTTTTGAATATCATTTTCAATTAGAAAAGAGTAAGTAGGTAAGTGTAATTCATGATTTAAGCCGGAAATTAATACGTAAAGGTTAACCTATTATTTCTTGACTGTACATCGGCAACCATTTAGAGACAAAAGCAAACGTCACGCGTTTATAAACCAATTACATTCAATTATCGTAGTAGTGCATAACTAATTACTTGCGCGTTATTTGCTCATTAACAAGAACAATGCCTGTCAATATTCCTTAAGCAAACTATTGAGAAACGCAATATCGGTTACAGCTATGTTGTTTATCTAGAAGATAGTTATAATAGTAAAGTTTAAGAATGGGGTTTTTTATTCATCATCATTATCAGCCGAATGACATTTATTGCTGGATAAATATAGTCACAATTAGTACAATTTATCCACGAATATTTGAAATGTTAATAATACGAAAAAATGAAGATGATGATTATGGTGAAGGATGATAATATGTTACTACCTCGTCAGCCCAGTGGTCCTAAGCGCGACTACTGCTAGAAATTTTGGGTTCGATTCCCAGGTCGAGCAAAAAGTGTGTGAGAGTTTTTCTATAAAATTCAAAGAAACAGAGAGAACAGAAACAGAGTTAGGATTTAGGCCCGGTTAATGGCAATAGGCTCGTTACATGGGACCTAAAACATACCAGCGGACTGTGGGTATACACTAGTATACATCTGCCTAACCCTTTGGGGAATAAAGGCGGGATGGTATGCTATATGGTACTAAAATGAAAGAGATAGGTTAGCAAAAATGTTTCATCTTCTAATTATGTTTGTATGGCAATCTGAAAACAATTGGGAACAAACAGACGTATGCATACGTGACAGATTAATCTGTTGACTAACGAGTAAATGTTTGGGCACAATTTTTTTAAATAATTTCTGATTCACTTGTCATGTTCGTATACGGGTGCTGTCATTTCAGATTGGTTTTCTTTTTTTAACTGCCATGGCTTATATTTTTTATTAATTTTTAAATTGCTCTGCATTGTTTTCACATAAATAGAAGTAATAATAATAAATAAATAAATAAAATAAATAAATATCTTGGGGCAACTCACACACGGCTATCTGATCCCAAGCTAAACAGAGCAAAATTAAAAAAAAAAAATGCAAATAATGTAAGCATAATTTGTAAAAAACTTTATTGTAATAAGTATCCGTACTTGTTCGTTCTACCCCATAGACCTACCTACATTTCGGAACTAGCAACTAGCTTCAACTTTCTCAGTAACTGACTGACACCTTGATAATTACAAAGTGCCTGCAGTTATGTTATGTATGTCATGTTATGTAATACAGAATAATTAAGAATTATAGGTATTTTTCATATTAAAATCCTTTAACATTTCTTTTACAAAATCTACGTATATAAACACCTAAACACACAACGCTCATTTGAGCCCCAATTCAACATTCCCACATAAAAAAATCCAATATCGCGATAAATCGCGTACCTATCAATTCCTCATTTGACGCCGTAAAAGTGAAATCCTGTTAGACTTTTCGAGCGTACTTTTTCTTAGTAAATCTTCGTAGTCTCGTTAGCGTAGTGCTCCGAAGCACGACTGCTACGCTAGAGGTCCTGGGTTCGATTCCCAGGTCGAGAAAAAAAGTGTTATTGGGTTTTTCTATGAAATTCTCAGTAGCAGCTCGGAGTTTGGATTTGTGCCCAGTTAATGGCAATAGGCTCGCCCCCTATTACATGAGACCTAAATATACTGGCGAACTGTGGGTGTACATTGGTACACCTCTGCCTAACCCTTCGGGGAATACAGGCGTGATGGTTATATATATTATATATAAATCCTCACAGCTTTCAGACATTTTTCAGCAATGCGTCGTCGCTTTGCAGTCGGGATTATGAAATTGTGGAGTGGTTATGAAACTTGTTTAGTGTGATGCGTCTCTTGAGTGCTGTACGTTTGAGTCTGCGTCGGGCGGTGGCTGCGTGGCTTAATGAACAGAGTGCGGCTGAGGCTTATTTCTTGTGGTGTCATGAATAGTGTGGTGTAGTTTTCATCTTTTTGAATAATATTAATTTTAATGGAAATGTATTAGATGTATCAGTTACTTAAAATGAGAGTAAGGTTAAATATTTTTTAATTACCTAATTTACAAGAAAAATTATTTAAATTAAGCTTAAATTTACTTTTAACTTTATTTAGATAGCTATGCCATTCAGTTTATGTACAATATATACAACCTTAAAATATGATAACATCAAAATAAAATACATAAAAAAAAAAACTCCGCATCGCCGTCAACTGAAAATGTCATTTTATACTTTTAATTTAAACATATTTTCCTGTAGCTAAATAATTCTTTAATTATTAACATAAAAAAAAAAATACCATCACGCGTGTATTCCCCGAAGGGTTAGGCAGAGGTGCACCGATGTACACCCACAGTTCGCCGGTATATCTAGGTCCCATGTAATAGGGGGCGAGCCTATTGCCATTAACCGGGCACAAAACAATATGGGCAATTATTAACATATTATTATAAAATTAATTAAATATTGGATTTAATAATTTTTTTAGCTTTTAAATATACCTCATTTCAGAACCTACAGCAGTCACCCTACATCTCAGCAAGCAGCATACAAAAATCCGCTTGCATTGCACCTCTACCGCATTGTGTAATAAATCTCACAAACTTCCAGAACTAACTGGAGTGAATATTCTGAATTCAGTGTTTTATAAGAAAACTCCAACTCATGCCCAAAGTTCTGCGAGGTCTTTGTAATGAAAACTTAATTTGTAAGGCGATGACTAAGTGCGCTCTTAATGTTAGCAGGAAAAAATGTTGGTTGTGTCGGGAGCTTCTCTTGTGTTAAGGAAGTTTCTGCTTGTTATGATGATAAATTATATTTTGAAGTTGTATTAAATACAGTTAACCTCTTACGAACACTTATAAGAGGTTAACTGTATTTTAACTGTGAAGCACCACACGGTGCTTCTGAACATGGCCCACTTGCTACAGTGTCCATGGTGTTCCCACATCTGCATTTTGAGGACATTAAAAACTCCACTGATCCTGCAATATACGTGCTAAGTAATCTAAAAAAACGGAATTTACTTAAACCACCATAAACGCCGTATTCCCCGAAGGGTTAAGCAGTGGTGTACCAATGTACACCCACAGTTCGCCGGTATGGTTTGGTCCCATATAATAGGGGGCGAGCCTATCGCCTCTGACCGGGCATAAATCCTACCTCCGAGCTGCTACTGAGAAATGAATAGAAAAACCAAATAATACTTTTTGCTCGACCTGGGAATCGAACCAAAGACCTCTAGTGTAGCATTCGCGCTTAGGACCACTACGCTAACGAGGCAGTCTAACTTACTTAAACTATCGATTCGGAAAAGAGAAGACTGTTAACGATTATATCTGCAGTGAATTTTAGAGCACTAATTGTTGGTGACCCCATAACCGACAAATAGGCACTAAGCCAAACTGCGGCTTAGTTACCCATTAAATACTATTTATTTTATGTATATATTGTAGGTGAATGAATGTGGATGAGGCGAAAGGAGTATGTAAGGATCGTAGCAGGTGGCATTCTGCGGTTTCTACCTACACCCATGGGAAAAAGGCGTGAGTTTATGTATGTTGTATATATTGTAAAAAATTAAAGGTAAATACAACTATTCTATAATAGACATTTATAATTATCACGTATTATTAAGTTTACTCTAACACACAGTAATTAGCAAATAAACCCAATCTAGGGAATACTAATTACTAGCACCTAAATTTAAATGGATGTATACCTAGTGTAAACGTATAATCCCGGTATTTTAATAAAAAGCTTAAGTTTCAAATTATGCCTAAGACAGATTATGATAAAGGTTAAGTAAGGTTAAATAAATTACGGTAAAATAAGCAACCAGTTTTTCTTCAGAAGAAAAATGGATGTAAAAATATAAAATTGTTTTCTCGCAGCCCGAACTATCTAAGATTTCAATATTGTAAGTGAAGATTTAGCAAGTCAGACAATGTAAATGTATGATATATTTGAAATAAGTGATGTATTACTATTATAATAAAGTCTAAAATGATTTTTCTTTTGTAAATATTAATTTGTTTTTTACAATTAAGATGTGATGTCTTTAGATGTTTCATAGTAATCTCTTAACCGATTACGGACCCAGGTTGACCGCTGCAAAACTAATTTAGCACATTGGAACATTCACCCATCACGAACGCAAGTGTGGAGCACCATCACAGGACATGCGTCACCTCCTTAGTTGCCCGTCGTGCATAACCACCTGCACCATCCAAGATCCAAACGAGAACAATGATAGAGGTATCTATACAGGTTGATACTGGTCGGACAAAATTTAATACGCCTCATATATATTTAAGAAGATAGTGATGACGTCACAGTAGGATATTTCAATCCAACAAACGTGTCTAAAACCTTACTTTAATATAACTCACATTTCAAAGCTATATCCCAACATAGCTTCTTCCGAGACTCAACTTCAACTTTCATTTACTTCACGACCGGCAGTTTAAAACTTATCTTTGAATCAAAAACTTGTGCAAAGCATAACTTGTGCAAGTATGCGACAGAGACACCTCTGCAAGTCCTCATATTGAGCGGCTGAAGAATTGGTGGAATTTCATTTTGTTAGTTTTCCTGTTGCGGAATTGTTTCCAAGTGTTCAGATTGGATTTCAGGGAGTTGAGTGAGTAAGTGCATCGCACTGAAGTTGACAATGCGAAGATTTGCTTTAGCAAAAACAAATGAGTGTAAGTTTCTGTGTGTTGTGATATAAAGACATTATTTTAATTTAAAAAAATGTAACACTTGTGTTTTGTTTTTTATAACAAAAATTGCTAGCGATAGACAGTTCGCCACAAATACCTAAATTCAATGCAAGATGTTTTTATAGGATAGCATGGCAGCTATAGTCTACCAACAGTGATGACACGGTTGGAGCAGTGGCTGTGCGTTTGGACTGCTGTGGTGCGTGTCGCGGGTTCAATTCCCGTATGGACGAAATATTTGTATGGCCTATACAGACAGTTGTTCCAGGTCTGACTGTTTATGTATGTGACTTTATATGTTTGTACACGGAAAAAAAATATAGAGTGGGGCAACGTTAAAAAAAGAAAGAATAGAAAGACCGTACAGTTTATATTCTGAATTATTATAAATAAGATGTTCCTTATTTTAAGCAAGCAAAACGTCAAAATCTCACAACGAAAAATGAGAAGGATTCAAACAAGAAAACTAAAGAAATTGTTACCTTTAACAGGCAGATAAAAGCATTTTCTTTTTCTTAAATTGAAAAGATTCAGCATCTTAGTAGCAGGCGTCACATAATACAGTTACTGAGCTTTGTCACCCTCTGGGAAATCTTTTGTTCGACCACGTTTAGCGGCTAGGAATTTAAACTAAACTTAGGAATATTATCATGTTGACTTAGAAAATGTAATCACTTAATATAACCTTACAAGATGTGAACTTTACAAAATTATATGAAACCTACGAAATACGTAAGAAAAGATATGAAATCTCTATTACATATTTATTTAAATCGCAGATCTATTCATAAACATAACAATAGAAAGTCATAGGTATGTGACACACATCACCAACACCCAAACTCCGGGCTGTTAATGAGAAATTCACATTACAAATTCAGAATTCAGAATTCTGATGTTTTTGTTTTTGTTCTGCGAATTCGGTTATGAAAATAATACAACTATAACAGTCACATACCTACCATATTGCTGCAATTAATTACAGTCTAGAAAGTAAATAAATCAGAAGCGAATTAACACTTCTTAGAAATGTATGACTACAAATAACATCATGCTAGCAGCTATAGCCCATTGTTACGCGACATTGGAACTCCATGTGTGGGTTGTATAGCAAAGTTGAAAGAAAGTTCAATATTTTGTCAGGGTGTGTGTGTGTTTAAAGTTCATTGTGTAGATCTAGACAAGGGTGTTCACCAAATTCCTATAACAACAGCATTAATAACAGGTTAACATGTGTCTGCGTCACCTATAAACTTCAGACTGTGTGCTGTTTGTGAACAATTTTATTGCATGTTTTGCTACAAGTTTGTAGGTATGTGATTTATACCGATGAATCTTTCAGTTTCAGCTAAATTGCGGCACTGATCGGTTCGTTGACTCGTCTCGGCAACTAGTCGAGAAAGTTTTACAAGTGATCAATTGGAAAATATTATGTTTGAGAGGGCAATTTATAAATTTTAACTTAAAAATGTCTGCGTACTGAAAAATCTTTAACGATCACTCTTATGAAACTTACTCGTATATCTAAGGCGAGATAGTTCATCGCTATAGATACAATATATTCTCAATATTAATAAGTTCCAATTTAAACCGGATTTTCACAGTCAGAGTTGGCTCAGACCGAGTGCACTCCGATGTCTGCTCGGACGCTACTCGTATCGTGTAAATACACACAACAAGTGCGTATTTACTGTCCAATTCTGACTGTGAAAACCCGGCTTTATTCAGATAAAGCTTTTTCTTAAATTTTTTCAGACGTCGACAATATTTTATCCTGTCCCAGATAGCAGCTAGTCTGCAAACTATTCGATCTTATCACACCGCAGCTGAACAAACGGTTCGTCTAGAATTGAATCCGCAACAAGAAACTATACCCTGCATGTGGAGCGACGAACCACTGAACAGAGAGGTACAGTAGTCCTACTTATGATAAGGACAACAAAAAATATAGTGGCAGGGGAAGAAAAGAAAACTTTCTACAAATAGACGCATTGAGAAAGCAGTACCAGTATCAGTCAGTATATTTGTGTGTTATTAAATTTGCGTTTCGTAGTGGACATGCTTATAAAACTATTCAATTTAAATCTAAATTTTTTATTAAACCTACACTTTATAAAGGAAAGGAACGAGATCCACATCATTGTGAATAGATCCAATGCCCAAAAAGCTGGAAGCATGAAAGTTTGGTAAGAGATTGGTAATCATAGTATCTAGGTAATAGCTAAAAATTCAGTATGGCTATTCTCACAATTGCTTTCTTTCGACCCAGGTGAAAAATTTAAGGCTTGCCGGGAACCACACATTGCCTTGACATGAATAAACCTTCTGATCCTACATGTTACACGGTCGAGTAAAGGATCCAATCTCGTGGCGGATTTCCATCGCTGTTCCGAACATCCGCGCTCATTCGCGGATCTATCGCGGATCTAACACAGTTACTTGTGCGTGCAACATAGACGATGTTTAACGAACTTTGAAACATGTACATGAATTCACTTATCGAACATTGTTACAAACTAATTTGGGTGCGAACCTTACACCGTTCGCTTCACGGTATACATTGCAACGAGTTTGTTTGTTGTAAAGTTTTTAATTGTTGACGTGTCTGGAGAAGTTTGTATTAACATAGTGCAGCCATTTTGCTGTTTTGTGTGAAGTGTTGTTGACTACATATGTTACGTAGTGTTGATGAATATTAAGTTTATTTATTAATTCATGCAACAAAAAGTACAAAGGCGGATTTAATGCCTTAGGCATTCTCTAACAGTCAACCAAAGGTGGTGAAGAGATAACATGACTGTTCCACGCGCGCCTCAAAGAGATGTCAGCAAAATTGGATGGGGCCACTGAGGGCCGATGCCTGCCGGGGCTGCGGGTTGTTCGAAAGAGATACCGCGCCCCCGGAACGCAAAGGGCACATGAAGGAACATAGACGGGTTTTAGTCAGTAAAAGTCTGACACTCCCTCCCGCCCCGCCCAGGGCGGGGGAAGTTATTTGATGATTTCCCGTCTATAAAAAAAAAAAGGGGTAAAATATTGTACGAGAGTTAAAAAAAAATTGATTAAAAAAACAAAGCCATAAAAGTACAAATCCGTACTAATATTATAAATGCGAAAGTAACTCTGTCTGTCTGTCTCTTCTTTACGCCTAAACCACTGAACCGATTTCAATGAAATTGGGTACAGATATAGTCTGGGACCCGAGAAAGGACATAGGATAGTTTTCATCCCGGAAATCCCCCGGGAACGGGAACTATTAATCCACGCGGACGAAGTCGCGGGCAAAAGCTAGTTAATTATAACTCTCCATACTTATTAATAAGTTAGTTCGTTCTTGGAAATTGGTGACATTTTTTTTGTAAGTCAGCCCTAAATCATGGCATCTTTACATACCAGCGAACTGTTGGTCTACATTGGTACACCTCTGTCTAACCCTTCGGGGAATACAGGCGTGATGGAATGTATGTGTGTATGTCTTTCAGCCACATTATAAAGGAGGATGGCGAGTTTGGACCCACATTATTTATAAATTAACTAAGTGTCATATACTTGCAAGTTCATATTTACTATAATTAAGAGTTTGTAAGAGGATTAAGTATAAAAAAAATATGAAGTCACTAGGTGTTGGGAATTAAAAGTTATTAAAGATTTTTATTTACATAAAAATAAGTCATCACATGCAGTTATTAAACGCACCGTGTTTCAGATTACATTCCAACCTACTCTTTCATTACCTACATGATTTACGTTCTTACACTTGTTTACGCTTGTCATTTTTTTTTTCAACAGAACTTGTAAAATATGAGGAAAACATACAAAAGTTAATATTAAAAATGCATTTACATTTTTTATACAAAAAATGTACAATATTATAATTATTACGATTATTTGTGATAACGTAGAATGGAACGTTATGCTGTCAATTGGAGTTGGCTGTCGGTGTCAAAACAATTAGCGTCTGTCATTCCATTGTTTGATTTCAACGGCTAACGTGGGATATCTATTACTTTCTATGCGATTGTATTGTTTCTTGACGACTTGGCTTTACTTTTGGACTGACTCTTCTACATACCGACTTAGACAACAGCTTTTACCTTTGGATTCCGATTTGCAAGTGGTTTGGACTTAGTTACCCGTTAAAATGCGTTGTGTGAATTGTCAATTGCCATTGCGCTTTGCCCGATTACGGAGACATCGTTTGTCCGACGAAACTGCTCAAGTAGTCGAGAGAGTTCAGAGATGGATTTATCCGCGTGATGTAAGTATTGTAATACCTATAAATAAATTGGTACTTAAGCTCATTTACTTCAGTAGCATCGCGTAACGTGGTTTTGTTTCCGTTTGATTGTAAGACTCGCACTCTATTACAGGGAACTTAAAAATATAACCGTCACCCACAGAGCCATACCATATGTGGTCACATTCTTGATTTTGAACAGTCAGTGGGTCATCTTAGGGGGAACCACTGACATGATTATAACATTAACTTGGTGTATTTGATAACTCTTAAACCTTGAACATAATTGTTTTTAGATGACTGGAGACAACTTTATTTGTCATTCCTGTTGGGAGTTGATAAATCAAAACTCAAATGAAGATCCTGCATATAACACCCGTCAGCAACTTGGCCATCGTAATGTGTGTGCTGTATGGAAGATCTGTTTTGAGAATCAGGAGCAGACTGGTCATTAGACCAGAGATGTCTGAAAGAGAAATCCAAATAGGAAATGTTGTGTTTGAATGGACAAGACCCCGCCAGGTTTGTAATAAAAAAAAACGATGACTAAGTAATAATGACGTGCATACTCAATAGATCTGTATTTTCATTATTTTTGTGATAGTTTTTTTAAAACTTTTCACTTTTATTGTTTCAGCTATCCAACACTGATGAAGTATGTGTGCCTTGCTATTTACGTGCACAGAGAGTATTTAATAGCTCTCGCAGAAGTTCTGCTCCTGTTGCACCTTCCACGTCTAGTGTAGGAGGTAGTGCACAGCCTATATCTTCGCAACAGATGGAGCAAGTTGTAGAGTGTAATCCGTCGACATCTGAACATCCATTGGATGAAACATCTGCTGATCAAATATTGCCCACAACACAAGCATCTGACACACCGGTAATTGAAGAGGCTGGTCCTTCAGTCACCAGACCTCCACTGCAGGTAACATCTGCTGCACAAGTTGTGTTGCGTGTGACATTAAGAAGAGCAGCTGATACAGCACGCCGTTCCTTGTTTTTGGAGTGTAATGACAGTGAAAAACAATGTGTGCCTGATGGACTGAGAAAACAGATTATTAAGGATTATTCATTTTTATATACCCAGAAATGCCAGAATTTGCAATTTTCACTTAGGTGCCAACTTATTTCATGAATTGCATGCTAATGAAGATGTTATATCAACATTTAGTGCTGCACATATAGAAGACATTGTGTATTTACTAACAGATGATTCAAAATTGGACTTTCCGAATCCTGAAAGTATTGATGACCATCTTTTTAAGTACTGGTTTGGACGGACAAAAGAAGAATATAATGAAATATTAATAGAAGTACCACGGTTAAACAACCATAAAATAAAAAGCGGTTTTAGTGCATTTCTGTGTAAAATGCGGACTGGAGATAGTGATGTAAGAAAGAAGGAGGAGGAGGGGCTAAGTGCCATATTAGGATATTATTGCCACTGTCCTGTAGGGACACGGACAGTAGGCTGTTGCTCTCATATAATGAGCATATTGCGGTACATGAGTTATGCCAGACACCAAAGCTATGTTCTTAGATAATCTTTTAATTAGATAAAATGCATTAAAGGTTATCGAGGAAGGAACAGTATCCAGATAGAACGAATATACAATTACTGTATCAATAATTATTATAATCATCATCTTCCTGCCCCTATCCAATTTTTTATCACAACCTGTATTTTATAATCACAAACGAATTAAAAGATTTTCTTAATATGTATTGTTTTATTCAAGAAACCTCTTGTTTAAAAATCCAAGTTGTTATTAGTCTATAAAATCGCGTCTTTGATAAATTGCTTTTCATGAAGAGAGTTCCAGGAGATCTATGTTTGTGATCAAAGACTACAATAGTATATGGGCAATTTATGATTTATGTAGGATGGCTCTGATATTTATTCCCAGTACCTACATTTTGTTTTCGAATGCTTCGTTGGTCTACTGATCGTAAGCACGACTGCCGAACGTGGGGTTCAGGGTTCGATTCCCAAGACGGGCAAACTGAAATCTGAATATGTGCTCGGTTAGCGACAGTTGGCTCACCCCCCTTTTATCAATCAATCATGTAACGCAAAATGTGCGACCCGACTTTAGAAAGAATCTCAGTCGCAACTAGACACGTTGCGCCAATGGGAGCCATAAAACTACATTATCTGCTAGATATTTGCGCTTTATTCAGCTTAGTTTTTTTGCCAATAATTATTATAGTTTCATCCTAAAATCAGTCTAGTCTATGCTAACAGTATTTTATTTCATATCTCGCTTTCACCAAGTCATTAAAGTTCCTAGCTCCCAGACGTATTTTTATTTTGAGTAAGTACCTATATTTGGCAAGAGAGATGCAGAAACACGATGGTAGTGTTGGTAAATATTTATATTCTGTTTGATCACCTTTTTGAAACTACATAATACCTACATAACAAAAAAATATTGTATTATTAAATAAACACTAGGTATTAGATTCGTTTTAGGTTATAATCTTTAACAATGCATATCTTTTTTCTCCCAACCTCTACGACTTACTCCCCTTTTGCTTTTTTGTTAGTTTTATATAGTTCTACAACTAGGTATAAGTTTCCATACTGCACGATACTCCTAACTGTGGGTCCCATTGTCCATGCAATCTCGCCATCCTCCTTTGTGACTAGTTTCGCTGGGTTGTATAAATCTAATCAATCTAAACATTAACCTTTCAATGGACCTAAATGAAAAACCGATATCCAAGTATTTATTTCTCTTCATTTAAATTCGTTTGTTTTCTTGTGGTTATTGGAAAATTTCAAGTTCTGCAAAGTAAATAGACTCTGAATAGATCTAAAATCTTAAACAATCAGAAGGATTTTATTTAGGTAGGTATTCAATCAATTTTATTTTCACTACCACAATTTGCAAGTATATAGATTTCGTTGGGTTTTCCATTACGTTTATCTCAAATACCTACACAAAGGGTTCAATTTCAAATAGAAATAGTTTAAATTAAGAATATCTTTAAGAAAATACAGCACAACTAAATCATTAACAATTTTTTTACACATACCATTACGGCTGTAGTCCCCGAAGGGTGAGGCAGAGGTGTACCAATGTGCACCTAGTGTTCGCAGTTTGCTCTTACATACATACATATGTTTATATGTATGTATTTTTTTTTTCTAGCCCACGCTATCCCATTGCTTTGCAAAAGCCTCCCCTTACATACACACACACTTATACATTATCATTTGGGCATGGATCTAAAGAACGTGACAATGACCAGGCTTGCATACACAAAAGAACATTTTTTAACCAACGCAAATTAATAGTAATAAATTACAATACTTCATTAAATTCTGAAACCTTTCACGAACATTACAAAGCTTTCAAACTGAACAAAGAATATCAAAGTATTATCAGTAATTGATCGTCACACGTCGCGACTAATGCAACAATGACGTTGTTATCTTAAACTAATGGATCGAACCTTTTTCTTCTATTATTCTTTCGAATTGACTTTGGGACTATAGTTCTTAAGACTTTAGGTTAGGGTTGAAAATTTAAGTCAATAAGTATTAGGCAGATTATAATATAAGCTTCGTCTTGCTAAATATGCCAAATGTGTTCCATTAATGGGAAAGGTTTGCCCCCTACTAAGTGGGACCTAAATCTACCGGCGAACTGTAATTGTACATTGGTACACCTCTGCCTAACCCTTCGGAGAATACAGGCGTGGTGGTATATTAGTATGTATTACATTACTATCCCGGAATAAAAGAAGGATAAGTCTACAAAAATACTTTCAAAACTTAGTCGCAATTTCATCTCATTGACAATCAATGTTTAAATTGTGATCGTTTCTATAAGTCAGTAGAATAGCTCCCCGTTCAGTTCACTGTACCAGCTAAAGTATGATAAGTATTGATTTAAACATGTTCAGCAATAAATATCTAAAATCAATACAGTTACTTTGCAAAATCGTATACAGGAAAATTTTTTAACCAGTGCGTAAATTTTGCCATAATAAACTTCAACACGTTTTATTAAACACGTATATTTTATTTTGATATGTCTTAGTACTAAAAAAAAAAGTTATCGCTTACGAAACATGTTTACTTAAAAACCATATTTCATTGTCACTCGGCGCTAGCGCATTCCCCACCCCCTCACCCCAGCCATGCGCCCGGGCGGCGGCGGCGGCCGCGAGTTTTCATTGATAGTATGGCGAATAGATTATGTGCTGGATGTTTTGCTTATTTCAAACTCGGATAAGGATGAAATTTTTTTAATTTTTTTTTTTTAACTAAACACGGAAATGTGTTCTATTACTGACACTGAACTACCAAAAAAAATTTACGCACTGGTTAAAAACTTATCCTGTATATCGGCGCAAGTACGTTATTTAAAGAACCTAGTCAACTACATAAGATGCAGCTACATCAACGAATAAATAGATTAAGAGTTGATTACAATTATGATCACGAATTAATTGTTTAAAACCACAAAATTATGTTAATGTTATTTATTTAGATGGTTAATTAATTATTTTTGATAATTAATTAATGGTTCATTTAATTATCAGTTTATTTACTCCAAAACATTGTAAAAATAATCATTTATTTACAAAGTTTGAATCCTAACCTAAAAACTCAAACACGTGCGCTGAGCACGTGGTCAGTGTCTATAAATACAGACGACAGCCACAGAGCGCCACAGTTGCGCACGGGCCGTCGGACGGAACACATCTATGTGTCATAGTTGTACTGTCGTCGTTGTACATAAATAAACAAGTAAATAAACAAGTAAATAAACAAGTAAATAAACAAGTAAATAAACAAGTAAATAAACAAGTAAATAAACAAGTAAATAAACAAGTAAATAAACAAGTAAATAAACAAGTAAATAAACAAGTAAATAAACAAGTAAATAAACAAGTAAATAAACAAGTAAATAAACAAGTAAATAAACAAGTAAATAAACAAGTAAATAAACAAGTAAATAAACAAGTAAATAAACAAGTAAATAAACAAGTAAATAAACAAGTAAATAAACAAGTAAATAAATAAGTAAATAAATAAGTAAATAAATAAGTAAACAAATAATTAAATAAATAAATAAGTAAATACTGATTGTTACGCCACCGAATAAAAGTTATTCAAGTGTAGAAAGTGTTTTATTTAAAGAAGATGGAAAATAACTAAGAGTGTGATGTCAGCAATGCTGACGTCACTCTTTTTAAAAACAACCATGGCGCCGACCATCCGTCATCAGAAGTGGGATTTGAAGAAGTCCCTGCTTCTACTTCATCAGCAAATCCGCCAACGCCACCACCAACAGTGGTGAATACGCAACAACAGATGCAGACGCTGATGAATTTACCCATGCCCAACGCATCCATGGGGGCTATGCCTCCAGAATTTCTTATGCAGATGATGCTGCAAATGTCGGAGCGCCTTTGCAAACCCACTGAAGCAAGAGTCAAGATAAACGATATCTATTTACCATCGTTTGACCCTGATACCAATGTTGGGGTAAGAGAGTGGTGCCAACACCTGCACAAAGCCATTGAGACATACAAGCTCAGTGACTTCGATGTACGCATGAAGGTGGGAGGTCTCTTAAAGGGACGAGCCAAAATGTGGGTGGATGATTGGATGGTGACCACATCTTCCTGGGAAGAATTACGCCATAAGCTTATATCATCATCATCACGCGCCTGAGTGTTGTGGAAGAGACTCACCAAGGATAAGCTTGGCAATGATGACACCGTGGAAGCCGTGAATGGATGTATTTGATGAGCGCCTAAGGATAGAACTGTTAAATGCAAGGGCAACTAGTTCCTGAGCTCATTTCAGTTGCCTCCTCGATACGAATAAAACGTCCACATCCAAGTTCAAATTCTACGGTGCCAAATAAACGTGCACGCATTTCAGAAGGCTATCAATCACCTTCATCCTGCCGTTACTGCAAAAGAAACAACCATAACTCGAATGATTGTAGATTCAAGCCCAAAATTTCAGACACCAATACCAATGCTGAACCATCAAACAAGGATACGAAGCAAGCAAACATACCGACCTGTTCATTCTGCAAGAAAGTGGGCCACACTTATGAAGTATGCTTTAAGCGTGAACGTTCACTGACATCGAACGTAAACTGTATAGGAAAACTCAAGCTAGCACCTATCAACATAAAAATAGGCTTGCAGTCTATACAAGCAGTGTTCAACAGTGGAGCAGAATGTTCGATCATGAAAGAGACCATTGCTGAAGCATTACCTGGCCAAAGGACTCCAAACGACCAACAATATGTCATCATTACAACTGATGCTTTCACAAAGTACGTACTGTTCTACTTCGCTACCAACAAAAATCAGTACAGTACACTGGGTGCCATAAAAAGACATGTGCAATTATTTGGTACGCCTGTACAAATAATTGTTGATGGAGGAAGAGAATTCCTGGGTGAATTTAAAAACTATTGTGACCAAGTTGGAATCAATATCCATGCCATAGCACCAGGAGTCAGCCGAGCGAATGGACAAGCTGAACGTATAGTGGCGACACTAAAAAAACGCCTTAATTATGATAAAGAAAAAATTACGAGACTGAGCAATGGCACAATGTACTCGAAGAACTACAGTTAGCTCTTAACTGCACTCCTCATCGTGTTACTGGAATTGCTCTACTCACACTCATCACCCGGCGAAAAAATTGCGTGCCACCAGAACTCTTAAGTCTTGTGAATGTCGATGAACAAACTGTGGATATAGAAGCACTGACACAACATGCACAACAAAAAATGGCCCTATCTGCGGAGCAAGACAGACACCGCTTTAATCAGCGGAAGGCCAAAATTCATCCTTTTCAAAGAGGAGACTACGTGCTTATAAAAAACAATCCACATAACCTAACTTCATTAGATCTCAAGTTCAGTGAACCTTATGAGATCTGTCGAGTACTGGAGAACGACCGCTATCTAGTAAAGAAAGTCGTTGGTAGAGGACGACCACGAAAGGTGGCGCATGATCAGCTTCGGCATGCTCCAAAACCAGGTGACCAGGCAGCCGTATCGGCGGTTGATGATGAACAACCCACAATACCAGCTCAGACAATACAACCAATGTCATCGACCTCACGAACTGAGGAACTAGAGCAAAACTCAAATGCACATAACACACATCCACAAGAAACTGTGAGTAGCAAAGTACTTTCATAAAGAAATAATTATTTATTTAGTTTATTTATTATTTTATCTTCCAATTTCAACGAGACAATCTACGAGAACCTCCGAGAATTCTACGAGAATAAAAGATCTGGAGAGTGATACCTCTGAGCTAAACCATGTGTTACCCTTGAGCTAAATACGGGTCCTTGATGCATCCACTAGTGAACCCTGAGATACCGTTGAAGCCTTGTGGAACCATGGTTAGACACGTATACACCACAGATTCTAAAGTAACAAGGCAGGGCTCGAGAGATGTCTTTGTGTACTGTGCTTACAACAATAATCATAATAATGATAAGCAACATAGGTTGCTAACAGATACCTGCTCAAAGGAAAATGTTTTCTTAATTTCAGGCATCTAACCTCACAACGCAGGTAGACGCAGAGCACAGCCACATAATCATCTTCCAATTTCATCGAGACAATCTACGAGAACCTCCGAGAACTCTACGAGAACCTCCGAGTACTCTACGAGAACCTCCGAGAACTCTACGAGAACCTCCGAGAACTCTACGAGAACCTCCGAGAACTCTACGAGAACCTCCGAGAACTCTACGAGAACCTCCGAGAACTCTACGAGAACCTCCGAGAACTCTACGAGAACCTCCGAGAACTCGACGAAAACCTCCGAGAACTCTACGAGAACCTCCGAGAACTCTACGAGAACCTCCGAGAACACTACGAGAACATACTAACTTTAATAACATTGATATTCTCAAAATTACATAACAGTCGTGTTTATGTAACTAAGAAAAAGCAACGCAAGTTGCTTACAGATGCACTACTCAGAGAAGTCCTTGTTATTCATGCAGCTCAATAAGATTCGAACCTTCGAGGCTCTACGAAGATCCACAACAACTTACGAAGATCAACGAGGCTGGTGCAGAGCGCGCACCGCCTGTCAGAATGGCCGTATCGGCGCAAGTACGTTATTTAAAGAACCTAGTCAACTACATAAGATGCAGCTACATCAACGAATAAATAGATTAAGAGTTGATTACAATTATGATCACGAATTAATTGTTTAAAACCACAAAATTATGTTAATGTTATTTATTTAGATGGTTAATTAATTATTTTTGATGATTAATTAATGGTTCATTTAATTATCAGTTTATTTACTCCAAAACATTGTAAAAATAATCATTTATTTACAAAGTTTGAATCCTAACCTAAAAACTCAAACACGTGCGCTGAGCACGTGGTCAGTGTCTATAAATACAGACGACAGCCACAGAGCGCCACACGCGATCGACTCGCTCACTGATCACGTGCAAAGCGTTTTGAACGAATGTTCACGGGAAGTGCCGGCGGAGAGCAATCTCCGCTTCGCGCTCCCGAGCGATGTGCGTGCTCTGATGACCGAGAAGAACGCGGCTGTCCGTGCCTTCAGTTCTTTCCCCTGCGCCGCTAACAAGGCTCACATGCGCTCGATGCAGCGTGCTGTATCGAACCGTATTGCTGAGCTGCGTTCCGCCCGCTGGGAGAAGACTCTGAGCGACTTGGAACCCACTCACCAAGCCTTCTGGCAGCTACAGAGGAATCTCCGCTCTACTGCGGAATACTCTATGCCTCCTCTCAATCGTCCCGACAATACCGTCGCTTTTGATAACGACGACAAGGCCGAAGTCCTAGCTGACAGTCTTGAGACTCAATGCTCGCCCAGCACGTTGCCAGTAGACCAAGCTCACCTGCACAAGGTAGACGCCGAAGTCGAACGCAGAGCTTCCCTCCCACCCGTCGAGGACCCTGATGATCCTCTTCCACCAGTCACTCCAGACGAGGTGCAAGACATCATCAAGAACCTCAAACCCCGTAAAGCCCCCGGTTCAGACGGAATCACCAATAAGGTGTTCAAACTGTTCCCCGCCCAACTCATTTTGCTTATGACAGCTATTTTCAACGGTGCCATGAGTAACAACATCTTTCCGCAATCGTGGAAAGAGGCTACCGTTATAGGCATTCCCAAGCCGGGAAAGCCCAAGTCCCAGCCTTCGAGCTATCGTCCAATTAGTTTGCTCAAAGTACTCGGCAAAATTTACGAGAAACTTATTTATAAGCGCCTCAAGAATTATGTCGAAAACAAGAGCCTAATCCCTAACGAGCAGTTCGGCTTTAGGTCGCAGCACTGCTGCGTCCGTCAAGTCCACCGCATCGTAGAGCACGTTAGCGTTGGTTTCCAGCGCGGCAAGCTCACGGGTGCACTCTTTTTCGATATAGCGAAAGCATTCGACAAAGTCTGGCACAACGGCTTAATTTTCAAGCTGTACAAACTCAACGTGCCGGATCGTCTCGTGCTCATCATACGGGACTACTTGTCGAATCGCACTCTCCGCTACCGAATAGAGGGCGCACTGTCCTCTCCCCACCCCGTTAGAGCAGGAGTCCCCCAGGGCTCAGTGCTATCCCCCCTCCTCTTCACGCTGTTCACCAGCGATATCCCAAAGCACAGGAAAGCCCAGTTGGCTCTATTCGCCGACGACACGGCTATTTTTTACACTGGCTGTGATCCTGTTGCTATCGCTCGCACCCTCCAATCCGCAGCCGACGCCCTAGGCGCCTGGTTCCGGAAATGGAGAATCGAAGTTAACCCAGACAAGAGCCAAGCAGTCCTTTTCTCCAAGCTACGCTCTAATCCCCCCCTTCCCAGACAGATCACCATGTATAGCAAGCCGATCCCTTGGGAGAAGCGTGCTAAATACCTAGGTGTGATCCTTGACTGCCACCTTTCCTTCGCAGAGCACATAAAGACGGTGCGCTCGCGCGCCGCTTTCGCTCTCAGCAGACTTTACTGCATGGTCAATCCACGCAGTAAACTGTCGCTAAGGTGCAAGTTGCGTCTCTATACCGCGTGTATAAGACCGATCATGACTTACGCGTGCGCTGTGTTCGCGCACGCTAAGCCACACCATCTCCATAGGATGCAAACCCTACAGAACCGTTTCTTGCGAAGAGCTACGGGCGCCCCGTACTACCTTCGCAACGAGGAACTACACCTCGATCTTCGCATACCTACTATCCAACAGTTTATGAAGCGTGTTGCAAAACGCTTCTTCGAGTCTGCTGAAAAGCACCCGAACCCGCTGGTCGTATCGGCCGCCCGATACACTCCTTCCCGCATAAGTAGGATTCGCCGCCCAAGGCATACCCTCACTATTCCCGACGACGCCATCACCGTCCGCCAAGAGAGTAGCAAACATACAAGCACAGTACGAAAGTACAGACCGCCATCGTTCCGCCCACGCCGCCGTGGGCCTCACCCTCGCCGCCGAGGGTCGTCGCGGAGTCCCCGTCAGACCCTCCCCGTCCCTTGCACTCAAGCCAGCCCGTGAGCTGAGCAGTAGTTTTAAAATAGCCCGTTAATAATAAATAATGTTTGATCCAGCCTGTCCCACTTGCTGTCCCCAGTGACGCCCTAAGCCGAGGCTCGTACCCCGCAGGGGGTGCCCTTAGCGCGCTGTCACTTAGTTTAAATAAACTTATGCTCTGGCTGGAGGCCTTAATTGCGAGGCATTCACAGAGTTGACCGGTTAAGCAGTAAACAGCCCTAGGCTGACCTGCGAGATGCCCTTTCGAAAAAAAAAAAAAAAAAAAACAGAGCGCCACAGTTGCGCACGGGCCGTCGGACGGAACACATCTATGTGTCATAGTTGTACTGTCGTCGTTGTACATAAATAAATAAGTAAATAAACAAGTAAATAAACAAGTAAATAAACAAGTAAATAAACAAGTAAATAAACAAGTAAATAAACAAGTAAATAAACAAGTAAATAAACAAGTAAATAAACAAGTAAATAAACAAGTAAATAAACAAGTAAATAAACAAGTAAATAAACAAGTAAATAAACAAGTAAATAAACAAGTAAATAAACAAGTAAATAAATAAGTAAATAAATAAGTAAATAAATAAGTAAATAAATAAGTAAACAAATAAGTAAATAAATAAATAAGTAAATACTGATTGTTACGTCACCGAATAAAAGTTATTCAAGTGTAGAAAGTGTTTTATTTAAAGAAGATGGAAAATAACTAAGAGTGTGATGTCAGCAATGCTGACGTCACTCTTTTTAAAAACAACCATGGCGCCGACCATCCGTCATATACATTAATGTGGTTGTCGGTGTATTTTGACAGAAGTACTGTTTCATCCTTCTACAATATAATGGGGTATTGTGTAGAAGGATTAAACAGTAACATTTCATATTATTTCTATCTAGTTATTGCCAAAGCTTATCTATTTAAATCCATAAAAAGAAGCCGTTTAAGCTGTGCGTTCTATATCAGTGAATTTACTATAATTGCTATGGAGCACTCGAGAAGTAATTGCTTACAACCAACACGCGAACAAAGTCGTGGGAAGAAGCTAGTCCCTTAACATGATACGATAGGACCCAGTGTGTGACCTTTCAGCGCCCCAGAGCTACTGTTAGGTATTCATTATCCATTTATCATTTATTTTGCCTAATTAGGATGGCCGCGGGCCACTTTCACTAATTAGAGATTGTAGGTTTGTTAAACAGGAAAATCAAAATGTTCTCAATTATAATAACACTTTTCAACGATATTGTCTACTTGAAGGGAAAAAAATTAACCGACTTCAAAAAGTAGGAGGTTCTCAATTCGTCTGTATGTTTTGTTTTTAATTTCTTTTTGTACGAGATAATTCTCGAAAAATATGAATCGATTTTGATGAATATTTTTTTGTTTGATAGGTCATACCTACATCAGAGGTAGTTCCATGTGGAGTACCTTTAATTTATCGAAATTGGATTGATAGTTTGGTTTATAAATCAAGATAAATGAAAAAAAAACACATCCAAGTAAACGAAATTGCATATTATGCTTTCTTGTGTCTTTTAAGTGGTGGTGCCTTTAAAATTTTTACGTCTCAATCTCATTTAGAGAAAATAATAATAATAAAATAACGACGACGGATCTTTTTCTCAGTTCCATTTATACCTTGCTGTATTGCACATTTATACAATTTTTTCAGACATAAAAGTCACATTTTAAGATAAAATTGCACGCATAATTATTTTACTGAATACCACTGAAAAATTGTCTTCTCAATTCCGAGTATGAACCATTAAAACGATAATTTCCCAACAAGTACACAGTTTTATGTCCAATGAAACGGCTCCCTAATGGAAATTAGAAAGCGTCTTCTTCAAATTACTTAAAGTAATTGGACCAGCGCAAAATAATTTGAACACAAATTAGGTGTACCAACATAATAACAAAATTATTCGTGTTTTACAAGCTGTCAGTCTTGTTGTAGTAATAAATTATTAACATTACAATTATGGTATTATTTCGTGGAAACAAATATTATGTAAAAATATAATTTTAGGGTTCCTTACCGAAAGAGTGGGAGGCTAACCTATGTCACTCGCATACAAAATAATAGAAAAGTAAAACTTATAAAATTATTGTAAAAATTCGTGTGTGATTCCGACTCGCGTTTATCGGGTTTATTTATAAATGAGCTATATACCCCGCAGCTATATACTATATGTTCGGGCGTTCAGTCACGTCTTTAGTTACTGCTCCGTTCCTGTTGGTCGTAGCATGATGTTCTAGTGTGACGTATAAACCGTCCTTTTGAATTACTCTATCTATTGCTGAAAACTGCATTAAAATCAATTGCGTAGTTCAAAAGATCTAAGTGTACATACAAGGCGACTTTATTCTATACGTATAGGTACTACATAAAATTATTTATTCGCTACTGGTCAAAGTTTCCAGAAACTCCTTGTTCTTAGACTAAAATCAGCCTTATTTGTTGGTTTAGTAAATCGACCGATGATAATCAAATTATTCGCCTAACAATATTTTGCATTAGCTATTTCACCGACAGTTAGGAATTATGCTAATAACTCAATTTCCATAATATTTATTTTATGAGATTGGAAGCTTTAGTTGTTTTCCTCACGACACCGGTATTACTAGTGAGTACAATAACCGCAACTAACTACATGCTTTAAAAAATCGAAGAGATTTTCCAAAAAAAATCCTGAAAAAAAATGGTTGACTAAGTATCAGTGTATTTATTTATTTTTATAATGAATTTTTACCACGCATTAAAGATAAAGACTAATTGATTTGTTCTAACATGAGTAAATTGCAATACAAATGAATGAATGCAATGGTTTTACATATATGTACGTACTGGTATAAAAAAACATGCTATAGATTGCTATAGTAGATATACAAATATTATAGGTACATTTAATTGTTTAATGCATGATCAAAATGTCTGCGAAAAAGTGTCTATACAAAGTTTATAATTCATAATTATTTGCATGTAGTTAATTCATCACAAAATAAATGTATACCCAACTAGGTACAGTCGAGAACTACGTGATATGAACAGCTGATAGCAACTATACCCAAAGGGCTCAACAGATAAAATCTTGTATTTTTTGCGTCGTAACTTTAAAACTGCTGCAAATTCACGGGAAAGTTCAGGAGGCTCTATCTTAAGAAATATCTTAATTAAGGACTACTGTACCACCTAAACTTAATTTGGTCCGACTTGGTACGAAAAAAAATCGCATTATAAATGAATGTCTAATTAATTCTGTGAAGATATACTTTTAATTGGCTTTTGCACGTTTTTAGAAAAAATATTTTGAATGTAAAATTTTAAATCTTTTTTTTCTACCGACAGTATGTTTCTCAATCCTTAAATATTACAGTACATTGGTTCATGTCATGTTAGCTAGAATTATTCGACTGTCCTATATTATGAAAATATTAGCTTCTGTCCGCAAATTAGTCAGCTTTAAGTTACGTCTTTGATTACTGCTCAGCTCCCGTAAGTCTATTTTATTAATTTGACTATCTAATTATACAAACATAATTTCTCTAATCCAATTGATAGTTCCAGAGATTAGTTTAATAAAACATAATCTCTTTAGCTTTATTATAGTAATAAAGTTTTTTTTTTTTTTTTTTTTTTTTTTTTTTGTTAGATATGTTTTTTTATTTATTAATAATAATTCAACTACAAAGTTAAAACTAAATAATAATTAAATTACAAACTAAGTATGTACAGTTAATATAAAAAGTAAGGTCATAGGGCATCAAAAAACTCATCCGCATCGCTGTCAATGGGACATGTGCCCAGAAGGCTGGCAGCATTGCCACGTTGTATGGCAATGCTGATTCTTTGGCCAAAGAATAGGCCAGCCCTCTGGTCACGTGAAGAATCGACCAGTCGCTTCGCGATATTGCGATAAACTAGATGAGCGCTCGGTCCCCACGGCCCTAGTGTTTCAACCCCAAACGGCTCAAACATATAACTTTCATGAAGGTTAATATATTTGCGCCGTTTGAGATTTTCCGCACCAGACGCAGCCGCCCCAGCACAACACGTCGTGCAAGGAAGATGGGATGGCGCAAGGGTGTCGACGCATGTAGCATCCCACACCAGAGGCCTACCCAACTTCCAAGGCATTATAGTCATCCCATCTGGTCTCTTCCCATCGTCGCGTGCCAGGCCAACTGGCTCCAAAACAGCTGGCACTCCGGCGGAGATAAGAGCACGACGGATGATGTCATTAATGCTGGCGTGCCGTGCCATGCGGCCAGCGCTCTTTTTGCATGACAGGCCATGGTGTCCGAGGCAGTCGACAGCTTCACCGCACTGACAGCGGTGCGGAGCCCCACAAGGTGCACCCAGGCGCAGGCATGTAGCGAGCCGGAATGTAGAATCACTCAACATAGTGCCTATGTTGGGCGACGGAAGTGCCTGAAGCCAGAGACCCGACTCCCACTCACCCACAGCCAGCAGGCGGGCGCGCTCAGCAGAATTTATGGACGTATTAATTAAATTATTCCGTACCAACCTGCAGAGCGGCTCGTCCCATTGTCTCTGGGAAGATGGGTTCACGGGTCGATCTGTTTCCGGGCAAGTTATTTCCCAGGCGTTCACCGCTTCGGTCAAACACGGCACTTCAAAGTCAACCATGGATGATGATAAGATCTTCGCAGTTAACTTATCGGTGCTGTGGACAGAAGACAAGAACGCCGGTAAACTACAACTAGAAATTTTGCGGATGCCGAGACCACCAAAACGAATGGGAAGTGTGGCTTGTTGCCACGCTCGGTCATCCAGGGCCACATTTAAAACAGAAGTCATTGTATTTTTAATAATTTGGTCAATTTTGTCCAAAAGGTGTGGCTGCTTCCATATAGGTGCAGATCGGAGGTAATACATGAAATTTGGGCCAAAACAACAATATCTTAATATGGTAAATGCAGAATGTAGGTTAATTTTGGAAAGTCTGTCCGAAATATCATTGAAGTGACTGATTTTTTCGTCAATGAATGGTGAAAAACTATCTTCCAAAATTGGGGAACCTAGGAGGTGCAATGAGCTTTTTTCCAAAATTTTGATCTGTGGGGCTATTGCATTGAATTTTTCTAAAGTAATAAAGATTAGTAAAATTTTACATTTCTCAATAATAATCAATTTGCCAATTCATTGCCAAAGTGCTGAAAATTAACGCCCGTCTCTTTAATAACAGTCATCAAAATTGACGTAAAATGAATCTAAAATGTTCACAAAATGTTTGTCATTATCGTTGTAATCGCATTCATTAGAGTTGATGACGTTACGCATAATTATGTCGCGCCAATTATATCGGCGGGCGCTTCAATTATAGTTTTAAATTTGGAATAGCATGAATTTATTTTTTACATGCATTTAATTTTGAGAGGCCGATGAACTGTACGAAGTTGGGGATAAATAGGTACATTTCATTTTGTTTTATAATTCTAAATCAATTTTAATGTAACATAGCATAATAATTATGCTATGTATTTAAAACATGGTAACATAATATTATATTGGTAATTATTATAATTTACGCCAAAGCAGTAATATTTGAGTGGCTGAAGGCACGAAGCCGAATCTATATCTACTTACAATAAAATATAATATACATAGCAAAGGAGTTACTTTAACTCTAAGTGCTTTAACGGAAAAATTAAGGATCCGTAAAAATCACACGGTCAATGTCTCGGGCTAAAGCTAGTCCTACTAATAATTTTTAATTCCTTAATTAATATTATAAATGCGAAAGTTTGCGGGATGTGGTTGTATGGATGGATGGATGTTTGTTACTCTTTCACGCTTAAACGGGTGAATGGATTCAGGTGTTTGGCACTAATTCTACACTACAATCTATCTCGATTGTAGTGTAGAATATAACATAGGATACTTTATATCCCAGAAAAAAATACGGTTTCCGTGGGATAATAATTATACCAAATTTGACGCGCTAACAAAGTCGCGAGCAAAAGCTAGTACTTCGTAAACCAACAGCCAACGTTATAAAGAGAAAACGACCTCACGCTCTCTGGTATAGAATCCATTTATAAATACAGCCGGTGAATTCCAATTTGTAAGCCGCACTGAGATTCAGACCACCAAAATGTATGAGAACAAGTTCAATACTAAAGCTGAAGTTTCGTTTCGACTGAACAATGAAAGTACTTAACTGCTGTATTAATGAGAAAGTGATTCTACGGAGTCAGCCCTCTTAGCTAATAGTTTAAGCACGGCTGGAGATTTTAATGGATATACCGTTTGTATTGTCTTCATATATAGTGCTAGCTTTTCTCTAGAAGTTGTATTGAAAGTCTAATCAGGATTTGAAAGACACGTGGCGCCATCTATTATCTTATGAACATTACTGTTGTTTTCCTCGGAAACAGCACTTGCGTATGTCTATTTCTGTATACTTGACAACGTATATGAAAATTTCAGGATGATCTGTTCAGTGGTTTAGGAGTGATAAGGTAACAAACAAACTTTGTTTCGTATTTATGAGATAGTATGGATGAGGGGTCATAATATTTATTAAGACAACACAAAAGGAATATCTATTTTAAAATAGCATAATCTGCCACTGTTACATGAACTCAAAAATTTAACGACACCTAGAATAAATATATTACTACTGGGTTTTACCCGTGTCTTCGTCTGGATTGATTTTCATAAAAATATCATTTTTATTTTTATTTAAGATAGCTTACGGTAATCAGCCATAACGAAGTTTTGTATTAGTATCAGAATTTCCAGAATCGGACTAGGAGTTTCGGAGATTATAACGTCGGAAAAAGCAAACATACATTGTTATATTATAGGTGGCGAATGATTTACTTATTGTTTCATGGTCGTTCAATCACCCAGCATTATTATATTATTTATTTATGTTCTCTATCTAAAACAAATCTCAAGTAAACTCACAGCCAAAGCCTAGCTAGAAGTATCGCGACATTTGATTAATATGAAAGTCGTTCGTTGCACATGAGTGCGTTGTTATTAGGCCGAGATCACCGATACACGTAACAACTTCGACAACTTTAATTAAGTTTCTTCGCGAAACAACATAATATTCTAAGGTCTGATAGGCATAGTTGAAGGACAATACACAGGGGTATGGGCAGAAAGTCAACTCTATACAACGAGCTTAAAAGTACGCATACATCCACAGAGACACACTACTGCCGCTGCTGCTTTGTCATTGATACACCTCTGCCGAACCCTTCGAGGAATACAGGCGTGATGTTATGTACATCCACAGAGAGTAACCAATGACTGGCATACTGGCATATTTACTGTACAGTCACGAGCAACATTCTAAAGCAATTTCCTCCCGAAGGACTGATTATAAAAATAAAAGCGTATTAATAGTGTT
Organism: Caradrina clavipalpis; assembly: GCA_932526535.1. Classification (NCBI taxonomy): domain Eukaryota; kingdom Metazoa; phylum Arthropoda; class Insecta; order Lepidoptera; family Noctuidae; genus Caradrina; species Caradrina clavipalpis. The sequence goes on along the minus strand of OW052096.1, from coordinate 16,505,117 downwards.
ACGAATATCATATTCTGAATCCTATACTACTGTGAAATTGGTCGTATCTCAACGTTGCAATCGTTCATTTTCGAGATTATGCTAAGAGTACACACGTTTAGCTCGTGACTGTACATTTATCTAAGGTATATTTATTGTCGGCACGATTAGAGCAATGGCTGAGCGATTGGTTGCTAAGCTACGTGTCGCGGGTTAGATTTTCGCGCGGAACAAATATTTGTATGGCCTACTGCTAGTTGTACCGGGTCTGGCTATTTGTGTAAGTTAGTTTATGTGTTCGTAAATGCAACCACGATACAGGAAAAAATCCCAGTGTAGGCTAACGTTTTATTTTTAAAAGATGTTCACATTCTTGTATTTTTGCTCTTTATATAGAATTGACCTTCTGTTAATATATATGTGTTGTGGTTTAGTTTCAGAGATTGATAAGCTTTGATACTTGAGCGATAGATTAAATCGCTTAGAAGAAGTTTATGGAATTTTCGGTTTTGTTCACATTTTGCTTAATTGAGATTCTGATAGTTTGATGCTATGATCCTCAATCATGATAAAGCTGGAGTTGATGTACCTCATATGAGCAAGATTAGGTGAAAGTTAATGAAAGTGCACAAAAGAACTCGTGTGTGTTATAAATTGGAATCTTGAAAGAGCTTGTGTGTTATACAATTTGAATTAACTCTTTCGAATTGTGAACGATAAGCCCTGCGTCTTATGTGCTTGCTCAAGAATTACTATTAAAAAGTAATTAAGTATAGTTATCTAATATAACTCCTAGTTTGATGTTAACTGAACAGCGTCATTGTTTCTGAGCTGTCATTTATTTTTTTATGTACTGGGTGAAAAGGTGATATTATGATCGTAACAAAAACTACACACATACATACAATCACGCCCATATTCCCCGAGAGGTTAGGCAGAGGTGTACCAATGTACACCCACAGTTCGCCGGTATGTTTTAGGTCCCATGTAACAAAAACTCTCACCATGAATTGCGTATTATGATTATAAATACGTATTATGTCACCTTCCAGTGTCCAAAATTTTTCGTCTGATTAAAAAAATACTGCTATTCCATACAAAAGTGCGACATTTATACTGTCAAAATGTGTGGAACAACTAATTTCCTACTAATATTATGTTTGCGAAAGTTTGTGAGGATGGATCGATGCCTCTTTCATGCTTAAATGGCTAAACGGAATTAGATGCATTTTGGAATCGAGATAGATTGTAGTGTGAAATAACACGTATGATACTTTTTATCCTCTTGTGGGATAATATATCAAAATTTGACGCAAACGAAGTCGCGCGTACCGGCTACTTTTTATATACTGACTTAAATTTTCATCTCTAAAGGGTCTAGAATCATGTATTAAATTCATGGTTGAAGTTTGTGACACTCTGCCTTCCACCCATTATTTCACACGCTTATCTGCAATACTCTAATATATCTCATTCGTAACCGTCTAGCTACAGTATCATTTAATTTGGGAGTACTAATACATATTCAGTGTGGAAGCCGTGGAAGCAGCGAGTAAGGCTAATTTATCACCTCGCACCAGTACAAGCGTGAAAAGGAGGAATCGGAGGTAGTTCGCGGAATCAAAATGGTTTCGCGAGGAAATTGGGTGTACGAACTTTGGGACTATTTATAGATGAAACTTTGGAGCTGGAATTGAAACAACCCAATAGAAACTGAGGTTTTAGGGTTGAGATTATTGGGTTATGTATTGAATAAAACATAAGTATATAAAAACTAGTGTAAATATAGAAAAATCGGTCAACCTTTAAACTAGCTAGTACGTATACCTTCCTAATGAGATATTCCTATAACTATATACTATACTAGGTATATCAATATTTTAGCAATTATAAAATGACGTGTCGAATGACGAATTACTAGAGAACGATGTATTAAAAAGCAAAAAGCACAAGCGTTAATGTCTAGACAGAAAAATACATAATATTCGGGGAATATATGCATGATATTATCATGCATATATTCCCCGAAGGGTCAAGCAGAGGTGTACTAATCTGCCGTCATAACTAAGAATGCAGTAATCGCAAAATCGTGGTTCCGAGATAAACGCAAAAAACATATTTCATATGATCTGAGCAAGTTGTTCGTATTTTATTGGCCATATTATATATTTAAAAAATCGGAAAAAAATCAAGCTTTTACAAGATAATTTTCCTTTATTTAATTTACTAATATATGCAATTATAATACGTATTACTGCGTTTCGGTTTAGTATCAGGTCGTTTCCGAGTCACAGGATACTAAAACTAAATGCAGCACTTGCGCGTATTACTACATTATGTCTTAGCACAAGTTGATTACTGCATTCTTTTTTAGTAATTATTGCCATTATTATATGCTCTGAACTAAGTTGAAGTGTACTGTGTCTTCTCAACGATTTATATAGGTGCATTTTAAGGTTAAGGTTTTTTTATTTTCTTAGCTACGACCTAAGTTTTTACATCGAGGAATGCAAATAAAGTATTGAGTAAACTATACGGATGTTAAAAACCTACTTTATGTTCTTATAATAATATGCAGCATTAGGGTGAAATAAAAAAAACATGTTTTTGCAAATTCGTATTCGTATTACTAAACCGAATGACGTCGCCGAACTGATTTACTAAGACAAAACGCGGCAATGGATCGCACTGCTACGACTATGGCTACGACTTCGCAAGTCTTTACTATACATAAATACAGTAATGTGGAGTACTGCGTTTTAATTTAGCAATTTGTCTACTGGATGTAAAACAAAATAATAAAGTGGTGGATATTACTGCATTCTGTTTTAGGGTATTCTTGCAAGTACTGCATTCTTTCTTAGGCCATGCTTAATACTGCGTTTTTTCTTATCATTGAAGCAGTTTTCATGCAAGTACGGCGAAAATCATTATCATAAAAAACATACTTCGAGTGAATTTTTTTATGAAAATATTTTTTTTTTCATGTACATGAACCTCCTGGGATGCCATTTCTGGAAAAAAGTGAAAATCTCAAAAATGTCGATTACTGCATTCTTTGTTATCAGGGCAGTAATGTACACCCACAGTTCGCTGTTATGTTTATGCCCCATGTAATAGGTGGTGATCCTATTGCCATTTACCGGGCACAAATTCTAACTCCGTGCTGCCAATAACACTTTTTGTTTGACCTGGGAATCGAACTCAAGACCCCTAGCATAGCAGTCGCTCTTAGGTCCACTAGGCTAACGAGGCAGTTACTACACATCACGTATGTTACTTATAACAACAAAATAACGCATCGTCATTCGTTGCTCCGACGAATCCAAAAGGCGCTCCAACAACTGCTTTTACATACATTTATAAACTTAAAAAGAAAATTAATTTATGTTGGAAGGTTACTTTGATACGTGGAATACTCCTTAATAACAAGAGATCAGAAAACATAAGTTTGTAAGGAGGACGATTTATTACAGAACTAATTTACATTTGTCAGTTGGGCCTAAATTAGTTCGCAGTAAACAATCGTCAGTCTAGACTGAATAATTATGCTTTAGACACTTTGAGTTTTTTTTCTTCCAACATTTTGATTTATTTGTTTACGAGGGAGTAAATTGAATTCAAGTTTTTGGTTCGCCTTAATGTTGTTTTTAGTAGCTTTTTTGCTGTTCTTAATTATAATCATTGGAAGAATTTTAAGTTGGTTTTATGAAAACATGATACCACCTACTAATTAAGTTGATTTGACTGGCAATGGTTCGTAAATTATTTGTATATTATTTCATTTCGGTCTGTTTGTTAATTTGATAACATGTTTACACTTTTATACAAAAGTTTAGATAATTTTGACACCGATCACAAAATCGCAAATGAAAAATGATTGTTATTATTACGTAACTTTTATAATATTCCCGAGTGCCTATCTAAAATTTTTGAAGGCTAATTATTCTAATTAACGTTAAATCTAGTCGCAATCTCTTCTCGGCGACCATCATTGTCAAAAAATGCAGGTAAATTCGAGGCATTTTTGACAGATCGAGGCTAAGATTTGATTGCGATCGTTCCAAAAAGAGTAGGACAGCTCACCTGTTCTTCTATTAAAATCACCAACAACAGCAACAAAAACAGACGCTGTAAAAATAAAAACAACATTGGAATCCGCTACAAAATCCAATACCACAACAAATTATCCCGCAGCCAATTACGATACCTATTACATTAACCATAATAGCAATTAAGGTCCCCAATCAACGGGCTGACAGCTGCCAATCCAAAAGTTCCCTAACTAGGGGTTCAAAAAATGCCCCAGAAATGTATTTTTGCCCTTGTATTTTTCATTTAATGGAATTACACCTGTAATCTTGGTGCCGATGTCGGGCCCAGTTACGCCAACTAATTTAGCAACTTTTATTTACCTGCCGGCCCGCCTGTTGTTACCAACATAACGGGTGAAACAACGCCAAAAAAGTTTGTTTTGGTGCCAAAACATGGATAACTTGATGAAGCCTCGTTTTGTGGTGGCGCGGTACATTAGTTAATTAGTACAAGTTTATATCGGTTCATTTCGGCTTGTCGGCGGGGGATGGAACATTTTTCGGTTGTATTTCACGTAAGCAGATGAAATTGGATTGCGTTTTTGGACGGAAGTTGAGGAAATGAAGGGAGCGTTTGTTGTTGCAGTTTTAAAACCTTGGAGTTCTGTAAGGGGTGGAGTGTTCTGAAACAGAAATTAAGCGTTTATCAAATAAATCTAGTGACATAAGCCAGTTTTCAAAATGGATTCGCTGTAATACAATAACTGACTCCTGAGTCTCGTGGTCCTAAGCGCCACTGCTACTGGTATTGGGTATTTCTATGAAATTCTCACAAATGGTTAACAAAGTAAAGAGATCAACTTAGAAATATTAGCATGTAGGCAGAAATAGCAGGTGACTTACCAATGGACCAAGAAGCTTAAAAATTTATACAAAGCTAAACTTTTCAAACAGATAAATAACGTTCACATCAACTTTACAACCTACCATACAAACACCCAAAAACTTCACGATGACCCAAGATTCACTATCAACACATCTAAACCGACCAAACACAGCAAATAAGCAAGTGCTTCACCACCCATAAAATAATGAATCCCTTCGGCCGTAGTGATAGAGCCGGGTCGCCTGTTAATCTTCTTAACGCCTCACCCGTATCCAGCACCAATATACATCTAATAGACGACGCTAATAAAAGTGAGTACACACCCTTATTGGGGAAGCTGAATGATTTTTAAAATGGGAAGATAAAGACATGTTTGGGATTGTATTAGGACATTCTTTGTTTTTTTATGTGTTTGGATTCTACTTATGTACTTTCGGATTCTCATTCGTCGTTTCCTTATATAGAAACAGATGCAGATACTTTTAGCGCCAACACATAAAAGCGATGCGGTAACGCATCGTCAAACTGCATCGACCGTGCAGTCGCACCGTCCATGACGTCTTTAACGGTGGAGTTTTGCAGATGGCACCGATCTTCAGTGCGTATGCGACATTTCTCCGCAGACCATGGCCCACCTTTTATCCTGCACCGCATGCCCTGACACCTGCACACGTGAGGACCTGATGACTGCGTCGGCGGATAAGGTTGCCGTGGCTGAATGTTGGGCGAAACATATATTTTTTTAATTATTATTCTCTTATTTGCTATCGATATACTAAGAAGAAGAACGCAACAGAAAAGTTGGCGATGTGCAACGCGACGTGCAGTCTAGCAATTTTCATAATCGTGGGAAAAATGGTCACTACATGCTACGGTAGTAGAACACTGCGACGCGGCGGTGTAATCCACCGCTCAGCGGCGCATACTACTGCGGTACCACGCCGCACCGCATCGCTTATACGCGTGCTCGTCAGACGATCCCTTTCACTAAAGCTCTACTACCACTATTAAAAAATTCTCTGACCACGCAATAAATATTACTAAGCTGTAGAAATGTGCAGGTCTAGAAAATTTCAAGAGATTACCTATCATCCCTTAATGACATTAAACACTTCGGTTCCAGTTGCAGAAAATAATACTCTGGCGGCCTGCTCGTTGCCGAGATCAAAGGGATTATCTCCATAAATCAGTAAAATAAAATAACTCGACGATTCTCATCAGCTGATTCAGACCTTTATAAAATCCCAGACAGTACTGAAAATAAACCAATTTATAAAATATACAGGACGACATTTTATGACCACAATTTAAAAACTTTAATATAGCGGGCAACGTCAAATGATAACATTCCAATATGGCCACGGTTGGAACTCGACGGTTATTCCCTTAATATTACGGTTAAATAAAATTTTCTTCGCGTCACGTTTGGGATTTATAGCCTTTTTTGCAAAATGATTTATTTTTTGACCTTACTTTGTGAGGTAAGTTGGTATCTCGTTCAATTAAGCTGCGTATTGTTAGGCGACGTTGATAAACTGCGGTACTAACCGGTGTAAAGAGATGGTAGTTACATTATCACCGCATAAAGGCGAACTAGTGATGATGAATATGATGGCATCAGCGGCATGAGTGAGCGTGCCAGAATATATGGCTTACACTAATATAATGCCATTGACCAGCGCGCACTAAGTAAGAAAAGGTCAAATGCGTACCTAACAAATTTAATATAGTTGAGCTTCAATATTTTGATTTAAGCGTGGAATAATTCTAAAATATAATAGGTAAATACCTACATAGAACGTTCTTTTCTGAATTGTGCATCTACATATTCTTAAAGTTAGGTATATAAGTTTGGTTTGGTTATGGAAAAGCCGTAGTCTTTTTAAACAAACGTAATAAAAACAATTACTTATATTATACTAGCTTCTACCAGCGACTTCGTTTGGGATAAAGCTGATATATTATCCCACGGGAACCGTTCATTTTTCCGGGATTAAAAATAGCCTGTGTGCTTCCAGACTGTGTTCTATCTATGCGCCAAATATCATCCAGATCCGGCGTGATTCAGTTACAAACATCCATTCATCCAAACTTTGCATTCATAATAGTAGGATGATAGGTACCTAGATAGATATTTTTTCAAGTCTCCTGTGGTTAAATCACCCAGAAACTTAAATCATCCAAGATTTTTAATTCAACCTCAAATAAACAACAACACCGCTTAAGTAAATCAACATCACACTAAATTAAAATATGACTGCGACATCCAACAAACTCACGGATTTATACAAACTAAAAGCAACTTCGCCGAGTAAGCTGCAGCAAAAATATGAAACTGGACATTCATGAGGTGAAACAAGAATTTATTGCGGCGAGCAAAGTCTGTACAAGTTGATGTTTATTTATACAGTTCAACCTGTCCGCGGTAATACAGACTTTTATCCTTTTTATTTGAAGTAAAAAGTGGTGGAAAGTGGAAGTTATAAGATGTGTTTTTATTTACTGTTTAAATGGCGCTATAATAAATTATCTTCATACCATTACGAAAGTATTCCCTAAAGTGTTAGGCAGAGGTGTACCAATATACACCCACAGTCCGGCGGAATATTTTAGGTTCCATGTAATAGGGGGCAAGGATATTGCTATTAACCTAATTCGACTTTAACTCCAAGATGCTACTCGGAATTCCATAGAAAAACCCAATAACACTAACGATACAGTAAAAAAATAGCAATAAATTACTGGTGACTAATGCTCGTGCCTTCTTTATATGAACAAAGCCTTTGCCTTGCAGTGGGAGAATAACTAACTAGTATTTTTTTTTTAAATATTCCATAACATAATTCGCAGAAATTGGTGGAGGTTAAACATTGCCAAAGAATCATTTTAAAGCTTGATTAAAATACTTTATATAATATGTCATGTGTAACTGTTTTATGTCCCAATTAAGTGAAATAAAATAAAATAAATATTTTACCTTTCTGCGTCATATAGGTAAAACTTAACGCGAGGATAGACACAAATAAAAGAAACTAAAGACTAAACGGTTAAACAATCGTATTTTATAGTCCATAAATTTCATTCCGTTTGTGTAGGCTCACTGAGCTAAATATTGGATTCAACTTTCTGGCTAAACGCCAAAAAAATATATCTGCTACTGGGTATCTAAATATTGGAAGTAATATTATTACCACCGTTTCGTGAGGGAACCACAAAATTAGAGATTACAGTAAATCCACAAGGGTATTACGAAAATCTCTCTCAATTACGATTATGTCTGTAAAGCCTAGTTATTGGAGGAGCTATGATTACTAATTCCTGTTATACCGTACGTTTGTTATGAGATATTCACATTTGTAGACGTCTTCAATCGAATTTACTTACTTTATCATCTGGGTTTCGTCTGGAATTTTGTTGCGGGAATTTTCCACAAATAATTTAGTGTTTTTGCAAATATTTTCAAAACTAGACTTATTATTTAGACAAAAGTGTTTTTGTAATAGATGGTTGATAAAGTAATGACCCATACTCCTATAGTACTTACGCATCATCATCATCATCATATGCAGTGGACGGCTATAGGCTGATGCCTATAGCCGTCCACTGCTGAACGTAGACCTGCAACTTACGCATAAAACCATGACTCGAAACAAAAGAAAAATCTGTAGACAACAGAGATTTTAAATTTATACCTAGCTCAAAAGCTAATTGATCATCCAATTAGCCAATCGCAACATCTAGATATGATAAGGCCAGACTACAAAATACCTTTTCACAAATAAATACGTAATACTTCTCAGAACACTTTACCTCGGCAATCCAAAAATAACGTAAAGGCAGTTAAAAATACATATTTTCATCATATCCCTTTAAATACCGACGACAAATTCAGTATAAAATTAAATATCATTCATCGTTACGTTAGATCTAAATTCTGAAGGAGGGAACACAATTTAATTACTTTATTTGGGTCCTGTAGGATGCTTGTAATTATTTCTTAGGAGGGTGTGTTTTCTTATACATGAGTGATTATGAACCGTAGTCGTATATGGACGACATACTGCCTGCTGTACCGCGTGTCGTGGGTTTGATACACAGAACAAATATTTGAATGGCCTACAGGTAGTTGTACCAAGTCTGGTTGTGTGTGTATATGAGTGTATATGTTTGTAAACGCATCCACAGCACAGGAGAAATTCCAAGAAACCGCTCAATAGACTGCGCAAACAAGTAGGCCGTTGCAAACTCTACCTAGCAAAACGGGGGATTATAGATCACACTGATACCCAGTGCGAATGCAGTGCTTCTGACCAGACAATGGCCCACTTACTACAGTGCCCAATGTGTCCCTACACCTGCACTTTATAGGACATTAACAACGCTTCTGAGGCCGCGATAAACGTGACCATCTACTGGTCCCAAAAATTATAAAATGATCATTGACTCGCAAAGAAGAAAGTATATAATATATTTAGTTCAAGCCAATACGAGAAAACAATACCATCACACACATCTCCAAATCACATTAAAAAGAAAACAACGAACTGAATTGAAATGTAACACGCAAACAGAATAATCGAAAGCAAGTGAAGCAACAAATCCACATATGATAATACGCCATATAACCATCTATTCCGATAATATATATCCATCTAATGTATTCGTATAATCGGATCGACTCGCATTCTCTTCTCGCTGAGAATCGATAAGATTAGCCCGGGACAGGAAGAAAACAAACGAAAAGGTACGAAAGTACCTATACAGCTGTGTATAGTGAGCCTTATTTGTATGGAGGAGATGGTTGACAGACTGAAGAATTGAAATGATTGAAATTCGGGGTAGCACTCAGTCATACTTTTTTTGTTTAGAGCCCTTTTCTTGTTTCGTCTTTCGTTTACAAATTAATCTTATATTGTAATGCCGAGACTCGGGGTAAGTTTATTGTTGGTCTATTATTTGAATCGAACCTAATTTTGGTGTAAAGTTTAATATTTATATGTCCCAGTGGTATAGGCGTCCACCTCTCATGTATGAGGTTGTGTGTCCGAGTAAGTACTATTAGGACTTCTCAATTCATATATTATACTTTCTCAGTTTGTCTGGGGTATAATTGGTAACGGTGAAGTGAAAAAAAAACCTGGACTTATGATAAATATAAATCTGAAATCGCCAATTCAGTTGGAGCAAGCATGTCAATCAATTCTCGTGCCATCTCTGTATGAGAAGGAGCTATGCCCTGCAGTGAAACAATAATATACTAAAAAAAACCTCTTAGTAACAGACGAACAAAAAGTGACCTTACAAGGGTTCCCATTTTCCTTTTGATGTACGGAATCCTAATTATCCCACTATTACTCACCTCGCTAAAAACTATTCCCAACTTTCGCACAATTATCTCAACATTGCCCAAAACTATTTCAAACAGAGATCTAGATAGTGGTGGTGCCTTTGCAAATAATTTGAATCGGCCATTGGACATTAAGCCCATTCAAACACTCCGGAGCTATCTGATCTTTTAACTAATTAACTATTTATTTAAATATTCCATTTGATCTTTGTGAAGGTGACGCGGGAGTAATAAAGCTACTATTAATTACTTTCAGTTAAGACAATAAATATTTGGGTGTAAGATAGCACTTGATTTAGTTGCAACAGTTTATCTTAATGATGCTTTGTAATTGAGTTTGTGGAATTTAAGGCCTCACTTGAATGTGTAAACAAAATAAATACTGCGGGTGTATTTTCTAGTTAGTCGACGAGTCGTTCGATCTTCAGAGACCTAATCTAAAAATAAGTTCTGACCTCAGGGTCAGTACTTATTTTTGGATATTGAGCTGTTGATGGTATCGCATCGGTAATAAATAGTTTTCATGTTGCTAGAAGAAATCATGATTTTTCTTACTCCTCTATTGTTCTTTTCTGATTTATTTCGTTGCAAAATCTAAGACATCTTTCCAAGACTCGCCGAGTTTCATAGCCTCGGTGTTTTTCTGGTCATGTCACTTCTACGTTTACGCAGTGAGTGCCATCATTGCTCTAGAAGTTTCCCAGATTTATATCATCGATATTTCTGTTTATCTTATCAATCTATAACATAGGCATTTTCCCTTTTAACTTTATAGTTTTCTATCCATAAAACATAAAAAAACAAACTAAAGTATTCTGATGCCAATTTCGCTGTTAAAGTCTTGAAGAATTTAATAAAATGCCCGTAAAATCTTTCCTAACAGTTTTATTTCATTTTGTCGACGTTTTATATCATCTTTATAAAATAAACGTAGTGATGAAGAATGTTCTAGGCGGACGGCTATAAAAATAACCCTAAACGTCCTAAAATAGGATGAAGTCTGTTTCTATTAGGTTGGTAGGATAATAGCATTTTTTATCATTTTATATTGGTAGTTGACCAGTAAGTAACGAGATGAGATCTTTTAGAATGAGCACTCAAGATTCTATATACAAGCTGTTGATTTGCATCCTCGTCAAATTTTAGGAGCTTGTCATAGAAAAAAAGTAATCAAATATAATTACGATACCTGGCCAATATTTAATAAATGCTTGTTTTTTTAGTTGCAACTATCAAAAAACAGTATTCCAGAATACTTCTCTTGCAAAAATCAGCATCGCCCAGTTGCGTATGCGGTAGGCAGAGTTGTCGCGCGGCTATATCAATGCGTGCATAGCGCCTAAACCCTCTGGCGAGATGGCTAATTCGAATTGGAAAATCACGTCAAAAAATATAAACTTTAAAACAAAGGAGACTGGCGGGTTTCTTAGGAGCGTTCGGCCTGGTCACCTACACGGATAAGTTCAATGCTTCCTGATAGCATTATTAATTAGAAAACCATGTATGGTTGCCACTTTTTCTAAAAACTTGTCTGAAAGTAGATATAAGACTTTAACTTTTGATATTGACAGAAGGTTATGTTAAGGACGAAAATCAATATTGCAGAGTTTAATGTTAATTCACTAATAAAACATGAATAATAAGTATTATACTGTATTTTATTATTGTATAGGTTCGAAGCTTAAGTCTCAGGTTCAACATGGTTCAAGCAGGAATTGTGTTTGTAACCTGATTACGTTGTGCAATTAGCACAACGTAATCTTTCCATTATCGTCACAATCCAAAATCGCCAACAATATCAAAGTCCGATGGTGATTCGCCAGGTCAGCGTTTATGCAAGATATACAGTCCAAAATACAAAGCCAAGGTCAAATATAATAATCAATAACACAGAGAGAAAACGACAAAACACCGACGCAAGATTACAACAACAACAAACGTCAGATATTGACATAAAATATTGATCTACAGGTGACAAGTGACAGTTTGTTGCCAACCTAAAAACTATTTTCTATTTTTTAGTATGGCAATGTAAATAATCGATTACAGATATTAAGTGAATAATTAATTACAAAACCTGTGAATTACATTATAAATCCCTAAAAGAATACCTCATTACCCAGGCCAAGACCTACTTTGGGATATATGTGATAAAGGAACCAATCTCATTTTCAATCGCAATCATAATTTGAAAATTCGCAACAATCGATTTTTTAAATTGTACTCGCTATATTACAACTTATTTTTCTCCTCTTAGACAAGTTATCTGAAAATAGTATTGAAGAAAATAGTTAAACGTAAAAATCTACTTTTTTTTCGTATAAGTTTCATTTCTGTAGGAGTTTAGGCCTATAACCGCCAGTCTCCTTTATTTTATTATTGATTTGTGTTAAGAATTACGAGCATAGTTAACTCCTTGAATTTGACGAGAATGCAAATCAACAGCTTGTATACTTCCTTTCAGTATCCGAATAAATGAGGCACATAATACCATTGCAATTTTTTATTTGAAAATAAGGACATACCATCACGGTTGTATTTCCCGAAAGGTTAGGCAGAGGTAACCAATAATATACACCCACAGTTCACCGGTATGTTTAGGTCCCATGTAATAGGGAATGAGCCTATTGGCATTAACCGAGCACAAATCCGGTCCAAAATCGGTAATTGTACTAATATTGGATGTTTATCGTGGATTTATTTTATTCTATTCAGAGTATAAATTTTGGATGTACACCGACTAGTTTTTACGGTATTTTAAGACATTTGGTATTTTCAATTTAATATGACGTAATTCATCAAATTAAAAAGAGATTGCGGTTGCTTTTGACAGCACTAAGCTAAATTTAGAGTTATGAAATGCAAAAAGGAATTCAAAATGTACCCTATTCCCTATAACATAGATTACACAGTGATGTACTATTTTAAATCCTCAATTCACTGCTGTCCACCTCACCGTGTTGTAGAAATTATCGGAATATACACAACGTAACATGGCGAATGACGCGACAATAGACGGAGCAACAAAGTGTCCTTTGTTCCCTTCCATTGTCGCGTCAATGGGAACATGTTGCTAGCGTGTTTGCAACGTAACGCGACTAACTTTTTTAAAAAGGCGGAAAATTGGAAGCGGTCATCTGACAGCCATTGTGAGAGCTATTTATTATCTAACTAGTATTTGCTCGCGACTTTCTCCGCGTAATGTAGCTTGCCATAGGTAGATTAGACTAGCTGTGCTCTCGGCTTTGCTCACGTGTGTCTAAGTTTAACCTAAATGAAGTTTAATTTAGGATGTTCCTGATTAAGTTTTTCCTTAAACAGTTTTTCCTTAAAACCCGCAAATGGCTCAATGCCATTTGCGGGTTTTGCAAGACTAGCTTATCAGTATCGTAGCAAGTGGCATTCTGTTTACCCCTATGGGAAAAAGGCGTGAGTTTATGTATGTATGTATGTATGTACTGCACAGCAATTGATTTTTATTTATATTGCAAATAAGACTTGTCTATATGTGTTTTACTTGAAAGGTTATCCGTGGGGTTATGAAGCTGTTGGACAAGTCTGACATCCAAATTCTGTCTGTTCAGTTGATTCTGACTTCGAAAATTTTTACTTTTTAATAAGCACATTCGAAAGGAAAATGGAAGCGCAGTGTCCATTTTCCCTTTCTCAGAATAGTGAGCTCTTCTACACAAACATTGTGAAGTAAGTATAAAACAAAGGGAATAAAAGGAACTATTCAGTATTGAATCAGCTAGGCGACAGTGCTAATGGCAGGATGGTACTTACAGTTTTTGCTAAACCCGAGCGAAGCACTGCTATTAGTTAGTTCATTAATCTTTCCTTACATATTAATGAGGGTATTTTAATTTTAATTCCGTTAATGGAATTTGTGTTGAAAGTTTTGGAGTGAAAAGGTTCCTCTGTAGCCGCGACTAGGGCTGATGACGGACAGGCGAGTTTGTCCCTTAAAACTGAGTAGGACGGTTTATAATTGCGTGAGAGTCACAGTGTCCTAGAAGAATTTAAGTGGCTTCTTAATAAATAGATACCACAGATTCCATGTTCGAAAATGCTTTGAAAACTTCTATGAAAGTAGACCAGAAATTGTAGTTATACACTAGATTGTATTTTTAGAATTTTGTACCCAAAGGGGGTCAAGCGGGACCTTATTACCAAGACTACATTGTCTGTCTGTTTATCACAGGCTTTATCTTTTGAACCGCAATAGTTAGTTAGACAGTTGTTTTTTTACCGAATATCTATCACTATGGCGGTTAAAACAACAAATAATAATAAAATAAAGTTACAAATTAAATGAGGTAGGGAAATTTGTTTTTTAGACATAATACGAAGGTACGGAACCCTACCTCTGCGAATTAGCACTAAGCCGGTCTAAAAGTATAACATAAAATATGACCCAGAATTTAGCATTTTTTCTTACAAGAGATTACGAAAAGTTTCACCTACCTGCTTATAAGACGGTTCTTAACAGACTGATAAGCGACCTCTATCCGAAAAAAGGATACTTTGTTAGACCCTTTTAATCTAGACCCGCAGACGATTTATATAACTGACACCCGAGCAGAGGTGTGGGCAAACAGCCTGAGCGTCTTGATAACATGACAATGGATAGTTTGGAGAAAACCTTGACTCATGCAAGCGTGAAGATTGAATTACCGTAAAAATTATCTTTCTATGTGTTGAAGCATGTCAATAGCAAAAGTAAGCATAAAATTTTACTTTTTTGTGTGTGTCTTCGTTCACGTGAAAGTCGGTTATGATGCGGTTTTATTGTTATAGCGCGGAATTATTTTTCAAAAAATTTCAGTAGCGTATATGCCAGTGACAGTTCCGCCAAAATCGGCTTAGGCGTTACGGAGATTTGCCGGAACAAAGAGGCAGACAGATATAAAAAAAACTGTTTTTGCCATAAATACAGTGCAAAAATTTATAGGCATTTTGTAAAATTTTGGTATTACAAAGAGATACTTTTATTTTAATTAATTGTCAACCAAGGAAGGTCACAACCTTCAACCAAATGTAAGTACCTAAATAATCACTTAAAAATGTTGAAGAAGAATTTATTTGCAATGGATGCCTAGATATAAACATCTTTTCTACTATTTTTTTATGTTGTGCAAAATCAGTTATTGTTGCTACGACGTAACCAATCATCTACTACGCTACGCTTTCGTAGCGCTACGACATTTCGCTCCGCTACGCGTTCTCTGTGACGCTTCTATTTACTCACTCTCCTAATATACGTTACTGTACAATAATAAATTGGGAAAACCTTATTAAATAAGTTTTAATTATATTCCATTCACTTCTTAGAATTTTATTTTTACTTGGTAGACCTTTATGTAACCGATATTCTTTTTCTGGTGTCGATGCTGAAAATTAAAATTTTATGTTTTAATTAAGAACATTTTTTTACTTTTTCCATTTCGGCCACATTAACCTTGACGTCATCTTCTTTAGGTTAATTTAACCCTCACCATTTGCGACTATCGCAAGGCTATATGAAAATACTTGTACATTTAAAGAATATTCTAGAATATCATTACAGTAACTGAAAGTAATCAAACATCGCTAATAACTGTATTCAGATATCAGCTGTTTACTTTGGAAACAATTGATTTTAATTAAACCGTGGTTTGAATGTTAACTAATGCATTGACATCACCTGTGGGCACAGTTTGAGTTCAAGTTCGTCTAACTGTTCACCTAACTTGTAACTTTCATTTGTTAGAAATAGCAAAGCTTGTACCTACTCATTTAAATATCACATAGAATAATGTCAAAATCAAAATTCGAATAATTTATTCCAATTATAGCATTAAAAGGAACTTTTAAACGTCATTTAGGTACTCGAACAGAAATGTTGAATCTTGTTGCCCATTTCCAAAAGATAGTTTCTTATGGAGAACAAAGGCAAGAAACTTATTAACAACATTACTAAAAAGTAAAATTAAAAATACTTATGTGTCTTTTTCCCAGTGTTTGTTAGAATTTGTATGTATTAGTAACTGGGATGTTACACAACACCTAACATAACTATTTTTTTATAGTTTTCTGCTTATTTTTACACAACAAAAAGTTTAAATTATATGCGATTTACAAGAGTTACATAATAATAGTCTATTCATCATTGCGATCATATTTTTGTCCTGAATTATACCTGGGAACCTTTTGGTTACAGAAATGTTGGAGGTTAAAGTAACAACATTTTCTTTTTAAATTAAATGTCCTAACTAAAGTTCTAAATAAATAATATCCCCATGACCACTATACTGTTGGATGCACCGGTAAGCACAATGTTTTGCTCGCGTGACCATTAACAGTGATATTTCAGTGATAGTTATTTTCATTTGTTTTTAAAAAAATATTTCCCTAGCAATCATTTTTACTCAATTTAACTTAGTTTGATGGGCAGTAAGCATAGTTTACAGCAATATATCTTTTTACACCCCTATTCTATTTCACAACAATTAACAAAACCCCCACTGTCATAACTCACCTTTAGTGATAATTTCGCCGACCGACACAGCAGAACATTAAGCTGTATCTCGGTGATATATCGCAAGACATGTCACTGTGTACTCGATCCCAGGCGGCTTCCAGTGACTCCAGCTATCTGATCAGTTAATCTGATGAACGGGCTTCTTTGACTTTTATACGGTCTTTAATTTTTATTATTTTCGTTAAACCACAAGGCTGAATTTTCTTTAACGTAAAGCTTGTTGGAATAAGCGTATTATGTAACAGTTTAAGGTTCTAAGCTGGGTTTGTTTGTTGTGTGATTTAAAAATAGTGCCTATTTTTTCTTAGAGACAGTTTATTTTGCATTTACTAAAATGTGTTTTGACGCTTACTTGATTACCTTTTGGTCTCATGTTCGCAAGTGCGAATGCTGTGCAAAGTATTCTCGTGTTTTTCTATTGGGTTTTTTTTTTCCAAATTCAGAGTTTAGAAGTTGGTGGAGTGATACACGTGCGCTTCGATGAGCACGTTAAGCCGTTGGTGCTGTGCCTCGGACTATGTGAGTCAGGGAACAGAGTGCACCAGTATTTGTGTACACACTTGTGCACTCACTATAATATCTCCTGTTTACTTGCACACAGAGTACTTGCTTCTTATGTAGTCTACAGTGAGGCTCGCCCCGTGACGGAAATTTGGTCGGAAGAAGATGATGTTACAGTGTGCTCTCACGAAAGACTATCCCAAATTTGTAACTAGTATAAATGATACGCCATAGTTTATCTACAAAGAAAAGCGATACCTTTCATCAATTGCCTCGCCGTAAAACAATTTCTATTCTAAAAGCGGAAAGACAGACACTTTGAAGTTCCTCCAACTCTCACCCCAGCTCAGAATGATTTCGCAATTTTTCCCTCAATGTTGCCTGACGAACTTTTCTAGCGTATGAACTCATTTTACCGCTGGCAACTCCACCGGTTGCAAAAGTGCTGTGTAGTTCTTTCCACAAAGAAAGTAATACAGTTGTTTAATTTTCTCAGTTTTATTGAATGTCTGGCTTGAGTTGAGTTTTAAAATAGTTTCGACTGTGAGATTTCAATGAAATAGACGTAAAAAAATAAGTGTTCAGACTTTAGTGAAGGTCTTTTAAAGTAAACGAGAACAGTTTAATTTTGTCTATATAATCATTTCCATTGGGAATTTCTCAGTAACAACTTTAAGTTTGGAAGTTGGTGTGCGAAACCCCCGTGTCTGGAAAACACATAAAGCCGTTGGTCCTGCGCCTGATCTCTCTCCGGTCGTGTCGGATCGCCGTTCCATCGGACTATGAGAGTTAGAGAAGAGGGAGTGTACGTACCTGTGTTTGCGCACACACTTGCGCTCTATAATAATATCTCCTGCATAATTGGCTAGTCTGCATTAAGATTACTTGCCGTGGCCGGAATCGGTCTGGAAAATACGTGGTATGTATTATCATTTCGAATTTGTAAAATAATGAGAATAATACCTTTAAGACTTAATTTATATATATTTTATGTACATTTTCCCTACTGTATTGACACAATTTTGATAATTTGACATGCTTATACTCGTACATTTTATATTACTAACACTATAACTGATTTTGTATGCCTAACGGCGGGACATGGCTGTACATTAATCCATTGAAAAACATCTGTAATCACCTATGTTCACAAAATGAATAAATGAATTTGAATTTGAATGAATTTATTTCGGTGTTACGTTAATTTTGGTGGTAGGCAGAAACCACAGAACTCCACCTTTAACGATCCTTACACAGTCTTTTCGCCTCATCCACGTTCATTTATCTGGTCATACAAACACGCCGGTTACGAGTACTGCGCACCTGACTTTTCGGAAGAACCTTACCAATAAGGTATATATTTAAAAGAACTATAAATACTTTTAAATTAAACATTCATTGATGTAGGATTTTTTATTTGCCCTGAATAAAAGGAAAAGGGTACCCCTTTCTTACCCCTACTAATGCACGCATGGCCTTCTTCATACATTATGATCCTTCCCAAAGTGGAGACCTCTAAAAGCCGCTTATTTTGGAGATCTTTGATCTGAGACATGAATGGGAAAAAATATGTACATTTAACTAATCATTTTTTACAAAATCTAAACGGTTTTATGTTATGTACATTGTGACTGTTCCTGTGCATGACAAATATTATAGATTTAAGAAAATCGAAAATTTTATTAGCCTGTATCACAGGAACAGTCACAACATCAACTATCAATTTTTGTTACGTATCTTGGATAACACACATGCCCACGGCCAACCTGGTGTTAAGTGGTCACCGCTGCTTATAGAAATCTGCACTGCAGTGCAAAACCTCAAATGCAGTAAAAGGTTTTTTGTAGATCATCGAGTTCCTTATAACGTGCTCATTAAGCTTCAATATTCAAGAAAACATGTCAAAAAACCTTTTACTGCGTTTAGGGTCTGTATGGCAGTGCAATACCAGAAACCTAGCAAAATTGAATGCATTGCTATCCCAGAGACAAAGTTGAAATATCTCATGTCCCTGTACACAGGAACCCGTACCCTAAAAACTGGAATACAGCAACGCTGTTTTGCGGCAGAAATAGGTATGGTAGTAGTACTTCCCCGGACAAAAACGCCTTCACAATGAACTTTACTACGACTATCTACCACTATTATACCTTCTATCGACTACATAAAGTTCAAATATAAACTTTTTGGTCACGCTGCTCATAAAAATAAATATTAAGTAATAACATCGAAAAAGAGTTCTCGAATAAATAAATGCATAAAAACAAAACACTGCAAATATTTTTCCGTAAACCGCCGCTCAGAACACAAATGCTTTAAATAATGAAAGCACATTTTATTTAAACTCCAAACTGAAACTAGGTACTGTTCGTTTAGTTCCAGTCTCATTACACATGCGGCCGATGGAATCGTCCACAACTCGCCATAAATACAGAGTACAAAGTACGAAATTATTTCTCATCAGTATCGGAATATGGTTGCAAATATACGATTGTTTTGCAACAGTTCTATTATTAATTCCGCCTGGAGTTCGGAATTATTCCGAGTTTAAATATACGATAGGAAAATAGCAATAGTTTGTGTATAAGTTTCGACTGTCATTTGTAGTTTTGAGTACTGCGGTTACGTGTTCGCGATAAATAAATGTTCGGGATTTAAATTCGTATGGATATGCGGTATTTTTGAACGGCAGTGTACGTACATGTGGGTTCAGTAAATTGACACGTTTTGGTACGCGCGTATCTTGTTGTTTCAGTGCTTGTGTGGTCGAAAAAGCTGTCATGAAAACCAATTGATATTTTTATCTCGGACATTTTATTAAAGCAATATTATTTGACGTCACATTGCGCAATTTGTATCTGATTCCTACAAATATCTACTTAATACTAACTTATAATTATTATAAAGAGGTAAAGTTTTGTTTGTAAGAGGTAATCTTTGGAAGTACTGGACCGAGTACAACAGTTTTTCATTGATATAAAGTAACACTATTAAGGAGCATCATAGGGTATATTTTTTATATATTTACTGTCGCGGAGAAAAACTAAGGAAAAATTACTCGCACTCTTAAAACTAAAGTGAAAATTCTTAAACAAGGGTGAATTTAATGTCATAATACTAAAATTCTTACTTCCTAGCTATTTTTAGCTAGAATGCTATTCGCTAGTATACCGTGCACATAATTATATGTAAAGTATATGTAAATCTGTGAACTCGTAGACTGAAATGTAGGCAGGCATCAAATTGAATGTGAAAACCGCCCGAAGTACCTACCTGCAAGCCAATTTGAATTTAAAATAACCACCACTTTAGGTATTAAATGGTTTTAAAAATATACAGTTGCTGATGCTGTTAATGTTTCGGACTGTGTTAATCTTCAGGTAACTACAATCTTTTTTCCCAACTGCTCATTGGTCTCGTCAAGCACGACTGTTGCGTATGGGGTGCTGGGTTCAATTCCCAGGTCGGGCAAAAAATGTTGTTGGGTTTTTCCATAAGGAATTTTTTATTTACAGCCTGGAGTTTGGAAGTTGGTGGTGTGATACTACCGTGTTTCGCAAAAGCAATTAAAGCCGTTGGTCTGCCGTCGTGGCCGGAATCGGTCTGGAGAATACTTGTTTTTTGTTTTTTTTTTGGTTATTTTCATTATCATCCTTTTTATCGCAGTTATCTCATGTTATGTTTTCATTTTATCTATGAAGTTGTGTTCATTGTCGGTTCAAGTCTTTATTTCAACATTGTAAATCCAGTACCTAAATACAAATCAAAGTTAACCAAAGCTAAATCAACAGAATACAGTAACATTAAAATAACATCGGACCACCGCTTCGAATGTAAAGCAATTTGTTTAATTAGTACAGCACATACGATTTAACAGATCACGGCAATTTATCAAATGTCTACTTCAAACGGAGCCGAGTGAATACTAATGAGTGTATGAATGTGCTCAGTGTACCTAGTGTGCAGTCACTATTAATGACTAATGGTAAAATAAAAAGATTGTGTCATAAAGACGTTAAAAGAGTTTCTGAAAAAAATTGCTAGAAGGTAATGGAATAGGTATAAGCTATAGTTAAAAGTATGAACCATATCGCAGTTTTATAAAACACTAGAAGTTGTCTGTCTTTTGTCAATAATGTTCACAGTTAGGCAATTTCGTAAAATTGATTAGTCCATAGCTAGAATCAAAGTCAATGTAAAATCATTTATGTCAATTAAGCCATTAAAAGGAACATCACAAGAAAAAACAATTGAATGTAGTTCTCGCTGCGAGACAGTTGACAAGCTGGACTTTTTTCGTTGTAGCATTAAATGTAGCTCTTCTTACTCGGTTTAAATTCATGGTAATCTTTAGTTATAAGTTCACCTCTCTCTTTAGCTTCTATGTAGATAAATCTGGTTCCTCGCGTAAGCGGATTTCAATAACCTGGAACTCCGTCTTTGAAGAATACAATCTTTATTCAATCAATCCCTTGAACCCTTCACCTTAACATTTTCCTTATATTTTCTTTGCGGAATCCTTTCTCCACATTCCTGCTCCTATTCATCATAATCCTACATTATAGAATCTGGACCAATCCTTTTATTGGATCAAATTTTATTTTATATACATTCCCTTAGATGTTGTTACTAGGTGAGACTTTTGTCCTACTGCTACCAAGTTAAAAGGACCATTCGGGCAATACACGTGTGTTTTCATTTTTCTTGTATATTACTACCATCCTCCCGACCGAATTTCGGTCTCCTCTTGAAGACGGGTGAGATAAGGCGCAAGACCAACGGCTTTTCGAGTTTTCCTAAACATGGGGGTGGGGTGTCTCTATTGAGAAATTCGCAATGGAAAAACCCAGTAACACTTTTGCCCGACTTAAGGTCAAAACCCAGGACCTCATGATTAGCAGTCTGATACCAACGGGCCGTTGATTTTGGTATAAGGAAATATTTCTATACGATTACCTAATACTGCGCCAGCCGGTATGAGAGAAGATTACCACAGAATTAATTTCTGGGCAAATAATGACATCATCAATATAGGCGGAGACCGCAGCGTACAGATTGTTCGCGTTATTGATGAACAATAAATTCAAGTACCTTCAATAATGATTGACAGTAGCGCCACGGTTCGCAATCATGTAGCGGGCGAAGGCACAAGAGGTGAGCGGACGGAAAGGAAGTAGATGAGAACAGGATACATCAGGAATTTTGGTTTTAGCATAAAATATAAAGGATTGAAATAACCTGGTACGTGTGTCACTGATATTAAATGTCTTATAAAAATCAGTGTCATGGTTAATGAACCCTTATAAAGATAAGAATGTGTATTTACCTAGCAAAAACAAAAATTGTGTATACAATATACATTTTTATTGTTATTGGTTATTTCAGTGATGACTAAGATACTTAGACAAATTAGAAATATGTATCAAAAAAGATATTATCAATATTGAAAGAAAAGACGATTTTCTGTGAACTTGGACCGCGTCGCAAGCAGCCCGGTAATCACATGGATCATTGCGTAGCTAACTCATCAGCCACGAATGACGAACTGGGGATCACGCCGCGTCATCTAGCAGATACACTCCTACATGCTTTTGTTTTGGAAAATCCTTTTTTTCGCTTTTCTTGTATAGAAGTTTTGGACTTGGCCAATTTGTTCAATATAGTCTTCAGAAGTTTCTGGGTCTTATTTGTATTTGGGATCGAAGGATCAGAAATGATAGTGCTCCAAGATTAGATATTGTGGATGTCTTATTATTTGTGCGGGTTACTTACTTATTTTTTTCCAATTATTTTATCAAGCGTATAAAATATTTTATTAACTCGCTGCGGACATTACTGGTAAACATGTCAGAAACATTCGTAATGAACGTTAATTTCAGTTGCAGTTTTCACCATTTCAGACCAAGTCAATAATACAAGTAGCGTTAATTAAAGTTTCACTGCAGTTGTTTTATACTATTTCATGAATTAAATAAATTTCGCTCTCCATTGTCTGTCTTGAAATAAAATTAATTTAAAACAAACACTATCTCACAGAAGATTTCTTTAATTTCCAGATCCTCGTAGACAAACACTAGGAATTTAATTTAAATACTAGATTTAAGAAAAACAAAGAAGTAACACAATGAACGTCCAAAGATGGAAGACAAGTCACAAAGCAAGTGAGAAACTAACAGGGTAGCATACCTTGAAAGGAGCTAACAAAGACAAAAGTGCGAATCCTGGAAGAATGCTTTGTCTTGAAAGAACATCAGTACACAGTGAACTACAGGTTAGTTTGAAATATTTTCGTTAGATAATACAGTTGTGAAATGGTGTACTAGGGTGACATGAGTGTAAAGTTTCATGCTTAAGTAAGCATATCGTGGACATTGTAGGTACAGTACTGTTGTACTATTTTGTTATATAGTTATATACATATACACAATAAACATTGACGAGGTCGATTGTATCTTATAGAAACAATATATGGAAAAAAATTGGCAAACTGTTTGTGTATGTGAATTTATACGTTTGTAAACGCTATACTAGGTGTGTTTATAAACGCAGTTATTTCTAGTGTGGACTGTAAAAGAAAAAAATGGCTTTGTCAACTTCAAACGACTAACGGGCCACTTTTGAACGTCATTGCAAGAAAAGAAAAAATTATGTAGTTGCCCTTTCCAAAAGGTAGTTTCGAATTATGAATAATTTATTCCTCCTACGTATTCAACTAAACGCGCAAATAGTCGAAGTTTAAAAAAAACACTTGACATTTATACAGATAGACTAATAATATTATCTGTAAAAGCTGTAAGAGGTGCTTGCTCAAGAATTTGATTCTGGTGTTAAAATAAAACGGGAGGAAAATAAAGTATATTATTTTGTGTATTTTAGACGTGATCATAAAAAGTATCATGACCTTTTAGTAAATTGCTTTATGGAAGTAAAAATACCGATTTTGAAGACGTTCTTTTTCAACCTTTACATAAATTACTCTTAGAATCAGATGATTCTTAAGATCTTTTAAAATAATTATACGTAAGGAGCTAGGCTGCTAATCTTTGAAATAGTTTTGCTAATTATTGAAAGCAAAATTCAATAAAGTTCTGATTCTTCTTCTTCTTCTTTATATTGTAGGTAGTAAGGTCTAACGACCCCACACACACCCCAGTGTCAGAGCTTCTAAACCGCTTCAAGTGCCTCTGACATGGTTACAGATATCAATGACGTCCAAGATGAACTTAGAAAGTACATATGAATTAGATAAAGTCACATTGGTACTTGCGCGTGCCCGGTTGCGAACCCACAACCTCGTGCATGAGACGCAGGCGCCTTAACCACTGGGTCATCACGACACAGCAGTCAGTTCTGAGTATTATCACATTATAGGACTAAAGTTGTAATGTGTGATGGGAGTAATAGGCAGTGATGAAGTGTGACTGAGATGTGAGTTTGATAGTTTTTTATGGGATGTTGAGGAGTAATTGTAATGGATAGCAGTATTAGTAAGAATAAGGACAGGGTATATACGGGGTGGAAAAGATCCACATATTGCCTATCAAACTAAGCAACGTTGAGCAAAAATGAGTTAGGAAATGACTTTTATTATTATAAATAATAGATAGAAAATGACTTTTAATAGTGCGCAATGCAACACATGCAAAACATATGCTTACGGGTGCATCTAATAGTATAGGGGTCATGGGGGTATTACAGTATAGTTAGAACATTGAAAAACGTAGAATTTTAACCTGCACTATAACGTAACCAGAATGTTTGGTCCTGAAAAAATATCGCAATTATGGGATAAACATGACAGTATCTTTCGGTTACTTTTTATATTAGCAGGCAATAAGGTAGTGCAAATCTATTGGCATATTTGTAAGTTCAAACCTGAAAAAAAAGAGATAAAAACAATGCAACTCAGCATTTATCTGTTTAAACATAGATTAACACATAGATCAAAACAATAAACATTAGAAAATCCCAAAACGAGCATTGAGCATCGGAATCTTCAAAACATTACCTCCTTGATAAAACAACAATTAAACAAGAACGTCGCCCCATCTCTAAACAATTCTTTTTATATTGTAAGGGTCCTTCACACGGCTCTCCGTACGTAGTCACAAAGAGCTGAGCGCCCGTCTCCCCTTTGTTGCGCCCGTGTGACGCGGCTTTTGACTGACATACCTCCCTGGAGTGGCGCGTTATGTCTTCATATAAAATATTCGGAACAATGCACTCTGTGTTGTGTTTTGTTTCTACGTGTGCGTTTGTGTTTGTAGGGGATTTGTATTACTAGCTTCTGACATTTCTGACCGCGACTTCGTCCGCGTCAAAGTTGATAGATTATTCTACGGAACCTTCTGACGGGGTTGCGGAATTGATTCGATAGTCACCTCTGCCCGCCAACGCAAAGGGTAATAGGAGGAACAAGTATGAGATTTTGTTAGTAAGAGTCTGACACTCCCTTGCGCTCAGCTCACAGGTGGAAGAAGACATTTGATGATTTCCCATTTTTTAATAAAAACCTACGGAACCCGTACATATTTCCAGCATAAATATTCAAGACTAAAACTTACAGATCCCTTCAGCCATGCTAGCGGGATCCCCGGTTTGCTAGTTGCAATTTTTTTCACATAAATTTTTCCATCAATTTTCGATTTTCACCAAGCTTGTCAAGCTAATTGATGTCTGCAATATAACGTTAGTAACATGATATAATATCGGCGCTGGGATCGCCTTTCTTTGAGAGACGGTGAGAATAATTACTTTAGGAGATTAATTTTAATGTCATGGCAAAGACACGCTCATTCATAACCATGCTCATTATATGGTAACAATAGCAGATTCATCTTCATCTGCCTAGCCTTTTCCCAACTATGTTGGGTAACAATAGCAGATTGCTAAGCTAATATTTTTATAATGTTGTGATTAACGCCGTGGTTAAAATACCCGCCTTTCATACATACGGTTGTGAGTTCGAAATCGGGTAAGTGCCAAAATGACTTTGAACATTTTTATATACAGTTTTGTATGATGTAAAAATGGGCAATGTATTTGTACTTTTGTATACATTTGTGACGTTTTAAGTTTATGTTGGACATCGGTGAAGGAAAACATCGTGAGGAAACATGGATTTATATCAATGTCAATCCGCTTTGAACAAGCGTGTTGATTAATGCTCGTGTCTTTGCCCTGCAATAGGACAATAAAATTATAGGCTATATTTTTTTAAAATTTATTATTAATTTGTTTAACAACTCTAATTATGTTAGTCCAGGATAATTACTTACCTATCACAATAGAACTTACGCCATAGAATGGTCTTGAACTTGCCAAGTTTTCAAAGAACCTTGAGCTTTTGAGCTCGTGAAGGCTCGGTAAGCCTTCACTCCGACACATCGCACTGTCACGATGATGACAATATAATGTGAAGACATAAAACTGTCACAACTTATTGTTCATTGTACGGCCCCGCCGTCTGTTGCCAAGGACGCCTTACAATAAGGAACTGTTTGAACTTCAATTAACTAAAGGCCTGTTCTAATGTGAGTTTCAACATCTATAGTAGTCAAATCTTTAGTTACCTATTTTATAAAACTGAGGAGTTCCTTTGTTTGAACGCTCTAAGCTCAGAACTTGGTTCGATTTAAGAAAATATTTTTGTGTTGTTTTAGTTTGTTTATCGAGGAAGGTAATAAGCTATGTAACATTATGCTACGACCTACTGCAGCGGAGCAGTAATCAAAGATATAGCGAATAGAATTAATCAATTTTATTTTATTTTTCAGCTGGATGCCGGCAGCTCGGGACTGGTCATTGCAGCTATTTTTATGGGAGGAGGAAAAGTAATACCAATAAAGTTTATTTCACAATATTAAGTTACACAGAATTAAGACACTGGATCCTACACCAAAGTACCCTGTGTTGCAGTCTTTAAACAGAGGTACAAAAGTAGACGTTTTGTCTTGACAAAATTGAGCGATAATTCACAATTACCCGGCAATGGTTCAGTAATAGGCTGGTATTAGTTATTATTATGCGGTTGATTCTCATGTCGACCACCCTACCTTTTCTTTAATCAACATGGCCGAAGTGTCAATAATCCTAGCTAGCTAACATAATTCCCAAGACAATATTATATGGGCACAGCTTTCCAATTAATTAATTGATGAGTAAATAACCCAATTTACTCGTCAGCTAATTAATTAACCAAATAACGAATTACCATTTCCTTGTATTTGTTGGAAATGCTTATACAGATCCAATTACTCGTCTTCACATTATATGCCAATGCTTATAGTATTATGGTCCAAGTAATTACAGGCGTGTCCCTTCGTCCAGCATACTCACCATGTAATACTGATATTTCATGAATGTCAAAAAACTGTTCTGAAATAGTGCTAAATAGTGCCCAAAGGAAAAAAATAGTGCTCTTGTACTTGCGAAGTTATAGCCATAGTTCGATGAGTATGCTGGACGAAGGTTTCGCCCAGCATACTCACCTCCGTCCGGAGAATCTGTATACGCTTCAAACATAATTCATACTTCAAAAAATAGTTCCCAAATAGTGCCAAACGGTGCCCAAAAAGAAAAAACAGTGCTCGAATAACTTCGGAGTTATAGGCTTCGTTCAGTGAGTATGCTGGGCGTAGGTTCTACGCCCAGCATACTCACCTCAGTGCGCAAATATCGAACGAGCTATAGGTACAATTTACGTCTCAAAAAATTGTGCTTGAAATAGTGCCCAATATCAGTCCAATTTTTGCTTGACTTTTGACTTAGAAAACCATTAAATTTTAATGTAAACTTCTACATACTAACGTAAAATGGGGTACAGTCGTCGACACATGTTTTTGGACAAAAATAT
Source organism: Caradrina clavipalpis (assembly GCA_932526535.1). NCBI lineage: Eukaryota > Metazoa > Arthropoda > Insecta > Lepidoptera > Noctuidae > Caradrina > Caradrina clavipalpis. The sequence continues at coordinate 16,476,992 of OW052096.1, read as the reverse complement.
TAAACTTTCTAATTGTAGACTTCATGTTATTGGAAATAATTATGGTATTTTCTCACATGTCAAAAACTTTCGATTAAATGCATTATTATATATTTTATAAATAATAATAAATGAATGAAACTTTAAGCGTAAATGAAGTCTATTACTTCATTGCATTGTAAAAAACAACTCGCTTGCTACCTAGTTTTACAGTGCAATTAATGAATGAGTGTAAAATCAATTTAGTTAAATGCCACTATTATAAATTGAAATATACTTACTGATTTGGGTGCAGCTCCTATATTGATTACGTACTAGATACACAATTTTATATAGGTAAATAATGACATCACCAACACATTGTTTGGTTTTGCAACCCACTATGTAGTCAAACTCAAAAGCCGGCGTTATTATAATGATGTGCGACGAAGTAAACAAACAAAGAAACTGAGAAGCGCTTGTTCGTTTCGATTGCTTTGTGACACAAAATGGACCCTTATCACCTTCAAAATACAGATCAGTCTTGTCTAATAATCGTAAGATGTTAGGGCAGCGCCATCTAGTATTTAAACATAAACATATTCATTTGCGTCGCGGGCGCCGCGCGTCGTAAGCCCCATACCTATTGACCGTACGTGCATCCATTACTGCCACACTATATTGAACTTTATCACATGAGGAATACAGGTCAATTCCGTAAACGTTGTGGTACCGTCCTTGATCCGGAAAACGATTATTTTGAATAATTTTGTCAGTTGTAATGTAAGCATTAATAACAGCAACTTTATTTTTCATGCATGATTTACTTCATTTGATATCTTAATCTTTCAAGCGCCGTGATCTAGACAAAATATATAAAATCATTGTTCCTAGCTACCGGGGTCCCATGCGACGCGCGAAGGCTTAATCATATTATTATAAAGTATTATTAAAATAATGTGTAATTAATAATATTGCGATTCTAAAGTAAATACTCCCTTACATAGACAATTAATAATTTACACAAGACAAAAATTGTTAGAAAGAAAGTTAATAATATTGTATTCGACTGTACTCAATGTAATGTATGTAGAAGTTTACAATCAAATTTAATGGTTTTCTAGGTCAAAAGTCAAGCAAAAATTGGACTGATATTGGGCACTATTTCAAGCACAATTTTTTGAGACGTAAATTGTACCTATAGCTCGTTCGATATTCGCGCACTGAGGTGAGTATGCTGGGCGTAGAACCTACGCCCAGCATACTCACTGAACGAAGCCTATAACTCCGAAGTTATTCGAGCACTGTTTTTTCTTTTTGGGCACCGTTTGGCACTATTTGGGAACTATTTTTTGAAGTATGAATTATGTTTGAAGCGTATACAGATTCTCCGGACGGAGGTGAGTATGCTGGGCGAAACCTTCGTCCAGCATACTCATCGAACTATGGCTATAACTTCGCAAGTACAAGAGCACTATTTTTTTCCTTTGGGCACTATTTAGCACTATTTCAGAACAGTTTTTTGACATTCATGAAATATCAGGATTCCATGGTGAGTATGCTGGACGAAGGGACACATTACAGGCTTGTCTTAATTGCTATTATTGAACGCCAATGTGGTAAAGATGTTATTAATATAATTAACTTAAAGTGTTATCACAATTACTCTTGTCTTTCTCTGAGATTTAAACCAGTTATAATTATGATGCTGGTATAATGGTGAAGGCCTTCTTCTCATTGATGTGGGGATTTGGGTCAGATCCAAGCAAATATCCGTGTATACAGTTTATTTTGGATATCAGTTACATCAGTGAAAAAAAGCAACGTGAGAAATCCTATAGCTTTAGTTAATACAAGTATGAAATCGTCAATGATCATCTTCGTGCTTTGGTTTTAATGAGAAGAGCCTTTTATCTGCTGTGGGATAAAAATAGTCTGGAATTATTCTATTTTCTAATTAAAGGTTTAATAAGGTTCAGTTGCATCTTCACCCGTCCTTTTTTACGATTATCCGATTCAATAGGCTACTATGCTTGTTATTTGCTGCCTTCTTTGTAAAGCATTCAAACCAGTGTAAATTCATAACAGTTACTATTGAATTCTATTCATCATCACCATTGCCGCGCTAGCTTTAGTGTACGCACTATACAACCATATCTCAAACCGTATGTGGTACAATACAATCATAGGCCTAGTATATTCGTGTTGTAAGGCGACCACACAAACCGATGTCTCAATCGCTTCCATCCGCTTCACTATTAACAGCAAACACAAAGACCAATGGATAGACTAAGAATGTGCAGAACTGACTAATATGTAGTAAGTACTAATAGTATTATGCCTACAGTGTCAGTCCTCCGTGCCTCGGAAAGCACGTAAAGCCGTTGGTCCTGCCCCTGATCTCTCTCCGGTCGTGTCGGATTGCCGTCCCATGAGAGGGCTATGAGAGTTCGGGAAGAGGGAGTGCACCTATGTTTGCGCGCACACTTGTGCACTATATTATCTCCTGCGTACGTGTCTGGTCTGCAATAAGATTAGGCCGAAATCAGTCTGGAGAATTACATTTTACACAGTTTCAGCACTGCCTGTCCATATGAGGGGTGGGGATAGAGGACAAGCGCGATCAAGGTTTTTTGAAAAATCAAAAAATTGGTCAGTTATTTAGAAAGATGAAGAAATGGTGAAGTGATGAGGGTGAGTTAGTGAATGATGAGGTGGTTAAGTGGTCTGACATTTGGGCCTGTTTGGAACGATTAATATAATATAATATATAATTTTCCTCTTTTTTTTTAATTAGAATGACCTTTTGGTTATTATTTTTGTGTGCACATGGTCTAAGTCAAGTTTTCTTTCTTTAGAAAATTGCATCCAAATTACTAGAGTAAGCACTTTCCAAAGCTTTGAGTAAGAAGAATGGAGAAGAAACTCCATTATTACTATTAAATAAAAGATATTTTGACAATGTCTCAAATTGGTTTTTACTTTGATTTGAAATCTAAAATAGTGAAAGAAGTAAAGTAAATAAAGATGTAAGTACCTAAAAACAAAACCATTTTAAAAGTCAGTTTACATAAGCACCTAATTTCGCTTCTCAACAATATTCCTAATCTTTGAAACCATTGACCGTTATGTTTGTACAACCGCAGTACGGTAGGCAGTATTAGATAGATTCACACTAAGCAGCCCAGTGCACTAACATCATGTTTAGGCGCTAGTTCTCGACTATTCGATGTGTAGACTAGTTACTGGCCGCCTAGTACTTAGTTAGTTATGTATTTACTATGTAACAGGTAGGCTTTGGTATTATAAGTTAGAAATGTTCTCGCAATAGGTAGCTATGGTTGTATTATTTCGAAAACACGGACGAAATATTTGTATGGCGTACAGGTAGTTGTTCCGGGTCTAGTTGTTTGTGTGGGTGAGTTTATAATAGGTTTGTAAATGCACGCACGATACAGGGTAAATTCTTAGTTAGTGGCAAAGGTTATATAATAAAAAAAAAACTATTATAACTATTAGAATGTAGTTGTTATTAATCGCAGCACATTATTGTTTTGTTTTTAAATTTCGTCTGACTTATTGTATTAAAATTGTTAGTGAAAAGTCGCATGACAATTATATAGGTACAAGACAGATTTTCTGTGTTTAGTCAAAGTATTTATAAGTACGATTTTTGGTAATTTTAAAAATCTATCTTTTAGTACTAAACTATTCATTTAACACTATTATAAAAAAATATACCATCACGCCTGTATTTCCCAAAGGGTTGGGCAGAGGTGTACCAATGTACACCCACAGTTCGCCGGTATATTTAGGTCCCATGTAATAGGGGGCGAGCCTATTGCCATTAACCGGGCACAAATCCAAACTCTGAGCTGCTACTGAGAATTTTATTGAAAAACCCAATAACCCGGGACCCCTTACACAGCAGTCGCACTTGCGACCACGAGACCAATGGGGCGGTTGCAGTAACAATAATTATAAACTGAATAAAACATTTAAAATACGATACAATTCAAATAAATTAAAAGTATTTAGATAAAAATATTCCGCTGTATAAATAAATCGGTCGACTACCATTATTAAACTAGTTAGCTATTCTCGATTCACCGAAAGGTATTGATTTGCTCTTTCATGGAACAGACCGGTATATCTAATTGGCTTTAACTGTAGCTGTTACTGTTTCCATTTCATGTTTTGTTGTGAGTAAAATTACCTATCTAAATAAAACCCTTCGTCGGTAGCTTAGTGGTCCTAAGCGCGACTACTACGCTAGAGGTCTTGATTCCCAGGTTGAGCAAAAAGTGTTATTGGGTTTCTCTATGAAATTCCCAGTAGCAGCTCGGAATTAGGATTTGTGCCTGGTTAATGGCAATGGGCTCGCCCTCTAATACATTAGGCCTAAAACATACCGACAAACTGTATATTAGCACAATTCTGTTTCACCCGTCTGGAAATACAGGCGTGTTGATATATTATGTTTTGTTGTGACTAAAAAGATACCTATCTAAACAAAATCCTACGCATTTTTGTCCCGTGACCCCAATAACCGACAGAGGTCGTATCTGTCTTCCCCGTATATTGTAACCCAGCTGTCCATCTGCCGGATTTAATCCCTCATTGTTCGTTGAACCAGCAAACTATCAATTCAAAGGAAAAATAACCTGTAACTTAAGCCGAAACAGAAATGTACCCAACGAACCTCAACCAGCGACCTACTCGGGAAAACACCCACATCTCGATATTATTGTCCCAGAAACAAATATAACCTAAGGGCTGGCTTACACGGGAGAAGCGACATTCATGGGTGCCTCGTAAGTGAGATTTGCAGGGCGATATAACGCACTCATCTATTAAATATCTCGACATTCAAACGATGTTTGAGCAGATAAGTGTGATAATCGCCTGTCGAGTCTCTCAATGACATTCTCCCCTCACGACATTCAGCTAACTATACGTATGTAAACGCACCTTAATGTACAACCGAACAACACTTAAGCTTTTTATATTGCAAATATTTCAGAGAAAATATTCTCCAATAAATATATAACAAAGAGAATGAGTCTTTCATGTTTCGGGAATAAAATTCGGTTCTGGTAGACAAAGGGTTAGTTCCATATTGCTGTAATAGGAAACGATTGGGGTCAATTGAGTTATTCCTCGGATGTCATCTTATGTACCTATTGGGCCGGCCTAAGTGAAGGCTCAATGGCAATAGATGGCTGTTAGTTGCTATGTGTTTTGGATATTCTTTGACGAACAATATTGATTTCATTTGCTTGACAACGCGTAGCTTTTTGATCGATGTCACTTCGATAAAGGAGGTTACAATATACTGTATACACTAATGGCATTAGTGGCTAATAGTGTTTACATAAGGATAGCCGTTACCTACCATATTCTCCCTATTGAAATCGCAACATTGAATCAACAAAATTATTGCTGCGAAACGATTTTAAGTTTCGGAAATCACTGTTTATGTTTGCGCATAATGTAACACACGTAAAACTTTCTGCTAACACGTGTATGTAATAGTACATTGTCCATTTACAGTTTGAGTTTACATAAAAATAGTTGAAACTTTGAGTTTCAATATCTCCGTAACCAGAAGATTCCCAGATATGGCCGGGAACAAAATAATGATCGAAATGGTGAGAGGAACATGTAAATTTCAAATGCGGTAAACATTTTTTTAGCCTCTGTATTTATCATTGTGCCTAGACCAGAAATGCAATTTCAATATCATTTTCTGGGGAAAGCCATCAGTAGGGAGTGTATCTTTAGTAAACCTAGCACCTCACACTAAACACGCAACCAAACGACAAACGATAACCGTGCAAGGTAACATAAAGATATTATGTAAATACCATCCAATCAGAAATGAGCAGCATACCAAAATCAGAACTTGGGTCCCCAAATGAGGGTGTGTTTACTGAGGACCGTGCGCAGTCAGCGACACCTATCACTCCTCTCTTTATTGGGCCTTTGACGTCAGTGAGGACGTGGGAGGTGAGTTTGCTAAAGCCAGCAAAACCTCCGTTTATTTAAGTCTTGCAAAACTTAAATTGTAAATTCTTGGAGAGATGGCCAAAGAACGCGGCGGCGGCGGGTTAAAAATTAGGAATAAGGTGTTTTTGTGTTTTGCATTTTTGTCTAACCCTTTGCGTGGTTATCATTATAAGGGTGTAAGGGTTAACTTTGAGCTTAGCCAGGTGTGTTAACAAACGCATTGACAAAACTCTTAGGTACGCTAAAATATTAGAATACATTACAGAAAGGTGAAATTTGTTAGGTAGATAAGCTATTATTTCAACGCTGCCAAATGTTAGTACCTACTTTGTTAAAAATTAAAATAAAATCAGCTTATTGTCCCACTGCAGGGCGAAAGCCTCGTCTCATACAGATAAGGCACGAGCAATAATTACCAAGCTTGCTTAAGGCGGATTGGTCATTTCAGACTTATGTTATTATAACTCCATGTTACCTTAGCTATTGCGTTTCCCTTCATCGATGTTAGTAATGTCCAAGATAAATAAAAATTTAGAAACTACGTAAAAACATAATTCTTGCAACCGAATTGAAAAAATCACTTTGATAATTACCCGTTATCGAACTCACAACCTAAAGCGTGGCAATTGGGCACCTTAAATTAAAAATAACATTTCAAATACCTCATTAAACAAAATCAGTTGAATTAAATCATTGAACATAACAATTAAATGGCAAAAGTCGTAAATCATTAACCCACTTGACGAGACTGTCGACGTGAATAAGTTAACTGCCCCCTAAGGGTCGGTAATTAATCGGCCTCCCGACGGAGTGACGGTGCCCGGAGCGGCAATAGCCTTGTCAAAATAATAACGGATTGAGTGATTAATTTGTGACTTAGCAATTTAGATTACTGAGCCTTATAAGACGTTAAAAATATTTTTGATCGAGCAGACGTCAATCTTTATTCAATTACTAACAACGTTTGATAAAAGATTAAATGATTGTTTCTTCGTTCACCTAAAGAACGAAAGAACGTAGTACCAACTTGTTGAAAATCGTAGCAAGGTTTTGTAGAAATAGATGCTTTCCATATAGATTTAACATAAAGAGACCACAATCACAAATAACGATGGTCATGAATTCATTACTATGGAGAAGCAAATTTTACTAAATAAGGCACATTAACAATGTCAATTTGGCAATAGCAAGAAAAACACTTCCGTCTGTTGATTCAAGAAGGTACTAATGCCTTAGTTTGAGTAGGTACTTAGGTACATTAAAGTATCCATAAATATAATAAAAAAACAAAGAGTATGCTGTACATAAACACAAACATTAGACCACAAAGTAATCCATATTAAGGAGAAATAAATACTAGGATATAGAAAAATATATATTTGACAGAGTATTCACAAAAACCACAAAGCAGGCATCATTATTTATATGCAAGAAAAACAAAAAAGGATTAATGCTGAGCAAAACTGAGTAACAGTAGTTATAACAGTACCTACTCGTACAGCCGCAGGCAGCATTGGATCGATTATCGTCGGATCACGTCCCGTCGAAGAGCCGACTTGTACAGTACACCTGAACGCTATTGTGAATTATGTTACAAGCGCAGGCGAGGAATAAAAAACTTATCTTGTAATTACTTTCCTGGAAAATATTATTAGAATTGTTGTCTTTGTATTTGTCAGTTGCAGTTATGCTTTTATCCATTTTAATCATTACATCGATAAATTGGCAAATGAGGATTGTAAACTGTAAATAGGACGAAGCTTTCGTTCTCAATATTTGTTTGCCTATTTCGTTCCTCTCGGCAAAAATGTTTCTCACTTTTTGATTCTGCTTCTGCCTCAGAACGCAAATTACGGAATTTTGGCCGACGAAAATGATTTTGCTGCTTTTTAAATTCAAACACCCTCACAGCTATCTCGAAATAGTGAAATGTGAGAAGGTACCGTCCACGTAGCAAAATTTGGTTGTTCTGCTTTTTCGATAACCACAAAAAGCTGTATTATAAGGTACAATTTCGATTTGTAGTTTTAGGTAGTTTATTGATTGTTAAGCCCGCTCCAAGCTTACGTACTACAAACGAAACCAACACTATCAGAATACACTTCAGAGCAATCTTAGACTAGCAAGTTCTGAATCAATATCTCGTCGGCTAAGTCTGCTTAATTCATCACGCTCCAACACCGACTCAGGAATACAAAACTAATCCCGTTTCGGGTTAGCCCTACATAATAATACTGTTTTATTGACGTTAACTTATAGGGTTTGGCGTGTGTCTCTAAGTTCGTTATCAGACGTCTACAGGCTGTCCTCGTTATTCAAATTAATTGTTAGTTTAAACGGTACCTACATTGAAAGGGTTTAAATTATTCGGATCCTTAGTTCAGGACTGTTTGGTTACTTTGTTCAATCAAGTGTTATCGAATTGTTCCGGGAATTTAAGTGTTATTCTTAAGAGGTAATGGAAATTCTTAGAACTATTAATACGCGTCAGTATTAAACTTCTGAAGAAGCAATTTCTTGTTGTGTTATGAAAATTGTATGTTTGATCCCTGTTTTTTATGGTACGAACCTACAATAAAGAAAAAAAAAAAAAACTTTAATACCTGAATACTGGCGTGTTGATATGTTATGAGTTGTGGTGTAGGTAAAATTTTATTTGTAAGAGGCAATCTCTGAAAGTCCGGTTCATATTACCAATATTGTTTCACTGATAGAAACTACACTATTGCCGAGTGTCGAAAGATATGTGTTATGGTGTGTTTGACAAAGTTGCGGACAGAAACTAGTAAGTAAATACTAACCACATACCACGCCGGTATTCACCGAAGGATTATGCAGAAGTATAACAATGACAGTTCGCCGGTATTTTTAGGTCCCATGTAATAGGGGGCGAGCCTGAGAGAATAAACTGACAAGATATTTGCTCTATGTTGGAATAACGATAATTATTGTAGTAGTAACAACTCATCCTAACAAACTTCTCTTAATAAATCCCCCACTTCAACTTGTAAGCCTTTACAAGTTGAAGTGGGGGGATATATTATTTATTGTGAATACGTGCCTACGTATTCACAATAAATATACTATAATGTACTCGTATAATAGGTAATAAGAGCTCTTATTGTAATAACGTGTAGGAACAATATTCTATCAAACATAGAAAAAAAATGTCCTTGGAATTTAATATCGACAAGTTCCTTTGACTGGGGAACTGTTAAGAATTTCGCTGATTTCCAAAACTTCCTACGTTTGTACGTACAAATTGAGACATATTGTGTTCAAGAAGAAGACAGCCAATCTTTTTTCTAGGAACAGAAAATGTATGGAGACAAAGGGAACGTAAAAAGTGTAACCTATATTTTGTTGAGTGATATGAAAACCTTTGATGTAGTAGATACTTATCATGAAGACAAAGTATCTAAGTAAAACATTGAGAATGAAACATAAGATGGCGGCCACATCAATAAATAATTATTATTGTACATTAGCATTGTCTATACTTAAAAGAGGTAAAAACCAATTGTTTCCTAGTTTATTTGTAACGAATAGGCTCCGAAACTATTCGAGCGATTTTCACCATTTTTTCATAAATAGATAGCTACATTATTCCTAAGTATCATAGGCTATATAACATCATGCTACGACCCATGGGAGTGCAGCATTAACCAAAGACGTATCTTATGGCGGATGAAATAAGCCACGCGGACGAAGTCGCGGCAAGTTCACTAATTATGTGACAATAAATTGCTACTATAAAGGCCAATACTGTAAAGTGACCAATAATTAAACATAAGATTTTACTCATGATGACAAACAAGTTTCCCAAAGAAATTATACTTTTAAATTTGCAAATCGCATGACCTAAATAACCTCAATAAAAAATTGAGTAAAAAAAATTTTGTTTAGTAAAAACAATTTGGTAAAACCTATACAACCTGAACGTTTTAAGTTTTGAGTGTTGACAAATAAAAGGTACACAAAAAGCTTGGCACATATTTATTTTAAAACATTTTTTATACTATTTCCATTAAACTATTAGGTGAATAAATGAACAAAATAAAACAATCACTAAACTATTCTACAAACAAATTCCTTTTAACAAATTCACTATCACGCCTATACTGTCGGTTGGGGCAGAAGTAAAGAGGCACACACCCACGTTTCACCAGTGCTAAATGCTATGGGTAAAAATTGTATTCATTCAATTCCAAATTCAAGAAACAAACATACTTCTCTCAAACTGCAACTTGCACTAATAAGTTGTAAGTGCCCAATTAGGTGCGACTTTTTGATGCAAGTTCAAGTTGAAATCTACCTTATTATTTAACTGCCTAAACATAGTTTTACGAATCACAATTAAAAAAATAAAGAACATTAGGTACCTTTTCAGACAATAACAGCAGTAAACTCATAAATTCCCATAAATCTAGCTTTCCTCCTTCTTCCAGCTACACGGTTCGATACACCTGAAAGCATTAACGCCCCATTGCTGATGATACCAGCAAACCTTAGGACTTGTAGCTGGTGACTTACTGCCTATACGAGTCTTGCTCGTAGACCTAGAACGGCTCCGAGACTGTCGCTTCACAGACACACCCAAAGCTATAACCTGCTTACCCAGCTCATCAACACTCTGCTGTATGTTATCCATTAAATTATTATACAAAATGGAGTTTCCAGATGCTTTTGTCGCTTCCATGATGTTGTCTGCAAGCTCAGCCAATTTTAAATTGGACTGTTCAAGCCGACTAGCCAAAATCTCTTGGCAATGTAGCGGCAGTCGACGTAGCCAAAGATGAAGTAGGATTTTGTCTACTGTGATACCTGCTCCAGCCAGACATTGCAGGTGACGGTAGAACTGAGAAGGTGTCCTGTTCTCAAGTTTTTCGTCGAAAAGTTTCCTTATTCTCTCGTATTCTGGTTCTCCTAAACGACGCTTTAACTCTTCCTTTATCTTCTCATATTTGCCTCTGACTGGGGGGTTACTTATAATGTCTTTGACCTTCTCCGTCGTGGCCTCATCTAGCTGGCTCACAACATAATTGTATTTTGTATAATCATCTGATACACCAGCTACCTTGAATTCTGATTCTGTGACAAGGAACCACAAGCTTGCATGCGTGCCCTTCCAGAAAGGTCTCTCTCTGAGTCCTTGGCGGTATTCTAGTTTGCCTTGATTCTTCTCAAGTTCTTCGATTCGTTTTTCTAAGGCAATTTTTTCTGCCATAAGTATTTCTATTTGGGTTTGGTGTCGAGACATGTTTGCTGAAAATAACAGAAAATAACGTCAGCTAGGTTATAAACAATATTGCACATTAATACAGGCATGAGGCAACTCAGTTTATTGTATTGCACGAGCAAACTGATTGATGGTTAATTACGGTAGGTCAAAATAGTTTTAGCACTTGATATTTATTTCTACTTACCAATATTTTTGGTATTTTTTATTTATTTATTTTAAAACATGTGTTTATTACCTATAAATTACTATAACTTAAAAAACTCACGTGGTATCTGTCAATTTTAATCCTGTAGGCAGGCTGTAGCTTCTTTAACCATCAATTTAATTGAACTTCTCACAGAACTAGCTTCGAGAACAATTAGGTATCGTACATATCATATGAATGCCTTTTGATGTTAAAAACGTTATAAACTTAAAATAATTTCGTTCGTGGCTTATATTTGACTTGTGAATCGGTTTGCTTTGATTGTTCGGAAATCTTCGGTTATTTTCGGAATCGTTCGAGTACCGCTGTTTGTGTTGCCAATACTAGGAATTTATTGTCACCGATATTAATGAAATTCTGTACTATTTTGTTTTTCAAAGTAACACCTTTACACCATTATTAGACTGGTTATTTTTTTATATTCTTGAACCATTAAAATAAACTCAATCAACACCTGTAGCGAACTTTATAATATTTCGTTTACATTATTTGTTAGTATTTTTATAACCATCTTAATAAACTAAAGTTAGTTACTTTTCTTACTATGTATGCATGATGTATTATATTGCTTGTATGAGCAGATGTATGAACGTAGACGAGGCGAATAGAGTAAGGATCGTGGCAGGTGGCGTTCTGTGGTTTCTGCCTACCCCCATGGGAAAAAGGCGTGAGTTTATGTATGTATGGTTTGTTAGCAATTTTATTTTGATTAGATAATTCGATAAATTTTAAGATCATTCAAAGTTGTAAGTGATTTCTTCATGCAATAACTTTTCCCCATTACTCTAAACTATTATTTTGCATGACAACCCTTCGCATTCGCTAATCGCAGTATGACAGTTTTATTTTTATTTTTTGTGGGTAATTATAAACAAAAGTGTACTATTGTTGCTGTGTCATTAACAGAGATTTATGTCCAAGATTACTTTCCTAATCTACCTACACTTTGTCTAGATTTACAAATTAAGTAAAAGGCTTCATATTTAAAATATTTAGTGATCATGTTTCAAAGTTCAAGCTGCTCATTTTATTTTACTTGTTTAACAATCGCTTGACGGAACGCAAATTAATAACAATGGGTGTATTTTGTAAGATTGCTTGAATCTTAATGTTGGTGCAGTGCGATTGTCGAATGTTTTTAGGTTGTTACCCGTCTTTTTTTTTTGTTAAAGATGGTAAAATCATCAAATGACCCCCCCCCGTCCTGGACGGGGCGGGAGGGAGTGTCAGACTTTTACTGACTAAAAACCATCTATGTTCCTTCGTGTGCCCTTTGCGTTCCGGGGGCGCGGTATCTCTTTCGAACAACCCGCAGCCCCGGCAGGCCTTGGCCCTTAGTGGCCCCTTCCTTGTGCTGACACCTCTTTGCGCGGAACATGAACGCGCCGTCGACACGGTCTGTCGTTAAATAACGTACGGACGGTGAGCTACCCATTGCTCACCGTCCACAGACCGTGCCTACGGTGTCCGCCTGCGGGAGGCGCAATGGTGCCGTTATTGGCAATCCATTGCGCCGGCGGACGCGGCGTCAGCGGCGGCCGCGGGTGCGGCCACGGCAACGGTGGCGGCGGCAGCGGCGGCGGCGGCGGCGGCGGTGCGGGGCCCTCCCCCGGACCTGGCGGGTACGGCGCAGGCCTTGCCCCCAGCCCGGTGATCGGCCGGCCTGTTAGCCCCCGCACATGCATCGCAGTGCGGCGGGGCATCACAAGCCGCGGCCTTGTGACCGGGCTGACCGCAGCGGAAACACAGGGCGCTGCCGTCTGCAGCGAACTGTGACGTTGTTGCTTTGACTTGTTAAATATCTTATTTCTTAGTATTATTATAAATGCGAACATTTCGATGAATGTTTGTAACTCAATCACGTCAAAACGGCTGAACGAATCCGGGTAAAATTTGGTACTTAAAGAGATTGTAGTGTGGAATAACACATAAGCTACTTTACATCCCGAAAAATGTTTAGTTCCCGTGGGATAATATGTCAACTTTACGCGAACGACGTCACGAGCAGAAGCTAGTATAATTATATATTATGTAAACATTTATGCACACATAAAGAAGGAACAGAAAAATAACTAGACACTGCTATTACTTTGTACATCCACTCTTTTTACTACATAAATTTACATGGAAATAAAGTTATGTCATCTCGTGTGGAATAAAACAAGCAGTCATTAAAGTCACCAAAGGAAGATGTTTCTAGAAGATCCCCCTAATTCCATTCCCCAATACGTCGACATAATCAAAGTTGGTGTTAGGCCGCCTCCACGCGAGCATTCGTTCGGAGACACGTTTATTGAATTAAAACTTTCCTCGTTACACTAGTGTGTAGATGACTGATTACTGGGAACTACGGGAATCGTTTGTGAATCGTACGGAACTTTTATGTTTACTCGGCTTTATATATTTTGCTATATAATATTTGGGTATGATAATTACTTAATATTAATTTCTGGTTTATTTATAAGCCGCTTTGCTGTTGACGGTTTGGTTGCTATATTTTTTTTTTAAACTTGTGTAATGTTTAATTTAAATAAACAAATGAAAGACGCTTTTTTTTTCTTTAATCGGTGGAAAGGGGCAAGGTGCGGCACGACCAGCAGGATTGTTGAAAAAACCTGACCCAATGGAGTCTGATGGTCATTCATGATGATTGGTTGTTGGATTGATTCTGATGGTCAATGGATTACTCCATCTTATGAGTAGGATCACCACACATAGCTCGTCGAAATAAGGACAGCACAATATTACTTCAATTGAGTTTTGTTACCGAAATAGACACAGGCTTTCACAGTACCCCCGGAAAAACTAAAGCAAAAATAAAACTATTCCTTAGACTCTCGTTAATCTTAAAATACCGCACATTTTATAAAAACAAACTCCGTTCTCTCCCCGGCGAACAATAAAGGTTTTCATGAAAAATGAACTTGCATGAAAGTTGAGAGTCACTATAGATATCATTAAGGGTTAGTACAAGTCATGCTCGTAGGTATTACACGATGCTAGGTTATTGTTCAGGTCATACATCGTTAGGTTAAGTAACTGTCTATGAGGACAGGAAGTGGATGGGTGGGTGTTTTTTTTTTTCTTCTAGATGATTTCCGAATTCGGACTAGGCATCTTGACGCTGGGTTTAGACAAGCGGGGCGATGACCCGCACGCATTTAGTGTTATAGTTGCGAGATACTGCGTACCGCGTATGCAATGGGGTGATTTTGTTCTTTAAAAGAGGTCTATTCTGAAATACTGTCAACATACATATCATCACGCCTGTTTTCCCAGAAGGGTTAGGCAGAGGTGTACCAATGTACACCTACAGTTCGCCGGTATGTTTTGGTCCTGTGTAATAGGGGGCGAGCCTATTGTCATTAACTGGGCAGAAATCCCAACTCCGATCTTCTACTGTCAATTTCGCAGAATAAAACAATAACACTTTTTGCTCGATCTGTGAATCCATCCCAAGACCCCTAGCGCAGAAGTCACGCTTAGGACTACTAGGCTAACGAGGCAGTCAAACAATTACTTATTAACTAGGTAATGAGCATAACTCGTAATTTTATTTGACTGCCCCGTTGGTCTCGTGGTCGCAAGTGCGACTGCTGTGCAAGGGGTCCCGGGTTCGATTCCCAGGTCGAGCAAAAAGTGTCATTGGGTTTTTCTATGAAATTCTCAGTAGCTCGGAGTTTGGATTTGTGTCCGGTTAATGGCAATAGGCTTGCCCCCTATAACATGGGACTTAAAAACATACCGGCGAACTGTCGATGTAATATTGGTACACCTCTGCCTAACCCTTCGGGGAATACAGGCGTGATGGTACTGGGTACAAATCCCAACTTCCAATTGCTACTGGAAATTTCGCAGAAAAACCCAATAACATTTTTTGCTCGACATGTGAATCAATCTCAAGATCCCTAGCGCAGCAGTCGCGCTTAGGACCACTAGGCTAATGAGGTAGTCAAACAAATACTTACTAACTAATGAGCATAAGTCGTAAATTTATTGGATTATTGGATTATTGGATTATTTATGTCTTTTTTTCTTCTGTTATTTGACGAGGATGTAAAACAGCACCTTGTAAAGTTCGCAGAGAAAAAAAAACATCAAAGCTCCATCAATAATTCGATGAATTTCAACAAAATTGGAATTGGAAGTTTCATATGAGATTTCTCACGTATACGCGTTTACATCGGGTTATGCAAAAAAGGTTGGTAACACGTGTTCTTCGTTAGTTTCTACGTTATATGGAAGAATGACCTGGTTTTTATATAAAATGCGTGCGCAAGTTCGTAAGTAGACATTATTGGAAGGTTAGGTGGGTACTTTAGTCTCAGAAATGGACGAGAAATACTGTTCAGTAACCGTTTACCGGCTTTTGTTGGTGCGCAGTACTCATAACCAGCGTGCTTGTACGACTGGATGTATGAATGTGGATGACGCGAAAGGAGTGTGTAAGAATCTTAGCATGTGGCGTTTTGTGTTTTCTGTCTACCCCCATGGGAAAATTTTATTAGTTTATGTAAATGTTATGTAAAAAAATACGAGATTATAGATTCCACCGATACCCAGGCAAGTGCAGTGCAAATATGTACTGTTAAATATAAACAACTAAAGACAAGTATTTCACCGGGCAATAGGCTCGCCCCCTATTACATGGGACCCAAACATACCAGCGAACTGTGGGTGTACATTGGCACCTTTGCCCAACGCTTCGGGGAATACAGGCGTGGTGGTTTTATGTAAAGTCATCGACTTGAAAAGAATAAGACGGGTTGCTTGGATTCTTAAGTCAGGATAACGCCAACACAATAACCCAGTACTTTTCTACCTATTTTAGTATACTAAGATCAAAGAAAAAACGCCCAACGAACGTGTAAAAACATTCACGAATAGATTTCCCAACAAATACAGTCCTGGTTCGTTTCGCGCACTATTTTCGATTCCTACCCTTTTGCCCAAATGGGCCCATGGGGCAAATACGTTACATATCATGTTATTGCCCAGTACCTATTGTGCTAAGACCGACATAATATCCTGCAAACATGTTGTGCCCGCTGGGAGAACCGCTAGTTTCTTATAGCTAGCTGAATTAGAATAGGTGCCTATTAGCGATGTTTATGTGCTCACCTTTTGACCTCTAACCAGATGAGAGGCTTAAGGCTTTCTTCAAGATGGGCTGTACAGGTTTTTTAAGGGTCAGCAACCCGCGTGTCGTGCCCTTGGTTTGGCAGGCGTCCATAGGCTACGGTAACCTCTTACCATCTGGCGGGTCGTAGGTATGCCTGTTTGCCACTATCATGGTATAAAAAAGAGCATAGACAAGTTCTTATTCGCTATAAATGTGTTAAGAGCACTATGCTACAGTGTCATCCAGCTAAATAAATAATATAAAAAGACATCTGCAAATTCTATTTAAAATTTATGAACATTTTATCACAAACTGTAGCGACTAATACGTCAATATTATAATTATGGGTCCTCTTACAAGAATATACATGTTTTTTAGGCCACAATATTAAATACTATGTTTGATTAGCGACTTTGTCCGCGGGACCTCCTTAATTTGGTCCTTTCGCAAATTGAAAGCTGACGTTTCCTACCTAATAATCTACCTACCTTTCAAATTTCAGCTTCATAGATGAAGCAGTTTTGTCAATAAGTGAATTTGTATAACGTGTAAAAGGGACACATACCTATTATAATTTAAATTTAAATTATAATAGGTATTCAGTTTTAATTTAAATTATTGATAAATAAAAAATAGGTAATAGAACTTAGTACTTATTCCATTAAGTTTTAAAAGCCATGTCGAGTACTGACTGTAATCTGGCATAATTACAGTGTACATCCAGTAGTCAGGCAAATTATGTCCATTTTGAACGCGATGCAACAATTTAGCGGCTATTTACGACATTTTAACGACCCTCGGCTTAACTAGGATTTCCAGTTTAGGGGTAATTTCCTCGCGTGATGATTTAATGCTCTATCTGTTGTTTATTTGTTGTTTTCATTCTGTTGTTCGCTGTTGTTTTAGATTTTGATACGGCGGGAAGACAGCGTTGTTCGGTTCGGAGATTTTTGTGCTGATTCTTTATGTAATAGATATATTTTTATTGCGTATCGAGAAAGATAGTGTTTTGTGCTAATGTGATATATTGAAGTCCTCTGGCAAACTATATTAAGCTTGCAGAAAAGCTCTTAGCCGGTCACCAATTCCCCATAACCCATCTTGGCAAAGCTAAGTGGGCTTCTGCAAGCACAGCGTAGTCCAACGGGAGTTCTGCGATGATCTTTGATATTAATCACAGCACAAATTTCAGCCACAATATAGGTATATACTTTTACCCAATAATACTACAGTAAAACATAACCAATCCTTACGTTTCAAGTCTCCGCCACGACCAACAGTAAACATCAAATAATCCAAGCTAACATTATTTGTAGCGGCTCTAAGATAAACCAAGCGAGGTAACTGAGCAATTCGAACCTTCCAAATATCAAGAAATTATCACTCCGTTCACTTCCGACCTCGTAACTTAATTTATTGTTAGTAGCCAGGAAGTCATCAATGTCACAATCTAAATTAATAATTCAGGACGGACTGAGGAGTTTAGAATTCATCTGTTTGTTATGACTAATCTGCTTAGAGTGTTAGTTTGTATATCTTGGATATAACCAAGTATCAAGACTTACACAAATACCTAGTACTTTGTACAAGCACTACTTGCTTGCGTGGATCTGAACATGGATGTATTAGCTTCAATAAAGAAGTATGACGGGATCGTCACACACTGTAAGGTTCTGTACAAAACAATAACTAAATGTACCGGGCCAAAATTTCGTCGCGTAATTTGAATAGAAAACATGTGCATGCGGAAATTCGACCGTGTAGTTTTCGGAAGGTGTGTGGTATGTTGAAAAAGTTTATAGGACATCTATTAAACTTTTGTCTAAGTTTTTAAACATAAATTTACTTTCTTCCATGGATAGTTTGGGTGTGACCACTATATCGGTATCTTCCTCTAATTAATACGCTTTAACTTGTCGTTTACAAGTTTTCAATAAAAATATCACTAACAATCTAAGCATAGCCGCAAGCAAAACATAGTTTCACCCTGAATAAATCGTGATTCAAAACGAGCTTTCAGTTTGCCGAGTTGGAAGTGGCTTAGATAAGTGATGGGATTCGTCTCTGTGAGAGGGTAATTCGGAAATTTTTCATCTTGAAAGCCAAGTTTGTGGTAAGCCCTTCGCAAACAAAGTGAAATAAATAGCAGCCAAAGGATTGACATTCGAAGCTTACTTTGGACATTTCCTTTGGAAATGTTTTGTTGTTTAACTTGTTACGTATTTATTTGTTTATGGTCTTGATACTTTAGTGATATTGTTTCTCTTTGTCAAGTTTCTAGATTATTACTCACTAACAATCTATAATTTACGGTTTAGAGAATTTCCGTAAGATGTATATATCAAGATCGTGTATATGCTTAAAATTTAATGAAAAATTTAAAAAACCCCCAACACAAGAACCTAAGTTCCCTTTAAAAAGTAAAAAAATAACAAAAAAAAAATACGTCACGTTGGGGGACCGCTCGGGACGATCGTATTCTAAATGCAACATCGGTCCCCCAACGTGACGTATTTTTTTTGTTATTTTTTTACTTTTTAAAGGGAACTTGGGTTTTTGTGTTGGGGTTTTTTTAAATTTTTCAATTTAATTTTTTATTTTATACTTTTTATAGAGACCTACTTATTATAATGTCGATTTTGTTAAGTTTGAGACCCCACTCGAGTATATTTACAGACATTCGGTTTTTCTTCCCTACTTTCACCCCCACAACTTTTAAACGGCTCAACCGATTTTCATCAAACATGTCTAAGAACACTCGCACATAGGTCACCTTTAATACAAAAAAAAACTTAATTGAAATCGCTACATCCGTTCGGCAGCTATGATGCCACAGACAGACAGACAGACACGTCAAACTTATAACACCCCTCTTTTTGCGTCGGGGGTTAAAAATGGCTGAAATGGGTACCCAAATTAAGCTGGGGACAATACATCCATTCCACGTTTCGTCATTTAAACAAATTACAGAATGGAATGTCGCGATTGCCCAGTGTGTGTGTTCTTTGCCCTGCAGTGGGACAAAAATACGTTGCTAATAATTTATTACACAATGGTTGATGAGACATTGGAATTATAATATATTAACAGGACATTAACAACGCTACTAATACCGCGATGAACGTGGCCATCA
Organism: Caradrina clavipalpis; assembly: GCA_932526535.1. Lineage (NCBI taxonomy): Eukaryota > Metazoa > Arthropoda > Insecta > Lepidoptera > Noctuidae > Caradrina > Caradrina clavipalpis. Next base: position 16,457,323 of record OW052096.1, on the reverse strand, counting down.
ACTGAATCCAAAATTTATAAGATTATCATTTACTCCAAAAGAAAGAACGAGTTATAATAATTTCAGAGTTATATGAATTTCTCTGTTAAAAATATTAAGCAACGAACTTCCAAGTCTCTGCATGTTTAAATGCACACAAATCACACTTAAAATTGTTTCACAAGAAATGAAAAATGGGGTACGTGTCAGCTTCGAGTCCTACTTAAACTGTAGGAAAAGAATTTGATAAGTGCATGATAAATTCAGCTGGCAACCGACCAAGTGAAACAGCAACGAATGCCTGCTCTTGTATTTTAAATCCTGTTTTTATAGTATGATGTACGGTTTCCACATGGCAACGATAGGAGCCAAGTTTATATATCTGTTTACACTGAGGATTATCATAAGAATGCTGAGAGTTACGCCTGTGATAGTCTGTAAGTTTACATTTTTATTTTACATATTATATACCGTCACGCCTGTATTCCCCAAAGGGTTAGCAGAGGTGTAACCAATGTATAGCCACAGTATTTTAAGTCCCATTTAATAGGGGGCGAGCCTATTGCCATTAATTGGGCACAAATCTGAACTCCGAGCTGCTACTGACAATTTAATAGAAAACCCAATAACACTTTGCTCGACTTGGGAATCGACAACAAGAACTAGCTTAGCAGTCGCGATTAGTACCACTAGACTAACGAAGCAGTCAAATTTTAATTTAATTTGATTAAAACGTTCATCTTCCCTAGACATTTCTTCTGTATTGTGTGTGCCATACACAAACAACCAGACCCGGAACAACTGCCTGTATCTTATAAAAATATTAGTTCCTTGCGGGAATCGAACCCGCAACATGCAGCACAGCAGCCAAACGCTCAGCCACTGCGCCAAAGGTGTTGTCAAAATGTTCTACTACGTCGTCTTACTTACAGTTCAAGTTCTTAAAATGCTGAAAATATTATCTGCACTGTATGAGCTCCAGACTATCATAACAATTTCACTTTACTTCAGGAGCTCAGTATCGCTGCAATAAACGGCTAGAAAGGAAAAAATAATAAGAATATAACTATTTTTCTCTGTTATAAAAAGTACTTTATTAGAGTTTATAATAAAACATAATTATATTTATTAGATGGTGATCCCCAAACTAGGTAGGTAACTATGTAGATGGGGCTCACTAGGACCAGTGCCTACCAGAGTTGCGGAATTTGTTCGAAACAATCTCCACGTGTCTGGAACGCATAAGGCAATAGGAGGAACACAGATGGGTGTTAGTCAGCAAGAGTCTGACACTTCTTTCCGCTCCACCCAAAGCGTAAAATGTCATAAAATAACATGATTTTCCATCCTAAAAAAAGGTTATGTAGCTGCAACTATATCTTGGACATAGACAAAATTATTTCAATACACCAAATAAAAAGAAAATTCCTTAATGGCTTTTTCAACAGAAAACCAATCATCATTACGATCAATTTTAATAAAATAATAAATATTTATTTTGTAACTGAATAAACAAAACTAAAAGCTTTTATAAAATTTTCTAAACGGTAACTAGCGATTCTTCCATGTAGTTACTTCGCTTCTCAAAGTAAAGGTAAACATAAATTATTAGAATATTTCTCGTTTCACAGAAACGTAGCGAACAAACGATTGACAACATTGCTCCATTGGATGATTCCTCAAAGAAACTCAAAGTAAGATCGATGTACTTCAATTACCGTAACAGTACACATGAACGGTATTTTTCAATTGAATATGCTTTTCATGTTAAACCTTCGCATATCATTTGTGAATTCTTGAGCATTTTACAGACACTTGAATTTAGGAGGACATAGGTACCTTGTAGGATTTTTTTCGCTACAGCAAAGAGATTTATAACTAAATAGCTGTTCAACCAATCGATCACTGTCGCTTTAATATCTGTCTGTCATCAAAAGGTTTTCTAATAACACCGTACTTACTCCTAAATTCTGAAATGCTCTTCTTTTCGAGTAGATAGTTAAAGTTAATCTCATTATTGACTTGACTCCAGAAACTGGCGACGTATATCATGGCAATAGAGGAGTTTTTAATGTGCTCTAACTTAATCCAGACTAACCAAGTACGTAGAAGATAATATAGTGCACAAGTATCTGCGCAAAGACAGGTGCACTCCCTCTTCCATAACTCGCATAGTCCGATGGAACGGCAATCCGACACAACGTGCTTTCCGAGGCATGAGGCTGTCCTCACACCACCAACTTCCAAAGTCCGGGCTGCTACTGAGAAATTCCTAATAGAAAAACCCGATAACACTTTTTGCCCGACCTGGGAATTGAATCCAGGAATCCACACTCAACAGTCGTGCTCCTCCTCAGCCTCCCAATATCCTCTAAGGTGCAGATGTGTATTTCAATCCTAAAATAGAAATCATCAAATTCTGTGTCTTGAGCTTGCCACTGTGTCTGACGTTTCAAATAATATGTTAGTTATTGTAATTTCCACTGTCAGATAGATTCGTAGTTATTATCTGACACACGCGCTTGCCTATCCTCTTAACGTAATCCCCTAATCGCTTTCTGCAAACGCGAGCGTTCCTCACTATCACAATATTACTGTAACATACATCTGGCTAAACAATACATTACCTCGCACATACATATATGGTTACACTAAATAACTTTTAACTGTAGGTACTAAACAATTACACAAACTATTCAACAAAACATACAATTACGTTCATAACATTTTGTAAACTCATATAAACATGGCCAATTGCAATATAGTTCTGTCTAATTTGGTATTCGCATTTCCCGCAGCGCATTGGCCGGTGACTCGGTATCAGTCGGGCACACTCGTTGGCACTCGCCCCCTCTCCCATATCCCGCTTATCCGGTTTATCTCGACCTTTTCGCCCCATCTCGGACCACTCGCCCTGATTACCCCGAATAATCGTATTAAACGCCTTTTAATTTAATGTTAATGTTGTTTACGTTCGTCCGTAACTGTTGTATGGTTGCTAACTGGGTAATATTGAAACAATGGCGGTAATTACGGCGGGCAAGGGTTTTATTAGCGAATGTCAGTCTATGTGTATTTGTTGGGAAATATGCGTGGAACTATGCTGCGTTGGGTGTTATGATGTATTTTTAGCTTAGAATCAGTGATGCAAAGCCTAGCGTATTCTTTAACCTTTACCGTCAGTTTAGCTTCCGTGGAGAAACACTCAAATAAAATACAGAAATATTGCGAATTTTCAATTAATTTAGTAAATGATAGCAGCGTTCATATTTTATGTTTCAAAAAGCAATATTACTTGTAAATGGCGTCATAACCGAGCGTATAAATATTTAAAGACCCTAATCAATCGTGACGTGCGTTCTCTTCGAAAATTAACGAGATAACAGAGTTTGCCTTTGTTATAACATTATGCAAAATCTTCCAAAGTAAACATAATACATACGAGTTTATTTTGTTATGGAATTTTGAGGGGCGATATTATTTTGTTGTTTACGATCGTTTATATAAGTTCAAAGGTCTGTGATAAATCCTCAGTGCGATTTGTGTGTCCTTTCTTATAATTTTCTAGGAATGACCTTCGATATAAGGGGGAAAATTCCTGTAGCTAACAATAAGAAATATAATAATAATTTTATTATTTATTTATTATTATTTATTTTATTGTTACTTTCAGGTGGCAAAGTCCCATGACGTAATTATGTTATGTCAAGAAAATATTTTAGAGACTGTTTTTGGTCGTGATTCCCAAAAACACACACCTTTAGATAGCAAAGTTTCACAGTAGACGAAGCAGAAAAAGTATCTTATGGGCAAATTCTCAAACACAACAAAATTTTAAGTAACTTTTAATTCGCATAGGAATTAAAAGTGACTTAAAATATTGTTGTGTATCTGTCACTTTTAGGTGTATTGTAGTGACAGAGATACATTTAAGAACGTGTAAAAGTTATGTGTCGTGTGAGTTTGCGGGTTAAAATACTAGTAGTACGTGACGAACTGCATATTTTGCTTACCTCGATAGTAAAAAAGCTTAGTAGGTACACAAAATAGTATTCAAAATGTTCATCGATAAAATCCTAATATATTCAGAACTGGCGACTAAATACATAGTAGTTGTAAAGGCGTTCAATATTCATAGTCGTACGGCACGAGTCAATAAAGTTGCGTTATGTGCTCGTGTCGCTAAATATGAAAATGTTCTGAGAGCGCGCTAACTGATGTTGAGGGTTTCTGCTGGAGACACATGGGGAGACGGGAGATAAATGTGATATTAGTTTACATAACATCACGCCTTTTTTTCTCCGAAGATATGGGAAGGAGCTTTACTATAGATTTCGACCTCGACTTTTTTCAAGAATTTTCATGTAATGTGGAATCAGCCTTTTATCATTTACCGGGCGTTGAACTTCGGGCTGGTACTGAGCATTTCTTTAAAAAAGCTTATTTTAAGGTAGGTACTATGTTACTATGATGACCGAACCCTAGATCTCATACACTTGTAATCATTTTAACTGCCCGTCTATTCTGTTAAGTCTCTCTCGGTGAAGTAAGTTTGAGAGGAGTGGTCCTCCTAGCGGTACTATAGGGATTGACCTCATGAACCTCATGCGATGAAGGCGTCTTTTATAGAAAGGCAGCGGTTATATCTTGGATGCGTTTACAAACATATAAACTCACATGCATACACCAACAGCCAGACCCGGCCCAACTATCTGTAGGCAATACAACTATTTGACTCATGCCAAAATCTAATCCACAATACGCAACTCAGCAGTCAATCGCTGCCGACCCCACGTTTGTCTCACGAAAGTTTGAATAATTGAACGAATCAATGAGTGTTTATTTATTTGCAAGAACATAGGTAGCTGAAATCACTTCTTAAGATCTTGTAGTTTAAATATAACCAGAATATACACACTGCTACGGATAAAAGACGACGCTACCATGTATCCTCATCCTTAAAAACTTAGTCCTTAAGTGTATCGCTACCCTTGCGATCGACAGCTAAACTTAAGCCGTGTTTTAGTAGCGATCTCTTCGCACATAGTCGTAAACTGCGCGACTTGTGCTTTATGTTACAATACTTGGAGAACACACTTTGTCGCCGGGATTGTGGTTTGTGTGTTGATATGTTGAAGGATTGTTTGGCCTTATAATAAAACATGTATAAAGCGTGTGTTGTATTTGTTAATTGTTTTGGTTGGGTATAAAAAGTATAACTTATAAGTTGGCCGATTATTACTCGTTAACTTGTAAAGGCTACTTAACTGTCACGGTTTTTTTCTTCTTTATATTTTGGGTACTACTACTATACCGTTTGAACGTTCTATCAAGCAACACCGCCATGCCATGAAATGCACGAGAAAAATAAAACATTTCGCGCAAGTCTCCACTCGCGTTAGTGTATTCGCGCAAAAGTCTTTCAAGCAAGTATCCTTTCGCAGAAATGACTATTCGCGCAAATGTACCAAATCCTAAACAGACACTTCAACTTTATTTATTTGTATAGAATTACTAATATAATTTATGCAAAACCAAATTATGATCCAAGTATTTACTCCTAAAAGCGAAAACTGTAATTTTATTAAGGTACTAATTAGCCACAACACACATAAAGGCGCGTTGATTGAATTACATGTTTGCATGGCTTTATATGCATACACATAATTCAGTCAAGCCACGACCTATTGTTTTCAAATTCAATTAAAACAATATCCAAGCCAACAATCAACAGAACAAGGCGAACTTTTACCTGAAGTTGTATGAACAAAACCCCGTAATTAAAATCTAAACGTAACCTTCATGGGTTTCGAAGAACAAACTGCGGATGTTCAAGAAAACCCATTAAAGGCGGTTTCCTAAACATTACATTATAATATATTATCCTTTCTTGTTTATTTTGGTTAATTGGTAAAACAAAAATTTATTATCTCACCCTCATAATTGAGAAGAAACAAGTACAAATTAATGAGTACATTATTTCGGTGACAGTTTAGAGTTTGATGATGAATGATGGCTTTAAGAAGTTGGTGTGACAAAAGTGATTCATATTGTTATTTAATCTGGATTTTGAAAGAAGACTGAAAACACTGTAGTTGTAGCTTGTGCTACTACTACAGCTCGACTGGGGAAGTACTACCACCATACTTTTTTCTGCCACAAAGCAGCATTGCTGTGTTTCGGTTTGAAGGGTATGAGTACCGGTGAAATTACAGGCACATGAGACATTCATTTCAACTTTGTCTCTGGGATCGCATCGCATTTGCGAGGCCTCTGGTATTGCATATATCTATAACAGATGAACCGTCGGCTTGTTTGCCATCCAACAAAATTTAAAAATCTAAAAAATATGTATTGTTGGAGAAACATGTGCTAACAAAAAATAATAAAAAACTTTTATTTATAAGCATGAAGTAAAAGTTTAAAGTTTTTGTCTATCGGGATTACAAGATCAGTACAATATTAATTAGGTCAGAATATAGAATTAAAGAAATAATAAAATCACTACACACTGAGTATTTTTTATCTAAAGAGCCTCAGACTCAACACAGAGTAATCAACAAACATTTATTATCTAAAAAATCTGTTGTCATAAACATCTGTTGTGTTTGTATAGGAAAAATTCAATGTAGCATTAAAATATAATATACGTAGGTACTAAATAAAACAAGGGTGAGTTTCCCCGAAAATATTGAGTCCAGTAGCTAGAAAACAACCCTTACAAATTCATGCAAGTACCAATATGAAAACAAATAAAAAGTAATAGCAACAAAGGTATTATATCAAACGTAGCAGTCCCTTTATAAGGTTTATCGGGTCCAACGGTCGACCTCCGTCACAGTCTAGATCAAACGACTTAACATATTTACCAAAAATCCTTCAAATTGTACAGTTGGAAAATTGGAAATCAATCCAAAATGAACTTTAAGATAACGTACAAAGATCTAGAAGAAAACGAACGAGTTTAAGAAGTAGTGGGTAATATAAATCGAATTGGCAATGAGAAAGTGTTTCTCCCGCATTCAATAAGTTATTTTTGTTTGAACGATCACAAGTCTCTGTGGAAAATTTGGACGTTCACTGTGACTCAAAGGAGCATTGTTGAAAGTCGCTATTCATGGCACTTGAACCTGACTCAAGAAAATATGGCCGATATCTTCAGTATTGTTTTAACAGTGGAAAATTAACTAGACGGTAAGTCTTTTAATTAAGGTCTTAAAAAAAATATGCGTTGAATTTAAAGGCATAAATAAGTACTTATCATAAAAAATATTTTGTCAATTATATATTTAGAACACTTTAGGACTGTATAAAATGTTCAAGATTATCTGTAAATACGCTATAAACGATCATCCTTAAATTCAAAAGTGAACTCCATACTTTCCGGGCACGCCAAAATCAACAACATTATTAATTAAGCCCCTTTCCTAATCCTTGCTAACCAAATCTTTCAAAGCCCCCACGAAAAACTTTAACTCCGCATTGGCCGTAATAATATTCGGGTCGCGTCCCTTGCCCAAGTCACGCACACCGATGTAAGGCAGCAATGTACTTATTGCAATGCAATCTTCGCTGGTATAACCGGTAGGCTCGCACGTGTGGATACGACACTTTTCTCCCGTCCTTGGTTTGGTATTAAGATAATTTTCTTCATGCTCTCTTTTGGCTGAAATGTTTATAGTCAAGGGACAGGAATTCGCAGCTACATGCAGGTCTAATTTTGTAATATACGGGGTGTAACAAGACAAATGTCATAGCCGTTAACTAGGTATACTTAAAAATATTGCTGGAATACAATTTTTATTGTTCGCCTGGAAGCCGACCCCAACATAGTTGGGAAAAGACTAGGCAGATGATGATGATGACAACTTTTATTGTTGGTGTGAAAAGTCACTGTTTATGGTAGTACGCAATGTAACACACTGTAGCGTGTGTGTTTTTATTGTTCTGTGGTTAATATTGTACTTTCGGGTGCATGTAATAGTACAGCTAGTGGCTTGAAAGGAATAGTATAACAGTATAAGCATATAAGTTTACTTACAACATTCAAAACAGATTTTGCTAAAAACATGTGTCAAAAAGACACTTTGAACAACTTTGGCTGTTCAAAGCTGATCAAAGATAGGTAATCTTTGATCAGCTTTGAACTTAAGACAATGTGACCTTCAATATCTCTGTAACCAGAAGGTTCCCAGGACAGAGTAAAAAAAAAACATCACTTATAAGGAAAAGATCAAGTTAAGTAAATTATTTTCAATCCCAACATTTTTTCAACAAAACACAGATGTTTATCTATGTACAAGGAAAGCTTTTTCATCCTTCAAAATACCCTTTGAAGTCCTCCAAGCAATAAAGCTAGTCTTAAGATAAACTAGCCTTTAACATGTATTTTTCAATATGAGGCCACAGAAGTAACAATCCCGTAAAGTCACGGAGATTTATTCCTTCTTTACTACCTGAACGAAATAGGGTGTATCCCAAAATACTGGGATATAAAGTTAGTACCCACGGATATTTGTGCCTTACCTTAGGATATAGTTCTTAGTACAGCTCAAATATTGTGTGGGAAGTGGGAAAGGTTAAATATTTAATATTATTTTCTGATTTTTTCTATAAACTCCTTTCTTTTAGTCATTTTGTTTACACTATAGTAAACTACTAGCTGGCACCCGCGATTTCATTCCTTGTTTTTAAACCAGAACCTTCGCTAGCGTTTGCTGAATCATTTTATCACATTTGTATCAATAGCTTATTAACCTATACAGTACAAACATACAAAACATATATTTTTATATACATAGGTAGAAGAATATTATAAACCAATAAACATTTACAGAAACAAAAGTCTAAGAAACAAGCCACAATGATAATTCGATTGCTCATTTCATTTCTTCAAGTGAAACCATTCTAGCTCTAGGTTTTAAACTATTCTAGCTATCAAGTTATATTAATATAAAACCAGCTTACAGCCAATAAAAGAAAAAAAGAAAATCAAAATAAAAAGAATTCATATTTGAGGCAATAAAGGAATTAAAATTTGCAAGTAAGAACAAAATCTAATATGCGCAAATAAAATGGCCGAATCCTGGATATATAAATACCATCACGCCTGTATTCCCCAAAGGGTTAGGCAGAGGTGCACCAATTTAGGTACACCCACAGTTCGCCGGTATATTTAGGTCCCATGTAATAGGGGGCGAGCCTATTGCCATTAGCCGGGCCTGGATATAACACGAAATATTTAGAAAAAATTGGTTAACAACAGGATTCCTTGGAAACGTTTTTGGTATCCATGTTACGGGTGAAGTAGAAAATTCTATTAACGATAAGTACACTCCAGTTAGGATATTTGAGATCTTTTGCGAAGGTTAAACAAGGTTCTATTTAATTAGTTTCAAGATGGGTTGTAATATTTATTGCTATCACTTTATAGGTAATACTAGCTTCCATCCGCGACTTCGCGTGGCTTATTTTACCATAATTAAGTTACGTCTTCGGTTACTGCTTCGCTTCCGTGATGTTATATAGTCTTTCTTTTTTTTTTTTTTAAAGACGGGAAATCATTTAGTGTCCGACTTTTACTGACTAAAACCCGTCTATGTTCCTTTCATGTGCCCTTTGCGTTCCGGGGGCGCGGTATCTCTTTCGAACAACCCGCAGCCCCGGCATGTTATAGAGGAAAAAAAATTAACCAGTGCGTAAATTTTGCCATAATAAACTTCAACACGTTTTATTAAACACGTATATTTTATTTTGATATGTCTTAGTAGTAAAAAAAAAGTTATCGCTTACGAAACATGCTTACTTAAAAACCATATTTTATTGTCGCTCGGCGCTAGCGCATTCCCCACCCCCTCACCCCAGCCATGCGCCCGGGCGGCGGCCAAGAGTTTTCATTGATAGTATGGCGAATAGATTATGTCCATGTTTTGCTTATTTCAAACTCGTATAAGGATGAATTTTTTTTTATTTTTTTTTTAACTAAACACGGAAATGTGTTCTATTACTGACACTGAACTACCAAAAAAAATTTACGCACTGGTTAAAAACTTTTCCTGTATAGTCTATGTTACTCAAGAATAATGTAGCTATCTATTGGTGAAAAAAATATTAAAATTGATTTAGCAGTTTCGGAGGTCATTCGGTACAAACAAACAAACAATCTTTTCTCTATGTAACATTATTACAAGTAATATTAATAAAATCTGATCAAAGGGACTGCTTTGATTCAGACAGCTTCTGGCATAAAATCGGTCGACTGTAATTGGAGAAGATTTCGATGAACATGCATTAAAAAAATACCTACATACTGTCGAACAAAGAACCTCTTCCTTTTTTGAAGTCGGCTAAAACCCGGTTATATCCGCAACATGGAAAAACAAAAACAATTACGTAAATAACATAAAATCGTTCGAAATCAAAGGTACCAATGGAAAGGTATTTGTTCCAAAATCCAAGTAAATCCATAAGATTGCTTCGTAATCGTTGTATTGGCGAAAAATATTCAGTCTAGATTCAAATCGGCGTCTGAAGCTTTTGTATTAAAGATAATAGGATTTTTTGTAACAAAATTATGTGTACTTTTATAGATATTGGATTGCCTCGAGAAATCTCTTGGTATTGTACTTACAGACAAATAGGATTCGATTTGAACGGTTTCGACTTGAGAAGTATTATGGATACAACAGTTTCTAACACCGTGTCGACGGCGCGTTCGTGTTCCACGCGCGCCTCAAAGAGATGTTAGCAAATTGGATGGGGCCACTGAGGGCCGATGCCTGCCGGGGCTGCGGGTTGTTCGAAAGAGATAACGCGCCCCCGGAACGCAAAGGGCACATGAAGGAACATAGACGGGTTTTAGTCAGTAAAAGTCTGACACTCCCTCCCGCCCCGCCCAGGGCGGGAGAAGTTATTTGATGATTTCCAGTCTATAAAAAAAAAAAAAAAAAAAACAGTTTCTAACATTATACAATATTGTTTAGTTCTTTATGATAGTACTAGCTTTTTCCCGCAACTTCGTTCGCCTGGCTGTTTTCGTTCCCGTTCCGTGACTGCTCCGCTCCTGTGGGTCATAGCGTAATGTTATATAGCCTACCTTAAACTAATCAAATGATGCATGCAAGTAATTTATACAATTTATACTTGGATATGAGATATCTGCATGCATAGGTATGCATAATTTAAAACCGTAATGATAACAGTACCTATAACTACTTTATCATCTGCCTAGCCTTTTCCCAACTATGTTGGGGTCGGCTTCCAGGCGAACCGGATGCAGCTGAATATCAGTATTTTACATGGAGCGACTGCCTATCAGACCTCCGCAACCCAGTAATGGGTAATACGATACTCTTGATAAGACTGGTTGTCAGACTTTCTGGCTTCTGACTAACAGTAACGACTGTCAAAGATCTACAAATGACAGCCGGGACCAACGGCTTTACGTGCTGTCCGAGGCACGGAGGAAACTCGCTATGGTAAATGGTCACCCATCCACAGACCAACCTTGGCAAGCGTGGCCTAACCCGGAAGATCGGTCTATGCGGCTGTAATTATTTAGCCACGAGCTCCTCAGTACAGTATAACTACTTATATATCGTAAAAAATAATAAAAAAATTATCAATGAACAATAATGAAGTAATGAACATTAACATGGAGTTAAGTATATCCTTGATAGCTTTCATCTACTTAAACATGGATTACTAGATGAAATTAAACTACGATCAATTTTAATAAAATTTATCCATAAACAAAATTGTAACAGTTTTTTGTTTTGTAAAAAACATAGAATCCAAAATATGTTCATAATATTTTAGACTCATTAATAAAACATTTTAGAACCAAAAATATTTAGAAAACACCACTTTGTTTACGAGGTAAATCTATGAATAATAACTGAAAACAACAACTGAAGATCAAGATTATTTGTTGAATGGAAACAATAACTAGAAATTCAATTTTCTTGGCATCTTAAATATTATTTAGTACTGTTGCTGTATTTACGGTTTAAAATATCATTTATTTGTCTAAAATTTACAAAATCACTTGATGAGAACTAAAGTTAACATGTAGTTAATTACAATAGCTATTAGTGGTTACAAAATCAAATGTTATTTACCAAAAAAGTGCCATCACGCCTGTATTCCCCGAAGGGTTAGGCAGAGGTGTACCAATGTACACCCACAGTTCGCCGGTATATTTAGGTTCCATGCAATAGCGGGCGAGCCTATTACCATAACCGGGCACAAATCTTTGGATTTCCGAGCTGCTACTGAGAATTTCATGGAAAAACACAATAACACTTTTTGGTCGACCTGGGAATCGAACCCAGGACCTCCAGCTTAGCAGTCGTGCTTAGGACCACTAAGCTAATGAGGCAGTACCTACCGCAGGTACTGCCTGTATGATCTTGTTCTTCTCTATCTTGTAATGTATCTCAAAACTTTGGAAGGACTGACCTTCTCTCGTCAAACATTGACAAAAAGCCTCCCAAATCAGTTAAAATCGCTGTAGATTTATTACGTTCATCACGGTCTATTATGGCTTAATAGCTAATGCCTCATAAAACCTCCACACACACACATATATTATATTTAATTTCTAATTGGACACAACAACCACAAAACACCAAAATGTACCTTGTAGCAATTTGCAATCAACCGTACGAAATGATAGCAAATTAATACAAATTATAACAAAATTTGGTGTAATTTGGCTCGGTGTGGCCGTTTGTCGTGTAATGTCTACGGTTATCGCTCGTTAGTGAGTCGCCATTGTCTGTAGAATTCATTAATGTACACCCATTATAGCGTGAAATAGTACGCGGTTATTTAGGGACCTATAGCAAGCAAATGAAGCGAGCGTAGGTTTTAGTGTAGCTTGTAAATCATTTGTCATTACTAAAAATGTTCGCGAATCTCCCTATGACCTTTTATTTCGATTGTTTCGTATCTACCAAGCAATATGCAATATAGCTAGCAAGTCTGAATATACTGCGATAACGACGAAGTCCGCCGAGACTGAGAAACTCGACAAGTCCTAAAGATATGATTCAAATGTCTTAGATCTCGCCAAAAAAATCATTACAAAAGATACCTAAGTGACTATTTACTAGGTGTATAATTTCGTGGATAGGTAAATACATACACACACCCATAAGCAGCTCGAAGTTAGGGTTTGTGCCCGGTTAGTGGCAATAGGCTCGCCCCATATTACATGGGATCTAAACATACCGGCGAACTGTGGGTGTACCAATTTATATTGGTACACCTCTGCCAAACCCTCCGGGGAATACAGGCGTGATAGTATGTTATAGTACATTAGGTATACAAGTTATCAAATCACATCGGAAGGGCCTTGTCTCACTAACAAAGGGTTGTGTCCTTAAGGGAGTCGATATGACGATATCCATGGAAGCCTTGTCTTCAAGTTGTCATCAGAGTACACGTGTAAGCTCCGCCATCTTTAATTACTTTTGTATGTCTTCTCTTGTGGTGGGTTAATATACGATAAAATATTGAAGTTCTATTTCTGTAATTAACGGAAGCGGAAGTTAATTTCATAAGCGTTATTAATATAAGCTAAAACTTATGATTTGGTTAGCTTAAATTTGATATATTATCTCACGAGAATCGTACCTGCTTTTTCTCGGATAAAAAGTTTTCGATGTGTTATTTCACACAATATACATATCTTAGTGCCAAATTGCATCTTGATCTGAATGGCTGAACTTTATGGATGAAAGTTTGTTACTACAAACATCCATCTATTTGTCCATCCATCTATCCTCCCAAACTTTCACTTATAAATATTAGTAATAGTATAGTAGTATTAGTAAGATTAACACGCAACAATACTAAAATTTTAGTTTGTAAAATCCGATAGCAAAAGTTAGAAAGAGAATTAATAGAGATGCCATTAAAGTAAAAACTAGTCAAGATTGTTACAAAGAACCAATCGACTCATCAACTCACAATTTGATCCTTTCAATAAGTTACGAAACAGGCAATAAAGAAACTGCCAAAATCAAACAAGACGTAATTCCAAATCTAGCTCCGACTACTGACTTCAACAGCTATCTTCAAAAGTCTGAAACAGCAATTTCACCAACTCCTATACCTACGGGTCCTAAATGAAAATCAAATGAATCTGAAGTTAAATCTAGGTCACCCAGATGTAGTTAACAGAGAACTTTTCCACGAATAAACTCCTTAAGAGGCTTTAGACCAACAATTGTTAGCAACTGTACGGCTTGTTTAGAGTTCATTAAGAAATCTTTGTCCTGTTATAAAAATATTGTTATATTAACGTTATATAACAACGTTTTTATTTGATTGTTTTGTTTTTGGTTGATTGTTATATATAGGTAAGTACTTTATTTATGACCATGTAGGATGTAGGTAATATTATACTCCTGATCGAATTTCAGTCATGTCGGCAAATCTATAAAATGGAGATTAGTCAAGTATGCAGAAGATTATTATTGTGCACAAGTGTGTGCGCAAACATAGGTGCACTTCCACTTCCGCAACTCTTATAGTCCGATGGGATGGCAATCCGACACAACCGGGGAGAGATCAGGCGCAGGACCAACAGCTTAACTCTGGGCTGTTACTGAGAAATTCCTAATGGAAAAACCCAATTAGACTTTTTTAGCCCGACCTGGGAGTCGAACCCAGGACCCTTCGCTCAGCAGTCGCGCTTGCGACCACGAGACCTACTTAACCAGTGACAGTATATAGTAGGTAATATTATAACAAAGAAAAAGATAATTTTGTTAGCTTCCACTCCCATTAGTGCACACGTAGACACACTACCTCTGTCTCATCCTTCACTGATGTATTACGTCACCTTAATCACTTAACATGTATGTATTATATTATATTAAACAACTATCTTTTGCCCGTATTTTCCTTCGCTTGAATTTTTTCACCCACGTTAAGGTACGTCTTTGATTACTGCTCCGTTCCCGTGTATCGAATCCTAGCGTGATATTTTTGTAGCCTATACTATTCCTCATAAATTTGGCTATCATATACAAGAAGAATTATTCCAATCCATTTGGTAGTTCTAGCGATTAGTGAGTTTAAACAAACGGCTTTATTACAGAAAAAGTTTTTAATAACGTGCGGGTTTTTTTTGTTAGTTCGGTATCAGTAATTATTTACAGAACACATTTCCATTAATTGTTAAGTAACTTTTTATGTTTTATTTACTGTATTTTGGAACTGAAATTACAACTGTTTAGTTTGTAGCTGATGAAATAAGCGGTTTATAACTCGCGTCGACAAAGGGACCGAGCGCACAGTTGATACCTACCTACCACGACACTGTATTAATACTATAAATATCAGTACAACATAATTCTCAACACGCATCACAAGGAATAACAAGACTTACACTATGTTATTCTTCAATTCCAAACTCCTCAAGAAAACATCCAAAGCCAACATAATTTCCTGGCTGCGACAAACACCGAAATGTTCTAGCACGAGTAAGAATAACCCTTTCTTCTGAGATAGTAGTGAGTTTTTGTCGTGATGTTAGAAACATGTTGAGAACAAGCAATAAATTGAACACTCTTTGTTACGCAACTCCGCTGCCGATACACAAGACTACGGCGAACAGTTTTTATTTAACTTTTATCTGTTTTAGAATTGTCTCACACATTCTGTTTCTACGATAGATCTAAGGTTTTAGTTTCTTAAGATTGTATACTCAATATCTTTATTGCTTTTCTGTACATATTTATGTGGAAAATATATGTATAATTGAGATCATTATGGACCCTGCAGGATACAGCAACATAGAGTTAGGAGAGAGTATATTGTGTAAAATAATAATACCAGCCATTCAAAGAAGGCACGGCCATTGATCACCATGCTTACTCGTGATATTAGACTTCTATTAATTATATGTAAATTAATGTCTGTGATGTCGAAGATAGACTAATAAACTTGATACTTCGATGCTTTTCAAGAACAAATTATCATAAACTAGGTAAAAGTCAAAGACAGATCATAAGGAACAAGTCATTTGAAGATTTAAATTACTAAAACCGTATAAAAACCACAACGTCAATCAAAACTTAAGCATCAGCATAAAGAAATACTGAACAGAAATGATAAAAAGTCATCAAATAATATTCACTGAACACAAAAGCAGATACAAAGGAATCATCTAGCGGCACATGTGGGTCCCCCAACACCCGTACGTAGAACTTTCTGCCCGTACGACACAGTCCGGTGAACGACCGTCAATGTTTTATTGTCTTTTTTTACGACAACTGGAAAACTCCGTCTCCAGTTCTTTGTGTCATATTCTTAGGGAAAACTTAATAAAATATTTTTTTCTACTTTATAGTTTGTACGTGCGTCCGACCCCTGTGTGTTGCTTAAGTCTTGAAAGTTCAGAATGTTGAGCTTATTTGACTTGGAATATATTAAAATATGTATGTTACAAGTCTAGTGGTATAAGGCTTTTCTATAAAATTCTCTGTATAATAGTCTCGCCTCCTATTTCATGGGACCTGAACATACCGGCGAACTGTGAGTGTACATTAGTACACCGCTGCCTAACCCTTTGGGGAATACAGGCGTGATGGTATATGTTGTAAATGTTACAAATGTAGGCAGTACAGATAACTTTTTATGGATTCGTAAGCCATTACATAAAATAATTATTACCTGAATAAGTCGTACCTAATAAAGTGTTATTATTGAACTTTAACGAGCAATAAAATTGCTCCAAATTTGTAATTTACGCCGTATCTATATTATATGCTCAAGATTTTATTTCTTTGTTCGTTTGAACGTCTGTACTGAGGAACTTCGTCTTGGCAAAATCCTTTTGTATTGTATAGCCCGTTTCTTAAGGAAGGTTTTATTAACAAGTAACATCACTACTTAACATCTTATCAGTTCTTAATATCAATAGCCTGTTAAGGTATAAAAAACAGGTTTACCTTTCCAAATAACTGAAACAAATTTTCACATTTGTGCAGATTTCAAAGTTAGCAAGTAACCATAACGGGAAAAAAATACCCCAGTAAAAAACACCAGGTGAATAACAAAAGAAATACCTATCATAAACTTTCTTTGCAAAATCACGAAAAGCAAAAATGTTCCCGAGGTACGCCGACTATGACTCCAAGAATTTGGTAAATAACTCCGCCGTATAATCCGCCAGTCAAAGGCCGGTGCAGTCACAATGCATTATGCAGGAGGCTTTCGACGCGTTTGACTCCACCCTCTTTTTGTTCTAGTGGTCCAATTTGCAAGATGGAAAGAAAAATAATTGAAAAGGAACTATTAGGGTAAAACCATAAATTCTGTCTGTCGGTGTAAATTTTACAGATATAACCAGGACTTTGCCAGTAGATTTTACACATGATTTTGGTAAATTTTGCGGCCAATCTCAAAAAAACCCAACCAAATAAAAAGGAGATATTTAAAGTCAAAGTCAAATCATTTATTTCAATCAGACCATTAGAAGGCACTTTTGAACGAAAATTACATGAGAAAATAATAATATTTAATCTAGTTGCCCATTCCAAAAGGTAGTTTCGTATGGAGAATAATGTGCATGAAACTCTACACATATATTATTATTATTTATTATAACGCATAAATAAGTGTGCGACTTGATGATGTCCAGCCAGGGTCAGCACAAGGCTAATTACCGCGGCACTGGAGTGCAAAGAGCATAAGGAGGAACACAGATGGGTTTTAGTCAGTAAGAGTTTGATACTCCCTTTCGTTGCACCCAGTGCAGAAGAAGTCATTTGATGATTTCCCATTCATAAAATAGGGTCAGCACAAGGATTGGGATGAAATCAGAGAGCCAATGAATAAAATACAGCAACCCTGTCCCAAAGGTATGTTTCGCAGCTAAAAGAGAATTGTTCTAAGTCCATATATAGGGTCCTTATAAACTAGTCGACGTAGAATCTTAACACCGCGATCTATGAATAGTACAACGCCATGTATCGAGGCATCGATAACTGTTTTACAAAATAGTTCTGCGACCAAGGTTGTGCAATAAGTGTGTGCTTTTTCCTTACTCTCATATTCCATTGGCAATTCGACACGTCCGGAAAGAGATCAGACGCAGGACTAACGATTTTACTTGGTTTTCGTAAGACTCACACGACACACGTCACACCTCAAACTTCCAAACTCCGGGCTGCTATTCACAAGTTTCCTAATGGAAAATCTCTATAGCACATTTGCCCAACCTGAGTTCCAGCGCCAAGTTTTGTTTGCATTGTCATCAGGTACTAAAATAAATCTAATAAGTTTTACACCTGTAAAAGAAAATTGGGTCGCTATTGACCGTAAAATAAAAAGAGTCATAAATAGAAATTTGAATGTACAAAACAAGTCCTTTAATTAAAACAACGAAAGTCCTATTTACAATGAAGTGTCAAGTTATATTTATGGATGTAAAATCATTTCATCCTCACATGTTTACCGCTACTTTCTCATATCTTAAGCCGTTTCCAAACAGCAAAATGGCTATAGCCTCGCATAGCTTGTTATTGTCGTAAGTGCCTCCAACTTAAAGTTGAAGTTCAAAGCTTCATTTTATTTTTAGATTTAAGCGCTATAGCGA
Organism: Caradrina clavipalpis; assembly: GCA_932526535.1. Classification (NCBI taxonomy): domain Eukaryota; kingdom Metazoa; phylum Arthropoda; class Insecta; order Lepidoptera; family Noctuidae; genus Caradrina; species Caradrina clavipalpis. Next base: position 16,438,731 of record OW052096.1, on the reverse strand, counting down.
CGCCTCCGCCGCTTTAGATGTAATAACAGAAGTTTTGGTGCCATAAAAGTAAAGAAGAGCAGAATTTTGATGAACTGTAAATCTTTGAATGGACCTTAGTTTTTTAATGATGAATATTATATAGGTACTTAATGTTTAATAACAATGCAAAAGGACAAAACACGCAAAGTCGTACAGCAGCTAAAAGCGTTATTAAGTTCAACAAAGTTTTAAAAGTGTCAAGGTTGTGTGTTATTTGAATTTCGAATAAGTTCTCAAGAAACTCTGACGAATGGCGACAAAGTAAAACTACGAAATTAAACAAGTAAAATAACAATTCCCAGAGTGTAATAATGAAGCATTTGTTACTCTGTAGAACAAGCTTTTACGACCAATCCATCAACCAAATTCGTTCAAACAAAAATCAATCTTGGGCCTTTAAGATAAAAATCAATATTGTTACATCCGTAAAAGGTCAAACAGGGCTCTAACAATAAAATCGAAAGCAATTACAGAAAGTAAATTTTGTGAAAGAATTCACGGTTTTTTCTACCGAAAATTATAATGAAGCCCTGCTCTTAGAAGGGTAGAGTGTCCAATTAAATTCGATTAATAAAACAGGAGTTCAACAGCCTGTGCCTTAAGTTTGATCAGATAAAAAGTTTCGGAAGCAATATGAAAATGTGATTACTCAGCCATTGAAATGACTTAAATTAAATATTGATTCGATGAATCAAATTGCGTTGTGAAAGAGGTTTCGCTTTTTATGATAAGGGTTGAGAAATCAGTTAGGACTTTTTGTGTTATTAAAATTAAAAAACTTAGCTTTTAATAGCAAAAAGTATGGACTTTAATCTTTTAGTACTTGATATTCTTTCTTTGTTTTTTGTCACCTTACTAGTTGTAGTAGATCTCTTTCTGAAGAAGCTTTTCCGAGGAAGTACGACCACCATAAGTATTTCTGCCACAAAGCAGCGCTGCTGTGTTCCGGTTTGAAGGTGCCGGTGTAATTACAGGCACATGAGATATTTTTACTTTGTCACTGGGATGGCAACGCATCTGCGAGGCCTCTGATACTGCAGATGTCTATTGGTAGCGGCTATGTCTATAGATCGGCTTGTTTGCCATCCAATGACATAAAAAAGCCTGTTCTGTCGTAATCCTGGGCTCTCCCTCCACTCCTACACATTGAGGCACAGAAACGTGATCAACATTACTCTTAAATAAATTGTTGAAATCTTCAAAAAAATCCTTAAGAACAAAGAAATATCATGGTACGCGACTTCCTCAACTCGGTCCATTGTCCCAGAGTAGTCTCTTACATCGAACCTTAATTAACGTAATATTCTGAATGGTATAAATCAAATGAACTCGGCCCCGGTTCTCACATTATTTTCACTTGGCCCCTTAAGGCCACAGCATTTTTTTCTTCTCACGAGAGTGATAAATGGATTGCGTGAAAAGGCAGAATTCTGTTTTGAACGGTGAATTATTATGATCGCTCGATAGGGATGCAGGCGTCTCCTTGTGCCTGGAGAGAGTGAGTCCACTTAGTAGCAGATAAAATGTAAGAAATTGATTGGTATGCGTTGTAGGCCATTAATGGTCAAGTTATAGTAGCACAAAAAATATTTAGAGTTTTGAGGCTTGAACTTGTACGAACAATCTTATCTTGGGAATCAACCAAGATAAGATTGTTCAAAGCAAGTTGACGTATTTACTTTTAATTCAGAAAATCAACGACCATGATTTGTTTGTAAAGTTTAAGTTTCGCCGAAACGTTTAATTCTTTCTATAGTATATTTATTTGTATAGCCTCGCAACAAAATGTACAGAGGCGGATTCTAGGCATTACATCAATGAGGCTGAAGTGTTAACGTGTGCACGTGTGTTAACGTGTTAGCGTGTATTTTACGATCAAGATATTCAATTAAGAATTAGTTATTTAAGTTCCGAAATAACGGGTTTTCATAACGTTGAAAGCAAAAAGCAACTAGCTTCAACTTTCTGACTTACTGACCGACTTCTAACCAATTCAAAAGTGCCTGTAAATGTTTTAATTGAAATAAATACTTTGACTTTGAAACACTTTACTTGAAGCAAAATATTCTCTTTTCAAACGGGTTGTTTAAATATATTATGTAGCTCAAGTGTGCACTCGTAGGATCTAGCTCTGTTTGATTTTAAGGTCAAAGCTTTTGACTTCGTATCCTTTGATATAAGTGTAACACTTATTTACGTATAACTTTTGTATGTACACCCACGTATTGTGTCCCATCCTTGTTGAAATGAGAAAATTCTTATTTACTTATTTATTTATTGTTAGCTGCTGTCCACGACTTCGTTCACGTGTTTTTCACCCGCATTTTGGTCTTTGGTAACTGCTCCACTCCTGAGGATTGTAGCGTGATGTTCTATAATCCATAAATATTCTATGGATTTCCAGTTCAGTAGCTATGCATAATACGTGCAACAGAATCAAACAAACCGAATGATAATGTATAACCATCTAAACAAAGCTTAGTATACAGCGTGAATTCTTAAAAATAAGTTACACAATCGAACTTTGAGGACTCTTAATCCTTTTCATTCACAGTTAGCGCACACCCTGTATAACCACAATACATATTTCACCTAAGTAAGAGGATAAAGGTTGTACATCAAAATGAATAGTCGTGTTTTCGCACTCAAAACATACTAAACAAACAACGGCAGGACATAAGTACTAGGGCACTAAAATTTATAGGCTTGACTGCGTGGCCAAGCCGTTACTTAGGTCAGACCCCGCAAGGTCTAATAACCAAGATGGAGGCATTGTTGGGTACTGAAATACGAGTCCCTTTACGGTTCTAAAATCTTCAAGAAAACTCGTAAAGAGTATCCTTGAATATTTTGCTGGCCATGTAGAAAAAAGGTAAATGTAAACGCATTTCAAATTCTTGTCCATATAAACCGTTTTAGGAGCAGACCATGTCTTATAAACATAAATGTGTTGGGTCCATAATGGAATATTATCTGGAAAGCAATTTTGTTTATATTGAAATCAAATTAGTACCTATTGAATGTAGGAATTGAAACGAGAGGCAAAAATTGCACACAATATAGTGGAATGCAAGAAGAAAACTCAATTTCGTTTTGAATAAAATTCTAGATTCGAATTTGGTGAAATGCTTTGGCAACCAAATCACGATTTCTATAAAAAAAAAATATAATAATCCATAGTTTTACTTCAGAAAGTTACGTAATAACAGAATCTGAGCTAATAATGAACACGTATTATATCGTTATAATCGTACGCTATCGGAATATAAGGTAGACAAAATCTAGCACGTTTTCCTAGAAAATATTTAAGCAGCCTTGCAGAGGAGCAAAGCCAATGAAGCCAATCCTATTATGTACCGACATTGTTTTAATCTGAGGCCAGAATTGAAGACATTGAAATATCCTATTATATTTTATTACGAGAAATTATTTGCAGTCAAGCATATTGATGGGCGTACAATGGAGAAAGCTGATGATTCAATACTGGCGGGCGCCGAGGATTTTGATTGCTAAATTGATGTTGAAGAAAATTGTGAGTTGTTCGATTTTCTTTTTCTTGGTTGGTTATTTAGATTAAGACACCCCATCGAGATATGTTTTTGCAAAGATTGACAAAAGTAGGGGTCCTTGTAAAATGTCTATTATTTTTATGCCAATTTCGTTGTAAAGTAGGTAGGTATGCCTTCCTCATGATCTTTCAGTACTAAAATAAAATTATGAAAAAGAAATTACGTCTCTTGGCTCATATACCAAAACGCGTGTTTCTAATGTCCATAACACGTCATTATTTATGAAGTTATTGTCATATCATATTAGCTGAACGACATCCACTGCTGAGCATAGGTCAAAGATATGACCGATCCTGCGCTGCCCGCATTCAGCAATTTAGTTATTGTATTTCGATTCAATTTGCTCCTTTGATCATCAATGTTATGGTTTTCCTATTAAAATTATTTTCAGGATAATATATTTTAGTATCGTACGTGTTCCGAGAAATCATTACTTACGTTATTGTTATGTAATATTGAAAGGTAACAAGAAGCGCTGTGTGAAGATATTGAAATAAGATACTTTAAGGCGCTACCCTGACCAAATAACCTTGAGCATTCGTTCCCTTTGGCGTCACACTAACGCGGCGCAAGAGATACGTAGAAAATACGCTCAGATTTTAGAGTAAAATCTATATAAAATCAAATTTTCGTGTTTTGAAAAAAATAAAACTAGCATAATGTTCTTTATTACATTGCCTATTCATTAGTTTAAGTCGCAAATCAAAATAATGTTCACTTTACGAGGAGATGCATGTCAAAAATTATTATTTCTCATTTCTGATAAAATAAATCTACCATTTTCGAGTCAAGAATGTGTAGAAATTTAACGTATTTTTTATTAGTTGGTATTTCTATTTGATATAGAGAAGTGGGCTCCCAAAAACTGTCCTAAAAACGGCTGCCGTTGCGTTTTGCACGGCCACGCGCCTTAAAAAGAGTACACTGGTAAGGAAAGTGGTTTTCCATATTACTTTCACAAATTATAATAAACGATTTATAGCGAGATACGGTTTAAATTTCGCATTAAAATGTAAATATGCGCGAAAATAATAATACACATTTGGTTGAATATTATTTGTATACCATGATTTACCATGTTTTTTTTTTTTTTTTTTTTTTTTTTTTTTTATTTGATTTTTTCCAGATTAGGCACTGGGCGGGTAGGCATGTGCGTACTGGCGTACATGTCGCCAATTAATTTAAGCTTTTTTGTTATTTATGTACTAACAATAGGTTAAGATTTTACTAACACTATATGGATTAATGGTCTGAAACAAATAAATTATTATTATTATTATTATTTGTCGGAGATGCTACATAAATAAAAAGAAACGAACAAATGAAACAACAAATAAATATTTAAAAGAAATGCTTTACTGAATCAAAATTATCAACAATATCACATATCACCGATATTCTTAAAATTATATAAATATTAATAATATCTATCACAACGTTGGTTCAAATGAAGTACAAAACAATGTTTTCTCAATGATGTCATTTGCATTCAGCTGGTAGAAGAAAGGCTTTTAATATTGTCGAACACCTAAAGCTTCCCATATGAGAAACAAAATAATTGTTCAAAATAAATGTCAAATCTTGCTTCACCATTCTGAATTCAAAACCGCTCACAATCCAGCGATTAGGACAGAACTATGATGAACAAGATTGAATATAAACCTGATATACATGTCACATCTTACTTCTACGATGATAATTATCAAAAAAGAACGTGTTTTCTATATCTCTATTTCCTACTTAACCTTTTTACCCTTAAGTTCAGTCTTGGATGAATCTGCTTTGATGTTTTGGATGATTTCAGGGATTTCTGCAAGCAATACTTTGCTCTCTATAAGATCGGGGTTCTCAGCTAAAAGGGCCTTGCCTTCAGCACTGTCGATGGCGGGTGCTGCTCCATGATAGGTATCCTCAGTGTAGGCACGGTTCGTTTTTCTCATTGTACCGTGTAACTGGAAAAGAACATTCCAAGCATTCTTATTTATTGTCACTGTGTTGTTTAACAAAACTATCTTAAGTAGATGTAAGTGCAGTTACAGAGTAATAAAGTATTTGATTTATGTCTTATTTCAAAACTTAAAATACGATGGTCATAATCTAGTGGCATAATGCCAAATTAAGCTGCATTGTCTTTGATTCACAAAAGGAAGGATAATCTAACATGAATATCGTAAGACTGCCAATTATTACAAAATGTATGGTACAAAAGTGTTGAGAAATAAAAGGACTATTCAAAACTTACCTTATCCCATATAGACATGTTGAAACCAAAGTTGCAGTGGAAGAACTCATGGTGCTGATCATGGAACTCAGCGTCAGGCTGCCACGGCTGCCACCACTGAGCCTTGAAGTTGATGCCGGAGTGGTCGATGATGCCGTGATAGTACACGTAGATGGCGACGGCGTAGAATGGCACTGTAAATATAACATGATTATTATAATTAAGAGTATATTTTCCTTACTCAAAATGATCCTATTTCAAGCACAAACGTGACAAATTACAAGAAAGTAGCAGCGTTTAGAAGAGCGATACTCACAATATTCCTAATGATATTGATTCCAAGTCTGTAACTATATTAGTACTGCCATCATCAACTTTCACTTATGCATTGAGTTCTACAGGGTGTTTGGCAGAACGTTGAATATACGAAAATGGTGGAAAGGTGGGGTCATCTGCTACTTACTCAGCCCAAATTTATTTGGCCCTGGCCCCTGGATATTAGTATTTATTTTTTGCTTTCTTCTAGTTTCACCCTTTCTTAACTTTAAAGTGTATTTTTTTTTGTATATTTACGGTTTGTATATGTACATTTGTAATAGCAGTAAAATTTTAAATGCAAAACTTACGCCAATGGACGGGGAAGAGGAAGAGAGGCACACACATAGTGAGCTGAATGTGCATGATCTCGAAGGGATGGATGGCGGTGACAGAGAAAGCGGTAGGCTGCTTGTACTTGTGATGGAGCTTGTGGAAGTGCTTGTACAGCCACGGAGTGTGGTACAAGCGGTGGATGATATATGTCGTGTAGTCCTGGAAACCAACAATAAATATCATCAAGTGCTTCATTACTTACTGATACAGAAACAGAGTATTATGATTATGATGCAAGGTATTTAACATCCAATTATATTTGAACGTGGTAAATTAAAGGAAAATGTAATTCTTTTCCTGTTTTCGCCAATTTTAATAAAAGAGGCGTTCAAACAAGATCCGTTTAATTTGAATTGAAATTTAATTAGTTATGAGAACACAACACAATTTTATAATTATGGAACTTAATGATTTTGAAAAGATTTCAAAGAGATAATTAAGAGAATAGACTCCATAATGAAATGTTGCAAATAATACTAACCGAATACAAAAAGATGACAGGGAATTGTAGGAAGAACCATAGCCAACCGTATTCATCGAATTGATAATAAACGGTGGAAGGATTCCCATTGTAGATGTAGCAAGCGAGGACGGCAGAGAAGCTTCCAGTGACGATGAGGGACAAGGTGCCCACCATGATCTCGTGGCGTTCCAGCTCAGGGGACAGCCACTTGTCAGGCTGGATCTTCCACTCTTTGGCGAGATGTCTTCTGTTCATGTAGAAATACCACTGGAATTTAGAGAATAATATAAATTATTCCTAGATTTGGATTTGTTTTAGTGAGTTTATAATGTCGTGATGGCCCAATGGTTACAGTATCCGCCTCTCATGCACATGGTTGTTTATTCGCAACCAGCCACGGGCAAGTACCAATATGGCTTTAGGTATTTTATGTATACTCTTAACATCGGACATTACTGATATTAGTGAAGGAAAACATCGCGAGGAAACCTGGACTTATAAGTCTGAAAGCGCCAATCCGCCTTGACTAAGCGTGGTGATCAATGCTCGTGCCTTCTCCGTATGAGTAGAGGCCTTTTCCCAGCATTGGGACAGTAGGCTGTTATTATTATTTTTAGATATAGTATATGAAATAATAATTTAGGTTAGGCAGCGCGTGTAAAAAAATCTAATCAAGTGTCTAATTTCTATATGTTGCGTAATAACAAATTTTATTCATTTTGTAATTGTAACGAACAAGTGGTCACTTTTTCAGCGTCACAGTAATTATCAAGGCAAACGATAGGTAATCAATAATCTCATAACACGGGTACGATTACAATGTTACCAACATTGTTGTGAGGTCAAAACACAAAGTCATATTGAGAAACAAATGTTGCGAATGTCTCTTTTACACCAACATATGTTGTCACAACTTCAATAACTCAAAGTACGTACTCGTGTGTGATGAAAATCAGGTCTACAAATTCTTCAACAAAGTTTTGATTAAAACGACAGATAAAAGGCGGATTGTTACTTATCTCAGTGACGTAAATATTAATAATTCACCATTATTAATTACCAAGGAAGCGCGGGATTAGAGATTTTATTAGATTATTGCTTTTGAAAAGGGGAATCTTGAACAGATATTCGAAGGGGCTATTAATATTACAATCATGATAAATGAACGAGATTAAAATGGATAAATAAGAAATAGGCTTTGTTAATCGAAACTGATTGAACATATTTTTCCGTTTAATTGCGAGTTATAAATTACCAATGTGTACCTAAAACAAACTTTATTGAATAGTTTCGTTAACTCACCGAAACAAATAGATCCTTCTATTTATGTACTGAAAATTACAGTGAAATCGGTCCTTTCCTTGAAATAAATGCTACCCAATCGTATTTAACTTAATATCCTATTAGAAATTGATTTCAACTAAAACGTTAATTAGAATAGCTACTGATTCAGATCTGATGTAATTACTGAACGGAGATTTAGATTTTGCCGGAAGTTTCCCAGATAAAACCAATTTGTGGTAGTCCATTATGTTTCCAAATTGAAAGTTTTCAGGCTAAACGTGTGTGAAATGTTAATGTAGCGCTTCTGAAGTAGATTTAGTGGAATTTAGTTTTGCGATGTTCAAATGTTTTTGTTGTGTTGTCTACAAAGTTTGCTCCCACAGGTAAAAATATCGGCTTATCTCACTGAGAAGTTTTCTTTAGAAAAAGGTCTCCAGATAATTTGAATTGTCAAACAAATTATCTTGAAACTTGAAGCTTAAATTAAATCTTTAATAGGTTTTATGAAAGGCGATCGGAAATTTACAATCACAAAACAAAATGGCTTAATATAGTTACATCTTAACATTAAATTAGTAGTAGAGCTCTTTTTGAAGAAGCTTGTGCAAGGAAGTAACCGCCGTACCTATTTCTGCCGCAAAGCAGCGTTGCTATGTTTCGATGGGTATCGGTGTAATTACAGTCACATGAGATATTGTAACCCTGTCTCTGGTATGATAACGCATTTGCAAGACTTCTGGTATTGCAAATTTCTGTAGGCAGAGGTGAGCACTTCACATGCTAGCGGCTTGTTTGCCATTCGACGATACATCACGCACATACACACACATACATTCTTTGCCATTATATAGGATTAAAAAAATAGGACCTGAAAAGATAATAATTACATTCACTCACATGCAAGAATCCTCCTATGCCGAAGTACAGCAACATGGAGACGGAGTGTGCTCCAATGAAGATAGGCATGAAGTTTTCCATCCTCAAATTTCTTGAGGTGAATAGCTCCAGAATTTCAGCTGATGTATTTGTGTTGTTATTTGTGTGACCACTCAGCTGCTTCAGTGCCGTCACCAGGATCACCACCCATTCTCCTAGAATTAAAGAAAGCGCTGATGAGTTAAGAGCATGAGTTATGTAGCAATACTTGTGAGATAAAAATAAGGCTTAAAAAACATAGAAAAGAGTGTCCTTTCTTGCGAGGCGTTATTTCAAAGAACACCTCGCAACAACAAATATTGCTAGTATTGATGAAGCACAATAAAATTTAACGAAACATTGTTTCTAACAATGTTTCATACGATATTTACAAGAAAATATTAAAGTATAAAGTTGTATGTTTGTTTTTGTTAGTTAGTTTTTTCGTTCAGAATTTGTTCACTTTTTATAAAGGTTAACCATCATATTTGCACGGGAACATATTAATCTAAGAAAAACGGGCATTTATGAAACAGCAATTTATTTTCGTTGTAAAGATATTATATCTTCGGGTTTAAGAATAAATTATTCCTAAAATGTAAACGATTCAAAACCAATACATAATTATTTCCGCAACATTATTTTTCAAACTTTGTATAAAATTGAATAGATAGTACGCTATCTATACACATCGATAAATTATAGTTTCTAAACTTTTTTCCTTCTAAGTATTTGGGATTAATACTAATTCAAATATGTATCTTTAGCGTATCAGTAGGTGACCACATACTAGTCCTATCGTGTAATTATTATTATTTACTTAGGAGCAAAGATAGACAAATTGACAATTTTTTGTGGAAGGGCACTACATAATTCAAGAGCTTTTCCCCTCTTCTCTCTTCTCGAATTAGTATTTGACACAAGTTTTTTAACAACCACTGCTAGATAATAGGCCTTCCCCATAGATTTCCATAAGGACAAGTAGGAAGCGGCGTACATCCAGCGTCTTCCTGCGGTGTTAATTAGGTCGTCCTACGGCTGATATGTTGAAGATGATGATAGCAAGCAACTGTTATTTTTTGTTTATTTCTAAGTTCAGTTTATCATGCACTGAATCCATAGTAAAATTTTGTGTCACAATGTTTTTGTCTTTATGTATAAAGGACATAAACATTTTTTTTTTGTAATACTATGTATCCATCGAATTATGAATTATGCGTGACGTCACAAAGATTTAATTGTATAGATTCATCAACCCGAATACCAATGTCAAAGATAAGTTATCGAACCGATCAATTAGCTCCATTGTCTTGATTACAACATTGTAATGCTTGATTACATTGTCGTCAAGAGAATGTTCGGAAAAATACTTAGATTTTGATGAAATTAAGTTTATTGTGAGTTTTTGAGTCTTTATAACTTGTTTGTCATCAAATGGCTACTGCCCGCGAGTCTTTATGTCTTTGGTTACTACTCCGCTCCCGTTGTTCGTAGCGTGATGTTATATAGCTTATACTTTTTGTCATTAATCAGGACATCATCAACAAAAATAAATTTTCCAATCCGACTGGTACTTTTAGAAATTAGCGGGTTCTCCAACTTTGTTATATTAGAATAGACGTACACCAAAAGTTTATCCGTAGGTATTATAACTATAGATATCATCAGTCAGTAGTCGCGATCCACCGATTCATCGATTGTTATCATTATTGCATTCAACGTCTTCTGTCCATAACGTTGTTTTAACTATCTTATCATTTTTATTGTAACACTGTAGACATGATTATGACTTGTGATTTAGGTATGCCTAAAAGCTATATCAATTCACACAGTAAGTAATTCTAATGTTATAGAATTAATCATCGTTAAAATTGGCATGTATCGCTATGCAGGACCTGTGTGAGTAGTGGTCTGCACTATTCATTACTATTAATTATGAATATAAATTGAAATTGTGACCAGTAATTAAAACTTAGTTGATGGATACTGCCAGCTATTTTAGTAAAATATTATTTAAAGACAATGAAAGTTCAATAATTAACTCACTTGAAAAGCTAGGGAAGATTGGAATACTAAAGTAATAATTAGACCTGATTTCAAGTAATATAGGACCAAGACCGGCAGAAGAAGATAGGTACCAATTAAAAACTTAAAGAACTTATTTGAACTTTTTAGGAACACATCTCGAAGGAGTGGAAGAAGATAAAGAAATAATAATATACTTACTAATATTTAGAGTGCTTCTTTTTACTCATCAAAAAGAACATTTAAATAACAAAGCTTTCTTCAGTGCAGTTATACTGACATTGATAAAATCTTATCTAACTCTTATCAATATTGCACCTACTGAATTTAGAAAGCAAAACAACATACCTCTTAAAGTGGCTCCGAATGTGAAAACAGCTAATGTGGCGATAAACGTAGTGATGAACTCTGGCAGTCTTTCGAAGAAATTCTCCAGATTATCACTGTACTGTTCAATCCATTTTACTCCTTCTGTCAGAGGCTCCCAGAGCTTAGGTTTCTTTGCATCTTTATTCGTCTTCACTCCTCCTTTGCCTTTGACGACTTTCTGCTTGGCTTGTGAACCTGTCATCCTGTAATCAGCATAAAGAATATTATGAGTAAGTTTTGACGTAATCCGCGATTGTGAAATAATGTGAATAGGTAACGACTTGGACTTAGGGATTAATACTATTATGTTATCAATCTAATGATACCTACTGAAATATGTGAAAAGTCTTACATTGACGTTTGAAGTTTTTAGTTTAATTTGTGTAAAATCTTTCACATTTTTTTTTTTTACAATCAGAAACGTAATGTAACGTAAAACAACTTCAATCACTTTAGTATTAATTTACAACTCTCAGAAAACTGGTTCTGAAAATTGTTAGCAGTTCATTATTTAAGTTATTTAAAATTTTATAACTTCACATCATGCCCTATTAATTTTGCCAGATCTGCGAATAAATAAAACAGCAAGCAACAAAAATGCTTTTAATATTTGCGAAAACGAGCTTATTTGGGGGTAAAATACGCTCAGTTAGTAATATTTTTAACCTTCCATTATCACTTCTTGTTATTTTTTAAATTTGTATTTTTAGTGATTAATTGCGAAACTACCAAGTAATTTATTCACAGTATTTCATAATATCAATGCTAGTAAGGCATGACAATTAACATCATAGTCAGAAAATGGTTAGATAAACCAATCAAAACAAAGGAAATTCCATAAATAGGTGAAAATGGGCTTAAAAAAAAAATAGTTTTGAAATACATGCACTGAAGAGACGGCGGTGGTAGACAATGTACAAAGTATAAGGGCTTCTAAAGTTATTGCAAGTAAGAAAGAAAGCTAATTTGTTTAACAAAATTATGGAATTAAATATAGAAATAAGATTTGTGTGCTAACGGTTTGGCAAATGGATATAAATAATCCAAATTCATTTGTTCATCCAGATTCATTTGTGTAACACCAGACTCACAAGGACTATGAACTAATCCTAAATTACCTGTATTCTTTATATTTTCAGCACCATATAAAACACGTCTTTTTTGCACTAATTATCATCACCAAATGAACTCAAACAATCAGACTTTTCGCAAACTAGAGACAGATAAACATACGTGCCAATACATGCGTCCGAATAATTAATATTACACTGATTATTATTAAAATTATCTGATAATTATTTGCTACCGATTATGCCATTAAGAAGTTTTTGTTTCCTATTGCGATTGCCTTGTACCAAGCTTTTGATCGTGTAGAGGTCGCATTAGTCATTCTTCAGAACGTGTGACTTAAATTAGATTTGCTGTAAGATATTGAAAAATCAATCTTCATGATGGCCCAGTGATTAAGGCCTTTCATTGACGGGGCTGTGAATTCGCAGCCGTTTTTCTCTTTCATGTGTACTTTCTAAGTTTATCTTGGACATCAATGACATCGGTGAATGAAAACTTAGACTTATAATGAGGAAACTTAGACTTATAATGAATAGGTATAACTCTGAAATCCGCGTTGAGCAAACGTGGTGGCCAATGCTCGTGCCTTCTCTGTGAAGAGGTCTTTGTCCTGTAGTGGGGCAGTAATAGGCTGGTATTATTGCTTAGATTATTCGAAAAACGACTCTGGTATTAAAGTAATTTAGAAACTCAGTACTACTTTATGAAGGGACACTTAGCACGTGCTCTCGTGCTACGCTTTATTGTAACTGGGAACCTTTTGACAAAAAATGTAAAACTTTCCTATTTTCTTTTTTTCATTTCTGAAGAAACAATACCTATTGAAAAACAACAGCCATTGTTTATAAAGAAAAAAGTTATCGGGCCGCAAACGTGCGTGAAAATTGGCGCGAATAATCTTCTGTATCATTCCATAGAAAAGTATCGTGATCAAAGAATATTATTATAGCTATACTAGGTATAGTTATATTTTGTTCTATGAACGTGACTGGCGGTTTATCTGTTTAGGTACTGACAACACACAGCCTGAATCGGCGGAGCCAGTGATTGTAGAATAGATACTTAGTTAGTTATGTTCTTTGGGTACTTGGGTGCAGGAAGCAAGAGTTAGAAAGGAGGACCATATACCCTTCATCATAGTAGTTCATAGTAGTATATTTATTTATTTATTTTCTTAGGGAAAACAAACAGTTACACAAGTTGGTTAATTAATAATCCTTAGTATCTAATGTTAATTTTATATGCGTAACCCACAACGTAATCCACATGTTATCTATTAATTTTTACATTAGAACTATCAAGGCATGCGAGTGATTTCACAATACATTATTATGCTTAGGTTACAGTTAGAAAATAAGCTTAAATTAGTTTTAGTTAGTCAACTTTTGAATTATAGTATTTCGAAATTTTCTATGCGATAATTCAAATATATCTATATCAGAAAAAATTGTATTATAATTATTTGCTATACGACGGAGAGGTGCACGAACTCCAGCATTGGTGCGGCAAGATGGAATAGCGAAAAGAGGGCGTTCGCGCACCTCGCGCCTTACAACAGTTCTAGGTACAATATAACTTATTCCATTTACCAAATCTGAACAATCATATCTGCTGCTACACAAGTCATACAGAAACATCATCTCAAGAAAAAGGCGTCTAGACTTCAAATCCATCAACTTAACATCGATACAGGAGTCTTTCGGGATCAAATTATGGCGGCAGCGGTACCGCACAGCTTTGAGGAACTTGCGCTGTACATTTTCTAAGCTCTCTATATATTTTTTGTATAAAGGATTCCATATTAATACGGCGTATTCAAGTTGCGATCTAATGAGTGACTTGTAAAGGTGCATATAGGTATCAGGACGCTTAAATTCTGAAGCGGTTCTCATCACAAAACCATACATGCGGTATGAGTTATTAATAATTTTGTGAATATGTTGATCAAGATGGAGCTTACTATCCAACGTTACCCCTAGATCTTTCACTGACGTAACTTCAGTAAGAGGAGCATCGCCAAGTATATAGGTACGATTTATAACATTTTTGTTTTTTGTGAATGTGATTGATACACATTTAGAAGTGCTTAGTTGAATCTTGTTATCAATACAGTACGCAGAGAATCTATCCAGATCAGCTTGAAGCAAATCACAGTCGGTAAGAGTTCGAATTGTTCTATAAATTTTGAGATCGTCTGCATAGAGTAAGAATCTCGAATGCAAAAAGCAATTCCCGACATCTAGTATACTAGACATACATAACCAATAACAACAATACATCATTACTATGTCATTAGTATTACATGCGGGTCATTCCAAATCCCTATGTGAAAAATAAACATCTCTTTCATGCTGTGGGAAGGAGTCAAACACCTAACTCTCACCTCCTCATCTGAGGAGGCCCGCCGAGGAGGGCCAGCACCAGTCGAGGATTACAGGAGGCACCCGGAATCTCCGATGTAAGTGTGGAAAAGGAACACCGTGGTGGCTTTTAGTCTGATAGATCTCGGCGGGAGACATCCATGATGATCTCCAATGCTGGAAGAAAAGGAAGGTGACGAAGAGGAAGACCGTGTGTTTTTTTGCCACGACTCAACCGCCAAGCCAAAGGTATGACACACACGAAAAATTATAGTTGATTTAGATAATATATCTAATATGGCGGTTGATTTCATATCTGCGAAGGAAGATGTATGGTACTTGAGTGTCGTCCGTATAAAACGTCAGCTCTATTTTGCAGCATACTCTATTATCACCCAATCATACCCGCACGACATGTCACTGGCTAGTTTATAGTTTTAACGAAATAAGGTTTGGACTATTTTCTACCATTTTACTACGGTTTTCTAATATTTTCTGACACGTTCTCAAACATAGTTTATTCCTACTTTATTAGACTCTTATTTAAAACATTTTAGTAATGTTATTCACGTTAATGCTGAAGGTTATGTTATGTAGGCAGACGGTCCGTGTAGATACTGGTATTCATCTGCATAGTTAGACTGGAAGCAGACCCCAATATAGTTGGAAAATGGCTAAGCAAATGTGATGTGTTTAAGCTTATACCTATCACTAAAATGTCCAGTAACAACTGTCGTCTCTAGGTCTCTTTGTGTCCGGGAAGCTCAGATATATACCTACATCTATAGGATTTTGAATAATAAAAGAAATGAGATCGGATGTATCTATTTCTTGTAGAAAGTGTTACTACATTACTGTTTCGGCACCAGCCTTTTTTAAATACTTGCTTTAAATAATTTAAGGGACCCATATAAGGTGTGTGCCGTTTTTTCTGCTTAAATTTATATTGATATCACTTTTTTAGAAGCAGCTCGGAGTTTGGGTTTGTGCCCGGTTAATGGCAATAGGCTCGCCCCCTATTACATGGTACTTAAATATACCGGCGAACTGTGGGTGTACATTGGTACAACTCTGCCTAACCCTTCGGGGAATACAGGCGTGATGGCTTTTTTATTACTATTTTAAAATATTTTTGTATGTATTTAAAAGAGATAAATGGAATAATAAATAACATACAGATATGCAGAATTAACTTTCTTATTATCAGTAGGTATAGACGAGGAATTCATCTTTATTTGTAAACTCGTGACTTTCGCAATAGGTAGGTAACCTACAAAACTGTTGATAGTAGGGAACTAGGTATAAAAAAATTGACTTTTGACTGTGTTTATAATCATCGCTGGTACAGATTACTGTCGATCTCTAATTAAGATAATAGTTATCACAAAGATGATAGGTGGTTATTATTAGATTATCCCTATTATAAAACTGTCATTAACTGCAGGTGTTACCTAAACATAAAGTAAATAAATCGTTCATAAGGTAATAATACTAATCAATAGATATGAAATCTGTACCTACAAGAGATACCTCGTGTTCCGAGACTATACCTACTATTTAGTAGGTATACGCAAAGAACTACTGAATAGAGATGATATTCTTTTGTATTCAATACTAGCTAGGTATATACCCCACGGTATCACCCGCGTTGTTCGTTACGGCTCCGTTCCCATTAGTCGTAGCGTGATATATACCTTCGTCTTAAAGTACTCTATTGATAAAAACACATTTAAATCCATTGCGGGGTTTAAAACATCTAAGCGTACAGACCACGAAGTAGACAAAGAAGGTACAGGCAGACGGCGAGAAACGACTTTGTGTTACTATATTGAGGAATCAATCATTTTATATTTGTTTATGGAATATTTTTTATTAAGTATGTTTAATGTCTCCATCATTAAAACAATTATAACACAAATTAGATCTTAAGACTGAATTGTAATTGAATTAAAACGAATTGTCTTTCAAAACTTGTTGAAGCCAAAAATGACAAAATCTAATTCAATCAAGACGCTATTTATTTTCCTCGTTCTCCTTAAAAGCCTGGATTTATGACACTGTTTCCTTATTGAAAATAATGATATTTATTTCATACAAAATTCGAGCTGTAAAAAACATACATGCATAAACTCACGCCTTTTTCCCATAGGGGTAGGCAGAAACCACTGAACGCCACCTGCTACGATCCTTACATACTCCTTTTGCCTCATCCACATTCATACATCTGGTCATACAAGCACACCGGTTACGAGTACTGCGCACCTGACCTTTCTGAAGAACCTCACCAATAAAGTCAGTGTAGGTTTCTAGGGCGTCCCCTCCGGCATTGCTACTCACATCTGCCCTTTTGTTAGTCGCCTTTCACTCATCCTCTCAACATGATCAAACCATCTGTAAAAAACCTGATTATCAAACTTAGAAAAAGAAATGTTATTGGGATCTACTTATGTTTTGGGTGTAACAAATCAGTTTGCCTGTAATGTAACGTCAGCAAGACGAGACAAGTGAGGTTATGGGTGCTTGCAACAGTACGAGAGTCGTGGGGGTGTTTCAAGTTTAATTATAAAATACTAACTGCCTCTAGTAGTCTCTAGTACTAAGCGCGACTGCTACGCTAGAGATCTCGGATTCGATTCCCAAAAAGTGTTATTGAGTTTTTCTATGGAATCCTCAGTAGCATTTGTGCCCGGTTAATGGCAATAGGCTCGCCCCCTATTACATGGCACTTAAAACATAACAGCGAAGTATGGGTGTACATTGGGACATCTCTACTTAACCCTTCGGGGAATACAGGCGTGATGGTTCGTAACCTTCAATATCTCTGTAACCAGATAGTGTAGTCTAGAACGAAAAAAATATCACAACGATGAGTATAAATTTGTAACTTTTGGTGTCTTTTCATACCCGTTATACTAATTTAGGGTTGCAATTACCTGAATTGCCGACGCCGGATAAAAAACTTCAAAACCCCGGACATTTGAGTGAAATTGAGTTTTTTTACCCGGACGCCGCCGCGGGGCATTGGCATTCAGCCGACAGCAGTCGTCGGCAATTTTGCGATACCGGAGTTAGTTTAGATGCGGTTTACTTAATGCGAATGCGGATAACTTTGTACTATTTTTTTGTGTACAGATTAGTTTGTTAGATAATTATTTATATACAACTAGTAAATAGGTATTTCATTTTAAGAAAATTTGACATTTAGGAACTTACAAGACTTTTACGGGTGCAAAATTTTGTCAAATTTGACTTTTATTTTTTGTGATAGGTAAGGTCACACAATAATTTGGTTTGCATTCAGATATATTGTAATATGTGTTTATAAAATAAAACCTTAGATCGATCATAGTTATTATAAAAAAGTAAAGTTTGTGAGATTGTAGGGGGTAATCTCTGGATCTACTAAACGGATTATGAAAACTCTTTTACCCATAGAAAGCCATGTTATTTGTAATTGTCATAGGTTTTATAACATCACGCTACGAGCAGCAACCAAAGACGTAACAGCTGTGTCATTCTGTAAAACCCTCCTTCCGTGAAGTGAGCGTGTGGCGACCTGTCAATCCCTAGCATCGTATAGTGACAGCCCAGTTTTAGCTCACTTCACCTTAATTCACCGAGGGAGATTTCTTACAGAATAAGCCGGCTAAACGTGGGTGAAATAAGCCACCGCGCTTACGAATTCACGGCTAGTTCGCTAGTGTTCAACATAATTTAACCTTTTTTTAATGTAGCCCATTCTAGGAATTTAATAATTTTTATTTCTCGTTTATGCATTTACAAACCAATAAACTTCGTTGCGGGATCCAAGACAGTTGAATCGTTTCTCCGGGACTTGTCGAGCTTCATTGTCTCGGCGCTTTTCTTGTGGTCGCCACTGTTGATTCTGGTTTACAGAAGTTGCAGTGGTTTGGGAACAGTGTGGCGGGCTTGCCCAATAAAAAAAAAAAAAAAAAAACAATAAACTGAAAAACTACTACCTTTTAGGCCATAAAAATATTTGTTTCGTGTAGGAATCGAAGTCACAACGTAACAGTCAATAGCTCTGCCACTACCTACCGACTTCTTGAAATGTGAGACTATAGAACAGTACTGTTTACCCCAGGGGGTACTAAACATAATGAGTCTTAGATGGTGTGAACCTAATAACGTGGTTTTCTTATAAATTTCTCATTAAGACATCTTATCTATTGAATTATTTTCTGTTAGGCAGGTATCGATTACTGATTCTGATAACTCCGCCCCTTTTATCGGTTAATTAAGAATAGGTATTCCAAAATTACAATTATCTGTAGTTATCTAATATTTTAATAATACGCAATCTTTTATTACGTTCTAAGTATAAAATTATCAAAATAGGAAACCTGTAAAATAGTTTTGAAATGACTTACATAACTTCTAGAAAATTCATATGATAAGGTATAAAATCTCAAAAGGCACAACCTCTGGAAAATTAATCTAGTCATATTTTAGTACAGCGCCATCTATTATTCCATTCTAATATTACATCATCATCTAGTAACGTGCGTTTGTAAGTGGTCACTCGATTTTCTGGCTGAAGGCGTTGTTCAAAATACTACGCACCTAAATCCTTTTTTATACTTTTTATGGAATGTTGAAAAAATATTACAATGAATATTGATTAAAATTACCAGAAAGTGTTATAATGAACATTACGTTCTGTAATTCAATAGCGGTTTCGGTTCCAGCAGTGCCATCTAGTTATCAATGGTAAAAGCTCCACAGACGTTGCAGTTGCGTTGCGGTAACCTTTTGTTGTGGTTGGTGTAATGTTTGGTAGATGGCGCTATCTAATAGAACTTAAAAAAACTAACTTTTCGAAGACTTTAACTTTTCGTCACATAATTAATACTATATTAAATTATAACTTTGGAAGTATCCAAAGTTATAATTTAATATAGTATTAATTATTAATAATTAAAGTTTACTTTTCTCACCTCACCTCGAATCAACCATAGCAATGGGTGCCTTTTACAATGGATTCATACAAAAACATACATTTTACTTTCACTTAGGTATGGAATAGCAGATATTATTTTCTAAAGGTGTAATACAAGTACGTCAGTAACGAGTACTGCGCAACCGGCCTTTCAAAGAAAAAAAAATCGCACATCGCTTAGTGGTCTAAAATTATGATCGGAAAAAAGTTTATGTCATAAGCATAACGTTCCATTCCACCGAATTCCTGATATTTTTTTATTTTTTACTATTTAGATTGTAATTGTAAATAATAAAATAAATACAAAACACCCAATCAAACTTTAGCATCAGCTTTATTATTAGTGAACTCCGCAGTTTTAGTACGCTCAGCTTCAATCCATCGGTTCTAATTACATGCTGATCAACGACACCCCGCTGAGCATTCCGGCTCAGCGGTGCGACTGCTCGCGGTGATACGAAGGGTGATCGGGAGCACTGAATTGGTAAGTGTTAGCAGTGTGGTAAAAGGAATAGAGAATATGGTAATAAAACGGTATTGAAAATGTATTTCTTGACGTTATTTGATTTTTCAGCAAAAAATATTTCTGGAAGGCGACTGCGGCGAGTGATTTATCACATAAAAAAGTGTGTTAAATCACTAGTTATGATTGTGCGCAACATATTGTGCTTACGGGGTGCATCTAACAGTGAAGGAGTTATCAAGGTATTTAAAGTTTCCAAACTTGTTTCGGTAAAATAGTGTTTAAAAAGTTTGAAACTTTGTTTGACGAGTATGTAACTTTTGGCTTCGATATTTTTTTATTCTTACATGCCAGTCAAGCCGTCCGATTATTTTGCCCGTTCTTCTTCATAGGAGTCTACACCCAAAAGTGATCTTGATTACTTGCACAACAACATTGAATTTTTAACTCCAATGTCGTTATTGACATATATGCCCAATGAAAACACAATCAATTTTCCAAATAACATTAATGAATTCCTGCTATCTTCAACACAACAACATGAAACAGATTATCCATAACAATATTTGATACTACAATCTAACGCTTTACTAATTAATCCCAATCAGCCTACATATAGCCCATCACATAAGCGTCCTGTACCTACCTATTTATAAGCGGTCGGGCACGTGCATAGTAGCCGGCGGCGTAACATTCACAAAGGGTGCAACCGGAACGCGACCGACATGGCGGCCGCTAATCCGACCTGCTGGTTGTGATGCGGACACCCGCGGCGGTGCACGTAGAGATGAGGAAGTGTCGATAGTGGTGGTGGTATGATAAGGTACGGATGAACTGAAATTATCGGTTACACGGTTAAGGTGAAGGTTCTTCATGAAAGCTGAGCAGACGGAGAAAAAATGGGATCCATTTTGACATTTAATTTTGTTATCCACCTCAGCCAAGCATAATTAAACCGAATCGTACAATCGTAACCGTACAATCATTTAGCGAGGTCTTCCACAATATTTCCAAGAACATGCAGTGTGGGTTGACCCCTCATAAGGTGGACCGATGACCTAGTAAAGGTCACGGGAAATGACTGGGCAGGCTGCGTAGGACCGGTCATTGAGGCTATCTCTAGGGGTGGTGACCTATGTCCAGAATGAACGTCATTTGACTGATATGATGATGATGAAAAAACGTAGGTGCGTTTTTGGCAATGCTACTATAATTGTAAAAGTTTAATCATGTCTATACCAATTTAGGTACCTACGGGACTCCGTAGGTACCTAAATTGGTATAGACAGGGTCAGACTGACTAGTCTGACCCTGACATGAGCGCACAAACCTGATAGTGTTAAATTCAAGTCAATTGTTGAATTGGAAATACGACTACATCCATTTTACATTTTGGCATTTGTTGCCTTAGCATGTTGGTTTAAACTTTAATAAAACATTAAATACACACGTTTGTTCTAGATTCTCCAAAGATGTCTGAGCAGTAAATTACCATCAAATTATATTAGATTGCATCTAACAAATTGCCTCCCGCAGCCGTCAGTCATACTGTACGACATATCCTCTCTAAACTATTGACATCCGACACCACATCGACACGTGTATGTCGATAGTCGCCCACCGAATTGTAGTGATTAGTTTTCTATTGGATCACCGCTACACGCGCCGGCGACACATCGGGTTATTACCAACACGAGAGATATTTATTTGGGATATGTAGATGCTGCATTTTATTGCCGATTGTATAATTGGTGCATATTTTGTTCAATAGTGTGTAGTGAGTGCCTGTTTTGTTGTTTTCTTTAAATCTTTCGGATACTAATCTATCAACGACTTTCTTTTAAACGTTGCCCCAAACTAGTAACTTCTCTTGTATCGTGGCCGCGTGACAAGCGCGTGACAACTGTCTGTCAGCCATGCTACCTATTTTACTGTTGGCCTTATACTTGTTGTATAAGGCCAACAGTAAAATAGGTGCGGGAATAGAGCCTACGACAAGCAGCGCAGCAGCTAATCGCTCAGCCACTGCGCCAATCGTGCAGTTTAAACTTGATGGTCTTTTATCTACGGACTATCACCGACATGGGCTTACTCGATCACGTAGATTACACACCCATAACTACGCTTGACAATTTAAAAGTACCTCAAAATTGTTAATTGAAACAAGTCTGACTCTGACTTTGACTTTGACCTAAACACATGAGGCTTAAAAATACTTTTCACTCCTCAAAACCTAACTACATTTTAAACCACCCAAAATATTCCAAACCAGTAACTCCCAAATTAGAAGCACACCGTCTGCGACATCTCATTTCAAGCGTCTTCCAGCCGACATTAATCACAGCCGTCCAGGAGGTCTTTTGTGAACGAAATTATGGCACGCCATGAGTTATGGCGCAGAATTTAATGTACTAACCCGGCACAATGGCTCAGTGATTCGGTTACTGACTAATGTTCTGCGGACACGCTATAAGAGTGATGTATGGCTTCGTTTGTATTGGTTTTGTGGGCGGCAAGTGATAGGATTGAAATGGTAATTGGGGTTATGTAGTTGTTTTTACGTAAATAGGTGTTAGTTTGAATAGGTATGTTTTTTTTTTATAAATTTACCTGTGACTATAAAATAATAATACTTGATGGAAATAAAAGACAACCTGTATTTAAGCTACTAGTAGATACTCCTATAAAATTTTTGCCCGTGACTTCGGCCGCGACCGGTTACTGTTCCACTCCCGTGTGTTGTAGCGTGATATTATATAGCCTATACATAAATTATTCCTCATAAATCTGACTATCATTATACAATTTTTTTTCTAATAAAACAGGGAGTGCCAGAGATTTGCGCGGTTAAACAATTAAACAAACAATAAAACTCTTAAGGTTTATTATATTAGTATAGATTGGCTTACAGTAGTAACTTAAGATAATTTATTTTACTTTAATATATAAAACGATTATTGGCCATTTACAATTTAGTATTATTACCTTCATCTCAAAATACTCCAAACATGACTAGGATCTTCTTCTATTCATCCTTCAACAACATCACAACAACTTCAAAACATCACAGTCAGACTGGAATGTAATGTATTAATTTTATTGTATAGGTAGCAAGTACTTAATGCATTTTAATTACACCCATGAATGAATTAAGCTATATCACCTTACCATTATTCAATACAAAAACGAAAATTTGAAATTCATAATTGTGTTGAAAAAAAAAAGTTAAACTCCCCTCGTCATTCAGTAAGTAATCAGTAATAGGAACCCGCTTCATCATTACGCCTAATATTGAGTGTAACGTCGGGTTTAATACGGTGGGTTGCGAGTTCGATTCCCGCGGGGAGCCGTCCGGGGGTCCTGGGTATTACGCTCATAGATTAAAATTTGTTGGCATTGAGTATCTACATTTTCTTTGTCATAGTTTAAAAAAGAATAGATAAATTGAAGCTAAACTGTTATAAAACATATTTACCGACGCCAATGTCTCGCAGCTGGTAGCTAGCAGTATCACTAGAAGTATTGAAGGATATCGAAAAGATCACCCATTAATCGAACAATAAACAGACAAAAAATACTGTAACAATATTATGATAATGTTCAATGCAGAACAACTCTAGACTATACGTGTTTATTTAGGTAATTGCATAGGAATCAAGCCAACTGCCCATCTGACGTTTAGTAGTCACTGCCGCCGATCTCAAATAACACATACCTCTACGACCTCTCAAATGAATTACTATTCTTGGCTTATATCTTTTCAAGAAAACATTTTATGCTATCCATCCTTTTCTAGTGGAAAAGTTAATTAAAAGTAGACATTAACATCATGGCCAACAGTGTACCATCTACCCGCATATACGTAATCTATGCACCACTTGCAAGGTTCAACAGAAAGGGGTCTCTCGCAACAGGAGGTCAAAAATAATCCCGCCATGATTTGAAATTGATACAAAATTTGGTTTCATTCAATAGCCGTATTAAGTATTTGGACCCTTTGTTATTAAGATTGAATTGTATTCAATGGTTTCAGACAATCTTTTTAAGCGGAATAAGTTCTTTTTGGAATCATAATGATTTTCTGATGATTATGAATTTTGTTGGCTCTGCTGTGAAGGGAATGAGGTTAAACACAGGGGTCCTGGATTCAAGCAATTGATAAAAAAGTATAGAATCAATTTTTTAAGAATATAGATTACTATAGATCCGGCCGCGACTACATCCATGTTGCTTATTGCTGCTCCGCCCCCGTGTGTCGTAGCGTGATATTATAATATAACCTATGTTACTCTGGAATAATGTAGCTATCTATTTGTGAAAAAAATTTTGAAATCGGCCCAGTAGTTTTGCAACTTATTGGGTACAAACAAACAAACAAAAAAAAGATTCCTCTTTAAATATCAGCATAGATTAAGTACACCACTGAGAATACAATACAGGTCGGTAGGAATTGGTGGTTTTGCAAGAATACGTTCAAGTCTTCTATTTTTAAATGGTTACTTTTCTTTAGAAGAACGTTTAAGAATTGCTTCTTCATTTATATTTTTATTGTCACTTCAATTCTCCGAATTGAATATATCGTATATTGCGTGAAGAAATGTACTTCCGACCACCTCACCAAATACGCAATAAAAGCCTCCTTTCGCCCCGCAATACATGCAATATGATATAATAAAATTGCCAACATAAAACACACTAGCGCACATTCCTCATCTTTACGATGTCGATTCGCCCCAAGCCGCTATTTTTACTATCCCGGGTCATCCCTTAAATTCTTTTTATTGCTGGCCTTGTAAATCATGGCGTAATGCTCCAGTGCATTATCCGTAGGGAAACTTCATTATGGCCGTTTTAATGGTTCGAAGGAGCGATAAAATCTAGCTGGTGGCGAGCGAACGGCCGGCGGACGTAATGGTGGTAGGGACTGTTGGTTTTTGTGCAAAGTGGGATACGTTCCGGTTTCTTTGTGAATTGGGTCCGGTGTGTTTTTGTAGTTTTTGTCACGGTTATGGATATGGACGACATTTTGGATGATCAGTTTGATAACGAACTGAAAAATTGACAAAAAAATCTGACAAATATAGCTAGGTAGGTAGGTTGCTGGTATTCAGCTGCATCCGGTTAGACTGGAAGCCGCCGACCCCAACATAGTTGGGAAAAGGCTAAGCAGATGATGATGTAGGTTGCTAGTTAGGTATGTATTTTTTGGAAATTGATTTTTCGTAAAGACGCTTAGCTAAAACAATGATTTTTTGTACTACAATAAATACTTCTTGATACTTTACAATCGTTTTATCTTTCGTATTCTAACAGACACTCGTATTTTCACAAACATGTGCATACCAAAACTGTATCCCTATCTTTCTTTTTTTCTCTCCAACTCCACAATAACACCAGTACTCGAATAACTTCTGTCCGAAAACACACAAACTTTTCAACGTTATAGCCAGGACTGTCCCCCTATTCTCAAAACAATGCTCCACGCAATAATAGCGGACGATACATCACGCGCAATTTGTTGCGATAGCTCTACGATAGGTGGTCTGCGAATGGCGTTCTACCTACTTTATTGCTCTATAAAAATGTTAGTCCACACGCTTTTAGGTTTCTTGGGCTTTTAAAGGAAATATTTTAAACGTGGTAAATGGGAAATGTACAATGTATGCTTCCGCTTGTTCTGTGATGTATTAGTTGGTGGAATTACTTGTGGTGTTTCTATGTCCAACTGTCAGCTGAAGACAAAGCAGACTTCAACTGACGAAGGCAGATCTTGAGGCAACAATACAATTCAAAAAGGAATATTACTTCCATAACTCCACGCGTAAAACTACAACTGATAACAACTGGATGAGAGTGGCCAAAAATCAAGCTAAATGGTGTACGATTGGAGACACCTATGTCCAGCAGTGGAGTTTTGCAGGTTGATGACGCATAGGTCAAAAGCTTGATCTATTCTTGCCTCAAGGACAATCTAAGCATCACTTTCAATGATCGCGCTATTTCCACTCATCCTCACAAAATATCCATGTTCACATTAAGTGTTCATAATAACAAATTGAATTGATGCGGCCGGCTGATCGGGCCACAATTAAGGCGGGCTGCTATAAATCGGCGCGTATCTGATTCTGAACATGAAAGAGGCGTTGCGGCCCGACAGCGAGTAAGCAGTCTCGTGGTACAACGAGAGGGTTTTGGTAACGTTATAATTTATAATATTTATGTAAATTGTGATTTGGAATCTAAGTTTGCTTATAAGGAAAATGATGTAGGTATCAGAACAGTTTAAGAAATAATAATAAAAAAGCTTATAACTCTTTGCTAAGGGGCAAAGTGAATCACACGACAATAAATGTGAATGAAATAGATCTTTTTTTACGACGACATCCCTTTGAAGGCCCTTATTGTAAATCAAATTCATTCACGAAAAGACTACTTGATACACCAAGCAGAATAAATAGGCGATGCAGAAAGGGCCCTCAACGCACTACATAGTTCGTAATATCCAGTCTTCTTGTTCTTTTCGTATTGATGATACTAGTTTTATTTTGTTTTGGTAGTTAGCCACGTTTATTGCTACGTTAGAGCCGTTGTACAGAAAATCAAAGGTTGATTTGAACAGACAATTAGAAAACTCCAAGCAGATTATCCAAGAGACATTAGACAGCTCCAAATAATTATAATGTAAGGAATAATTGTAACATTGAGAAGCTTAGGAAATATGTGTATATTTATTCTTAGGAATGGAAACAGGTGGGATGTTGTCGTTGATCTTTCCAGGTAAATCCGATTAATTATTCTTTTCAACCCAAAAGTTCTTTGACGTTCGCTCTCGTTGTGTCTCTGTGAACGAAATTATACAAATGTTTCGTTCACACGTTAACATATCGTTTGACATCCGAAGCACCCCTTTGTGTCTGATCCGAAGTGTTGAAGAATGTATCAGCACTTCAAAATGGCTTCCCATTGTTTGAACTTAACACGAAGATCTTCAGTCTTCTTGTCCTTTATAAAATAAGCAATAGATGTGATTAGGTGTGATACTATCATATTATACAAATTGTCATGAGGGACTAACACAAATAGAAGAAAAGTAACTCAAGAACCGCCTTTCAACTGTAATAGAAAATAGATTTATAGTAAATCTGTGAAAGTGTGAAT
This sequence comes from Caradrina clavipalpis, assembly GCA_932526535.1. NCBI lineage: Eukaryota > Metazoa > Arthropoda > Insecta > Lepidoptera > Noctuidae > Caradrina > Caradrina clavipalpis. The sequence goes on along the minus strand of OW052096.1, from coordinate 16,411,201 downwards.
CGGAATGTGGGTTAGTTAATCGTTTTGTGTTTTGGTCAATAACCTAAGTGCAAAATCGTGGTCATGTCGAAATCATGTACATAGATGGTGGAAAGGAAACCAGTAATTCATACAAATACTAAAGCTAAAGAGCTTTTATGATTAAATCATTTCCACATGTACTGGTTCTATCCTGATCCACCAACCAATAGGAAGCTACATTATTCCTGAGTGCTAACTATATTTTATTTTCGAAAACATTTAAAGTGTCGGTCAAAATACCCGTGGTCAAATATAAAAAAATATGTTGCATAATTTTTTAAATGAAATAAGAGTCATTGCCTAAACACCGTATTTCAATAAAGGAGACACCAACAATACAACAGCTTTAGTGAAAAATCATTTCACTCTATACTTGAGATAGGCTAAAGAAAAAAATACCTCTAACCAGCCCCATATAGGTAACACCTAAAACTCTTTCCTGCACAAAAAAATTCTGAAAGACCTTTTACCAAACAGGAGCCCCTGTTCAAGATTCCACATTTGATATATTCGAGCACAATAAATATTGTTACAAAAATGGGGAAACAGAGACATAAATAATGTTCCGTATCGGCCGAACTCGTAAATATCGGGTCGTGAGAGCTCCCTGCCCACGGTGCCTACTGCCTCTACATACAACGGAAGATGGAAATTTAATTTCGATTTCAATTCTGTTAGGCCTGCTAGAATCAAAGCATTTATTTCAATTATACCATGAACGGTCACTTTTGGTTTTTCAAGGAGTGGACCAGTTTATCAGAATGTTGAAGACAGTTGCACGTTCCAAAACGTAGGTTAGTCTCTATAGAGAAGAATGAACAAGACACCCTTTTTCACACATACACATACATAAACTCACGCCTTTTTCCCATGGGGTAGGCAGAAACCACAGAACGCCACCTGCTACGATCCTTACATACTACTTTCGCCTCGTTCACGTTCATACATCTGGTCATACAAGCACGCCGGTTACGAGTACCTACTGCACACCCGACCCGACCCGATCCACCCCCAGAAGGTGGTTGGCACTAATAGGTGGCGTTTACCACCCCGGTGGTGGTTTATTCCCATCTGCCACCCCTGAGTTTGCCACCGGGGTGGTGGTTGGCAGTAATAGGTGGCGTTTACCACCCCGGTGGTCAATGGTACCTATTTAGTTTCATTTGCCCCCTTTGTAGTCTGTTATAGTACATTGGTTTATTCCGCATTTCGTATTGGACATTAACAATAGTATTTTTTATTTAAATTTCTTTAACTTAAACCACTGGATATCATCTATATATATTATATAAAAATGAATCCTTATTTCCTTTGATCACGCCATCACGCGTGAACGGCTGGACCGATTTCACTAATTCTTTTTTTACCGCGGGGCACAGCTAGTAAGCAATAAAAATTAAGTTTAATATATATATTATATTGTGACGTCATAGCTGTCAAATCAAGCAAATTGGATAGGGTGAGCAAAACAAGATTTTATTTTTTGATGTTTATTTTTGAATCATGAACGAATGTTTTTATTCAGAGTCACGTTTTTCAATTCTCTTATCTTTGTATTATGAGCATGTATATGAGCAATCATTGTCATAAAATCTGTTCAGTAGTTTTTGAATTTATTCAATACAAAAAGACAAATAAACAAATCTTTCCTCTTTATAATATTAAGTGTAGATATAAATTGTTGAACTAGACGAGATTAAAATTTTTACTAAACTGTAACAAAAAACTTTTACTTACTTTCATTCCTAGAAGACCGCGACACTTATTATTTTTTCTTCTGCCTGAGCACTCCCATACCACGTGACCAGTGTTTTTATATTGTTTTTTTATAATATATTGATGTCCCGCACGTAAAAGCACTTTACCATTGTTTTTATTAATATAAAAAATTGTATCAGACTCTTGGGACTTCCACTTGCTAGTGGTTCCTCCATATTGGTAATTTGCGCGCACGCATCACGCAAACCCGGACTATTTTTGTAAATTGTGACGTACAAGGAAAGTAGGATATGTTGCTTTCTCCCTTTCGCAAAGGGATGAATATTATGATTTCACTCGCACAAAGGGGTGGAGTCGTAGAACAATGCAATGTTCCGTGTCTTGTCGGCCACTGTTTTAAGTGAGTGCGTAATCTATTGAAAAATACTGCAAAGCACTAAGTAGGTACTTTTGTTCTTAACGACAATAATGGAGCGCACCACAATACAAAAATATTTAACAACATTTTGTAGATCTATTTTAACAAGATGTGTGTTATTGTTACCTATACCTACATAGCTTTTTAAAATTGTTTTGTGTTATGTTTTACCAACTGTGTATAAAATAAGTAATTACTAGCAATAATAATTGCTAGTAATTATACAAACATTCATTTTATTTTTTGAATTAGAGTTATTAATTAAAATAAAAGATCCATATATTATCCACTAAAATTCATTTCCATTGCTCTTGAATCATGATATCCAGTGACAATTAATTACATTTTTTATTGTTAATGTCCAATACGAAATGCGGAATAAACCCCTGTACTATAACTACGAAGGGGGCAAATGAAACTAAATAGGTACCATTGACCACCGGGGTAGTAAACGCCACCTATTAGTGCCAACCACCACCCCGGTGGCAAACTCAGGGGTGGCAGATGGGAATAAACCACCACCGGGGTGGTAAACGCCACCTATTAGTGCCAACCACCACCCCGGTGGCAAACTCAGGGGTGGCAGATGGGAATAAACGCCAACCACCACCCCGGTGGCAAACTCAGGGGTGGCAGATGGGAATAAACGGTTAAATTCAAGGATTTAACTATTCCGGTGCTACTGACTTGAGAGTCACATAATATCAATAATTAAATAAATAGGTTTTTTTTTGTAGGTGATGAGGATACTCATTTTTAAAATAATAATGTAACAAGTTTATTCATATCTTTACAATTATCACTCATATTTACAGACTTAAAATAAAATGAAAAAGAAATCTAACAAACACAATCTAAGACAAGCCATGAGTATACATCGCCTATGACAATCCCGCGCAACAAATTGAATCATTTTGTTTCAGCTGTAACCATAGCAACAACCTACCAGTCAAAACTAAAACGACCGCTGGCGCATCTAACAGCCCAACTCATACAGGTCAAGCGCCAAATGAAATCATCAACCATGCAATAATCATCAATTCAACACCTGTACCACGTCATGATGCCATTATCCATGAATTACTAATAATATGTGTGTACAGCGGTCTCATATTGTCTGGTTGGGCTCTAAATCACTGTTACAAATCACTGTTGGAACTGTGATTACGGGCGACATAATGCGTTCCGTGTTTGATAATGATGTCAAATACCTTTGTGTTGTCGTACATCAAATTGTGTTTATGAGTAAGCAGTGAGGGGGATGTTTAGCGACAAATTCCGCGTGTTAGATGTTATATTGATGAGTTTGAGAAATCCATTGTACATACATGTGAATGTTAGTTTGTTTGTTCTGCTTTTCATCTTCTGGACGCCAAGGAATTAGCTTCATTAGAAATCTGAAGTAACTAGTGTTTTTTTGTCAAGTGCACTTTTTCACCTATGTAAATTATAATATCAGCGTAATGTTATCCAACTGCAAAGCAAAGGGTTCTTCTTATACAGGAATGCACGAGCATTGATCACCACGCTTGCTCAAGGCGTATTGGTGATTATCCGCACGATGTTTTCCTTTACCTGTATACTGACACCAGCGTGCGTCTTAACCACTGGGTCATCACCATATAAAGTAAACTATGTCTTAGCGAACTTCTAATTTGTCTTGATCTAAACTTTTTTCTTTGAGACTTATCAATGCAGATGCCTCGGATGCCTTTGATGCCTGTGATGCCTCGGATGCCTCTGATGTCGGATGCCTCTCTTTTCTCTTGCCTTTCAAGGTTTAGCATCATCATTTCCCATCACCTCACTCATGACCACCGTGCCAGCCAACCCCGGGGGACCATATACAAACAGCATGACTGTACCATTAGGTTACTAACCAAACTATTCGCGCAGCCGACACAGTTTGCTCAGCCGTTTGTTACCGCACTAAATCACGCACGATTGCATGCACACACTGTTATTCACGGTATACATTTGTGCATGTTACTGCGAATGTGCGAAAGTTTTGGAGGAAACGACACGAATTCTGTTGTGTGATTTCCGCAAAAAGTTTTTGGACTTTCAGCTCAAGGGAGACAAAGTGTACCTAGTGTAAATAATTTTACATTTTATGATATTAATAAAAAAAGGACCGGCCATGTGCAAAGCGGACGCACGAACAGAGGATTCTGTACCACCGAAAATTATTTGACACTAAATATAAAAAAGAAACACGTTTCATGTATTAATGTAGTTTATTTTCATTTTTATATTTTGTTATGTGTCTATCTACACAATATGGGTATAGAAAAGATACATTTCTGTAACGGACGGACGGACAGACATCGGAGCCTTAGTAAAAGGGCCCTATGGCACTCTTTCAATGCAGAAAAATGGGCTATGATTATCCTTATAACATTGGTTAGACTAGAAGAAAACCACACAATGTAAGTTCCAACTCAGAACACGAGTGATAAAGTTAGCCATGCGGAAGATCTAAATGGGCGGAGCACACATCAAACAACCGTCAGTCTTTTTATCATTCCCTGTTACGACAGGCGCTAGACGTAGATTGGAAATGCATCTTTTTGCAACACTCTCATTATTGTATGTAGACTCAGTGTAGCAGTTATCCGGTTAGCAGTGGATCTATTCTTTGAAAAACACCCTCAGTGAATTTAGTAGAAGTGAGCTTGAGGTGAGCTGTCTTCCTACTTATGACGGACTTAATAAAAAAGCTTCAGGTAAAGCTACACCGTTGGTGCAGTGGCTAAGCGATTGGCTGCTGCGCTGTGTGCCGCGGGTTTGATTTTCACACGGATCAAATGGCATATTTTATGACCTACTACAGATACTCGCTCCGGGTGTGGTTGTTTGTTATGTGAGTATGTATGTTTATAAAGTGCTCACGATATACTTCTAATATTCGTACTAATATTCACCGCGACAAAGCTGTTTTCAGATTGCTGTTATTGCATGTTTCTGATTAGCTATTACTACAACCGTTAACAGTGATGTCAAAAAGCTAATAAGTCTGGTTTGTACATGCACAGCGACATACCGTACACATACGGTAGTGTTGGGACAATGCGAGCTCGATGTCTCGATATGAGCGAAATATGCTAAATTCAATAAAGCTCACGACCCGCAGGTGTGTAGGGTTGGTACTTTGATAAAAAATTGTAATGTCAAAGCGATTTTTACAGCATTTTCTTTTAAATGGCCTTGCTGTGGGCATTTTATATTCCACAACATCGTAAACACATAATACTATTTCCTATGTTTTCAATACTGAATGTATTTTTTAATTGACTTAAGTTTTTAAAGTCGTGTATTCCTAGTTTAGGAGGCATTGGTTCAAACATTAATAACGTATCAACGCTTTTATAGATACCATCGTGCCAATAACTTTAAACACATGACATAATATTATTTTTCTGTTCAATAGTATTAAAAATAAATGAACTTATTTATTCAAAATAGGTGTTGTGTTAATCGAATACTAAATAGCCTTACAACATATTTCTACAAACCCTTCAAAATAATAAAGTCATTAGCATTCACACCGAACGGTTGCAGCAAACGATTCCTAATCCTTTATCCGTCAAGCGTTGCCTAAGTAATGTCTTAGATGGTGATAACACACCGTTTGGCATCACCACCACCACCAGTGGCAACCCTGCACACTGATGTGCGATAGTGCAGGTCACGCGGTGATTTACCGCGCCGTAGATTATCGGCGCACGCGCTGCCGGCCGCAAAGCCATTAACGTCGCAATGATATGCTTGTACAGGGGTAGGCAGTAGCTCAAGTTACCACGTGAAAGTGGAATTATTGCTGGTTGTGCAAAACTAGGTAGGGATCCCTGTGGAAGTCGTTTTCGGTTTGGGAGTAGGCCCATATATCTGTCTTTATTGTTTGTCTGTTTGTAGCTATCCATCAGAAATATCGTGTGCTGATTGAATAACAAATTGACGCAACTTTTCAATATTAGTAAGATATGGTATAGGTCATCATCGGTGGTGGGTCATTCATCGGTGGATTGGGTTTTTTTTTCTAAATGAACCAATCCACGTCATAATTGCCATTAGTTTTCGAAATAAATGTAATGATATTGTATATTTAACGTTGATAATTATAAATTTAATTTTAAGTTTTATGAAACTTAAAACCTAAAACTTAAAATTAAATTAGGCAATAGCCTAACTAGGATAGTAATGTATTGACATATGGAATTAGTTTGATGTAATTAATTTAATTTTGGTGATATTGTGAGCTGACTTATTTTGGCAAAAAAAAAAGCACCATTGAAAGCTAAGTAGTGCTGCTGTGAAAATCGCCACTTATTATTTAGTAGCCTTTTCAATATTTTCTTTCGTATTTAAAGGCTACACAGTATTTAATATCCTCAAAGTTAAAATACTCATTAATATACTCCAAAGACTAAATCAAAAAATACTTCTAACACCAGAAGCTCACTTCAAACTTCCAGAACCTACCTTAATTAAATTAATTTACTCCTCACACTCCCTCTCAAATCCTCCATTCCCATCAAAATCAAAGTCCCTCCATACATAATTTACATGCCGAGCCGTTTATTAAAATCTTTGTACGTGATTAAGATGGTACAGTTACCCTCAGCTCTGTTAATTTTACAAATAGGCGTCGAAATTGTCGCGTTGGGGTCTTAAGGATGCTTTGAATCTCCGCCCATCCGAGACGGTGATTTGTATGGGAGATAGAGTGTGGTCTTGATAGATAGGACGTGGTTTCATAGTAATGGCTGATTTTCCGACCAAGCTAGACCTAGATTGGATTCAAGATTTTACCTATCTAGAATAAAGAAGGAAGAGCTATGGGGCATATGTTCAATTTCCCATATCCAATTATTCAAAATCTAGTCGCAATTTTATTTCGACTAAGGTAAGAGGTAGTTAGGAGGCTTAAGTTAGAGGCATTTTTAACAAATGGAAACTGAGGTTAGATTGTGTGTTCCAAAAGGTTAGTACACTTTTCCTTCTTGTATAAAGAATTAGAATAATGTTATCGAGCAATAACTGATCTAAATAGACACTTAACGAAGCCCAAAGTTATATGTTCTTCTTAACATAGCGATCATATTTTTGTTCTGGGACATATCTAATTACGGAGATATTGAGAGTAAAATTTCCATCATTTTTTAACGTTGCAGCTTTAATTTAAATTTTGTGTTCTAGCTAAACCTCATGGCCGTTCCGCGGGGTTCACACTACTTGCACTGTAGTGTTGGTAAAGCCCGTTCCTTACCTCTACTTCAATAATTAAAGCTTGAACATTTAGAGATGCGTTGATGGCGATTGCAAAATTTTAAGTGAGAAAGTAGCTTTCGGATCTTCATTCATAGTAAATTGGCTTCCTTATTGGTATATCTTTAAACAAATGGTAAAAGCTACACTACGACAAAACGTGTTCCCTTTCGTGACTCTATGTATCCTCTTAATCTTTAATTACGGCAACTCTTAAGAACAGGCGCCATATTCTTAACCAAGTCATTCGTTCACCTCACTTCACCTTTAATCCCAGCTTTATAAGGATCAATTTAATCACTACGAATGCAACAATAAGTTGGTGCTGATGAGTCCTGAGTGGTGACTTGAAATAATGTTGAGTGCTCCCGTTGTTAGTAAGGGGGCGTGGCCTACTTATGTCACGTGGTCCTTTTGTGAATTGGGACCAAATTAAATATAAGTGACCTGAAACCATTTAAAAATAATTTAGGCTATATATCCAGAGTAATTGGGGACGCAAATTGCAGAGATGAGGACTGACAAATACACAATGTAAGCACTTTTACAGTGCCAGCTATTAGTCTATAATTGTTTTCGAGAAAGATGGAAGAAGTGGAAAGAGGCTTGTCCCAGAAGTAGGACAGAACGGACTACCGAAAGAAAGAAATAACTATTGTTATTGTATAGAAATCAAAGATCATCGAAATTGTAGGAGTTAAAACAATAGCATACAAAATGTTATGGCAAGGGTTGGTACTAGTATATTACTGTATTCTATTCTAATGAGCAATAAAATGCCCTCTAGTATAAGTGATCTTCTCCATTATAACAACTGTAAGCGTCGTAGATCATAGCTGAATACAAACTATTTACCACGTAATGACGCAGGATATGGAAAATATATGATATTAGACTTTTTAAAATACTAGCAGACGCTGTACCGTCCCGTAAAGTGTATGGTTGTCTTGATAGCCCAGTGGTTGAGGCGTTCGAGCCTCATACACAAGATTGTAGGTTTGCAAACGGGCATGGGCTAGTACGAGTAACAAAATGTTTCTTTTTTTCACACGTCTTTTTTAAGTTAAACTTGGACATCACTGACATCGGTGAAGAGATCGCCTGAAAGCAGGACATGTAATAATATAATTCTGAAATTGTCAATCTGCCTTGAGTGAGCTGATGCGTTTACCAAGGCAAGGGCAAAAGCACCAGCCTATTATAGTCGCACTACCTGCAGCAGGACAATTATAAGCTGGTATTAAGAAATATTATAGAAATCAAAGCCCACAATGACTATCGGTTAGATTATTGTACTACTAGTCGCATACCTATACGACCCTCATATATTAGAGGTACTAATGTGCCAATAATAACAAAAGACTTCTCTATTTACATAAAGAAATAAGTACATAACGTTTGTTTGTGCAGCTATTAGTGAATTGTGAAATGGTGGAGTGTCGTTGTGACGAGGGGCTCGTTAGTGATGGGCGGGGCAGCACAACACTAGACATTTATTTAAAGAGAATCGTGTGACTGGGTATTTGTTTTAATTTGTTTGCTGTTGAGAGAAAGATTTGCGGAAACAAATATGTGAGTGGAACAGTAAATAATAGAAGAGGTCAGGGCCTAGCACGAAGAATAAGCTTTACGTAATTTCAAATGACAGTAGGCAAATATGGTCACGGCGAAACGAAAGAGTATAATGTAGCCTTCAAACATGCAGAAGAACATCAAAATCTGTCCGAGAGATTTCGACTAATTACAAGTTTATTCTGGGCAATGGCAATGCTGTGAAGTAAGCTAAAATATTGTAATATAGTTGAAATTTATATCGGCGAATGCAAAACAGTTGTTTTGTATACTTAATATCACTATCTATCGTCTAACGAAGAGACAACAAAATCGAACAAATTTCTGAAGGCAAGCCGGTAGGAATTGAGTTGTATGGAATCTTTACTACTGCTGCGCCGTGATCATCATCGTTTCAAGGTGGAGAACCTCAAAAATATGATAAAGCTACCTAACTCCTAAGCCCTACCTACACTTTGAAAGATGGTAATACTTTTCTTCTAAGAAATTGTCTCCTATATCTTCAGCTTTAACGAGAGTTCTACAAACTCATACATTACCAGAAACTCTCTCAATCACAAAGTAAAGCATTTCCCTTAACAGACCGCCTGGAGTGACAGCGGGGCGTGTCACTCCGCCTTCCTCGACAAATTATACACTGCCGCCCCAAACCGATCACAATGCTCCCGTCACCTTTCACACGGTTCAATGTAAACTGTTCAGCTTTGTTTGAGTCAGTCGGGGGTAGTATTTAGAGGAATGTACTGAATGGTTTGTGCTATTTGTTTTGAAAATATTGGTGTTTATTCGTTTAGAAATTATGTGGTTTTGTTGACGGCTAGACTTTGTTTGTTCTCGTAAAGATTTTTTAGCTGGGCGTTTGCACGCCTTCTCTGGTTTTTAATTGTTTTGACGTCTTTCAATAGGGTAGTGCCTACTATTTCCGATGCCTAAACCAATATTGTAAAGAGAAAATATTCGTTTGTCATGGATAAAATCGGAAACTACTTAACCGCTTTAAGAAATTCATTCACCAATGAAGGCTACAATATTCAAGAGTAATATAGGTTATATTTTATTTGAATAAAATATTAAGACTCAAAAGAATAACGTACGAAGTTGCAGGCGGAAGCCAGTTTCTTATTAATTACTTAAATGCTGTAGAAAATACTAGGAAAGACTTTACTGAGAAAACTGAAACTGTTCTATGTATACCTATCTTTAAAATAACTAGAATTTTTATCCATATTTAAATTAGAAATAAAATCATTCCAACCTCTCCTTCAATACAAACAAAAACAAAAGACAACAGCTGATGCTTTCATTCATATTGGTCTGAAACACAAAGCAAACTATAACAGATTGCGAGACGTTTGAATAAGTTATACAAAATGAAATAGCAAGAACCGGCTGAAAGAAACGCATTACTTTACTCTCAGGAGAATCACAAGCATACTCGGAATGTTATCACTGCAATGTTTCTCCTTTGTGCCATATTGCTATGACTGTGAAGTAGGAAATATATTTTTGTCGAGGTTTTGTTTTGAGAGCAAAAATTATATGCATACAATATTTTCTTGAAATGTTTCTTTGATCGATGATCTTGGATTTTCCTATATTTAATAATATTCTAAATTGTTTTTTGGCCAATCACGCCACACTCTTTCGAAACTACTGCAACGCCTGGAAGCTAGAATCATCACTGGCGACCACCAGAAAAGCGCCGTGGTATAGTTTACAAGTTATTTATTTACCTTTTTGTTATGTTACCAACGAACCTTTGAGAAACGATTCAACTTTTTTTATTTATTTATTTAAACTTTATTCAACAAATAGTACAAAGGCGGACTTAGGCAGGTTGTGCATCCCGCAACAAAATTAATCAGAAAAGAACAGCGGAGAAGTAACAAAGAACATAATTTCCTCTTCCCCGCAAACAAGCAATATTGTAAAGCTAGACATTGATGGGCCTCTTCCAAAAGCAACCTTGGCGAACGTTACCATTATTAACATAGACTACATAAGGCCTCAATTCCGGCCCAAATAAAATCCCCATACATTCCCATGATCATAAGATGAAGTGCAGACATAATTTCGAAGAAAATGCTGGCTGGTATTAGTGTGCCCAGTCTAAATAATAAAACGCTGGCGTTCGGCCTAGGCATGAATCTAGAATGGAACAAGACAGCCAAGCTGTTATGGCTTGAGATGTTTGGTATCAATGGTTTTAGATGGTTTGTCGCTTTCGAGTTTAACTTAAACGGTTTTGTAATTTAGTTTCATGTTTACATGCACACCTATGCTCCAAAATGAAGCAGTATGGATGCATCGAGACGGTTTATACTTCTAGACAAGGTATCCCGAGTGATAATTTATCAAAGAAATATTTGGTTTTATATTTGAATTTTACTAACATAATATTGGCTGATTCATTATCTGACAGTTTTTCAAAGTTATTCCATAAGCTTCTACCCTAATATCCTTAACACCATCGAGAAACTCATGGTAACCGCAGTGTTTTTCATAACATCCAGCGTGGGTCGTACGGCTGCGTAATGGTCGAGTCACTGCCAAAATAAATGTTGCTTAATACGCTGAAACTTTTGAAATATGTCCCGTTTAAATGTGCCGTTGAAAGCCCCATAATTTTCCCCTTTATGTTACAAGTTCTAAGGCTCTTTTTGTTGGCGCGTGTATCTTTTTTATTGTTTAGCGTTTTCTGCGACCGTCTTTTGTTGTTGTTTAATGTTATTTCTAGATGTTGCCGTTGAGTTATGGTTTGGAGATTGTGTTGGTGAAGGTTTTTTTTAATGTTGGGAATTTCGGAAGATATTATTGTTGGAATTGTAATGTACACTATACAGTAGATTGTAAAAACATATTTCGGATTTTTATATGGATGACAGCTACTGCGGAGGAAATTGAAAGCTCTCAAGAACCATTTATATATTGTTTTTGGGTCCAATTACTACAAAAGCATTACAGTGCAATCAAACAAGATTGTTTCAATCAAACAACAAAACACCCAAAGCACCGACCGACAGGTTACCTCCCAATCTGTTCTCCTTTCCATAACTTAAAACTATCAGCTTCACAAACTTCTATCAACAAATAAAATCCGACACAACTCCATTGAAAAACTTCCTCACGTCTATAAAATACACTGAATGTACCCATTCCAGCAATAGAGACATACAGATACGATATCTTCACGGCTCGCACTTAAGTGGCTATTACAGATAGGGAATAGCATATAACCGATACTGCATGTGCACCACTGATGGCCTATTTCCATACCTATTGAAGCCTCAATGGGTCCGCTTGATACCGTCATTTTATCTCCTGGACTTGTTTTCCATTTTGATGACACTGTTCACCTTGGTCCAAACTTTGACTTTGGAGTTCGTGACACTGTGTGACTCGGTGTTTTACTGTGTTGGGGTTGAAGTGCCTCCTACGTAATACTTTGGTTAGAGGTAACAATGGGAGGAAGATGCGTATGTTTTTCGTATCGGAGATAGTTGGATTGTCTGCAGATAGTGCCTACACGAAGGTGTAAATTTAAATTGGTCTGTGTTGATGTTTATGTTACGGTGGTAAGAAGAGTCTGCGCTATCGTCGGCTCTGAAATATTTTAGTTTCGTCGCTATTGTGTTTAATCTTTTTCCTTATTACTTATTGTGTGATAACATGAGCTCTCTACAAGCTTTAAAATGTAAGATATTGTTATTGAGTCATAAACAACGGGCAGTTATTTTATTGTAGAGCCAGCTACTCTGACTTATATTTTTGTAAGTCTAGACTCTTATGGATTCAAATAGAAAACTGCAAGCGGTAATATCTCAAGCGATATGAAAAATGTTAGTGATAAATGTATAGGTTTTGATTGATCCTCTTCTGCTAAGCTGATGTTTGTTTCCTATGTCTTGAACACCAACGTACTTACTTTCTAAAATCTACATGAATACCAATTTCATTACCATCAAAAACCAGCACAGCAGATAAGCTACCATCAAAACCTCCCATTAACACGTCACCATTGGTCATATCTGGTCATAAACCACAGTAACATTATCGCCGACCCCCAAACGGCACAGGATAATATTATTGGATTTACGAGGGCGTGATCCGGCGTATGATTTACGTCTTCCTTTGGCGATAAATTATAACGTGATAGTGTAGCCGCTACTATTGGGACTCGATGTCGATTTCAATTTGGAGTTTATACTTTCGAATACGTCGAACGAAGCACTTTATCATTGCTCTTTGGCGGCATTGATCTTTTTAGAAATTCTTATAATGGTTTTGACTCTTGTATTTTGTGATGGGTCAGGTTTTTTATTGTCAATTTCGATCTTTGCAGACAAATAAGTAGTGCTGAAAAGTGTTCATACAAACAATAGAAGTTTCAGAAAATAATATAATTCGTAGATAAATATGAAAATAATCAAATGGATTCACGCGTAGTAGCAACTGGAAATTGTTTTAGACTTCGTTTGAATTACTTTTTTTGGAGTTAGCAAAAGTCATAAAACTCAGTAACACCAATTTCTTTATCGATCCTTCTTCCTGGCAACCGAAATAATCATGTTGTTATGAACTGCCATAAATCTCAACAGTAAAAAAACCAAGTAGCTATCATACGAGGAGTCCAAGCAAAACCTAATGAACAGAATTAAATGACTTTTAATTCAACAACCCCAAAACCTCACGCTAATCATCGAACAAACAAACGCACAAAGTATCGAACGGTAGTATTTACGAGGGAATCTCAACCCGTACAATGCTATCGGGATCTGTTCACCCTGGGCCGAACAAAGACCATTCATCCGCCGATGCAGCAACAAGATTATCATATTTAATGGCTCCACACATTATTTATGCCACGCCGCCACGTAAATTTACATTCAGTTACGCCTTTAGATCTCAATATGGGTGGACTGATAACGGGGTTGCTAGTTCCAATGTAGTGTCGGGGTTATTTGTTTTATGAAGGGCTTAGGATTTATGTGCTTGTACTGTGGGTCTTAGCAGAAAGTTGGTATCATCATCTCATCTTGTTTAAAGCTAAGAAGAATGTGCCTGTGTTGCTTCCTTCAGACCTATATTATCAGGCTTATATCTTCATCACATACAATGTGCCTATTTGTCAACCATTTATTTGCAGTAGTTTTCCTTAAAAAAATAGGTTCTGGATTTAGGAGTCCTGTGTTCAACTTGTCAAAATTCTAACAACGTTTACAACACGTTTCTAAAACAAGTTTACATTTTGAAAGGACGTGAGCATTTTATTCATCTCCAACGAAGTGCAAACATTTATGTCTAGACATCGGCTTTAACTGTTTACAAGCGGTCCCGTATATTGGAGACAGCCCTTCGGTTTAATATAAATGGTACGGCTAGTACTACCGGCTGCTTTATTGGACGTCAACCATATTGGTTTATACACGTGATTTAACATTGAACGTTGTCTTCCTTATGATTGTCATCATAATTGTCTGTGAACCCACATATTAGGGTATGGAAAATGATGACAGCATACTCCAATGATATGACAAAATTAACGTTTTCATCTAGTTAATCAAAGCTAGTTAGTAATCCACCTTGATCTTTTCTTCCTTCTATCGTCAACTAAGTTCTCTCTTTACAACTGTCATTTTCCATTTACTTTTACATCTTTCTTGCATCCTATTATTGCCTGACTTTCATTCAAAGAAACCAGACTACCTGATTACTTTACCGCAATATCTCTCTCATCCTTTAGTTTCTCAAGAAGTTTAATATTCTCAACCCTAGCAACACCGCGCCTTAACATGCGTTGAGCATTCAGCCTCCGGCGCATTGAAATTTAATTGTACCTGAGATATACGATTGAGATGTGCTAACGTATGGCTGTTGAGATTTATAGCTCCGAATATTTATTTATACAGCGTTGTATACAGATGGATAAAGAAAATTAAGATTAATTGTTGATTCGCTACGGTGATAAAGTTTTAAAGATGGCTTTCATTTAGAATCTGCCATGTTGAATTGTGGCTTTTCTTCTTAGTTTTATTATAATAGAAATATTGTGTTTGTAATATATTTTATACCTGAATTTATTATTTTTCGTAGTAATCATAATTTAAATACGTTAATCAATGTTATTAATACTTTGTTGTCTGTTTCTTTGGGTCTTCTTGTTTTTTAATTACGTGTTCATAAACACTTAACTATACTACTTTTTGAAGGCGAAGAATTTTTCGTTACCCTTTAGTTTTCGCTGCTGCTGTGCAAAAGCCTAGGTACTCCTTCTTCATCCAATCCTTTCTACCTTCTGAGAAGTCTGTGCCACGATTACACTGAAAACATGATCAAACTATCGCACCACCTTCACCGTGATGATGCCTTCCTTTTAACGTCCAGTCCTTTGGATTATTGGGTAAAATATAACTATAATTATTTTGCAATTCTTCTTGTCTCATACAAAGATCTTATAAAACTTTTGATTAAACAACAGCTGTTAGTCCAGTAGGTACTTCATCTAGGTGCCACTTATAAAGCAGCAATTTTGTTTACAAAGTATCTTTCCTTTTCATCAAGCCAATACAAAAAACATAGTTATTAACAAGTCTAGGTAGAATTTATTGCGTTATAACCGCCTGTTAACGTAGGCAGTAATTACGATCGATATTATTTTAAAATTCATAAGTCGTGTTCAGGCATGCTAATGTAAACGTATTAATTATAGTACGAGAGCCCACGACCAAAATTTTTGTCTCATAGCAATACGGCCAAAACTGCATCAAATCGATAGATACGATTATCCTGAACTCGAAAATACCAATATCAGACATTTTACGCGTAGCGTTTGATCTGACCGAATTTTCAAAATTGTCAAAGAATTTTACCGAACTGCATCATAGCAATATGTCTGATTTGCAGACTGTAGTTGAATGATAGTTCAGAGATACCAGAAACATATTTTTCAGACGTTAGTGGTGTAGCGCAAACCCGTAAAATCACTTAAAAAAATTAAAAATGATACAAAAAAAATGTCTCATAGCAATACGTCTGAAAATCTTTTTTATTAGTTAATTTTGGTTATTTGATGCGAACAAAACAATTTTCAGACGGAAATGTGAACGCATTAAATTTTGAGACCGTTTTGAAAATGTTAACAAATTTTACCGATCGGTATCATAGCAATATGTCTGAAAATTGTTGAACATGATAAAATAAGTTGTCCACATGTGCAAAAAATTTATATCAGACAAATTAAGTGTAGCACCTTCTCTATCAGACAACTTTTCGATACTCAGATATCATTTAAAAATCGTATTGAGGCATCTTGAATTTTTTGTTACAAACCAATGAATACGTTGCGACCCTAAATTTATTAGATGATAATTAACAAAGAATTTACCCGAAACCGTAACATTGAAGTTGAAGCACTGAAATAAAACAGAGGCATCGGCCAGGCGACTCCGAAACGTTATTTTCGTTTTTGGGAGTATATGCTACACTTAAAGTGTCTGAAAACAGGTTTTTGGTAATCATGGCAGCAATACGAAAAGTTGAAAAAAAAAATATCCGTATTGCTATGATACAGGTCGGCTAAATTTGTTGACATTTTCAAAAATGCGCTCAGGCTATATGCTACGCGCAAAATGTCTGAAAACAAACTTTTTCGTAATACAATTATAAAATCTATGTACATTTTCACTATCAGACGTATTGCTATAATACCGACTGTCTTTTTTTTTTGACACAGCAGAAATGGCCTCCCACGCAGTTGCTACACTTTCGACCGTTACTACACACCTAGTCGGGTTCAGAATCATACAATCTAACGATTTTATAGGGTTTTTGCCGTATTGCTATGAGACATGGTTTTGGTCGTGGGCTCTCGTACTATTATAATATATTGTGGCGGAGGCGTGTTTGCGAGTTTTATAGCTTTTTTAGAAATATTTTGTTGATGGCGGAGTCGCGGGTAATAATTATGTGGCTTAACGTGAAATATGTGACCCAAGTGAGGCTTTGAACGTAAATATTCTTACCCCTAAATACATTCTAACCTAACACTACTATGTAAAATACACTATTACACTAACAAATTACTCCACATATTAAGATAATATTTATGTAAGGATAAAAATAAATATTTTTTTGTTTTCATTTTTATTTTTCATTCTATTCTGTTTTTCTGCATTAAACTCTGTTTATATAAGTACGAATCGGTACTAGCTCCTGTAACACAAGTACTATACCTAGCGCAACCTTAGTAATATTGTACAAAATTGTTTAACCCAATGAAGATTTTTTTTGCGTTGACTTTCCTAAATTCAAAGTACTTCTTATAACAGCTATCTGCTAGTGAAAGTCCCGACGGTCCAGCCAGTCCAGCCAGAAAAAAATGTTCTTGGATTGCAAAAAGCTTTTATTTTGACATTACAAACAGACACTTAAATTCTATTTATTTGAACAGATTATAACTGTTCCAGAAGGTACACATTACCTTAATTAAAATCTCAGTCATAAACCTGCAAATAACTGGTTAAATCCAGAAACATTAAGCATTCAAGTCCGTTTCGCAAACGCCACTTTTCTGATAAAATAAACATCCAACAGCCAGTCTTCTTATGAAACCGATTAACATCTAGATCTTACCGATTGACAACCGATGATTTACATCGCATAATGTCTGTTCAGTGTTATCGATAATGCTATCGATTCGCAGGATCGAGAATGAATCGGTTAGTTTCTTGTCACGTTCTGCGGTTTCGAAGTTAACGCCATATTGATGGGTTAGTCATTATATGTCGGTGTTTAATACTGAAAATTGTGTTATATGATACTGTACATTATTTTGTGTAATGCTAATATATGACTATAGTCAAAATCCTGTTTTGTTTCTGTGAATGACTAGTAGTTAATAACTGTGTTGGTAAAATACATGTGTACAAATAAAGAAACAAGTACAGTCTCTAAAGATTATTTCATATACATCTATAACCAGTGGGCAAGTGGTGTTAAATGGAAAATCAAAGAAAATCCAGCGAAAAATTTGTCTTCTTAATATCAATAACGTGTTTGTATTATTTTTGTTTGACTTCCATAACTTGCTATACATATAATATCAATTTTGGTCCGTCTGTCAGAAAATTGGTTTTCTTAAAAGCTATGCAACTAGTGGTATAATAAAAACTGTGATTTATTTCTTGTCTGTATGAGCTATATTAGAATTAAAGTCAAAGTAAAATCATCTACTTCAATAATTATACCACTTTTAGCTAGGTTCGAACGAATAACTCAACAACTGTTCAGACTCTACCAAACGTACCTAGTTTTGTGTCATCAAACGCGGGGGTCTTTAATTACCAGTCAATAATGAATAGCTGTTCAATTAAAACAATTTGCATAGACAATAATACTATACAATGTTAAACATGTAATTACTTTTCAACGCGACAGGTGGTACTATCAATGGCTGTTCTCAAGAACAACACATTTTATTAAAACCCACAGGAATTTTAGCAGCTGATACAACTACGTTTTACTCCATGGGTGTGTAGATAAAAATATTAATAGGAATGTATTGTTTAAGTGACTCTTTATTATTTGTATTGGTTTATTTTATTGGGGACATCAATTCTGTAAAAGGTTTCTTTGGTGTACTCTGGTGAAGGGGCTAGCCAATGATCGTCAAATACTAGTCAGAGACGCGGTTTATGTATGAGGCGAATACCGAACTCCCGACTCATGGTAGCAGAAGACGTGGAGTTTTAGTTGGTAAGAGTCCGACATAAACAACCGTCCTCCCCAGACGGGAAGTATCCATGAGGATTTCCCCACGAAAATAAAATAAAAGAAAGGTGTTGTGAACTTGAAATAAGTTGTTATTTTTTATCAAAAACTATGAATATAATAATAGCTTAGATAAAATTCACTTTACCAAAATTCATCAGGACGTTTTTTTTGCAGAATTTACCATTGAATTCTTTATCCAGGCAAATCAACAAACGATTCATAAAAGTAAAGCCGCATACGATCACTGTTTGATAAAGTAACAAGATTGGGGAACGCTGATATGAATTGAAAAGTAGGTCTTGTCAAATCCATCGATCTCTTTGCAAATTAAATCAACCGCCTAGATCAACTTCAATAGATAATAAACGTGTAGAGAATAATAAACAACGCCCATAATTCTAAAACTGCAACATAAAACAACTTCTAGCTAAACAAAATGCAATCACCGATTATAACCGATTAATATTAATCAATCAATCAACCGAGCACCTGCACGCTTAATAATCGATAATCGGTTTACGATCAAGACATTCCCCTGGCGTAGTCGTAGTTGCAAGGTTTATGTAAGTGAGGGTCTTGTGGTGTCAATATGGTGTACTCACACGTACTTTATCGCAGTGTCGCCACTCTGCTTCGTCCGTGAAATTATTATCCATTTGGTTTTTGAATCGTTTCCCCGGAACTCTTCGATTAGTGATGGGTTAACTCGAGTTTGTGATAATCCAATTCGAGTAAACTCGATTTAACCCATCACTGTCGATGAGCGCGATTGCCTCGACTCTTTTCTAGTGATCGCCATTCTATTGATTCTTACTTTTAGGAGTTGCAGTGGATGAGAAAAGTAAAGCGAGCTTGCCCTGTTCAAAAAAAAACATTTAGTGTTGACAAATTAATAGTCCTACGTATTATTTCCATTGATAAATTGCTGTAGTACTAAAAGAAGACAGGAACAAACAATAATAATTTAAGGAGAGAAATAGGACAAAATTTTCTACAAGACTCAGTCGTTCTTCATTATCTATACATAAAAAAAGCATATTGGTGCTGTGATGCTCTTTTCTACTCTTCACGATTTCAGAGTACCTACCAAAGACTCTAATACTAGTTCACCTTTCCCAACTACTCCTGTTCTTTCACATAAAATACATAGTTGCAAAAACTAAGACCAAATCCATACGTTTTATGTGAGTTCAGTCATCAATACTGCTCTTATAAACCGACAATAAATCCGATACCGCGTGGGCTATGACTGCCCACGGAAAACTTTATTGAATTCACATAACCACGCAAAGTTTCACCCTAAGTTTGGATATTAGAGTTGCTTTTTCAATGGGGTCCTCCATATGCAGTTTACAGGCTCACTATTGTTTCTCGATTTGCGCCAAACATTACTTTTTATCGTTCCGAAGTATCGAGATATCCTTTGAGTTTCGATTCGCTGTTTTTATCGATTTTCAGTTATATTCCCGTGGTTATAAAGTGGTCGGGTTATGATATTGTGTCGTAAAATGTTTGTGTTGTATAACTGTATTCTGTATCGTGGCGTCTTTTATTAATTCGTAGTAGACGTGTCGGAGTTGGATCATGTTCCTGTGTGTCACAGATGTCTTGTTTCATTGAAGGCTTCATGCCTGCAACATAAAAAATAACCTTTATAAGTATGAGAATAGGAGCGAGATCAAGAAGAAACTATTCGACATCCAGATTAAAAATAAAAACAGTTTGTTTTTTTATTCTTTGCCCTACACTAGGAATTTCTCCAGCATCGTGCGTTTACAAACATAACGTAAACTAGCGTACACAAACAGCCAC
This sequence comes from Caradrina clavipalpis, assembly GCA_932526535.1. Taxonomy (NCBI): domain Eukaryota; kingdom Metazoa; phylum Arthropoda; class Insecta; order Lepidoptera; family Noctuidae; genus Caradrina; species Caradrina clavipalpis. The sequence goes on along the minus strand of OW052096.1, from coordinate 16,390,620 downwards.
ACTCGGAACAACTACTCTAGGCCATTCAATAATTTGTTCCGTGCGAGAATCGAACCTGCGACACGCAGCGCAGTAGCCCAGCGCTCAACCACTGCATCAATCGTGACGAACTTATTATTTTACTTCAGCTTAACAGATAAAAGACAATCTTCTTCCCAGGATTCTTTAAAACGAGGTTCCTTCTTTCACTTTCAAATCTATCTTCAAAATATATTTCTTCTTTTATGTTATCTTACGTATAAATAAGTCTTGAGCATACGTCTTCTCTCACTCACACTTTAACATCTAGCTCTTTCACACTACCATACGTACCATGCCTACATAAATAAAACCATTACTCCTGATCATATCGAAGTACCCGTAATTCCCCATTTTTCCCCCATAAATAGTTCCCCCGTTCATCAACCAATATAACCCGAAGTTAATTGACCCAACCCGTTATTGTTTGGTTGCTCGTTTGCCGTACGATGTATTGCCGATATTATTATCGGTTGCCGTCGGACGGCAATGTTATATTAAATTATGAATTACACGCGGTTACTGGATATTGAATGTTTTCCATTAATTCTGATGATTTTATTGAGATATCGTGAGTGATGTTTTATGTAAAATGAATTTGACTGCAGGCTTCAATGGTAAACAACTTGTTTAAGTCTTGTATGGTTGTCTTATGACGTCCAAATTAAAGCAGCGTCAGATAATTCGGTGGTGGTAGTCACTGGTTGGTTTGAGATAATTTGATTGTCTGACATTTTTGTCAGATTGGTACAATTATGTCATAAATGGTGGACAAGCAATTCAGTGGTTGGTCAATTTGATTATTATTATCACCGAACCAAGTGAAAAATATGTTAAAGTAAAGTTTCGGAAGTCCACGACTTTGGTTTTGTTTGTTGTTTTGTATTGCCACCGACTTCCGTAACTAACACTTATTATTGTTGTATTCAATCAAAAAAAACATCGAATACTTTATACTTATTTTATATTCGAAGCCATTTCTGTCGAGGCACAAATGACTTCGATCGCTGCTGATACATCCTTCACAGATACCGCTATAGGTTCCGTAGCAATCATATTCAATAAATTGTCCGGGCAACACGATCTCACGTGCGAAACGGCTGTAAACTAAGTGATGCAACTCCCCATCAGCGTTCCATACATAGCCAAGTACCGCCAGCAAATTCCTGAAACCAGCAATTTCCAAATCGTAAACAACGAGTACTGGGTACGGTCAGCAAAACAACCGATTGCGGACGCAGTGAAAGTACGGTCGTAAAATAAATCATTCGGCAACACAATGAGCAGTTAACCGCACAAGATTACCGCTTCATTTGACTTATTGATGGTTTTGTACGGTCGGCAAAATAAAATGGGAATTAAAAGTAATATTTACAGGCACTGCGTGTGATTGGTACATGTCTAAAGCTGAAGTTAATCATAGCTCTGGTTATACTGCAAGCAGTTAAAGGGTAAGTAATGAAATGACTTGGCCCGAAGTGATTTTTTCATACTATCAGCCAAGTTTTTACAGCAGTGGTTTCCAAAGTGGACTGGACTGCGACTCATCAAAGAGTTTCCTGCTCGTTCTTCTCCATAGAGACCTACGTTTTGGAATAAGCAACTAGCGTCAACTTTCTGTCCAACTTATTGACAATTCAAAAGTGTCTGTAAATGGTGTAAATTAAATAAATGCTTTGAGTTTGTCATCTAACAAAAAGTTCTAAATTCGAGATCACCTCTTAGTTGTCATGAAGGAAATATGGGCATAACTTAAATGAAAGACTATTCAGAGCCTACCTAGTATTTGCTAGCGACCCACCAGTGAGAAAATTCTATTCTACAAAGTATTTACAATGTAGTACAACAAGACCATATTATTTTATTATTAAATTAAAATATTAAACCCATACAAATTGTTACATAAATTAATACCCGCCAATACCTTTAAAGGCTTAATGGCCTATACTTTTAAATCGTTTACAAGTAGATAATGGTACAAGAACATATATTCCCATACTAAACAACTAGCCTTATACTTTGTGGGCATAATGGGTAGAAAATTAATAGTTGCCAATGATTTATTATTGTAATTAAACGATGGAAGGTGATTGCAGAAGTTTTACTCCATGCGGTACTTGAAAGCGAACTAGAACGATTAACAACTGGACAGTCTAAGAAATGCTAACACTGAATAATCTATCTTGTCCTTCATTTATACTAATATTATAAATGCGACAGCCCTCTGCCCCGTTGGTGTCGCTGCGCTTAAATAAGGGCCCTGGGTTCGATATCCAATTACTGGATTCAATTATTCCAATCATCAAATCAGCCGCAGGACGTCCATTGCTAGACATAGGCCTCCTCCATAGATTTCCAAAAGGAACGGTTGGAAGCGGCCTGCATCTGATTTATTAGGTTATTATAAATGCGAAATTTACTCTCTATGTCTGTCTTTTACACTTTTGCAGCTAAAACACTGAATAGATTTTGATGAAGATTGATAGTATACTTGAATATCTATGATATTGGACAAAGGCAGTAAGAATACTTCATAAGAAAGGTGTGATGGAAGACCAAACACTGTTTAGGTTAAACCAATCATTTTCAAAGCGAACCTTTTGTGTTCTATTTTATAAAAATGACATAATGTAAGCTGTTACAATTAACATGTAAATGGTAGTTCAGAGTAATTAGCTCCCATGTACTGCATAGCACGTTGCGTGTGGTGACAATGACTAAACTAATATGAAATAAAAGATGGTGACACAGAATTGTGCCTAGAAAGTTCCCTCCTATGTAATTAATTTATTTTGTTTAATTAATAATGAAGACTTATAACTAAAAAAAGATTAAGAATAATAAATTAGACTGACTGCCAGTTGTCTTCACTTATAAACTACAGAACAATGCTATATTCTATGGACATTTCAGTAGCCTTTTTTTTCAAAGATGAGAAATCATCAAATGTTTTCTTCCTCTCTGGGCGGAGCAGAAGGGAGTGTCAGACTCTTACTGACTAAAACCCATCCGTGTTCTTCCTAATGCCCTTTGGGTCGCGGTGAGTCTTTCTTTTTCTTCTTCGGAGAAACACACTTGAGTAGCCCTACAAAAACAAAAAATAATGTAATTTTAAATATAGTTACACATTTTGAGACGTACCCAGTTTGTGTGTGTTTTTTTTTATATTACGAAATAGTGTAAGTAGGTGTACAATATATATTATACTTTTTTCTGGAAAAAAAAATAATAGAAGTAAATAAGTAAGCAAGGAAAAGTAGTAGGTACGTGACATATGACTGGTTTTTCTCAACTCATTGATAAAGATTGCGTGCGTCAATTTTGACACCAGTTATTATTATGGCATATAAATCAAGCCTTGGCAAATACTAAGTGCCTACTCTGATGAAACAACTAGTCTGTAAATAAATTATAATCTCTCTGTCACAAGTATTACGACCAAATAAATTATACTATGTATCTAATTCCTTAATCCTTGGGTTTCTCCAATTGTTAGCACGTTATAAATTACTGGGTTTTTCAAATATGTATAGCTATCATCAGAACATAAAAACTATGATAGTACTTGATTTTATTATAGGTAGAGGCTAAACTATTTCAGCATATTTTTTCACCCGCTTTTAGTTACGTTTTTAGATCCTGCTCCGCTCCCGTGAGTTGTAGCGTGATGTTATACAGCCTAAATTATTCCTCATGAACTTCGCTGTAATATACAAGAAGATTTTTTCAAATTCGACTGTTAGTTTCAGAGATTAGCGCATTCAAACAAACAAACAAAAATCTTTTCAGCTCTATTATATTGGTATACTCGTATTAGATATAGTAAAGATAACATCGATAATAAACCTATATTATATTGTTTAGACGTTAAGATAGTACCTATATTGTTTTATATTACTTCTATGGCCGGAAAACTGACAAATAAAAATCAACTTTAGACGCAAAATAACAAAATTCAAAATTCGATGAAATTACTTCTGATTACTAGACGGACTAGTGGATTTTCCTACAGATAAAAGTAATCGTTTTAAAGAAAATTCTAGTCTTAGTTATTTTATTACATTATTGATTTATTACTGTTTACTGATCTGAGAATTAATAGGGTATTATGTAGGCGATTGTACTATCAGGAATTATTGTTAAGGATAACGCCCACAGCCTGTCTCAGGTGACGTGTGGATTAGCATTGCAATTGACTCTGATGATTGGACTATAGATAGTTGAATAGCAGCCTGGTATAATACCAGCCTATTGGTGTTCCACTGCAGGGCAAAAGCCTGTTTTTTACAGAGAAGGCACGAGTATTGATCACCACGCTTGCTCAAGGCGGGTTGGCGATTTAAGACTTGATGTTTTTCTTTACTGATGTCAGTAATGTCCAAGATAAACTAAGAATTTGAAAAAGTCATGTTGGTAGTTGCCCGGTATCGGACCTGCAATTTCATGCATGAGATGCGTACTCCTTAACCACTGGGCTATCAGAAAATTCACATTTAGTGTGTAGGTATAATAAAAAAATCTACAGCAATCTTTGTTACCAATCATGCTGTATCAACATTTATTTTTGCTAAGGCATGATGACATAGTTGACTTATCATACTACGTACTTTCCAAGTAATTGAAAAGTTTCAAAGTGCAAAAAACGGTCACCCATCCACGAACTGACCTAAGCGAATGCTGCTTCACCTGTTGTCCTATGACGTCATTTTTATCTGCCAAACCGACTGTGACTAATTATTGTACAAGATCTTAATGAAATTTTAAAAACCATGACTGTCAGATAACTGTGCTACTCCATTCTACCATAAAGCATTATCTTTCACTCTTAAATCTACACAAATTAAAAGGTAATTCTGACCTCATTCCCATGAATTTAAGGTAAACCATAAATTTAAATAACGACCTTCACACTTAAACTTTCTCTCGGAACTTTGAAATAACACAAATCTCATCTCACGCGCAGATCACTTAAGTATTATCACTCCTACAATTAAAATAATATGCAGATTATTAATGTGGCATCCGACGGTTTAACTGTGGGATTAATTTATTATTAATCATGAATAATAACGAGTGCGTATAATATTAATTTATAACGCGGATGTATCAGTAAATCAGTGATTTATTATGCTTGTGTCGCTTATAATTGATAATATTGCTTGTTTTATATTGAGTCATTTTTATTTTGTGCTTAATTATTAATCCTTTAATATTTATGTGTGTAAATTGTGCTGTTGTATCCGGCTTAATATGAGTCTTCAGATAAACTGCTATGGGTGATGTTGGATTTTTATCTAGTTTAAAGATTGTGGAAAGTGATGAGGTGTGGGTATTTATAAGATAACAGACATTTTGAATAATCAAGTTTTGTGTTAGTAGTGTTTCTCTTTACCACCTAATGCATCCAGTCTCTTACAGCCTCCTTCTGGCAGATATTTAATCTGCCGGGACCAGTAAGACTATATTTAGTATAGTCTATTTTACGCACAACCATCAAATCAGCTCAAGGACGTCCACTGATGGACGGCCTATGTCCATCAGTGGACTCCCCTAAGGTAGCCACAATGACAGGTTCTGCGCTGCCCGCATGGTATTTCCCGCGACCTTTGCCAGGTCGTCGGTCCACAGAATAAATTCATATAAAATGAATACGAATATTTCAAATGAGTACTTTAAAAGTATGAAATATGCATTCACTTAATTCAATATACGACATAATATTTACTCAGTTTAAAGACCGCAGACCGAATATTCTGCATAATCATCGTAAAATGTCTCATAAATAAAGCACAGCATCCGTAGCGAAACTCCGGGCTCAATTTAATTATAAATTAATTAATTAGCTTACAATGTTAACCGGTACCTCAAGTGCATGACGGAGAATCTATATTTAGGTGCGATCGTCTATTAGTTTTGCTATCAACTTTGTTAGCTTTCAGTCCTTTACATCACAAAATTATAACATTCTAGTTCCTATGTAAATTTTGTTCTGACGCTTGATTTAGCTGTGATCATCGGGCAATAATCGGGTCATGCACAATTTCGACTTTTCGAAACATGGTTTTTTCTACCTTAAGAGGTTATCCGTCATTGAACTTGGTTGTATTATAGGATTTTCCATCCGGAATATCTTTACAGTTCCATCCCGGAGTTTGGAAGTTGGTGGTGTGACACATCCTTGACTTGGAAAGCAGGTGAAGCCGTTGGTTCTGCGCCTGATCTCATTTCGGCTATGTTATATTGCTGTCAAATTAGACTATGAAAATGAGAGAAAAGGGAGTGCACCTGTGTTTGTGCATACTATCTCTTGCGTACATGGCTAGTCTCTATTGATTGGTTGCCATATCCGAAATTCGGATTGAAATATATTAGACCGTGATTGATAGCAGTACATTATGGCCTGGATATAGGTAATGAAATGTCGACTTATAATTTCCCATGTGTGTCTAATTTAATACATGCAGACTGTGGTACTTCGGAGCTGGTCAATATTTTGTACTGTAGAAAGTCTATGAACCTAAGTTGGCTGACCACTTCAACGACTCCCCAATAAACTTAATTAGAAAATACGGACAATTCCCTCAAGTTTACAACATTGTAAACAGAGGTGCCAATACACGGGTCGTGTATGTAATAAAATGATAATGAATGTGACATAATAATGGACGAAGATTGTCGTTGCGTATGGACTAGGGAAGGCGTGGAGTTGTGTGGGGAATGTAATGTTAGGATTAGAGAAATTGACAGAACTAAATTATTGGCGATGATCCGCCGAAAGTTTCCAAAATAAAACAAATAAAGTAAAACATAATAAAATATAACCTATGTTATTAAGTGATAATGTAACTTTGTATACAGGTGAAAAAATCTACAATTTGTTGAAGAGTTTTTGAGATCATCCATTTCAAACAAAAGCTTTTTTTTCTCTTTATAATATTAGTTTAGATTCATTTAAGTAGAGATTGTGGAAGTTCTTGTGCCTACGATGGAAAAAAAAGAAAGGAAAGCTGACCTTACTACTTGTTAAAAAAAGAAGGGCGATGGTTGACGTGGATTATTTGGAAAACCTCAGTTTCTTTTATTTAAGTACTAGCTTTTGCCCGCGACTTCGTCCGCGTGTATTAATAGTTCCCGTTCCCGGGGGATTTCCGGGATGAAAACTATCCTATGTCCTTTCTCGGGTCCCAGACTATATCTGTACCAAATTTCATTGAAATCGGTTCAGTGGTTTAAGCGTGAAAAAGAGACAGACAGACAGACAGACGGACAGACAGACAGAGTTACTTTCGCATTTATAATATTAGTACGGATTATCACACTCCACAATTAAATTTAATTACTTAATAAATTATTACTTTTTTTCCCAGAGAAAACGAAATCACAAATTAATACAGGTGATCAACTAATGATCAAGTTTATCACAGCTATTACACAGACGATAAATTAAAAGACAAACTATGCATGAAGTCGTTAATTTTAACAAATATTTCCCGTGTCCCAATAAACATGGAAACCAAAATATAAATGCCAACATCCACTCCCCACACGGTGGCTAACATTGATTTATCACGAATATTCATTTCAACAGGCTGGCTGTCAGATTGTGCGCGATTACAGTCTAGATTTATGTCGCGATGCCGCGTCTGCCCGTGTGGGAGCTTGCGTTAAGGCGCGTCAGCCAAGACGCGCGATTGTCGTGGATTGACGCACTAATGATATTTTATTATGAAGTTTTAAGTGATTAATATGGTGATCGATTAAGTACGGAATATAATGAAGGTCTATTAATAAATCAACATAGTAGACTTTTTAATGGGAATATTCAACTTAACTTAATTATACTGCTTTGGGACAAAATATTCACCTTTCTTTATACAAGTCTTTTTTCTCTCATCTCTTTGTTTATCTTATTACTTTACTGGTATTTTTCTTTCATGTCCCATTATGTTATTATGATTTCATCCAAGTCTGACTGGAACCTAGATCACTGTTTCTAGTTTATTCCTTGCGTTTACTTAACCACCAACAGACCTGTAAACAAACATTAATTTGTAAATAAACATGTAACTTCTACTTAATGTCAATATAAATTACATCGGAATAGACTATTTTATTGACTGGACAATTTCATTTTATATCTGCCGTGTTATAGTTCTAGTTACTGTTACATGTTTTATTCACTTCCTGGTTTTTGTTAACAACCAAATAAAGTTGTTAGGGTTTAAAATATTATATACTAGCTTCTACTCGCGACTTCGTCCGCTTCAACGTGTTATACTGTCTCACGGGAACCGTACACTTTTGTATCAAATTTCATCCTGATCCGTTTAGCCATTCTGGTGTGATTGAGTAACAATCATCCATCCATCCATCCATCCATCCAAAGTTTCACATTTTAGTATCTCTACTACAAATCCTAACAAAGCAATCTCTCGATTGCTTTGTTAGGCAAAGCAATAAATTGTGCAAGTTTTATCTTGTAAATTTATCGCGCGTCTTATTATGTCTGTGGAGGCCCTTACAGTAGTAATATTGTAGTGTCGACAGCGTGATTTAGCGCGGATAGTCGCCGTGTCAGAGGAGCCACTGATGTAATACATATGCCACTGCATGCATGTTTAAATCTCATACTATTATAATAAACGCGCGACCGGAGTTGTGTGTGGAGTCTCTTGTAGTAGCAATATAGTAGTGCTGACAGCGTGATTTAGCGCGATAGTCGCCGTGTCAGAGGAGTCACTGATGTAATACATAATAGCTAGAACAGTGCATGTTTGTATCCTATTCTAATAATTCATTTATGACGTGACATGAGTACCTAAGTATTACTTAAAAAATTTTAGAACACTAATTTAAAATTATGATATCATCGTCAGGATGTTTTGATATTAATAAGTAGCTTCTGTCCGCGACTGCGACCGCGTATTTCATTTGGCAATAGTGTAGCTTTATATCAGTGAAATAATTTTTGAAATTGGACCTGTACTTTAATAAAAATAAAAATCTTAGACGACCTGATTAAGACAGCAGGAAAACGCGGTACCACCTTTGGTTGACTGGTAGAGAATGCCTAAGGCATTAAGTCCGCCTTTGTACTTTTTTGTGCATAAAGTTTAAATAAATAAATGAATGCACACCGCTTCCAACTGGTCCTTTTGGAAATCATTGGGGAGGCCCATGCCCAACAGTGGACGTATCCTACAGCTCATATAAAGTTGAAAAAAACAACAAATATTAATGTAAAGTTTCTACAGAACCACAAATCCATCCACTTCATAAATATATTAAGCGGTTTACGTATATACGTAGTTAGAACGTCACAAATCACAATTGCCCATAAATAATAAGGCTGTGTACACATTACACTACTACGCGTTGCAAAATACTGCTTACTCTACATAACACACTGTTTATTGATTTTACATAACTTGATGTTTAATGCAAATTGTTTATTACTTGTTTTTAAGTTTATGACTTGTAAATATGCAGGTGGTAAATTATTTACTTATTACTACGTTATTAATTTACTTATTATCGCTGTTCAAAATAAGTGTTTGAAATTATTTCATATTTATTTATTTGCGTACCATAATGTGCATAAAAGATGTTACTAAAAGCTAAGAGCTAATCAAGTAGGTACAATTATGGACCTTGTTAGGGCACAGCAACATGGTATTAAACTAAAATTAAAAATGAAGTTAAAAAAAAAAAACAATTTTGTAAACTTTACACAGGGTATCAGTTAGAGATTTAGTGTAAGCCTTGACCAGAAATATTCAAACTACTTTTTTTAGGGGGCTACAAAAATGTTTCCTACTTGGTGTCAATTCTTTAGCTGTTAATAAAAAAAAATTCAAGAATAACAATGTATTTACTTTAACGAGGTTTGAAAATTACACATACAATCACGCCTGTTTTCTGCTAGGGCAGAGGTGTACCACGTACACCCAAAGATCGCTGGTAAAAATTAAAAATGTGAAAACGAATTAGGTATCTTGACAATTTTATAACTACAGGTGGGCCAACCACTAATGCCCGGTTGGCCGCAATTTGAGTATGGCTGCCTTAGACAATTCCGTGTTGGCTAAATATTACGCTAACCAACGATTAGGTAAACTTCTGACAGGTAATACTGTCAATAACAGTATTTCCACAGAAATATCAACAACGCCAGTTGTAGTTGTAAGTTTAGGTTAGAATATTTGATTGAAATAGTCATTGTTTTATATTTACTGTTTGGTGTAGAACCCAGGATCTCATCTCATGGTATTGTTAAAGAGACCAAAGATTTATAAATCTTAACCGAAAGACCTACGTATTGGAACAAGTAACTAGCTTCAACTACCTGTGTAAGTTCTTGACGACTCAAAAGTGCCTTTAAATGGTCTAATTGAAAAAAAAAAAAAAAAAAAAAAAGTTTTTTTATTGTCTCAAACGGTTACAATTTCACGTGTGAATGAAACAGCCCCAGTAAGTTGTTACAAACACTTGTGTTGGGGTTGTTCCGCTCCTTCCCTTATTTGGTTGTTAACAATATTGAGACCACTTAACAAAATTGTTGCTTTGTAAATTTAAAATTATGAACAAAAATTTAAAAGAAAAAAAGAAAGAATAATAAGAAATAAAAACTTAAAAGTAATTATCAGCTTTGTGTAATGTGTAATTGCGAGTATGTGTATGTGTGAATATTGCATTTTCCAAGTGTTAATTTATGGATGAGTGTTAGTTTTATGTGTGAGTGTGGGTGGGTTTGATTGTGTAAGTGTGAGGGTGTACATGCTTGTGTATGTTGTGTGTGTGTATTGGGGTGGGTATGCATGTGTGTGTGTTTTAGTGTTTTAATGTATTTGTATGTATCCTGATAGTGCCATAGTTTTCAAAGTTGAGAATACCACAATGTGATCACAAGGTATAAATCCTGATAAAGAAGATAAATATTCAAATAAGTCTGGCTAGAATATGCTCTGTTTCATCGTATGTGAGAGTTTTTAACCACTCGGATATCATTCCTTTGCATTTATGTGAGATTTCATGGTGGAACTTAAGTTTTGCATTAATTTTATTATAAATGTAGGCTGATTGGAATACATACTGACGCCTTGCAAAAACCGTACGTACCCGTGGAGAACAAGCCACAATATCTTTTCGTCTCCTATATTGGTTTTCCGGGTTAACTGGGATGTGTTTGTGTAAGTATAGAATGATGTTCAAAAAATAAAGTTTCCTGACTGATAATAAGCCACTCATTCTATAAAGATTATCTGTGGGAAATCTGTATGGCTTGAAGTACATCACCTTTAAGAGAGACCTTTGGGCTCTTTCTAACTCTAAATAACTCTAAAATTGAAATAAATGCTTAGACTTTGACTTTGAGTAACTTTGTTAAAATGCCTTGGAAACTGAACCTACATGTAAAATGTCAACTACATCGCATAATAAGAAGTGGTACCAATTCAGTTTGCAAATTTTGACATTCACAAAACATAAATAAAAAAATGATAAAAATCGGAGTCGATTTTCCTCTATAATTTTAAACGTTCACAAATTATGCACATTGTAACCTACACCTCTGTTCACCCACACACAGACAGCAAATTATTATAATTCAACCAACACTATACCTAAATCTACTTAGATTGTCATCTCAGCTCTGCATTAAGATGCAAACCCAGGCTGTACTATATTATGACCATATTAAAATGGTAATCAGTCGTTATTATGTCTTGTGTTAGCCTCGTAAAACTTAATTGCTTATTACTATTCTATAGGTGTAGAGGAAGAGTATAAAATACAATTTATTAGCTGGTTCCATGCGAGCCTTTGGCGTTTATAAGATGTGCATTTTATTTTTTGATTTAAGGTTTATTATGTTTCATATTTTACGGTTTATATACTTTTTAACTGAATTATGAATGAAAAATTTGAAAAATACCGGAACTATTAATTGGTCTGGTTTCTAATTGGTCGAAAAAGAAAGTAATATTTATGATACTACAAAACCATCATCTTTAGGTACCTACCTATTTTGACGGTGTATATCTACTTGAAAATTTATATATTCTTGCACTATTTAAAACTTATGAAATCATGTGATTCAAGTCTCATTAATAACTAAAAACTGCAAAACCTCTATTTTCTAAAAAGTTGTGCCATTTTTCCTGCGGTTAATATCCCAGTGTGCAATCACCCTAACAGAATAATAAAACGCAATATGAAATTAATTCCAAAGTTAATTTGACGTGACAAACTGCAAAATACATTAGCTTGAATTTCAAGTAAAGAATTCATATTCTTTCACTCGATTCTAATAAGCGGGATATGAAAGTGATCATTCACTTGTTCCGTTCATTTGAAAGCGCTTGCAGTGGTGTTGAATGAATTCTAAATTTGAATTTAATTGATTCTCGGATGTGTTAAGGTACAGGCACACGATTCTACTAAGCAGTCGTTTAACTTACAAATTATTATTACCGTTGCGTTGCAGTTTAGACTAATGAATGTATGTATAATTGATTGTCTACACGGGTTCTTACTTTGAGACATACAATGAATGTGGTTTCATTCATTCATTATGTATTCTTGGATGATTGCAGTGAGAAAAATATGGTGACATTATAGCGGTAATAAACATGGTGGTTTTGTCATTGAGTCATTTAGTATTAGCATCATACTTTGTGTGTTTATTCCCAGCGCAATATTTTTACAGAGTAAAGTGATCCTGCAGTCGTAAAGTTAAAAGTTGATTGCAGATGTTGAAGAGGTACTTAAAAGTGCAAGGTTCCTGTGCCGAGCAATAAGATGCAAGGTACATTTTAGAATGGAATTAATACAAAATCTTCGAGATTGCAAAGTGGTTAAGACGCCCGCCTCTCATGCATGAGGTTGCGGGTTCCTAACTGGGTTCAAGTCAATCCACCTTGAGCAAGCGTGGTAATTAATGCTTGTACCATTTCTGCATGGGAAGAGGGCTTTACCCTGCAGAGGGATAATTATAGGCTAGTATTCTTCTAATCTTAATAATACCAAAGCAAAGTAAACAATCCCATAACTCTACACCAACTACATACATTCATACATAAACTCACGCTTTTTTCGCATGGGGCTTGGCAGAAACACACACAGAACGCCACCTGCTACGATCTTTACATACTCCTTTCAGGTCCAGGTTTATACAATAACTAACGAACGTAAAATTGAAATTAAACCTTGTAGACAACTCACACAAACCCAAAACCTCAACAAATCAGGCCACATCACGTGGGCATATAATTGATGAGCCGTAGGTCCTGAAGATTAATGCTCCCGTTTTTAAGAGCGCCGACAATGTGTGCGGTGAGACAATAGCGACACCCACATTTAGCAGGGTTATCGTGATTGATACACAGTCATCGTATGTGATTGTATGGAGGTTGAAATTGTGATGACGTGTGTTAGTAGGTGATGTTGGAGTGGCTATTTTTGACACTGGTTCATATGTTATACTAGTGTAAGGCGTATGGTGCCTGGAACAAAATTACTGAGAGTTACATAGAGAGCCATGGAGTGTTCCACGCTTGGTATAAAGTTGAGAGGCCGAATGCAAAGCCGAAGCATTTCTTTCAATTAGACCATTTACAGGCACTTTTGAATTGACAAGGAGTCAGTCAGTCAGCCAGAAAGATGAAGCACGTTGCTTATTACAAAACGTAGGTAGGTCTTTATGGAGAAGAACGGTGCACTCCCTCTTTCCCCACTCTAATAGTGTAATAGCACGGCAATCTGACAAGACCGGGGAGAGATCAGGGGTTGGGAGAGTTTACGTGCTTCCTCGAGGTACGAGGGTATCACACCACCAACTTTCAAACTTTTGGTTACTACTGAGAAATTTCTAATAGAAAAACCCAAAACCACTTTGCGTGACCTTGAACTGATTAGACCGACAGGACAGTCAAACAATTTCAATAAAATAAAAAAGAAGGAATAACCCCGCGGACTTTTCTAGTATTCTGAAGATATACTTATTCGAATCCACATAAGTCTGTGAATACCTGACAGTGCATGTGTGTGTGTGGATGATGAAAATTATGAGTGATTGATTGCCTTCAGTGCGCGTAGAGTTAATGAAGGTAATGTTTGTAAGATTTTAATATTCTATTGTGTGGCTGTCATTAGTAAGAGCTGAGTTAATGATGACGTATGCTGTCTGGGGCCTTTCTATCGTGAACAGTTATTAAAGCTTTTAGAATTTCTTTTTTTGTACAGTCTTGTGTATAGTTTTATCTACTTACTAAAAATTTTATTCTAAATGTTTACTGCATTATTTATTAATGTTTTAAATTAATAAGAGCTGATTTGTCTATTGTCGGATAAGTTTCTTGGATCTGTAAAGTAATATTTAAGGAGTATTCACATTTTTTACCCAAATCTGACAATTTGTCATTTTAATTCTTCATACAAAAGTTAACAGAGGATTGTAGAATCGTGTTTGTGCATAATTAATAAATATTTGAAACTAAAACGAATTACATGATAGTCTTTGGGTTTTACGCTCGTCTCTTACACTTGAACTGGCAGTTTCGATGCCGAGCACGTACCAATGTGACTTTTCTATTAACTGTGTACTTTTTTAATTTATCTTGAAAATCGGTGAAAGAAAACATCGTAGGGAACCATGATTAATTTATATTAATCGGACTTATGTCTGAAATCGCTAATCCACCTTAAGCAAGCGTGATGATCGTGGCTTCTCTAAGAATAGGAATGAGGCAATAAAACACTTGTACTATCATAATTCAAAACTAGCCACACAAAAAAATACATTTCTGTATAACAAAAGCAGACTGCTATACATTATAGGAATTCCAGAATAGAAATAAAAATCCTCAGTTCAAAACAATAAAGTTTACTTTTCATTTTTACATTCCGCTCTCAAGACCCGCCATTATAAGTAGTTGTAACTTGAAATAGCTTTGTGTGTTCATGTAGGCTTTAGCATTGGTAATAGGAATGCATCAGTCATAGGCCGTTAAAGTCCACTTAGGTGGAACACGTCGTAACGCTAACTCTAGTGGCGATTAACATAAAGTTTTCAGTTAAAGCACTAACATTATGAAACAATTCATCGGGCGGTGGGTGAGGTGGGGTCACAGTGATCGCGAGCTAAAAAAATTATTTTTTTGGAGTCTTGCGTATCAATGCCAACCGTACTTATAGTTATTAGCCATATTAACCTTATATGTATAATTATTGCTACAAAAATAGACGTTTTCTTATTGTAAGTCTTTCAAATACAGGCGGTACGTATTTTATAAGTAAATGTTTGAAAGTATGGTGAATCATAATTAATATTGTAATTATAGATAGTATTTTATATTACTATGCATTTTTATGCATATCTATTGAAAAATCACAGACTATACAGTAGTTAAACAAATCAGAGTATGTCCTTAGATATTCTGATATTACGGTGTAATACGGAAAGAACCCCTCTACACGTCATGGTCCTTACATGGAACATAAGCATACCGGCGCACTATAGGTGTACATTGGTACACCTCTGCCTAACCCTTCGGGGAATACAGGCGTGATTGTATGTGCGAAACGGAATGAATTACAGATTTTATATTTTTATTGGTAGTCATCAGATAATAAAATAAGTAATAAAATAAAATTGCCGTAAAATTCATGGAAAAAAGCAGATTATTAGTAAACAGCTGATTCATAATATCGAATTATGAATCAGCTTATTATTATATATTTCGCTTAACTTCGCCAAGTAACAATAGTACCTATACGATATCATATAGTCTACAATCATGATGGCTAGGTACTCAAAACTAATTACAGGTAGTTATATCAAAGCTATCAAACGTCAGTAATAATCTATTAATTATTAAAATGATTATCGCTTTCCAAACAGAAGATTATCACCAATTAATCATTATTTTTTATACAATCAGACAGTTTTAAGATTTTGTTGAAAGATAACATACCATTACTTTTTTTGCCTAAGTTCCACGTCGATGTAAATGCATTATCATTGTGGGTCGCAAACGGCAGTCGGAAATCAAGGTTTTTTCAGCGACTAGCGAACATAGATCCACAATTATTGGTACTACACAATCGATGTGGCACTATCGGTAAAGTTCCTTGAAGACGTTGAGTTTGAGAAAGACTCTCTCAGTGATAGAGATTGTGCTATACGATGTCAAACCTTTTCTACGACTTGATGTGTAATTTTTTTGTATTTGTATAACTTGTATATTTTTTATTAGTTTTTTATAAAATTTATGAATTTATGTTTAATCATATCAATAATACAGTGTTGGTTACCCACTATGATAAAACAAAAGTAGCATATTTCTATGTGCTGATTTTCTTTTGTTTTTATTTTAAAATAGTTGTTGGGTGTAAATTATAACACCATCACCATCACGCCTGTATTCCCCGAAGGGTTAGGCAGAGGTGTACCAATGTACACCCACAGTTCGCCGGTATATTTAGGTCCCATGTACTAGGGGGCGAGCCTATTGTCATTAACCGGCCACAAATCCCAACTCCGAGCTGCTATGGAGAATTTCATAGAAAAACCCAATAACACTTTTTGCTCGACCTGGGAATCGAACCCGGGACCCATTGCACAGCAGTCGCACTTGCGACCACGAGACCAACGGTGCAGTTACAAATAAACAAAAATGAATATAAAAAACCAACTAAAAAATTAAACCAAAAAAAATATTGGTAAATTATAACATTACATGTAAAATCATGATTCTCATTTTCCTAACTCAAATACAGGTGTTGTCCTGTGTCTATAAATATATTCCTAAAAATGCCTGCAGGCAACAAACAACAAATTGCCTTTATTGTACATTGTTGCAGACTAATGGTTTTCATTTTTCTTTGCGTTTTTTTAGATTCATGGTAAGATTTAGTAAGTAAGTACGAAGTACTAGTTTTAATAAGTTAGTTGTCGTGTACTTAGATACGGGGAAATACATTAATATTAATTTCAAGATATTTTGCATTGATAGTAAAACAGATAGGCATCAAACACGTAATTATGATCGATGGCTTTTTGCGTTATTTTGTGTTATATTGCAATCGGTCGTTGAAATAAAAAAATATTGCCAGGTCACACCTTTATTTTACCTTTATCTTTATTATAACTTAATTATCTGTTATTCTCTTTTTCAAAGATTATGAGTCTGTAAAAAATGTGTTTATTTGTGTAATGATAATAATCATAAAAACATATCATACCAATCGCTTACCACTCAAACTGGCACCCCACCCAACCGCACCTCAGGCGTGCAAAGTAATTTCCTCGGCTCAATATTTCACAGTGCCCACACTAGCGGCATAAATATGAATAATCGACACCGTTCGCTTCGACAATACACATAAATTATTCGAAGCGAAAGCGATAGGGCCCGGTCGGCCCCGCTCCGCTGAGTTAAAGCGTACTCAAAGAGTAGCTATTATGTGCACGATTTATAACTAAATGTATTTGTTTATGAGACCTGTTTATCTGTTCGACGAGTTTAATTGTGGTGTAGAATAAAAGATAGGCGCAGGTCGCATATCAGGTGAATGGCAGCATAAAGAGATACAACATTATAAAGAGATTTGCGGAGCTATGATATTTTACTCGTATTTATGATTGCACCTAACATATTGCCTGAGAGATGATAATATCAGCTTTTTATTGGCGTATACTCATAGTCTTTTTTGCGTTCATATGTTACATAGTTGTTACTTTAAAAGTAAGTTTCAACATGAAATCCGGTAAGGGTATGGTATGGCAATATAAATAATAGTAGGTAGGTTACTAGGGAGCTATATTTTGCTGGTTTTTTTTTTATGATAGTCTCCACAAGGGCCACGTTTTGAAACGAGCATTTAGCTTCTCTGACTAACTGGCCGACTTCTTGACAGTTAAAAAATGTTTGAGAATTATCTAATTGAAATAAATACTTTAACCTTGGGTACCCCTATAATGATTCATTGACATTATCTAATTGATATATTGTATGGATTGCTGAGTCAATTAAATGAAAAATTCATAATTTTTATATAGGTCAAACGTCTACAGAATTCCCAACTGACACATATCAACAATTCGACACACTAAACACCTGCATCACACGACACAAATTAGACACACGAACACATGACGAATTCACAACTCAAACAATTACGGAGCGACACAAACGTCTTTATGACAGCAATTTGTTGTATTCCTAATGTCGGGGACTGTCATTACTGTGTGTATAATTTTGTGTCATTATTACAGCCAATTGACACGATTCCTGTAATCAGTGATCGTTAAATGTAAGCGAATGAGATTATCCTTCAAACACGGTTTGCCCTCTGGTTGTGTTATTAGTTGCGGGTGATTAAAAGCTTCACTTTGGCTACCTTTATGATATTTGCCAATTGTTTATGGCGAAATCTGAAGTAATAGAGAAAGGAACACGAATACCTATTTATCCGTTGCCTCAAATGGGTACCTACTTAAAATTTATTCATGTATGTGTACTAAGAGATACTGCCTACCTTTAAAAAGATCAGGAAACTTCAGTCATTAAAAGGACATACAGACTGGCAGAACTAAAGAAGAAGAGCCAGTAAACTGCCATTGGACCTCAAAACTAGAACCACTAGTAGACGACAGCAATCTAACATCATCAAAATTCAGGTCCTACCGCCATCCATTATTGGTCCTTCGAAACGAAAAGACCACCCCAGTCTCCCCAAAGACCACACCAAATCAAAACCCAAAATAATTTATAAACTCCACAATTTTGTCAGTTACATAAAGCAATCAATCATGAAGGATATCAATAAGGAACTTAGCATTTCAGTAGTGGGCATAATAAGATTCCCCGCTGGGCAACCGGCGCGTTTAACATGTTGGTAACTTTAATGGTGGTAATAAATTATTACGAGGCCCACTCGTTATTATAATAGAGGTACACCGACATGATATAATAATAGAAGCGTGTGATATGAAAAATGTGTTGTGCCATGCGAGAGTTTACGCCCTTTTCCGGTGACCAGGAGGAGCCTTTAGGAAATGATGTGGCTAAAGCAGTAGAGAAATAGGTATCTTACATTTTTTTTTAATCATCATGTGTGATTGAATTTAGTGAATTAAATGGCGATAATGCATGTGATCAGTAGAAAGATTAATTATAGCAATAGGACCAATGGTAAAGAATAGACTTCTGCTGCTGAACCTTTAAAATCTTTTGTAGTCTTTACAGATGCACTTTTCTGTTCCTACTCTCATAGTTCAATATGATGGCCACCCGACACGTCTGGGGAGAATTTAGGCAACGACGATACATGATTTTCGTGACACGAGGATACCACACCACCTACTTAGAAATTCCCAGTAAAAAAACCCAAGATTACTTTGCCAATACACGAGACAGGAATCAGACCTAAAACCTGATACTCAGCAGTCGCTCTTTAAACCCTCAGGGCAGAGACCACTAGGGCGTTGTCGTCGTCGTGCGTAAATTAAAATGTTAATAACAACATTCTGCCAACGGATTTACAAATATTAGCAGCATAATGTTAATAGCAGTGTTATTACCAAGTTATTGACTTCATAAAAGCAGCTAACTAACATTTAGGTCAGTTGTAAACCAGGTGCCATTTATTTACGTTTATTGAGATTAATTTGTTGTTTGACTAAAGTTCAAACCTGTTGGGCTTAGTCCACTTTGGAACCGGATTACGGGTTCGTATCAATTACTACTGCGAAACTAATTTTGAAATACAACATGTCTTTGAATCCAGTACACTAATCTTTCAGGGGTTAAAGTACCTACCCATGAATATGATCAACTTTTACTTTGAGGCCTGAATCTAAATTCACATTAATATTATAAAGAGGAAAGAATTGTATTTTTGTATAACTACTGTACTGATTTTAAAAAAATATTTTGCCGTTAGAAAGCTACATTACCACTGAGTAACATATGCTATATAACATCACGCTACGGTCCACGGAAGCGGAGCAGTAACTAAGGACAAGACTTAACGCGTGTGAAACACAACCTTATGGACGAAGTCATCTACAGAAACTAGTCGAATATAAAATTAGGACCTTTCATGTTTAGCGTTTAATATTATTACTATAAGGTACAGGATTCAGATGGTGGTATGGTGAGTCACCCATGATTGATGACCACCTGTAGAAAGGCATCGTAAAGATCATACACCCGGTGTGTCCTAGCAAATTGATTTCATGTTATGTCTTAAGACTCGTAAAGTAAACGAACCAAAAAATAACATAGTCGTGAAAACGTAGCAAACAAGCAAAAAAACAAACTTACGCATTTAGAATATTATACGATACAATTACATAGATTGGAAAGTAACTCTGTCTGTCTATCTAGATAAGACCATAGGCTAGTTGTAATCTATTAGTATTTAGAATCCCCGATTGCCTTTATCATAATTACACACCATCACGCCTGTTATTACCCGAAGGGTTAGGCAGAGATGTACCAATATACACCCACATTCAATACCGTTAACTTCCAAGTTAATTGACATTTACGAACAAATATTATCCAGGAAAAAAAACAAGTTTATTCTTAATCACAGACATGTCATCACGTCCTAAAACAATAAAAAATAATTGTGCTTAGTTTAATTACAGCAAAACTATGCATCTTTCACACCCAGTTGGCATGAGCAGAGGTGTTTAATAGATTGTCAATCGTCGATACATTCTTGGCAGTTGGCAGGCATTGCGCCGGCAGTTAATGCCAGAATGCCGAAAGACAGGTGACAAGTATAGTTAAGATGATGTATGGATAGTTTCAGTGTTTGAAAGCTTTGATGTTATTTTGTACAATATTGTGAAACATAGAATTTGATTTGAAATAGTTACAAAATGTTGTTTTGTTTTGTTCAAATATTTACAGATACAGATAACTTTCTTTGCTCAAAGAGTACATGGATATACATAAAATTATACAAGAAAATAAAATATAATGCACGTAAAGTGTTATAAAAATGAACTAGTGCAAATCTGTTCAGGTTATATGAAACTTTATTATTATCATCATTCATTAACATTGAAAATGCTTGCACTTATATTGTTGAGTATTATTTTGTTTGTAAATTAAGAAGTCTGTGTGTAAACTAGATAGTCAAAATTTTTCACTATTATACTATTTATTGACACGACTATCGGCACAATAATTTTTGAGTCCACATTGTGGAATGTGGACTGTGCTGGTAACTTCACGATCGAAATCAAGATATAAAATTCATAGTCAATAGGCTCATGCTTTCTGACGTATTACATGCAATTTTAAAATCTAAATCAAAAGCTTACATCCGTGGTCACCCATCCTTTTACTACATCAACTTTATAAAAGCAAGTAATCACGCAATATCTAATCTTATAAGCGCGATGACTTACAGTTCGTAACATAAGGAGTCATTAGGAGGAGTGGCTGATCCATCATCCTGTCAGGATCCCGCTCCCGTGTGACTTGGAGCCATTAGTGTCTTCATTTCGTGGCCGCTTTAATTACTTGTTTAGACGTAAGTCGAGAATGAGCTGAAAAATACTTGCTTGTACTTAGGTGATTGTTTAAAATTTGGCAAGCACGATATTTTTAGAAAAATATGAGGTTCGGAAATCTTTCAGTGATGGGATAGAATGCAGCGTTATTTCACCTAAATTAATCCACATTAAATCCACATTTAATTCTGGAAATTGCCAAGATAGAAGGCTTTACTCCATTCATTAAGCAATAATTATTATTGTTCTCACCTAAATGAAACTTACGACTCCAAGGACCAAAGACATTAAATTAACCGCCACGGCATTCGTGTAAATTATCTACATTGGCATCGATACCCCGACATGGAAACCCCAGATATCAATCAACCAATATTGCTGATTTAAAATAAGAATCAACCGATCGATCACGATCTAAGCTTCATAAAGTCGTTTTATCGAACGCCGAGGTAAACTTGCCAATAAATAATACTATATCTAGCTTCCAGTCAATATAAATCACATATTAATACCAGATAATAAGATTAGTATGATTTCTCTGACAGATATTGATTACCTAGCAAATAGATGGAGTGGGGGGGGGATAGATTAGATATTGTTAATGCACTTATTACAGCTAATGATCGTGTGAGTCATGATGACCTTTAAACTTTAGATGTTAAGGGTAAAGTTGGATTGATGAAGATGGGAAGAATTAATGTGCTTATCGCCATGTCTTAACTGATGAATAATCAGCTTTGGATAACGGAGGAAAACGGAATTATGATCGGTCAAATTTGTATTGCTTCCTGTAGTGATCTTATAATTATCATGTCAAAGATGGTAACAGCACAATGTACGGAAAAAGAATAAAATGAATAATGACTCAATAAAATGATGAACTGAATTGATTTATAATTATCATCTCCTGATTTACTTCTTTATTACATCCTGACATAAATTGCATCTTATCCTGTAATTGCAGTAAGTGCATAATTTTCTGTACTTACATTTCGTTCCAAATTGTCCGAAGTAGCCAATTTAGTACCGCATAAACTGCAGACAAAAATATCAGAGACAGATCAGATCAAAGTGACCTCCCATAATTTTGCAACGCGATATTATCCTTAAAGGTTATCAAAACCTCTATAAAACTTATCTTGGTAAAAAATTAAGCAATTTAACATTTTACTTTCTCACTGGACTCAAAAGACCAAAATTACACGTTGAGTGTCATTAACCAAATGTCACGAACGATTGTCTCAAAGTGACATTAAAGAAAGCTACTTGGTAACGTGTCATTATAAAGATATAAGGGGCCAAGTTGACAACTTGGTTACAATAAAAATGAGTTTTGACGTTGACAAATTGCTGGCAGAGGGCGCCCCGGGCGGGCTTGTTAATGTCGCTAGTGTGACTACAGTGTGTGCGGTGTTGGGAAAAATGTGGATGTATTTTTCTGCTTGGATATCTATGTGTGAAATATAAGTAATTATTTTTAATTCTAAATTTTTTTCACAGTATTGTATAATGAATGTTTTGCTGTACGCATTTAATTTAAAGAAATTCTACTGATTATAGTCTCTTCAGAGTTTTACTACTTCTATTTAGTTGATAATAAATGCAAAAATGTTTGTACCTAAAAGACTTTAGAAGCAATCTTTAAGAAAGAGAATAATTATAACTTGAAACTTAAGCCAAAAGCATCCGGCTAATGATGGTCAGATTTGTCATTATAGAAAATTAATTGAGACATAATTTTTAAATATTGCTATAATTTTATAAGAAACAACACCAAATTTTGCTTAATTTTCTACCTACTTAAAATTTTTTGCCCGAAAATTAATATGTTCACCTTAACGTATGAAGTCATTAATTCATGTTTTATGATGTTAATTTATTATTTTAATGTCATGTTGGTACCGAAAATTGGTAAATTATAAGTAATTATTAAAATTCGAGTTTTAATTAGCATTACAACATTTGATTTTATCAGCGGCAAACTTTATGATCAGATTAAAGAAATGATACTGTTGAAAGCAAGTTTTAAAAAAAGAGCTAAGAAAATAGTCAAATATATTCGTGTTGCCTATTTTATGAAGTAATTAATCCAATCACATCAAAGGTACTAATCGTAGGTAAAGCGATTTCTATTCACATAAACTAATGATATGATATTTTGAGATCTGTGGACCTGAAGAATATACTGAAAGAATAACAACTTTCTTTTCTATTTTCTTATCAACCTTTCAGCAGATAAGTGGCGTAGTTTCATATCAAAACCAATATAAACCAATAGAAACTCTTTTCGCTCATCTCTCGCTCCTCCTCGCTCATCTGCGTCCGGTACAAAGGCATCGCGGCCATTAGTAGCGTTCATCAATACAAGCACGCATCGGTCATGCCGTGACTAGATAATGATTGAAAGAAGCTTCCAACAAGTTTGATCTACTTGCAACTTACTAATACGTGTTGTGTTTGCTTTGTAAGATTTGTGTACTATTAGGTATTCCCCGTACCTATAGGTTAAAATGAAATTATTAACATGGAACAGGTCTAGGTTTTCTGTGTTATTATTGGTTCTTTATCAACACACTGGATCAGTCTTGAAAAAACGGCGATAGTTTCTTGAAAAGTAATATCTTAGGAGACAAATTAATAAGATATTAACTTACAGATAACATTTAACGACAGAACGTTATCAATATGTCAGAAATGAAATGTGTCTGCAGTCATTCGACTGGAAACTAAATTCCTACCACCTTATCAGTCCTTTCACAAGGTCTCTAAAATTAACTTTACAGCAATAAAAATACTTTAAACCGACACCGATAATACTCATATAAATGTCTAGTACGGATTATACATAAATACACAAGGATAATAATATAATATACCTCAATGTCATCGTTTATTACTGAATTTTTCCGTGAATTCAAATACAAAGGTACTTTTCTTTTATCATGATTTCTCACAATTTCTATCCATAAAACTGGTTTTTTACACATTGTAAATTTTATTAGTCACTAGTAATACCTGACACAAATATGTTTATTGCAAAAAATAAAGTAAGGTTACATCTGTGGAAAACTTCAGATCACTTGAAAACAGAAATTAACAACATAACCCGCCATTTTAAACCCAAACCAAAATTAACACACAAATTTTAGTGCGCGAACTAAAGGTACCATTCCCAAGGCGCCAAGTGCAACCACCTCTCAAATCTGACAAGAGCATGAATAAATCATAACCGTTCTCTGTAATAAAGTAGCCATGTTTATCCGAACATTCATTTATCACCGTTTTGCCAGCCTACTATAAGCTGACCTTTCAGTATTTGGTCCTTCGTTCCGCGAACAGGTCTTTGTGCCTGGTCCTTCGGCATTCATGATTGCAGCAGTCATCAATCAACCGCGTCGGTTAGAATGATGGTCGGTATATTGCGTAATGTGTTTGAAGAATGTTTATTTGTAAGCTTTTTGTGAGTTTTTTTCAAGTTGTTTTTGTTGATTAATAGCTTGATGGATGGACCTCAAGGATGGGATTGCGTTTTAATTGCTGAAGTAATTTTGTTGGCTGGGAAGAATGGGGTTTGTGGTGTTATAAGTTTGATGTGTTGAGTTGAGATCTTTGCTTCATATTGGAAGGCGATAAAAATGAATAAAGCAAATTATTTTACATTTATCCAGACATTCTTACACACACATTTTTTTGCAAGGAATATTTTCAGGTTTTTATATGAATAGTTCTTTAAGTAACTTCAAGTTATTTAATTGAATAGCTGATCTATTCAATTAAATAACTTGAAGTTACATAAACATTTTCCTCTTAAAATTAGAATCTATTTGTTTTACTTTTAATAGAAATTGCAGGAAGAAATAAAAAAAAAAATGGTATTGCTGAAACTAAATTAAGCTGCAGTCACTGATGAGCACAATACCCGTTTAATTAAAGTAAAGCGAATCTAAGGACTTATTTTAAGAAAATAAAAAGACCAATAAAAAGTTTTATTGCTAAAAGAATATAGTGAATATGCCACTATTTTGGTGACACTTGAAACTCTGCACATACCGAAAAAGAAATGACGATAACAAATATCAGGTTATTAAATTGATAGCCTTCGCAGATGCCAAGAAACTTGAATATTTCATCGCTTCTGTGAACAAATGTGTCGATGTGCATTTAATAAACGTTGACAGTAATATAATTCGAAATGACATGCTGACAGAATATCAATGTGATGCTTAGAATTGAGGGTTTTTAATATTTGAAGGTGTGAGTGAGTTTACTTTTGGTTTTCAAAATAATATGTCTGCGACTTCGTACACGTGATTTTTTTCATCCGTGTTAAGTATAACCTTTGGTTACTGCTACGATCCTGTGGGACGGAGCATAATGTTATATAGCCTAAACTATTCCCCATGAATCTGGCTATCACATACAAAAATATATTTCCCGATCCGAATGGTAGTTCCAGAGATAAACGCGTCTAAACAAAAAAACTCCAGCTTTGTTATATTAGTGTACCTATATTTCTGTATCACAGTACTTTCTACGTATTGCATCAGTTGCTTTATTTATCTCCTATAGCATCATGGCTAATAATAAATAGCATAATTTATAACTCGAAAATCTTCATCAAAATCCATCAAAATGATTTATGCAATACGCTTTTTAATACAAAACACTAAAAAGATATGATGGATATTATTCACATCAATTCTAATTATATTCGTGCCAAAAATCTGAAATTGCGTCTTATTTTGAACGAACAGCATAAAAATAAAATGAGAGACACGTTTTATATTAGTGGCATTGACAAACGTTGAAAGGTGGACAATAAAACAATCATCAATCCAATTTATACTTAACGTCATCGTTTTAAATTGGATCAATTTTAGTCAATTTATCATAATGATTCATTATCATTGGTTATGTCGATAATGTATGACCTGAATGCATTATCTAGATTACCTTTTATTAGTTTGTAGGTATAAATGGATGATATCGTTCGTGAGTGATTTATGAGAGTGACTTTCGTGTCTACGGCTAGAGATAGTAGTCTAGATTCGTGTTGATGCTTATGATGTATTGCTGTGAAAGTAGCTGAAGTCTAGATATTGGACTACATTTCCTAGATTTTAGTTAAGACGGTTCTGTTGGAACACTAAATCTCTTTTACGAGGTTCGAGTGTTCTCAGCAATTATTCTGTAGAAATCTCGGGTGAAGTGAGCACAAAACCCTCCTTTTCTTGATTTCAGTATTTTTAGCAGCGTTATTTCGTGAAAATCTACAAAAATCTGTCATACCACGAATGCTAAAGATTGGCAGTTCACCTCAGACTCTTTTTACATAAGTTCTGTTTAAAATATGACGTGTAAGTACGCAACACATTCGAAACTAAAATGCAATAGTACTTTCCATGACATATCTTTAACCTTGGAATCATCATCATCATCATATCAGCCGCAGGAAGTCCACTGCTGGACATAAGCCTCCCCCATAGATTTCGAAATAGACCGGTTGAATCCAGCGAATATTAAACTATATTTAAGAAAAAGTTAAAATAAAATAAATAAGCAGGTCAAATAAACATAATTTATTCGGAGGATTAATTGATTCCTCAAAATCGCAAGCATGCCATAGATACTTATCTGACAGATTTTAATTAATTTGTACAGCTATTTATCAATCATACCTACTGATATTACAAATTATAAGCACGCATTATTATGTACTGAGCTTTCCTGTTTTCCAAGAAATTGTACTGAAATCTTTTTAATTATGTTTTTCGACGATTATTTTTACTACAATAAATTGGGTTTCTCCAAAAATTATTTGGTAAGTATTTTGTAGTACAATGTAGTTTTATCCTTAAAGTAAGTGATTCTGAAGTAACCTTTTTAGAATCACGATTCTTGAGTGCGTGGGAAGTTATACCTTCAGCTTAACATAATTTGAATGAAATCGCCATAAAAGTTGTCGGCAGGAGTACCTTGTAAGCATTCACGACTTTACTATTCACGTCACAATAAGTTCTTATCGAAACAAGCCGCTACAACAAAGTTATAGAACTGTGTTTATTATACTAGGTTTTTATTATTGCAAAAAATATTATATAGTTACCGTTTCTGCTTACCTCCGTAGATTTCTCTGTTCGATTTTTTATTATTTTCAAATAAAAACTGAATATAAAACAAACCACAAAACAAAACTTGTAAATGAAACTATTGTTATGAGAGATAGAATTAATAAATGGGAGGATGTGCGGGACTTACTCCATCAGAAATCTAGTCCACATCATTGTCAATGAGAATTGGTTGACGTATGGATAGTAAATTGTGCTATACCGATTATTAATATACTGTATAAAACTGTGGGCTACAATTAAAATCATTAATCTCTAGCACCAAATCGTTAACCGCAGCAGATTTATTTTATTAAAAAATCTACGTAGGAAGGTAATTCCTCTTCATTTTATGACTGCAATTTAGTGTTCAATCATGTTAATTTACGAAAAATCTGTCTGAAAAATAAAACAAAATAATTTAACCACCTCTTTGAATTTCATAATTGACTGGACTGACTTCAACATTTTCTAAAACACACTATTACATCCGAGCTATCAAAAGCCCAACACTAAAAAGATGAAGACAGAAAAAGACAGACAACACTATCATTAGACAGTTGGTTCAAACACCAACCTTATCACATGCGTATAGAGCATAAATTAGATTATCAGGGGAAGAAGTATCAAGTAATTACTCACGGCCGGCGGCGTGATACCGATTGACTTTGATAAAACGCCCCAACCTACTTGTTTAACACGATTTATTACCTGCAAGCCACGAGAGAGGGCCTGTACGGCCGTCGCAGAGAATCTAGAATTTTTATTAGATGTTGGAGGTGATAATGCTGTGAGGTGATAATTTGAAGACGTGAGAAATATCTTCGAGTTTATTAACTGTCGCCTTTGAAGGAGTTGATATGTGTGGAATGGATCGTTAAAATGCATCTTTGTTAGCTCTTGGATGTGCTAGAGAGCTACTAGCTAATGCAACAGCTGAAACTTTCATAAATGTTTTTAGTGTTGCTGTTTCTCCTTAGACTGATAATGACTTGTCTCGAATTATAGGGTGGAAGTACAGGCAATGGGATATTACAGGTAGTAGTAGAGCTCTTTGTGAAGGAACTCGTACTCCGGGGAAGTAGTACCACCGAAGTGTTGCTGTATTCCGGTTTAAAGAGCATGGGTGCTGTTGTAATTATAAGCAGACGAGATGTTTCAACTTTGTCTTTGGGATGGCAACGCATTTGCAAGATCTCTGGTATTGCAGACGTCTGGTAGCGGTGACCACTTAACATTAGGTGGGCCAGCGGCGGCTTGATTGCCATCCAAGGACATACAAACAAACGTAAAATGTACAAAATAGATAAAACAATCTGCAAGTTATGTATTTATATAATGTAGAAGCCAACTCCTTCCAATATTACATAAACGAATGCACAGCAAGTGCGCAAAAGCAATGACATAATAAACAATCAGAATCTTCCATCGACGCTAGCGCATGTCACGCTACGAGAACCACATTTGATTAACCCTACAATTAACCCTAAAATCTATTTCCATTTTAACGTCAATTGATATTGATTCCTCTTGTCATGTTGATCGACCCAGTGAAACGTAACATTTCAATTGTAGACCGAATGATTTTTGCCTTCAAAAGATGATAATATCATCGATATAGACCGGGTGGTCTCCCACAATTATGACTGTGAATAATATCAAAAGGGAAAAGCAATTATAATGTAACGCTTCATTAATTTGGGAAAAAATTAAAGGTCAGTTGATACAGATGTTTTGTGCGTCAAAGATGGTTAATAGAATGTAATCAATGGCTAATGTGCTCTGTTGAATAAAAAATATTGGTTATTGAGTGTTTTTGCCTCAGGTGGGTAAGTCTGTAGTTAAAAGTGTAAATAAATATGTATAATGATCATGATGTTTTAATTATTATAGTAGTAGTAGTAGCACATAGTAGGACTTTGAAATGCAATATGTAAAGTTATGAATAGAAGGAAAGGAAATCAATTATTACATTGTCTGATAATGTGAGTCAATAGCTATGCCATCATTTTTTATTTCCTATCCTTCATGAGCTAAAGCTTGGTACTAGTTATCACAGTGCCAATTTATTGTTTAATTTCTCTATCAATATCTATAATATTATGTTTTACATCACTAATGAGCCTTAAATCCTTGTTCTCATTAAAATAAACTGCCGCATCTACCACACATTCTAACTAAATTGTTTCCTACTCCGCGGGCCTCACAGCGCGATGATCTATCAACTTGTCTTCACAAGATTAATGCGTGCAGATGATTGACGATTCGCGTTGTCGGCGTGGCTCTAATGGTACATGTGGCCAATGTTTGGAGATTGGCAGTTGGTGACAGATGTTGGTTTACGTTGCCAACACTCTTCTGTATTTTCACACCCATTTTCTTTTAGACGTGGCTTGAATTTTAAGCAGTTATAGGCTTGGGAACTATACTCACTTTTCTGTGGTCTGCATTCTCCTTCCCTAAGTTCGTTGTGAAAGTGAGTGAAAGTCTATCTGCACAAGGACACTGCAAGTCATATCAGTAGTAAAGTTTTATTAATCCTATAAAGTACAATGTTATGGCTGGCAAATAGAATGCCTCTAGAATGGCAGATGTTGGACACGATGCAATGCATATTGTCATTAAATAATTGCTTTTAGAATGTGTCTATTCAAACTTGGCTACCAGTATAAATCTTTACAACTCGTGAATGCCAAACAGCTAATTCAAATTTCTGACGACATTTAGCTTGCGTACATAAAATCTGTATGGGTGGTCTTCTATACGATGTCAATAACCATCATTATCTTGTTGTTCTTGACTCAATCGATACTGATGTCATTTTTAGTAGGTACCAGATGCAATATCATTTCCTTGTGTGGGTAGCAGGACTAAAGTAATTTCATAAATTGGAACAAAACTTTATAGTAATACGCTCCAAGAATGTCGAGAGAAAAGTAAAGTATTTCAACATCATGTCCGCTTTGCACAAACATTGGTCAGTAACAACCAACAAAAAAGTTGGCACACATTTAAAAACGAGGCATGAAAGCTTATTTATAAGACGTCTTGGCGGATGTCTAGTAGACAATAACGTGTGTTAAACTTAAATCAACTTGTCTCACGATCAAACAAGAATGTTAGACCACTTTATTCCTTTTGATTTTTCAACGAAATATTTGCTTTGTTGACTCAGTGTAGATGATGTATTGAGGATTCCATTAGCATAGTAAACATGGTGTTCACGTGAAATATGTGAGTGTTTGTGTTTACTTAGTTTTGACTGTCTTGTGCTCTAATGCAATGTGTTGCTTGCGTTTTTTCGTATGGCATGTGTTAATCTAGTAACACAAAAATGTGAGTCTTCTGAATTTGTTCTACTTAATTTGAATAATTAGGATTTCCAGGTTAAGTGCTTCATTTGTTTAAAATGTAAATACATAGATTTGCACTCATTGTGCAAAAAACTAATGAGTCTCAAAGAAAAGTTGTGAAAACAACACAATAATCGCCCATTAGCTACAACTGAACACCACTGAACATAGCGTCATTACCATCATTGTTTCCACTAATGACACCACTTAACGAGTGCTCGTTAAACTGGCTATCACCATACAATTGTCAAAGAGCATCAAACAAAGAAACATATAAAACAACGTCGTCATTTTCCTCAATTCGTCATTACCTCTCATTACATCATTTATGTGAATCCCGTTAGTAAAACACGTAATTCGACTTGTTCTTCGTGTAAGTAATAAAATCTAGATTACTGTGAATCTAATTATGAACACAACAGCTCGGTGCAATTATTTCAAATCTGATAGACATGAATCTTGGAAACCATCGCGTGACCGTCGCGTCGGCTTGGAGCGGGCCGTCAATCATAAGGTGTCAAAGCATAAATACTGGAAAAGTAGACGCGACTGCTTTTTTCCGTTTCAATATTTCATGCTCCTTTTGCTTTTGTACACAAAGGAAATTGTTATTCATGTTTGTAACTGACACACTTATCATTTTTTCTATTGGTTTCTTTTGCATTACATTTTTTATGCAATCTTCGTCAACGTTATCCTTGGCACACGATTTTGTTTTTAAAGCAACTGGTTGCCATCCACCCTTGTTTTTGTCTTGTATTGCTTGTCATTAGGCATTACAGTTATAGCAGTTATTCTAAATGTAACTGGCGCATTTGCTTTATATAAATCTGTTTTATTTATTCTGAACTGAATATTCATTCTCTTAATTGAAGTCAGTTCTGCCAAAACTAACTAACCCACGTCAAAATTGTTCCCGTTTTTCGAGATAATTGTAATAAGTTTGGATATTTAACGCTGATTTATTTTATTCTGTTTGAAGCGTAACTTTGGAACGTACATTGTTGCTGTGTAGGAAATATTGCATATTGAATTATTTTAGTAGAAATAATTGAATTATTGAGAGCATGAATCGGCTAATAGGTATAACTAAGCTCGATTATACATTTGAAGTATTTTCAAGACTTTATACCCCGTCAAATCTATTTGACTTCATAACCTAATCTATATTCCTATATAACTGAAAAACCGCACTCGTTAGTCTGTCATCACTGCAAAACAATAATGAACGAGAGAATGTTAGCCGTTCATTACTAGCGTCTTAATTAATGGTAATCATTAGCATCACTGTTGCAAATATAATTTATTGTTCCTGAGATTCTGTTTTGTGTATTATGAGATAATCAACATGCTATCCTGTCATTGTTGACATCAATTACAAAGTAGTACTTGTAAGCCATTTACTTCTTATCACGAGACCTGAAGAAGCAATTACTAAAAGAATGTTGAAACAAGTGAAGGTAAGTCAGAAATGGAGACGATCAATATTGACAAGGATATAATGTGCATTGAAGGTTAAAGTACTAATAATAACAAAGTACCAGTAACTTGTCATGTCGAAGGTGAAATAAAATATCATTGTAATGCTCGTCTTAAAGCCATCAAACAAATGAGACATCATCAAACGTGTCGTGTAAGTGTCAACGTTGCAACGATTGCGTGCGCCCGCGTCGACCAGCGTTGAAATATTAGCTCAGGAGTCAGAGCGTGAAATTAATTCTCAGAACGTTCATATAATGCGTCTTGTAGCGATCGATTTGAATTTTATCTCTTAGGATGAATGGTAATTGGGATTTTGATGTCAATCTTTTGAAAGGATGAAAGGTGTATGCTTTTTTTTAAGTCTGACTGGATAAGTAATGAGTCTTTTTTTGTCATAGCATAAGCAGTTTGCTGTGTGGTCCTATTGTGGTACTATGTTTTTAGCCTTGCCTACCATGCAAAAACAGCTGGTTACCTACCATTTACATAAGCGTGAGTATATATATATTTATCAGCAACGTAGATTAAGAAGATTCAAAACAGAATTTAATTGAACGTCAAGATTTGGCCGTACGCTTCTCTCCTACTTACGCACACAGGTAATTACATCTGCATCCAACAAGATATTAGAAGTTATAGATAACCATTTATCACGTTAATAGTAATAATTATTCATCACTTCATCTAAAAGGAAAGTGATAGTAAAAACCGCTTATATTTCAATTTAAACTTGGCACGACTACCAATTTGTATTTACGTCTGGGCAACGGCCGATCCAATTAAACTGATTGATTCGACTGATTGAATAATATTGATTGGTTCAACGCTTTAGAAATGATTGAGATGGAAACGTTGAATATTGTAAAGGATGTATGAAAGGACTGTTTGTGAATCCTTGCTAAGGGTCTTGACAGTTTGGGTCAAAGTTGGAATTTAATTATAGACAACAACTAAATGGCTATGGTCCCTAATCATATATTATAAAGAGGAATTCTGAATTGTTGATACTCAAAATGAATGACACTATTTCTCCGAATATCGTCCAACATTCATTGAGCTCAAAGTCACAGATTTCAAGTATACTGATCTTACCATTACGAAAATCGCACTTAAAATTCCAGCACTTGGTCTATGTATCGCCCATAAATCAATTGCAGACAGTATCGCATGTGTATTACCATGGAATTCTTAATAAAACGCTCAGTGTTTTAATTGATAAAAAACAGCATCCTGCTTCTGCAAATGACTATTTTACCGCGGGTTAAATTGTCATTTGCAGAAACAGGCATGATGAAAGAGTTACAGTTCTTCTACACCATAAACATCACTTGCTTTGATGTCATCGGTAACTAATATTATAAAGCTGAAGAGACTTTTTTGCTTTTTTGATTATCAGTCGGATCGTTTTTTTTGTATTGTATTGATTTATGAGGAATAGCCTGCGACCTACGGGAGTGGAGCAGTAACCAAAGACGTAACTAACACTGGCCATACTGCGGGGTATAGCCAGTATTATTAAACACCGATAGCATTACAGGCATACAGACGACATCATGAAAATCTCATCACCAATCTAAGTTTCACCAACCCTAGAACATATCCAAGCTCCCAGCCTGTATATCAGTAATAAATCAGATGCGGGCAGCGTCGCGTGTAGAACTCGAGATTATAAATAAACGCAACGCAACGCAGAATGGACACGACACTTCGTTTAATACAACACAACGTTCTGACGTGAACGATGCCGCGTTGATAGGCAAACTGCCATTTCTTGCGGATTAATTTATAGAGCGAGTATTTGTCGCTATTGTTCAATGCTGGATGCCTGGGAAGGTGTGAATTGAATAGCTATGTTAGGTTTGTTGAAGTCTGAAGTATAGCGTTCTTTGTGATGTAACGTTACATTTTTTTATGTTGGTGATTGAATCATCATCGTGTCGAAGCATAGAAGACACAAAGACCGTAAAAAAAAGACAATGTTTGGATCGATGGATGTTTGTTACTCAATCACGCCAGAACGGCTGAAAGGATCTGGATGAAATTTGACACAGATATAGATTATAGTCTGCCATAGCACGTAGGCTATATTTTAATTCCGAAAAAAATGTGCAGTCCTCGTATTAGCATTAACTTCGACATGGAGGAAGTTGAGGGCGGAAGCTAATTAAGTCATAAATTCAAATTGGATGATTTAGAGTTGTAAAAGTTTTTGAAATTGCTATTACATAGTAAAGAAGTTAATAATTTATTATTCTTAGAATAATTATGAAAAAGAAGAAATCTTTGATAATTTCCTAAAAACAAACAGATCTCAAACCGTAGCCTACCCAACAAGTAGCTCCGCGATACACAGGAACACTTTATCTCTTTGTTCCATTTGCGACAATTTATGTCCACTATCCCAGCCCTTATTTATATCGACAAACATATAAATATCAACCAAAAAACAACGAAACTGGGCAATAAATTCCCCACTCTCCACAAATCAGTGACCGACAACAGACGGGCGTCGAAAAGTTATGTCACTCTCATGTCCGCGTGTCACGTCGTGACGTCCAACATGCCGCGAACGTGACGCGCTGTCACGCTGACGGCCGCCGGTAATTAGCTAATTGCGACACAACTTTCTCTGCAGTCACACACACTCTTATTACAAAGCCATAAAGCAGTATTTTGCCTGTCGAAGCACTAAAACAAAAATGTGCTTTATAATTTTCGCCTCATTAAAACAACGCGTGAATCACAAATGATTGATGCTTATTGCGTTGCGATAAAGTTTATTTTGGTATGTTTTGGCGCGACGTTGATCGCTTGTTGTGATGTGTAGACAATGGTAACTGACGTGGTTATGACTGCGTCAGTAAATCCCTTAATGAGCTAATCTGACGGATATTGATTGACGGTCTGCATCAACTCATAGATTAATGGATTTGTTTGTCGGATTTTTTGTGTCACATGTCTCTGTCAGTGTCCGTGGACGTCACAAAAAGTTAATTATTGAAAATTAAAAAGAAGTGCTAAGTTTAAAAGTTCAAGGGAACGACTTCGAATGAAACTATTTCAAAAATATAATTTATCCTTAGAAAATGTCAATGATTGTTATGCCAATGTATTGTTTATAATTATAGTAAATATTTAAGGAAAGCAAAAAGCATACCTAAACATTATGATTACGTTTATTTTATTAATGAAGTATTATTAAATAAATACAGCCTTAACATTTGGTTTAATCAAAACCTTTATAATGAAAGAAAAAGAAACTAAATCTATAAGGCATCAAAAAAAAAATTCCTCCGTATCGCCGTCAACCGGAAAAGTGCCCAAGACTGGCGGCATTGCCACGTTGGGTGGCAATGCTTAACCTCTGGCCAAGGTAGAATCTAGCCTTTGGGTCACAAGAAGTGTCAACCAACCGTTTAGAAAGATCTTTAAAAATCTTTGATGATTAGGTATGTTTTACGGATACCAAAGGAACTAAAAGAAAGAGCCAGTGGGGCAGATCAGTAGCCAAATCGGTAAATCTTTGAGCCAAAATATATTATACTAGCCAATTTTGCATGACAAGCACGTCTGTAAACTTACAATGGCAACGAAAAGAATCCGTAACAGACGCTTAGTGAGTTTGTGAAAATGTTTTGAAATCTGGAAAGAATGTCACATTTTCTTTATTAGTTTAATATGTAGTGTGTTTATTTCTGGCTGAAGTGAGTGGTAACGCAGGAAGATGACGCCTTAGAAAGACCCACACGCTGCTCTTATTTGTGAGGTTCTTCAGAAAGTACATGATCAGTATGAACGTGGACGAGGCAAAAGGAGTAAGGAAGGCTCGTAGCAGGTGGCGTTTTGTGTTTTCTGCCAACCCCCTTGGGAAAAAGGCACGAGTTTATGTATTTATGCGTATACTTATGTACTCCAATAAATTAAATTCTAGTAGGTACTTAATTAATTTCAATCAATTGCTATTTTCACACAGAAATGCATGGGAAATCCTACAATAATCATACAAAAACATTACATGATTTTTCCCTTCACATCTCGTATAACAATTACTCAAATTGATTGACCGTTGACAATGATCGCTGTCAACGAATGTCAATTAATTGCTCATTGTCACGCAGCCATCGATAGCGGGCTATTATCAAGAACAGAATGGACGCCATTTTTTATTTATTTTAATAATAATCAATGTTTATTGGGGTTCTGAGATTAATTGACTGAATGACAGATTTAATGGATTTTAGTGATGTGAATCATGGTATAATAGTGCGTTGATTTTTTTGTTTATTGTTCGTGAAAGTTTCTTTGTAAGGTACATAGTATTAACCTGTTCTGTATATAAAATATTCTACAACATTTTTTTTATGTATGTAGTCTTTCCCTATTCTTTTGCATAATTATAAAATTATTTTTTGGAAAGAATAAATAAACCACCTCCACCTCTGATCAACAATAGAGCCAAGAAAGTTCTTGGGTAAGCACCCATCTCGAATAAAAAATTAAATTAAGATGACCAGACCTACACAAATGAGGCTAAATAGAGGAAACGTCGTTAATGAGGTATGCGTACTAGTCTCAATTTTGGGCGTTTCAAGTACCTGGTTTACAAAGTACTCACTTACGACGACTGGTTTTTATATAAGTTTAACAATAAATTAAATTGACTTGGGTCTAGCGATTCTGGGAACTCAGTTTATAGACAAACATAACAGGATAGGCTAGGTTTATCGTTTCAAAATTATACATACATACATACATAAACTCACGCCTTTTTCCTATGGTAGGCAGAAACCACGGACCGCCACCTGCTACGATCCTTACACACTCCTTTCGCCTCGTCCACATTCATACATCTGGTCATACAAGCACGCCGGTTACGAGTACTGCGCACCTGACCTTTCTGAAGAACCTCACCGATAAGGTCAAGGTAGGTCTGTGTTTTCAAAATTATCTCGGTACTCTATTATAAAGGTAAAGAGACTAAACGCAGATATTCTCAACTTGTATTTTGTATAAGTTGCTTGTAAAATGGGATATATTTCATTATCCCAGCAACACGTCCTTCTCATTCATTCGTCATGTAAATTCTAGTTCAAAATTCTGTGTGAGGTGGCAGCAGCATCGTAGCGTGAAAGCCCGCATTACGTCAAATGTCGCAAGCGTGTCAACTGGGCCATCTGACGAGATAGCGTCACGCTGCGACATAATTGAAATGGTGAAGGTAAAACTATTTTAATAAATTACCACTTATTTTTAGATCTAAATTATGATTTGTAGGGAAATTGCGAGTATCATCTGTGTTTTTAATTTTAAGCGAAACTCATTTTTTTTTATCTAAAATAAAAGTAGCTTAAGTTACTCTTCGTTACATCAGCTCCTGAATCGTGTCAAAATCGGTCTACCCCTGTTGGAGATTAGCCAAAACGACAGTCAAAAAATTTAATAGGACTTGTAGGATAGTTCCTGTGTGGAATGACGTTAAAATGCAACATGGAAATCGTATTTCAAAATGCCATGAATTGCGGACAACACAGCGTGTTAGGTGACAACGTGACGGATTGTCTGCGTGACACGCTGACGTGATAACTGACATCAAGCTTGATTTATCGTTACGTAACCATAAAACAATATTTTTCAATCTACAGTAAAATTCGTATAAGTTCGAACTTCGAATAAATAATTGCCCAACTTTTTATAATGACTACAATAATGTTCTAGAACCGAATTTCAAAATTGAATGTGGAGCTTCGTCCGCCGCAGCGAGTCAGGTGACAGCGTGACAGATCGGCCGCGTGACACGCTGGCGTGACGGCTGACGTCCGGCGTGATTTATTGTTGCGTTTTGTTGTAATTTGGCAAAAGGGAACGCTTGATCCTCTTAAACTATGAGAGGGAGATAGTATAAAATGTGGATGGGTTGTATAAGTTTTAAGAAATCTGGTATTTGTCTTGAAAATAATATTTATAATTTTATAGCACAATAGTTTATATCCGTGACTTTGTTATATTTTATTTTTATACCTAATTATTATACTATAATTAAAGTAGCCTACTTTATAAGGATTGTTATCTGCCAGTAAAAAAATCCTTCTAAATCGGCCTAGCTCATATGGAGATTAGTCGAAACAATCACACAAACAGACCAACATTTTAAAAATTGGTTTAACTTTTAAATAGTGATATTTATTTTGTATTTATTATTTTGTCATTGAGCATTTCAACTTAGTTGATTTATTTGTATGTACCTATAGATTATCCAAATAATTTAAGTTGCTACTGCCGCGACCTTTTTCACAGTTGGATAAAAACAACACGAGCAGGACATCATCAATTTCAGTAATTATGACGGTTAATTATACTAAAACCTTGAATGAAATAGTTAAATAAATGTAGACATCATCTGTCAGCCCATCTCTGCGTACCATCAATCTTGTGCTTATTTGCCTGCAATATGAAACATCATTTGGAATAACCTCGAGTTGTCAGAAACGAAGGTTTTGATGCTACTCTATGTATTAGGGACTGTTGTGTTGGTAGTTGATAGTCGGTTTAAATAAATACGACTATTGATGAAGAATATAACGTATAACTGGAGGAACACAGACTTACAAGTCACATTGAATAAACCTAATTTAGGAGCTAGGAAACCTGTTACTTTGTCGTATAATGTATGAGTACCTATGTTATGAATAAATTGTGATTATGATTTATAGAAAAGAAGAGTTTTATCGTAATTATTTTGTTACTCTTGTATGAATAGCATGATCAAAACATATGAACTGCAATAGCAAAACGACTAAGGTCCGGTGATGTGAAAACTTTAGGGTCTGCACAAATTAAATACACTTTATTTGAAAAATGTTATCCAGTTAATAAGTTTTAAAACAGAACCATGCTCTGCGTAGACAAAACTTGAAACAATTCAGAAAAATATCCCTATATACTAAAGTAAATAAAGACAATGATGTGCGATAATTTCTTTCAAGAACTAAGAACAAACTCCGCACCTCATTACAGGCAACACCTGTAGCGAACTGTAAAGAAAGTGATTCGCGGTGCGTTTCAGACAGGAACGTTTAAACGCTTGCCTGTGACAAGATACAGCGGCGGCCGCGTTTCTAATTGACATGTCTGCTGGGAACGGAAGTAGGGAAGATAGGACGTTAGGTGCAAATGTATCGATAGATAGTTCATTTATTTGTAGTTTTCTTTCTGGAATTAATAGGTTATCCTTAATTTGTTGTCTGAGTTTATGTATACGCATTCAGTAGATGATTGCAACCGCCTCATTGCATGGTGTATAGTATAGTAGAAGTTAAATACCTACTTTTAAAATTAAGTGGATGTGTGCGGGCTGCCTACGACCGCGATAGCTGGCGCTCTTTGGGAAAACCTTACGTACAGCAGTAGATGGCAGGCTGATATGATGAAAATTAAGTGGAAATACCTACAGAAGAATATGGGCAGACACAGACGAAAAAAAATGTTAAACTAACCGACGCGGTTTTGGTATATCATTGGCATCTTCAAGCTGCTGTGATTGGTTGACGTATGCGCGTTTCACCTTCTGTTCTTTTATTATTCCGTAAAAAAACCGGGAGCACCTAATATCAACATTTTCTAAATAGTCAGTGCTACAGTAATAGCTGCTACATTACTGGGGATTGCAAACATAATAATATGATGTTTTAAGTCTTACTTGACTTCTAAATGGAGGAAATGACATGCAGAACCTAGTAATTAAATAGCCCCTTACTCGACACCCGAGCCCACAAAATTCGGCCTCAACGATCATCTATATCACATTATCTATGATGTTGGAAACCATAACCAATTACTTTAATAGGTTGTCTATTCCTTCGATATCGACCCTCAGCCCTCCCTATCGATCATCGGCTGACAGGCGGAAGGCGGCGACGGAAGTAATGGCGCGCGCTGTCAACAGTTGTCGCGACGACACGCGACTGCGACTCGCTTTGTTACCGCGACTAGTCGGAGTGCGAATGTGTCGACTTGTCTTGAACTGTATGTTGTTGTTCAGTGGTACTGGTGGTGATATAGTTATTGTTATATGGGGTGGAATGGACATCGTAATGAAATTTTTTACTATGTTTACAGTATATGTACGGCCGACGTATCTTGGCGAGTCTGAAGTTAGCTGTTTGGCTGCGCAATGGATCTTTTACGAACACAATTGTCTACTGCGCAGCTAATCGGCTAACTTCAGACTCGCCAAGATACGTCGGCCGTACTGTATAATTCTAGACTCCCCAGTGATAGAGATGTCAGAATTATACACGGGGCTCGTTAAGGCCAGTGCCAGCCAGTGTTGAAATTTTTTTTCGAAAGAGTAACCACGACCCTGAAACGCAAAGGGCATTAGGAGGAACACGGATAGGTTTTAGTCAGTAAGAGCCTGACACGCCCTTCCGCACCGCCAAGATATTTTTTTTTAGTTTGACAGCATTGTGATAAAATTCACACTCATTTTGTGAAGTGTTCATTTTGAGTAATGCTAGGCTTAGTACATAACATTTGAGGACCTTTAGGAGACCTTGAAATCAGAGAATAAATGTTTAGTAATATTAAACCAAATATTTACGTAGGAGCATTATGTAACACGTAATATAGTCTGTCTAGTATATTTTCATTTTCAATTTCCGTATAATTTATGCAAATGCACTGAATAACATTTGACGTAAACTGACAGTTGTTTGGAGACAAAAACAATAGGTACCTGAGGACTGTATGGTTGTCAGGGTGGGACCATGTCAAGACCATTTGCTGATTTGCTGTGACTTCTAATGTATTTGATTGACAATTTGTGTCGAAACAATGTTCCGGATGTTTAATGGTTTGTAATTTCAAGGCTTTTAAATGATATTTGTTTATTTTTTTTGGTTATTTGTTGGGCCCCAAAAACTGTGGGATTACGGGAAAAAAAGCAAGAAACACAGTCAATGGAACAGACTGCAACAACAACAGACCCTGAGTTTGAAATGAAAAAAGATGATTTGGAAAAGTGGAACATAGTAAGCAAAAAAAAAGTTCTAAATCTAAAAATATTATAAGAGGTCAAAACTCGAGCATTAATGAAATAAAAGGAATGGAGCGTAAGAAGCATCTACATATATGGCGCTTACATCCTGAAACGACGGTTGAAAATTTAATAGCGCATATAAAAAAAGTATGTGGATCTGATGCTTACGTGAAAATTGAAAAAATTAAGCATAAAACGGAAAGAGATTATGCTTCTTTCATCATTGGAGTATCAGAGGTCATTTACGACAAATTATGTCAACCAGACATGTGGCCTTTGAACGCTGAATTTGCAGAGTGGATTTGGTTTCGGAGACCTACCAACAAACCAATCGAGGGAAAGTGAAACGGTGGAAATATTGTATCAAAATGCTAGAGGTCTGCGCACAAAATTAAACCTTTTTCATGATAATATAGAGTGCTCAAGTGCTGATTTAATAGCAATTACTGAAACCGGTTGTAATGAATCTATAGAGAATGCTGAAATAATACCATGCGGATATCAAATACTGCGATGTGACCGAGCGGACGGCCGAAAACACGGAGGAGCGTTTCTAGTGGCCACACACCGATACGAGTTACGTAAGGTTATGATTCCTAGAAACATAAACATAGATAATTGTGTATTTGAAATCATTAGTGCTACCGTACATTCACGTAATAAGTATCTATTTTTATGTTGTGTTGTGTATATTCCTCCGAATAGTACGGAGAATGATTATTTGCTTTTATTTTCAATAATAGAACAAATGTGTGTTAAATACAAGGACATTGTAGTTTTAGGAGATTTTAATCTACACTCTTGTAATAGTAATGTTATTAATTATTATGAATACTTTCTATCTTTTTGTGAATTCATTCAGCGAAATAACGTACCTAACTGTAATAATCGACAACTGGATTTAATAATGTGTTCGGTGAGTGTGGGTGAGGTGTGTGTTCGCGGGGCGGGTGAAGCGCTGGTACCGATCGACCCGCACCACCCGCCGCTCGCGATATGTGTCCCGGTGCCGAAGCGCAGGGCCAGTGCTCGCGCGCACACAAACCGGTTCTTGCCGGGCGCTTGTGACGTTAACATTCGTTCAAGTACTAAGGATCCGCATTGGAATTTTGCTAAAGCAGATTATAACTTACTATACTCGTTGCTAATATCTAACGATTGGAGCCAATTATATGACATGCGTGATCCTGAAGAAGTGATAGATTACTTTTATAATACTATAAATAAAATTATCAACAGTTGCGTTCCTAAGAAAAAAAAACATGTAATTCATGCAGACACCAGGTATAGGTACCCAGAGTGGTGTTCTCCAGAGATTATTCATAAAATTATCAATAAAGCAAAACTTCATAAACAATATAAAAAGAGTGGAAATACTAGTGACTACGAAATGTTTGCACAGTGTAGGGCCACGATTAAAAAAATGATAGTTTGTGCCCATGAACAGCACCAAGAGCGTGTTCAGAGGCAATTCAAACAGGATCCTAAGTCCTTTTGGGATTATGTAAGGACTAAAAAAGGATCACGCAGTAATAACAATATTATCAAAGATGGAAACATTTTATCGAAGTCTGAATGTGCTGATGAGTTCGCTCGATATTTCTACTCAGTGTATAATAGCCAGAAAGCCCGATTGGATGTGGATGCAGCAGTGGCAGCGAGTGGTGGCGGCGGCGCACGGGTTCACATTGACCAATTATCGTTGAAACAGGTAGGTGACGCACTAGTTCGCCTAAAACCTAAACGCTCTGCCGGACCGGATGGTATTCCCGCTTTTGTATTTAGGGACTGCCGTGCGGTTTTAGCGAAGCCACTCCTGCATCTGTTCAATCTGTGTTTAGAAGCGTCATATTTTCCTGAATGTTGGAAAACCACGCGTGTCGTGCCGGTACCGAAGGGCAGCAGGGGGTCAGACGTAGGTGACTATAGACCGGTGGCAATCCTGTCAACACCAGCCAAGGTTTTCGAGTCAACTATACATAAGTGTATATTCGAGCAAGTGTCCAACTTATTGTCCGACGCTCAGCATGGATTTAGGCCAGCGTGCAGCACGACCAGCAATTTATTAAACTTTATGTCTTATGTGACTCCTCATGTAGATGCGGGAGTACAAGTCGATGCTGCTTACTTTGATTTTCGAAAAGCTTTCGATCTGGTGGACAACGACATCTTATTAATGAAGCTGGCAGCAGTCGGATGTACTCCTAAACTACTGCAGTTCTTTGTGGAGTATATGAGAGACAGAAAACAGTTTGTAGATTATGCGGGATTTAAATCAGAGCCTTACTTTACTAGATCAGGGGTAAGTCAAGGAAGTAACTTAGGTCCATTACAATTTATTATTATGATAAATGACTTGCCTGGTGTTGTCAGGGATGCCACATGTTTGTTATTCGCAGACGACCTGAAATTACTCATGGCTGTTCGAACAGAGGAAGACTGTCTTAGGTTACAAAAGGACATAGGCAGAGTGGTAGAATGGAGTAAAAATAATAAACTACAGTTCAATGTTCAAAAATGCTCAGTCATAACTTTTGGTAGAATGAAAGATCCAATACGCCATGGATATGAGCTGGAGAACACAGTGATGGATCGGAAGGATAGTATACGCGATTTAGGGGTTCGTATTGATCCTGAATTGACATTTCGCGAGCACATTACATCAGTTTGCAAAAAATCCTATAGAAGCTTAGGCTTCATACTTCGTAGGGCGGTAGACTTTAAAAACGTAAAAGCTATCTCGGCATTATATAACGCGCTCGTAAGATCTCAACTAGAGTGCAATGCGGCTGTATGGGCTCCACATGAAACCAAATATAGTCTCATGCTGGAGCGCATACAGAACAAATTCACACGGTACTTATATTTGAAACTTTATGGAGTTTATCCTTTCT
The DNA here is from genome assembly GCA_932526535.1 of Caradrina clavipalpis. Taxonomy (NCBI): domain Eukaryota; kingdom Metazoa; phylum Arthropoda; class Insecta; order Lepidoptera; family Noctuidae; genus Caradrina; species Caradrina clavipalpis. Next base: position 16,346,197 of record OW052096.1, on the reverse strand, counting down.
ATCCATTGATGTACCCAACACTATTTGTGTTGGGTATGGTTGGGTACGACAAGCTGGAAACGAGGAGGGATTTGGCACTCGTTACGTACGTTTTTAAATTATTGCGTGGGATAGTCTGTAACCCGGGGGTACTAAAGGATGTGTGTCTGTACGTGCCAGATAACTACGTGTCACGGCGACGTAGACCGCAGTTGCTGGCGGTCCCGCGCGGCCGGACCAACCTGCTGGGAAAAACACCTGTGACGCGCGCCTTGCATACACTTAACGAAATCGCAGAAAGGATAGATATTTTTTCCTGTTCCCTGAATGAGTTCACAAAAATTACATTGCATAAATTATGTTATTAAATTAAAATAAATATATATACATATATAATTGATATACTTAAGTAAAATTATTGTAGTAGACCAGGCTACCGATTTGGGGGTAACCCGTTATGGTAGTTATGTTGTGGAAATAAATAAATAAATAAATAAATAAATAAATAAATAAACATTCATACATACCATAACGCCTGTATTCTCTGAGGGGCTAGGCAAAGGTATACCACTGTATACGTATACCCACAGTCCCCCGGTATGTTTAGGTCCCATGTAATAGGGGACGAGCCTATTGCCATTAATCGGGCACAAATCCTACTCCGAGCTGCTACTGAAAATTTCTTAGAAAAACCCGATAGCACTTTGCTCGGTCGACTTGGGAATTGAACCCGAGGCTAACGTAAACGTCACGCTTAGGACCACTAGGTTAACGAGGCAGTTAACAAAATTATTCAAAATACACGAAGTGATTCGATACACGATATATCAGGGGGCTAATTCTAACAACTTTTAGGAGCGGTCGCAATCCAACCGGGTGCAATATATCAAAAATGTCTGACAATAAATTTTTTGACATTGATTGTTGCTGAGATGAAATTGCGACTAAATTTTGAATGATTTTAATTATTAGGACATTCAAAAAATACAAAATTTGTTTTATTTTCTAACTACCCTTTACCATTTTCCATCATGTTTGCGAAACCCACGCTAAACCACAGTAATTACATAAAAAACAGCGTGCAATAAATTAATGCAAAAATACAGCGAATTATGCAAATATATCGTGTGCAATTTACTCGGAAAACCTTATCAAGTAAAAAATATGAGTTCTAAGTGTACAGTGATTATCATGATCGTAATCAATGCGAAGTTAATTGTGATTTATGAACGGGTTAATCCGACGTGGTTCGAATGTGCGGACGTCGGGACCTCCGAAAGGATATTGCCGAATTCTTGGAGGATATTCACTGAGATATTGGGAAATGTGACGGTCTACATGATGGTAAACATGATCTAGAGACAGACACAGTCACGTAGCAGTAACTCCAGCAGTACACTCACATATTGTATAATCCTCTACAGAAGTCTTATCAGAAAGAACTCTTCTTTGAAGGTGCCATTTTATCTCAACTTAAGAACTATGGCCCCACAAACCGTTTTCACGGTTTGTCTGTGGGAACGGAATCAACAGTATTAAAAATAAGGCAGTTCCACACACTCTTCAGTCTTCCAAAACATCACGGCATTTCACCACCTGACATGCTTTTCTATGAAAACATTTCTTGTGATAAAGCCATGCAGTTTGCCTCTACTTTCCGAGATTGCAGACTCCATTCTATTCACTTGTTGCAAATGGAAGCTTCGAGTATTTTACGTTCGATTAAGGTGCCCATGTTAACATGACGCAATAGTAATTACTGCCTAATCATTCTAAACAATTTTAGATAAATATCACTAAAATAATACTTCGTGGAATTTTAATAAAAAATATTATCCGAATCAATCGCGGCAATTTTCATAAATCAAATTCAATCATTCATGTTAATACTCGTGTAAATTTTTAATCGATTTATTACATCGATTCATTTAGATCGTTATCGTGAAACATTGAAGTAGTTTTGGTATAACGATGTTGTTCCATTTTTCTAAGCCGCGCTGGGTAGATCGGAATCGACGCAATGATCGATCGATTGATTTAATAATAGCTTGTTAGACAATAGGTAATTAAGTATGTTTGTGGTAGTGGGCGTTACTTAGTGACAGCCTCGATCTTAAACAATGACATGATTGAGAGATTGAAACGCAAGCAGTGAAAGGTGATCTGTTTTGTTGTGTAATTGATTCTGATTATACAATTTTTGTAAATATAATTTACTGTGTATTGTAAAGACTATGAAATTCTTAGAAAAAAGCCGAGACTTTATAACTGTTTGAATTCATAGAATTAAATATTGTCATGGTCTTTCAATTCAAGCAATTATCATTACAACTCAAATATAGAATAAAATATGATAGGTTCTTACTCTCTACCTACCTACCTACCTCGACTGTATTTCTTACTATCAAGGGTTTATTATTTATTTTAAATGTATAGATACATTTAGGATTTTAAAATTGGGAATACGATTTACAAAATATGTATTGAAGGAAATCTTGATCTTATAAAATAAAATATGAGATAAGTACTTGTATTTCCAATTCAAAAATCGACCCCAACTTGCTCGTACTAAGGCCAATATCTACTGAAGTCTGAAAGTATCTACAACCTGTGAGTACTCCATTTCATGACATATTTCAGCCGTATCCTGTACCTACCCACCTCCTATATTGATGGTGCAGCATCTATGATTAACGACCTCGGAGCAAATTCATCATGACGCTAGACGTCTCCCGACGTTTGATTGGCTGCAGATACGGAACCAATTGAGATGGAAAAGGTACTGGAGTGCTTTGTTAGTGAAGATGTCGAAAGGAATGAGAGGATTTTGCAGAAAAAAATATTAATGACAACACAAACTTCATGCAATACGAACAAACCAGTCTTTGTTAGCAGTTTGGAAAGTGTGTCTCTGTATAATCCTTCAAACTGCTACAATTATTAACAAATCAAATAAATAAAAAATATAAAATGAATAATATACAGATATTTTTCCCTAAAATCTAGTTGTGTGACAGTCGTTCAATATTTTTTTACACAATGGTGAAGAAAACTGTTAAAGTGTAAACTTTATTTAACCATTTAATTAAGTAAATAATAATATACTAAGTTTTCTAATGTGATTTCGTGCATAGCAAAACTTTTAAGTAGGTATTTTACGAGTTGAGCATAGCGGGACTAACCGCCAGTTTGAAGGGGTATGTGTGTAATTACAAGCATATGAAACATTTCAGCTTTGTCTTTGGGATGGCATCGCATCAGCAAAGCCTCTGGTAATGCAGATGCCTATAGATGTCGGTGACTACTTAACATCAGGTGGGCCGTCGACTTGTTTGCCATCCAATGATACAAAAAACCACCCTATTAATATAGCAAGTACAATCAAAGGCACATTTCCATTAACATGTCAGCTCAAAATCTACAACATATTAAACGCGTCAATCAAAGTAATACCGACGCAGTACCGAGGCGGCGACGGGACGCCGGGCAGAAGTAGTGGCACGGCGGCACCTACAGGGCGGTATGATGGATGGCCCGTCGTTAATCACTGCGGCGCGCTCATCATTCATCGTCACCACACGACGGGCGCGCCACAGGCTGGCCGATTCCAGTAGGTTTATAGGGGTTAGTTTAAAGGCCTGAAATTGTTGCAGGGTTTTATGCATTGAAGTTTCCAGCATGAGTGATTTTGATAACACTGTATGTATGTTTTGTGTGAGCTATGGCATGAGCTATCGCCATTTAGAGATTAAGATCAAGCATAGACAACAATTGACTAAAGAAAACCATTAAAAATACTTTTTTGATTTGTACTTTTAGTCTGACTACGAAATTTGAATATTAGGTCTAGCTACCTACACCAAATTTCGCCGGAGACGTCATTTGCGTGGTTTTTTACGTTAATGTTAAGTTACATCTTTGGTTATTGCTCCGCTCCTGTGGGTCGTAGCGTGATGTAATTACATAGCCTATACTATTCTTCACGAATGTGGCTATCACTATTAATTACATAACAGATTTTTTTCTAATCTTACTTGTACTTTCAGTGATTAGCGCGTCTATTATTAGATACAGATATTATTAAATTCTATGTTATTGTTTAAGCGCTAGGTGTACTGTTATTGTTACACTATGTACCAGGAGGGGAACTCTAAAAGTGAATTGTGTATCGTTCAAAATTGATCACTTTAATTTCTGTGTTAATAGACAAATTGTTTTTAGATATCAGAAAATGTATTTTGTAAGTGAAATATTACAGACTGACAGACATTTAACAAGATTTTTATGAAAATGATTTAATACTCTGTTATGGTGATTATGTAGTAGTATGGTTAAATGTTATAATGACTTTGTACTGAAATATTTTCCTGTTGATTGATGTGAAATAGTATATAAAAATAGGAGGAATACCAAAGTGTGTGGTATGTTTATAAAGATATGAGAAAAGAATCATAATTATCACTTTAGTAAATTAAATATTATAATATATTATTTTCATTTGGATATGGCTGTGATGGCAATACCGGGCAAGTATCAATGTAACTTTCTGAATTCATGTGTGCTTTCTTCTACAGGAAAGCATCATACCTCACCATCAGCATCATACCTGAACTTGTTTTATAAGTCATCGATCGCCAATTCGCCTTGAGCAAGCGTGGTGATCAATGCTCGTGCATTCTCTGTACGAAAAGAGACATTTGCCCTGTATTGGGACAATCATAGGCTGGTGATAAGCTGACTAACCAATTTCAGTTGAAATTATATTCCATTCAATCGATTTCAATTCTATTCAATTTTCTTATCATTTAGAGTCAGTAAAATTCTATGAAAAACGACAAAGCTCGATCCTTCAGGCCACCACACCCAATAATCAATCATCTTCCTAACACTACCACACCTAAAATTGTTCAAAATATATCGAAGGAAAAAAATAAAATAACAAACACTTCAGAAAACTTTCAATAATCTATCAACCTTAAATACCTACCTACTACCAAAAACTACTCGTAATAATAAGGCAATAAATTGATAACTAAATATATAGACTTGTACATCATACAAACATGGGCGAAGCTTGTTTGCGAAGTTGACAGGTGGGCGATTAGACGACGTTGCGAACGACATTGAAATATGATTTTAACGATAAATGTACACGTGTATGTATGCATTTGGTTGAGGTGTATTTCTAAGACAGCGTTCATTTCTCCATGTTCCCTTTGCGATCTAAAATCAGCTTAAAAACTGTTCACGATCTCTGAAAAATTCAGTTTAAAAAACAAAGCTCAGATTTTTGTAGCCTTCCACTAGGGCCAGTGCATGCTAAGGTTGCCGAATTTTTTCAAATTCACCGTGGCCCTGGAACCCAAAGGACGGTTGTTTTAGTCAGTAAGAGTCTGACACTCCCTTTTACACTGCTAAGAGCGAAAGAAGTCATTTGATGATTTCCCTGCCCTAAAAAGATTCTGAAGCCTGCAAAATCGCCTGGATGGATGTCAAGAATACCATAAAACAGAGCGTGTGAGAATTTAGAAGTTGTCCATCTCCTTACTATTGCTCGCCTATGCATTTCATGCTTTCTTCTGTTTTTTTTTTAAACCAATTAGGTAACCCTATGCAGCGGATGGTTCAATGTTTTGTTCCCCTCCTGACCTATTCAACATGCAACATATTCCTGCTCACACCGATCAATATCAAACTTCATCAATATATTACAACATACGATTAATCAAACATTGTGAATTTATATCTTCAAGGAAAGATTTACGAGAGAATTACAGGCACGTTAGAATTACGATGCAAATCATTTATTATGATTGTTGGTGTAAATTGACCGGTTACAGTTGCGTGGGTTCTGACGGGTTATTTAGTTTTGCGCCCTTTCCTTTTGTACGTAATGTATGGAGCATTGAAAGCTGTGTTATCAATTTTATTGTGTAGTGACTGGTTTGTAGATTATCGTATTGTGGGTAGACCACCTCTCATCGCTCTCATAGTAGTTAAGAAACACAAATATTTTGACACTTCTATAATTAAAACGATACTATGTGAACCTATTTAATTGAAAGAAGCTTAAAAATGAAAGTTTTCATACTTAATCGCATATACACATCCGCAAGCGGTGACTTTTCATAAGTAAGCGCTTACTTTTCATTTGTAAGCGGTCACGTCTCATTGCCAAGCGGTCAGTTTTCATAAGCAAGCGATCACTTTTCATTAACAAGCTGTTACGTTTCATTTTGCAAGTGACGGTTATTGTTAGTTACTGACGCTTGCAAATGAAAAATGGACGTTTGGTAAAGTGGAGTTTAAGATTAGACCATAAAATATTTTTTATTTTACTGCAAAAATGATTGAATTTATTAGGAGGTTACCCACATACGTATTTAATATTTTTCTACTACTTATTAGAATTTTGTATCCCTTCCATAGCAACACGATTAAAAGGACCAAAACAAATATAATTTCAAACAATTTACTGAATACACAAGTAACAATAATTTTCATTTTATGTAAACATAAGTTTATATTGGCCATTTATTTCTTACACAACATGTATCATTAAAATAATTTATGCTAATATGATTTGCATGGATAGTGTTATGGTATTAACGTCTATTGAAAACATTGTGACATTGGACATGGTATTGTAATGCGAGGCAAATAATATTAACATCATAGTTGTGTTTTGACGGGCCTGTTGGTCTAGTGGTTAGCGGCCCTGACTGCTAAGCCGGAGGTCGTGGGTTCGATTCCCACCCAGGACAAACTTTGTGTGATGAGCATGATTGTTTGTTCTGTGTCTGGGTGTGATTTATCTATAATATGTATGTATTTATAAATTATATAAGTATGTATATCAGTTGTCTGGTTACCATAACACAAGCTCTGCTTAGCTTGGGATCAGATAGCCGTGTGTGAGTTGTCCCAAGATATTTATATTTTTATAGTAACCGTTTGGTCATTGTGTAGAAATGTAAATTTAAATAAGCGCTCCATCCTTGTTGAATTTCAGAAGGTGGATATGAATAATCAAATTAAAATACTTGTTCTTTACTTTTTCAGTTTTTTTTTTTTCAGAATAACCGTCTTTCAAAGTACAGGAATACCCCATTGCCTATGCGGTAGGCAGTGTCGTGCGAATATATCCTGCTTAAACCCAGAGGCAAGATGGCTAGTTCGACTTCGAAAATCAACTAAAAATATTTTTATTATTAAGTCGTGTTGAGAATCACTAGCATTGAATTTCCTTGAATTTAACGAAGATGTAATACTGCACCTTGTACATAATGTATTATCTTTTTTTCAAGGATTATTACTATTCACATTTATTGCTCCACTTTCTTAGATTTTGTCTATAGCCATTGCTAAAGGCGAAGTGACAGTGGCAATACAGTAAGGTAATACTAGTAACTTGTAGGAACGATCGCGATCTAATCTCTGTCTCAAACTGTCAAAAATGCCTCCAATTTACATGCATTTTTGACATTGATTGTCGCTGAGATGACATTGTGACTAGATTTTAATAAGCGGAATTGGCCTTCTTATTTTCTTGAAAGGAAAATCATGACACTAATAAGTTTACAATCTATCCTCAAAAAAAAAAACAGTTTATAGTTGATTCCGGAATGTCCTAAATCATTACTGAGAAATAGCCAGCAGCTTATCTTACCATGAAGCAATATCTACAATAACTTACGTAAACGTGTAACCCGATAGACCAATAAAATAAAAATGCTTACCAACAAACTAAATTTATCCTCAAAACACATTCAATAAACCAACACCAACATTCCAAAAAATTCAAACCTTAAAAAATAACTGAAAAAATATACGTATAATAAATAAAATATAATTCTAACACAGTGGCAAGTGACTGTGTCGCTCCTGTACTCTCATATCAAATAATTCAAATATTTGGGCAGCCCTCATCGATCACTTACCGATGATGGATGGACTTGTTTCTACCAGCTACTACCTTACCTAATGACGTAAGCCACAACCGCGCCACAAGCGAATACGAACTTTACGAACGCAACTAATTGAGTTGGGAATTGAATGGTGGTTGTCATGAAGTAACATAGGATTTATTATACTTAGTTGGCCCTAATACAAGCAGTAGGTCAGTGTTTGTACAAATGTAAAGGGGACGAATGTTTACACAATTGACATTATCGTTTATGTTTCACTTAGCTATAATTTATTGATGCCGCGTTTGTAGGGATTAGATAAATGGTTTGAAGATTAGTTGGAAGGCTAAAATATTGGTTTATTTTTAGTATTAAGTTGATACCTATATTAATGTTTACGTGTTGGGTGAAACGAGTTTGTAAAAATAAGGATAATGCGTATTGGTTTTCTTCAACTGATTTATGAGTAAGATTGTGTGTATCGCTTGTGCTATAAAATTATTTGTATCATATACCTAGTTAATTTTATTATTTTTGATGTTATCAGTTATTGATGTATTAACTGGAACATTTTTTACTTTTAAGAATATTTTAAACTTTTAACTTTTACTTTAATTCGTAGATTTGGATCTGTAAAAGATATATTGCGTATCTTGAACCTTACATAATAAGCGACTTAGTAAGCTATGATACTATCAGTTTAAACGCAAACTCTGCTTATCACACTGATGTTAAATGCTAAAACCGTCGAAAGAAAAACATTAAGTTAAGAAAAAAAAAAACACACGCACCTATAGGTAAAAAAAATGCTTATATAACACAAACTGCTAACAAAACTTTATAACCCTTTTCGTAAGGAATAAATGTCAACGATAATACACTCAGCAACTCCGTACAGAAGTCTATTTTATCACAACTTCTTACATAACATCTAAAAGCACCATTTCAAACCGTAACTATGACATTTAACACCTCAATTTACCACTCATAAAAGATAAAGTCGGCGCTTCTAGTTAGAATACATTTAAAAAAAGTCAAATAAAAAAAATAAACATTGAATTACGACGGTAGATAGGGCTGTGACAGCCGGGGAGCGGCCGCCATACTTTTTTGTTAATCTCCACACATAAAAATTGTCGCGTCCGTCGTGTATCAGCATATTGGGATATTAGTGTAATGTACACCTTTTTGTCTTGATAAATGTTTTACGAAACATAAATAACTTTTGTTTTTATAGTCTGTTTTTTTGGCATTTATATTGGCACGATTTTTTCTTGAAGTTGTTTTAACTAAATTTACGATGCAGGCTCGGTAGTTTATTTTTTGTAAATTATATCTTCTACTGGCTTGATGTGTGGTTGTATTATTTATGTTAATTTTAATCCCCTGCCGCGTGGCGTGTCAGAAGCGAATGCTTAGTAATTTAACGTGTAGGATTAGACTTATGATTATCTCTTCAGTTTACATAACATACATTATGGAGATGGAGTCGAAGGTCAATTTTGCTAATTAAAAACTTTCAAAATGTAATCGCAATCTCATCTCAGTCACAATCAATGTCAAATAAGGTAAATTAGAAGCATTTTTGCCAGATTGAGACTGAGATTAGATTGCGATCGTTCCTAAAATTTGCCGATCTAATATTTTTTGCTAAATCAAAGTCAAATCATTTACATTATTTTAACCAAGCAATTCTGAACGTCAAAATATACAAGAAAAAAAAAAATAGAATTAAAACTTGTCTTTGTCTATTCCAAAAAGTACTTAGTTTAGTACAGAGACTAAATGTAAAACAGCCTATTTAAACATTAAACTCGGTATTTGACAAAAACAAAACAAACAAACACACACACATCTCTAACATCAAAACTGACGTAGAAAGGAGCACCAACTGTCTAAAAAAAAACCCTTAAAGTCGGTGCCAACATTTTTATTTGTCACACATTAATGTTTAAACAGTGACTTAAGTCGCTCGCCGGTAATGATAAGAATATTTTATTTTTTACTACCGTGACAGCCGGTGGCACGGTAATGACGCTTGCGGCTATAACTCAGTCCCTTAATTGGTGATATTACACGTAAATGCAGTGAATATGGAGTAACGCTGACACTTTAATGTTTATTTAAAGTGTATTATGTATATGTCGCTCCTTGAGTCGTTACTTTGGTAACAGGTTTTATTTAAACTGTCTGCAGTTAGATTTTATTGTTCTGTGTATTGCGATGTGATATAGGTATCAGGTTTTTTAAATATGTGGTTTGTTTTGAAATTGCTTTGATATTTTTGATTCTGGAAGGGTTACCATATTTTTATTTGAAACCATATTTTACATATAAGTTATTGAAAGTGGGAACTTTTAATGGAAGAAGGCCTTCTTCTACATATTGTGTTACTTACTCAAATATACAAGCTATAAGTTCTCTTAAAAATAATAAATCATCTTCACCTTGTACTGGGGTCGGCGCAACCTGTTTTCTTCTTCCATTCCGTTCTGTCAACCGTCATGCTATCACTTACTCCCTTTTCTATCATATCATTCTTCACACAATCCACCCATCTTTTCTTTGCCTTCCTCTTCCTCTCCATGCATCCACATTTATAGTCATAACTCTTTTGGTCACATTCGTCTCATCGCTCCTCTTTACACGCCTATACATACCAAGACAAACGGTTCCCTTTCAACATTTCTGTTACTGGCGCTATTTTCAAATTAATAAAATGAAAAAAAAATAATATCATATTGTTATGGAACTTTGTCTGAAGCCTTGTCTGAGTCTTTCTATTTAACGCAATGTAATGCGTTAAATAGAAAGACGCATTATGTTACCCTAAACAAAATTTACGTAAAAAGTATTAGATGCACTGTATCATTAATTTATAAACCAAAATCTTTCTCAGAATTTCCCATAAAGTACATCAAGTCCATGACTTAAGTATTCAAACCGAACATCGCGCGTTACAATAAAAAACGACGCACATTACGAGCATTCATTTAATATTCGCCCTTTGTGTTCTTTTCAAACGATGATGTAAAGCTGCCGACGTGAAATGACCACCCACCGCCACTCGACCGACGGCCGACAATCGGCCAATCCATTACCCGCACACACTTCTACTACACACAGAAAAACAACCTCATTTGAACAATGATCCAACAGAAAAAGAACCTTATTGTAGAAAAATTTGAACATAAACTCGCTTGTCACAGTTGTGGCTTTTCCGTCGTAACCGCAATGGAAAAATGCACTTACAATATAGTGGTGTTTACACAATTCCGCCGTTTTGAAAGCGCAGGAAGCTCGGACGGTACATTCTGTTTGTCTGTCACGATTGTGGACGACAAAGGGACAGTGACGGGACACGTTGCCATTGTTGACGGGATGACGGGCACATAAACGCGGTGTGAGGTTGACTGTTGTGGCGCGATTTACTTTGAACAATGTCGTTCGAATAATTTATTAACGCAAGGACGGTTAGCTAGATAAGTGTGTTGGCTTTTTTTGTTGTTGTTATTTGAATTCGTTTGTGTTATTGTTTGCTTTAGAAAGATTACTGGACAACTACGTGTAGTTGATGTCACCTACCTATATCATATTTTTTTCTTAATATTTTCTCGAGAAAAATATTAACGACATACGGCTATTACCAATAGACTTTGTGTCTGTCACACAGAATTATGTAGGTATGCCTATGCTACTATAGGTACACCTAAAGTATTTACAGCTTCATAACGTAATAGTATGTCCTTGGTCTCAGAATTTAATTTTATACTACGAGTACGTCATGCTCGCAACTTCGTCCTTGTGAACATCAGTTATCGGCGACATTCCTTTGCGCCTAATCCAACATAATTTCTAAAATAAAAGTAGCCTATGATACTCTTTATTATATCAGCTATTTGTTAGAGAAGTTCCGTTAAATTAGGCCTAGCCATTTAGAGGATTAGCCAAACAGACAGACAAAAAGTACAAAAAAATAATTTTCTAATGTAAGTACCGCGTAAACATTAATATGCAAATTTGGTAAAAAGCTCTTATTTTGACATCAGCAACTTACATTTATATTGAATTTTATTTATTTGTATAGATGTATAGATTATTTATTAACCGTGACTATGATAAATCAAATAAGAATCTTTAAAAAAATTGTACAAAGAAGTAGTAAATTAATAATATCATCCCTACCAGAGTAATCCAGACGGACAGGTTGTTCCCATGGGTTTTAAGTTTCTCATTATTGCTTACCATGCTTCGATAGATTTATACTTTTTTATCCCGTCATCCGTGAAATTATGAATGATCGAGCTGGTAAAATTTTGTGTGGGGAAGTCATTTAAAAATGTAATACGTTTTTGAAAATCACTCTCTATAGGTATTGCTTAGTTCGAAAATTTTTAATACCTAAAATCCTAAATTTTTTGTGGTTTAAGTAAACACTGATTAAGTTAGTAATTTGAGTCTTATAACTAATTAATATAAGTCTAAAATCACCACTCCGCCTTCAGCAAGCGTTTTCTGTATGGGAAAAGGCTTTTGCCTAGCAGTGGGATAATAAGCTAAAAAAATAGGCTGGTTTTATTTTATTTTAATTTTATAATTATGAATCTCAACTATGAAATACAACATCATATAAAACATTGTCAAGTTCTGATGTTATCAAAAGAAGATGCATTATTGAAAAATAATATAACTTAGAAAAAGGAAATCTTACAAAACCTTGATTTAGCTGAAAAAATAAATATCAATTCTTTCTATAATGTCAATACCTCGTCCTATGTTTGTATTCATACCTACCCATTACACAATACATTTTATTCCACAATATTCAAACAAAATAATACCTTTCAGTACATTCGACACCCATATCAAATGAACTACAACTAACAGCAAATCCCCGACCATGAAATGTATGTTTGTTATAACTATCTTCACGGCTTTTACCCTATTTATTTCCCTTTTAAATCACTACCATTGTCGATTTACCACGGCTGTCTATCCATTTCACACTGCCACCGATTACTGTCACCTTCACCCCGTACAGAGTAAAAAAGGTTACATCAACACATGCTACGAAAATCAGTTGGACAAGCGAAGTGTAGAGAAGATTTTAGTCTGTGGCACGTTGTGTAGGGTAGACACCCCAATGAGCGGCATTGTCGTCGATGTGATGAATCGATATCGCTCGTATTGTCGTGTTCCCCGCAGCTGTCGTCTGTCACAAGAAAGATGACACTTGGAGCGGTTTTTTTTGACGCGTCCCTTTGTGTCAACTCGGTGTGGTGCCCGAAATGAGCTGATATCGATCGCTCAATATTGTGCTTGTAGAAGAGGGTTTTGAGTTTGAATTGAACTCATAAATAAATAAGCGGTGTCGTGGTGTGTACGGTTTTTTTGTATGTCGATGATCTAGTGCTTCTCTTTGTTATGTGATTCCGGGGGATCCGATACGCCGGAGGTAGAATTTATTACTTGAAATTGTTATTAACAATAGAATTGTCGGGATAAAAGTATTATAAATGATTTCGCATTAACTGAGAATTCGAGGTTCGCCGATTAGCACGCTCACCTTGATTTATTGCGGTGTTTATTTTATTTGGATTACACAATAGGCCATAAATTAAAATTATAATATTTGTAGCGATTTATAGTTACATATTAACTCGTATTATCTTTATAGGATTTAGCCTTGAACTTTGGGGGAATCAAGGACGATGTAGCGTTGTCAATTTTATGGCATTTTTATTTTTCTTTGTTTTGCTTTCTTCTACTATTTGATTGCACTGTGTTTATTTAAAGGGGAGCCTAAAAGAACCTCCACTTAAAAAAAGCTTTAGCCGACGCTAGGAAATACCCCTATAATATCTTGGGTGCGTTTACAAACATAATAATCTCACATACTCAAACAAGGCCATGGGTTACGATAATAAGCACATACTTTTTATAGGAAACAGAACTGCCTCTTAAATTCAGCCTCCCCTAAGAAAACTGGCAAGATTTTATCACTATCCTAATAACCATAAGACAGTCCCCCCCTCACCCCCTACTTTCGGACATTTCACTTAAACATCCGCAGTGGAACACGATTTAAAACTCGTGTACCATCGTCTGACGTCGGCCAAAGTCGTAAAGCGGGCTATAATTTTGAATTATTACTCGGTTACGGCGCGTACGAGCGTAATGAAACACCCTGTATATCACAATTCCAACCTCGCTCCGAGGCTAAATGGTCCCGCTAAATTAGCCTTTCTCGCAATGTATGGCTTAGTATGATATAATGTCGCTATAGATGTGGATAATAGAGTTTTTTAGAGTGAAAAGTGGAGGGAGTCGCTAATAGAATGTTTCCTGTCTACCTCTTTATATAAGGGTTAAATAAAGTAGTAAGTAAGTTGATACTTCGAAACAGTTGATGAAGAAAATTAGAAGTATATATATTTTAACTGGTAATCCTCCTGCTTATAGACATTTTTCGTAGGTTAGTCAAGGCGTTTGTCTAACTATAATATTTTTTTAACATTTAAATGGATCCTAACTTAATCAGTATAAATACACACTTTTGGTGCAAGGTGTTTTTAATGAGATTTTATTTGTTTTGTTCTATTGCCATCATCATCATCATCATCATCTCAGCCATAGGACGTCCACTGCTGAACATAGGCCTCCCCTTTAGATGTCCACATAAACCGGTCGGTCTATTGCCATACAGTTTAAAAATTAGTTCGTCTGTTTTGCGGACTATGAATGACAGAATGACACAAATTAACTGTTAACTACTCGTACTTATACCAAAATTAGATCACCTACGTTTCGCGTAATAATCTTAAAAAGGGGTAAAAAGTTTTCATGTAGACCGATTATTAATAATATACCCACTTGGCTAGCAAGAAGGTTACAATATATTTTTATTACTAGAAAGGCTGCTACCACCCATTCTCGTGCCTACAACTCAAAATTGAGCAATGAATACATAATTAGCACCTTAATTAAGCATACAAAACAGTACCCCTTCTAAAATTTTCAAAAAGGTGCTGCAAAAAGCGTGTGCTCGTAAAAATGTAACACATTGCTCACAGTTGCGGCCCAAATTGAAATATACAGTCGACCATATTCATTACCGGGGCTCAGTGCGACGATAATTCAAACTTATGGCGCGCCTTTTACGAGTTTTAAGAGTGGTACTCGTGGGACCAGGGAGGGAGGTGAAGAGGGGAGGGGAATGACGGTGTGAGAGCGGAATGACAGCGACGTGATGATTTGTTTGAGCAGCCTCGTTTTTTGACAGTGATGGGGTTATGTTTTTGATTATGTGCGCTTTTTAGGGTTTTTGGGGGTGAAGTTATTTTTAGTGGAATATGAGCAATATAATATAACGTCGGCTTCCATGTTATTAATGAATTGTTTAAAGATAAATGGCTGAAAAAATGACATAATGCGTCCTATCTTAAATTGCTTATAATTATTTTCGAAGGCTGTAAATGTCCCGGTTGGTAGTTACTTTATAATTTATTACTAATGAATATGAAACTAAAATATACGTATATTTTTTTACCCTGATCCTTTACAGGTGCTAAATCTTAATTCCAGATGGTATCCGCACTTAGCCTCAAACAAGCCGACCATTTATCACATCACATAAAGGCGAATGACAATCGAGTCCCTGGTCCCTGCCCTTTCACACTAAATCTGCGATTGTTGAAAAACTTCTTAAAAGTCACAAAATGAAAGAACACGCGTCTCAGAATTGATACAAGTATGAAAAACCAGGGTCCTCAAGCAAGGAACTATAGGAAAATTAATCTTAGTGGGAAGAAAATAAGGGTGATATAGATGGTAGTTTTTTTGTGGTGCAAAAACATGACAAACGATCGAATGAGTCGTTCATTATGTTCTAATGTTCCAATATATTATACGTCTTAAAGACGTGACGTGATAAATTGGTGGCTGCCATCTTTGCTGGCAAAAAGTGGCAGGTGGTAAGTTGGCACGCTAGTGTGTTGAGGAATGATGGCATTTTGATATAAATGTGTGAAATTTTGATTGTTAATAGTTTTCTAGTGATGTTGTAATTGTGCTGGTGACAAAGTAATTATTTTTTTTTAATAAATAAAATAAATATACCATCACGCCTGTACTCCCCGAAGGGCTAGGCAGAGGTGTACCATGTACACCCACAGTTCACCGGTATATTTAGGTCCCATGTAATAGGGGGCGAGTCTATAGTAGTAGTTGTTTTTTTATTATTAAATATTAGATGATGCACCGAATCGTGAAAGATGGATGGGAGTGAGGGAAGCTTTTGCCCAGGAGTGGGAAAAAGAAGAATAATAAATTAATTAAAAAACTGTTTTAGGTATGAAACTTTTCATTATTTTGTATATTGTTAACTTTATCGACTACCCTTGTGTAAGTATATTAAATCTACTTTTAATCACCATCTGGGAAAATAGTGTTAAATATTTTTAAATCTTAGAATTTAGCAAGATTTACTTTACTTGTAGTAGCTTAGTAAAGCGTTCATTAGCAAACATGTTAGCAATTATTTATCACGCGGTAAGTTTCTGGTCTAATGTTTCACAACCAGGCTGCCTGCCTGTGCAGTTTATAGCAGCTATTTATCAATACCAAGTACTTCACGAATTGTACTCAGCAGTATTTTCATTTCTAAATGTTTATTTTGTAATAAAAATACGCGATCACGTAGACTCGAAATTACATTTGTTTTTTTTACATTTTTTATCCGACACAACAAGGAATACTTTTGATAAATCCGTAACAACCAATCAACACAACAAGAAGATAAAACAAAGTCGAAACATCACTGACACTTCCTAGTACAATATATCGTTTCGTAGCGCTACGAGGCTACGGCCTACGCTCGTAGCGCTACGGCTGAAATATGGCCCATGTATTATTCAAAGAAATTGCCACATATTTCATCCAAGGGAAATAACTTTGAGATATGTGCTGCACGGTACGCGAAACGGCGACTTGTTACTGAAAATTTACGGTCTTATATTCAAAATGTTGAAATGTGTGATGACGTATTTGAGTTGAAAAAAATTGTTGTCATTTCAGATTTTGAGATTAATACCTTATGTTCTGTTGAAATAAATTATAAACACTGGTAACGTATTCTGTTTGTGTATAAAAATAATGAATTTAAATTTTTTACACACGCTTTTTTATCTGCACTGTATTAATTTTAACATTCTTTAAAATTTGATAGTACTTAAGTACTTTTTAATAAATATTCTTTTATATATTTGAAAATAGAACACGATAGTTTTGCAGATTCTAAAGCTCCAAAATTGCAATCAGTTTTTTATAACTAGCTTAATATTTCAAAACATAATATTTCAACACTTCATATCAAAACATGAAGCTACTAACAAAACGCCAGACCCCGACTAGCTTCACCTTATCTCCTTGAAAGTGATTCGGCGGCATCCCACGATATTTATGCGTTCTGGCGGATTTATGTCCTGCTCGTAGTCGCGATACTTGTCATAGGTGTGCGTTTTATTAAACGAGACTTTAGGAAGACTTACGACACTGTTGATTTCGTTTTTCTGTTTCAAAAGACTAGATTTGGTGGCGTTAATGATCACATAATTGGTAGTGTTTGAAGGCTTTACGATTAGATGAATATACAGCATAAAATTTTCAATGATATTTTTGTTTAATGGTCTAATAAGTGTGGAGTACCTCAAGGAGCTATATTAGGACACGTGTAAAATAAATCCTAGTTTGTAAGTTACTTGTTTGTTTTAAGGTACAGATTAAAGCTACTACACAAACGTCTGATCGTTGACCTCTACAACTGTTTTGGGATTATACTGTGGAAAGTCCTATTTTTTTTAAATGCAGAAATAATACTTCTGGTTATGTATGACAGCGTTTAAGATCAAAAGAATGTAAATAAACACTATTTCTATGCTCATTTGTACCATAATTTATTTAAGCTTTAACAGCCTTCAGCTGCTAGGTTACAAGATTGCAAGTCAAGTTTAATGAACAAGTTGTCAGGTACCGGTAAAGAGTCTCATTTGATCATCTTCGAGACCTCGTTACAAAAAAAAACGGAAAATATTTCAAGAAAATCTCATCTTAGCTAAGCCATTGTAATCTCCCAGCACTCAAATAAACATATAGCTGACTTCAGCATTATAAATTAGAGTTATTATATGCGCCTAAATAAACGGGGCTCCCCGCCACCTACAAAAAATACATTTCCTTACGATGCATAATATTTTAAACCACCCCCTTGCTTTATACAAAATGGCTGTCGGCACTCGCTACTATTTTTCCTACAAGGGTTGGTATAAAGCATAGAAGAAAGCGAAAAAAACTGCGAAGGAAAATTTTTCACATAACAAAAAAAAAAAAAAAAAAATATAAATGATAGCATAAACACGTTGTACACAACTATCGCATACGGTAATTTTGTAAATGTCATAACTGGATTGTTATGTAATGAAAGTACATTTAAATATAAATATTTTTTACTGTGAGACCAGATCTAAAATATTTGAACAAAAAGTCTGCTATTCCATACCATTGTATTTATTATGTTATTTATTTATTTAACACAGCATGGAAAACTTACAGTTATACCTATTTCATGCATTTTTGCCACCGCAACTGTTATTTTTTCGTATTTAATATTTAATATTTCGTAAAATATTTTGTCCCATAGTAAATGTTCTTCATATTTATGAATATTATTGGCAGTCTATATGGCTCAAACCGACAATAATGTATCTACGAGTACATAGAGATAGATTCGCGAAAAAAATCGTTTTTTTTCTCTAACCCGCAATCGCCTATTCCTCACACCAGGACACGCGTGATAAATTCCCTAGGAGTTCCTTACACTTGGTGAAGCAGACAAAATAATTTATGTACCTAGTTTAGTGGGTACTTTCCTGGATAAATGGCATCTGCGAGGTGAATGACATCTTTGTTACCGTGGCGCTACAATTGATGGCCCCCAGATAAAAATGGCTTAAAAAGTATGTGCGCTGTGTTGTTGGGTATCATGAGTTTGACGTGACGTGTAATAAGTTCTCGTATCTGCTGACTGCCGTACGGAATAAGTCGATTTTGATTAAAATAGGGCAATTATCGCCCAACTATTCTTTCTTTATCGTGTGGGCAGTAAGGTCCAACGACCCCACACACCCTAGTGTCAGAGTTTCTAAACCGCCTCAAGGGCCTCTGACATGGTTACCGATGTCAGTGACGTCCAAGTTAAACCTAGAAAGTACATGAATTAGAAAAAGTCACATTGGTAGTTGCCCGTTCCCGGTTGCGAACCCACAACCTCGTGCATGGTGGTGCATGGCGCCTTAACCACTGGACCATCACGGCACTTACTCTTATTACATTTACTTTATGCCCAACTATTATCATAATAGTATACAGTATTTACAAACTTATTATACGAGGTGTGAAAAGCCGAACGACGTTCACTGCTAGACATGCCTCCCTTAAACTTTGACCATATATCCGAAACCAGAAGGTTCTCAGCTATTGTATAATAAAAAAAAACAATAACACAAACAAAAATAAAACAAAGTATCATCAATTTTTTTCCACATTACCGTCATCACCAGCGATCGCCATCGTCGTGTGCCCAGGTGACATAATATGGCAGTGCCATGTTTGATGGCAATGCTTAACCGTATTAACAAACAAGCAGACACTTTCTTTCATCTAAATAACGTCAATACAAACTAAACAATACAGTCAACTGAAAGCAACAGTTTAAAACATGTTGACAACTAATTAATGCGGTACACTTGCGGACAGAAACGAGACCGCCCATTGTTCGTACAGTCGCGCACAACAAATAGATTTACTAATAGTTCACTCGCTGTTTGTGACTGTATGTGAAATTAGGGGATTTCTTGATCAGCGAGTTTGTTTGATTGCTGTTGTTCGGTTCAACGATAGATTTGTGTATTTGTGAATGTTTGTGAGTCAAGTATCAAGACTTTTGGTTTAAGTATGTACCCACACAAGAAACATTTTATTTGTAGGTAAATATTTTACGATGGTACGAAACCCTTTGTGTACAATTTCGACTCGCACTTAGCCGTTCTATGTAATTCATAATTATACCAATGTCATATTATGTTAATTTATTTTATTTTATTTATTTATTTATTAAAATACCAACTTGAATTTACAGTAAAAACCAGACAAACAAGTTATAGGTCAGTACAAAAATAAAATTATAATTAAAATTAAAATTAAAGAAGTTTACATAAAAAGGAAAATTGAAATCATATTAAAAGTAAAATTAAAAGTAAAATTATAAAACAAAAACGTGATAAATTTAGATAAAATTAACTGAAAAAATTTAATGATTTAACGTTGAAATCTTACACTTTTATTTCAGACATTCATACAGTGACGGCACTTCCCCAGATAAGCCTATTGCAAAATCGACAAAAAATTGCGTCAAACACAACATAAATATTAGACGATATTTATTTATGACTAACTACCACCCGCGCTCTCGTCCGCGTGGTTTATTTCACCCGCGTTAAATTACGTCTTTGGTGACTGCTCCGCTCCCGTAAGTTGTAGCGTGTTGTTATATACTCTAAGTTACTTAGGAATAATGTAGCTATATATTGGTGAAAAAATGGTTAAAATCGGTCCAGCAGTTCCGGAGCTATTTCGGAACAAACAAACAAAAAAATATTTCCTCTTTAAAATATTAGTATAGATTCCTATTCCATAAAAAGTGGATAAACAAAACAATAAACAACGCCTACAACTAATCTTTTAAAGATAAAGATAAAGGCAATATTATAAAGTGTCCTTCATATATCTTTATGAGTGCTATATCCCGTTGTAAATGCAACAGCCATTGCCGACTCTATAATGATTATAATGATTACAAATATTTATGAGTACCATGTTATTTTTAGTAATAAACGTCACCTGATTTTGATAAAAGTTTCTATTGAACATTTTGACGCCATGCAAGAGATAGACGTAGGCATATATGGGGACAGCGAAAGGTGTATTTTATTACAATAGAAAATAATCAGCAATAAAGCAAAAGATTTTATTTGCATAGACCACCGGTACATGATATAAGATAAAAAAAAATACAATTAATTATGTTAAACTATTTGAATGTGTCCTACATTTATAATTTTTAAGGATTCAAGCGAGATAATACAATGCTTAAAAAATATATATAATAAAATGAATAATTATACTACTAAGCTTTTCAATAAAAAAATATTTAAAGAAAGAGATAGAGTTCAAGTCTTCAGCGAAAGCGACGTCTATATTCTTTTCTATGATCGTTACGTTACAGTACCTGTATTAGCAACATAACAATAATTGTATCGGTAGTTATTTAGTTTAAATGACATAATATTACCTTCAGTAAGAAAGAACCACATGGTATAGAATTACTAATAAATAAAACAGAAAACATTAAGAGAAAGGAAAATAACAGAACAAGTTAAACTAGAAAACTGAATACCATTACTAAATAAACACGAGAAAGTATGGGTTTGTATGTAAAATTATAATCATTACATCCATTGAATATTCAAACGTGTGCGGACAAAGGTAAAACCTGTGTTTGGCACTCGGGTACAGCGTGTATGCAAAGTTATGCTAATAACATCTTAGTCTAGCCTTAGTCAGACAGCACAATATTGTGTAACGTGTGTACAGTTACTTCACAGTCATATTTACTAATATTTGTATGAAGTCTTTGTCTAATATCCGTAAGTCAAACTCAAGGTTTGGCAATGTGCTATGAAGCGTAGTACAGAAGTGTCAAAATTTTTTGGATCGTGTTTAAAACACCACGCTGCAGACACAAATCGTTTATATAGATCAAAAGGCTGCTCATCTCAAATGAGAATAATCTGGCAATGTCTGGCTTGTAGAACTCAAAATTAGTACTCTAAAACTGTTAGACGTGGCTGCGGTAGACCGCGAGGAAGATGGCGTGACGACTTGGATATCTTTCTTCAGCATTGGCAAGATATAGTGTAAAATGGAGAGAACCAATATGAGACCAATGGAAGGAATGGAAGAAGACTACCCAGTAGCAGTGGGCCAGTACCTACAGGCTAATTATAATAACACTAGCAAACTGTCCGCGAGTTCCTCTGTGTGGCTTATTTCAACCGTCTTTAATTCATACTCCACTCCCGTGTATCGTAGCGTGATGTTATATAGCCTATGTTACTCAGGAATGATGTAGCTATCTATTGCCAAATGGTTAATGAAGAAATGATTAAAATTGGCGCAGTAGTTTTGGAGCCTATTTGTTACAAACAAGCAAATAAATGTTACCTCTTTGTAATATTAGCATAGATGATTAGTATAAAGATAAATGCGTCAATAGCATTGTTTATTAAATCCTTATTGTATTTAGAATAAAAATAATAAATATTTCCTGCGAGTTGTGCAAAACTGAGGGAAAGTTATCATACTTAATAGTGATGGATCGCCAACTTGTCGATATTCATGCAATGCGTTGACCTTTGCATTTATATGATTCTTATTTATTGGCAGATCGTTTGCATGATAAAGGATCATAAAGTCTCTTTCGAGTGTCATTTCTCATTTCAGATTAATCATATTTTAAATGGTAGTCTTACAACTTTTCATTTTGATGCAAACACACAGCTTGTAGATAATTTTGCCTGTCGCCTTTTTTAACCCCCGAGTCAAAAAGAGGGGTGTTATAAGTTAGATGTGTCAGTGTGTCTGTCTGTGGCACCGTAGCTCTTAAACGGGTGAACTGATTTGAATGCATTTTTTTTTATTCGAAGGCAGGGTTTCTGGCGATGGTTCCTAGATGTTTTATCAAAATTGGTTCAGCCGTTTCAAGATTATCAGCTCTTTTTACCCGACTACGGCGAAGCAAAAAGGAGGGTTATGAGGTTGTGTTAGCTGCGGTAGCGATCTTTATTCTTCTGTCGAGGGTTACTTGTTTTTTTTTAATTTCTCGTCTATGACACAAACACAGTTTCTTGTGTTGTGAGTCTCATAAAATGCAAACGATAAACTTCGCAAACATGACAGCCACCCGTCTTCTTAAACATTTAAACGCTCACAAATCTATCTAGAGGCCGCGACGTTTACGGCTCTCGTTTCCGACTATTTACCTTCTAGTTGAAGGGAGGTCCGTGTCCACCACGGGACATTAACAACCCTTTATGGAGGTATGTCTGTATGTAGCTACACATCCTCATATGTTTCATATTTTATTGCATTGGTTTGGTTTGTGTAATTATTTACTTTTCTAATTTGACTATGCTTCCATCTGTTATATTCTATTCTTAACTCTCCTTTCACAGGTGCGTTGTGAGAAATTTCTGTAGAAGTAACGATACTTTTGTACCTATTTTTCCTGCTACTTTTTAAGTGGGTATTGATACATTTACGGTAAGATAATTATATTATAATCTTTATTCTAGGACACATATCTTTTTGTGAATGGTAAGTTTACCTATAATTGGCATAATATACATTATTATATCAATTATAGGTAGTATCAGCCTATAGCCGTCCACTACTGTACGTAGGTCTCCCCCAAAGAGCACCAACTATCCCGGTCCTGAGCAGCCCGCATCCATCCGCTTCTCTCAATACTTGATGTAAATACTGTTAGAGTACTTTATTGAATAAATAAATAATTACAACAGAGCAGTGACCATCAACATCCACTCGATGATCCACAATCCCATCAAATATTCAAGAGATCCCGGACCCATTCACAAATGCTGCAATTACAGCATCTACACGCCGTTCCGGAGTTACGAGCGCCTTAGATTTATTGTTATTACCTCACATTTCCTTCGGGTAACGTTTTAATTACACAGATCGGCGATAAAGCATCGCTGGAGCGCACTTTTCTTCATTACAAGATGGATGGTCTGCATCTACCGTGTTATTTATTGTGGTGCCGTTTAATTGTGTAATGGTTAAAGGTTTGTGGTTAGGGTGGTGGGACAAGCGATTTGTGGATTAGTGTAAAACTATTGTTATAAACTATTTTTTATTTTATTTCAGAAAACACATCATTCTAATAAATACAGAAAGAGACTTTAAATTTCTCAGCATTGCTGTCGCCTATGACAATGATCTAAAATAAGACGAAAATTAAAATGGTTCATAAAGATTATATTAATAATAATAAAACAGAGAGTCATTTATGATTGTATGTGCAAATAAATAAAGTAACAATACGAATTCGAATAGATAAATCTAAAACACCAATACAACAAAACATCGTAACAAAAGACAGTAATTCACATTAACAACAAATACAATATCTAATAGCACCACAAACTACCCACACAAGACAACAATACATCCGCACTTACAGACAAACCTATAAATAATTCCCGAAACTAATATCGCAGCGGTTGCGTCATCACTAAACCGTACGTCAAAACTGTTAGAAAT
Source organism: Caradrina clavipalpis (assembly GCA_932526535.1). Lineage (NCBI taxonomy): Eukaryota > Metazoa > Arthropoda > Insecta > Lepidoptera > Noctuidae > Caradrina > Caradrina clavipalpis. The sequence goes on along the minus strand of OW052096.1, from coordinate 16,321,853 downwards.
GATATTGGCGAACCCAAAGCAACATTGGAAGCAATACGAGTCATAAATCAAGTGGTTCATAAGAGATCTCCCCCTACGGAACTGACACTACATGAACTAGCAAAAGGGAAATCGCCATTCGAAAAACATTCAACATTTCCTCTAAATGTGCTCTATAAGAGTGTTTTTCGCGGGTCCGTACTGGATAAGACCTTTGATCGGTATCAGAGGGCGAACTGAGAAAGCTATCGACACTTTCCGTATTCACTTATCATTTATCGCTAACATGACTTTATTGGCAGGCAATTTTGAACCTTACAAAAGTATATTAAATTATTCATAAAGTTGGTCAAACAAATTGATTTCTTCGTCATTTAAATTAACATTTGAATCACTTAAGATTGATGGTAATTATTTATTTATTTTTGTATAAAATTGATTAAGTTCTATAAACATTCTGAATCTTGATTGCAATCTAAAATATTCAAAATCAAAGCAATAAATGCTATATTGGCTTGTACGCAACTTGAACTTACGACACAGCATTCGACACGGGGTCTTCCGCAGGCCATTTGTCACAGAGGCCATTTGTACTTGTCGAATCACGGCCATTAGACGAGAGTGTGTGACCGCGTGGGGTTAACCTCGTCCAAACTGTGCTACGTCACTCTACCGAACTGACACAGACTAGTGAAATGCCATACGCCAGAAATCCGAAACGAGCAGTTGACAAAAATAAGTATGAACAAATGTTTTACATGTGGTGCCAGACAGTTCTAAAGTGTCGCCTAATGTGAACGTGAGTTAAGGGAATACCACGCTTGTCAATATCGACTTGTATGAGCCGAGCTGTCCTGTCGATTTATCTTACTTTGCGGCTATTGTTACAGACGGCCGAGGTTACAGCTGATTTATAAGTAGCCTAGTTAATTACGGCGGGCGTCGACGCATCTTTAATTTCTCTTCGGCTCCCATTTATCTCTGGGCTGTCATTCGCGTCGGCTTCCTATTTCCACCTGACGTCCGATTCTGAGTAAAGGCGTAACTTTAAAAGCTCGCCAATAAATACATTCGCATAAAACTCGAGTTTATCTCCGTACCCTTTGAAGTACGGCCCGAGAAAACAAACAAAGCAATAAAGAAGGCCTTTATCGGAGCCACGAGTCGACACGCGAGCTAATTTACAACACAGCCGCGGGTTTTATCTTCATTAACCCATCGATTCACAATTAAGACGCGGAATAAATCTCCGGTAATGCGCTCCCCGTCCGCGCCGGTAGATTCAACTTCAAACAGATGTTATGTATAAATAAAGCCGAACGGAGGCAACCACTCGATATATTCCTGTCCGCGGCAAACTTTACAGATCTATCAGCGCTCGCTGCTCGGGGACAAGCGACTCGCGCGCGTGAACCAAAACCGACCTTAATTGCACCGCGACATATAACCATCTGTTACTGTCCGTCGAACGACTCTCGACCAAATTAATGTGCCTCAAGCCAAACAGCTGCACTCAATAATGCCTATAGTCCGTTAAAATCGTGCTCGAGTTACGTCGTTACCGCTGACATGGAGTCACAAACCTCATCTTATTTCCAGCGTAACGAGTCGATGCTCACATTCGATTATCTGGCTGCGGTATCCGAGGCATTACAGTTGATGTATCGACGGCGACTGCGCGAGATTGTCGGCCGACGGTTGATTTACTGTGCCCATTTCTTCCTGACACTCCATACGGAATAGATCCCCATCTGTCGCGAGCGGTGTGACGGATCGCGGCAATCGGAAAGCGTCGAGGGGCTCTCTAATGAATTGTCCCAAATAATTGGGATAGTATTTTATATCGGCGTCATTTGTTCTTTTATCGGTACATTTGTTGCGTTGATTTGTTAGACGCTTTAACCTCGCGGTATTAGGGTATTAATCTGGCTTGTTTGGTTTTTCTTGTAGCGTTAACAAAACATACATGGGATATTGCTTTGTTGGGTGTTTAGAATTTTACTTTTCTGCGAATAGAAATGCGGTTATCTGAGTATCTGTCTGAGCAGTCGTGAAGTCTTTTAAAGTTTTATTTGGCTGGATGGTTTTTATACGTCGTGTTGGATGTGAGTGCGATGGCATCTGATCGGTAGTCATGAGCTCAGACAATGCTCGCATCACGTTGTATCGCATTCCTCATCTCTGCTTCTGTAGCTGCCGAACGTGCATTTACTACAGAAGCGAGCATTGGAACGTAGTAAAAAACATATTTTTAATTTATTTTGTATCGTTGTTTTTAATTGCATTCCGTTATCGAATACTCAGCTATGTGGAATTCATGACTGATCCGCCATAGTTTCAGAATATTGCATTGTAAAAAGCGTTGTTGCCAGTTTCATATGTTATAAAGTAAACTTGCCAGTCCATAAAGATGATAACGCAGCTTTCAAGCTAACCTCTTACCTCTAAAAAACTACTCAACTAAAGCAGAACAGATTCACAACAAGTCATAAAGCCAACACTTTAGATCAAAGAGGAACATTTGCTCCGTCTCTGTGTGAATGCGTTCAGCGTTCAAGATAAGACTCCTGACTTTGATGTATGCGCCGCATCTTGATATACGTCTGCAGCCGTTTCAATAAGCGTACGTCTGTCTGTCGCTACCGAAGTAGTTTGAGTTGCGAGGGAGTCCTTTCTATGTAGTTGAATGTTGGATGAGTACCTGCATAGCTATGCCACGTACAAGTCTGTTGATATATTAGAATAGTTGCTAAGTAGAAGGCATTATTTTGTTGACTTTAGGTATACCAATAATCTTTTATGAATAGATCATTTAGATTGAAAGCCTGATTTGTTTTTAATCAGTAGCTTCTTGCAAAGTAGAGATCGTTTTAACCTCATAAATTATTACAACACCCACGCCTATTCAAGACCACACACAAGAAACAAAATTCAATTAAAAACCATTCAATTCCAACACAATCAATGGAAGACTAACAACATTTCATAATGAATCACCATCACGTACAGTCCCCTATCAATTCTAACGGACAGACAATGTTATTACACTGACGTGACGTGTCACGCCCTCGCTTGGCGCAACGTCAAACAAATACCATGACTTTTGACTCCAACATGTTTTATGACAATGTAAAGAAGAATGTTTGTGTGAAGGAAATGTACATTTTGATGGCATTAAAGCGGTGAAAGAAAACAGTGACAGTGAGGTTTTTATTGATCGTACATCGACTACTAAATTAATTGTAAATTAAGTCTAGTAGATAATGGAGATAATTTTGAAAGAACGAATTTAGATATACATGACGAAAGTCTAGGTACCTTGAATAAATTTGCACCTAATACCACTATATAATCTAAAGGCTTAGAGATGTAAACCTTGTCAGAAGTTAAGAGTGAAGTCAATATTGATGCTGTTGAATCGTGATCGTTTCAAGTTCCTTTCAATAGTATAAATTACGGAAGACACAAAGGTCAATTGAAGGTACAAAAGGAACCCGTTTAGGGCATAAACGCGTCTTGATTTACCTATTCTCAAATAAAAATAAAACTAAGAATGAAATAAGTTTTGAAAAATTATAAAGACGACTTGAAAACAAACTTGGGCGATGATCTCACCACATTCATAGATTTAATTAATTGCTTTTTATGTAGCTTGAAAGCTTGATTGCTTCCATAAAAATATATTAACAGTCGTTAAAATTGCAAATACATTTCTTACAATACCATCATTAGTAATAATGTGAGTGCATATCAAGTGGTTTTATAATAAGATTATCAATAAATTCTTCCTTTTTTTCATTCCATAGAATTGCAGATCCGAATGATTAATAAGTTATTCTTATTTGATAAATGTGCCATATTAGCTGGACATTGCCATCTTAATATGCTCAATAAAAAATATCGCGCATACAGAGATTCTTACTCACCTCGCCCCGGTAAGGCTTAATCGCAATGATGTATACGAACAATAAAGATTTTATACCGATCTTAGAGTTAAAATAAAGAATGGTGTCGATTTAGCGCAGAGCGTAAGAATTAATTCAAGATAACATACACATACATACATACATACATAAACTCACGCCTTTTTCCCATGGGGGTAGGCAGAAACCACAGAACGCCACCTGCTACGATCCTGACAAATACTACTTTCGCCTCGTTCACGTTCATACATCTGGTCATACAAGCACGCCGGTTACGAGTACTGCACACCCGACCTTTAATTCAAGATAAGAAGAATATAAATTCTTCTAAAAAAAAATATAGAGAAAATAGTCTTCAATCACATATAAATGTGATTGAAGACTATTTTCTCTTACGTGTTATGGGCATTAATCTTCATGTGTTATGCTCTCTTTACTGTTTGCCACCTAGCGATGATCATGCAGCATGTGTATCAGCATTTAAATCAAACACACGAGACTGACCTCATAAACCCAATCTATCACTTATGAGTAATAGCATTTTCATTTCACTTAGTTCTTAATAACAAACTCAAGATTGATACTAAACAATTTTCGAAATTGATGATCTCACAATCGACAGTTCGAAAATTGATGATCGTGTAAAGGAAATAAACGACCACCTTTCTGTATTTACAGTCCATGAATTTGAGTACGATTTATCATTGGAACCGTTACGGTGATAAATCATACTCATTCACAAATACTTAGAGCCACATACACACGTCAAACGAGTTTGCCTTCCGCCATGTCCCTCCATAAAACAGTCTGAAAGCCTTTAAATATAGAAGTTGTAATTACGTAAACAGACATATTGACGTACGTCTGAAAGGTAATCATAAGCTAAAATTTATCACGGAGTGAATCATTCATGCGCTAAGACAGCTGACAGCCAGGCACATATATTATAATGATCGACAGCCTGACGTTGCTTGTCACAGAGGGATAATGTTGTTGCCACACTAAATATATCAACACATTCCAATTTTAACTCTGGTCCTTCCACCTAAGGTTACATTTTCAGTAGAGATATGTATGTTGCTAACGACATTCTTGTTCCAAGCGACGAGAATTCTAACGAAAAGAACAAAGTACTACAGTATAATGCACAATTCGAATAGAACCTTATTGCGTCAGCTATTGCTTCAAAATTCTTTGGAAGCTTCAACTTTGTCGAGTTATTCGTGTTGGGAAATGTGACTTAGTTCCAGGTGAAGAGTACAAAGGAGAAATGAACGTTATCGGGTGCAGTTAGGGTTGGAAATGGATTGAAGCGTGTAAGGTGTTGTAAGCTGTTCGCATAGTGGCGTCTGTCGGTAGCGCGGCAGCAGAGAGACGTGTCGCGGCGTGTCATCGGGACGCAATGAAGATTTATGAACAACCCGGTACTACGGTTCAGTCGAAGCCACATACAGTTTTCTACTTTGTTAATAATTTTATGGCAAAGTTTAAAACACGAGTTTATCTTTCCTGTGTTTATTTCTTATGCACGTTTATGTAATTCGGGTAACAAAACAAAATTGTTTATGTTGCGCCAACATGCAGGATTTTCGTGAGTTACTGATGCTAACCTAATTTCTGACTCAAGTACATTTTACGACTTTTAGTTGTTTATGCAAACTGTGTTAGTCCATGTTCAATTTGGTACTTACCCAAGTTCACATGTTTTGTTGAAATACTTGAATTATTTACTATTAATCTTTAGTATTCATTTTATCGACACGTTCTAAAACATGTTATAATACTTGTAATTCTTTACCACCATTTAAGATTTCATAGCCGTCTTCATTGTTTATTTTGGCATGACCAACATCTCTTTAATTAAGAATCTTTAAAATATTTCCTATGCTATTACCCACTTCATTATGTATCTGTACAAAAACTAGTTTCTCGTTACCATAAAACGTTATGGTATCAGCTAGTTCCATCTTTTTATACTCCTTTTCACTTGACACTGACATCTTGACATGGACAAAACATGTATTGAAAAGGAAACTCGTCTACAACCTTATTATGAAAGCATAGGTAGGAATATTCCATAGCAATCAGTTTTCTCGTAGTTTTTTTTTTATTATATACCTACTATTCATAGTTATTTATTTCTTCTAATATTTTTTTTCCTCACGTTTTCACTTAAATACATTATTTTTATTTAACTTTTTTAACTAAGCTATGCTATAATATCTGTGTTGTCTTATATAATTATTATAATAGAAACACCACATAGGTACTTATATTTTAGTTAATGCTATTCATCTTATAATGTGAAATACTATACCTTATTTCCTTAGTAGAGCTTCTCAGCTGCTCACACATAAGGCTATCAATTTCATTTTATGCTTTGGGTAAGTAGTCATTCGGATAGTAATATCGTAAAACGTTGTCATGTTAAATAGAATTTAGAAGTAGTTCTCCCTAAGAAATAATACATTCTAAGCTATTATTTTCATAAATAGTAGTAGTAACGATATAAATTGACACTACATCAATCATTAAGAGAGAATTGATGAAGTAGGAAAACAAAACAGCATCGCTAAATACAAAACAGAAGAGCATCAACTCCCAAGTGAAAAATCCCTTGTAACAAAATCTCCTGAACGATCCTATGTTAATGTTGAAGTGTGTCAGCAGTCCGTAGTAGCGGGCGTCGGATCCTCTCATTACGTATTTATGGGCGACGGGCGGGATAAGCCGCGTCATGTCGGGGCGAGGACTGGATGAGCTGGGTTGTCAGTGTTGCCACCCTTGCTGTTGAATACTTGGACTTTTCTGACGCTGACGAAAGGAGGATACTCTGAAGTTTAACTGATTTGTACATTTGAGGTTTGATTTTGAAACATGGTGACTAGAAAATGTCATGTATTATCGCTATCGCAATAGATATTCTTTTTCATAAAATAATAAAACATGGTCTGATAGACAGTAATGCAGTAAATATAATTATGTCCATAAATGACATGGCATTGTATGAGAACAAACGCATTTCAAGATACAATGACAGTGTAGGTACTACATACATACAAACATTGCAATAAAATCATCAAGATAATTACTCACAGATATCAAATCTATTGCCAAGTATCAAAGTAATTCCGTCTGCGGTACTGACATACCTTGAATGTAAATGACAAGTGGCCGTCTCAAATGATATTCCTTTATCTTAAGATTAGTCAGTACTAAATCTGTTTTCCCTTTCTGTTCTTATTGTGAATTCATCATTATTACTTCCTTTCTTCTTTATCTAAATCAGCTCTTCAAGCCCTACAGGTAAACAATTGCATTTCTCTTAAAAAACGCAATCCTCCAAAGCATACTGATCCAAGTCGTTTGCCGACGTCGGATGTGTTTTGTTTTATTCACAAACCGATGCTTGGATAAGCATTCATGCATTTTTATTTCAATTTGCATTCGTAGGGGATGCTTTTTGAATGTTTATTTTATTTGTCACGGGTTCTGCTGCTTCCTTGTTGATTTTCTTTGAATTATTTAGATAGATAAGTCGAGTTTATTGTTCTATTTGGAACTTGATCTCGATTTTTTTTATTAGGGTCGCGTTTTTGAGTGGTAGTCCAAATTCGAGGAAAATATTTAAATGATCAAGAATTGTAGCTCATGACATGTTTTCGGGCAGAAGATTATATTTAAATACTAAAATAAATATAAAAAAAATATTTCTATTAGTAAATTGCAATGCTACCTCTATTAAACCTTGCTAGAAGTTTGCAAATATCTATTCAGAACCCAGATACTCCATATACTCTTCATTTCCGTTAGGTCAACTAAAAATGATTCATTGTTCTATGAGAATATTTATTATACAAAATCTATTTATAATTGTACCGACATCTAATGAAAGAAAGCTTTGGCAGCCGCCCGGTTCTACATCCATTAATAAAACCATACAGATAATAATCACGCTCGTTTATAAAAAATATTTTATACTAATTCAAAACTACCGACCTTCATTATAAACGTCATCGTTCAAAAGGAAAATTGATTTACAACACTGCATTACGCTATTATTTTATGACGCGAGAACGCCCCGAAATAAAATACTAACAAACATTCAACCGGCATCCACGACCATTACTATAAAGCCACAAACGATTTTGCTAACAAAGAACACTATATACAACTGTACCACTTGAAACATAGAGTCGGAATCTGAATGGAGAATATTTTTAGGGATGTAGATGACAAGGTTGTCAGGGACCGTCATAAAGCGAATAAAATACGGGGCACAAAGAATAAGCGGTCGTATAAGCGCTGTTATGTCTGTCAACATAAAATATTGTATCCTGCGCGCGCGGGAGCCGGGTTCAAATTGTGCTGCCTCTATTGCCCCATTAATCTTTGTAATGCACCGTGTGAAACGGCAGATGAAGATATTGCAATGCTCTGTCTTTGTCGTTGTTTCGGACTCTGCGCTTTGTCCGTCGGGAAATTAATAGGCGTTGAAGGTGTGGGCAGATTTTATGGATTCTGCTAAAAGAGATTTAGTGTTCAGTGATAAAATTAAGTAAGATCATGTTTCGCTGTCTGGTAAAAGGACACCAAGATAAAGCGGCGGTGCCACTTAAAGCTAAATCTGAGGTTTAAGAGCTGAACGGATGCAATTATATTCGTATTTACTGCTTTTCTATAAAACCGTAAACTCAACACTTATTTTTTAATAGCCATTAAAAAGTTATCTTCATCTTCATCGCTATCATGAACAGTTCATCTCCTCAAGCGATGATTACTCTTTCGCACATAGCATTATAATTAGAACAGCAGTCATGTCGTTTGTCTAGCGCGACATCCGTGAGCGATGTCTCCGAGAGTACTTTGTCCGGATTAGTGGCGACGAGCGATGTTTTCTAGGCTTATTGGTGACATATTAGAGTGAGGATTCGCGCAAATGTTGGTGAGAAGATATGACACATTGGTGATATACAATATATACTAACATAATAACGGTTCAAAGTTTCTTGTTTGTTTGTTTCAAAGCAATTATCTCGGAAACGGCCAGTAGAATTGGAAAAGATAAGTATTGTATGTTATAGCCAAATTCGTGAGGAATAGTATAGGCTATATAACATCACGCTACAACGTGCAGGAGCGGAACAGTAACTAAAGACGTAACTTATCGGGGGCGAAAAAAGGCGCGAGCAGAAGCTAGTACGTTGAAACGCTGGTGGAGTCTTAGTAAAGAAAAAATAACTTATTAGCAAGATATGAATATTAATGCCAGTGTTAAGGTAAATGGTTAAAACATGGGTTTATTCTACTTTACTTTGCTTTCATCTAGTAATGAATCTTTAGTACCTAATCGATGGACTGAGAAAGTCCATTATAATTTTTTAGAGCTCAGCAACGTATAGTATTCTGTAACTCCTTAAAAAAAAAACATTTCATAAAAACAATTGCGAGCAAAAATCTTCGCGATGAATTATTAAAACTAATCTCTCTGGCAGATCTATTATCATCATCATCTGCTTAACCTTTTCCCAACTATGTTAGGGTCGGTTTCCAGTCTAACCGGATGCAGCTGAATACCAGTGTTTTACATGGAGCGACTGCCTATCTGACCTCCACAACCCAGTAACTAGGCAACACGATATCCCTTGGTTAGACTGGTTGTCAGACTTCTTGGCTTCTGACTATCCGTAACGACTATCAAAGATCTACGAATGATAGCCGGGACCAACAGCTTTACGTGCTTTCCGAGGCACGGGGATGTCACACCACCAACTTCCAAACTCCGGACTGCTACTGAGAAATTCCTAATGGAAAAATCCAATAACACTTTTTGCCCGACCTGGGAATCGAACCCGGGACTCCTTGCTTAGCAGTCGCGCTTGCGACCACGAGACCAACGGGGCAGTTATTGTCGAAAAATGTGTTACAGCAAAATTAAGCGAATTTAAGTTTTTCATAGAAACAGACTTCTAATATTATCTTTTTTCAAATAAGACTTTTCGAAAACGTTCTCAACAAGCTTTTTTGACCTATGTATCCTGCTTATGTATAGGAAGTTTCAATAAAGTCGAATTAGTAATTTCGAAAAATAAGGACGTGAAAGGTCTTGAAAGGACTTGAAATTCTGTAAGGCGTAAACGCTTTTAAGTATTGTACAAAATACCAAAATGCACTTCTTCCCAGCATTAGGTAAAAGCTGAAAGTTTATTTATACATCCAAATAATGCTCAATAATTAGCATTCAAACATTTGAAATGTTAATCGACTTTTGTTTCTGACTGACTTAAATTAAATTTACAAAGTTAGTAAAAATATTAAATGCCCACTGTTCTTAAATTAAAAAAGGATTAGTTACCCGGATTCTTCGAACGAAAAATTCATTATTTTTTCGTTTGAGATACGTACTAGATTAGGCGACGAAATAAGAAATAATATTGCGTTTAAAACAGAAACTGTCTGTTTACAAAATCTGGGCGTATGATACGCTCCCTTCGTAATATACGAATACTAAATAGGGTTTTGTTTTAATGCCTATATAGTGCAGATCTGGCAGATCTATTATAATATGTTGAAATAAAAGAGCATCTATTAAATTCTGTCCACATAATAAAATTATAAGATCCATTGTTTTCTCTTCTCATAATATTAATACTAATTGCATTGTATTCTGACTCTGTTTTAGCAAACGTCTTCAGCAGCTGCCACACCACTTGTAATAAACAAAAACTAATTGTTGATTCTTTACCTTGGACAGAAACTTTCGCAACACAATGGCTTTTATCATTCCCAAAGTAATTATATAGACAATGTGTTGTCAAAACGTTATAATTACTTATTTAACAACAAATGTAAGTAGGACACTTATTAATTCGACAATGGCTTGCATGTGAACGCTTATTATGGCTGATGATAAAACTATTCAGAATATTATACCTTTTGTGTTTTACGTTAATTAAAATGACAAATGTGGTATTCTTGTCATTTTGAGAATTTCATGATTTGTGAATGAAAGAATTGTGTCAGGTGTTCTCGACTGTTTAAAAATGTTAATAAAGGAAATTGTTCATGATGTGTATAATTAAGCATAATTTGCACATGTCGTTTTAATCACCGCATTGTGTTATTTCTACAACAATGTTTGCCTGTGAAAGTATGCTTAATGTTACCCTGCCTTCTACATCTACGCGTGGATCAAATGTTTTCTTTTAGACGATATTAATTTTAATGTGAGACGTCAAACGTGTTGTTTTTTTTTTACTTTTATGTCATTGGTTATCCTATATGAAAAAAGTCGTGTGGAAACCTGGATTTATAATTAACATAAGTCTGAAATCACTAATCCGCCTTAATCACGCGTGATCAATGCTCGTGCCTTCTCTGTACGAGCAGAGGCCTTTGCCATGCAGTGGAACAATAACAGACTAGTACTATAGATACCATCACGCCTGTATTCCCCGAAGGGTTAGGCAGAGGTGTACCAATGTACACCCACAGTTCGCCGGTATATTTAGGTCTCATGTAATAGGGGGCGAGCCTATTGCCATTAACCGGGCACAAATCCAAACTCCGAGCTGCTACTGAGAATTTCATAGAAAAACCCAATAATACTTTTTGCTCCTGACCTCCTCATGACCTGGGAATCGAACCCGCACAGCAGTCGCACTTGCTACCACGAGACCAACGGGGCAGACTAGTACTATTTACCCGATATTGATAACTGATCATTGCTAATGTCATTTTTATCACCATACAGTCCATTTTCATTGAAAAGTCTGACCTTTTTTTTTTTTTATAGACGGGAAATCATCAAATAACTTCCCCCGCCCTGGGCGGGGCGGTAGGGAGTGTCAGACTTTTACTGACTAAAACCCGTCTATGTTCCTTTCATGTGCCCTTTGCGTTCCGGGGGCGCGGTATCTCTTTCGAACAACCCGCAGCCCCGGCAGGCATCGGCCCTCAGTGGCCCCATCCAAGTTTGCTGACATCTCTTTGAGGCGCGCGTGGAACACGAACGCGCCGTCGACACGGTCTGTCGTTAGTGAACGTACGGACGGTGAGCTACCCATTGCTCACCGTCCACAGACACGCGTCTACGGTGGCCGGGAGTCGTCTCGCGGCTCCCGACGCCCGGAGCGTTTACCGCGGCGGCCGCTGGGACGGGGGATCCTCCTTTCCCTCTCCCGTCCCGCCGCCTCCTTCTCTAGCATTACAGCTTCGCAGAAGGAGGCGACTGCTTCCCATTCCCCCTCGCTCCGGACCATGGCCTGAACCAGTGCCGGACGCGAGAGGGCGCCGCCGCCGATGGCCGCCTCGAGGACTCGGCGGTGCTCAGCCCAAGCAGGGCACACCGCCAAAGTATGCTCCACCGTGTCCTCGGGGCGATCCTCACAATGGTGACACCCGGGCGTTTCCTCCCGCCCGATGAGGTGCAGGAACCTTCCGAAACATCCGTGTCCGGTGAGGACCTGCGTCAGGCGGTAGGTGAGGGCGCCGTGGCGCCGCTCTAGCCACTCCTCAAAGAGGGGACTTACCGCCTCAATCGAGGCGTGCCCTGCACGAGGCTGCGACAGTCGTTCTCTCCATGTTGCCATGAGATCGAGCCGGAGTTCCGTCCGCTGGGCGAATAGGAGCAGTGACTGGTGATACGTTTCTGATAGTGTCAGAGTTAATAACTGGTGCTGTTTCATATTCTGTTTCGTCATTATCATTACGTTTAGTTGGTGTTTCATTAGTAGTTCGTTTATCAGATTATTTATAGGAATTAATCTATGTATTTCTTTGCTTTATATTCTATCTGTATATGGCTGTTTAGGAACTTTTAGTAAAGTTATATTGTTGTCATAATATTCAAATTAACGATTTTATTCATAGGGTACTTCATGGTAAGGCTCTCTTACATAAAATTTTTAAATTCTTGAAAACCAACTGAAAAGTCTAAATCCTATGTAGGGGACGATTCTACTAACTTTAAGAAGCGATCGCTATCAAATCTTAGTCTCAATTTTTGAAAAATGTCCCATATTTATCTTTTTTTTTACATTAATTGTCGCTGATATATAATTACATTTGAACTTAAGGTTCAGGTTTGTTGAACTATAAAAAAAACTGAATTTGAAGCAGTGAAAAAACAATGAAATCATTAATAATATTATAAGTACCAGTGTTGCCACAATAGCTGATTGACAGTTTTACCATATGATTGGAGACAGCTGCTAAATTTCATATTATATTTCACTCCCTGTTAAATTCAAAGCATTAATTGGCCACTATTTAAAGAGTAATTAGAGAAATGAACGGAGCGACGGGCGAGCCTAGTGAGCCATACAATTTGGTTCTTTATAATTACATTTTGTAAACCTTCGTTTGTGACAGCTTGGCGACCAATTAAACTATAGCAATTGGTGTGGTCTATAGGAAAAGCTGCCGCGATTTGTCCATAATATCATTAACTAAAATTCAAAATTGTATTCCTTTTAAAGTGAACTCTCTAACACCACGTTTACACTGTAGTTTGGATCCCTTGCCTTCATTTCACTTTCGATTTGATAAGTGATAGCCTATGGAGCGTAAATTTCATAGTGTTATTGTTTATATAATGGCAAAACCTGAATGTTGACCTAAAGAAAAACGATGAAGATGTCTGGCCACCACACCATATTACACCATGACTATGGTATCAACGTATCAGGCAAACAAAAGAAATTATGAATAGTATGAGACTGCCCACTAAGACTGTAACATACGGTGTAGTCCTTTAGTCATTTATTTTGTATACTATTTCAACCGCCTTCATTAATCTTCGTAATTATACGTTGTTTTTCGTAATCCTACAATCTCTTCTAACTTAAACCAAATCGTAGCTAACCTTGTAATTTGTCCCACTATCCGTGTCACATGTCGTGTAATTAAGTTTCTCTTACATTATAATATTATATCAGTAACAACTATCTGCGCCACCAATGTATCAGGAAGTAATGACAAAATATTATTGTATTAATTACTGAATTGTATTGTACTGATTATTCCTTTTCATGTATTGATTGAATGTTTTTTTGTTGACAGTCTGTTGCAAATAGAATTGATAAGTTGTATCGTGATTTTTGTGTTGTAGTTTTTTTGTTTCTTTTTGGAATAATAATATTATAATTTCGATGTAAGGATTTGGATGTCAAAAAGTTTAACATGAAATCTGAGGTTACTTCTATCTAAAGATGGATTTGTAGCGCTGAGGTGGTGTAGCGAATAATACTCCAGATGTTTGAACTTTGTATATTGAAGTAGGATACAGAATGAATAAATAATTTTATATGTACAGAACTTATAGCTATCTAGTGTACTACAAGTAGTGGATTTACAACACTTTATTCTAACACGGATCGACCAATAAGATTCTAGTAGGTTTCTTGCGCGCCAAACTAGATGTGCGCGCGCTCGTATAAATACGCGCAGCGCCGCCGCGCGGGACCCAGAACCGTTTCTTGCGAAGAGCTACGGGCGCCCCGTACTACCTTCGCAACGAGGAACTACACCTCGATCTTCGCATACCTACTATCCAACAGTTTATGAAGCGTGTTGCAAAACGCTTCTTCGAGTCTGCTGAAAAGCACCCGAACCCGCTGGTCGTATCGGCCGCCCGATACATTCCCTCCCGCATAAGTAGGATTCGCCGCCCAAGGCATACCCTCACTATTCCCGACGACGCTATTACCGTTCGCCAAGAAAGTAGCAAGCATACAAGTACAGTACGAAAGTACAAACCGCCATCGTTCCGCCCACGCCGCCGTGGGCCTCACCCTCGCCGCCGAGGGTCGTCGCGGAGTCCCCGTCAGACCCTCCCCGTCCCTTGCACTCAAGCCAGCCCGTGAGCTGAGCAGTAGTTTTAAAATAGCCCGTTAATAATAAATAATGTTTGATCCAGCCTGTCCCACTTGCTGTCCCCAGTGACGCCCTAAGCCGAGGCTCGTACCCCGCAGGGGGTGCCCTTAGCGCGCTGTCACTTAGTTTTTAGAAAATCTTATGCTCTGGCTGGAGGCCTTAATTGCGAGGCATTCACAGAGTTGATCGGTTAAGCAGTAAACAGCCCTAGGCTGAACTGCGAGATGCCCTTTCGAAAAAAAAAAAAAAAAAAAAAAACGCGCGGGACCTCAGAACAATAGTCGCCGCGATAGCGGACGGATGTATTGCAGCTACAGTACTCCCCCCCTAGCGAAGCGTACAGGCGTTTTGATAATCCTGCCAGATCTCGTGCGGTGTGCAGTGTCGCTGGTGCTTGCAGGAAGTAGGCTGGAATCTTCAGTAGCTGCTGTTGATAAGTTTGTGTGGATGTTGTTGCTGTTAGAATCTTCAGTATTGACTAGATATGCTGGTTTTAGTCGGTCGATCGATATGTTGGTAGATCTTCCTGGCAGTTGTATGGTGTAGTACTTCTCGTTGCGTTGTACGATGGGGTATGGACCTTGATAAGGGCGTTGCAACGACTTGCGGACGGTGTCATCACGGACGAACACGTGACTGCATGTTTGCAGGTCGTTGTGCACGAACATACATCGCTTGGTTGAATGCGGTTTGTATGTAGGTGTGAGCTTCGTGATTACGTCGTGTAGGTGGTCGGCGAAGTCGTGGTCCATCTTCGTAGCGACTGGTGACGGTGATATAAAATCACTGGGTAGTCTTAGTGCTTGGCCGTAGGTCAGCTGAGCGGCGCTAGTGTTGGTATCGGTGCGTATGGCGGCACGTAATCCCATCAACACGGTCGGTAGTTCGGTGATCCATTTGTTGCTGTTTTCCAGTCGCGCCATAAGTGCGGCTTTCAGACTTCGGTGCCAGCGCTCGACGATGCCGTTACTCTGCGGGTGATAGGCAGTAGTACGGGTTTTTTCCACTCCGAGTAGTTGTGTGAGGTCGTGGAATAGTCGGCTTTCAAACTGTCGTCCTTGGTCGGTCGTTATCCTTGTAGGACAACCGTAACGTGATATCCATGTTTCGTACAGTTTTCTTGACACGATATCAGCTGTTATCTCTTGTAGCGGTACAGCTTCGGGCCATCGGGTACAGCGGTCGATCATCGTGAGTAGGTATCGATGTCCGCACGAAGATGTAGGTAACGGTCCAACAATGTCGATATGAAGGTGTTGAAATCGTTCGCTCGGTGGGAATGATGCGAATTCACTATGATTGTGTCGTTGAACTTTCGATAATTGACACGAAGTACATGTCTTGGCCCATTCGCCGACGTCGGTGTTCATTGCTGGCCAAAAGTAGCGTTCTTGCATTAGCTTGCGTGTTGCTCTTATTCCAGGATGACTTGGATTGTGCACGGCGTTGAATGCGATGCGACGGAAGTCAGCTGGTAGGTATGGCCGAACGTGTGACGTAGACGTTTCGCAGAATATTGCTCTGTTGGTACCGGGTATGACGATTTTCTTGAGATCGATGTTTGTTTGTTTTGATAAGGCAGGTATATTGCTGTCTCGTTCTTGCGCTTGCGATAATTCTTCGTAGTTGATTGGGGATGGTAACTCAATGGTTTCGATGCGTGAAAGTGCGTCGGCGACGACATTGTTTACTCCGCTGACGTGCCGTATGTCCGTTGTAAACTCACTGATAAACAACAGCTGACGAGTTCGCCGTTGCGTATCGTTATCGGACGGAGGCTTGCGAATAGCGTAGGTCAGCGGCTTGTGGTCGGTGTAAACAATGAGTTCTCTTCCTTCGAACATTTTTCTGAAGTGTTTGATTGACATGTAGATTGATAATAATTCTCTGTCGAATGTACTGTATCGCTGCTGTGTTTCAGAGAACTTCTTTGAAAAGTACCCGAGTGGTATCCATTTCTTGTTTACGAGTTGTTGTAGGACAGCTCCGGCGCAGGTACTCGATGCGTCGCACATTAGAGATATGGCGTCAGTTGGTGATGGAGATGGG
The DNA here is from genome assembly GCA_932526535.1 of Caradrina clavipalpis. Classification (NCBI taxonomy): domain Eukaryota; kingdom Metazoa; phylum Arthropoda; class Insecta; order Lepidoptera; family Noctuidae; genus Caradrina; species Caradrina clavipalpis. The sequence goes on along the minus strand of OW052096.1, from coordinate 16,305,027 downwards.
TGAGCGAGTAAAGCTGCGTTTTGTATGCTAACTTTACACGACTCGAATGCTTGTGAAGCTTCAATGTTCCAGTCGATTTTGGTTTTATCTCGTTTCTTGGAGTTGTGCAGGAACGCGTTGAGTGGTGCTTGTATGTGAGCTGCGTTAGGTATGCTGTCGCGGTAGAAGTTTACCATGCCAATGAATCTACGTAAGTCTTCAATCGTCTCGGGTCTGGGGTAAGCAGTGATAGCAGTGACTTTTTCTTGTGGTGGTTTAATTCCGTTGCTTGACACTTCATAGCCGAGGAACTTGACGTTTTCTTTGCCGAAGACACATTTTGATGGGTTTATGGTGATACCATACTCGTCTAATCTGCGTAACACTTCTTGTAATTCTTCAATATGGCGTGCTTCGTTTTCGGATGCGATTATTACGTCGTCGATGAATGGGAATGCGTAGTCTAACCCGATGAGAACTTGATGAATAAATCGTTGGAATGTCTGTCCGGCATTTTTGAGACCTGGACACATTCGTGGGAACTCGAACAGGCCAAAAGGTGTTGTGATGGCCGTTTTCTCGATGTCGGGTTCGTAAAGTGGTAGTTGTTGATAAGCACGGTTTAGGTCGAGTGTAGTGAAGATTTTCTTGCCGTGAAGTAGGTAGGTAAAATCTTTGAGACGTGGTACTGGGTAGCGATCTGGTTTCGTGACGTCATTGAGCCTGCGGTAGTCACCGCATACACGAATGTCGCCGTTTTTCTTAGGTACGACGTGCAGTGGGCTGGACCACGGACTTTTGCTTGGACGGCATATTCCTTGCTGCATCATCGTCTCAAATTCTTTCTTCACGGGCATGTATCGGTGTGGTGGTAATGGTCTCGTCTTGTTGTGTACTGGGGGACCAGTGGTTTCGATGTGATGTTCCACACGGTGCTTCGGAGTGTCTTTCATGCATGACGGTCGTAAGATGTCAGGGAACTTGCTGAGTAGCTGGTGATATGGTTGTTCGACGTCGATACTTCTTATTGTTGGCTCGGTGGAGTAAGTGACTGGTGCCCTGACGGTGAGGTTGGTTACTTTGTCGACGAGACATCGGCCGGCTATGTCGACGAGAAGTTGATGGTGTTTAAGGAAATCAGCACCGATGATGGGCTTGCTGACTGCGGCGATGATGAACTTCCAGGTGTATGGTCTTCGTAGGTTGAGATCCAGTTGTAATGTTCTCTCTCCATACGTAGGGATGACTGTGTTGTTCGCTGCATACAAACAGAAATCTGTCGGTGTTGTTTTCCCGCCTTTTTTTCTGGGTATGACGGAGATGTTGGCGCCGGTGTCAATTAAAAATGATAGTCGTGAGTTTTGATCTGTTATGAATAGGCGGTAAGAAGAAATGTTTGCGCCGGTTCCCGCCTCAGCCAGCGCAGGTGTTAGTTTCCCGAGAGGGCGCAGCTGTCTTCGAAGCTACATGGACGGGTGCATCTTCGCGCTTCTTTTCCGAACTTGCGATGGTAAAAGCAGATCGCTGATTGGTCGGTTGGCGGGCGACGCGGATTGGGTCTGCTCTTCGAACGTGATCGTGATCGCTGCCTGTTGAACGGTCTGTGCGTGTGGTAATTCGAGCGTGTTGCCTTTAGCTCGGCGATTTCTTGGGCGAGCGCGTCGATCTTCTCCTCAATTGATGTAGGTCTAGGTACATGGGCGGTGGCGGAGGTGGAGGAAACTGCAGCGACTGCGCCATGAGGCTGAGTCTGCTCTAAGACGTTGTCCGCTAGCACGGCTAGGTCGTGGGTGCTAGCCTGCTTCGCGATATTTGCGCTAACGGCGAGGACTGCTCGAACGGACTGAGGTAGATGACTAGTCCACATGATACGCAGTGCAGAGTCGGAGATATTATCAGCGGCGAGGTTCTTCATTCGGCGTAGTAGCTGTGATGGCTTCAGGTCGCCTAATTCCGTCTCAGAGAGGAGCCTTTGCATTTGCCTCTGTTCAGATTCCTCGTAGACTTGGCACAGACGGCTCTTCAGTGCTTCGTAACGATGGGTCTCGGGTGGGTGGAGAATGATGTCGGAGATTTCGTCGAGATCTCGCCGCTCCAGTTGTCCGATAACGAGCTCGTACATGGCCTGATCGCCTTTCTTCTGTGGAGACATGACTGCTTCGAACTGTATGAACCATAGTGCGATTCTGTCGCGCCAGATGGGTGGGATACGTGGCGACGTCGACACACCGGAGAGTTCTTGGTCCACGTTCTTGTTGGCCATGGTGCAGTAGGTTGAAAGTTTTGTATCTGGAGGTTCCACTTCTTAATCACGTCGGGGTCACCAATGTAGCGCTGAGGTGGTGTAGCGAATAATACTCCAGATGTTTGAACTTTGTATATTGAAGTAGGATACAGAATGAATAAATAATTTTATATGTACAGAACTTATAGCTATCTAGTGTACTACAAGTAGTGGATTTACAACACTTTATTCTAACACGGATCGACCAATAAGATTCTAGTAGGTTTCTTGCGCGCCAAACTAGATGTGCGCGCGCTCGTATAAATACGCGCAGCGCCGCCGCGCGGGACCTCAGAACAATAGTCGCCGCGATAGCGGACGGATGTATTGCAGCTACAGATTGTTTTTTTTTATTTGTTTGTAACGAATAGGCTACGAAACTATTGGACCAATATAAACCATTTTTTCAGCAATAACTAGCTACATTATTCCTGAATAACGTAGGCTTATATCATTATGCTACAACACACGGGAGCGGAGCAGTAATCAAAGACATAACGCGGGTGAAATAAGCCACGCTGACGAAGTTGCGGACAGTTCTTTAGTCAGACTATGATCTCAATGTGGTTAAAAAATAAAAGCTTTAAAAATAAATTTTATTTTATTTTAATTTAAAACAGATTTTGAATAAAAGCAAGGACATTAAGCAAGCAATAATAGTCTGTAGATTAATGTTTTCTTTTTTTATTTTTCCACAAAAAGGACGTCTTAATAAAGATTTTATTATACTGATTATTATCCTAATTTAATGCGCATACGTATATATAGCAAAATGTTTCAAAACGAACTAACTAGCTTCTGCCCGCGACTTCGTCTGTGGATGGTTTCACCTGTGCTAAGTAACGTCTTTGATTACTGCTCCGCTCCCGTGTGGTGTAGCGTGATGTTATATAGCCTATGACACTCACAAATAAAGTGGCTTTCTATGGAGAAAAGAATCGGTTCAGTAAATTCAGATATTACCCTCTACAACCTTAGAAACTTTACCTCTTTACAATATTAATATAGTTGACTAAATATTTTACGACTGAATCTAAATAATATTATAACATAATATATTTAAAAACAGTAATTTGAATTCGCATATTTTATTAGAACAGCTATATATAATTAAATGTTTTATGCACTAAGATAAATAACTAAATTTAAATACTAATATGCATCATTATTATAAACAACTGCATTATTAGAAACGTTAATTTTATGTTTGCAATATATTGTACATTAATAAGATAGTAAAACGTTTATTAATATTTGATTAAATAAGTTTATATTTATACTTGTCACTGCCCCGTTGGTCTCGTGGTCGCAAGTGTGACTGCTGTGCATGGGGTCCCGGGTTCGATTCCCAGGTCGAGCAAAAAGTGTTATTGGGTTTTTCTATGAAATTCTCAGTAGCAGCTCGGAGTTTGGATTTGTGCCCGGTTAATGGCAATAGGCTCGCCCCCTATTACATGGGACATAAATATACCGGCGAACTGTGGGTGTACATTGGTACACCTCTGCCTAACTCTTCGGGGAATACAGGCGTGATGGTTTTATTTTTTTTTATACTTGTCAACGACAGATGTGTGTGATATAGAATAAGCTACAATCTTGATACTTGATAAATGTTAAAATATGTAATATGAAAGGGCGAAAGTTATAACAGATAACTGCTATCAAACATCCATTATTCTAATACATATCGGTCTATGAAAAAATAATGGCTTATTTTTTAGTGAACTTTTATTTGGTATCATTATTGAAAGAATACAACTACATAATCTTACACCCACGACTAACAATAATGACTATAGTAGTAGTCATAAACATGTCCACAGAATTGAATCTATGAATGAATAGACTAATATTATTATCGTATGAGTGGTAGGTAGCTAGGTTACAAGCACATTAACGGACAGACAGACAAGGAAAACGAGAGAGAGAGAGATAAAGCATTTTGTAAAAATAATTTGATACTTGGATATTTTTGTGCTAATAAAAAATAATTTAACTCAAATTCTAATAGACTTTATTAACAAACTTATAACTAATTTATAATATAAAATTTGTTTTTGTAATTTATGCTTGTAATTTATAATATACAACGGAAGTGAGTTCGTTTTATTTTCCACCATAGGCTTTCCAGGATTCACGATCGTAGGCTTTCAAACAATAATTACTTTGGCCCCTAATACCAACTTTTTAAAATTATTTTATCACAAAAGAATGCGAGTTGTTATAAGCAAATTAAATTAAACAATAATCGTAAACTTAATAATTTATGATAATTATTCTAGTATACGTTCACAATTTATGGTTTGCATGAAATTTGCTTGAATTTATGCACTTTTAATTACTTTGTGCGGACTTTTATCTATTGTGTGGCATCACGCGACAGACGCCTATTATAACCCGTTTGCTGTTGCATTATTACTCTTATAATTATTGTGTTGTTGCTAAATTAAATTGCAAACTTGATTGTAATTTTATTTTTAATGTTTATAATAAATTCTAAAATTGTAAAGTTGTATGAGAATATTTAAATTTTAATGCTCGGCTTTAATGGCGTAAGTTTAGGTCAAGATTTTAATTAAATTGTTGTAACACGACTAAGCATAATTAGATATTATTATATAAGTTGAATAGGCGAATCGTGATAGTTAATTCTGGGTTACTTGCAAAAGTATTTTAACTCGCAAAATGTCAAATTGTATCAGGAGATTTCTTTTTCCAAATTATTTATTAGCTGACTAGCTAATGCCCCCCAATTAGTCCGCATGAATGTCAGTTGTCTGCGCGGCTTAATTTTTTTTTTACGCGTTACCCTTTTTCTTTACATAAAATAAAAGCGGTCTTAGGTACACCTTATAATATCAGCTAATTACCCGTGAAAGTGTCGTCAAAATCTATCCAGCTGTTTTGAAGATAAATCGAACAAACAAGTAGAAAGATAAAGATAAGTACCTTGTAAACATTCGTATTATTCATTATTATAAAGAATTTAGTAAAAATCTGTTATTTTGACATTACATGCAGACAATTCAATTGTATTCATTTTGTATAAATGTTTTAATATTCAACTTTTTCACAAAAATCTTTACAGCACATCTTGTTTCGCCTATTGCCGACAAAAATTTTAAAAATAATTTACAACATTTTATTTAGATAACTTAGCAAACAATACAATAAACTTCAGGAGTATTCCGTTATTAACAAACAAACAACTAATCCAACACCAGTTCGGTATCAAGCGTGCAATAAATAATAGCCTCAATGTGTTCCATCACTCCCTTCCGACGCCCTCGTGATAGATCGGCGAGCTGTTTGCTTATTAGCTACCGTTTGTTTTCCATACAACAACAACTTTTTAGTGGCTGTACATTCTGGTGAGGAGAGGAGAGGTTAAAGGTTGTTTTGCTCACTCTGAGTAGATTATTTCGCAACTAGGAGAGCTTTAGAAGACCTTTTATGAAGAAATTAAATGTACGTTTCTTAGGAGCTTCTCAGTAGCAGCTTGGAGTTTGAAAGTTGGTGGTGTAACACCCCCGTGGCTAAGGCACGCAATCCGTTGGTCCTGCGCCTGATTCTCTCTCTTCGCCGTTGTGACGGATTGCCATCTCAGTGAGCTACGAGAGTGAGCTAAGAGGAATTGGACCTCGGGAGTGACTTGTGTTTGGGCATACACATACTTGTACACTATAATGTCTCCTACGCATATGGTTAGTCTTCATTGAGACTGGCTGCCTTGACAAAAATCAGTCTGGAGACTAGTATTACATTTTGTTTTACTTTTGCTAATCATAAACTGTTATGTTTAATAACGTTTCAATTTTTCATCAAGTTCGCCAACCTTTGTTACAAAGAACCTTCTCTTCGCACAAAGTATACCAACACGATAAATAATTTCATAAAAAAATATACGATCATATAATTTCGCAACATAATACTCTCCAACTCATAAAGTAATAAGGCTACACAATTCGCTAACTTCTTTGATGTTGAGAAAATCATAAAAAAACAAATTGTATTTCGTAACAGAGTCTTTATTCATGTGAGTAATCGTTTTCGGCGTTTGTACAGACCCTACGAAAAGTTATTTAAAGCCGAATTGTCCGCATCCTATTACATTACAGACAAGTAGTTCTCACACAAATGCGACACAATAAAAAATAAAACCCTAACGTTGTCACGACTTGTATCACAATAAAATATCGTTTAAGCTTTTAATATTCTAAACGCGAAGTTTTATTATCAAATGAACCGATCGCGCACTTGGTCACGCATTGTCAAATTTCCTGTCATTCACGCGTCACCGTCAAATACCCTTACATTTGAGGGTTAAAAAAACATGTAACAAAAAACGAACCAATAAAATCGCTTGTATTGACATTAGGTTTTCAAAATAGAGAGCCGATGTTTAATTCATGAATAAGCTAAATCCAGGTACAAAAACATGAAATTAACATAATAACGAGGATCGTCGGAACCGATTTTGACAATACATCGCGTTGAAGGGTAACATAACCCTCTAATTTGATGTGCGGGTACATAATACCGCGGCATACATTATTCATCCGTTGATAATATGTTAATTTACTCCACCTTATGTTTATGCTAATCGTAATTGGTTATTTCACTGCACGGATTACAGCGCTGTAAGGCATCAATCTTCGCTACGCATCTGTCAAAGTTAATCCCGCCGTGAGAGGTCATTTATACAGAAACACGTTGTGATATTTCAAGGCGTGCCCCGGCGGCATTAATAAAATCTACATTATTATCTCAATTAATATCTTAAGATTTATACCTCCCATTTTAAAACTTTTTAATGTGATAATTAATCACGTTGGGTGTGTGTGAAAACAAAGATTGCAGGGTATACATTATTATGTGGTTTTTCGACATATCGACGTTTTTGGACACACCTAACGTTTGGAAGGTTAATTGCTAAATGACGTTTTAAGGAAATTGTCGTAGACTAATCGTCTTTTGTTTGTTTGAAACTCGAAATTTAATAATTTACTATGATTAATTTATAACTATTATTCATTGAATGCATTAACTTAATTTGACACCTATGTCGACAAAAAGATCGATGAAAAATTGTATTATCATCATCATCATCATCGTCATATCAGCTGCAGGAGGTCCACTGTTGGACATAGTCTTCCCCCATCGTTTTCCAATAAGACCGGTTGGAAGCGGCCTGCATCCAGCCTCAAAAAAATGTATATTTTAATTTAAATATTAGCCTTAAAGTAAGAATGTTGAAAACTTATAATTTATGAAATGGAAACGGCAAGCAAGTCTGCCACCGCAACTTGTATTACTATCTCAAAACACAGTTAACATTTAAAATGTCTTTACGACCATCAACATCCATAATAAAATAATAAAGAATTAAGCAAATGATTAAATATTGCCGTCTTATCGCATAACGATATCCATGATACATAAGTATTACTTAATTAACCTTTTAGCATAATAATGTATTATGTTGTATAATAATTTACTTGTAATAATGAGTTAAAATAGATTTAAATTTAATATTGTTATTGTGGTTTTGCTTTGACTTTGGAATCGTATAAATATTACAAGTAGCAATAAATATGTTTAATTAGGGCCTATAAGTAAACTGTATAAATAACTAGTAAAATGTAAGTCAACTCCAAAAAAAATATTTCGTCTTTTCTATTAACCAAATAGAAACCAATGTACCAGCCATAAAGGATGTCAAATACCACCCAAAAAGTAAAAACAAATAATCCTTAAGGCGCAACACGAAGAAAAATCGCAAAGAAATCGCAACAAAAAACTTTTACTTCACGACCATTAGTTTCGCGTCCCACCAAGAGATGGCGCCACTTACCCCAACCTGAACTCTGTACAACAAAACTATGTCAAAGTCGTGTCATATCTAAACGACATTATTTTACAATATCAATGATTTATTGAATCAAATCAGAACGGATATAAACGTCACTATCAATCAACTCCAATAGTTGAAGTTAATTATGAAACTGGTATCTAATGCAATAGCTGATTTATATTCATGGACTGTGTCAATACGACTCTAGTTTTAATTTATTTGATTTATGTTATTCACACTGTCTTTGCTTAATTGGGTGAGCAGAATTTTAATAGTCTTGAATACTGTAGCGTGTAATATTAACGTTTTTAATACCTCGTGCAAAGTAACGCAGGATCCCTTGAAGTTAAGTAATTAAGTATACGGAGGATTTTATAACCAGGAGAGAAAATCTAAATGCATAAAAAAACAAAAAAAAAGTTTTTCCAAATCGGTTGAAAAATGACGGGGTACTGAGTAAAGAAATATAAAAAAATAAGAAATACAATTGATAACCTTTTCCTTTATTTATATAGGTTAATAAAAATGGTGAGTTTTAGAAAAAAACATATAAAAAAAATTTTTTTATAAGAAATATTTTTATTTAGAGACTATTATTTTATTATTTATTTTAGTAGTTTCTAAAAGCGCTTCTAGATTTCTTTCTATGAAAAACTAAGGTCAGATTACGTAGGTGTAATAAAATATGGCATACTTATAAAGTACCTAGTTAAATAAAACATTTTAGCTTATAGATATTGATCACGTAATCAACGAGTCTTAATTAAAAATTTATATTCAATCTGACTCTTTAATGTTCAGGAAAATATCAAAATTGCCACATATTTATATGCAAAGCCCGAGATATATGAATTTTATTGCCACGGCCAAAAGTATAAAAAAACGTGGTCATAAAAACGAAAGTGTAACATTCGAAGGATTATTGTAACATAAAAAAAAACTAATTTACATTAACTTATGTAGCACGGTTATAACAAATTCGTTTAGAAAGTGAAAATTAATATAACTAAAAGTTAACTTTAACCTGTTCGCTGCTGGGTAGTTATTTTTTAGTTGCCCCGTCGCCTCTGTTTCATGTTACCCGTCCCGTCCGACCAATTACGCCTTTTGACAGTTGAATTTCCAACATGACGTGAGCCTAATCAAAATAGCATTTATTAAAAAAAAACTTGACATTAAAGCTGACAGCTCACGGTTTCATTATTAATGACGGTGTACGCCGCCGACCTCTTTGGTATACATTTTCAATGTAATAAATTATTTTGTTGGTCTTTTTTCGCTATGGGAGGTGTGTTCGCGTGATTGCCGTCTTGTTTTACTTTATAGATTGACGGCTTTAATGTTTGTTTGAACATTAATTAACCAATGGACTAAGTTTATTGCGTCGTAAGATCGTGTAGCAGCTCTCTAACGACTTTGATTAGTTGTAAAATTTATAACATTTGATATTTATCGTTATGTACTTTCTATTTCCTAGTAAATCTGTGTGATGTATGTGTGTTAAATTAAATTATATGAAATTTAATTTGTGTTTGGTTCTTTAGAACATTATCAGTTTCAATTTGAGTGAAACTTTAGTGATAGTATGAAAAAAATAAAGAAAAAACTTTTTATGATTGGTAGGTAGATATTATATTTGAAATAATTCATTTAATATTAAACATAGAGATTATTTACACAAAACATTTGGCTGTACAGTCCGTTATCAACGTCACTGGACGCGACGCCGCGCGCCGTCGGGCGGCGTGTCCACTTATTATAAATTACTATACTTAAATTGCACTAATCACTAAGTTTGTCATGGCGTAATTCGCCTTAGAACATGAATAGTCTATCGATATCACAGAAGAAAATTGGACAATACAACATAGACGATAAGTCCAGGTTTGCACTTCACTTGGTTTACTGGTGAACGGCGGCGGCTCCCAGGCGCTGGCCGTACATGGCGTAGGGCGAGTAGAAGGGGCCTAGCGCCGGGTTGAAGGCGCCGTAGGGAGAGCCGGCCAGGCTCGCTGGCAGACCAGCCTTGGAGTATGGATGGTACCGGCTGGCAGACAGAGGGCTGAGCGGCGCCGACGGGTACGCGCTGCGCAGGCCCGCCGTCGTAAACAGCGGGTTCAGAGGGTTCAGCAGTGAAGCTTGCGTGGAAGCGACAGATGCAGGCGTAGAACCATCTGTCGTATGGCTCCTCAAGTGCTGTAGAAGCTCTTCTGAGTTACCAAATCTCTTGCCGCAGTAAGATTCACCCACAATCCAGTTGCAAACGTAAGGGCGGCTCAGCTGCGCGTATGGCATACCGCCGGCGGCGGCCCCTTGCTGGGACAGAGCCATAGCCATCGCAAGGTTGTACTTTTGGTGTTCGCATTGTGTGCAACCAGCGGGACATGATCCATTGCTCATTAACAGATGATGATTGTTAACTGAAAATTGGCATCCAGTGCAATAGGGGTCTTTGCAAACTGGCACTAGAGTTTCACCACCGGCGGGTGTCTTTACTCTTGCATATCCGAGGTATGGGTTTGGAGAAGATCCAGGGAATGCAGCGGCAGCCGCTAGCATCGCAGCGTGATGAGCACTGAACGGAGCACCTGCATAAGGTGGTCTGAACGCCGGGTTAGCGTGTTGTTCCATTCCCGGCGGGCAGCAAAGTCCTGCTAGTGGATTAAATCCAGATAATCCAGGAATATTCTTGAATGCTCCAAGATGATCTTTGCCATGTCCTAGAACTTCTAATCCAGAGCGGATAATAGGGCTCGTTCCGGAAGAACCCGCGGGAGATGATTTAGGTTCATGTGCGGGGCTGCTCTTGCCGGTCTCAGCTGACGGCGGCGTGGATTTACGTCCAGGTGTGCTTTTTCCTGATTTCTTATCATCAGAGCTATCTGAGCTGGCTTTAGACGAAGGCCTTTCTTCAGGTTTCTTAGTAACAACATTTGTTTCATATGGCTTGAAAGCCAAATGTTTGTTGTGTTCCGGCGTGGAGCGCGGCTTGTCGGCTTTGATCACGGTATTAGTAGGAGACGAACGACTCATTGTATCACTATTAACACTATTCACTTTCTTCTTATCTAGCGGCGGCAGCAGCGGCTTGCTAGGCGCTGAGTCAACACCGATCTGGCTGCAAGTTTGCGCTAAGAGCGCAAGAGGGCTTTTCTTCGAATCCAACTGCAACAATAGAAATCGAAAATAAGTACGATTGTAAAAAAAATATTTCGAAAATATTTTAAACACAAAAATAATATTTAACTTTTTTTCCTAAAATAATAAATAATATTTATACTTACAGAGGAAGGAAGAGGAGTCAAATAATCAGGTTGTAGATATTGGTTAGGGTTAGTAGTCATCATTCCACCGTCTTCAAGCACCACCATTTGGGAGATAACTTTTACGATCACTTGTAAACTTCACAGTGCGGTCACGAAACGCTTCTGGCAAAATCTACTCTATGCCACCGGAACGCGGAAACAAGGGAGAAACGCGTGCGTTAGTGGCGGCGGTCGAGTCAACTGTGAGAGACCGGACCCCACCAGCCGGCGACGAGCCGCGGCCCCCTCGCCCCGCGCGGTGCCGGACAGGGACAGCAATATCTCAAGTCAACATTAGAGGGAGCGCGCTATGTCTCACCGCTGCAGCGCTCGGCCGTAAAAAATAAAGCGGAAACGACACATAGCTGCATTGCGGTAGGGGAAAAAGGAAAGGCGGTATGGTCGGCAGCCGGGTGCGGATTGAGACGTGCGATGGTGTTGGTGGCTCGCCACCCATGACGGCCGCGCTTTGAGCCGCGCCGCGAGCGTGACTGCTCTACCTGAGCCAGCGCGCGCCCGCCCGCACCAGCGCGCTGCTCAGCTTTTTGTTTCACGCCACTTTTATTACGCCCCCGACGACGGCGCAGCTTCATTCTTTCGCCGGCGTCATCGCACTTTACTGCTGACACATTCGAAACTACTTACTCTTTTACGAGCCCGCTTTGTTCTGGGATGCATCGGTGCCGGTTCAAAAGGGAAAATTGATCTGTTCCCCGAGACGGGAGCTTTCCGTGAAACCGTTTGATGTGTCAACACGCGCTAACTTTAGCCGTTCACATGTAAATCGATAAACATTGAGCGTAACAAAAGGCGATATTTCAGTTTATCGACATCGCTAAGTCTATAACGTTAATGTTAATCCGACACTAAAACCTGTCAAGCGGGCGAGTTCGGACCCTCCGTTGCGATCAAATTAAATATGTCAATTTGGGAACCCATATCAACAGCTGCGAGAGACGGCGGCGAGGCCCTTTAGAAATATTGCTTATTGTGTCCAAACAAAGATACTAAGTATAACGTATGGGCGGACGACAGAGGTCGTAAATAACCCGGCGGGCTGTAATATATTTGACAGTGCGCGGACATGCGAAACAAAAAACATGTTTATTGCGAGATCGGGCCGGTGTCGGCCGATGTTGTTCTATAAATTAGGCACGCGGCCGTTTGAGTGTTTGTTTAGGAGAGTTGTACGAGAACAAGTTACGGCTAGGCTTAGCTGTCGCAGTCGCTGCACGCCTGCTAATGGCTTGTTGACATGTTAGAGACGACGTAAGACGAGTTTCGGTAACGCCGACGGATTTATTTTGACATATGAATAGTATTTCATTATTTATTATGTCACTTCATTCAATACATTTCGTTGTTTGTATTTATTTTGCAGATTTGTATTATTTATATATTTTGACATGACATGAAGTTTCGTCTCCTTTTATAATTTAAACGGACAAGCAGACGTTTTGTATTCAGACGTGTAATAGACCATTATGTTGAAGATTACACACATTACAAAAAAATCACATCACAAAGGAATTCACTGGAAAAAATCTTTCAACATAACATACCACAAATCGTCAAACAGGCATTGTTGAATTTCAAATAAATCGTGAACAGAAAACATTGTACGCACGATCAGCCACTAAAGAGATTTTGAAAACAATTTCCTGGCCCAATTATAGCTACGTGGAAATCCAGCGGAGTGTAAACAGCCACAATTATGACGACAGTGGTTTGAGCATGACGGAAAAAGTTCGGTTAACTAGCTGAGAATCGAACATAGTACATTATAAGAAGGAACACAAACTTGGTGCGTTTCTTAAATTTGTGACCAAAGACTTTGAAGACAAATATTATGGAGAGTATGAAAGAGGAACGAAAAAAATTCACTCCATTTTGAATTTGGAAGCAGATAGAAAATAAAAGCTTGACATGGAAAATATTTGGTACACTTTCCAGGTTGGAATAATTTATTAAGTCTGTGTTGATCTACAACAAAATAAGCAACAGATGGTCTATTTATTTTCTTGTGATAGATATAGGAACTTATTGAAAGAAAGACTAGTTTACTGTCTGTAATCGCTATCTTAATAAATTATCAGAATATACCTTTTTTATTTTCTTGTCTTTTCTTGTTTATGAAGACACTGTCAGACTCTTACTTACTAAAATCCATCCGTATTCCTCCTAATGCCGTGGTCTCTTTCAAACAAAATCCGCAACCCTGACAGCCGCAGCCCTAGCCATAGCGGGCCCCGTCTACTATGCTGACATCCATACTAGCTTCTCTTACAAATTATACTTCAAGAAGCTGTTATCTTCAATTGAATCGTATTCTATGTAGCAACGATAATTTAAACTTATTGTATTAAAGTGACTGAGCAGAATTTTACTCCTGTCATTTTCTTTTAAGTTGATTGCTTACAAACTAGTCACACTGTCAATCAAAATGTTTTGCACCACTGATTACGAAAAAACCTTGATTGATCGCGTAATTATACGTAATACATTAAATTACATCATTAATTTAAAATATTTTATCAATCATGTGACAGGTTTTTAATTTATTTATACACTAGGCCATGAAAGTATTTAAATAGTATATCTAATGCCTGTAATAAAACTTTTATGAATAGTGTAAATATGGTACTTAAAGTTAACTCATTTTTATGACTTGGATTTTGTTTGCATGATGAAATATGTAGTGAGTCAAAGTTTTAGCTTGAATTTATGATTATGAGGGAAATTAGTTTCATTACTTGGGGTTTAGAAGTTTATAAGCTGATAGTGACATGCTAGCTAAAAATGCAATAAATAGAGGTAACTAGGAAGTTTTTATAAGTTTTAAGGCCAGGCTGAAGGCCTGAATTGTTAAAGCACCAAAGAAAAGTCAGGGTTAAGCAGATAACCTCCTAGGAGATGTCATTTAAAGATATAGAAAAGGGCTTGAAATAAACCATAATATGGATAGACACACAAATGACCGTCATCATAAACCAACACATCTGGCTAACCCTGAAACAGACACAAAAATGAAATTGCACACAAATCCGCTTAACTAACAAAGTACTTCAAAACTTGTTCTACTGTGAAATCACCGACTGTGCCTCCAGATAGACAGTCATTGTGCGCAGCGGATGCGGCAAGATCAAAGCGGTCGCCGCTCTGAACCGTCAGTACCAAATTGCTGTTTACAAACGGTGTAAAAAGCTTGACGGGTCCCACACCGAGTTGCTTCGGTTTCAATCTCTTTGATGTTCTGTTATGATCACGAACCTGTTAATGAGTCATCGATATACACTAGAGTGCTTTTAAATTATTGTAAGGGACGTGGATAATTCTGTATTGTGTATGTTGATGATGTGATGGAGGTGGGCCAGATGGAAATTAGATTTCACTTTGGTGTTGTTAAGAGTTAACTGGGTTTGGACGGGTTGGTATGTAGCGGTGAACATGAGGAGTCGAACATTCTGGAATTCAAGGCTAGAGTAGAGTACAATTGAAACGTTGTTTTTTTTAAACAAGCTTATTGTATTATTTACAAAGAGAAGCAAGTCCTGAAAATGAGAACTAACAGTAGCGACCACCAGAAAAGCGCCGAGGCAATGAAGCTCTATGAATCTCGGAGACACGATTCAACTGTTTTGATCCCGCAACGAAATAAATCAGAACAGCGAAGGAGTAAGAAACAATATAATTTCCATTCTTGATTTGTATCTATTTTCCAAAAATATCAGTCGGTTACTTCAAAACGCATAAAAGCAATAAACAGCGGCAGTTCTTCCTTCATTCCTCCATTATTACGTAATTGTAGTAATACACCAAATTTTACGCCAAATACAAGCCGGGACCTCCCACTGGCAAGTCGTTAAGAACTACGCCGGTCATAAAACAATTCGTTCCTCCAACCCCTAATTGCGATATTTATTGCCGCAGTAAACGCTTATCTGTGCATTAAAACGAACTAAAGATAAAGATTTCAAACGTCTGCTTTTGCCCTTATCTGAACAATAAACTTCGACTGGTTACCTACATTCTAGTGAAGTATCAGATTGTAAACAATGACTAAATGCAGACAAATGTTAAAGGTATCGGTTTTCTTGAAAATGGTACAGATATATCAATGTTATTTACAATAATTATCTTCGACGCCTGCAGATTTGTTGCTAATCTAGATATTTAGATTGGGATATTTTGTGAGGCTGATACAGAGATCATAAAGTTGAATGTTATCTTAATGGAATGCAGTAACAGCTGAAGGATTGGTGCAAATGTAGGTGAGTCATTGTTGGAACTAACTAGAAGAACACGATTCGTGTTTCTTGTACTTGTACATACATAATATACTAGCTTTTGTCCGCCACTTGATTCGCGAGATGTTTTTACGGATACCTGTTTTTTTGATGATGAGGTATAGCCTATACCACTCAGGGATAACGTAGCTCCCTATTAGCAAAACATTTTTTAGAATAGTTACGAGAAAAGAACTCTTCAGCTTTAAATTAAGCATAAACTATATTAAGGTATAGTACTAGACACAGCAATACGCAAAACAGTACAAAGTTAAACATTCATACAATATGTCTTAAACAATCCAAGAAAACGAAGAATAATGAAGTCACAAATGTAAATTTTCAACTTAACAAACTCAATACAATTAGTGCAAATGCTTCTAGAACAGACACGAAAAGAAAAGAAGCAAAGGAACCCGACAGAAAAGATAACCAGAACTCTGGAACAACAGCAAAAGATAAAACAGTCACAATATTATGACATGCTGGTAACAAAACTGCACCCATTCATACATTCATTGTTAAAGCACAGATCCTTGATTACGAAATCGAAAAAAAACTGGCGCACGGAAAAACCGGGCCACTGCACTATGGTTATAAATAAAAGGTGAGGTAAAATAAATTTTCGCCGAGTTGTATTAGTATTTATGGTGGCAATAAACAGGCAAGCTTTTGTGAAACGCCGCGCGTTGTAAATAATTTCGTTGTGCGCCAGTCGCCTTGTAACACTTGTTAAGTAGGGGTGTTAAGGCAGCGGGGAAGGAACGAGGCGGCCGAGAGCGATTTCTGTACAAGGTCTATGTTTAAGATTCTCTTTTAAAGAATTATTAAAGTTTCTTCTTTTAAAGATTCAATAAATATATGAGAGGAATTATTGAGCTTGGTTGCAGTCATTTCTGTTATTCGTAATGTCAACTGATTCATTGTGTTCACTACTTATGTATGTATTCTCAAGACCGATTCCGGCCACGGCGGCTAATCTTAATGCAGACTAGCCAAATACGCAGGAGTTATTATGGTGCTCTAGTGTCTGCGCTAACACCGGTGTACTCCCCCTCCCCAACTCTCATAGTCCGATAGGAAGGCAATCAGACACAACCGTGCTTTCCGAGGAACAGGGATGTCACACCACCGACTTTAAATTTCCAGGCTCACTTTAAACCACTACCTGTCACCATTCACAGCTCCGGAACTGTGAATAATGTAGGTAATGATCGTGAGACTGATGCAGAAGTCTGCACCAGTTTCATCCAGTTAAATGTACTGTTTAACATTATTGGGGTTCCGCTACTGAAAAGCAAAACGAACGGTACATTTATTACATCACTTTAATAAAAACATACCTAAGTGTATACTTATGTTTATTGATCTATATATAAAGCATTACCTAATGTATATTAAGTAAACAAAGTGCATACAATTTCATTATGCAGGCTCTATCATTCTCCTTCTCTTCATAATTGCATTTGGTGGTTGACGTATCTATCTGAGTTTTATGAAATATTTTGAGTACTATGCTTTATACGGGTCCATCTCAAGATAAAATCCCACTGTAAAATAATTAAAATGAGTATTACAATGTAATCATGTACAGTACACATCAAAACATTTTCACTTTTACAACTCTCGTGATTGTTGAGTGAAAATATCGTCATAAAACATCAAAGCTTGTTTTTAATAAAAACACGTAGAAGGTAATTTTAGTCTCAATTAAATAAAGAATTATTTGTTTTAGATAGCAACTTGATCTTTATTACACAGCATCTGTTACTGTTTGACGTTAAGATTATGATATTATAAATAAAATGACACATTTACGCTTCGAAATAAAGCTCCTTTACACAATAATTAAAATGATTGTGACTCGTTGACGTTATTTACTCTTCCACCAAAACATGTGAGTTTTACGTCAAAATGTACCTTCAGGCAATCTTTATACAAACAAGAAACTCTAATTTTCTAAATACCGTTTTACATTTCACCGTGAGTATCTATCGCTGATTTCAAAGCCTCGCTAAAGTCGGCGAATCTCAAACGGCGACAAGACAATACTTTAACTACGGTGTAATGATTACGTGTTGTAAGATTTCGGCTGTTAACAACTTTGTGCCGGCGCTATGGTATACGACCCACCGGGTTTATGGTCTACAGGGCCTGGAATGGCTTAATTGTTGCCAATTTTTGTTTCAAGGTTATTCTCTATTTGCAAACTTAAGTAGGTGTGTTTAGTTTTTTTGGAGAAAGTGAGCTATTGTGTGTGGACAGTTATTTTGTGTCAGGTAAACAGTATAGAATATTCTAGACCACATTGATTATTCTGGTGGACACGTCTCATTTGCATGTGTTAAAAAAATAGAGAAATATGGTAAAACTACATTCGTATTAAGTAAAATCCACACGCGGTTAACGATGTAGGTACTTAAAAATAATTTAAACACCACGATTCCGAAAATGGTCAAAGCATAAAATCCAAAACACACACGAGACCTCACAGGCCGATAAATATAAAACGAAATCGTTTACTGAATAAATATTTCACTATTATAACAGAAACACCAGTAGCGGACGCGTAACAAAACATTAAAATATGTAAACACGACTGAACGAACCGTATGCGCATAATAAATAACTACTTTTAACCATTCCGAGAACTGCAATGACAAACTTATATTTGCTACCAACGATCTAACAGTCAATGTTATTTCTAAAGAACTATACAATAAAGTGCATGTTCCAAGTGCAAACCAAACTTTGTCCCGACGCGATGAAGTTCACGATTTTCGTAATAAAAGTTATATTACTTCAAAAACGTAAGGAAAGGGTGACAAAAAAACTAAATCGTAGTGACGTTAAAAGGGTTGTTTTTGTTGAAGGGGTTAAAGGGAATGTTATTAGTGACTTTATTTACGGAGCTAATGGAAAAAGGTAAAACGAGACGCCACATTTTATGAAATTTTAAAGTCGAGAATTAAGTTTCTTAGAATATTCTATTGAAACTAGAAACTATTCAGTAAATCCCAGACTAAAGGAATGAATCTTTAGAAAACTTGATCTTCATAAATATAGAAGTATTAAGTAACAAAGATGATCTCACGAATAGTCCCAAAGTTCTGAACAAACTAAACCGGCTAAACCAAATTAACTGATAAAACGTTAATTCATAATCTATAATCCTAGATAAGTAAAACGAGTTGGTTTTAATCCAGATTCTTTGTCCTACTGTTTTCTTATCTAATCCATGTTATTTGGAAGGAAAATTGAGCTCGGATTAAATGTGAATCTTATCTGTTTCGAAGGATGACAAAACTTAATCGGTTGTCTCAACGATTAAAACAATGGGCTATACTTGAAATGGAAGAAAGGATTTTATCTAATTTTGATCTAACAATTTGGATTATTCAATCAGGATATGAATAGCCTAACAACAGTTTTAAGTATACTCAGTTTCTTATCATTAATACTTAACATTGTATATTTTCAACGAGGAAGAGGCTCGTCGCTATTATATTATAATCTTACCTACTAACAGGAATTTGCATTCTTTTTTTGTAATAAACTTTATATAACCACTGACTGAAGTACAAGTATATTCATGGAAAGTTAAGCCTCAATATTCTCCCAGGGGATTAAAATTATACTCTATTGATATTTTTATAAAACATTTAATAAAAATAACAATATTGAACTATATTATTATCATAACAAACACTAATAGTGACAGCATTTCAAAGAAGCCATCATATAAAAGAATGATGAGAACATATTAGCAAATAGGGACTCAGTTCCCAAAGACGATAATCTATTCTATTCAAAGAATTGAAGAGTTGATCCTTTGCACATCAATACCAGAAAATAACTGGGCCTTAACTCTTCGTTTATTCCAAAACGTATTATATTACATGTCGTACACGCATGAATACAGTATAAATAAACTCTGCCCACCATAACGATAGCGATAAACAAAATTCAGCCCTGTGGTTCATTCCCCTTTTTTATTGGCAGGGGGCAATTTGAGACGATGTATTCTACCAGTTTTACCAATTCATATTTATACTTCAGAAACACCCAGCCAGCCCATTGATAACCTCTATGAAGAAAGCAGTAAGGTTGAAAAAGGAATGGTACTGAATTTGAGTAAAGGCAAAAGTAATCTTGTATTGATGTAATTTATATTCCAGCTACGGTTTAGTGAGAGTTTACGAAATTGTTAAAGACAGATAAAAGAGCGATATTTAGATTAAGGGGGTGGTTTATGGGAGGTCTCAGATAGACGGTAACACTAAAATGACAGACATTACGACTAACGCTAATAATAACGAATGGCTTCTAAAAAATGGTCGGCTTCGTAATGTTCGTGCAGCGTGACATGTTTATGTTTTAAATGTGTTACTAGCTTTAGATGGAGGGTTCACATATGACTATATTCACGTTTAGTCAAAAAATATAATGCTATGTAAGTTATGTACATTTTTGAGTAAACATAAATTTCATAGAGTTTTAAATTATAAGATAAATTACTATCAGAAATTGAGTACATTATAATGTTCCTCATCATCATTACTCCATCAAACAAATTACATTTATATTATTCGCTTTCTCATATATGAAATCTGTGTAATATGTTGTGTAATTAAGTGAGAGCTTATTGAAGTTTCTCATCGTAATAAATACTTTTTGGGATGAAGTTGTCGGCGTAATGACCGACCATTTGTTTGTATTCGTGTAATAACCATTATTCAAGTTTACAAATTCGGATATTACATTACTTCAAGTACGAAAACACGGAAGAATTGTAAACTTGTTCCTTATTTCTGTCCCAAATAAAATCCCTCTTATCAAACACAAACAAGAGCGCTATCATGTAAAACAAATAGCCGAACTCCATTAGCTTTAAACAAATAATTTAATCGCACCGCATATAATTAAATTAAACAACGCTATCGAAATAAAACACCACAAATTTGTTCAGTGACAACTCTGTTTGTCGTGAAATAATGTTAGCAAATATTATGTGTCGTGTGTCAACAGACTCGTCGAAATTTATTGCTGTGAATCCATTGCCGGAGACCTAGACAAATTGTTGTTTGCCGTTGAATATTCCGTCGCAGCTCCTACTGACGGTTTTGAAGATAACGACGAAAATAAATATGATACAGACACTGCAATGGATGACGAATACAACGAAAGAATCACATGTGTGGTAGAAGAAATATCTTCCAAGTTAGATGATGATAAGTGGAGGTGCGGCGTGACGTGGCATAAGAAAGTACTTTTGGCAGGATGATTAATGATGGATCAGCGTATCATCAAGGCCCAGCAAACAGTGGGATAGCAGAGGAATTAGAGGCTAGGCAGGGCTGCAGTTGGATTATACAATGTTTTAGGTAACTACGACTGCGGTGGCTTTGTTACGTCTGATAACGTTGACGAGCTTGTCTTGTTGAACCTTGGTGCTAAGTAAATTGTAAGGATTTATTTCTCTAGGTACCTCATGATGGGTATTAGAGTGACAACATGGAAATAATAGTGTCTAATGCTTATGCAATCATTTATCTGTCTGAGTTACGTTACACTTGAAAAGGTTTAAATCAAGATGTAAAATTGTGACGGTGTAAAGTTCCAGTACTGTTTCTATTTGATTTTATCAAATGACATTGTATTTATTTATGTCAATTAACTGTTAACAATATGTAGGTATGTACGAGTCCTTATTCAATTAAACATAATATAATTTTAATAAAATTAAAATAACGAAAATCAGGATACAAATGTTAATCCCAATTCGCGATAAAAGTTATATTTAACTTCCTAAAAGATTCCTCAACTTCCCAAAACATAAGCATATAAACTCGTAAAATCTACGCTGAAGGCAAAATGTGTTTTATGAACAAATTATCGTGCTTAAATATTTACACATCCAATATCTCGAAGGCTGCGGCGCAACGCCCAATGTCATTAAACCGTAGACGTGTTGGAAAAAAAAAATATCAACATAAATAAACTCATTTTCGTTGGCGTGGAGCAAACTCAAAGTGAAATTACCGAGGCTCGGGGCGACGTGTGCATGAAAAATTCATTCGGAACATAACAAGAGGGCGACGAGGAATAATAATTTGAATAAATATCAAGGAGACTCCCATACGTGTGACGTGACAAAAAGCGGGCTCAGCCACGCGTGTTTATGTGTTGTGATGGTGTAATTTGGCAGTTACAGTTGGCACAGATCGCGTAACTCGAGCCGACGTCTTCGTACACAAAAATGTTATTAACTTTTTAAGGGCACGTCGGTGAACATACAAAATGTGATTTCCTAGCCCTTCTTTAGAAACACGCTTTCGTATTTCGTATCATGATTCTTTAAGCGCTGCGAGATAATAAGAGATTACGCATTGTTTTCGTGAACCGCTTAACCGATGTGTTATTACTATTCCATTCACATGAACCTCTTTCATGGAAAGATTGAAGTTACGACGCGCGGTTTATAGCTCACACATCCCCTCTTCCGAGAAGGTCCGCGCCACACAAAAGGGTGCTAAGTGTGCTCGCAAACACAAAAATAATAACAAAATCCCCGTGTATTTTGACAACATAATACTCGACGGTCACAAAGGCCGTCACGTCACGAGCAATCGGTTTCGCTTCCTCACCGCCCTTTGAGAAGGGTTCCAAACAAGTTTTGCAAATAATTTATTAAAAAGTTTTTTTGGCCAGCGTTCCGTGGCAGTTGGCTCACCGTGCGCTACCGTTTGACGGGTCGGCGATGAAAGATTTCGTGGAGATTATAATTGACAAGATCTTTGTTGGCGGTGACAATGGGGTTTAGTATGAATCGGGCTATTGTTGGTTGGAAGATTAGCTGGAGTGCGCCCCGACGCCGTGGGTTTAATTCACGTCGTAATTGAATACAGAGTCTGTTCAGCAACACAATGTGCGGTTCTCGCTAAACTTAATTCCTGATTGTCCCTTCGACGTGTCAGATTACTGGTATAATGCAGTTTAACTGGTTCCGACATCGTTGTATGCATATTGTGAATGTTCCCAGAATAATCTTAAATAGACTTACTGGGACTTCGTTAATATGTTAAGTAGCTATTCTTTCTGTAGATAATATCGAACTAAGATATTCATCTTGACTTCCTATGAATTCATTTACCACACGTTAAGTAAATACATCCTGTTTGCTTTAGAAATTGGTTAACATTTTTTTCGTACAAAGCTTTTCAGAGTACCTATAATTATTTTGACATTGTGTTGTGTCAAGAATGAAAAATACTTGTTAGTCTATTGATAAACATTTTCAAACATCATTAAACTCATAAATTGGCAGTTAGGCACATAAATTAAACATAACTAATAACAAAAATCAATTCCCCGTCATAACACGCCGCGACATAAAGCCATCAGGCAAACACCTGACAATAGGCCACCCAGTGCGCCACAACCCAGTGCTTCGTAGAAACAAAAGCATAAAACATAAATTCGCGTACGCTGCAACGATATGTGTTGCATACAAATATGTCACCACCGGGCGACAGGGTTACCGAATTAGATGCGGCTTGTACTGCGAAGAGATTTATTATGATAACATTTGACAGTTATTTTTTGAATGATTAATATTTATGTTATTTACCATACGTTTTTGTCATACGATGTAAGGTGTGCGAATTGAAAGGACAGAAAACATCAAGGTGTGAGCATATTGTTAAGTATTAGGTAGCGCATGGCATTAATATATTTATATTTCATACTGCCAATCTTTTTACACTTGCAGCCTATGGGTCGACTATACGCAGAGGGCTTACAGCGCCTTACGAGTCCAGTACAATAACGCATACAGGGCACTGTTGAGGCTGCCTCGACACTGCAGTGCATCAGGGATGTTCGCTGAGGCACGTATAGATGACTTCTATGCAATCATACGAAAGCGTGTCGCTTCCCTGATGTGGCGGGTGCGGAGCAGCGCCAACAGTCTCTTGATGACTGTGGCGGATAGGACTGATGGCCTCATATTAGAACACTGGACGAGGACCCAAGTGTTGCCTACAAACCGTGCCCAGAAATAATGTGTGTCGTGTTGTTGTTGCTGTGTGTTATTATTATTATTCTGACATTTATTATTTATTATCATTATTGTTTTCTGACATGTGTATTGAAATTTGTAAATGTGTGAAATTATGTACTAACACTAGTCTGTAAGTGTTTATGTTCTTACTAACCATATGGATTGTACTGATCTGGCAAATAAATCATATTATTAAATTTTAAGAGATGTTTAGTAATAAAACATACAAGTCCAATTTAAATGGCTGTTAGCTTCTGACTGCCACTTAATTTATATAAAAGTCAAGCATATAATATAAAGTAATCTGTTACCGGTAAAATATTATTTTTGTAATCAGAATAGTAGGTATTTAATAAAGTTACTTTTTACAAACAAACTCTTTATAATATTGGTATACACAATGCATGTTAATTGCCAGTTCCTCCAGTTTATTTTTTTAAATTATGATAATACATTGAATTTTTTGTCTCTATTTTCTAGATAAATAATTTTTCCTTTTTTATTTTATTTAAATTATTATGTAACATTCCTTCAAAACCAACAAAAGAAATAATTTAAAACAAATAATCCCCACATTGGAACAGGAACCTAATCTACTCACCCTCCACGTAAAAGGCAACACAATAAACTGTACACTTAATGGTAATCATAGAATAACATTCAATGTTCTATAATACTCGATAAAATCCAAATCCGACGTGTGTGTGACAGTATTATGACAGCCGTCACTGTAACGTCAAACAGAATTCTGGCAACGCAACCCTATTTTGTCGCATTGTGCGACTTAGAATCAGCTCACACCGAGACGCGATGCGACGCGATGCTGCGCGCACCTGTTAATAGAGCTACTCAAAATATAAGACTGCCTAGTTAGCTTAGTGGTCCTAAGCCCGATTGCTACGCTAGAGGTCTTGGGTTTGATACCCAGGTCAGCAAAAATCAAAAAGTGAGCAAAAAGTGTTATTGGGTTTTTCTATGAAATTCTCAGTATTAGTTCGGAGTTAGGATTTGTGCCCGGTTAATGGAAACAGACTCGCCCCCTATTACATGGGACGTAAACATACCCGCGAACTGTGGGTGTACATTGGTACACCTTCAGGGAATACAGGGGTGATGGTGAGTGATGCTCAAAATATAACTTCATTTACTACACGAAACACAAAACACAACACTCACGTGTTTAAGAAACACATTTCATTGTTTGAATTCAGATTACGTTGCACCTTCTTACTATGAAATGTGTATCTTTTCGTGTAGTAAATAAAGTTATATTTTGAATACCTCTGTTAAAACGAGCGCAGCGTCGCATCGCGTCGCGTCTCGGTGTGAACAGTCCCTCAGGCACTTGATATACGCGATCGCACTCGGCAACAGAATAAATTTAATATTTTTTTGGCTAAGTTTTATTTTTGTTGCGGCATCGGCACACTGTGCACGTGTGAATTGCTAAACGATTTTGTTGGTGCCTGTACCAGTTTTTACGATGCATATTTTGATTTTGTGTTGCACAATGAATAGTGCGTGCTTGTTTATTATTCTATTCATTTTTTATTGGACGCATTACACACAGATTGAATACTAGACTTGAATTTTAATGTACTCTAATGAGTTAATGAATACTTTCTATTTTTGGTTTTAATGTTTTTGTTTTGGAATCTTTTCTGTTCGTTTAGGTATCTGAAATATCAGTTGCAAAGTAATGTATATTCACTGCTCATAATAATGTTATTCTTTCTCCAATTTTGAATATGAAGGCACGGTTAGCGCAGTGGATGAGCACTGCGTGTTGGGGGTTAGATTCTTGTACAATGAACAAACATTTGTGACCTACCAGATAGTAGCTCTGAGTCTGGCTGTTAGTGTATGTTTTTAAACGCACCCACAATACAGGGGAAAATCCTAGTTTGGGGAAACGTTTTTTTTTTAAGATGAAAGCACCTATTTACTTGGCAATTACAAAATTTATTTAATATCCTATAAGGTTAATTAAAAACAAGAAAACTGTCTATCAAGACATTTAATAAGTCTTCTTACAAAAAAAAAAGCACAAACTTACTTTATCCGCCGCGCCTATTAACCCACTCTACTAAGCTATTAATAGCGTGTCAATCAAATTGTCAAACTACACGTCACACAAAGGGCAGAGGCGTGACAATGCCTTCCAACGTGACAAATCGTGATCAGCTTCGTGACAAGGCCTTTCATACTACCCACATACTGTCGCGGCAATTATGTTATCATTTACAAGTTATGTTTTTTTTGGTCAATTCGTGAATTAATTAGCAGATGATATTTATCATTTGTTTTTATTTAAAAGAAATAAAAACAAATGATAAATATAATTATTTAAAAGAAACGTTGCCTCACTTCTTCTGTATCTCGGGTGCATTTAAAACCATTATAAACTCACAAACAGCGGGACCCAGAACAATCATCTATAGGCCATAGCAATATTTGTTCCGTGCGGGAATCAAACCCGCGACACGCAGCGGCAGCAGCTAATAAGTTAGCCACTGCACCAGACCTGCCAACGAAATGAAATCTTTTTTTCCTAATATTTGTAACCGTTACTTAATCTTTTCTATTCTACGAAAATTGCGAAAATTTAAGTTACAAAGACTATATTTTATCAATGTTTGAAATTAATATACTCGTAGTTATAAGTTAAGCTGACATAATATTTAGTTCAACCTTGACATGGTTTAATTGGCCTATAACACGATGAAGGAGTTAAACTATTTAAATTGCATACTATAAAAACATAATAACAGTCAAATCGTTAGTTTGTTAGTCTGCATGATTGTGCTCATTTGTTATCAAAACGATTAATTTTACGGCCTTAAAATAATTATGTGCTAAATTCAGCAAATTGAGGTGATTTCGTGCGAATCCACAGTTATTTTTTTTCTTTAATAATTACCTGTAGGTAATTACTACAATTCACATTCATGATAATTATGACAGCGTCGAAACATTGTATCCACTTTGATTAAGTAAATTACGTACCCTTAATAATTACAAGTTACAAATGTAATTACTTGTCGCTTAATAACTGAGCTACCGTTTCCTTAGTAAAAATAATAACACTACTATTTGTATAAAAAAAAATAATTGTACACTACAACACAGTGGCTTAAATTATACCACCCCTGGAAAAAATATAATCGTCTATTATTAAAAACAAGTTTCATTATTTGACCAAAGCACGTCCGCATCTAATATTACCTTTAAAACTATTTACATCACAAACCCTTACATTTATGATAATTAATACCTTTTACATCGGGTTTCGTTGAGAAAAAAAGAAAGTTATTGTCTCTCATCAACAAAAGCTATTCAATGCAGCTGCCGTTTAAGGACAGACAAAGCTCCGAAGGGATAACATCGGGATAGTAGATCGTGGGATGTCGGCAAATGTCGGGCGTCGTCGGCTGAAGTCGGCAGCCGACGCGATTGAGTGACGTTGATCGACAGCCTTCGGCGACAGGTATGCAGTGCAGCGAGACATGCTAATGGCACTGTTTACCATATAATAAGTCGCGTATTAACAAAGTGGAATGGCGGTTTGGGTTTGAATTCGGAATGTCGATTTTATTCAAATAAATTCTATTTCTGTTTTCGTTGGGTTCCAATTTTGAAATTTGGATTTGTCTGCTCATTATTGTGTTTGAGATAGATTTAATTTTTTAAACAAGATGCAAAAAAATACTTTTGTTTATACACTCAAATCACCTGCCTGTTTTTCATGACGTATTTGCAATAAAGAAGACTGGTAATACGCTTTTATTGCTTCACAAGAAATGTGATCAAGAGAATGCAATAGTAAACTTCCACAAAATACCTACCTAAAAATATCCAGTCACGAAGATTTGCAACAGTAATTTCGGCGCTCTCTACATCATCCGATATGGTCTAGTGGCTAGGATACCTGGCTCTCACCCAGGAGGCTCGGGTTCGATTCCCGGTATCGGAAGTATTTTTTGGTTTTTTGAGTAATTTGTTATTAACATATTAATATAGTTAATCCAAAATATTTAGTTTTGCTTCACACGGTAATAAACAAAAAGGATGCAATAATATTTTTGAGAGTGGTTATTGCAAAATCATTTTATTACAATAAATTAACTGGCGAATGTTAATAATATTGTAATTTTGTTTAATTTATGAATTTAATTAACATTATTTAAATAATTAAATATAAACTACATAATGAATAATGACATAATTATGTAAAAGATTTTAATACCGACAGTTTTTTAATTACGAATTTTAATAATTGTTGGCATCGCTGTTTTTTTTCACACCAAAATGAATGTGTGTTTAAATAAATGTATTTTTATATCCTTAATTTATTCACATTATTATTTTGTATAAGTACTTTTTAGGAGTTTGTTTTAGAATGGCAGCCGAGAAACATTACATAAATCTCATATTACCTAGCAAAAAAAACTTTATGTTTTTATATATTTTTCTTAGAAATATTTAAAGCATTCAGAACTGCCTCGTCGGCGTAGTGGTTCTAAGCGCGACTGCGACGCGGTCTTGGGTTCGATTCCAAAGGTCCAAATGTTATTGGGGTTTTCTATGGAACTCTCAGTAGCAGCTCGGAGATAGAATATAATTATGCCCGGCTAATGGCAATAGGCTCGCTCCCTATTACATGGGACTTCAAACATAATATCACAGTATGGGTGACATGGGTCTACATTGGTACACCTCTGCCTAACCCTTCGGGGAATACAGTCGTGATGGTATGTTTCGGTTTGTTTAATTACCTTCCTCATCCGTTCCGTATAATCTAATATATAAAATTCTCGTGTCACAGTTTTCGTTGCCATACTCCTCCGAAACGGCTTGACCGATTGTGATGAAATTTTTTGTGCATATCGAGTAGGTCTGAGAATCGGCCAACATCTATTTTTCAAATCCCTAAAAAAAAAAAAAAAGCAAAACAACGTTTGCTGGGTCAGCTAGTTATGTATATGTCGGAGGAAGTACACGAAGTGGAACTGATTGTTGATAATAAACGCGGGATGACTATTGTTTACCAAAAATGCTTTGTAAAATCGTAATATTATTTAATTTGATTAGTTACATTCTGATACGATTTAATATCTCATGAATTTAATATATGGTATTGTTTTGTATTCTAATTCACGACCAATCAGAGCAGAGCATACGCCTCGAGCGGGGTCGAGGTGCTATATTTGACCAATGGCGCGCGCATGCGTGTTCCCGCGCGGTCGAGCGGGAATATTAGAATGGTTGAAATACACAGGGCCAATCAGGACGATTGTCAAGTGAGGTTATGTTTAATGCTAGTATTGTTGTGGTGTGGATCGAGTTGGATCCTGGAGACATGTGAACTTGTGAAGCCTTATGATTTTGTTGGACGGTAAAGTTGAATTGGTGTCCCGAACCCGCTGCTCAAATAGAATTGGTTAATTAACGTGTTTACAAACTAGTTGTGAAGTACTTATTCGTTCAGTGACTAAATGTTGTAAAACTGTTATTAAATTGTACTAAAAGTGAATACGGACTTTGTTTTGTGCTCGCATTTCACCCAATGACGCCCACCAAGTCCTGACAACTAACAATGGCGTCGAGAAGGATGCTGTTTCTCCGACATCAGAAGTGGGATCGGTGCAGGCACAAAACGTTTATGGATTTATTGACGCGAATCACGGTTGGCGCGTTTTATGTGAGGCGCAACAAAATAGTATGCGTCTTCTTGTGGACGCGCTAATAAACCCGTCGCCGCGTCGGCGTCTGAAGACAAGGACGACATGTTGCCCGGATTTCTACCGGACGATGATGATGATGACACTGATGCCCGGCTTGGCTAGCAATTGTGGTTGTCCGCTTGTTGGTTATGATAATTATACAGGGAAGTAATGTTTTTTTTTTATAATCTTAGTACGTCCTTAAGAGGTTCAGCTGATAGCTTTTCTTGTATGAAGTGTACCTATAGAATTTTTATTTTTCAAAAAAAAGGTTTAGTGTTAAACCGTAATGAACCGTAATTTATGGTGAATGTTTTGCTGCATAATTATGCAAGCTATTTATTTACGTGGGTCAGATTGAGCCTCGGTTGCAATGCAATATAATTCCTAAAGAACTATGTAATGTAGGTATCTACACGCAGTAAAATGCAACGTAAAGTTATGGCATTGCATATCGTGAGCGGAGTCCTGAAGCGATTACAAAGGCCGGTCCAGACACTATACAGGACCGCAAACGTCCTAGGTTGAGTCTTGCTCTTACAAAATGTGATTATTGTGAAATCTTTGTCTGAGGTCTTTTAACTGTTTCAGCCATTCACATGAAAAGCAGCAAATAATTCTGACTTCCGAAGGCCTCAACAACGTGGACGTGGCTATAACAAAACCTGGCGTGGCGTATTGAGGGTCACGTGGCATCGCGATGCATGAGGGCGCCGGTTGCAGGCGGCAGCACAGAATCTACCGCCACAGCGCGCAGTGCAGCGAGTGGTTTGAAACCTGTCGCAACCTGTTGAAACCTGTGACCACTCAATTTGGTGAGGAGTTTTCATTTTGTTATGATTCTGGTGGTGGTTGTTCCCTGGTTAAAAGAGCATCTCAGTTTGTGTGGTGTGCTTAAATTGAAACTGACTGAAAGCGGTATCCCATATTTCTACATACTTTACTGCACATTTTTGAGACAGCACTATTTGTTAAATCAAACATAATTACATCTGTTTGAAACATTGAAATGTTTGAAACGACGCGACGTAACAGAGAGTGATGTGTGCTAATCAACATGGTACCTACTGACCTTTTGTTTGAATAAAATAAAACTTTTTGCTGAGACGAATTAAAGAAACAACTGACATATCTACACGATTTACGCAAAAGGATTTCCTTAAAATATTGATTGAAAAAGACGCCTATTTTATGGTGAATGAATGATAAAATCGAATTATGAATTAGGTACCTTTTCTAATAATAAAATTTATTATTTGGTGTTTCTTAAAATTTAAAATTGGAATTAAAGTTTTATTGAAATGTTTTTTTTTGTTATGTTGACAATCTTAATTTAAATTATTTATTATTGCGTAATCATTTTGTTCGTTTTCTTTTGTTTGATAATCGATTTAAAATCGTGTTTTGATAATCGAAAATAATACGAGTATTTTGTCCGCCGATGACGAGGCATAGTGCTCATTTTAAGAATAACACAGGTGTTGGTTGTATTTAACAAATAAAATGTTTGTATTCGTATTTGAAATTGTAAACTTGTCAGTTAGTTACAATATGCGACTCTTTCTTTGATATGAAAATTTTAGCATGTTGTACGAATGATTATTTTTACAAGTTTTATTTTATGTTATACGTAATGATAATCTAGCGAGTAGAGATAAGGCAACGTCAGCCATATAGGTTTTCTTCGTAATAACAAACAGCGCATCGCGTCGTATGTGATAGTATCAACTTCGTAACTAATGAAGTTCCTCTAAGGTAGAAAATGTAATGTGTTGTAAGAGTTTCACGACACGGTTGGTGGCTGAGCGATGGGCTACGGCGCTGCATGTTGCGGGTTCGATTCCTGCACGGAACGAATAGTTGTATGATCTGCCAATAGTTGTTCACCGTTGTTCTGTTGGGTCTGGCTGTTGGTGTGTGAGTTTGTATGTTTGTGAACGCACCCACGATACAGGAGAGTTTACTAGGGTGAGAAAAAGTTTTATAAAAAAATAAAATACCTACTTCTCAGTAGCAGCGGAGTTTGGATTTGTGCCCGGTTGGTGGCGATGGGCTCGCTTCCCCCCCTATTGAATGGGACCTAAAATGTTCCGGCGAACTGTGGGTTTGCATTGGTGCACCTCTGCCTAACCCTTCGGGGAGTATGGGCGTGATGGTGATGGTATATTCGTTAGTGCGACTCGTAAAGCTTGATCTAAATTGTACTAAACTAATCGAAATAACTAAAGTTAGCCTAAAAATCCGAATACACTTTTATAGCTATGAGAGTTGGATTTCATGACTTTATTCACACAAAGGCGAAAGCACAGATTAAATAAGTAGGTACAGATACTTCACTCTATAGAGAAAACTCAACACTTATAATGTTATAACTACCTACAAAACGCTCGTGCGTGAGAGAGAGAGATAGCAATAACGCGCGTCACACAACACAGCACTAGGGCTATCTATGCTGAGAAATGATTACACAAAAGAATAGGTGACTATAAAATATTATGGTATAGTATTATTGTATGTACTGAAATATGTGTTTTCTGTACACTACAAATTGCATTGCGAGGTTTAGACATTATTGAAGACGCGAGTATCAATTATTTTGTTGCGGTAGGTATGTACACTCAAGCAAGCGCGTGACAACCGCCGACTGGATTAGATGCGCCCGGGCGCATGCGAGCCGTAGGCACTTAAGAGAGTAACCTTGAACGAGTGACGGAGGCCTGTCGAAAGTTTGTATGTTTGTCTCTTCTTCACGCTCAAAAGGCTAAACGGATCTGAATGAAATTGGGTACTGGGATGGATTGTAGTGTGGAATACCACATATAATACTCGTTATACCGGAAAAACGTACAGTTCCCGTGGGGTACCTAATATGACAACTTTTACGCAAACAAAGTTGAGGGTAAAAGCTAGTGTTTAATAATGATGTGATATTGTTAGCTTTTACAACGTTAGAAAGTTGATCATGCAAAGTCTTATTGAATTTCTCACGCGCTTTGTCACTTTTATTTGTGAATAATGACTGTTCAATGATGCTTGGTCTCGGTGATGTTGAGTATTGTTCAAATTTGATCAAAGGCAGCGTTGTGTGATTAATCCCTCAAATTTTGAATTAGTTTAGAATAAGACAGTGATAGAAAGAATTCAGAGTAGATAGTGCGAAAGTAACTGTGATTTTATGACTCGTTCAGGGTGCAATGCGCGGTTAGATGTATAGTGGCTGAGTCTATATGATTATAACTTTGGTCTCAAAAAGAGTAATGGGTCTCTGAGAGACTAGGTACTGGATCTGAATGAGACTACTGTTTGGGTCTCAAGGAGACTACGCTGCCGAGCAGCCGAGTCTTATTAGTGTTTCATAACCGAGAGTAAAGTACCTAAGTAAAGTGATAATGCTAGTGATAGGCTGATGTTGTTGTTGATTGAAGCATCTTAACGTGATTTGTTAACTAGCCTGTGGTAGTAGTTTGTGGTGTTGCACGGCCGAAATCAGTCTCAGTCGTAGAGCTCCAGCTAAACATTGCTGACGTAGACGTGCGGCGTAGGGCTGATTATGTCGTGGCACCGAGGTTTGATGACTGGCACGCCTTACGTGCTTCGTCGTCAGCCCAACTTGACTTATAACGGACCCATAAGTGGTGTGTCTAATGGAGCGAGGTGGCTCTTAGACAGTGTGACATGGTAGTCTAATGGAGCGAGGTGGCTCTTAGACTGTTGCCATGTGTGGTGTGTCTAATGGAGCGAGGTGGCTCTTAGACAGTGTGATATGGTAGTCTAATGGAGCGAGGTGGCTCTTAGACTGTTGCCATGTGTGGTGTGTCTAATGGAGCGAGGTGGCTCTTAGACAGTGTGATATGGTAGTCTAATGGAGCGAGGTGGCTCTTAGACTGTTGCCATGTGTGGTGTGTCTAATGGAGCGAGGTGGCTCTTAGACAGTGTGATATGGTAGTCTAATGGAGCGAGGTGGCTCTTAGACTGTTGCCATGTGTGGTGTGTCTAATAGAGCGAGGTGGCTCTTAGACAGTGTGATATGGTAGTCTAATGGTGCAAGGTGGCTCTTAGACTGTTGCCATGTGTGGCGTGTTTAATACGGCGTGGTGGCCAGTGTGGATATGGTTGTCTGATAGGGCGAGGTGGCTATTAGACTGTGTTGTCATGTTGCCTGGAACGGCAAGGTGGTCGTTCAGACGGTATTGCTTTGGATTGGTTAAAATATCGAGGTGGTCATTAATACGATACACGAGGAGGTGGCTATTAGACTGTGTTGTCATGTTGTCTGGAACGGCAAGGTGGTCGTTCAGACGGTGTTGCTTTGGATTGGTTAAAATATCGAGGTGGTCATTAAGACGATACACGAGGAGGTGGCTGTTTTAATAGTACGGAGACGTGGAGGCTATTAAAATTTAGATTTTATGAGTAAAAGAAACATTTGACGTTGGAGGTTAACTCTGGTTGTGGAGATATATTACTCGTAGAGCATATTTTGAATGGTGACATTGTGGAGAAGGAGATATTATAACGAACACTTTCTATTTGGTCAGGAGTGGCCGAACTATGTCCTTTTGTATTGCCTTTGGTTCTTTTTGTATTGCCTTTGTTTTTTTTTTAGGTACTGATGTTGCTAGTCTCAAGATGACACGAAGACGTGTCAAATGCCAGGACTGCCGTGTCGGAGGAAGTAGACGGAATGAAGTACATAGAACGATGCTCGTCCCTCAACGTCACACGAGGACGTGTGAGATGTCAGAATGGCCGTGTCGGAGGAAGTACACGAAGTGGAACTGATTGTTGATAATAAACGCGGGATGACTATTGTTTACCAAAAATGCTTTGTAAAATCGTAATATTATTTAATTTGATTAGTTACATTCTGATACGATTTAATATCTCATGAATTTAATATATGGTATTGTTTTGTATTCTAATTCACGACCAATCAGAGCAGAGCATACGCCTCGAGCGGGGTCGAGGTGCTATATTTGACCAATGGCGCGCGCATGCGTGTTCCCGCGCGGTCGAGCGGGAATATTAGAATGGTTGAAATACACAGGGCCAATCAGGACGATTGTCAAGTGAGGTTATGTTTAATGCTAGTATTGTTGAGGTGTGGATCGAGTTGGATCCTGGAGACATGTGAACTTGTGAAGCCTTATGATTTTGTTGGACGGTAAAGTTGAATTGGTGTCCCGAACCCGCTGCTCAAATAGAATTGGTTAATTAACGTGTTTACAAACTAGTTGTGAAGTACTTATTCGTTCAGTGACTAAATGTTGTAAAACTGTTATTAAATTGTACTAAAAGTGAATACGGACTTTGTTTTGTGCTCGCATTTCACCCAATGACGCCCACCAAGTCCTGACAACTAACAATGGCGTCGAGAAGGATGCTGTTTCTCCGACATATATATGTATGTTCATAACTCTATAATTAATTTCATCAACTCCATGGTGAAGATTATAGGTGAGAGGTACGCTTCTAGAGAGCTTCTAGAGAGATTTTGATTCCGATTTTGTCGGATTGCCGTCCCATCGGACGACGGAAAAAAAGTTTCAGTTAAAATTAGGTGAGAAGATGTAAACGAGTAATTTGTATCCCTCATTAAAAATTCCAGAATAGCAAATTATAGTACTGGCAATTTAATGCATTCCAATTATGAAATGGGACCCTACTATGTTAATTCGTTCATAATTATAACACAACTCAATCCACAAGACGTGATACGTCAAAGCCTCGACGTGGATTTATAAGCTCTATTCAGTAGCTGTCCATTATTTCATTATGTTTAGCCCTTTTGATTTCTCGTAGACGGTAAGTAATGTATTGTATGAAAAACGAGGTAATGTGTTGGGAATGAGATAATAAGTCGATATCTA
Source organism: Caradrina clavipalpis (assembly GCA_932526535.1). Taxonomy (NCBI): domain Eukaryota; kingdom Metazoa; phylum Arthropoda; class Insecta; order Lepidoptera; family Noctuidae; genus Caradrina; species Caradrina clavipalpis. The sequence goes on along the minus strand of OW052096.1, from coordinate 16,269,664 downwards.
TGAGAAAAATATGGGTGAAATGGTATCAATCAAAATAATGAACAGTAGCAGTAGTCAACATTAAATCTTTTATATCAATTAGGCCTTTATTTTAAAAGGCAATCAGGCAAACATCATACGTCATACATTTTAATCGTCATAAATATAGAATAATAAAAGTATTAAATCTATATTAGTTGCTATTGAGATATTCAAACAAAATATTTATATCCTCCATATTTTTTAAATGTATAAGTGTCATACAAATGATGCTATCAAAATGAAATCGATATATTTCGTTCGATCGACAGAATAGCATTGTATATGATTAGCCTTCAGATCAAAATTATATTTATTTAACATTCAACAATAATTATGAGACAAACACTCCTGTCACATTTTTTGTGCCATTCATATATGGCACATAAATAAACATCGCTATTAATAATAAAAATGTAAATTTCGACATTGAACCAACGAGCATTATTAAATAAAAACAAATTGTTATAAATCACGTCGCGACTAGTTCCGACCTTCTTTGTCAGTGTGCATTAATCACTTATTGTTCAGCCAACACTTTATTGAAACTAATTGATTTGTGATGTAATACGTTTCTATAATTTAAGATGTTTGGGAAAATATTATGTTTTGATCACAATGAGGATATATAATGTTTAAAGCGAGGCCAATGTTGGACGTCGATTTTAATCACAGCCAGTCCTAATTGATAGCTGCTCTATCAGTAAATGTCAATTGAAATCTTTTCAATTGAGTCTCTGATTACAATCAAAGTTCAATGAGCCGCCTTACGCCGTTGGCAAGGCTAGTAAATTGTAATAAGTACAGATTGTTAACTAATTTTATCAGTCGACATTCATTTTAATATCTCTGTTGTTTGTCTATATATTAATTTAAGTTACCTGTATAGATACAAAGATAGGAGATATGATCGTGATGCCTTCGTCCATTACATGTCTAACAAGAAGCTAAGTATAAGCCTCGTATCCAACGTTTACGCCGCTCAAATATCATCTTGATCCTTTTATATTATTTCTATAATATCAAAGCCTATCTGTGTTATTGTTGTTCTATCTTGAAGATGTTTTTTGTTTGCTCTCCACAGTAATTTATTTGGGAACTTTTTGTTCTTGCGGTGCGTTGTATAATCCTCGTGCTGTCAAGTCGCCGGTTGCGTTGGGATAAAAATGTTCGACTACCGACGTGTGGAGAGACGTGTCAGCTACTGTTTCTGTTGTGTCATCATTTTTAACATTGTTTTATTATTTTTCATAAATTTTACCTGGCCTTAAAATTATTGCATGATTACTCTGGGATTTTGCAAGCTGTTACTTTGCGTGTAATACTAAGGTTAACAGTAAGATAATTTAATTGTTATCGTGTTTCTATTACATTGTCATGTCGTGTTATGCGAATATTCTAATAGACTAAATCTCCATATCTTGACCTTACTCTATCTGTCATGCAAATCTAATTCATAGATAACTGTCAATAACAACGGAAGCAATCAAAAACGAGCCGTACAAAATCAATCACTATCTCTAAATCACGTCGCATTACGGAAATAATATACCGACGTAATAACCACTCCACGCCATTTGTTAGCCCGTAATGTCTGACTCGACGGCTACCGGTTTTTACCGTCTGATTGACGGCTGTCGGCTTCGCTTACACACCAACAAACTTATCGATACCTTCTTCTAAATCTTTATTACTTTGAGGTACAGTATATTTTTGCTTGCTTCAATATTACGATTAATTTGGTCCATCAACATTTACTGCGGCGCCGGTCTTGGGCCAGATCTTGAATATCATCTACTTATTCATTATGGGCCCCTATTCGGTGTTAATCATAATCGGTAGTCTCATTACTTCGGTGTAAGAAGATTTCTATAGTCATCGTGTTGATTATAAGTTGTTTGTGAGTGTGCTGTGTCATTGAGTGGTGGCAATCACTTATAATATTTTATGGTCAGTTTTTTAGTTATCTGTAATGAAAGAGTTGGGCGTCTTTCCATGAAATTAATTTTGGACGTTCTTATAATGGTTTTGAATTTGGCTTGTAATAAATTATCTTGCTATTATGAATCCGAGACAAGAACTTGAATGGGTTATTATTGGTCAAGCTTTATAATGGTTGCTAGTGCAATCGTTGCATTAATCAGTCTTATGGTTGGCACATTTTCTAGTATAGTTAACTACTGAACGATAACCATTGGGATCTGACCATTAAAATATTACCTGATCTAAGGTCAATGAAGTTTACGTTTGTATTTAAATGCATTGCAACGGAACGTGTGCAATTTGATTAAATCAATGTAAACATATCTTAAAAAACTGATTTGAGATGATGTGTAAAATTCATTAGAATTGATTACCTACTTGACTTGAATGTCATGAAGACCTTTTTTACTCCAGCTCAAAAATCAACATCATCTGAATAAATTAGATTAGAATCAGTTTCCCAAAGTATACGTCCCAAACAGATTGATATCACAGAATCGGTTCTACATATCAATAAAAGTTTCCAAATATGTGTAGATTTTATTGTTATTAATATTAGTTTACATAATTTATGCTAAGTTTATTAGTTCCTACTTAGCGTGACCGTTCTCATATTATAAATTAATAACTTTAATATGATAGGTGACTTTTAAGCTCGTCTTAATCTTTGACCATGTCAAGATTCCCTGGGGATTACGTCAATAGAATATTAAAAATATGATAAATGGACAATTTAAAATCTGTGGTATAATAACATTTTGTGTTGTACATAAATATTCAGTTTCACTAATGATATAGGGTTAAATAAATGTTTTCTTAAATGCAGACTTTTATGGTAATGTAAAGTCAGAGGAGAATTTGTTGACACTTAATGTCCAATATGTTCAAGTTTAGTTATTATTATGCTGACGTGATAAGATAAAATAATGCTTTAAGAAATCACTTAAATTTGATCATTATTGTATACCTATTAAAAGAATAAGAAAAAATGTTTCAATGACACAGATATACGTACTTATAAATGCAGTAGATAATCTAAGCTTATGGACGCGTGTAAAACGAATTTAAAATCCTGTCAAAATTATTAAAACATAATCTAAAACGTAATAGCCCAAGTCTTAACACTAATATAATAAAAACAGGATCCGAAAGCGCGATCGATCCAATCATCTGTCAGATTAAAATCTACATAAAATAAAACCAACGATTCTTAGCACACCAAAAACATCCATATATAATTGTAATAAAACTTCAAATCTCTATACACATAATATTTATTTGCATTAAACAACGCAATAATTCAAGCAGATTTATTAATTAATACACGTCAAAGTCTAGATGTTGATATAAAAAGAACGAGCGTACATAAATCATTCCGTCTGAGAATATTCGATAAACAAAAGAAAATTGCTCAAGAAACGCTTGAGGGTTTTGACTGGTAGAATTTATTAACAAAATTACTCAAAGACAATGAGGGATATTTAGAAACGGCGAAGACAAATTGTCGGAGGTATTGTGTAGATAAACAAGCTGAGGCTAGATTGAAGGGAGTGGAAAAATGAGAGGGAAAGAGGCACACGCCACGAGATATAGCGATCATCCTAACTGTGATTACAATTACTCAGAGGATAATGATAAAGCTGACGATTACAAAATATCACTAATTAATGACAAAGATTAAAGCGATAATGTGAAAATTAATCCGGGTATTCCCAACTATAATGTGTAAACGGATTATGTTAAAAGATCTAATGAAGAAAATACTTCTTAATCTTTATCATTAATTATGTTTTAACGGCATTTTATCTATTAATCAATAAATGTCGCCATAGACATAAATTAGATTTGTTGTAAATGCAGTGTAGGTACCTAATATAATTAAACTAGCTTTGGCCCGCGACTTTGGAATTTGCGAATTCGGTCCGGTCACAAAATTCAAATTTTAGCTTCATAGCTAAAAATTATCAGTGTATGTGTAAGTGTAATTTTTGTTTTTATTCGATTTGGCTTCATGTCAGTTTTCTTTAATATTTTGTTATTACATATTCCAGGTTTCTCATCTACAAGAAAGTAGTAACTGCCATCTAAACTTGGATACTTGCAGTCTTTATAGACTTCGTTTCAAAGTTCTAACTCACCATCACTTTCTAACCAGAACACAGCACCAAGACTGATAATAAACGTACATAAGCTAAAAGATGTCGACCATGACAGAATTAATGTCCTCCACCTATAAAATATTTCACTAAGACCCAGTAATTACTTACTGCCAAGTGAATTGCTCATAACTTATACCAAAAGTCCACAAGGCATTCAGAGCCCGTTCGTCATACTTGATGGATGGTAATGAATGGCACTTTTATGCGCTACTGAGGTGAACACTGTTTATTGTCGACGATTGATTGTGAAACCGCTTCTTGTTTGTAGCCGACGTTTCGACTCCATTGGCTTTGAATGGATTATAAAGTATATTTACGATTCGTTTGAAATGTAACCAGAGATGGATGGATATTGTTGCCGATTTGAAGGGAAATGAAATGTTGGTGCTGTGGCTTTAGGGTTGGTGAATAGAGATATAATGGGAGTCATGACTCGACGTTTTGTTGCTCGACTAAAGTAAACTATTAGCAAAGCCTATTAAAATGTGCATACAAAATGCATTTTTTATTTATGCGAGTAAGTATGTATGACCTAGAAATACTTATTCACGATCTAGTAATAAATTCCAGTAACTCCAAACACACGGATATTATTTTAAAACCAACTATGTTACCACTCTATTTCTTTTAGCAGTAAAGTCGAACACTCAAGATTTATGTACTTGTCTTTAAACCGCAAGCAATAAATTACAGCTGAACTTAAGGCTAAGTAGCGACAACTTGCTAAGCGATAGCCTATGAGAGCGAAACCAGATTTTACTGAGTGACGTTATCCGTGGTCTTGTTAATGTTGCTAATCCACCTGATTTAACACTTCAACCACGTCTTGAGGTACTTAAAGAAAGATATGATGATAATAAAGGTCTTAACGATAAAGAAATAGGTAATGAAGAAGGACGTGAAGATATTCTTAGTGACGTATGTGACGTCCTAGATGAAATTCCTCCAAAACCAGTGCAACAGAGATAAGATATTAATGTCACTGTAACACAATAACTGGTGGATGTCAGACGAACCATTGTGGCTACACAAAGGGAGTGTGGTGAGACAAACGGTGCTAATTATTCATCATTAGTGGCAATCGCGGCCGGGATGATGTATGGCGGGCAAGAACCATTCATCATGCAGCCTTTGTTTCTTTAGCGGAGGAATATTTGTGGAAGTGAGACGCTGTTTGGATGTGGATATTGCTGTTTTTAGCTTCGTTTTTGTGGTTGTAAAAGTGGTAAAAACGGCCTGAAACTTAATCTATCTATAGTACGTGACATGGTTGTTTTTCACAAAGAAAAACGTCAAAAGTATTTCCACAAAGTTGATTGTATTTTGTTCGAGGAATATTGACTTGTGAATAAGAAGCCCAAAAAACTGAAGTTTCTGAATAAAATATCGCAGCTAAAAATATAATACAGAGCAACGTTACGTCATTTCGACTAACGGAAAAATGTTTTATCGAAAGATTTATTAGCGGCACACAAATCTTTGAACATTTTTATTATTTCGTTACATAACAAATTAGGCACAAACAAAAAATACTAAAATAAACATTCGCACTTTATACCTGTCAACTTATCCTTTAAAAGCAAGACAACTAGTTTTAATGACGAACCACAAAAAAGCGGAGCTTACAAAACACCTCGTTATGGGTTACCTTCATCAAGAACTGTCAAATTAATTGACAGCTCATACAGCTGACACGTATTGCTTGGCGTTTTGAATTTAAAACAAAATTAATTATACAATCAATCAGACGACATGTCATGGCCGCAAAGGTGTTGCTTTTCGCGCGGCAAAATGCCAATCAACGTACAAAATGCTCACCCAAGCGGTACGACAGCCACAAATCTGAAAAGGCCTCACTCAGCTTGGACAACTTCAGTAATTTGAATTTTATTTTAAGAATCTTAAAGTTCATTATTGTAAGGATATAAATTATTACATAAGTCATTACTAGCGTCAATCACGTCACTAGTTTAACAGCCCGATTCGCCACACTTTAATCGAGTCGCTCAATAAAGTGAACCTGCTCAAGGTGAGAACGGTCTCAAAAGCCGCATTTTAAAAAGAGAAATTTTTATGTTTCGCCTGTCATTTCACGCGCATTTAATGTTAATTCGCACATTTCTTGTCTTTGGCTGAATGCGTTTTAATTTTCTCGATCGGAAATCAGCCGCGAATTTATGTGAACGCATGTACAGTGTCGGCAGTAAAATTTACGACGGAGAAACAGAAAGGAATGAAAAGACGGAATTGAGAAATAAAACTGTTTTCACATTCAAAATAGCGCAATATATTTTACTGAACGTTTATGATGTTGAAATTTATGTGCCGATTCATTTGGTATAGTATAAAAAATAATAAATCTTGATAGGGAACCGGGGTTCGCGTTAGTAGATATTATGGTTTCCTGTGTTACGAATGATCTTGTAAAAATTAAAACTGGAGGAAGTGGGATGATCGATACGACCCACATATTAACGTCAAGACTCCTTTATATGCCGGATATACGAGACATTTGAGATTACATGCTTAACGCTTGTTGAATTTAAAAGCTACAAATAAATGCATTGAAATGATATCAAAGTGTTTTCTTTAATTTTAGACTTTTAAACGAATTTATGTCAACGTTAAACACTGTGTTAAAAATCTTCGATTCATCTTTCGTCTTGCAAGGACCATCAGAACAAAAAAAAAGAACCATTATTTAAAACCCCAGTGTTGGATGACAAGCAACTATTGACTCTTTATTTTGCTTTCTTCATCCATAATTGCCACGGAGCCACCCTTGGCATCTGTACACAATGGCAGACGGTAGCTGTGTTTAAACAACGACTGATGTGTTTCCAGTAACTTTGATTGAGGGCTTGCATGTCCGTTGGTATCTAATATTTTTGCTCTCTTAGTAAAATCGTCAGTTTACAAAGCGGGTGGCCTAGCACTTCTTACATCAGCAATGACTCAAGTCTTTGTAGTTATATTAATGAAGCCTTTTGTAAACATCAACACATTCAAGTCCGGATGACGTTACACTTTCAGTAGTCGTACTATCATTGACAACATTAGTCTAGTCAAGCTACCGGTTCTCGTATAGGTAAAAACTCGTTACGCTCAACAGCCCAAACCACCTTTTTACTGCACCCTGTCGACACCTACGCATAGATGCTCATCTCATAACATACAGGGGTCAGTTGGCCATCTAGTCGACACGACTACTGATTATCTCATTAGACTTAATGGCTTGAATAAATTAACTACTCAACGAACGCTATTTTAGCGTATATTAAAATGTAAATAAGACAATTTAGATCCTTTCAGTGCCCACGCTTATGAATTTTTTAACTTCAACGCCTAGCTTGGTACTTTCGAAACGGTGCCGTAAAATTTTATTATGCTCGTATGTATGCATACGACAAAATTGTAAATTGATAGTTTGCAAGGAATGGTGGAGAATAAAGTGATATAAGATAAAATTCTAAAAGTGGACGGGCATCGGTTCTGTCTGAAGAGCAATTATTACAATGTATGAAACGTTTTAGTGAAATTAATTCAATTATTCAGATGGTATGATAATAGGGGTGCTAAGGTAAAATTATGGTGGAATATTACGCTCTATAGTGTAATAAACTGTGAGCGGTCATATAAAACTGTCTGTAATGCAGACTAGTAGTAAATTACATCCATAATTGTATGGAAAGCGATGTTGTAGAGATAACGTTAGGTTTTGTTAATCAGCACCTATTTTACTTTCATCTACTATGACTTTTGAAGAAGAGTAAGCATAATTTGACCATCTTTTCCATTTCATCGCAAGAACATTAGTCTTCTCCAAATGCTACGCCTGCTGCAATAAAAAACAAATTTATCTAAAAACCTCTGGTTGGATTCCGGCGCAGTCCGGCTGCATCCATTATTCATTGATACCGCTTTCTTATAGACCGTAGTCTAGTGGTACATGAGCTGTTTACACCTGTGCAAGTGTGCTTATACTTAGCACCTCATTACTGTCTCAATTTTTTTGGTGTTATATACTTTTGCTTGCTCCAATGAATTACTGCCTTCTTGATTTGATGATGTATTTCGGCTTTTGTTGTTGTTTCATGTCTGTTAGGAAAGTGAACATGTTTTTCCTTTTTTCTACCTGTATTGTCCCAATGCAGTGCCCAAAGGTCTCTTCTATAGATTTCTACTTTTGCATTTTCTGGCTAAACTTCCATTACTTTTTTAATAAAAACTGAAAACTTTCAGTTTTCATGACATTTTATATCCAAATAAAACAAGGTTTTGCATCGTTGACCAGACATGTGATCCTATTGGATAGAAGATTACGTTACTTATAATTATCCTAATTTTTTATTTCTTTAATTCATCCCCGAAGCACGTTCCTAAGAAGAATATAGGTAATTAAATTTTAATGAATATTGTCTGAGATCAATAAAAAAGTTGGTTTAAGGAACATACACTGCAAAATGTGTATTTTATTTATTTTGTTTTAACACAATATTTTATTTGTTTACAAAATATAAGGTTTCATCTTTCTTGTTCCTCGAATGTTTACGTAGGATAGTGCCAAAAACCAATGTTTACATTTGTTAGTCTACAATATTTATTATTTTAGGATACAGTCTGGTTATTTTGAAAGCTACCGAGCATGTAAATAATATTTTTTGTTCATTTACTTTGTATGAAATTGTAAGAAACAAAGTTGTGAGGTTTGAGTTGTTGTATGTATGCTTTTACTGCTTTCTGGCTAAGTTAAAAAAAAATTAAACCTTCATCAATAAGAAAATTCTATAAAATACTAATAATTGGATCAAAGGGGTTAAATCTACAAACTTATAGCAATGATCGCAATCTAATCTTAGTTTTAATCCTGCAAATCTGCCCACCCCCTTAATTTTGCACCTAGATTGTAGAACATAATTAGCCTTCAGTGTTTACATATACTAATGAAGATAAATCTTTCAACATTTTTTTCACCAACGGTGTATCAGATAACAGTACAAACTACACCAGAAAAAATAAAACAATGACTAACTAAAAAAATCAGAATATCACAGCAAGCAGCAACAGTGCGTTCTATTCGATTCGTCTCGGTATCGATGCATCAGAATCGATTTACACTAGTTAGACATCGGTAAAGGCACCGCCGCCGTCTCGGAGTGTCAACCAATTTGTTCGATAGTCACGGTAACAATCGATTGAGAATATCGGTAGTTGAGCTGACCGGTGTGAATGTTTCTTTAAAGTAAATTGTTTTGATTAAACAAAACAAAAAGAGAACAAAGAGAGATTAAACAAAGAGAGAATAGAACAGATAATTGAAAATGGAAGTCTTTTTTGTTTCAATAGAAAATTATCGGTTACGTTACAGATAATGTTACGTCAATTTTAGTAATAGTAGATAGAGCTCTTTGTGAACGAGCTCATCCGGGGAAGTACTATCACCATTCACCATACTTATTTCTGTCACGAAACAGCGTTGCTGTCAATATTGCCTCTGGGGTGGTAACTCTGGTATTGCAGATGTCTATAGGCAGCGATGACCACTTAACATCAGGTGGGCCATCGGCTTGTTTGCCATCATTCGTTTCGTTTGTTTGTTACAAAGCCATTAAAACTGTCATACGGATATTAAAGGAAACCTTGTAACCTTAGGTACTTGTTAAAATCGTTGACATAATATAAAATTTTAAGTAACCCCTAAAATACCGTCTTCACGTCCAATCATTAAGAAGGTAGTATCCAAATACTTTAAATCGTAATTCATTGAACTCTGACTTTACGCAAAAAAAAACTTTTAAACATTACTTGGATAAATTAAACCATTACCTGCTTTATTACGTGTGCATTCAGGCCAGACAAGTAATAACAATCAGTCTCCATCATTATGAACTGACAAGCATAAAATTGGAGTTTAAAAATTAAACGCTTGATGCGAAATTGGAAACTTTTGTGCTCATTGTAGGCACAAAGCCTTATTGTGGCGGTTAACTAAACATTTTGTTAGACATGACTATTGTGATGTTTTGCGTGGGCAAAAGGACCGTTACAGCGTGTTTTTGTGGATTATTAATGGCGATAGCAATTTTGTATATTAATGACACGTAATAATGAATACAAATAGACGCTAAGTTTTAGACTAATGTTTGTGAGTGAAATGTGGGACATGTTCATTTTGTCTTATGTCTTTAGTATAATATAATGGTTGTTTTTAACGATGATCATTATTTGCTTCTGTTTTATGTTGTCTGTCCCAGATAGTCTCAAAAGCATACTGTGTTATAAAACAATAGATACTTTCACAACTATAATGTTGCAGCCTTTTGGAAACTTGTCCCATTGACAGCGATGAAAACGAATTTTTGATGCCCTAAGTGCTACCCCTGTTTGTTAATGGATTGCATATCCTTACATGCAAATAAATAAAATGGAAGTGTCTGTTCGTAATTTACAAAATAAATAATAGCTTTTTACCAAATGCATAAGAATATTTATACAGCACCTATGTCCTATACTATAAACCTTAAACTATTTAAAATGTTGACAATCTGTCTGTTTGTTCCGGCTAATGACCTAAACGGCTGCACTAATTATGTCGGGACCTTCACTAGAAGTTACCTGATTGAATAAAGAGTAATTTAAGATTAGACTTTAACTACTTTTATTTTTGGCAAAAAAGTAACCGCAAATATTCGACACTCATCCGGAAGAATTCGCGAGCATAAGCTGATATTACATCATTTCATTTTGAATACTTTTAGACACATTATATTTCGCTACCGAACAAGAAATGGCAACATTTTAATTTGTCATACTATGCCAACTCTCTCATTAGTACCAATACTACCTTCCGCAATCATAACCTCATTCAAAACATAAAAATAATTAACAGATCAATACCTTGTAATTATCTGATAAAAAAACAATTACAATTATTTAATTAATTGGCTGTAATTTCTTTCGCAGTCATTAAAATAGTGTTGTAACATAGCTATAAATCAGGGGTAATGAAGCAGGCTGCTAATGCGAACGCTTTGAGCATTAATTGGCGAATTTCATAAGCCGTCGACTCTAAATTAATCAGTTACGACATTTGCGAGTATTTATGTTAGTGTTGTGCGAGAATTGATCGGATAGTGTTGTAATTGAAGCTGATTACATTGATGGGTTAATTGCGATGATATATAGAGATTAGTTGATGTCATTTTTGATGGAAATGTCTCGCTGATATAGTGCGTTGGATTATTCGGTTCTCTTCAAGATGGTTTAGCTAAATGATGCTGATCCACGCGTCATGCTCGTGAACGGAAGCTGTCAGTTGGGACTGATCATCTCTTAACTGGCTTTACCTTTTAACTGTTTTATATTGCTGTTCATTTACAATGTTTTGATATAATAATTATAGAAACAACAAGAACAATACAATCATGATGTTATAAAAACTTGATTGGAAAGAGTGTCCGTGGAGTTTCTTTTTGGTTCTTCTCCATAGAGACCTACTTAGGTTTTGGAATGAGCTAGCTTCAACTTTCCAACTAATAGATCGATTCCTTGACAATACAAAAGTGTTAATTAAAATAGGAGTAAGAAGTTATAATAAAGTAATCTTTTCTTTTTGTAATTCATGGTATCGTTCTTGGTAAGTACACTACACTAATTGTATGTGCTCAACTCTCTAGATTACCTACAGTATCTATTCTATTGTGGGACATCTGTTAGCATTGAAAACAATAGCTCAGTATCTGTACCTAATAAGCCATCTATTATGCATCTCTACAACATAGTAGGTAGTTAATGCTAAATCTTTTGTTACAGCGCAGAGAATCACCGCTTTATTGAAGACATGTCTACTTGTGCTTAAGTGCCAAGCATACTCATAGGTGTTATGAATATGACAGTACATACCAAGTGACCAAGTGATCTACCAATGAATATGGTAGTAGGTAACACACTTCTTTTGGGTAAGTCATTAGCCCTGTCACCTCTGACCTAGACTAAACCCAAGAGCAAACCCATGACAAATAAATGAAAAAAAAAAAACCACCAACAAGTAGGTATTGAAAAATAGAAAATTACAATTTTATAATGAGGAAGACAATTAAAAATATTACCATTTTATTATGCAGATAGACTAGCGATAAGCTAATAAAAGGAAATGGCTCAATACAGTCAGTAGGTAACATGGTAGGAATTCACTGTCAGTTTGTAACACACGCACTCCTATGAGAGGATATTGGTAAGGCAAATAGCTCATTACTTATAAGCACGTAATTATGTTAAATTATGTCTGACACCGCTAATTCTGTAATGACAGGGGAATTTGTAAGCAAGCATTTTATGAGTCTTGTCGATTTCTGTGTATAGGGTAATAAAATGTTAGAAATAATTACCCTATTCTAAACAGCGACTGCCAGACTGCCTTTTTAGCCTAGTGGTGCTAAGCGCGACTGCAACTATAGAGACCTTGGGTTCGATTCTCAGGTCGACCATGGTGTTATTAGGTTTTTCTATGAAATGCTCAGTAGCAGCTCGGAGTTAGGATTTGTGCCCGGTTAATAACAACAGGCTCGCCCCTTATTACATGAGACCTAAACATGCTTAAACTGTGGGTGTACATTAGTACATTTCTACATAACCCTTCGAGGAATAAAGGCGTGAGAGTATGTATGCATTGCTGACAAATTGTGCACAAGATTAGAATGCGAACGCTTCTAAAATTTATAAGAATTTCGCCCTTGAACTCAGTCAAAGCAAGCGTCATGGTTACTAAGTACTTGTACTTTCTCTGTTTGATTAGAGGCCTTTTTACAACAGTAGGAGGCAAGCAAGTATTAACATAAACAACAGTTTATAGGCTATCAATTACATCGCACGAACAGTTAGAACTTATTCCTGCTTAACACTCATTAAGAACGATAACCGCCCACGTTCAAACATTAAAACTATAGGGTTACCTCATTATATTTTGATTACAATCTAAGCACCAAAGTGAATACAGATTGTACACAAATTAATCCATCAAGCTACATAATCCGGCGGAGCGTTAGCACGGCTTGTCAGGCGGCTTGTCAAGCTAGCTGGAGACTCACGTCAAGCCGCCTGTCAGAATCATGACGCATGAGTGCGCCTACCGCGATGCGGCGGCTTCGAAAAGGATTTTTTCTCATTTTTTTTCGTACTCGAATGACAGTGTAATCCGTGAAACTGGAAACGGTGGATTATTATCGCTTTTTTGGACGCTTTTTATGCTTTGACCTTTTGTAGGCTTGTGTAACGATGCTTTGATGATTTTCGCTTTTCTACGGCAAAGCTGTCGTCGATCGTGAAGTGATAAGGGTGGTATGTGATGACATTTGACGTCTAATCTTAACAAAACACTTATTCAGTACTAGATTCTACCCGCGACTTTTTGATTACGATTGCGTGGGAGTTAAGTAGGTATATCAATAAAACATAGCTTTTGGCACTCGACAATAGTGGGATTATTTGTAATCAGACCGACGACAGTACTTCCAGAGGTCATCTCTTACAAACAATAAACAAATAAACTTTACCTCTTTGCAATATTAATTAAATAAATCACCACATAAGCTGCAATTTTCTGACTGTCAATTTTATACAAATTCTATTCCACTTTTAAATTTACAAATCTGAAATGTCTTGAATATTCTAAAGATTAAATCTAAACAATGTGATATGAGATTTAGGTCAACTTTAAACCTTACATTCACACAATTCAATCATTCTGAAAATGCAATTAAAATAACATTCGCATTCAAAATGCAACATTAAAACAAAAACATTACGTTAACATCCGACCGGCCGGAAATCGTGTAGACGGCCTAAAACCCCACCTTTGTAATCAGTTAATTAGCGCTCACAACACAATGAGCCCTCCACACACGATACGGATTAACTTTTTATCATCTCGTTTGTGACGTGACATAATCTGCGCACGGCCGCAATCTGTCATAACTGTCAAGCTTGTCAACTGTCATGGCGACGCCCTAGTTGGGCCAACGTTGGAGCCAATGTGTGGCGTATTAATGGTGTTAGATATTATTTCTTCCAACTTTTGGATACATAAATGTGATTGATGAGGAGGCTACTGACTTATGGCAACCCTACGGACCAATCAATTGCGGTCAATCTAATGAGTGACGGGTTGCGGTTCTGGGCTATGAGCAAAGTTGAAAAATCGAACACATGGATCTCGCATTAGGCATTATAATTTAATCCCCAGGATTGACTGGTGATTCAGTCTCCTATCTTCTAAACTGCTTAAATACTTTCGCTCGCATTGTAGATGACAATAGACAAATACTTTATTGTTTGTCCAATAGCCGACGTTGACTCCCTGCTGGGCAAAAGCCTCCCCCTATTCCTACCAGGAACTATTAACAAAAAAAATATTCAAAAATATAAATACCAGCAATAGGCTGGTATTTATATTTTTTGAATATTTTTTTTGTGTCACCTCTTCTCATACACTAAAGCATCACTGTGTTCAAAGCAGCTTACTTATATTTTTAATTATAAACCCAGATTCCTCTCGAAGAAAAACATTTCCTTCATCGTTGTCAGTGATGCCCAAGGTAAACTAAAAAAGTACATACATATAAAATAGTCAAATTGGTGTCGTAACCAGGCGCCTTTACTACTAGACCATCGCAGTTTTCTTTTTTGTTATTACTGTCATCAATAATACATCGCCTGTCAGTTTCAGTAGTATGTCAAGCCTGAATTAATGAACACCGACATATTAATGTAATTTTTTATCAAAATTCACGATTCCCCGAATTGTAACAAGTTGCGTGTGATAATTAGTAATAAATAGCATTCATCACACGCACGCTTTTTATCAATCATTGTGATTGCTATTTTAATTTATTGACATTGATTGTTTATAATTACTGTTAATTGGTGAAAAAATCTGTCCGACTCAATTAATAGGTTGTAATATTGGTGTAATGTCTTTGTATTGCATTATTGCGTTGTAATAAAATTATAATTTTTATACACTTCTGTCAATTGTCGATTTAATTAACTATTATGATCGTAGATGGATATATTGCATATTAGACTTAGCAATTTTACGTAAAAGTCAGTTGCTATGCATTTGCTTAATTGATTTGTTAATAACCATGTTTTTTTTCTGAATACTTATTTATATGCATGAAATGAATTCGTTCGCAATGAACTAATTAATTCATAAACCTGTAATAGTAATGATGATCTTAATTAGATGACATGTCAAAATGACAAATCCACTCAATTTTGATTATAACATTTTTTTTTACTTTCTGTCTGTTGCTAATTAAATGTTACAAGTTTTTGAGCCACTTCCCGATGTTCGATTGTGCTAAAATTTTGCATAAATATGCAATTTGCATGATAATCCAATAGAATAAGATATCACAGAGTTGGTCTGATGATGGAGCTAGAAAGTGGTCATAGGAACTTAATCAAAGCTTACAAATTACATTTGACCCTATCCGGTGTATATTGGGCTGAATTTTTAAATACATAAGCACGGTGCATGAAAAAGAAAATTTAAAAGCTTGCGAACAAAAATGAATAGAAATTGTATTTTAATCCATTGATTTATGTCCGATTGATGTTGTTATAAAATACATCAAAGATCTTTTATTAAATGTTGAGGAGAATAGAATTAAAACAAAATAATAACATAAACTGTTAAATAATTTCATCATGCGGCGGACATTTAAATAAAGATTAGGAACTGTGTGGGAGTCGCATTATCTATACATATAATAAAATTGTAGCGATGTCAAAACTGTACATTTAATATTTTTGAGAAAAAGTGATTGCTACGAGGTCGGGGAATGATTCTAATGCCGAAAATACAATTTTTAGAATTTTTGTCTGTTTGTCTGTTTGTCTGTTTGTCTGTTTGTTTGTTAGAGCATCACGCAAATACTGCCGGACAGATTCTGTTCAATTTTTGTATATATATTCCACATAGGCCAAATTTGACCGTAGGCTATAAATTATCACGCTATCTGCTTTGGGGGCTGAGCAATGTTGCATTATGTTTTGTTCTCCTACAGATTACATCGCGTTTATAAAAATACGAGACTAAACATAAGAATGCTTTAGGTAGCTGGGGTTTAAACTACTTAAATAATTATCATAACGCTATACCTTCAAGGAGCTAAGCAGTTAATCGTGACAGAGTATAACGGCTATTTTAGAGTATTTTCTATCAGAGCATGTGGTCTAATGGTTCGATGACCGCCTTACAAGTCGCTGGGTATGAGTTCAAACCCCAATAACTGTTTTACTTTTTGTGATTTTTTACATACATTTTTAATTCTAGAACATTTCCAAAATTTAATAAAATTAAAGTAGGCATTCTTCCGCCATAACATTTTGCTTTCTTATTTTTCAAATATTTTATTATTTCTGCAAAAAATAATGTCTATACAATCATAGTTTCATATAAACAATATTGAATCCAAAATTATTAATTTATCAAAATCAAAAAAATAAACAAACTGATAGGTGTGGGAACGATAGTAGAGCGGAAAATATACGTATTGTTAAAAAAAATCTGTCTGTTTGACTCTTTAAATTAAATGACAAAATAGTCTTTAAATGTCGGGCAACACATGGCTGTTTTATATAACGCGATTGAATTATTTTCGCATCGATGATTCCCCTAACAATAATTTACACCAGTTGAGACATGTACAGTACCTTCTAGATACATCACTGAGTTCACTACCGGGAAGCAGGTACTCTGGCAGCTTCAAGTAGTCATGAGGCTGTTTTCCTTCCCACAATCTACTTCTCTCTTTGTGTGGTGGGTTTTGTAATAAAAAGTGAGGCTATTTGGGTATTTGTAACAAATAATGGAGTTAGGTAGGTAAGCATTATTGCATTATGTTTATTATCCACGAAGATTTTACCACGGGACTGGTGTAAAATACATAAAATATTCAAGATTTTTAACATAATATTTATCCTATGAAATAAAAATCGTCAAGTCATAGCCACAAGGAGTTAAGCAGTTAATTATGTAATAGAATTCAAAACGAGACCGATTCTGGCCACGACGACTAAATATAGCAGACTAGCCAAGTAGGCAGGAGATATTAAAATGCACAAGCGTGTGAGCAAACGCTCCCTCTTCCCTAACTCCCATAGTCCGATGTGTCGGCAATCCGACACAACCGGGGAGAGATCAGGCGCAGCACCAACGGCTTTACGTGCTTTCCAAGACACGTGAGTGTCACACCACCAACGTCCGTACTCTGGGCTGTTACTGAGAAATTCGTAATGGAAAAACCCATTACCCCATGATCAACAGTTTTGCTGGCCACCAGGAGACCAACGGGGCCGTTCAAATATGACATAGTTGTTTTTAGTTAATTGTGTTACGTAAATAAAGTGAATAGTTCCACTGTTTAATGAAAACCATGTAAAATATTTTGTGTGGGTTCAATTCCAATCAATTGTTACTTTTGTTATTATTTTAATAGGTTTTTGTTTTGATGCAGTATGATTTCAATATTATAATAAAGCAGGTTTAGGCGGGTTTCGCTTTTTCCCTTACATAACTTAAAAAATATTCATGGTTCGACTGAAGAGGAATAATTCTTTTGATTCCACAAATTCTAGCTACGCTAAGAATATTTTTCGTAAGTAAAAAACGGCGCCTCAGACTATTTCAAGAGTTACCAAGTTATATCGATAGTAGGATCGCCGTAACACCATGATGCTCTGACGCAGGTATTCTCCGGACATGTTGACATGAGACATGAGGACACGCCAGAGTGATATCATTGTGAGGATCATCCGGTGGACACGATGAAGCATTAGGTGGAGGTCTGCCCTGCTTTGGCGGAACACCGCCGTGTCCTCATAGAGGCGATCGACGGCAACGGGCCTCCGGTCGGCGAGCGTTGGGTGGCTCGCCGTCCGATCAGAACCATACCCGTGCCGACGTCGCGTTGTTTGTCACACACGTCTCAAAGAGATATCAGCACAGTAGACGGGGCCCGCTAGGGCCAGTGCCTGCTACGGTTACGGAATTTGTTCGAAAGACTCACCGGGGCTCTGGAACGCGATGGGCATTAGGAAAAAACGGATGGATTTTAGTCAGTAAGAGTCTGACACTTCCTTCTGCCAGAACGGAAGAATATGTCGATTTTCCATCATTAAAAAAGAAGGATCACTGCACCGTGGGCCTACCAACCTCGACACTTCATACAAGTGTCGTACGATTTATCTGCAAACGTTATGTGTGCAATACTTTACTGTCTGGGCTGCGCTACGCTACTAAAAAACATACTTCTATTCCAATAGCTAAACAGAAATAAATTAGCTACAACAGGAAGTGTACCAAAAATAATTAAACCTATACGGTATAAAAAATGTCTCTCAGACTTCAAGTTTTTACGATACATGTAGAATCATGCATCAATCATTAATCATGCATCGCATGCAGAATTTCTTCTAATAGGTAGGTACTGTCAACAGACCATATTCTGCATGCTTACAAATGAACTTCAAAATGAAAATGAAGGTTACCTATTACCGTCATTCTACAATAGATGAAAGGTAATTTGAGAGGTAAAACTTTGCTTAGCCTTTTAATAAGTCATATGCTTACTGTTTTTTGTTCATAATTTTTCACAATAACATAATAATTATTAACTTGGTTATAACACGAAGTTAAGATTTAGTTGGCAGTTGCTCTGATTACAAGATTCATTTCTACGGTTTTGATACTAGACAGATCGAAGCTACAATGTGAGTAAAGCAGAACCTATTAAAAATGCTTTTCAACGGTTAGAGAAAGAAAAACAAGTAAATTTTGACACCACATCACAGTATTTTCGAAAGGAATAGTAAAGCCATATCATATACCCTCCGCATAAATATATTTTAATCCCAGGTATGGTGCAAGCTCATTACCAACCGGACAAAAAATCAGACTCCGGGCGTCTACTGAATAATTTTTAAAACTCACAGTGATAACTATTATTAACCTTAGAAAACATTTGACATGGCTGGAAGATTATGATGACATAGTATTCAATCCTTAATTAGTTAAGTTACACTAAGGCTGACGTGAGCGAAGCCGCGGGCAACAGCTAGTCTTTAATATTTGCACTCACAATGGCGTTTGACTTATAAAATATAAATTATTTTGATTGTTCATCGCACTTGTAATTAAAATAGAGGTTAAAATATAAACTTTGTTTTTATAATTGGCTTCTGCCCTCGATTTCGTTCCCGTGATTTTTTTCACCCGAATCAAGTTACGTCTTTTATTTATTTATTTAATTACGGCACTCCAACGACTTATTCACTAATACATTTTTTGGGGTCCTGTTACATTTGAGCTTAAAATCTAGTGAATGATGTCACTTACAGGTGTGCACAGCACTTACATATTTCAAGTTTTATAATATTACATATAGTACAATTTTGGCTAGAAAATAACCAAGACTACTTAAAACCTAAATTGAACATTAAACAAAAAAGAAACTTTTGTCACTGCTCCGCTCCCATGGCTCGTGGCGCGATGTTATTTAACTTAAAGCCTTAATCGATAAATGGGTTATCCAACACAAAAAGATTTTTTCAATTCGAACCAGGAGTTCCTGAGATTAGCGCGAATAACCAAACAAACAAACAAATTCTTCAGCTTTATAAGTACAGATTAAAGATTTATTATGGCACTATAACGTTAACACTCGCAATAATTATGACTAAGAACCTCGAAGTAAAAGCCAAGGTTTTTGTTTGGTAAACGAGGTAAAACCTACATCATAATTTAAATTTATTGCCCACAATTAATATATATTTATGCTTTTGTATCAACGCGTATTAAGCATGCTAAAATGGCTGTCGTAATTGCTGTAAAAACATTGTCTTAATTCTGCGTATGTATAGCAGTATTTTTTTTATTAATTGTGATAAATATTTCAATATGGCTAATTACCAATCTTGTTTTCATTGGCATTCGAAGGCAAAAAAGAAGGTAGATTTTATTCCACGAATAGTACCTAAAGACAAGGCTCTCAAAATATCAAACAACATATTCAATATACCTCAACTCGATTAACTGCCTTCTTAACCTAGCGGTTCTAAGCGCGACTGCTACGCTAGATATATTGGGTTCGATTCCTAGGTCGAGCAAAGTGTTATTGAATTTTTTTATGTAATTCTCAGTAGCAACTCGGTGTTAGGATTTGTGCCCGGTTAATGGTAATAGGCTCGCCCGCTATTATATAGGACGTAAACATACCGACAAATTGTGGGTGCACATTGGTACACCTCTGCCTAACCCTTTGGGAAATACTGGAATGATGGTATGTATGTATGTATGTGTATTAATTATTAACAGTATAATAAAAAAACAGGTACTCCAAATTGAATAACAACCAATAAACACACCACCTACCACCACATAGGTGCCCAATAAACAAGATCATTACTGCCACGAAAATAAACGAGTACATCCCTAGTTATTAATGTGACCAATTAGTTGGTCGGTGGACGGATAAATAACACAGGCCTGCAATGGTTTTCCCCTTTAAAATCTGAGTAACGTTTTCTATAGTTTCAGATGTGCTGATTACGAGAAAAATAATAAAAAAAATCAATCACGTCAGGATTTTTTGATATTGAATATTTAAGATTTTGCTGAAAAATGTCGGAGCGCCTACATTTTAAAATTTATAAAACGTCATTAAATTACTTCAGCTTAATTTTTATTGCATTTAATTAGTGTAAGGGAACATAGAAATTAATCGAAACCAGTAATTTGTTAATTACTACATAATGTGTATAGGTAATTCGCATTAACCATGTCGAAAACGGTTCATTTTGGCTTAATTTAGTAATAAGCTTATTAATACATAATAATTAGGTATTATTACCTAATAGTTTAATGAATATTTAGAAAAGGGTGTAATAAAGATAAACCAAAGGGTTTTTTATATAAGTACCCACACTGATTTAGAAAAATTAACAGTTGAAGTGCGCATCTTGCAACATAAACTTCAAAATGTCATCGCGAAGTTGTTTAAATTCTTCGAATTGTTTTTGTTATATTTGCGGGAAATTTATGGTTATAAAACAACAAAACAGCTTTACAGACTTTGTGAAAAATAATTACAAAAGTTATTTTCGGATACAATATAAGAAAATTAATGTCGGAGGAAAAGTTTGATGAAAAACTTAATGATATCGAGTTGCAAGCATGGCAGTCATTCAAGAAGGTGGTGAAAACCTTTTTGGGGAATAAGAAAGAAGAAGATTAAAGAAATAGTGGCCAAAATGATTACAAATTTTGGTGTAATGGGTTGTAATATGAGCATCAAACTTAATTTCTTAAATTCGCACATTGATTACTTCCCAGAAAATCTAGGAGCCGTTAGCGAAGAACAAAGTGAAAGATTTCACCAAGATTTTAAAGAGCTTGAAGCCCGGTATCAAGGATGATGGAATACTAGCATGATGGCGGACTATCGTTGGTTATTGAAGCGCGGCGATCCAAACCAGAATTTTAAGCGGAAATCGCACAATCGAAGCTTCCTGAAAAAAAGGACCAGGTTCCACAAATAAAATTTATATGTAATTTAGACTAGTAATAAGTTGTTTTTATGTATTAGTAGTTTTTTAAGTTAAAAGTAATGTACTTTTTTAAATATATATTTTTTTATGTGACAACTTGTGTTTTTTTTTCCTATTTTCTATCTGTACCTTTTTTGAAAAATCTTGAGGTGATGGAGAAAAACTAAGTACATATTCGTAATCAGCGCACCAAAATACCCTAGAATCAGCTATCAAATTCCCGAGAGGAAGTTATGACCCTCATTTTGCAGGCCTGTGTAATTTAACGTGTCACGCAACGTGTTGCCGTGACACGCTGTCACGCTGTCACGTGATCACGTGACGTCGACTGACGGCGTGACAAAAATTAGGGTTATTGTATTTTAGGACGCTCATATTTTTGTTTGTTGTTACGTTTCGATGTTTGTTTTTTTATGTGAATGTTTAATGAAAGGGTCTTGAGGTGACCTGGATAATAAACTATACTACTTTTTATGGCGATTCAGTAAAAGAAAGGTACAGATTGACGTTTGAATTATAATCTTTGTTTATTTCAAAGTTCGAGTCGCAACATTCTTGCGTCAATGTTTAAACGAATTCCTTTTTTTATAATAAATTATAACCTATAGTACTCAGTAGTAACGTAGCTTCTCATCAGAATTGGACCCATAGTTTCAGAGATTAGCACGTTCAAAAAAACCAATAGGTTCCCCAGCTTCATAAAATTAGTGAATTTATGACATGAAATGCAAAAACTACCCAAGTCGTTTTTCTGGTGATTGGAGCCAATTATAAACAGCCAGTATAGTAACAAAATATTTTTCTTACTAACGAACCTACCAGCCTTCATATGGGTCTTTAGCCAGTATTAAAATTAGTTTCCACATTTCTATTCCCCATGCATTTAACCAGGAACATTATAATAAGAAAATCCTCGTACAGGCCTATATATCTACCCCTTAAGGAAATAAGATCAGCTCAACAGGAATTTCTACTGTACATTCTCTCGCCTAATACAGTATCAATTCAGAAAGTTATCTGGACGAACATGACATAGGAGTAGTTATACAACAGAGTCTAAGCTTTGTACAGTGGCGATGTTTTCTTTCTTTATTTTTTGTGATAGGCAAATAAACGGGACAGTCATGAAATGGACGACTTCTGCTTGCAGGCAGAGATGAGCAGATCTAAATGTTATCACGGTACCTTCCAATGTAGCAACATCCATGTAGCAAGTAGCACGTCTGTACACCGTAGTTACCTTTATCATCCACATTTTCTATTATCCTGCGGACCGAACTTTTACTCTTTTATTTAATTCTGTGTTGTTATGCCAATCCTGTTCAGCTCTTCCCGACTAGCTACTATCTAATTACCGCCATTGATACATAAATCCATAGGCTACATCGCATTCTAAAACGCCAGACTTACTACACTAGTACCATCTTCATTGTATAAGGCGTAGTCTCTGTCACAAATTTCCTCCATGTAATGTGCACTATTACCATCATCCCATGGCTACCTCACCAATTAGTACCTGATGTTTATGTATCATTTCTTCAAGCCATCTAATTAAACATGAATGTACAGACATGTCGTGTCGTCGGCTGTCCTATCAAAGGCGAGTCCACTCCTTTTTTGAGTTCATGATTCACACTAGTTACAGTAGCGTTAGGGCTGGCAAGTGTTAGAGTGGTCTTATTAGAATTTCTGTAAGGATTTTTCTGGTTAGGTTTTGTGATTTAATTATTCATGTTATTCCTACAACGATTTGTATAAATGTTTTGCTACAAATGAGCGAAGACATTCCTTGGGATTCAGGGAGCTAAACGAGTAATACCAAGTTAATTGCAAGGAGATTTTTTATAATAAACTCTAAGCAATTCTAAAGATACGTCAGTCTATTTCTCTTTCTATTTTCTTTCATTTATCCTTATTGCCATCATTCTGACCCTTGCAGCAACAGACAAGTAAACAAACCGATTTTCACTACCATTTCAAAAACCTGAAGTTTCAGCCCAAAAGCTGCATTCACGTATTTCAAGCTTACACCTCCACACACACATTCATACTAAGATTAAAATACGACACTTGCCAACCCTACACAGGTACCGTTGTATGACGTGACCGAACGGTTGTCAGCAGTATGAGTGATGGCGTGCCGCGTCGACGTTACCACCTGATTTATTACTTCCGAGCCCCTCCCCCGCCCCACGACCTGCACCCCGCGCCCGCCCGCCGGTACAGACAGCAGCGGTGTCCACATTACCGAGCAAAACTGTGGATGCTTTTTGGATTTGTTTTGAGATGTCTAGTGTATCATTTGGAGTGATAAACGTTGATGATAATGTTGAAGAGGAGACATGATTGTGTACCATATCTTCAAAATATCTTGGTGCTGATCTTAAATGCGGTACATACACTGCGGCTTCTGAAATAAAGGCCAAAGGTTGATGAAAGACACGACAGTATCAAAAAATGTAAGGAATTAGAACAAAATAATTTTAGTAATAACCTCAAACGTCCTCTGATCTTTAGCATTTTTCTGACTTGTCCAAATATGTTAATAACATTAGCAGTATCTCTTATTTTTCTGAGAAGTATATTCCGAGCAGCACAGGCTACATTAACATTGAAGATGATGATGACGATGATGAAACACTCCACTTCACGCTCTAATGTTTCTATTTTTGCCAGCTCTCATCTCTTCAAATGCTCTCAGCCAGTCCAAGTAGCTAATACATTTTATCTCATTACCACGTCGACGCCACATAGTAATAATTACACACATACACACATATTTTCACGCCACGCTCCAAACAAGGAACGGTAATTACGTTGAAATAATTATGGTTGAAGCTCTAACAGTTACAAGCGGACCAGTAAGGCAAGTACGGGATAATGTAGATAATCAATTTTCTTAGTCTACTCTAATAATAGTACAAATGTCTGTTGTTGAATTGTTTATATTCAATCAAGAGTAGACAGTCTCATGAAAGTAGCAATAGTTATAACTGCAAGCATCTTCGATATTTCCCAGCTTGAAATGAAAAGGTTGTTTCTCTTTCTGATTGATGGTAAAAGCAATTATACTGTCTGGTTCAAAAAGGCAAAAAAAATACAATAACAAAATAATAACAAATATAACAATATCAATATTTCAGAGATATCATTCATCATCTTCCTGCCCTTATTCCATGTTCTTTGAGGTCGGCGCAATATGTTTTCTTCTTCCATGCCGTCCTGTCAACTGGCATGCTATCACTGACTCCCTACTCTTGTATATCATTCTTCACACAATCCGTCCATCTTTTCTTTGGCCTCCCTCTTCCTCTCCATCCATCCACATTTATAATCCATATGCCATTTTTTCATCACATGCGCCACATCCATCTTCTTCACATTCAGAGATATAATTGCAGTCGGTCAAAATGTTAGCACTGTCCTTCTTTAAAATCAACCGTTTCCCTTATCATCAGGTCCGCAATAACGAACTTGCTTTCTCTTCCGTGTTTATCTATACATTTTTTATCAGTAATCAAATAATCTTTTATCCTTAAGACTAATATCCTGTTAAACATTTCTTCTTCATGTCCTTGTTTGCCAGCAGTACTTCACCCATCTGATGCAGGTGTAAGAACGCTTCCAATGTCGTCTGTCGCGGTACAGCGTGTCATGTCGTTAGTTTTCCTTGATTTCAGACGACGCTGCATTTCATTAGATGTCACCGTTTCAATCTAGATTAAAAGATCGTGCCGGTCTACTTTGTGTGTTAGACTTGATGTCACTGTGATGTTGATTAAATGCCAGGTTTTGTTTGTACATGTGTCATGTTCAAACTCTGTGTTTTCTCTTGTTCTAATAATTTTATTTTTTGCATTACTTCTCAATGTTTTTTCAGTTGGGCAAGGACTTCTTATCTAATTGGATGTGTGTGTTGTGATATGAAATTAGCACTCAATTGTTTAGTTTATTAGTGTATCTAAAAATATTTTAGAGAATACTTGTAGAGAATATGAGAAAAGACTGTCACTGTGTTCTTAAATTTTTAACTGTGATCAATTGTCATCTAAAAAGATTCCATTTATTCAGCCTTATGCATTTTATTAACTGTTTGAGCTTCTTTTTCTTAATTGCCTATAATAGAATTAATTTCGTCACCATTGGCTTACATCAAATTCTTAGAAAATATGACAGCACTTCTTATAAAATAAAACTGACACTATCTCACACCATCAAATTCTCAAATCACGGCAGCAAAATAAACTCTTTGAATGCAATAAGTTTATCAACACTGGAATAGTCGGCGTTAACTAAGGCCCGCTGTAAACTTCAGTACAACAGCCATCCTCCACCGCATATATCATTCTGTTTTATGAATTGTAAATTTTACGTTATATAGTCTTTAGTGGGCCATATTTCAACTTGTATTAATGTCTCGCCGCCGGCGGCAGGGTTGAACGTAGGGTGGATTTCATATTCTTGACATTTGTTCTATGTGGATATTGAAATAATAGGGATGCCAATATTTACTGTTCTACGTAAGTTGATGTGACGATTTGAATAATAGTAAAAACGCAACGACAAAAATAGATCCATTAGTAGGTCAATAGGATAGTCATAAAATTGTCTTCCGTGATACGTTTCTTTTTACAATAAAATTAATGTATGTAAATAGAGTAATTTGTTTGACATGTCTGATTTTATTTTAAAAACGAATTTTAATTAATGATGTTAGAATTTATTTAAATGAATATTTAAAGTGTTAATTAAAAAAAGATGTTTAGGTAGAGTTATAGATTCATGTTTTTTTTAAAAAAAATGATATTTTATGTATTTATGATATTTGTGCAAAAAAAATCAAAGTAACATAACATCAGTTTTTATTTCCTAATTTAAATAAAAAAGGGGTATTATTTGACAGCCTAAGAATAAAAATTTACACAGATGTAAAAAAAGCTTTTTTTCTCTAAAAAGAAGAAGTTATGATGACAACCACTTGAACAACATAATTTTATGTGAAGGTGGTCGTTGTTCTTATTCCCAGAAAATATAAACACTACATAGTACTTTTTTTTTGTTTAGCCCAGAATTCAGCTTCATCAACAAATACCTATTAAAAATACAATGAAACACTGTTAAAAATACCACATATTCCTAATTAAAATCCCTTCATCAATCATCCAAAGCTGCCGATTACCCAGCGATTTACCCTAAGCGTTGATGACGACATTATTTATACAAATAAAATAAAATATTTGATTGAAGATTTATAATTATCTGACGGAGACACATTGCCAGAAGATAAGATAATAACTCTTATGTCTTAATGAGATTAAACGAGCGATTAGAAAGCTTTCGTCTATTCATTTGAATAGATAGGGGACCATTTATTAAAGATATTGCAGCTGCGATAAACATAGTGTGAAGACACACACTCTTGATAGAAATAAGCGTTTGTTGGTTGGTGTTGTTATTTATTTAACTAGCATTTGGCTTGCACGTGAATGAAGTAGTAAACTTCATTCACGTGCAAGCCAAAGACTTCTTTAATTTATCTGTATCGCATAATCCATACTTAGCGTAAGTCTCTTACCTATCTACACTATAATATAATTATTATAAAGAGGAAAGATTTGTATTATTGTATATAACAAATAAACTTAAAAACTACTAGACCGATTTTAAAAAATCTTTTGTAGTTAGAAAGCTACGTTATTACTGAGTAACATAGGCTATATAACATCACGCTACGAATCATGAGAGTGGAGCATTGTGAAATAAGCCACGCCGATGAAGTCGCGGGCAGTTCGCTAGTAAACTATATACCTATCTAATTGAAGCTTCATAGGTTTAGTATCTAGTTTTTAAAATATTGTGTTTGGTTAGTGAGTAACTGTGTGGGTCTGTAACTTTTCGCTTTTATACAATACTAGCTTCTGCCCGCGACTTCGTTCGCGTCACAGTTGATGTGTTATCCTACGGGTACCGTACATTTTCCCGGGATAAAAAGTAGCCTATGTGTTATTCCAGACTATAATCTATCTTTGTGCCAAATTTCATCCAGATCCATTCAGCCGTTTAAGCGTGAAAGAGTAACAAACATCCATACATCCATACATACAAACTTTCGCCTTTATAATAGTAGTAGGATACATGTCCATTCCTTCAGGATTTACAAATTTATATTATTGTTTCCTTTATTATTTCTATATGCATAATACATTTCTTATTATAACTTGCAGTACTGTTTATGTTTGCTTTAACAATATCTGTACCAGGTACCTATTCACCATGGATAAGCATCGTCTTTTCGACCAAAAAAGACTCAAACTTAGGTTTACTGTCAGAATTTTAAAGCTATATTATTCTAAGTTGGACTGTCTCACGATTCAATTTGTTCACCTATAGTGCATCATGTATGTCGAATGATAAATCATGATTACTGTCATTTGATTATGAAATTACACAGAAGCTTACCTCGTCGGACTGTAAGTAGGATGATGATATTTTATCTTCATTAATCTGACGTCAGAAATATTGGTAATAAGAATATTCATTCATTATGTTTCATTGCATTGAGATGCTGAAGGTTAATGCTACTGACAAACAAATTAATAAAATCAGGAATGTCAACGATTTATGATGTGGCTTATACCTACAAGAAAAATTGAACAGGTCTATTCTGGTGGGATGACAACTCATTCTCATCCTCACTTTACCTGAATTCACTTAGAGAGATTTTTCCACAGTAGCTGCGCATAAGCTTATAGCAGCTCGTCAATTGTTTTTATCATAGTTACAATACGAGTATATCAATAATTATTTTCGATACTGTTTCGAATTTTGTTTTTAGTAATTTGTGTTTGAAATTCTTTTCGTCTTGATTTTATTAGTCAAATTATTATTAATAGCTTATTTAGATTCTTCAAAATAAGTGATTTACCTTTTAACCTATGGTTTGATTCTAGTTAGAAAATACAATGTTCTCGTTCGGTTTATAAATTAGAATGAAATAATTTATGTAACTTGAAACTCTGCCCACCCTGCAGGAACACCAACCCACACGCCGTAGGTGGGATACAATGATAAATCAACAACCGAACACATCTTATAAATAAATTAAATACAAATCACGTCCGAACCCCAATTAATGCGCCCAACAAACTCACGATGATCGATACAAAGCTTAACACATGACAGTTACCATTAATAATCTTTACTTATGATTGATCGATTCCACATCGATAAAAATCGAAAATCAATCGATAAAAATCGTTACAACTAGTCACGATAACACATTCAAATTTTTAAAAGATCACGAACGAAATTAACAGAAATATCAATTAATCATCCCATAGGAGCGATGAAGATTTTATATCGATGTTGCGTTTAACCGATTTAAATTGATTGTATCGATACAAACGATATAAATAATAGTGATTAAATGGGCCGCGGTCGCTACGGGGTACTTTTTCCATATAATTCATAACTCGATTAAGGTTGCTCTAATAATAAAAAGTAAATTATTATGTCTGTTGTGGAGTACCAATAAATTTATATATAGCTAGGGGTATCGAGCTGAAGTTGCATGGTTGATGATGACTCATAGCCATGACTAAGTAACAAGTTTTACTCAAAGCTATAAAGGTATAAATGTAAAATGTGACCAAATCCGTTCAAGTTGGATATGCTGACGATGTAGGTTTGTACCAAAGTCTGATCATGTTAAGAAAAAATCCTTTAGTTACTTGCTTTTAAAACAAGAACAACTAAATTAAATTCTAGCAACCCTAGCCTGTAATAAACAACTTTTGTGTGGAAGGCAGCTCCGGCCGATTCATAAATTTAGCGTCGCGCCGTTTTGTTTTATGTACGATATTATCTATGTGCACGCACCAAAGTTGTCACGCTCCTGGCTAACACGTGTACTGTAACACGTTGCAAGACAATCGGAGAAAATTATGTTTGTGGAATTAAATCTGTCTTGCTTGCAATGTTGGACTTGCTTGAATATAATAGATGACGTTTCTAGATTCTCCATAGCTATAGTGGATTTTTTAAATCACTGCAACTTAAGTCAAGAATTTTTAAAAGTTACGTACCACGTGTTTTGGCTGGATATTAATCCTGTCACTTTCACATAACTGTAAGGTACTAGAAAAGGACGGGAATACAACTAAGCCACATCATATATGAAGCGTTTATTAATGCCAGCTTTTCTGTCGTAACGAAATTTATTCTTTTCAGTAAAATTAACAGTAGATAAATATTACTGTTGGTTGTTGGTTACAATGTCTGCAGATAATAGTCTGTTAATCTTAAAGTAACGGTAATTTTATTTTTTGCAAATTAGTAAATTTGTTGTACACAAAAAAAACTTTATCACGCTTCCCGTAACGCATTTTATGCAACACGTTACAAGGAACTGCTTACAATGGAAGGAAGTTAGGAAGTTTATCATAACGTTTTCATTTTATCACTAAATAATGTCTCAAATGCATTAATTGTGCCCGTAGATTCAACATGAATCTTGCAACCTAAATCCGTACTAATATTATAAATGCGAAAGTAACTCTGTCTGTCTGTCTCTTCTTCACGTCTAAACCACTGAACCGATTTCAATGAAATTTGGTACAGATATAGTCTGGGACCCGAGAAAGGACATAGGATAGTTTTCATCCCGGAAATCCCCCGGGAACGGGAACTATTAATCCGCGCGGACGAAGTCGCGGGCAAAAGCTAGTTAGTAATATTTTATTGATTTTAAAAAGAGCGTTCATGGAGTTTCTTCCTTGCTTTTCTCCATAGAAACAATTGGTTGGAACAAGCAACTAGCTTCAACTTTATGATTTCTTGACAATATAGAAGTGCCAGTAAATGGTTAATTAAAAATAAATGGTTTCATGTTGAGTTAGAAAGTTGCACACACAAAAACACCGTGTCACGTCTGTGTCTCAACGGAATAAAAGGAAAAACGTAAGTGCAACAGCTATATCCATTGCAAGTTGGACGTCAACAAGGAAACGGGCTGTCATGTCTGACATGTCTGCAAGTAATACAAACGGCTGGTACTATAACATTACATCTTTCGAACGAACACGCTACTGTCATGCGGTCCCATGCATTAGCAATGCTTCACTTGTTGATGTAACCGAGTGTATGGTAGTCACATGACATTAAAACGGTAATTTTTCTGACAGTAGTATTTTCTAATACGACATTGAAATTTGTAATTTGTTGAATAATGTTTTAGTTATTACCTAAATGTTGTGTTGGTTAATTTATTATCTATACTATTAAGGTAAAGCTGGAGAAATCTTTTGTTTGACCACCAGTCGGAATGGAATTTTTTTTCTGTATATGATAGCCAGCTAGATTCATTAAGGAATAATATAGGCTGCATAACATCACGCTATGAGCCATGGGAGCGGAGCAGTAACCTAAGAAGTAGTATAGAACTAAGTGCTATAATGTATAAGACTCACCTTTGAATACTCCACCTGTAATTTAATATAGCTACATTGCATGTAAAAAACGATTAGATTTGATATTGAATTGAACGTAAGAAAGCTACTACTTACGCTCTATAAATCGTCAAACGTAATTACACAAAAACCAAACAATCCATTACAAGATACCGTCCAAAGGAAGGCATTAACATAATCAGACACATTCGTCCAAATAATGTATGTAAAGGGTTTTAATGAAACGTCCCCGAGCGAGCTTGGCGGGTCATGAAATAACTATCATTAAGACCGACACGATACGAACGATAATCATCGGCTACGGAGCAAAAAGCCATACCATCGAGTCCGATGCAAATTGCATATGCCATAAATCAAGTGGTTAATCACCGTGGTGTAGTACGTAATAATGAGATTACTTGAAAAAATTACAGTGCGCGCTAGTTCACGTGTGGATGATGAAGTCTAGACGTTTACAATACTGATGATACTTTTATTGCGGGTAATTGTTGGACGTTGCATGCAAATCTAATTGTTTTGTTTCTATGTGTGGAGTTGTAAGTTTTTCTAAGAATTATTATGACTTTTATACATGATAGAATTATGTGTGAAGATGATTGTGTTATTAAAAAAACTATACAACGTTAAGAAAAATACTGAATAGACGCCAAAAAAAGAAGACAATTAAGTAAAATAAAAAAAAGAACTCAAACGATTATGCAAATTGACAGACAATAACTTTCAAAACCAAGATTATTTAAATTGCCTGTACCAGTTTACCAGTTTCGCAATCAAAAACAAATAAAATGTGAAGACATGAACTATTAAGAGGTAACAATCGTAAAACATGAACTTAACGCTATTGAAGTGAAACAAAACGCCAATCGTAAAGACGGTGAAGATGTAAGAGGCGATAATAAGATATCGAATGCGGACAAAGAATTTATAGTCGAAGCTAAAAGAACGGTCGATGACGATAATTCACCGCATACAATAAAGAGCGCTATTGATCTTTCAGAAAGCGAATCGGCTCGTAACAGAACAAAACACGCTACCGCCGAATGTCGCATAAATCTTTATTATTGCGGCAACAAGCTTATAGTCAGTCGTTTCAGGTACTCAAACCGGATCCCAGCCAGTATAAACTCACGACTCCGAAGCATTTTTTCGCTCAATGAAATATGCCACATCGCCCCCGGCCCAGAGGAAGGAAACCCATAAATAAATAATAATACAACCATTTATATTACCAAAGGGTTTCGCCCGACGTGTCTATTATCATCTGAATTGTTTAAATATGATAATGTATCAAAATAACAGGCAGCCGTTCGCGGCTGCGACTTCTGTTCCGACATTATCATAAAGATTCACTTAATAGACTGTTTCTAAATTATTATAGTGCTCTGACACTGCTTTATGGCCGGCAAGATTACGGTGTTGACTTTTTGCTCGAATACATTAATTTGTGTATTGGACGGAAATTCCATGGGTTTAAATTACACAGATTTGGTTTCACGCGTTTAGATCGACGATATAGCTCGTTAGATGTTTCTAACTACGCAACCGATAAAAAATTCTAATCGAGAACCATTAAGGAAATAATCAGCGATCAACATTCATGATTCGGTCGTAACTCTTTTTGGGAGTAAAAAAAGGCTTTTGAGACTTCAACGTAATAACGGAACATGTAATCATATTCGCAGATCAAAATCAAATTTAATTATCACCATCCGGCCGCGCAGACGGTTTAAAGCTCGCAGGCTATGTTTCTGTATTAAAGACGGAGTATAAAAGGGGTAATAAAGTAACCCTAATAAACCCCGAAACGCACTGAGTTGCCTCGCAATAACCGTACGTAGACTAAACAAATGATTTTCTCGATAATAAAAACTTCACAATAAAAGCGTTCACGAAATGTCGGTCATTAAGTGTATTTACGCAGCGAAACGGATATAGGGGCCGTAAAAATGTAGAGCGGCTTATTGAGACGTTGGCAACGGTCTCGCCGCGAGATCCGACTTAATCTATGGCCTACACGCCTCGCCGGGCTAATTCGGGACATCGGACGGCACCCCGACGTAAGAAGATTAAACTTGGCTTAAAATTTTCTGACAAATTAAAATTTCAACTCGAAGAACAGAGAACAATATTATCAAGATCGCATAAAGAACGTGCGTCCTTTGTATTCCATATTTACGAGCGTTGCGAAGGAAAAATCGTTTAGGTAAACACGAGGGCAATAAAAACAAGCGGGCGTGCAATTCGCATTCGTGAGCAACGAACGTGAACAGTATTTAAAACCACAATTTATTCAGTTACTTTATCGTTAACACATGAGTTTACACTAGCCGGTAGCGGCCAATTAAGTCGGTTGAAAGGCGAGGCAATAATAACTTTATATGGATTAACTGTGTCAGATGCATTTAGAGATATAACGCGGAGCGGTCTATCGCTGGCTGGCGGCGTGCCTGACTCTGCTTCAAATGCATAAATTATTGCTCTCGGTGAAATTTCACTCAGGGTTGTACCGCCTTAGACAGCAATGGCAATTAATATATTTCTCGATAACAATGAAGATAAAAACGTCGTTGAGCCGTATCGAGCGGAAGGCGAACCGAGCTTCACGCACAACGCAACAGAAACCCATATTTATAGTTCTATTGTTGTACACACAGCGCTTTTTGTTGTTCAACTCCAAACACGAACTGATGCTATTGAAATCTGAATTGTTATTTCATTCATAATTTATCACTCTATCGACCTTTGTATTTAAATGTCTAGAAACGAATTTCACGTGGACAAGCTGAGATTAATGCGGTCGGGACCCTCGACGAATTCATATTTTTCATTATGCGATGATTTGACACAAAACATGCTCGTCATCGCACTGTTTTCTATTAGGGTGTCGGTGTAGTATTTAGAAGTATTAGACCAGATTTGGTCAAGCCGCCTCGTAAATCTTATTGTATGTAATTGAGAACTTTCGAAGTCGACCAAGTTCGATATATCATTAATTTAATGAATGTTTATTCTAAAATACGAGTAATCATCGTGTTAATCGAGATTATGATCTGGCCGTCCCTCACGTTCAACGGTCGTAACTAAACGCATGGTACCAACAAGGCAATAAATTCGAAGCCAATCGCCTTATGATTTCCTGCGGCCAACAATGCGATAGTTTGTCAGTTCTAGGCGGTTGTTAGGGCACGTGGGCGTGGAGGGCCCGTCATCAATCACGCTCCGTGACTCTTTCAACCTGCCGGCGAGGGGAGCGGGCGCGGGGAGAGGGGAAACAGGGCTGCTACACACATAAATTATGCCCCGTTTTTGTCCGACTGTCGACTGAAGACAAAATTTGTTAGCGACACTGTTAATTAATTACACGTTTCCATCCTATTAAAGAATCAACAGACATTATTTAAATTTCATTATAATTTATTTGATGCATTTATCATTTGGATATAGAAATTTTGTTAATATTCAGTTGTAAAGTTCTGTTTTTATAGATAATGTTAATGATGTTGAATAATTTATTGCTGTGCAGAATTACTTTGGTAAATTAAAATGTTATAATTTATAGTGGTGTTTACAGTTAGATTATTAGATTTTTTAAACTTGGTTATAAAATTAAATTGTACGAAATTAAGAATATTCATAAACATTATAATGAATAGATTAATGTATTTGACTTTCTACGTTATAATAGACTAGCTTTTGCCAGCGAATTCGTCCGCATGGAATTCCAGTAAACCATAAGACATAATTATCCTTTAACTTTGGGTATTAGAGTAGCTTTCTATCAGTAAAAGATTTTTTTGTAAGCGGACTAGTACTTACAGAGATTACCTCTCGCAAACAAAATATCTTTAACTGTTAATAATATTAGCATGTAGATAGATAAGATAAATATGTAAATGATAAGTCATTTATTTAATGTAACCATTATCTAGATGATACCATTAAAATAAATAAAAATCTACGGCTAACCCTAGTAGTAAACAGACATACTTGATCATAGTCAGTGTCGGCACTGGCTGACGTTTTTATACAGCCTCTGTACGATGGATCGACACTGTCAGGTGCTTACGAAAAATTGCCTGCGCGTTTGGAGCTCTCCGCTATATTTGTGGAAGTAACTAGATTAACTCTGATGCTAGGACAGGGATGAGCAAGTCTATTGTTTTTTTGAATTTTATTTTCTATTTCTATATTTTTTATCTGGTGAATCTGAAAAAGAATAGTATCGTTGATTTCTATGTGATTTATTTGTTTGATATGTGTATCTTGTTCTTTAATTGTGTTATTAAATTTTATTGAAGCAACAATAGGATTACTAGTTACTAAATTACAACAATTTATTCCTTTTGTACCATCATCGAGCCCTATCATTGTACCATACAATCTTTCATCAGCTTTCAAAGCGATTAACTATTTCATTATCTACCACTAACTTATTTCCAAGCTAAGCGTAACAATAGGAACGTCTTCCCCATCAATACAAACGCGCAACTCACACAATACCATTAAATGGAAAGCTTTAAAAAAAATTCAATACAAAACACGTTTAAGCTTCTTTTTATCCAAACACAATGAAAGATTAACAAGCACGTCAAGGTGAGAGTAATGAAGTAAATAATGCGTTTGACAGCGAAGCAGCATCCACAGTACATTCTATTGAATATTTTAAAAGAGAGCACCCGTTTTGGGAATTAAGGGCTAGAATTGGCGATACGGAAGAGGCCGCTTTACATAAAATACTTTTTAGTAATGCAAATAATGGATTTGATCCGGGTGACTGCTTTGATGATGTTGTAAATATTATTGTAAAGATTTTATGGAGCTTTGATAATAATAAAACGCAAACAGAACGACCAGTAGGTAGTCAGACGTCTTAAAAATAAATCACTTACAATAAAAACCAAAAAAGTAGGGTATCTACTTACAAATTCAAAACTTGGACGATAAATTTTGGTTAAGCAAGGGTAATAAAAATTTTCGCCGCAATATATAAACGGAAAGACTAAACACATGAACGAACGTACATCCTTTTAAAAAGGGGTGAACCGCACAATGCTCGTTGTTTCACTGTGGAAATTAAACATTTGATTTACTAGACACATCCGCAGACGACGTGACATCCCGTGGGAACGACCCTAAATTTATTCACATACATTTGCCTTTAAAAATGTTCAACAAGCATTTCGCATTACGAAACTGCCTGAGTTATATGCCACTGAATCTCGCAAGTCTTGTCAAAACATTTTATGACACCTTTAACACTATATTTAAAATCTTAATTGGTATTTACGCGAGAATGTTTACCGCAAGCGTGGGTCGAGGAGCAAGCCATAAAACCTCAGAATGTTTTCGACAACAAATTAAAACGATCCTTAATGATTTAGACGTTAATGATTCAGTCAAAATTCCAAATATGTCTTCTTAAAGAAACGATCCTATCGAGATCTCTGTCCGACTATAAAATATTTTTATTTATTTCAATGGCGCTTTGTAAGATGTCAGATATAATGAATATATTACCAGTAGCACGGACGGGATATACTTTTTAAAAGGTAATTATTTAAAGAAACGATCTTCGTATAGCGATAAACAAGGCAGATAACAATACATCTCCGACAGCGTTCACGCATTCCGTATCCCCATCCATTACTGTTTCATCTTCAATAACACGTTTCTCTGAGGCAGGGACTACTCGTTGATTGTTTTCGGGAAACTCAACCTTATCTTCATGGACCTAAAGTTCAACAGTCGATACAATTTCATCGGCTTTGTGTGTGCGCTAACTCTTTCATCTATCATAATCGTTCATGCTGAAAACAATCAAGATTGATTTTTTTCCCACTCTAAATCGGACTCTATTGTTGTGGTTTTAGATGGAGTTTTCGCTTGACGGTGTTGAACTATATCTGTTGGTAGCTAACCACTGTCGGAGGCGGCGGCGGCGTAACGAAGGGACCCACGGATCGTGGAAAATGACAAATGACATCTGCCTACCGCCTGTCAAATAACGGACAGATAATAAATGACCCTGATTGTTTATCATCAAATATCGCATATATCATTATCGTGTACGCGCTAGGAGTGGGGGGAGGGGGAAGTATGATTAATACTGTTTGGTTTATTTTGAGACGGGCCCGTAATGCGAACACTTCGGGGGTGAGTTTTAGCGTTGTCATTGCGGGTTGATTACTTTAATGGCCAGGGTGGTTATTAGATTTTTTGTTGTGCGTTTAATAGAAATTGATCATTATCAATCCAGTGATAGCTTCATTTAGTTTCGGTTGTAATTCATCAATTTGAAAGTTTTTTGAAAGAGAATTTTACAATACTATATTTATTTCACCATTTTTCCTTTCATTTACTTCATAAAGAATTCTGTTGACCTGAAAAACAAAAGGAAGTTAGTCATCTAGGTTCTTCATTAACCCATAAAATTTCCATATACGTACACTATATCAATCAAGCGGAACTGTCTCATGCAATTGTTTACTAACATGCTACCCAACATTTCCGTGACAGTACACATTGAGTACAACCAGCTCCTGACTCAAAACCCAATCGAAATCGCCTCTTATTTCCATTGCTTTAAGGTTCCTATCAAGAATGTAGACGAGTTGTTGGTCTGGACAGGCGGTTGTCAAGTGACACGGAGCAAAGCGTGAGTTGATTAATTCAGGCCTGACCTGCCTTCGATGTTTCTCGTGCCTTGGGAGTCGACCGGTAATGAATGGACGCATGTTCTGATAGACTTTAGTTCGAAGTAGGATGGACGTTTCGATGTGTGGTTAGCAAACACGCCAAGACTGTGAAAGCAATTATTGCAGCAAGGTTTATTAGAGATATCCAGGATATTCAAAAGATTACACATCTTCGAAATGATGATAAAATGATTTAATGTTAGCGATAGGTAAATTAATCAAAAATGTTTATTAGAATCCAATATTTGATTTATAGATAAATGCTAATAATTAAATTGCCAGATGTAAAGACTAATAAATCATAATATAAAACGTTTGAATAAATCATTAATACACAGCCATTAGTATTTACAGAACTGCAATAAATATTAATTATGAGTTCTGTTTTTTAAAATTCAACCTAATATTCAGAACACTAAAATTCAAATAATAGTTCTATTCAAACTTCAGAAACTAATCTCTTTGATAATTGCTAAAGCATTCAAAAATCAAGAACAGAGTTCTCCCTGGCACCGGTAAATCATTTTTCATGAAAACCACCCCATAAGGCGATACGTCAAAATCAGTGTTCGCGTAAATTTCGCTCGACGCCGCACACCATTCTAGGTGGTTGTAAGTTATCGACTGAGCGCTGGAGGAGAAGCGATTTTGAGACCGAAAATTTTGAGATAGATATTTTGCCATTGAACTTTGAATTGTATGACATCTTGGTTTTAATTAAGGATTATTTATTTAAGGATAAAGAAAAGTGATTAATGACTGATTAATTAAATGTTATTAAATCAGTGTAAATTAGAGCAGATAGCAACTTTAAAGACGGTGGAACAGGGTTTGAAAAAGAAACAAGTGAATAAACAGCATGAACACTAAAATCATGTGTCAACAACCAGAGGTCGTTACCACTAGTAAAGTTCAAATAGTAGTCACATCACACTATACTAAAAATGCACTAAACCGTGAAAACGACAAAGGCCAGTTTTAGTTCATTACCCCTTACAAGGAAAAAAAAGTACTGCTCGATCATATACCCCCAAAACAACCAGTCATTAATGTCACTTCAATCGACCTGTATAAATAATGAACTGAGGTTAAAAGTCAAGAGTCTAGTGCATGAGTAATAACAGGGAGACAGATATAATTTACCTTAATAACCACATTAAAGGTGGTAACCTCAATTGCCTTAATCGTACGCCAGTTACATTGTCAATGACATTATCAAGTTTTACATTGTCTTATAGGAAGTGGTGTGTCATTAATTTTTTATACTAGCCTTTGCCTGCCACTTCGCCCTCTTAAATATCGACTGTCGCGGATGTAGACGAAGTTGCGGAATAAGAAGTAGCTTATGTCCTAGCAAATTTCATCAAAAGCCTAACAAACAAACAGAGTAAAAAGTATGATTATATCTGAAAGGTAGTGTTAAAAATACTTACAGTAGGTACGGACATTTTTCAGATTTGATTTACAAAGATGACAATTTCAAAGATTCAGATACTGCGCAATATAATAAATTGACCAACCCACAGTAATTATGTTTGTACATAAAACAGACAAACAAGCAATTAAATTGTTTGCCAAGTCTTAATCCAGTACTTGCTCTTTAAACATACAGCGTCAAGGTGATTGATATATCCACAAATATTAATATGAAAGTCATGTCCCACATCAAGAGTCTATAAATTGTACCAGCGCATTAATTTTCAGAACGAACAGTAAGCTTGATAAATGAGTGTCGGAATTTCAAAGGGGCACAATGGAGATCTGACCCAAGACGGATCGTTAATCAAAAAATGTCTATGACGTCAAGGTGAAAGAGCAAGAAAACTTGGAGGTGGTAAAGTTGATGTTTTATTTAAAAGGTTATCAAGAAAATAGGGCTATGATGTAGCTGAATTTACGGTCAAAGGAAATCAAAATGATTGAACTATGCAAGTCGAATAGGATGAAGCAGTTTTCCTAGGTGGGTGATCAAAAGAGGGTGATTGTCAGATTATTTATTTATTCTTTAAAGTATAGAAATCTAAAGGAATTGAATTTTGAATTACGTCAAGTAATAATGCTCTTTATTCTTTGTTAGACATGAATACTTACGAACAATCTCGTTATTCAATCTTTTCTTCTACTCCACCGAAACCAAT
This sequence comes from Caradrina clavipalpis, assembly GCA_932526535.1. NCBI lineage: Eukaryota > Metazoa > Arthropoda > Insecta > Lepidoptera > Noctuidae > Caradrina > Caradrina clavipalpis. The sequence goes on along the minus strand of OW052096.1, from coordinate 16,229,594 downwards.
AAGCTCCACAATCATAAACTTTTCGTATTCAAACCTAACAAACTCTCATCTATCTTCTCCGCATGCATTCCCACCTCTTATAGCTATAATAGGATCAGTTTCCACCTCTGTTCTACCCTCCATGACGAACCGATCACTGTCACGTCTAATGCGATTAGCGTTACAGCGAAGTTCGGTTCTATGCGATAATGACTCGGAAGTTTCTTTGAATGATGTGTCAAAATAAGATGTCGTGTTTGATGTATGACGTGTGAGATTTGTGAAGTTATTGGCTTTGACTAAATAGCTAACGTTTGGATTAAATGTTATGTATAGTACAGAAATGTATTTACAAATAAAATTTAAGACGAAAATTACTGAAATAATCTGTTACACTTTAACAGTTGTGCGGGTTCTAAATATGAATATAAAAGCATATGAGCAATAATAGGCTTTATATTAACACGATATTTGTATCGTGTACAAACAGCTACTCGACTTGTACACAGACGGTCTCATTAGAACCCAATACCAACGTATTTGATCGCTTAACCACAAAACTCATTTCGAACAGATACTCCAATGCAAATTCAGCCCATCAAACACAAAGCATCAATCCTCAAAGGCATTCGATACAGTCGAAAGCAACTCCAATATCGATCATTCGAATCGTGAAACTTCAATTGATAGTATTGACTTTTTACGAGCGAAATAGAGTTCTCTTTTATTTATCGATGCCGAAGTTTCCTAGAAAATCGTTGTTACGGCAAACAGGATGCTGGGCGAATAAAGTCGGACCGGATACGAAAATCTCTCCATCGACAAATTTATGCAGTTGTAAAGGCAGATTTATACTTGAAGAGGCGACGTGTGAAGCCATAGAGACTCACGGGCAAGTTAGAGAGCGAGCCGACTTCAAACGCATCGTGAATTTCATGACAAATTGTTGTCTGCGTGAAGTTTATGTTTTGTATGTTTTATTAAGCGAACTGTTTCTCTAACTGGACTTGAATTTATGATCTAACTTCTTGGAAGAGTATTGTTTTTACTGTTGTGTTTCTAGTTATCTTTTTGTTGTACTAGAATTATTATGACATTTGTTGCGTTTTCATGTTCAGCCGTATTTTATTGTAATTTATTGCCGTCGTTTTCTGCTGCACCATGAAATCGTTTACAGGCTTGTCAAGGCTTATTTTAAAGGTGGGCGCTTGCATAAAAATTCATTATGTATTTTATAATTTAAGCTCTATGTATATCAGGTTGTATGGTATCAAAAAATAGACGTGACATTCAAAGAAATGTATTTACAGAATTACTAAACCTTAAGCGATAAAAATTTTCGTTGGTTATTTAAAAAAGCCAGCAGTTACATACAAACGGGCAACACCTAAACGGTTATAATGTATAAAGAACAACCGATTTTCTTTGTAACCAGCAAAAGATGTTGTCGTTGTGTTCTTGACTCTAGAATAATATACCAAATACATGGTAAAAGTGTTCGATACAATGTTCGTTTCACTCCTTACTTTTAAGAAATGGTCTGTCAGCTTAACCTTTCCCGCCCGTGTGTCCCAAAACGATTTCCATGTCTAATAACGCGTGGAGCTCTCTTTATGTTACGTTGAAAAATTTATTGCACAGAAAAAAGTGACATCAAAGAAACAGTTATGTTCACTATAAATGTAAAACTGGGTAATAGTTTATTCTCGCTTATTTACAAATCATCGGAACTGTTCATCTGTACAATAAATTCATGGAATTAAAACTATCTGATGAAATTATCAAGGAAATGCTTGACGTGGAGGTGATTCCGATGGTAATTTACTATGTAGCTATCTGGGAGGTAATTGTGGGTAGAAAATGTTTCATACTAGAAGATGAAGACTAATTTTATGATGATAGAGGTGTTTTTTAGATTATTGTGCAGAAAATTCGAGCAGAAAATCAATTTTATTTTTGAAAAAATGCCGGTGAGTCAGTCGGAAATTATATTTCAACGCTGAAGAAAAATGATGTTGTTTTGTAACTATTCCAAATACATATTTATTTTTTTTACCCTTTTCATGTTTTTTATTCTAACTTTTAAATTATCAAGCTGTGTACGTATTTTTTCAACAAAATGTAGATACCTACCCTAATTTGTATTAATAGCCATAACACGATAATAAGGCGTCACTCGAGTAACGTACGGATGCGTTTTTATAAAAGTCTGTGTATCGACGTCATGATTGTTTTAGCTGTTAATCGTCTAATTGGATAATGTTTTATATTGTCTACCAATCACTACTCTTCAAAATAACTTATTTCAACATACATATATCTTCATGAAAGCGACAATTTTCCATTATCAAAAGGATACCTATTTATTTATTTTAAATATTCAAAGGGCTTCCAATTTTCATCACAGCATTTAACTCTTCAAAAACAACTGCAACAAAAGCAAATAAACGAAAGCTCAGACTACAAATTGTCGAAACAAAAAGCGAGAGAAAAAAAACGCACGGAAACTCCATGTCAGACGATTCACTTGTTTGTTTCATTCGACATCCCTTTGAAGAGTTCCAGCGAAATTATGAAACGAATAATTCAGTACGTTTTTTCAGTGATTCATGGTATTTCGCATAAAATCCGCGTTCGAATAAAATAAATATCAAAGTGAGGACTACTTTGTTGTTTTTTTATTCGAGTCATGACTCTGTGGAGTTGATTAAATTAATAAATGTATGAGTTTTTTGTGAAGTGGTGGCTAGTTATAATATTTGTGAAGCAAATGAGTTTGGTTTTACAATTATGTGTTAATTCTCAGTGAAGTGTGAGAACACTTTCAGTTTGTTCTTAATGAGATGAAGTCAATTAAATTCTGAGACTTGTTTACAATATATTAAAGATTTTAGACTTAATGCAGGTTTTTTTATATAAAGACTAGGTTCTGCTGCGACTTGATTTTTTCAAACTGTCCTAACACTTTTTTTTTTTGTTTTTTTCATTTATTTTCAGTGGCAGTATGATACATCTTTGGTTCCTCCGTGTGTTGTTGCGTTATGGATATAGCCTATACTATTTGTCATGAATCTGGCTTGCATAATAATATAATATACGAAATATTTTGTTTGTAGTCCGACTGATATTCAAGAGATTAGCGCAATTAAAAGGACAAACAAAAAACCTGTTCAGCTTTATAATATTCGTATAGATATTTATGCAAATAAAACTTTCATTGAAAATATGACAAAAGACATCGACTAATTTTAAATAATATGATATCAGTCGATATCATATTATTTAAAATTAGTCGATGTCCCACTACTATTTATTTTCTAGCTGCATCTAGTTTTAATATTAATTCTACAAATGTTCTAGATTATCCATTCAAATAATCTCTTTAACAGCTAAATCGATTCTCTTAACAATTTAATATACATAATGACTAAATCTCTTGATTTCCATCCATTTAAATTTAATAATATATCTAACTTTCGTCCATATATTTCAGCTTTCTCTTAATTTAGGGTGAGACAACCATTACTCGGACTTGAATTAATGTTATGATTACCTATTAATTTTTAATTAATCCTCTTAATTTGATTTTGACGTTCATAAGGTAAATTATTGCGGATTTGAGCTCGTTCATAATTTCCTGTTACATTTACTTAGGCTACTGGTACTTATTCATAAGTAATAGGTTGTAGTTATTTATTTTTATGTACTCTTCCGGCTTCTATATTATTAAACATAAATAAAATTTAAGTGTCTATTTACAATTTAAAAATATCAGCTGTTTAATAAATTTTTTTCACAAACACATTAAAACCCCTCAGATAACCGACATTTACACAGACGAACTCGCGAGCTCAAGCTAGTATGAAATATAAGTGTATCATTATAGGATCCAATTTCCTTTATTTACCTACAACTATACTATACTTCTTGTTTTTATATTCATTTTAAAGCACTACCAACTTACGAGTAATATTCCAATGAAATCCAGAAATCAATCAACATACAATAAAACCAATCAATCAATAAAAAAAAACAAAGCCAACCACAGGTGATCTCACTCAACAAATAAAACCCAACGTTCACAGAAACAAAGCAATTATTAAAATGTATGGTAAACACGCGGATGCAATTTACACTCCATTAAAAATGAAGAAAAATAAATATTTTGATTTCGAACAAAAACTTCATCTAATATTTAGAATAGACTTCAATTCGGCAAATCATTAAATTCTTCTATTCCGATGGAGTCGCTTTGCATTTGTTTTGACAAAACAATGGAGTCGTTTGAATAAATATTTGCAGTCTTATTGAGTGCACTCGAAAGGGGTTTATCGATAAAACTGTAGTTCTTTGTTTATTCATTCTTCTTTTCCTCTACAGGATTATAAGAAAGGGTTGAATTTTGATGTATTGGGACCACTCTAATTGCATTTTCATCATCACCTTTGCCATAAAGCAAAAAGCTCGATGATTTGGGCACGTAGTACTTCTAATTTATTAATCTGTTGGGGGATCAAGTTTAAAGGTTCACTTTATTAAATATGAATAAGCAGCCAGCTCTAGGGTCTTATTAATAATTAAAATGATGTCACTAGCAAAAGGAAACATAGTTGTTCAAAGAGGCTGTTCCGACAATGTTTTATTTAACATAGAACTTTATTTGGTTTTATGTATGTTTGTTACTTTAGCTAAACAACTCCTTTTTCATCATCAGTTCCTTCATTAAATAAATATATCTAAATAAATAAATTCTTTCTCGTTTCGTCGTTTCTTCGACGTTAAGTTACGTCTTTGGTTACTGCTCTGCTCCCGTGTATCGTAGCGAGATGCTATGTAGCCTATGACACTCGCAAATAACCTGGTCTTCTATGGGTAAAAGAATTTTCAAAATCAGTTTAGATTTATGTACTTTCTAAGTTTATTTTGGACATCACTGACATCTATGAAACATCGTAATGAAAACTGGACTTATAATTTTATGCAAATAAGTCTAAAATCGCCAATTCGCTTTGAACAAGCGTGGGGATCAACCCTCATACCTTCTCCGTATGAGAAGAAACCTTTGTCTTACAGTAAGACAATAACAGGCTGGTATTATTATACTTCATATGGCAGATGCTCAAGGCTATCTAGTGCTTCCATGAACTACAGCTTACCTGTTCGTGGTACTTAAGCTTTGATATCATGTTTCAATCGAGTCTGTAATTTGGTCTGAAGCTAACTATAGCTTGTATCAAAGGTTAGTCGAACATGTTCATTTATTATTTAGCAACTTCTTGTTCGTCTTTAGTGAGTTTATGATTAGTTATTGTTACCTAAGTACTACCTCATAAATGAGTATCGTTGTTTATTATGTTGTAGGTATTCTCTGAAAAAAATATTTTGTACCTACCTATTGGTTTTTTTTTAATAGCATTGGATGGCAAACAAGCCGGCGCGGCGGTCCACCTGATGTTAAGTGGTCACCGCAACCTATAGACATCTGCAATACCAGTGGCCTTGCAAATACGTTGTTATCCCAGAGACAAAGTTGAAATGTCTCATGTGCCTGTAATTGCACCGGCGCCCATTACCCTTCAAACCAGAACATAGCAACGCCGCTTTGCGGCAGAAATTGGTAAGGTGGTAGTACTTTCCCGGATAAGCTTCTTCACAAAGAGCTTCACTACTACTCTAGGTATAATAACACCATTTCCGTGGATATGAACAATTTCCAATTATTCAAAATCCTTACTATTCCTTATTCATTATTCCTTACTTCTTTACTAATATTATAAATGCGAAAGTAACTCTGTCTGTCGGTCTGTCTGTCTGTCGGTCTGTCTGTCTGTCGGTCTGTCTGTCTGTCTGTCTGTCTCTTCTTCACGCCTAAACCACTGAACCGATTTCAATGAAATTTGGTACAGATATAGTCTGGGACCCGAGAAAGGACATAGGATAGTTTTCATCCCGGAAATCCCCCGGGAACGGGAACTATTAATCCACGCGGACGAAGTCGCGGGCAAAACCTAGTATTAAATAAATATGAATTTCGACATCAAAGGGATTTCATAAAGGATTTATAAAAAAGTTATGAAAAATACACGGCAACATACTGAGTGGAAATGACATCAAAATGAAAACGTTTAAAATGGATTCAGCACCCACATGACTTTAAACCCCGAAGGGACGGAATTTTTCGTCAGTAATTTTAAATGATCGGTTCCATACATTTTAACTGTGTAAGTAGGTGTTTCACTTCTTGGAACAGTTGTAGATTTGACATTGCTTACTTTAATAAGACCAGAATCTTCTGAAATATTTTTGAAGTGAAAACTTCTTTAGCGGCGTTGTGCACTTTTTTGTTTTTTGGAATGGGTAAAAAATGTTAAACTCGCGTCAGGACACGTGACCCTGATTGAAAATTCGTAAGCGGCGTTGTGCACTTGTTTTGGAAAATTTATCGAAGCGAATTCAGCGAATTGTCATATTTGTGTACGTCTTTAGCGTTTTCACTTCTGCCGGCACTCCCGGAGTGCAACCCGTCGTTTTTTTTTTACTTTGTTTCACACTAGCAATTTCTTCTGTATCGTAGGTGTGTTTACAAACATAGTATATAAAACTCACATACACAAACAACCAGACATTAAACAACTATTTATAGACCAAACAAATATCAGTTCCGTCCTCCCAATCCTTATTTCCTACACCACTCAAAACCGTGCTCACCCCACACCAAACACAGCGAGATACACAAAATTGAACAAGAGCCACTCTTGCGCATAATGTGCACTAACCACACATAATACTAGGGTTCGGTGCCCAGGCCGCACTAATCACGATTATAATGAAACTTGATTGTACCGTGGAAGGTATTAACAGAACACATATAATTTTGGAGATGATGCCTTGCGGTTAGCGTGTGGAGGTGAATCTGGGGACCAATGTCATCTGGTGTTTTGTGTAATGGAAAAACATGATGATTTGAAAATAAAGATTGTTTGTAGGCAGTCGTGACTTAGGTCTTTGGCTATTAAAAAATAATTTCACATTATTGTTGTGTCAATACTTCGCAGTGGACACGGTTGGCGTATTAGCTGAGCGATGAGTTGCTGCTTGTGGAGGCTTCGATTCCCGTACAGAACAAATATTTGTAGGTAATACGGCTTGTGTATGTGAGTTTATATGTTTGTAAATTAATCACGATACAGGAAAAAGTCCAACTCTAATGCTTAAAAAATAGCTTTGCCCAAAATTTACGTAATATTGGCTCAGTCGCTAACTTCAACAAGTGTTTCTGTTAAGATTGCTTACTACTTCTGGGTAATGACTGCTTCGTTAGCCTAGTGGTCCTGAGCGCGACTATTATGGTAGAGGTTTTTTTTCTTCTTCTACGAAATTCTCAGTGGCAGCAGCTCAGAGTTAGGATTTGTGCCCAGTTAATGGCAATAGGCTTTCCCCCGTATTCTTTATCGTGTGTGTAGTAAGGTCCTACGACCCCACACACCCTATTACATGGGACCTAAACATACCGGCAAACTGAGTGTGTACACTTGTACACCTCTGCTTAACCCTTCGATTAATACAGGCGTGATAATATGTATGTACTTTCAGGTACTGACTACCATGTGTGTATGTGCGTCATATGGTATAAAGTGTACATAATAAACAGATTATAAATAGTGAGTAAGAAATAATACGTATATGGGACGTAGGTATCATTAAGCACACTTAACAAATCTCAGTTTTTTAAGTATAATTAATGTGTTTGTTATTGAACACGAATCAATTAATTTAAGTTTTTATGTTAATCAATCAGACGTTTTTATTTTGGTTCCTCATTGAGTTACATGAATATTTTATTACTGGTTCATGCAAAAAGTGGCAACCGTGACGTCATAGTGTATTTACCATCTCGTATTAAACTCGACACCTCCGAGCTTTCAGTAGGTATCGATTATAATTATTAATCGATTTAATTTAGGTATCAATTTACAAGAAAGTAGAAAAAAAAACAAAGTCAAAACGTTCACTGCGAACTAAGTATTGTAACTAATGTGTGTTGGTGTTATCTTATATTAGTACTTATGACTTAGAAACCTTTTACAAGCATTACAATTCTCATTTGCCTGTCCTTATCATCCTAAACTAATTATTGATATTTAATTATTTTCTTTTATATTGGTACAATTAAATTGAGAAATTATACTAGCCTTTTATTGTCTCACTGCAAGGTAAAGGCCTCTTCTCATACAGAGATTGAACTTGCTCAAGGCGGATTGATAATTTCAGATTTTTCTTTAAAAGACAAATTCCTTAGAACTTGTTTTTTATTGAAGTATTATTTTTTAGTTACATGGGGGTTTATAATCTCCATTAAAGAACCACCATATCCACCTAAAGAAAGTAAAAAAACCCTAAAACTTACATCAAAATAACTCAACAATGTAGGTAATATCAATCTCTATTAAAACTAATCACGGTTATCTATCAGGCAGCCAAAGAAATACTCGATTCTCATATCCCAAAGTCAATTTAACAGTTAATTACCGCTGCCTATCCACGTAATACAACGCACATGATCAGGTAATTACTCAACACGCCTCCACCAATTACATCACATTTGTACTCGAATAGCCTCAATAAATCTCATGAATAATACTCATACCGATCATCGATACCAATATCGATTGTAAACATCCGATGAATCGATTCAAAGTAACGATTCTTCGTGAATAGATCGCCGTGAAATATGTTATGACGTTCCATTTTAGAATTATGTTTCGTTTTTTTTTTTTTCTATAAACGCATCGTGAATTTGAATTATTGTGATGTTCCATTTAGAAATTCACCTTTTATTTTTAATCGATTCTGTTTTACGATTGTACAACGATTCTTTGGATGAGGTTTATGTTTAAATAATTACTCGTTCATGTATTATTAACGTCTGTATTTATTGACGGTAATAATTCAACGTTTTTATGTTAGAGACGGCGTTTATTACTGCTTAATTAATAGACGTTATTAATACACGTATTCTTGGCAATTTAAATAGACGCTGTGATTGTCTATAATGATGTTTATTAAATAAATTATAGAGTCTATCCATCCTTTACTATTTATACGTAAGTAGTTAGGTACTGTTCAATTTTAATAGATTTTTTTATAGACGAGCAAGTCACATTCAGCATGTATGAGTGAAGGTTGGAAGGCAATGTAATAATACAAAAGTCAATACGAAACCTCATTTTAGAGGCCCGTCTTTTGTAGTAAAATCTCTCTTTTTTCCGAAATAATGAAAGAAGTTTGAGCTCAACGCAAATTTATTTCATCATTTAATCATTTCATTTTATTATCATTTCATTTGATGGTCACCTCAGCTCACTCCGGAGTATATTTAACCTAAATTAATAGGGTGCTTTTAAAAGAATAGAACTGCTTATCTATACATATAATAAAATTGTAGCGATGTCAAAACTGTACATTTAATATTTTTGAGAAAAAGTGATTGCTACGAGGTCGGGGAATGATTCTAATGCCGAAAATACAATTTTTAGAATTTTTGTCTGTTTGTCTGTTTGTCTGTTTGTCTGTTTGTTTGTTAGAGCATCACGCAAATACTGCCGGACAGATTCTGTTCAATTTTTGTATATATATTTCACATAGGCCAAATTTGACCGTAGGCTATAAATTATCACGCTATCTGCTTTGGGGGCTGAGCAATGTTGCATTATGTTTTGTTCTCCTACAGATTACATCGCGTTTATAAAAATACGAGACTAAATATAAGAATACTTCAGGTAGCTGGGGCTTAAACTACTGAAATAATTATCATAACGCTATACCTTCAAGGAGCTAAGCAGTTAATAGTGACAGACTGGAACGGCTATTTTAGAGTATTTCCTAACGAAGCATATGGTCTAATGGTTCGATGACCGCCTTACAAGTCGCTGGGTTTGAGTTCGAACCCCAGAAACTGTTTTACTTTTTGTAATTTTTTAAATACATTTTTAATGCTAGAACATTTCCAAACTTTATAAAATTGAAGTATTCGGCATTCTTCCGCCATAACATTTTGCTTTCTTATTTTTCAAATATTTTATTATTTCTGCAAAAAATAATGTCTATACAATCATAGTTTCATATAAACAATATTGAAGTCAAAATTATTAATTTATCAAAATCAAAAAAAATAACAAACTGATAGGTGTGGGAACGATAGTACAGCGGAAAATATACGTATTGTTGCAAAAATCTGTCTGTTTGAGTCTTTAAATTAAATTTTGACAAAATAGTCTTTAAATGTCGGGCAACACATGGCTGTATTATATAACGCGATTGAATTATTTTCGCATCGATGATTCCCCTAACAATAATTTACACCAGTTCAGACATGTAAACAGTACCTTCTAGATACATCACTGAGTTCACTACCGGGAAGCAGGTACTCTGGCAGCTTCAAGTAGTCATGAGGTGGTGGCTGTCTTCCTTCCCACAATCTACTTATCTCTTTGGGTGGTGGGTTTTGTAATAAATAGTGAGGCTATTTGGGTATTTGTAACAAATAATGGAGTTAGGTAGGTAAGCATTATTGCATTATGTTTATTGTCCGTGAAGATTTTACCACGGGACTGTTATAAAATACATAAAATATTGAAGATTTTTAACATAAAATTTATCCTATGAAATAAAAATCATCAAGTCATAGCCACAAGGAGTTAAGCAGTTAATTGTGTAATAGAATTCAATAAAGACCGATTCTGGCCACGACGGCTATTAAAATGCACAAGTGTGTGAGGAAACGCTCCTTCTTCCCTAACTCTCATAGGTCGGACTATGAGAGTTAGGGAAGAGGGAGCGGTTTTTTTTTTTTATAGACGGGATATCATCAAATAACTTCCCCCGCCCTGGACGGGGCGGGAGGGAGTGTCAGACTTTTACCGACTAAAACCCGTCTATGTTCCTTCATGTGCCCTTGCCAGGCATCGGCCCTCAGTGGTCCCATCCAATTTTGCTGATATCTCTTTGAGGCGCGCGTGGAACACGAACGCGCCGTCGACACGGTCTGTCGTTGTTTAGTGAACGTACGGACGGTGAGCTACCCATTGCTCACCGTCCACAGACTCGCGCCTACGGTGGCCGGGAGTTGTCTCGCGGCTCCCGACGCCCGGAGCGTCTACCGCGGCGGCCGCTGGGACGGGGGACCCTCCTTTCCCTCTCCCGTCCCGCCGCCTCCTTCTCCAGCATTACAGCTTCACAGAAGGAGGCGACTGCTTCTCATTCCCTCTCGCTCCGGACCATGGCCTGAACCAGTGCCGGACGCGAGAGGTCGCCGCCGCCGAAGAGGGAGCGGTTGTGTCGGCAATCCGACACAACCGGGGAGAGATTAAGCGCAGGACCAACGGCTTTACGTGCTTTCCGAGACACGTGAGTGTCACACCACCAACGTCCGTTGTCCACCAACGGCTGTTCCTGAGAAATTCGTAATGAGAAAACCCATTACCCAACGATCAACAGTTTTGCTTGCCACCACGAGACCAACGGGGCAGTTCAAATATGACATGTATGGGAATAGTTATTTTTTAGTTAATTGTTACGTAAATAAAGTGAATAGTTTCGCTGTTTAATGAAAACCATGTAAAATATTTTGTGTTTGTTCAATTCCAATCAATTGTTACTTTTTGTAACAAGTTTTATTAATTGGTTTTGGTTTTGATTCAGTATGATTTCAATATTGTAATAAAACAGGTTTCGGCGGGTTTACTTTTTTCCCTTACATAACTTAAAAAATATGCATGGTTCGACTGAAGAGGAATGACCGGAACAGAATTCTACTGATTCCACAAATTCTAGCTACGCTAAGAATATTTTTCGTAAGTAAGAAACGGCGCCTCAGACTATTTAAAGAGTTACCAAGTTATATCGATAGTAGGATCGCCGCAACACCATGATGCTCTGACGCAGGTATTCTCCGAACATGTTGACATGAGACATGAGGACACGCCAGAATGATATCATTGTGAGGATCATCCGGTGGACACGGTGAAGCATAAGGTGGAGGTCTGCCCTGTTTTGGCGGAACACCGCCGTGTCGTCATAGAGGCGATCTACGGCAACGGGCCTGCGGTCGGCGAGCGTTGTGTGGCTCGCCGTCCGATCAGAACCATACCCGTGCCGACGTCGCGTTGTGTTTCACACACGTCTCAAAGAGATATCAGCACAGAAGACGGGGGCCGCTAGGGCCAGTGCCTGCCACGGTTGCGGAATTTGTTCGAAAGACTCACCGCGGCTCTGGAACGCGATGGGCATTAGGAGAAAACGGATAGATTTTAGTCAGTAAGAGTCTGACACTCCCTTCCGCCAGAACGGAAGAACTCATACGACGATTTTTCATCATTAAAAAAGAAGTATCACTGCACCGTGAGCCTACCAACCTCGACACTTCATAGAAGTGTCGTACGATTTATCTGCAAACGTTATGTGTGCAATACTATACTGTCTGGGTTGCGCTACGCTACCAAAAAAGCATACTTCTGTTTCAATAGCTAAACAGAAACAAATTAGCTACAACAGGAAGTGTACCAAAATTAATTAAACCTATACGTATATAAAAAATGTCTCTCAGACTTCAAGCTTTCACGATACAGTCATGTAGAATCATGCATCAATCATTAATCATGCATCGCATGCAGAATTTCTTCTAATAGGTAGGTACTGTCAACAGACCATATTCTGCATGCTTAAAAATGAACTTCAAAATGAAAATGAAGGTTACCTATTACCATCATTCTGCAATAGATGAAAGGTAATTTGAGAGGTAAAACTTTGCTTAGCCTTTTAATAAGTCATATGCTTACTGTTTTTTGCATACTTTTTCCCAACAACATAATTATTATTAACTTGGTTATGACACGAAGTTCAGATTTAGTTAGCAGTTGCTCTGATTACATGATTTATTTCTACGGCTTTGATACTAGACAGATCGAAGCTACGATGTAAGTGTTAAAGCAGAACCTATTAAAAATGCTTTTCAACGGTTAGAGAAAGAAAAACAAGTAAATTTTGACACCACATCACAGTATTTTCGAAAGGAATAGTAAAGCCATATCATATACCCTCCACATAAATATGTTTTAATCCCAGGTATGGTGCAAGCTCATTACCAACCGGACAAAAAATCAGACTCCGGGCGTCTACTAACTAATTTCTAAAATCCACAGTCGTAACTATTATTAACCTTAGAAACCATTTGACAGTTGGAAGACTATGATGATATAGTATTCAATCCTTAATTGGTAAAGTAACACGAAGGCTGACGTGAGCGAAGCCGCGGGCAACAGCTAGTTTAATAATAAGGATATCATTAATGATTACACCTACAAAAAAACTCAAAGTCAAAGTCAAATCATTTATTTCAATTCGACCATTTACAGGCACTTTCGAATTGTCAAGAAGTTACAGTAACAAGTTAAAGCTAGTTGCTCGTTCCACAACGTAGGTCTCTATGGAGAAGAACGAGCAAGAAACTCCATAGACTAGTCTAAATGTACCTTTGGAATAATAATTTGAAGGTATTAATCCTCTGACAATAATCACAGGAATCGCTTCAAACATAATTACATTTGTAACTTCTAAAATAACTGAGCAGATCATAATATTATTTCCTAGAATTCTTTGGTAAAGTCAGTTAAAATCTATAAATGATGTAGAAAGGCCGCCAGGATATTAATTTTCGTTCGTTATAAAATCATTTTGATTTGGGATTAATAGATTAATAGATTAAGTAGAATTCAAAATGATGATCCGACACGGAATCTTTTAAGATGATTTTGAACTTTGTGGGAGAAAAATATAACTGATATCTTTTTTTTAACTCAACTTGAACTGTTTCTATAAATTCAGAGCTGTTGAATTTCTTTTGATAGTATTTTTATTAGAAGTTAAATAAGTACAGATTGCATCAAGTACTAGCCCACGACTTCCCACACGTAAATGGTCTAACGAATGTAGTACCTTCATATGCCTGAAAGAGTTTCCAGAATCAAACCAGTAGTTTTGAAGACGAACGCGGTCAAATAAAAAACAAATAAACTCTTTAGCTTTATAATAATATAGACAAGTAAGAAGTAAGTAAATTTTAAACGAAATAAATAAAAATATTTTTTGGAAATCATACAGGATATTACAATCTTATAGAAAAATACACCAAGAGCAATGGAAAAGCATTAGATAGGCTACAACAGGGATACTTTGAAGCCTAACTACATAATACATACATACATACATAAACTCACGCCTTTTTCCCATGGGGGTAGGCAGAAACCACAGAACGCCACCTGCTACGATCCTGACATACTACTTTCGCCTCGTTCACGTTCATACATCTGGTCATACAAGCACGCCGGTTACGAGTACTGCACACCCGACCTTTCTGAAGAACCTCACCAATAAGGTCAGGGTAGGTCTTTCTAGGGCGTCCCCTCCCGGCGTTGCCACTCACATTTGCCACATAAATACCTTTTGTTAGTCGCCTTTCACTCATCCTCTCAATATGACCGAACCATCTAAGCATACCTGAAGCCTAACTATACCTACAAATAAGAATATCAAACACAGTTCCTTCAATAGGGACTTTAGATTGAAGTAAAACACTCCCCATACACCTATTAACTTCTAAGCACCATAGCTGACCTTTCCAACGACAATCCTAAACACTTGTGAAACACAAGACTTTCAACTACCATAAATATCTTTACGACATCTAATAAAAGGCAATTGGCAGAGGTCTCCAATTTATCAAAATGAAACATTAATCGATGGCAGTTGTAAAGAATAATTAATAATTATTGAGAGACGCTAGTGGATCGTCGGGATTATTAAATTATAGTGGACTTGAATTAAAACATTTATTAATGTCATTAGGTATGTGAGGTGATGGGCTGCGGTTTTCGAATGAGGTGTGGTGTCACTGGTAGCGGGGATTCTTTTGAAGAATATGAATATTGGCCACCAACAATACAGGTAATGAATGAATGCTGTAGTTTTGATGTAAGAAACCATTTATTTATTTATTTAAGTCAAGAAACATGTAAAATATTGCAGACATGTCCAAGTGATTGCGCAGTAAAATAAGTATATTTACAATTCTTAAAAAAATACAACTAAATAAAATGGATGTGTCTGTTAGCAATGTAAGTGTCTTTTTATTTAAAAAAAAAACATTATTTATATTTATTTACACAAGTTTGTGCGCATACACAGGTGCACTGCCTCTTCCCTAACTCTCATAGTCCGATGGGACGGCAATCCAATACAACCGGGGAGAGATCAGGCGCAGCACCAATGGCTTTACGTGTTTTCCGAAACACGGCGGTATCACAGCACCAACTTCCAAACTCCGGGCTGTCACAGAGAAATTCCTAATGCAAAAGCCCAATAACACTTTTTGCCCGACCTGGGTATAGAACCCCGAGCCCCACGCTCATCAGTATTGCACACCACGAGACCAACGGGATATTTCCAGATAATTAAAAGCACAAACAAGAACAATATAAAGCTAAGATTACAACAGCTCTTGTATATTAATGTTCAATAAATCGGGAGCAATCAGCGTGTGGGGACAAGTGTGGAGCAATATAAAAACGCCGTCGGCAGCCACTTTGATATCAACTTTAATATACTGCGGGGAAACAGGGTTGTCAATTACAGTGACATTACATGGGACGATAATTTGTTAAAAAAAAGAACCGCTCTTAAAATTTGTGTAAAGAGAGTAATTGTTTATTCTTAAACTTGATTATTTATGTACAATATAAATAAATAAATATTAAATAAATAAATATCTTGGGACAACTCACACACGGCTATCTGATCCCAAGCTAAGCAGAGCTTGTGTTATGGTAACCAGACAACTGATATACATACTTATATTTATTTTATAAATATATACATATTATAGATAAATCACACCCAGACACAGAACAAACAATCATGCTCATCACACAAAGTATGTCCTGGGTGGGAATCGAACCCACGACCTCCGGCTTAGCAGTCAGGGCCTCTAACCACTAGACCAACAGGCCCGTCCGTCCATAAATATGTACAACCTTAAAGTAAGATAGGTACTTAACATAAAAAAATAAACTAAAACTAAATGAACATACCATCACGCCTGTATTTCCCGAAGGGTTAGGCAGAGGTGTACCACTATACAACCACAGTCCGGCGCCGGTATCTGGTTAAAACTATAAGGTATCAAAAAATTATTCCGCATTGGCGTCTGGAAATGTGTCCAAAAGACTGGCGGCATTGCCACATTGGATTGGAATATTGATTATGAAGACTATAAAAAGACACTTAACATTTCTTTGTTCTGGTGCTATGGCCCTGGAAACCTAACCAGGCAAAACTTTCTAGGTTTTCCATTAGAAAATTCTCAGTTGCTTGTACTATAAGCGTAAACACAAGTCTATAGGGGAGGTCCGCTCAAAGCGGCCACCTTAACTTTAAATTAAGAAAAAACCTATAAAACGATACATTTTTTTAAATAATTTTATACTAATAGGTAGAGAATTTATTTAATTTTTGTAATTTGCAATTTAAATTTCGCGCAAATTTAAATATAAGCCTTAGATTTGTAGATTACAAAAACATGTCAAAAAACCGCTTTGCCCGAGGGGTCGCCCAAAGCGGCCATAGTGGTAAGGGCATAGAGGCCACCCCAAAAATTCTTCGGAAACGTTTATTTTTTGTTGAAATATATCGTACTAGACAGAATAAAAATCCAAAAAAAAGTATTAAAAACATTATTTATTATTATTAAACATAATATTATATATTTTTATATTTTTTAATAAAATAATCAACATTTTCTACCCGTTTTAGTCACAATCAGTCTTAAAAGTCAAATTACTTTGCCCACTTGCTTTTTGCCCAGTTTTGTTAAAACTCTTGGAGGTTTGTTGGAAGATGTTTGTACCCCAGTCTTGTCCATATTATAAATACGCATTGCGTAAATTTGATGCTTTTAAATTTCAGCTTCCAGCAGGTCAAAGAATCGATAAACTTGGGTTCTGTTGAAGCTTTACGTTGGTAGGTTTACGTTTGTAATGTTTGACCATCTAAACAAAATAACTGAGCATTATCAATCGAATCATAATATTGTAATAAGGGCAAAGCGGTCACCTGGCCACTTTGCCCGAGCCGCTTTGCCTTTATCGCCCATTTTGTTATAAAAATTAACTACTCCCACATTATTTATCAAATTTTGGAGCGAGTACTAAAGAAACAAAGCCAAATAGACAAGTAACATTACACGTGTATGCAAGCATTTGAACTTAAACAGGTTTGACCAAAACAGGTCAAACTTACCTTGTATTATTTTAACAAATGACGCGAAAACGTATTTTTCGTCACTAACCGCAACCCGCTCAATCCCACCGCTACCGAATGGCTGATCGGCACGGGGCGGGAGGTATACTACGCGTGCAGAATGGCAAAGTCGCGCTTTTACTTCAAATATCCGAAAAATGAATCGTGGCCGTTTTGCCTTCTATGGCCGCTTTGAGCTGACTTCCCCTAATATTGAACCCCAGAAAATAAAATTGAAAATGTGGATAGGTTCAACCAACCTAACTAATTTTATAAATGTAAAAGTAAGTTTGTTTGTTTGTTTCCTTTTCACGCCTAAACTTCAGAACCAATTATTCCGAAATTTTGCATATACATTGTCAAGTATGCAGAAACGGACCTATCATCCCTAAAAAAAAGTAGTTCCCAAGGAAAACAACAATTACATTCCCATTATAATAGATGGCACCACGTGTCTTTCGAATCATAATTGAATTTTAAATACAACCGACATTAACGTGCCCGACGTCACGGGCAAAAGCTAGTAGTGTAATATCTTTACTTAACCTTTCAGGAAATAAAAGTGTTATATTTATGACTTAATATTTGAATAATAAAAACCCCATGAAAAAACACTAAGGTAATAAATAAGACGCTTTCACGACACAGTGGCAACCCTACATAAATTAATGGCTTGATACCGCTTAACATATCGCTAGTTATAATTATTACTTTACGGCATAAAATTAAGGGCACGGAGTTTATTGGCGCACAAACTACTGTTTTACGTTTATCGTATGTACTTGCGTGTTATATTTTGTTAATTAGGCAGCTGTATGGTTTTCTTGTAATTAGGGCTGGGCAGAATTGGGTCTGGGTTTTTTTAATATTTTCAACATCTGCTGTGAAGAAGGGATATCAGTTGATTTAGTTGTTGGGTTAAGAAGAATATAGTCTCCACTTAAGAATTTTGAAGGTAATAATTATAGGTGCATACCAATCGTACAATCTAGTTGCTGGTGAATTTAGAGGCCCGAAATGTATGGTCTGGGTGCTGTGTGTCTTGTAAATTCACGATTTATTTGAAGACCTATCCTGAAAGTTGTGACACTACTTGGGACAAGCCTACTAGCTGTCAAATGAATTATTGATAGGTGGAGTTCAGTTTGATGGCAATCTTTCTCTAAGAGCTCCTGTGGAGATTCTCTTTGCTGCAGCCAACTTGGGTGTAGGTTCCGTTTCCATGGTAACATGTATTCAGGTGGAGGTCTCTTCAATAACTCGACGAAATTATCAAACGATTACCTTTAAGAATAGGCAAGTAGATGTACTATTACATTCTCGTAAAATAATGTTCAAAAGCGCCTTTTAATGATCTAAATGGAATAAATATTTTGACCTTGATCAAAACATCGATAAGGAGCTTTGAATTTCTCTCGCCAAAAATTGCATCTCTTATAGGTAATGTTGCTTCCAGGTGGATTACGTGTTTGTTGGCAATTTGAAACAGCTATAATGTCCAGGTTTCATCATAGTGTTCTCTTCAAGTAGTGGTTCTGTAAACCTTTGAGCTAACACGATAAAACTGTACAGTGGTTTTAACATCTAAAAGCCAATCACACACCCCAAAAGACTGTCTGACTACTGACATTTTCCAAGCACATGAAGTTTCGTAATTATCAACTCCTCTCTATTCCATGCAAATTCGATGTTTCCTAGTCTATCAAGTACTGAATTTGTGCTCTCAGAATTACGTTCTAATAATCATAAAACTTTAGAGGCATGTTAAATGTCAATCGTGCCATAAATTTGTGTATTAACGTGTCTTTAACGTTGCTGAAAGGTGAGAGAAGTAGGTTTATGACATTGTTGTGTTAATGAGTTTGACGTAAGATAAGACGTACATTAAATAAAGTGTTAAGTTTAACGATAATATGAGTTGATCATAGCCAAAAGGTTTTCCAAGCTTCTATTTGTCTTCTTTGAATGTATAAGCGGTAATGTATACCTAGTAGATGTGAATGGTATTGATTATTTGGTATACATTTTTAGCACCTATACCCGCGTAAATAATAAAATAAAATAAAATCACTTCTTATAAAGAAAGCTTGTTAGCCTCAGACGCTTATCTTTGAAACTATTTGAGAAAAGCATTTAGAAGCTCTGTAATACGAATAATTTTGTGAGTGATCTTACTCACAAAATTGTTTAGTAAAAAAACGAAAACAATTTTTAGAAGAAATTTACAAAGAGTATCCATCATATTATTTTACACATTTTAAACACCATTTCATATTTATAATATAATTACATTTTACAATCATTTTCCTAAGAAATCGAAATTGCAGCTTTTCTATACAGGATAAGTTTTTAACCAGTGCGTAAATTTTTTTTGGTAGTTCAGTGTCAGTAATAGAACACATTTCCGTGTTTAGTTAAAAAAAAAATTAAAAAAAATTTCATTCTTATCCGAGTTTGAAATAAGCAAAACATCCAGGACATAATCTATTCGCCATACTATCAATGAAAACTCGCGGCCGCCGCCGCCGCCGGGGCGCATGGCTGGGGTGAGGGGGTGGGGAATGCGCTAGCGCCGAGTGACAATGAAATATGGTTTTTAAGTAAACATGTTTCGTAAGCGATAACTTTTATTTTTAGTACTAAGACATATCAAAATAAAATATACGTGTTTAATAAAACGTGTTGAAGTTTATTATGGCAAAATTTACGCACTGGTTAAAAATTTTTCCTGTATAGGAATATAAATGCAACTTGCCTCCTATAATGCGCGATAATGGCTTCATTGAGCGAAGAATTGTATATTCGCCACTACCCAGTAATTTTCCGCACTTGGCTAGGTACCCATGAAGTTTCATTAATAGTGCCACTTTATATACTAATAGGCAGGCTTGTCTGTAATTTTGTATAGTTATTGCTCGATTGGAAAAAGTCTTTAGAAGTTGAAAGTGTTTTAGTTGAATACTGAGAAAAAATGGTTATTTTGTAAATTATTTTTTAATAATAATAATGGAGGTCAGTGAGGCGGGGTCGAAAGAGGTACAAAGGAGGTGGTGGGACAAACTGGATGGGTTCCTCCATAACTAGAGGGATGAAGCACTGAATCTTGAAAGATGGAAGAATTGAGGGACGCCTTTGTTCTGCAATGAGATATAATATTATAATAATCATAAATGAGTTGGCTTCAGGAGAGGAGCTCGTGGCTAAATAATTACAGCCGCATAGACCGATTTTCCGGGTTAAGCCACGCTTACCGAGGTTGGTCTGTGGATGGGTGACCATTTACCATAGCGAGTTTCCTCCGTGCCTTAGAAAGCACGTAAAGCCGTTGGTCCCGGCTGTCATTTGTAGATTTTTGACAGTCGCTACTGTTAGTCAGAAGCCCGAAAGTCTGACAACCAGTCTTATCAAGAGTATCGTATTACCCATTACTGGGTTGTGGAGGTCTGTTAGGCAGTCGCTCCATGTAAAATACTGATATTCAGCTGCATCCGGTTCGACTGGAAGCCGACTCCAACATAGTTGGGAAAAGGCTAGGCAGATGATGTTGAAATAAGTTGGCTTCAGATCCTAGTCTTTAAAAGATCCGGAACCGTAGAGTCCCAAGTTCATCAACTTATTATAATGATGAAAAATAGAGGTCTCTTGTTCCCGATAGATTAGCGGTGAGTTATGTTTTTTTTTTCCTTTTTTGTATACCTTTATTTCAGTAAGTATGTAAGACACGGAACAAAAGAGATAATAACAAAAAAAAAACAATATTCTAAGAGCAAAAAAATTAACTTAAATGTTAAAAAAATATAAAAATACAAAAATAAATAACAGCTTTAATAAATTACAAAATAAATTACTTGGTAAACTCGCAATAGCTTGGAACTGTACAATAAAACATGATTATAACTGTTATTAAGTGTTATAAAACCGAGTTATTAAATTATTTAAGAATCCTGTCGTAAATTTTGTCTTTATCTAGTCACGAGCGTCTGTGCCAGGGTTTTATTATTGGTGGTGTATCTTGCGGTAATTGTGAATAAAGTTTACTAATCCCACTAATAAAGTTATCGAATGAACAAAATAGTTTTCTAAAACATTTGTTCCAACACAGTCGCTTTTCGCATCGCTTTTAATTTCGTAATGCAGCGAATTACGAACGTCTGCTAATACGATAAAATAAGAATAAGAAATTTTATTTGCTCAAACTTGTGTAGAAATAAAATAATACGTGCATGCAAGATCTTAAACAAGAGTGGCTCACAACATGTCTGCCAAATTCTCATGGCCTGCATTTATCTTGGGTACAACTTTATTATAAATTAATATTGTTTAATCCCTAATTCAAAAAAATATCAACATGTGTTGTTTGATCAAGAAAATAAGTTTGTAACACCTATCACAAACCCAATTATAAATTTTCACGTTTTTGGTGTTTCTGACTACTTGTCAAAGTCTTTTATTGACACCTTGGCAGAGAAGATAATTTGTGTGGACGTCACTTATGATAAATTAAATATATTTTAATGAGCGATGATTATTATTAATCTCGGCACTATTCGGTACACCCTCGCCTTCGGTTGGCGCTGCAAACTGTTGTGAATTTACCTCACTTTTATCGCATAATGTATCTTACCTACTGTCATTTTATTTTGCCTTCAATATTTCATAATTATTATAGAAGATATAAATATCTTTTAACAGTCAGTTTAACTTGATAAATTCCACTCACTTTATATTTTATCAAATTTCTAAAAAAACCTTCTAACATTAATCAACCTACTAAATAAATTATCACTTTCCTCACTACATTTCAATAAGAAGCTAAATTATCCAATTAAACAAAACATTTTTATGTAAAAAAACCTTGTATAATTATACGATTCAACTGCACTATTATAAGGGGAAATTAAGCTATTAGCTAGAGAAACAAGCTGGCGTTAATTTATACAGCTTAGCTGAACAATGCAAGCCCACATTTCGGTATGAAGGTTCAAGACAATTATAAGGGGAAAGTCAGCGGTATACTGAGCATATGTTACAAGACAGCCGTGACGTATTTGGGGCGTACTTGTTGCTAACACAAGATAAATGGTGGGGATTTTTGAAAAATATTCTGCAATGTAGTGTCAGTGGCTGGTTTGAAATTGATATTTGAAAATTGTTATCGGGAATGAAAAAGAAAATGTAAAAGTCAATGGTTAAAAAACTTCAGTAATTCAAAGATAAATTAAAATATAAACAAGTAAACTAAAATGCAAAATTAAATTAAATTATATTAAATTACATTTTTGTTAATTGAGAAACATAAATTATAAATATAAATATCTTGGGACAACTCACACACGGCTATCTGATCCCAAGCTAAGCAGAGCTTGTGTTATGGTAACCAGACAAGTGATATACATACTTATATGATTTATAAAAACATACATATTATAGATAAATCACACCCAGACACAGAACAAACAATCATGCTCATCACACAAAGTTTGTCCTGGGTGGGAATCGAACCCACGACCTCCGGCTTAGCAGTCAGGGCCGCTAACCACTAGACCAACAGGCCCGTCAAATTATTACAAACTACCTATTATTTCATTAATAACTGTAACACTTAACATACTGACTTTACTTTTAACAGCTTGCATGATAGTAAACTGCAAATCAAATCTTTACATCATCATCAAATCAAACATGCAAAATTAATTAATGACTAATAAAAAATAACCAACAAAAAATACAGTCTCATCAAGTAAAACAATATTTTTTAAACTAATAATCTAATAAACTAACATAACCGTTATTACACTAACATAAGCTAAACATAATTTCGCCAACACAAGTTGTCTGAGCGACTAATTATAATTGTATAATTATATAAATTTACGTCGTTCAAAATTGTGAAGAAATCCACGATAGGCGCCTTTTTATGGTGGAAGTTAACCGACGGTGACGAGTAGGACAGCGGCCATTATATTATAAGCGACGCATGTTTACGAGGCATGCTTTAGCTTCATGCTCTTTTTACTTTACGAGGTGGGCTGTACTTTTGCTATTGATAGTATGTGAAGCTAGTGCGATTTCAAAGCTGCTAGACCTATGTAATTTTAGCAAATTTCACTTTTTTTTACAGACACAGGAATATTATGTTGTTTAGAAAGTATGTGTACTTGAATACTGATGTGTTATTCAGGAATCAAGTATATAAGATTTCTTACTCACTTGACGGATAGTTTTTATAAAAAAAAATTGCTAGATACTTTTCGTGGGCCATCTCTTCAGCAAAGGTCAAAGTTTTAAAGCATCAGGACCGTGGCTTTTACTAAGTTTTTTTTAAGCAGGTTTCACTTTTCATAATCAAAGTAAAAGTAAAATATTTATTTCAATTACATTAAAATTTAATTACTATTTATGTGCAATTAAACAAATTAAAAATAAGATGACAAAAAAAACCGATGATAAAAATAAATTAGTTACATTATTACATACATTACATTAGTTGCGTTACATTATTACATTAGTTGTGGGTGTACACTGGTACACCTCTGCCTAACCCTTCGGGGAATACAGGCGTGATGGTGTTACATTATTACAACAAATTTTTTGACATAATTTACAAGATTAAAGAATTAATTCTAGTTGTCCCTTCCAAAAGGTATTTTTGTATGGAGAAAAACGAAAAAAAACCTCCATACTCCATATAATATTTACTGGAAGTCAAGCTGAAAACCAGCAACAGATTTTATACTAGTTACATGCGCCATTTAAAAACATCCAAAAAATCTGCCACTCTATCATCCACCCGTATGACATTAAAACATAATCCCCTAGGAAAACTCTTGACTGCGAGCATCAACATAATCGACGACCATTATCTGATAAACAAGGGACCTTATAAGGGCTCGTGTAACAATTACGCCATAAATTCAGGGTGAGAAATAATTAGACTTAATCTATACATATATAAATAAATAAATAAAATTGAAGTGTCTGTTTGTAATTTCAAAGTAACAGCTTTTCTCTTAATGAAAGAGAAAGTATATACAAAAATTTCATGATAAAATCAATTATAATTTTTTTTTGTCTGTCTGTTTATTCCGGCTAATTTATGAAATAGCTGAGCAGATTTTGGCGGGACTTTCACTCTCAGATAGCTAATGTTATTTTATAAGGTACTCCTTATTTGTCCTCCTTTCTGACTAAGGTAACTTTTATTTTAGAAATGTTTATCATTCCATCGCGCCTCTAATCCCCGAAGGGTTAGGCAGAGGTGTACCAATGTACATCCACAGTTTGCCGGTATTGTTTTAGGTCCCCTGTAATAGGGGCGAGCCTACTGTCATTATCGGGCACAAATCCAAACTCCGAGCTGCTAATGAGAATTTCATAGAAAAACCCAATAATACTTTTTGCTTGACCTGGGAATCGAACCCAAGACCTTTAGCGTACTTTTCTTTTAGAAATGTTATTTATTAAAAAAAAGAGGGCTACGCGTTAACAAAACCACAACGCGAACAAATTCACGGGCAACAGCTAGTTTATCATAAGGCGTTCCACCAACGTCCATCAATTCGGTAGCCAATATTAATGGGCTATTTATGTAAAGAATAAATTATGGCCATTTAAAAAATTGTCTCTGCTGACACTAATTGACATATTGATTTATTAATGTAATGACATTAGATGTTGTTTGATCGTAATTGTTTTTGTGAAGGGTATGTAACAGCTGTTTTATTGTAGACTAGTTTTAGCCTGCGACTTTGTCTGTGTTTGGTTTTTCAACTACGATAAGTTTTTGGTTGCTGCTGTACTTCCGTATATCTTAGCGTTATGTAATATGTATAGCTTATAGTATTCCTCATAAATATAGCTATCATTTCTTTTTATGTCTAGCCTGTAAAAAATATCTTCAGCTTTATTATATTAGTATAGAGATTTTTCCATGCATATATCATTTTTGATCCACCCCATATATTCCTTCTTATCAGTCAGCAGCTCCCAAATTGTGCTAACAAGACAATTCATTATAATTTTTTCATCGTTAATACACCAGCTGTCACAGTCCACACTATGCATGTATTCATTCGTAGTCCCCACTCAAGCGCTCTTTTGTTTCAACGGCCATTTGTTCTGTAATTAACTAAGAAAGAACTATTCATTTGTAAGCAAAGACGATTGGTAAGGTATTATTAACTTACATTATTAGCCCAGTGATTAAAACCCGTGATGGCCCAGTGGTTAAGACGCCCACCTAGGGCATGAGGTTGCGTTTTCTATACCAATGTGACTCTTTCAATTAATATATACTTGCTAAGTTGATCGTGGACTTCGCTGGCATCGATGAAACATGGTGATGAAAACCTGGACTTATAATTTTATTAATATAAGTCTGAAATCACCGTGCCTCGGAAAGCACGTAAAGCCGTTGGTCCCGGCTATCATTTGTAGATCTTTGACAGTCGTTACTGTTAGTCAGAAGCCAGAAAGTCTGACAACCAGTTTTACCAAGAGTATCGTATTACCCATTACTGGGTTGTGGAGGTCTGATAGGCAGTCGCTCCATGTAAAATACTGATATTCAGCTGCATCCGGTTCGACTGGAAGCCGACCCCAACATAGTTGGGAAAAAGGCTAGGCAGATGATGATGAAGTCTGAAATCACACATCCGCCAGCAAGCCCGGTGTTCAATCCTCGTGCATGAGAAGAGGCCTTTGCCCTGCAGTGGAACAATAAATAGGCTGGTATTTTTTTCCAACTTGACATTCAATGATTTTTAAATGATGACTAAAGATGTCAAGCACCGCATACAAGCTGCATATAAATCAGGACCATGACCAGACACGTAGGTACTTTGAATAAAAAGGCCACTTCCAAAGTGACTCTTTGAATCAAATTTACGACTTGACAATATAAAATATATGCCCGCCAATACTTCAAAGTTGACACCTCTGAATTAGAATGTCGCCAAAATAGGACGTAAAGGTGCAGACGATGTGCTCTCAACCCCGATGGCATTATGCGACGTTTACGTGACTCCGCATAAATCAGATGAGTAGAAGAAACAATGCAGATATAAAAACATCGATTGTGAGACCAGTGTGTAAGTGAAATGTTCCGTATAAGTTTTAAGAAGGGAGAGATAAACTAGATAAGGGGGTTGAAGGTTACAATTAAATATGCAGTAGCACATCCAGAAAAGAAGGGGCGAAGCTGGGGTATAAGTAGGTATGTCAAGCCCAGAATGCCCCCCATAAATTCATATAAGTTCTTCCGTGACAAATCTTTAAGTGTAGTTGATAATTTTCCAGTTAAACTTTTTTGCAGAGCATTGCCCTACCTAAGATACAATTGTAATGAATTGAAGTGTTGTGTGCAATTTTAGTGTTTACTTTACCACAAGCCAACCCTCAACAGAGCCAAGCCCCCAAACGACAATCCTGAATCTGCCACTGAAAATATGCATCACTATTCCCAAGACTTAGAAGTGAAAAGCGATTTGTTAAAGACATAGGTACAACGAAATATGAAAAGTTATTTGAAAATCTCTTGAAGTCTTTGAAATGTCAGAAACAAAAGCAGACCATACAGCAATCTTTATCCACTTTCAACAAATATCCACTAGGAACCATTACACCGAAAACTCCAATTTCCTCTCCGAAGCCTATATTTCAAACCACATAAACTACTACAACGTTCGCCCTTTTCAATTACGGAACCTTAAAAAAACAATGCGAAATGGCGTCGGCCGGCCGTTTGTTTAACTGCAAATGGAGTTCGCGCTTCGCCGTATGCACATATTAATTTTATGACCAGCTCAGACGAATACTGATTGCTGGGTGCCAGGTTTTTTGATGTCCTTGCTTTTGTAAAAGGTGTATGTCTTGTTGGAGATTTATGTCGTGATAAACATGTTGATTGGGGTGAAAGTATTTCGGGTAGAGGCTATTGGATAGTTTTTGCTGGCACGGTGGTCGACGGTAAAGGTTTTGGTGAAAATGTGAGTGTTCATACGGTTATTACATTCTACCTTTAAACTAAGTTCAAATTATTCACCACTTTAGATTGTGTAGTAACTTACACTTACCTTATTGGTGAGGTTCTTCAGATAGGTCGGGTGCACAGTACACGTAACCGGCGTGCTTGTATGAACGTGGAAGCGAAAGGAGTATATAAGGGTCTTAGCAAGTGGCATTCTTTGATTTCTGCTTTCCCCCATATCAAAGTCAACATATTTATTCCAATAAGACCATTAAAAGGCACTTTTAGACGTCAATTAATCAAAACTATTGAATCTAGTTGCCCATTCCAAAAGGTAGTTTCATATGGAGAAGAACGGGCAAAAAACTCCATACACTCTTTAGTAAAAACCTATTACATTGCATGGGAAAAAGGCGTGAGTTTATGTATGTTATGTCCAGGTAGTGTTTGACTGCAATATTATGCCCAATAAATACATGAACTCACTCATACTATATCACCAGGATCTAAAACGTCCTCATTACGATGACATAGTACGTCAGTTTCTGTCTACCCGATTGACTTCCAGGTTCATTAAATTAAATCTAGACCCGCTGCAATAATTCCAGCACAAATCCGCTTCAGCTTTGAAATTTGTAATAGCGCCATCTATCGCTCGCGGCCGGCAAACGTCACACATATCATGTGCACGCGCACCCATCAATTATACGTACAAAACGAACAACGTACAACCAGAAAATGAATCTACAGAAGGTCTGATACTGATAAAACAAAATTTAAAAACCCACACTCAGAAAGTCACAATTTACTATCACGCCTGTATCCCCCGAAGGGTTAGGCAGAGGTGTAGCAATGTACACCAACAGTTCACCGGTATGTTTAAGTTCCATGTAATAGGGGCCTATTACAATTAACCGGGCAAAAAAATCCGGGGAAATTCAAACTCCGAGCTGCTACTGAGATTTCATAGAAAACCCCAATAGCACTTTGCTCGACCTGGGAATCGAACCCAAGACCTCAAGCGTAGCAGAATCCAAAGTCGAAAAAAATTAACCAATGCAGTTGAAGAAAATGACTTCATTTTCCTTTATTTCATCATTCATGTAAGAGTGCGTTTGTTATAGTATTGTACCAAGCAGTACTTCTGCAGCAATGTATGCCAAGTTGTGTACAAAACGAACAGCGTCCAACTGCTGCGGCCTGCGTGATTTACTGCTGCCCAAACGACTGCACAACACTGTTGAACTAAATGAAGACTGCACACTTGATGGAAAGAGAATTATATTACTTCAAACCTTTTAGCCGCCTAAATAAAAAGCAAAAAAGAAATAAAAAGAA
Organism: Caradrina clavipalpis; assembly: GCA_932526535.1. Taxonomy (NCBI): domain Eukaryota; kingdom Metazoa; phylum Arthropoda; class Insecta; order Lepidoptera; family Noctuidae; genus Caradrina; species Caradrina clavipalpis. The sequence goes on along the minus strand of OW052096.1, from coordinate 16,200,961 downwards.
AATAGGCAGAAAACAATAGTTATAATAAAAATAAAGAACTGCATATGTGATCTTTTGCGTTACTTTCACATTCATAAACAGTTTTTCTTTCTTTTCTTTTCTTTCTTTTGGGAAACGAAGGCTTAATACAGTCTTCTTAATTTTACTTACCTTCGCATCTTTGTCCTATAATCACCACCAAAGCATTACTACTGTTAATCAAATACAACGATCGTATTCGATTCCGACCGCTCACCTTGTTTTTCGGGACATTGTCAAGTAATTGGTCGACTCTACACGTGACCAGAGGGCTGGCCTTTTCTTTGGTCGAAAAATCAACATTGCTATACAATGTGGTGGTACTGCCAGACTATTGAGTACTTGCCCTATATACAGCGATGAGGACGAGATTTTAAGTGACATACTTTATCATTTTTAGACTAAATTAAAATAATGCAGGATGATTTCATGGCAGCCACCGACAACGCAATCAAAGTGGCCAAATTCTGGGCCCCAACAATATAATACCTACCTATATTATAGTTTGCCATCGAAACGCTAAGAAGAAGAAGTAAATTAAAAATGTATCAGGTTTTCAAGTTAAAATAAAGCAACAACGCTTAACCCAAAACACAGATATACGAGTAATTCAACTACACACTATAACTTATTAGCTCTCATCAAATCCGATGAAACTGTACCGTCTAGCTCGAAGCCGACAGACATAGTTCTATGATTCACGCAACTCTATGCGTAGTTAATTATTCACATGATGCCGACAGACGGGAACTAAGTATGATTAGCTGAGTTACAAAACTGAATTGGTGATATGCCTGTAGTGTCGTGTCGCGTGTCCTTATAGTGTTAGTAATTTGAACATGTTTATTTATCATCATCTACAACATCCGATCTTCAGTTCTGCATCCACTGTTAGATTGTTGTTTGTAGATTTTATTCAAGGTTCGTCATCTTCACGTGTAACTATAATAATAATCGATGTTTACAAAAAGAAACTGCAAAAAAAAGTTTGTATCGATTTTATTTTCCTTTTTTTTCCATCTTTGGGAGGTGGCTTCAAGATTTAATTAGATGGAAATAAATAACTTGTCTTTAATCAAAATTTTAACCAAAGTATAAATTAAATTATAAGTTTTGATACATAATTTATGTGGGTTATGTATTGTCTACAGTGCAATAGGCCACTTTTGGGAATATTATGATCAGCTATAATCATAAAGGGCCTGTAGGGTCTGTAGGCTGTTGATAATGCTCCCATTTCGTGAAACGATGATTTCAATTTTATTTATACCGTACAATAGAGTTTTTAGCAGCTAGATTATTTACTAATGTTTCTCATATAGATGGAAGCAAGAATATTTTACCAGAAGAGAAATTATATTATAATTATATTATAAAATTGAATGAAATTGAAATGAAATTATATTATATATAGAGATATTTACAAACTAAGACTAATGATTAAAATTGAAAGCAACAGAATGAGTTCAATATATTTTAAGATAGCATCACTGAAACATGCCTAGACGTGTAGTAGCACAATAACTCACGATATATATAAACAAAAACGATGTTACTGGTAATAAATACATCATCATAGTGCATTTGGGGCTAGATGCATTTAAATTACAAATGTTTGGAGTTTCTGAAAACAAACAAACAGACAGTATTTTCTTTTCATAAGTAGCAATCTACTTAAAATCGAATAAACATCAGCATCTACGTCATACCATTCACAAGCTTTATGAAAAAACTTTCAGTTTTATTAAAATTGATTTTCATTTGCATCTACAAATCAGTCATCAGCATCGTAGAATTCGTTCTTTATTATACACCCTCTAATTTCCGAAAGAGCATTTCCGTCATAAAAATATCTCCCACATTTTAAATGCTGCCATAAAACGTTCAAAAAGCTCAACATAGTCTACCATCTCCTTAACAGTAGGACATTAAAGTTTATAATCACACCACATCAATCGTCGGTTCAAAGAAAACCGTTGCAATTGGCCTTTGAGACTTCGCTCATTAGCGCCGCGGCTGACACATCAAAGAACGTCACGTCACTTGTCACATACGTCGCTTGTCGGGCCCTGTCACCATACGTCAGCTGTCACATGTGACAGGCCCTGTATGATTAATAGATGAACTGATTATTCGGTCGTATTTTGTTTTTTTTTCGTACTTTTTTGTCATCACAATAGCTGTCGAACGCGTTTGTGTCGTGACGTGAATCGATATTAAGATGTAAGTATTAGTACCTACAATACGCTTTCATGAAGGTGATGAATATTGTTTTGCATGTGTGGTATGTAAAAGATATTTCAACCGTACTTTTATTTATTGCATCGTAATTAAATCAATTTTCCTTCATTCTAATTCCAACGTTTTATTTGAAATTCAAGTAAACACAAAATATTTCAACGAGAACATCGACAAGCAACCCCGACGTTGTGCATCACTAACAGCGTTCAGACATAAATTACTTCAAAAGTGATTTACTCGCGCCATACAAATCGCCGTCGACTAGTCGTTGCGGCCCGTCTCCGCCTGTCTGTGCCGTTCAAAGGCCCTGACTGACAGGTGTGAATGATGGTTGACTAGACGCACGTAGACTGACAATCGCAATCACCAAAGAGCTCTACCGTTTTCTTTGAAGATAATAGTTTTGTTTTTGGTACATTGAAAACCGTTTATTTTTCTTAAGCCGCTAACAAAACATTAGTAAGTAGTTTCGAGAAATAATGCAATGCTTTTTCGATTCAATGCAAATTGTTTTTTTGTTGAAAGATTATACCTACGTCTGCTGCTTCGTAATTTGAAAAAGCTTTAAAACGTTCGCCGGTGAAATAATTTCAAGCGTTTTAAAGCTCTAACGTTCGGCGTCTTTTTTATCGTGGCCTCTTGACGAGCCTGTCAGGAACATAACTCGCAAAATAAAACACGTGCGGAGTGGCAGCCACAAATCACATTTTTTAATCGAACTCACGTCTCTGCGCAGCGACAAACGAAAACCACACATTAAAAAACCCTTAAACCCTTCAGCGTAAAGTCTAAAATCGTTTAAGTTATCGATGATTTAAAGTTGCTTCCATTTCAGTGTGCAGTCACGTCGCACCGCGCGGAATGCTATCGACATCCGCTAAACTATCGACGTTGGCACAACACTAATTGCTCTTTTTGTGCGCCCCGTTTCTCACAATGATTTACGTAATGCTCCTACAAAGAGCGTAATCGTATCATTAATGCTTTAAAATGACTTTAACGGCCCATTCTAATGATTTAGATTGATTACAGCAGTGAAGAATAAAAGCTATTCATAAGTAACATCATATATCAGTGAGTCCACTGTGTACGCCTCACGTCACTGTAAATTGTTATTTGTTCAGAGTAGTGACATTTATGAAAGATTAGATTTATTCGGGACGTAAATAACGTAGATAAAAATAAATCAGATATTTGATTGGAAAATAAAGGGTTATTGAAAAAGGTACATGGCTGTGTGTGGCGCCTACAAGCAGTGAGCAAGCATGATCAATGTTGATCTATGTTTTGTTTCTTTTTTATTAACTTACATCTCAAAAGATAGAATGGATAGACAGAAGTATGCATTCAATGGAGACAATTCAAGAGCTTTGCGAATTAAAAAAACTTAAATAATGGATAAAGAGTAACATCAATATACTCTAGTCATCGTTATTATTCTTTTCAAGTACTTATTTTGTTTCATGTGGTAGGTACTTACAAACATTTAAAATGTACACACGTACATGTTAAAACACTTTAATCGCATTAACAACGCAAAATGTCAAACAGTTCGTGCCTAAAACGAGCGTAGCGTGCTAATGTGAACGGACCTTAACACTAGTGCCGTCAGTAGCACATCGAAAAAATATCGATAAAAAATATCTAAATTAAAATAGTGGCGGACAAGATGCATTTGTCATGTAATCGGCAAGATAAGGTAGCTCAATTAAAAATGTATTCCTACGGCGGCTCGGTGTAATTAAGATAGCAAGTGAGCATAGATTATGGGAATTACGACGTGCGGTTATCTGTGACAGGAATGGCGGGAAGCGATTTTCATTTGTAATTAGCGGCGCCGTTGAGATAAGGCTTAACTTGTATTTTGAGTACGTCAATATCTTTTATCGTTTGGTAAAGTGAAGATGTGACTTGTGATTTAGTTCCCCAGGTAGGAAGCTGGTTAAGTGTCGTCTTGCGTGTTGATAAGATGAAGAGACGGTAAGACATTTCTTTTAGCAGACACGCTTTAAATCTTGTTGGTCTGACCATATTTTCTTGATTAAGATAGTACTAATGCAACTTAGCGTGTTTTTTTACAATAATAACGTCAGAAAAGTAACTGCCGAGGTTTCCCAACTACAGTATGAGGTACTTCAAGGATTGGCAACAGGCTACGGGGCTTACCATCAAGCGGGCTGTATGCCTGTTTGCCACCACAGTGGTAGAATAATAATAATAAGATCAGCATAATAATATAATTGTTCTACTACATGGCGTAGGGTTGTTCTCATACATAGAAGGTACGTGCATTGATCCACACGCTTGCTCCAGGCGGATTGGCTATTTTAAACTTAAATTAATTGTAAGTTTTCTTTTTCTTTTTTTTAATTGGTGCTACAACTTAGCAAAACGGATCACATTTTTATCGATATTTAACACACATCACTATGCTCACCAATTTAAGGTAAACGGCCCAATGACACTTCGAACACGTGATCTCGATTCGCTTAAATAGCAGCAAATTTGCTCGCTGTCGTAATATTGATACTAAATATTGATAAACTAAATTATATTGACACGCCAGTGTATGGTACACGGTAAATGGCCGCCAAGGTAATTAGTCTATTGATGTGTGAGGAATAATTATGAACTAGAGGGTGCTAATTTATTTTGATTATGTATAGTTTGCTGTTGCGTGACGTAATGTGTGTAGACATAGGTACCTGGTTGATCAACACTCTTACTTCTTAGCTTTTTTCTTGCTAAGGCTGTCTTATAATAAATATTTCAATAGTTAGATTTGGGACGTGTGTGATGTCTTAAAAAAGTTGATACCCGAAACTATGGATCTATTGAACTGTCCGATAATTGGTCGGTTAGAAAAATGTGCTGACGCCCTTACCCTTAAATATCGGGCCCTTTCTTTTCATTTGTTTTTGAAAGATGAGTGAGTTCTCTTCATTACCATCTTTTCGTGTACAATGTGTACGGTGAGAGTACATCTGTGATTTTAATCTTGTTCATATACCTATAGTGCAGATCATATTATAATGAGGTGGAAACGCTACTTGTAACGGTGACTTTTATCATGGATTCAGTAGGTAAAGACATGATTCTAAACACGTCAGCATCAACATTTTACACCCACGAACGAAAAATTTAATCGATACGGGACAATCCTGTTTTCATGGTAATTCAATTTATGGCACAAGCTATCGATGTAATGTCCCTACCAAACATTATATTCTAAAACATTACTTGAAACAAAATATGTGTTTTCAATTTCCCTGCCAGTTTTAGTAGAGCCATCCTTTTGCATAGTAGTATGTAAACAACATTACACTGAATAGCTTTTAAGAGAATCTGAGTGATTAAACATGTATTTCTGCTACCTACTAAATATTTATTCACGTATTTCTATTACTAAATAGCCTATTTAACTGTCAACAAGCCTTCCTAGCCCTTATTTAATTTACAACAGCTGCCCACAATTGTTGCTCCTAAATAAAACACTCTAATAAGACGTCTTCTAAGAAATCTAGACTATTAACTGCAAACCTTGGCAGGGAATGACTCCAATTTGCCAGCGGTTATCCAGTCACATATCGCTGGACTTTACAGCTGTAACCGAGGGATAAATCGGTAAGTTTATGTCGACACCCGTTATCCTTCGGCTAAGCTTCGCAAACTAAGATAGAGTTAGATTGGATTGAGGACAGCTTGATTAGGTGAATAAGACAGAGGTTCTGTTGTAATTCGCTGTGTGCGATTGTGTTGTAAACTTGTAATTAACTGCCTAGGTATCCTAGCGGTCCTAAGCGTGACTGCTACGCTAGAGGTCTTGAGTTCGATTCGAATGTCGAGCAAAGTGTTATTTGGTTTTTCTATGAAATTCTCAGTAGCAGCTCGGAGTTAGGATTTGTGTCCGATTAATGGCAATAGGCTGTGGCTGTTTTATGGGACCTAAAACATACTGTGGGTGTACATTTGTACACCTCTGCCCAACCATTCGGGAAATACGGGCGTGATGGTATATATGTACTGTTGTAATTCTTGTTGTAAAATACTGGACTGTAATCGCTGTTGTTGAAGATAAAATGCGTGGTATATCGGTTCAAATATCTGTTGGGAAGGCAATCTACTTAGCTGATGTTATCTAGGGAGTTTTATGGTGATATCAAATGTTCATTTTATTCGTCGAATGACCAAAACACTGGAATTTTTTTGTTTGCTCACAGCTTTTTTGAAGTTACAAATGTGTTTAATATCTGGTATGGAGCTAGGCAGGTAGGCAGTTATAAGATTTAAGTATTCACAACATGGTGTGAAAGAACATTTCATAAATAAAATGTCCAGTCAATAAAGTGGCAACAAGATAATCACAATTAGATTGCTAATAGTCAATATTCAGGTCACAGGTATCCTACTACATAAACGCGAAAGCTTGTGAGGTTAGACTGACGGCTGGATGGATGTTGGTGACTCTTTTATGATTAAATGGATTAGTGGATAACAGGATATAGATCTAACTTACCACGTTGTATAAGTTTTATTCAGATTTTTTGTTCCCGTGGAATAATTTAGGACTTTAGCTTTAATCGGAAGACTACGCAGACAAAGCCTCGACCAGAAGCTAGTACATAACAAAATGAAAACTGACACTTCTCACGCTCAAACCACGAGATAATAAAAAAAACTTTTCAACCGCTAAGCTTTCAACAATAATTTAAAAAAGAATGTCTTAAACTTTTTCAAAGAATGCAATACCTTCACCAAAAACTTGAAAATGCAACCATTATCACACAATACCTGTTGGTTATTCCATTACACATTAATGTTACAACAAAAAACGGTAAGAGTCGATAAAATTAATTAACTTTATCGATAAAATATTGCACAACACAATCATTGACACAAGTGTTGTCCCACTTATGGCGACATGTCAAAGATTTATTTGGTACATTTTTACGTAATAATTCCGGTGTAGTGAATGTAATAATCATGTGAGAAGCGGAAGCTGTAATTAGCGGTATATTTACCGGTAAAAGTGTCGGTCGTTTTTTACTAAATAGTGTGACTAAAGCGAGGATAATTACGATGACTCAGCGTTCGCATGAGAAACAAAGTGGAGAATGTGAAAACTGAATATTTACTCAGAGTAATAAAGTTTACGTACTTTATTATTTTGAGTAAATTCTCATTCTCATTGTTATTTAGAGTTATGGAATGTGAGTCTTGTAAATATTCTTATCCCGAAAAGAAACCTCAACTTTGTCTCTGGGATAGCAACGCATTTGGAAGCCTCTGGTATTGCAGATATATAGGCAGCAGTGACCATTTACCATCAGGTGGGCCGTCGGTTTGTGTGCCATCAAATTTTAATGTTAATATTCCTTTTAATATTGAAAACTTAAAATCAATGCTGAATATTTAAACAACACTGGACGCATGTCAGTGTCTAGATTACCATGCCTAATTAATTATATGAATTATATAATAGTTGGTAATTACTGAAATCATTTTCATAATTACATATAGTTTGATTTACGTTGGATCTGTCGGATTATAAAGTAGAACAGTGATAGAATAGATTGAGTTATGAGCTGCCTTGTTTAATTTCTGACAAGTCTGATTTTAAATAAGTTTATTATTCAGGGTAGAAGTGAACTTAATGACTAATCCTGCTAATTGAAAACGTTTAAAATCTAGTCGCACTTTCATCTCAGCAACAGTGAATGTCAAAAAAAATTTGGTAAATTAGAAGCGTTTTTGACAGATTGAGATTAAATGACCATATATTGTAGAATTTCTCTCTTCGAACTTTCTTCCCGGGGCCTGCTTCCTCTGAACCAACGTTCATCTTATTTGACAACATTCGTAAAATCGACCTATGTAGACATAGAGTCAATTGTAATATTGCATCGTCATAAGTTTGTCCAGCTGAAATCTGTGATATTTTCTTTAAGGATGTCATAAGAAGCCAAGCTTTTGTTTCACTTTTTCAAACATTATTGTGTAACTGGAGTCAGTAAGGGTACTAGCTCACCAATCGATGGATCATCGATCGATGTGTAGTAGAAACTATAGATCGACGTCGACTATTCCATTTTACCATCGATCGACTATCGATCAATTGATGTGGTAACACCCTAAGAGGGTGAGAGCTCTCTTATTCACTCCAGTAAAAATATTAAGCTTTCAGTTGATCAAATTTACTTTTTCGTCCGTGAAACTGTAACTGTAATTTTATTCTAAATATAGCTGCGTTTATCTTTTGCCTACATCTAGATCTTGACCATACAAAAAGCCGTCAATCACTGTCATACAAATGAACCAATCAATATGCGTCTCGTGTATGGATTTGAATGGCGTTTACTTCCGCGATTCAATGATAATGAATATTCCAATGATTTAGATCTCCATTGACTATTTCTAGATACAGCGGACTTATAACATTGTTGGAATTATTTATGACTTGTTGACTTCTAAATAGGTTGACAGTTATTAGATGATATATTATTCTTGAAACTGCCCTGTTGGCTTCGTGGTCGCTATCGCGCCTGTTGAGCGTGGGCTCCTAGGTTCAAAACCCAGGTAGGTCAAGAAGTGTTATTGTGTTTTTTCCATTAGAAACGTCACAGTAGCAGCCCGAAATTTGGAAGTAGGTTTTGTGACACCCTTGTGTCTCCGTTGGGCCTGCTCCTGATCTGTTTCCGGTTGTGTCGGATTGCCGTCCCATCGAACTTTGAGAGAGAGGGCAAACGGAGCGCACCTGTGCTTGCGCACACATTTGTGCACTATAATATCTGCTGCGTACTTAGCTCCTTTGAGATTAGTCACCGTGACCGAAATCGGTCTGAAGAATACATTTTACATTCTTGAAACAATGCCGGCTGTGCTTGAATGGACCCGCTGGTTCCGTTTTATTATGACGAAAGGTCGACTAATGCTTATTATCGCAGGTCGGTCCACTTGTTACTTGAGTGTAGACATAAACATCCGGAGTGATTGCACCTTACCTCTTCCTGTGCTAATCTTATGGTGGTTTCATAGCGGCGAGGTGGGGAATGATTTCAATGTTTAGGACTTAAAATTTTGTGTAAGTAATAAATACTCTAATTGTGCAGCAATATAGTTCAATTTTATACGAAACATTATTTAATGATATATAGCAGCTTATTATTATCCCACTGCAGGGCAAAGGCTTCTCCTCTTACCACCCTTGTTTTCAATTCACATAATAATATCGCCAAGTTATGGCGTGAAAGTTTTGGATGCGGGTTCATCTAATTCTAAACACAACAACAGCAGGTTTGCAACCACCTTTATTTACTGTGGCATATGTATGACTATTGCAGAGTAAGACACAGACACAGAACATTTTCGACTATGTTGGCTACCCTATTGCAAGTCAAAGACTTCAAATCCCCGGGTCAGAGTGTAACCACAAACTGTTGTTCGTCCAAGCTCAAACCACAGCGACACGCAAGGCTTACGGTAAACCCAACAACAACCCAACATTCTTAGACACACTACACAGTAGACGTTTAAGCAGTAAAATATTACCTATAAACCTCTATCATTATCTGACGTAACGTGACGTCACGACCTCCCATCGTTCACCATCACTTACACAGTAATACCCCATAACACACGTTCAACATGATGAAGCCCAAGATATGAAACACATCATCCATCACTACGAAAATGGAGGAAGTTTCTCGGTCTTATTATAAACTGCAAGTGATTTAGTATCGATATAGCAATATTTTATCGATATTTATGAGCATCACTAGGAACACATTTGGGGCGTTCATAAAGTAGATGTTTAGTGTTGTGCTTGTGCGTTATATTTATATTTTGTCTGCAGTTTTTTAGGCTGTGTTGACAGATAGAAATGTAGGAATTTAAATAAAAGTACTTTTAAAAGAAACATGTTTGCTGAGTCACTTTTTAAATTTAAAGGCAGTCCATTTCTTCCCAGACAAAACACATTTTAAAAGTTAAATAATACTTATAAACAAATGGTAAATTATGTTGTGCCCTGTTAATGGCAATAGGCTCGCCCTCAATTACATGGGACCTTAAAATACCAGCTAACTGTGGGTGCACGTTGGTGGCTCTGCCTAACCCTTCAGGAAATACAGGCGTGACAGTATGTAACAAATGTAATTTCTTTTTAAATGAGCAATTTTTTTATGCCTCCGATTTTCTCCTGATCCCAATCGCTTTATTTTATTACTAGCTTTTACCCGCGACTTCGTCCGCGTGGATTAATAGTTCCCGTTCCCGGGGGATTTCCGGGATGAAAACTATCCTATGTCCTTTCTCGGGTCCCAGACTATATCTGTACCAAATTTCATTGAAATCGGTTCAGTGGTTTAGGCGTGAAGAAGAGACAGACAGACAGAGATACAGACAGACAGACAGACAGAGTTACTTTCGCATTTATAATATTAGTACGGATTATGTAGCTTAGTCAGAAATAAAAGAAAAATTAAAAAATTAAAAGATAATATATAGCAAGTGCCTACCACTACCAACAGCCATAACACCACGAACATAGATGGATGTTAGTCATAAAACACCACCCTACCAAGACCACCATGAAATCTAGATCCCCACCACACACCTCACGAACGAAACAAACAACAATATCACCTTTACGTCCACTTCAACCACCATTACCCACCATCATGGCCCATTACCCGCCACCATTCCATAAATCTTCAACCCAACAAATAACAAGCCACTGAATATTTCATCTAATTACAACAGGGATACAGTAGCAATTAACAAAACTGACATACCTGATTATACTTGAAGTCGGTAGCAAGAAGCTGATGGGTAAGGTATGTTATCGCGACAAGACTGTCGCACGAATGTGTCGTGTCGTGAGATTTGGACATCGGATGCGGTTGGTGAAGATTTTTTTTTTGTAGCATATGGAATCATTTTATTTAAGACCAGTTATTTTGGATTTGGTTATAAAGATACAACTTTTTTTTTAAAATAAATGCTTATCTAATTATGGCCAGCAGCAGTGTAATTTTATAGGTCTCATTGTAAAAGTAGCAGTAACTTGGTTAGCCATGTTGGGCTTGGCATTGCCCCGCTGAAAACTCGGCCAATCAAGTTTTCAGAGGGGCAATTCTACTAACTTTTAGAAACGATCGCGCTCTAATCTCAATCGCAATCTGTCATAACTGCTTGTAACTTACTTATTTTTTTTTGAAATTTACTGCAGCTAAGTCTGATTAGATTTTATCATTTTTTAGATTTTAATATTTTTTTCCATTACCAATACGTTTACCAAGCGATTTGATAAAGATCGAATCAATTATAAAGGCAAAAGGGACAAGATATTAACACATATTTATACATGACACCAAAAATCAGACACAACAAAAATATATTTGGACACGTCACCACCGAAATCGGCCACCGCCCACCACACATTAGGGCCTCCGCCCACGACCGATTTTTTTGGACCGATAATCGGGCAGAAAAACGGGCCCGTTTTTTCAAAAATTTCATCGCCCACGACCGTGTTTTTGTCGGTGACTTTCGAGGGTGGAGCTTAAATAGCGGTCAAATTTTATATCGCAACTTTTATTTGACAGAGTTACCGATAGTATAAAAATAACGTTAATAGATTTAAGGTTATTTAAGTTACAATTTATCGTTAAATTGTTTATTGACAATATTTTTATCGTTTTTTTTAAACAATTGATCCTTCTAACGGACTTCTTCGGACGGAGGTGTGGCGGGTCGCCCACCTTAGCGTCGCGCTAATGTAGTGCCTAACAATACTTTGCCAGATTCTTACGAATGAGAATTATACACGCTTACTTTTACATCGTTCTGAAATCAAAAGCCATGAGATCCATCATAGTACCTAATAGAAGCTATTGGCACTATTATTTTCGATAAATAACAAAAATAAATAAAATAACTCAAACATTTGTGAAATAGTAAGAACGCGAAGTAACGCTTCCTTGCAGTCAAGGCATATTTGTGTGAAAACCTTATCGACTATACATGCGTAAGGTAGCCTTTAAAGAATACATTAATCGATCAGACAGGAGCGCTACTAACATTTAACTCGAATTAACAAAAAAAAAGTGACGAATTTCCAACATCTTTGAGACGTCTTAAAAAAAAACACGCAATAATAACTATTACTCGACTGGAGTTCCAGTGTTTCAGCTGCAGAACGATGTAAAAGTAACCGTATATGTTATTATTAGACCTGGTAATCGAACCCACGACTTCACGCTGATCAGACGCGCTTTGCGACCACAAGCCCAATATAGTTAGTCAGTGACAATTAATATAAACGTACAAAACGGCAACTTACCTAATTTAACGGTAAAAATAACGATTAATTCATATTCTATATTAATGTTAATTAACATTATATTACTGGTAATGTTATCAAATAACGTTTTTATAAAGTTACTTTTTTCAACATTTTCGAGTTCATGGAAATTAACGTTACGTAACGATTATTATTTTTTGATTTCATAACGTTAACAAGCCCTGGATTTAAGTCATTACATATTTAGCAAGCTTAGTCGTTGAAAACGAATGTTATTTTCATTCTTAAGAATTTATTAAATTCGTTTGATATTTTTTTAATCCATTAACGTTATTTTTATATTAACGGTAACTCTGTCAAAGGTAATTTTATAAATATTTACCGGTTTTTAAAACCCTGCGTAAATCAACACAATATTATTTACTTATTGAAATCACAGACGATTAATTTAGAAAAAAATGATTTACCATATTATTAATAAATAAATAAGCTTTTTAATAATAAATTATTGTTATTATTCAAATGCTTCAAATTCATAAGTACTAACTTAACATAACACCACAATTATACACTTAATTCGCAATAACTGCTTTTGACTTTAGACTTTTGACTTTAACAATGACACAACGTTCTTCCCTAGTAAATCCATGACGCATAGGGTAAGTGCCCCAGTGAACGAACACACCCGAGTGAATTAACAAATCCGAGTATTTTCCAAAAAATAATAAACTAAGGTATTACCTTCTACCCAACGCAGTATTTTTTTTTTGTAATTGCTGCTCTTTATTCTAGCATAGTAACAACATTCATGTATTGCGATACTGTTCGTTTTAAAATGACGAGCGTTTAAAGTTGGCAGTGCTGGTGTAAATTTTCTTTGTTCGGGCAAGAATTTAGGACTTGGGTCAGACGCAAATTTTTTGATATCACTTTGCAGCCGTAATTAAAGTATGTACTATAAGTTATTTATAAATTCGAGTATTAATGGGTAGTTATAATATATGTATCAAATCAATTTCATTGCAATTTTAGCTAGTTTTAAGTAAATTATTGAGTGTTTCAGCATTGGCATTAAAAACGTTTGAAATCCAGTGAATAAACGACCGTTAATTCACTGGCCAATCGTTAATTTCATGAAATCTAGTGAATGAACTAACATTTTCATCATATTAATATATAAGCTTTCGTCATAAAAATGTAACCAATAAATAAATGAATACCACATTTTGAGTTAGTAATCATCATTTTAAAGAACGGAGAACTAACAAATAGAACAAAGCTCTGAGACTCCACTCCCAAGCTCATAAAGGAAAGACGGGAACGGAACGGGCAGTCTTCAGTGGGTGCAGGTTCAGTCGGAATAAGCTCGGCTTATAAGGCAGATCCTGAAATCCATCAAACGTGACACACCTCAAACGCTGACGAAGCTGGAGACCAACGATGGCAGGATTATCTTGTCTAAACTAGAGCTTTTAAGGGAGGTAGAGAAGTTCTAAAACCCCGTCTCTAGTCCAACAAAAGACCCAAGAGTTAGACTGACCTGGCACTACACCGATGAGATCCCGGACGTTAGCTTATATGAGATAAATATGGCTTCTTAACAACTTAAGGACAACAAGGTGCCGGGGAAGACAGAATCACTTCTGTACTACTGAAGAGGCCTATGTCCAGTAGTGGACATCGTTCGGCTCATATCATGATGAATTGATTGATGACGTTGGCTAGGCTTATGAAGGTATATGATTAAGTAAGAGTTTGAAGGCTTACACTTTGTTAAAAAAAAAATGATTGTAGCAGATTTAGAGGCTAAGGATTTATGTTCATTTATTTATTCCATTTTGAACTGCATTTGATATAATAATAAGGATTTTTCGTAACTATTAATTAAACAAAAACTTGTGTTCATTCACTGGTTCTAATGCTGTACATTTACTGAAAAACTGGAAAATTTCATTCATTCACTGGGGTTTTAGGGTATTTTTCAATATATTGCCAAATATCTAAAAAAGTATACAGGTTATGTCGTAAAACCAAGTTAAAAAATATTCTTTAGTAGACATAGATTACCAAAATATAAAACCGCATACTTTAGAGGCAACATAATGTAATGTTTTTTTGAAGTCTGAAGATTGCTTAAGTGTTCATTCACTGGAGCATTTACCCTATTTTCTATTTTTCACCGATAATCGGCGGCCAGGATGCGTAGATTTTGTTTTTGGACCGTTTTTTTCTCGGCCGTGGGCGTTGATGTACTAGAATCCATACGTTCCATTCTCGCCGAGAAAAAATCGGCCGTAAAAAATCGGTCGTGGGCGGAGGCCCTTACAATTCAATCGCTAAAAATCAATAACAAGTACTGACATCAAATATACCGCATCCACCGGACGCAACACGCCACTCCCGCGCATCGTAAATCAAGATGGAGGCGATAACAAGCGACCACTCATAAAAGCGACTACGGGAACGATTTTACGATTCATAATTGTACTTTATTAAATGACCGCCACTTGCATTTTAATGGAAGAATTTTGAGCAATAAAAGTTTGTTGGGTGACAAAGAGTAGATAGACGCAGAGATGTCATTTCTGAATAATACCAAAGAGTACTCATTTCAGGAAAAAAAGAACACGATAAGGTAGGTAATGTATCATTCAAGGCTAGCTTCTGTCAACTTCTGGCAACTTTGTCTGCATCGTATTCAAAAATCGGTTCAGTCTCCAAAGTTTTGAATTATCACACGGGAACAAAAAACAAGAAAATAATTTATTGAGTTAATTATATCTATTTGTGTGCTTACATTTAGCCAAAGAAATAGTAACAGACATCCATCCATCAATTATCACAAGCTTTTGTGTTTATAATAGTACCTAGCAAGATTATTATTTAAAAGAAAAAAAGGATGCATTCAGAATAAAGCGACAATCATTGTGCAGATCTCATTGGGTTAGGTCAGATTATACTTAAAACAGTTTCATACAATACATACACACACATACAAACACATATTCATAGGACACAGTTTACAATATGCAGTCTACTAGAGTTAAAACTCATTCAAAACCTGCCTTTTATTTAGTCCTACAATATAACTTGACAGGAATACCAATAACCATGTCTCAAGTATTGAAGATATGATTTATGAATGAATGGAGATATTAGTCACTTGCATAAAGTTATGGCGGTAGAATGATTTATTACGATATGTGTAAGTTATGTGCGCTTGTGTCATTTTGTATGACTGGACGTAAGTAATGATAGGTAATCTGTGATCAGTTATGATAACCCTTACATAAAGTATGGATAACTTTTGGAGTGTTACTTAATATATTAAATTATATGCTTGGAACTTCACATGATATTTTTCTACGTGTAGAGATGATTTTTACCGTCTCAATTTCATAAGAAAAGGAATGGATTGGTGTCATTTAGGTGAGCATTTAAATTGAGAAATGTGTTTCTTAATGTAGGTAATAAAAGTTAAAGAACTTTTTAAACTTTTCTCTTCTTCTCAGAGTCGTTCATAACAGTCTATGTTGCGTTGGCCCAGAACTTAGCCTCCTATATTTAAATTGTACAGCGTCATCAATGGGTTACCCGTCTTACATTAAAATTCCTTCAAAAAGAAGGTAACCAGTTGAGGACGCTGTCTATTGTAGCTTTAGCTCACGACTTCGTTCGACGTTAAAGCCAACCACCCGCTCAATTAATTCCTATCGTAAAATCTACTATTTGCTTATGACTCCTACCTATGAACTGCTTACCTCATAGCTTCAAAGGTCAAGCAATTTTCGTGATTTTGTGTTTAGTCAATGTGTGCATGTTGACTGACCTTTCGCATTTATTTTACACCAGCTACACCCCGTGGGTTTTGCTACTGCTACTGTTTCACGTCCGTCATATACCCCCTCATGCTTCATGAATCTGGCTATCATACTCATCTGTTATTTCCTAATACGACTGGTATTTCCAAAATTTTGCGCGTTTAAACAAAGATCTAAAAAACTCTTTAGCTTTATTATATGAGTGTAGATAGATTCATATCTTTCTACATTTTCTTTTCATCTATATTCTACCTACCATCCTGTCTGTACCCAAAGATCACCGCCAACTCACCAGACAGTTAACCGCCGGCGTCTATTTACAGCAGCTAATTAAATTATAAATCTTTCACGACGCCTTTCACGGGATGCCAGTGAGACGGAATGAACTAAGAGATGATAATACCACTTTTGAAATGTTGGAGTGGCGAGTTGATCTGATGTGGGATGGGATTCTGGAAGTATTTTTAATGGAGTATAAGTTATGTTTGAAGTTTAGGACGTGTGTGTCATGATGAAGGATGGTATAGAATTGAAAAGTATTATTTTTAATTTTATTAATGACTTTCGTAAAATGCTTTCTAAGTTTATCTTGGACATCACTGACATCGATGAAGAAAAACATCGTGAGGAAATCTGGACTCTTCAATAAATTAATGTGAGTCTGAAATCGGTGATCAATACGCTTTCTCTGTAGAAGAAGATGATCGATGAAGAAAAACATCGTGAGGAAATCTGGACTCTTCAATAATTATTTTAAGTCTAAAATCGGTGACCAACACGCCTTCTCTTTATAAGAAGAGAACTTTCTCCTGCAGTGGAACGCTAGTGAACTGTTTTATAAAATAGTTTGCTATTGACAATATCTACCTTAAACTAGATAGATAGAAAGATAGATTTAGGCATTTCTTTTTTAGTTATTGTCCTTTTTCTTCAACAGGTAAAGGTGATATCTTAAGTCATCTATAATTTTTTGCCCCAGCAGTATGTTTTTACCATCTCTCTCCTAAGCAGAGTTATGTGTAGGAGCATCGTTCAAAGCCAAAGCCATAACTCTAACAATAATTAAGTTCCTGACGCCCAAAGATCGCAATCGTAAAGTCTAGACAAATCTTCCTGAACTTCCATTTATAATTACAATTATCTAAATTAATAATCACTTTAATTAGTTTTAGGGCCAAGTTTTCATTCTTGATTTATTCTCTACTAGAAGAGACTTGCCCGCAACTTTGTACGCGTTGCTTATTTCAATAAATTAAATTACGTGTTTGGTTACTGCTCCGCTCCCGTGTGTCGTAGCGTGATGTTATATAGCGTATGTTACACAGGAATAATGCAACTACCCATTGCCGAAAAATGGGTAAAATCAGCCCAGTACGTCCATGATATTATATGGCTTATGTTACTCAGGAATAATGAGGTTATCTATTGGTGAAAAATTATTAAAATAGGTTCAGTAGTTCCGGATCCTATTCAGTACAAACAAACAAACATACAAAAAAATCTTTCCTCTTTATAATATCCTTACTAATATTATAAATGCGAAAGTAACTCTGTCTGTCTCTCTGTCTGTCTGTCTCTTCTTCACGCCTAAACCACTGAACCGATTTCAATGAAATTTGGTACAGACATAGTCTGGGACCCGAGAAAGGACATAGGATAGTTTTCATCCCGGAAATCCCCCGGGAACGGGAACTATTAATCCACGCGGACGAAGTCGCGGGCAAAAGCTAGTTAGTATATAATGTGTAGTAACTGCTGAAACTACTTTTGATAGCAAACATTACCTCGTTTTATATGCATTACTGAGATAAGAATAATAAAGTAGTAATTTGCATTAATTAAACCCGACAATTACCATTATTATGGCACTTCTTTTTTAAAATAAAAACAGTGTTTATGTAAGTAGGATTGTGTGTTGAAATGTTACTTCCGACTGTCAGACATTTGTATGCTGATTTTTAGGAGTAGAAAAAACTATTATTACTGTTATAATGATAAAATTATTACATGTGAATGCCCCATTGGTTTCGTGGTTGCAAGCAAGGCTGCTGAGCGTGGCATTCTAGGTTCAAAACCCACGTCGGGGAAAAGTTTTCATTAGGAATTTCCCAGTAGCGATCCGGAGTTCAGAAGTTGGCGGTGTGACAGCACGTTAAGCCGTTGTTGCCGTCCCACCGGAGTACGAGACTTAGGGAAGAGGGAGGACACCTACTTAAGCGCACACATTTGTGCACTAAAATATCTCCTGCGTACTTGGCTAGTCTCCATTGAGATTGATCACTGAAGCTTATTTCATGTGATAATGTAAACAATCATTATATCGATATTTATCTAACGTTATAATGAATTGAGTATAGCAATAGTCTCTATGGATTTTTTCCCTAGGGCAACAGCTTTTAAAACAACTACACCCCCTCCCCCTCCTTCTTACGCACAATTGAGACATAAAAACTAACTACCAAACAAAATAATAACGGTGTTATTCATTAAAACATTAAAACCACGTTATCTGCCGACCCCATAAAAATTAATAACCGTGGTAATACATAGTTATTTCGTAAGTAAAGGAAGTTATAATAAATTGTGTATAAATAAATCATAGTTATTTGCTATCTCGCGATCTGTGCGCACGCGCGGGTTGTAACTGTTATAAATTACGTCACACTTTCAAACTGGTAGAGCCTGGGGGTAAGCAGAGATGTGCCTTACACTTACAGATTAGGATGGTAAATCTAATCAAGCTAATATAATGCTTTTTCTTTATTTTTTTGTAAGCATTATGTTGATCAAATACATTTTTGGTAATTATAACTGTTTCATCAAGAATACCCTTAAGAATATTACGTGGGTTCGATTCCCATACGGAACAAATAATTCTTTGTATGACTTGCAGATACATGTTCCGGGTAAGGCTGTTAGTGTATGTGAGTTTATGCGTTTGTAAATACACCCACGATGCAGGAGAAAGTCTTAGTGTTTAAGAAGAACAATAATTTGAAGTATGGAGTTACTATATTTATTTCAATTGGACCATCAAAGTTAAAACTAAATAATAATTAAATTACAAACTATGTACAGTTAAAATAAAAAAAAAGTAAAATTACAAACAATGTACAGTTAAAATAAAAAAAAAGTAAAATTACAAACTATGTACAGTTAAAATAAAAAAAAGTCAAGTCATAGGGCGTCAAAATACTCATCCGCATCGCTGTCAATGGGAGTATGGAGTCAATGTTCAATAAAGAAAGTCTGAATAAAGTCCTAGCTTCACACGTTGGCACCAACGCCATCGGTCCAACTATTGGATCTAGAAAATGCCATGAGCAAAGTTGGCTAATGGTAAAACAATCCAACCTAGCAATTATTTTTAGTCAAACTTACTTAGTTCGATGGGTAAGCTATGTGATATGACTTTATACATTCCGTATAAATAATATTTTATAACATACCATGACGCCTGTATTCTCCGAAGGGTTAGGCAGAGGTGGACCAAGAATTCGCCAGTACCTATGTTTTGGGTCACATGTAATAGGAGTATAAATAATATTTTCTTACTTCAATATCCAATCTAATCCTGAATAACCACGCTAACTACCGGTATACAAAACTGATTAAGTATTGATGAAACTATAAATAAATTACCCGCTTAGTTTCCATTAATTGGTAAAAATGATTTATCTTACTGCTCTTACGAAGTGGGATTGGCTTTATTGCTATCTAAATTAACACGCTAGTGCTACAATTAGGCAATAAATAGTCTAAATTGCTTCAGTGTTAAGTAAAACCAGTCGTTGAGCTATGTATATTTTAAATCTATTTATAAAGCCTGCAGTGGGACACTGGTGTGACTATTTTGAATTTTTGCTTGTCAATTATTAAAAGTCTTGAGAAGATTAGGATCACCATCATCATATCAGCCGCAGGACATCAACTGCTGGACTAAAGCTTCCACCATTCTCAGCAAAGATTAGGCTGGCAGCCAAAAGGACCGCAAACGATTTTCTTTGCTAGTTTTTCTCCATAGAGACCTACATAAGTTTTGGAACAAGCAACAAGGTTACACTTTCTGAATATGTAACCTACTCCTTGACAATTCAAAGGTGCCTGTGAATGGTTTAACTGAAATACATCCTACTAATAGTATAAATGCGAAAGTTGGAAGGATGTTTGTTTGTTTGTTATTCTTTCACGCTCAAACGGCTGAACGGATCTGGATGTTAGTTTGATACTGAGACAGATTGTAGTGTAGAATAATATACACGATACTTTTTATCCCGGAAAAATCTAAGTTTCCCGTTGAATAATATATCAAATTTGACGTGGCAGAAACTAGTAATACAAAAAATCACATGGCATATCAAAAGCATGACCGTGAAAACCTTAATCTTTTTAATTAACCTACAATTACCAAATCCGTTAAGAACGTCCACATAGAAGCACCAATATGCCACACTAATCCCAGTCCCCACCAATCTATTTACCGTAAAGTTATCAGTGGATCAGATAGTGAGTCCCAAATGAAGTGTAGAGATAGGCCGCAGCCTACCAATCCATTACCGGTAAAGAAACCCGACACACAACAAACTGGGCAAGCGAACAAATTGCAAGCACTAGCAATTAGCTGGGGAGGTAGTTCTAACGGCTTGGATGTAGTTACTACGGAACAGTGGGTTAAGTCAGGAAGAGTCTGACTGATCCCTCCTCCTACCAGAGCGGGAAACGTCCATGAGGATTTCAAGCCCAGGAATTAAACAAAAGATAAAGGTTATAAAAAGAAAACCTAATATAGTAATATATAAAATATAATATAATAATAATAATATAATAAAGAATAAACAATGATCAATAGATAGCTACCTATCTTACTATACTTATACATATAAAGTATCTTTGGGAAGTTTGATATTTGTTACTATATCTCGCTTGAACAGCTAAACGGAATTACCTGATATTTGGCACAGACATAGATTTTGGATTTGCTTAACACGTAAGATAACTTGAATCCCGTTTTTGCGTTCACAATGGATAATATTGGACTTTCGCTTAATCCTAGAGTTCAAGCAGATGAAGTCGCGACCAAAAGCTAGTGTCCTTTTTTCCCTATATACGTGTAAAATATCACGATTGTAATAAGCTTTAGTTCTCGGATCGGATTATTTAATACCCTAGTTCAGTTCTGTTATACTCCTTGAAATGGTCTAATCCCTTTTTCCTTATATTTCTGTCAATGCCTTTAAGAATCCTTGACTTTTCAATTCATCTATTTACTCAGCATCTTTTAAACTGTTATTCTCATTGGAAACACTTCTCTAAATCCATATCAATTTATATGTCTAACTCGTTCGACCTTATTCATTTGATATTCATAAACTTAACAGATAAATTGTCAAGCCATTTGGTCGCTGTGACCTCCTAACCTCAGTCATCATCATTATAATTTATGATGTCAACTAGTGTATTGCAAATTGCGCCATATTGTTCGGTGCTAACTGCCAATGAGATTTCAAAGACTGAGTTATTTTAACATACCATCACGCCTGTATTCCCCGAAGGGTTAGATAGACATGTACCAATGTACATCAGTTACTTTATAATCTATTTAAATAAATGCGTGCAGTATTCTAACCTGCGGCCAAAATGCATTGATGCATGGCTTTGAATAATTAAATATGAAGCACATAAATTATTTTCATAAATAATTCATTCCTAAAACCTTTTTCAAACAAATAAACACATTTTCAATCATTTGCATCACAGAGTACCGCAAACAAAATTCAACGTAAATTGAATATTTGCCCTACTGTTAATCGTATCCTGTGGCGATCTCGTGATCAGTGCCCGTTCGTCGCAGCATTAGCATATCGGAATTATTCCATTACAGCGTTAATAATTTAAAAATAATACGCCGCCGGCGCACGCGACCCAAAGTTATGGGCCCCTGGAGATGCGGTTGCGAAACGAAGCTCCGACCAATCAAAAGCAAACTTTATCTCAAAGTGTGTAAAGTTTATTTTGAGTTGCGTGCGTGTGCGTAAATTTCAGTGGTGCTAAACATTTTATTATGTTAATAGGCAGACAATATGAGTGAAGATTATTTGTGTTATAATTTATTGTTATGCATTCTGTTGCGTGGTGTACTAAATTCAAACATAATGTTCTGTGAAACCTTTTAGATTTTCGTGGCGATATAACATCCTATACGGATTTGACGTAATCATATTCATAAGGTACCTATATCACGTATTCACAACGGGTGAGTTATAAACTTGTTTATTTGTGTTTTTCTACATTGTTTTTGTATAGACCTACATACATAATACATTTACCTATGAAGGCTCGGTGTTAAATTGTCGTAAAACTACAAGTACATTTTAATTCAGTATTAAGAACCTATAAAGTCGTCTTTTACGATAGTACGTGACTGTGAGAAATGTCGAAACATCTTGTAGTGCTAATTGTAACGATGCCGACTATAAAACATTCTGACACGATTGGCCTAAAGTTGCATCGAATTAATAAATTAATGGTAGTTGTTTAGATTTAAGACATGTTCATGTTGTACTTATTATTGTAATTTTGATGTACATAAAAAAAATAATGTAGCTTACGTAAAAATAAAATGATGAAATACCCATCCTATTATTAGATATTTTTTTTGTTCAAATATATTGTTATACCTCACAAAAACTACCAGTTCATGATCTACTAGCTGGTTACATACATTGAATTGTAATAAATTAAAATTATCAAGTTCACTCTTCCAAAAAAGACATTTTAACAATAAGTTCAAAACTATTAACTCTTTGAAATACTTTAAAAAGGTTATACATTCAGTTACGCTAGAAAACTCGACACACAGAATAAAAAAGAAACAAACAAAAAATAAAACAATAAATAATTAAATTCACACAGTTCATCAAAATTGCAAGCGTCATATCACACGTCAGAGGTGAGCCTCGCATAGTAGTGGATGACAAGAGGATGACACCGGGGGCTGGCGGGATGGTGGGTGGATGTGGTGGATGACTAGTGGGGGGAACAAACGGTTCAATAAATCAGCTACGTATGCCGCTTGCAGGTGTTACGCCACTACACGATGAAATATTGCTGCTGAGATTAATATTTTAAACATTGCAGAAGTGACAGAGTGTACACTGTGGAAATTTAAGATGGAATTGAATGGGAAAAGATTTGTGCCTTTCTTGAATGAATTGCAAGTTGTAAAATTCATGATTAATCGCTTAAACAAATTAATGGTATTTTAAAGATTTCTTCTCATTTCATTAGGCTATCTAGAGTCAACCTCTGGTAGTTCTTTCAATGGCTTCTAGTAGTGGCAACAGCTTACTTGTAATAACACTCACTATCTCTAACCAGGGCATAATATTGCAATATTTCATGTCATGGCAAAGTGCTAATTGGGTTTTTCTATATAAAGTTCTCAGTAGCAGCTCGGAGTTAGGATTTAATTGTCCCCGGTTAAGGCATACAGGCGAACTGTGGCTGTACATTGGTACACCTCTGCCTAACCCTTCGGGGAATACAGGCGTGATGGTGTTTATGTTTGTTCGTGGCATAAAATGAAGTGTAGAATTTTTGTAACAAATGGTATTGAATTTTTAATTTCTATACCTACATAATTCTGATTACTTAGTATTTACTTAAGGATTGTCTAGTAGACACCCTATTGCTAGGTGAAAAAACACGTCACTGCATACCGTTACAATTAAATTGAAAGCCCGTTGACATGCAAAGTATTGCCACATCTACATACCACCCCACTTAATCGTTGCCAGAAATATTGCCACTGTCAGTTGCGGCCTAATAATTGGGACGCCTGTTTTCGGCCGTCCACAATTTATAACTTAATCAAGTATTGGGAGTTACAAGTAGCCGTTTTTTATCACATTAATCTTGTTTTAATTGGACACCGTATAAATTAACAGATAGATTACTTTTGATGTAATACCGAATAGGATTGCTTGATTGTACCGAGGATAATAATGATAAAGTGGATTCAATTATTTTTATACCGGCAACTAATATAATAAAAGTTTTTTTATGGTTTTGGTTTGAATTACTTATATTGTTAGCACTTCCAATTAAGGTTTAATAATTACAACCGTAATGGTATTTCGACATGTAGAGTTATCTGGATTTTAAATCAGTAACGGATTAGCAATTATTTATGGCTAATAGTTATCATTTGGAATATAAGCAACTGTTAGTCATTTGTATAATTTTCGCCAGACTTTTATAAACAACAAATGTCATAAAAACCTAAATAAATTTTGATATATTTTTATTTTATTTAGATAAGTTCTTAAACTAATTTATAAAATAATTCAGAGAATTAATTAAAAATTTTCATAGGAATTCGGCAAGCCTTTAGAATATTTAATAAGGTTAGATGTGGCTAAATCAACCAGTATTTCTGCAGTACATACCTACTATTAGAAAAATAAAATTAGTTGCATAATGAATTCTTCAAATCAATTTTACTCTTTCAAGAATGAATTAAGTATCTGATTTCTACTAAAAATGAAGTCATCATTTTAAAATAGGTATTATCATCGTAATACGTTCTATTTCATTTAGTCATAGATGTTTCCTAAGAAAATGTACATAAAATCATCATCTTTTTAATATTTCTGGAAAACCTTTCATCACCGCGAAATTATTAACAAACACACATAAATAATTTATTTAAAAGAAAACATTTCCTCACTCTGACATTTTTATTGCGATCACAAGTTTTTTTTTCATAACATATTTTTCTATAATAATTTAGCGATCACATTCAAACGTTCTCTTGGCTATAAATCTGAACAAATTTAGGGTGATAATTTATTTTATGGGTCGAAAGACCAGCTTTTATTTTTATTCTACGGACTATGAGTCAGACGGGGCAATAAAAATCATAATTCAGGGTTGTCACGGTGCCAAATTCGTGATATACCATTATGTTTTGACAAAACACGTTATAAATTTGTGTAGCCGGAGGAAGGAAGCTTTGATAGTTTCCTGTAGTTTGTTTTATTTGTGTTAAAACTTTTTTTTGATGATGATATAATGCTGTCGTTTTGTTTTCTTTTTTTAGGAGGAAAGTTCAGAGGTTTTTTTTAAGCGTTTGAGGTTTCCGCTGTTATTTTAAAATAAAAACTGAAGATTTTCAAGTCAGACTCATATACAATAGGTTTCTTACCACAGTACAAAACAACAACAAAAAAATACGCAAAAAAATACGTTTTTTATGTATATACTTAGGAATTTCTCAGTAGTAGCCCGGAGTTTGGAAGCACGTAAAGCCGTTGGTCCCGGCTGTCATTCGTAGATCTTTGACAGTCGTTACGGATAGTCAGAAGCCAAGAAGTCTGACAACCAGTCTAACCAAGAGGTATCGTGTTGCCCAGTTACTGGGTTGTGGAGGTCAGTTAGGCAGTCGCTCCATGTAAAACACTGGTATTCAGCTGCATCCGGTCAGACTGGAAGCCGACCGAAACATAGTTGGGAAAAAGGCTAAGCAGATGATGATGATACTTTGTACATTTCAACTGTCTTGGAGGTTCCCATGGCGCTCATCGGGTTGGAACCCCTTAATAAAAAGCAAATAGCTACCAGTCTTTTAAATACGATTGGATCTAAGATACCTGTTCCTGGTTCTTGAAGATAATTTTAAATTCTGTGGTCAAATAATATCCGGGGACAAATCATATTAAGTATATTAATAATTATAATTATCATCGTGTCTTCAGAAGCTATTTTCAAACAAAGTAAATACTTTAAACAAAATCTGTGGAAACTCTTATTAACACCTTCTTCTTTCAATTTTTTTTAATTAGCCTGTACTGTCCCACTTTTGTCTTCTTTCTTATAACTCCTTCCTTCTTACTGTTCTAAAGCTAAATTGTGTTCTTGTGAAATCATTTGTGAAAGCTGTTCATTCTATTATTCAATAACTCCACTCGATCCGAAAGACAACAAGATTTCTCCGAAAACACCATTAGTCATCCAATCCTTTCGCTAATTACATAAAAAAATATTCAAAATAACCCATAATTATTGGCAATATGGAATCGATAAAAGACATTACGACCGATATAACTTATGGTTTATTATATTATATTTTATAATATATTCGACATCGATACATATCAAATTTCGGTACTAAATTTATACGATTGGTTAATTTGCGTATAAATCCAAAAATGTTGTATCAATTCGATTTTTTGGTGGATCGTAAAAATATATGTTATATTCTGAGAATAGCTATAAAAGTCAATATTATTAATTAACATTATACAAAACTGTAGATATTTATTACGCGATAAACAAAAAAAGTTAAAACGTCAATTAAATTGTCAATGGTTCTCAACAAATCAGCGTTCAGATTGATTGGCGCGTTGTAAAATACTTTATTGTTATTGGTCATAGGTATGTTGCTATATTACACACCTAGTCATTAAAAAAAATCCAATGTTATAATAAAATATTATTACAATGCTATGTCACAGATTAACCAATAGTTCCTATGCTATGTTTAAAAATAAATGTTTTTATTATCTTTAAGAGCAGAAGTTTTTAGATCTTAGCGTCTAAAAACGTCTTAGCGCAAAGCGTCAAAGCGTCTTTAGTATAATCTAGACCATCACATAAAAAAAAATTAAGCAGCTTGCGTTATCTACGGGTTGTTCGAAAGAGATACCTCGCACCCGGAACGCAAAGGGCAAAAGAAAGAACATGGAGGGGTTTTAGTCAGTAAAAGTCTGACATTCCCTCCCGCCCCGACCAGGGTGGAAGAAGTCATTTGATGATTTCCCATTCGAAAAAAGTAATTAGGTAAAAAGCAGCTTGCATCAACAGATAAACAGGATTATTGAAATAATATCAATTAAAATCAACCTGTATAAAAATAACTACATACTATTATTTGAACCCGGAATCCCTTGCATCACAAAACGATCTAAATCTAAGGTGTAATAACAGTCTTTTGTACTTCTGTTTAAAAAAGATAATCTGCCACTGATGCCACGTCTATTCTGACACCTTCTCACCAAGAATTAATTAACGACTCTGATATTTCTTCATACGTAATTAATTACTATTACACGCCTTCAGACTCATAAAAACATTCACAATAGCTTTTGAAAGACTTGACCATGCAATCTCATGCAGTTAACATAAACTTTATTACTTTATACGTATGGGTAATTTTACTTTGTATCAAGTGTGTTGGTAATGTGGTTGTCTAAAAAAGAGGTATACGATAGCTATCCATCATTCGTATAACAACCGAACATAAATAACAGATTTTGGGCGGTTTATTCTGCTTAGTTCACTTGGATTTGTTCCTTTTAGGTAAGAATTTCTATGCAGTTTTGGGTTAAGAGATTTTTATCTTGAGGTTGGTACAAAAAAGTATCTATTAAAAGGTAAGTTTTATTAAATGCAGAATATTTACCAGACCGTGAAAGACCTAAATGATTATACTGCATAACTTTAATAATTAACGTTGTTGTTCACAAATCTACGAGTGTAACAAGATATATAATAATATCAAACTAAGTAATATTGAGCAAAAAGATAAGCGAAAGGCACCCATTCATTCATTGGTTAAATAGAAAATCTTATTAATTACTTAACGTATTTAGCTAAAATTTGGCAGATAGGCAGTTTAAGAGACCACAGCCAAGAATGAATGTAGTGGTCCAGGACCTCATGGAATGCTGACTTTGACTTTCATTCGAATTAAGTCGGGGGAAAAAACAATTGCTTGATAATTACTAAAATGTCACATTTGAAGTTTTCAAATATAATCCCAGCTATTTTCTTAGCAATAAAGTTAATTTTAATAAACCTATAAGTTACGACTAATTAACTGAAACAAACAGCAACCTTCGCACAAAACATATTTAACAAACAACCTATTAAAATCAAAGGCGAGCTGTCAAAACCCACACACACTCAAAGTCGTAAAATAAATCAAATATGGCAGGTGCAAAGCGGAGTATACCATCAGGCTAATTCAAAGCCTCCACCGATAACAAGGTTATATTACACCAATTAACAGCCATTTTACATTTGATTTTATTGTGGCATAATTAGAGCCGGCCAAAGGTTTGAAACCACTGGTTTTATACCGTCTAGTTAGAGGCGATATAAATGTTATGGGTTAACAAGTCATAATTTTAACTTAGAGGCAAGACTAGAATTAGCTTGGGTTGGTCGGATTTTAATAATGTCTGGTGTCTGCTTGTGCAAATACATGTGATTTAATGGAGACAAAATTAAATTATAGAAGCCAGAATGATGAAAATACGACCTCGGGAAAACTTAAGATCTGTAGATAAAACAATGATATTGAAGATTGAAAACATATGAGGCAGGCTATAGGCTAATTGAGTCAAAATGTAGGTATAGCACAGAAGAATAAGTTAACTAAAACATATTAATAACTTCATAATTATGTGTACTAAAACTAATATAACAAAGCTAAAGAGTTTGTTTGTTTGTTCAAATGCGCTGATCTCAGGTCTACCAGTCGGATCGCAAAAAATATTTTAGTTTATAACAATACCCCGATTAAAGAAGACTAGTATAGACTTTATTACTTTTCGCTATGACCACGGCAGCTAAAGTAGTCACCAAAGACGTTAATTTGGTTGAAACTGCAGGGTATATTTTACTAGTTAAAATAATAATAATTCACAGCAGAAAGATAAAGCAAAGACCGATAAGAAAAACCATCATTCTCTTTCTCCAAACATCAAACACATTTTTCCAAACCATTAAAAAATTACAACACACACTTCCACAGAAAATAATTCCAAAAATCTGTGTTCAGAAACCTTAATTACTTACTCGTCTTTTAATTTCACAAAAAAAAAATACTAACATAAAAATGTGTATGTATGTTTGTGCAGAGTACCGGCACTAATCACCTCCACGTCAGTATAATTCCTCCGGACATTATCGAACGCAAAACAAATGGGATGGTAAAAACAAAACAGTCTGTATAATTGATGGTTGCATGCACAACTTGTATGTTTAATTACTAGGTTTTGCACTGGGTTTTGCTTGGCAAACATTGTGGAAAGAGAAAAAAAATGGGGAAAAAATGTAGCTCAACTTGTTCAGTTTTTATGTTAATAAGGGTGTCAACATGGCATGCGTTGGTTGGTCACTCTAGCAAGCACTCTTTGCAATGTAAAATCTACGGAATACTTCATTTTATTTAGAGGTAATGTTTGTTAGTAAGAGGTAACCTGTGGAAGTACTAAGGTAAGTTGACTAAAGAAAGAGGCCACCTCGAGTCATCTATATGAGCTAATATTATAAAGATAAACAATAAATATACCATCACGCCTGTATTCCCCGAAGGGTTAGGCAGAGGTATACCAATGTACACCCACAGTTCGCCGGTATATTTAGGTCCCATGTAATAGGGGGCGAGCCTATTGCCATTAACCGGGCACAAATCCAAACTCCGAGCTGCTACTGAGAATTTCATAGAAAAACCCAATAACACTTTTTGCTCGACCTGGGAATCGAACCCGGGACCCCTTGCACAGCAGTCGCACTTGCGACCACAAGACCAACGGGGCAGTCAGTAGTTATTCTTGTTTGTAATGGATAAACTCAAAAACTCCTGACCTTTTTATTTACCTATTGGAAAAATCAGGGTTTTATAAAAGGAATCACCGCTGATCTTTCTGTGACAATTCACAATTAGCGTATATATGTTACTTTTAAATCAACCAGAAACCGTATACGCAACCAAAATAACTATCGGACAAAATGTATCACTTCCAGTCCACCTTGATTTATGTTCTTTTAATCTAAACTTGTCATATTTCAGGATTGTCGCTGTTACCTGTCGAATTGTCACCTGTCAGCTTTATTAAATAGGGCACTGGCAAAAAATCTATCACTAGAAATAACTAGGCAAGTAGCGGGCAGAAGGTGGTTAAAAATAAAAATGTTTTAACTTCCTAGGTAGTGAACATAGTTGATAGTAAGTTCCTAATTATTTCACACAATTATAATATTTACCTTTACGTAAAAAATACATTATCTTCTTTCATTTCTATCGCAAATAAATTAGCATGCAAACGAACGGCACATCTTTGCATTTTGTGAAGGAATTAAAAAAAATATTGCATCGATTCTTGAATAAATCATATCGATTGTTTGTATCGAGACTGATATATCGATTGAGTTACGATATCAATGCGATTGCATGATAGATACGCGGATGTTGGAGCATGTAGATGTATGATGTAGTTAGTATAAACATTATTCTTCATTTGCGTGTCTGTCAGAGTTAAGTATTGATATTTTCATAATTGACTGCCTCGTTAGCCTAGTGGACATAAGCGCGACAGCTACGCTAAAGGTCTTGGATTTGATTCCCAGGTCGAGCAAAAAGTGAGATTAGGTTTTACAATGAAATTCTCAGTAGCAGCTCGTAGTTAGAGTTTGTGCGCGGTTAATTTTAATAGGCTCGCCCCCTACACCTCGGTCTCGGTCGCCTAATACATGGGACCTAAACATATCGGCGTACTGTGGGTGTAATTGGTACACCTCTGCCTAACCCTTCGGGGAATACAAGCGTGCTAGTATGTGTGTGTATTTTCATAATTATGTATTAATTTTGTATTTGTAATTAGCTAAGGTTGCATGCTGAGATAATATTAAAATTTATTTAATAGTAAAAGTCAAAAGCAAGAATAAATAAAATAGTAAATTTTGTTTTTTTTTCTTAATTGACATAACTCCAAACTTTCTTAACTAAATGTCGTAATTATATTTTCCTAAAATTATCATAAGTAGGTGTCAAAACATCGTGACCATAACTATTAGTGAAACTCATAGAATACATACAATAAACATATTTCATTAATTTACTATTAAATGTCTTCATAAATAACGATCGAGCGTACGTTTGCGCCCACGCATCGCTTTATGGTTCCATTTTAGGGTTCTGTAGAAAAAAAAGAAACTGAAAATATGATTGAATATAAATGTTAGTATTTTTCATTGACTGTCTTATTTCATCTTCTGGGTGAGATCTTTTCACAAATGATTCACTAGCCATAAACAAATCAAATCTCAATAGCAATTCAAATCTAAAATTATTTTTACTTACAAATTAGCTTCTGCCCGCGACTTCATCTGCTTGGTTTTTTCAGGTAAAACGTTACCTGCAAAAACCAAGCGGCAGGCACTGCTCCGATGAAGTCACCATAACCATCACGCCTGTATTCCCCGAAGGTTTAGGCAGAGGTGTACCAATGAATACCCACAGTTCACCGGTATTTTTAGGTCCCATGTAATAGTCCGATGAAGTCGTAGCTTGATATTATAGCCTATAATATAATTCTTCATATATGTAGCTGATATAATGATGATAAATCCTTTACAGCCAAAAACCAACAAAATAAAGATCATATTAACACAATCACAATAACCGCTATGAATTATAATGACAAGCCTTTAGCTCACCAAAAAATAAACAAAAAACCAGATAATATACGGAACTCATTATCTCTGAGCTCACAGACTGAAGCCAGCATTTAACTCGACCGAATTTTTACGAGTATTTTGTGGAAAATTAATGTATTTCCACTGTTTATTGTGATGTCCGTTTGTTTGTTTGTACAATATTATCTTTGTGATGACAGGTGCTACGGGATTTTTATTGACGTCATCAATAGTTTACATTAACTTTTTAATACTTTCTGGTTTTTTATTTTTGTTGTCGACTGTATTTTGTTTCTTTATTTTCTTTATTTAAGACGAGGCAAGCTTTTAGTTAATGTAAATATTATGTAAAATGTTGATGTATTTTCATTAATAAGTTTATTTTATAAGTTTAAGTTTATTTTAATTTTATTTAATGAACTGAATTTATTTTATTTTATTTAATTTGATTTTAATTATTATTTGACAAATTTTATTTCAATGAACTGCATTTTATTTTTATTTTATTCTATTTGTTAATTTTATTGTGATAAATGAATTGTAATAATCTGTATAAATGAGTCAACTTAAATATTTTGTCAATAGAATAGTATGGGTTATGATTACCTGAAATAAATATATTTTTTTTTCTTTTTATTAATACCTTTTTCCCATGGGGGGTAGGCAGAAACCACAGAACATCACCTGCTACGATCCTTACATGCTCCTTTCGCCTAGTCTACGTTCTTACAAGCAGGCCGGTTACAAGTAGATACTGCGTACCCGACCTTTCTGAAGAACCTCACCAATAAGTTTTGTATAAACAAACCTACTGAACCTTAAACAGAATCACTTCAACAGTACTTTGCTCCGGTAATTCCCTTCCCCAAAAGATTTTAGGTAAATGCATATAAGTCACCTTAATTAATTGATTAATTAAATTTTACGATCTCAAAGTGTTTGATATTAATTAGAAATGCAATTGCTAATTAAAACCCTTGGAAAATGCACGAAAACACACATTATTTTTTAAACCACATCAAAAACCGATGATCAAATAAATTGTTTAAGCAGTATCTTCGCCATGATGCAATCATCCAGCCATATGTAAACTACTGTATTCGTGCCAGAGATCTAAGTACATACATTTGCATATGAATCGTATGTTTTAATACATTGGCAATTGACACCCGTCTTAAATCACATGTTATGAGACCCGTTTCTAGGGGCAAAGAGTAGGTGTGACAGACAGTTGTGTGCCTCGTATGTTTCGTGCCTCTGTGAAGTTTGATAAAAATAATAAAACATTTTAAGCAACTGTATTCTGCCTAATTACAGTAACATACAAATGTGAAAAAAACAGGAATATTTTGCAGTAAAGTATGGAATAATGTTATTTTTATTGACAGGAATTGGGTTATACTAAAAATATACACTTTTTTTTCAAATAGAGCGTTAATTTAGAATATAGTGGAAATTAGGAAAACCTGTCCACGACCGCTAGTTTCGAAGTCGCAAATACGACTGCTGAAAGGGTTCGACTTCAACGTCGGGAAGGTATTATTGAGTTTTTTCATTAGGAAATATCTCAGTGGCAGTCCGGTTTTTGGAAGTTGTTGATGTAACACCGCGGTTCCTCAGAAGCACGTAAAGTCGTTGGTCATCTTTGTCAGTCATTTCGGGTAGTCAGAATCCTGAAATTCTGATAACCAGTCTTACCAAGGGGTATCCTGTTACCGAGTTCAGATAGGCAATAGCTCCATGTAAAACACTGGTATTCAGTTGCATCTTAAGAAAAGGCTAGGCAAATGATGAACGGTAAGTACAGTCTATAACAATAATCTATGCAAGACACAAGAAATATAAAACAGCAACACCCGAGGCGGATCATAAATTTAACTGCCGTTTTCTAAAATTAATAACGCATAATTCTAATATAAAACCTTAATGAGTGGCGAATAAAGCGATAAACGGCTAATTTACGATCTGCTTGGCCAATAAAAACTTAGCGATAAGTAATCTTAGAAATGGAAATCAATTACTTTGTTTACGTCCCGTTTGTGTCGAGATGGGATTTTTCTGCTTCTCTTTTTTATTTAATTTAATTTAATCGCTTTTAATGTGGGTTGTATTTTTTCTGGGATTAATATTTCTGTCAGTCTTTGAATGAATGGGTTATAATTATTATTGTTTGCTGTGGTTTGAATATTGGTCGTCAGGGCTTTTTATTGATTTTATAAATGTATAGATTCTGGTCGCGACTTCTGCACGTTTTTTTTATGTCTTTGGTTACTGCTCCGTACCTCTATGTCGTACCGTGATGTTTAGCCAATATTGTTCCTTATGAATCCGACTATCATTTACATTTATTTTTACAGTACTTACGTATTACTGTTAGTTTCAAAGAATAGCGCGTTTAAACAAAATCACTTGAGCTTTATTACTACATGCTAAGTAGGTAGATTTTGTAAAAAACGTGATAAAATATTCGATTTCCTTTCATTGTAGAAATACATAAATTGTATTCTGTAATTCTTCATTCCCTCATTATTTAAATGAAGATAATTATTATACTTATTTTTTGTTACTTTTTTAAAAAATGACCAAGAAACAAAGATATAATTATAATGCCTAACCATTTCATTCAACAGAAATAAAATATGTAACTAAGATTTTGTAGGACACGATAAAAATTAACATAATCATATTACTTTACATAAAATTACTAAAATATTTAAATTAAATGTGTAAAATAATTATTATTTTAGTTAATTACTTTTATATTTACATGGCCACATGGGAATGCACGAACACAGAAACAGTTGCTCCATTAAGACTACCGGTATTCAGTAATGACGTTATAATATTTAAATTACATTTATAGTAGACTTCTGGCACGAAAGCTCTGGTTTTAATTAGTCATGAATGTAGGTAATTGTTACCTTAATCATTGTACTCTTTACATACATTTTTATTTCATATTCATATTCTTATATTTGCATACCATGGCATAATGTGTATAAAGATGTTACATAAGGCTTAAAGCTAAAGTACAGTTATGGATCCTATTAGGGCACAGCTAGGTATTTAATAAAAAAATGACAAAAATAAAAAAACACTTCTTATCATTTGTGTAAACTTCTAAATCATGCTAACTCTTACAGTACAAAAAATAACAATAATCCAACATAATAAACATTGAAAAACTGCAGCCTCATGCAGTTTTATATTAAAAAATAACTTATAAAAACTCAATGGCAGAATTAAATTGTCGGCGTCGGGTAAAATAACGTTAATTTGCACAAAAATACAAGTAACATATTTAACGACAGTATTTAAAATTTTACGACGATGCAATAAGTGTAAAATTCACATAACATGTTTTTAACACCAGTATCGTATTCGTTTCTCGATATAAAATCGCCGATCCCGATTCCGTATCGATTAAATCGAGTTTTTACGATATCTCGATAGATAAGATAATGTGGAGTCGGTGTGCATTATTTTTAATGTACTTTAAGTGCGTTGATAGTGTAATTTGGTAGCTGACTGTACACGACCTCGGGTTTAAAGGACTTTTTATGTTAAGTGCGAATGAAACTGCAGACTTTAAAATGTTAAGTAGCACTTTTTTATTTATTTATTTAACTTTAAATTTACTGCTCTTAAGGATAAAAAGTAAATAAATCAGACAGCTAAAAATTTACTTAAAAATCAATTGATTTTATTGTATGATGAAATAAATTCAAAATATAATATTGTTCATAGAAAATTTGTTTCTTAAAAAAAACCCTTATCATTGATGAACTGTACATTTTCCGTTATTTATATCTAAACGTTTCTAAAAGTTAAGAGACGCTTAACGTGGATGGTGACAGACTATTGACAGATGTCAGAAAAGCAACCAAACCAAATTAACCAAGCGCTAGTAGCTACCCCAATAATGGGTATATTTCTCATCCGATGCTTCATCGTCGAATCAAAATCTCATTTTACACTTAACTAGACGCAACAAGGTAATTCACACGAAACAAGAAGACGTATCAACTTGTTAGGTACCAGGATTACAGAAAAAGGAACATACTAACTTGTGGGAAAAAGTAGCAATAACTTCCAATTTACGAAAAAAAAACAAAATAAACGTGTCTACAGAAAATGAGTCGCGTTCGATATGAACGCGTGTCTAGGCTGTGGGAAAAATACAGCAAAACGTTGATACGTGATAAGTGGCTTGCTACTTGTGATTGAATGTGGCAAAGTGTCGACAAAATTATAGCAATTTTCTAGAATGCTGACTGCTACCACTTCGGTTCCCACTTCAGTTTCACAGCTAAGTATAAAAACACAAGATGTGGAAATTGCATACAGCATTGCCATACAATGTGGCAATACTGAAAGTTTTGTGGACGCTTGCCCTATTGACAGTGATGTGGATGAGGTGATTGTTGACGCCCCATAAGCACCCATGTTTAATAAATTTAGAACTTTTGTGTTTCCCGTGTCAGGGGGTGTCAGACCACCAATTTCCCAATTCCGGGCTGCTACTGATAAATTCTTTAGAACCCAATAATGTGACTTGAGAATCGAAAACCCATGACCCCACGTTCAGCAGTCGCGCTTACAATTAGGAGATCAACAAGATCTATCGACTAATTGTATTATCTTACCTAGTGGGCCCCGTCTAATCTTTTGCAGCTCAAATCTCAAACATTCCACTCTTTTTGAAACCATCATTACTCTTTTAAGCTTGATTTTCACAGCTTTTTACAAAAACCAATAATTTTAAGAGACCAATTCGAAGCAGATGCTGTTCTTAAACACAGTAACACTGCTAATAAATTCACATCATTCACGTCTTTCGCATACAAACGAACATGTGCGCTATTCCAACAGCGTTGGAACACTTTTTGCACTAATTACACATACCGTCGAATGCTCCGCAAAATTCTATCGTCGCAGGATTTTGTAGAATTTTTATTGGCGATACTTTATCCATGTATGTTTGCCTTTGAATTGCGGAATACAAGGAGTTACGTGCATTTGTGTAACGGTACACGTGAAGCAGATGTATGGACATGGCTCGTGGGGGTAATGATTCCGTCATTCCTGGATTCCTTTACTTATGACAGTAGTGCAGTAGTGACGAAAGACGGTTTTTCTTTCTAGTTTTCCTTTTTCCCATTATGCGCCAATATTGCGCAATGGGTGCATGTACCCGATGTGCCAGATATAACTAAAATATTCCTTCCATTTTATTATTAATTTTAAATATTTTTTTTAAACTTGTTACTAACGTAGTTTTTAATTACTGTGCATCAGATTATAGATCAAGGTGTGAAATAAATTATATGTTTTCATTTATATTTTTAGAACCCCCTTTCCATGATCAAATTAGTGATCTTCTACCGTGTCACCACAATGGCTAATGACAAAAATATATATAAAATAAAAAAAATGCTGTCATTCTATAATTTTCAAACTTCATCATCAACTTAGCTGACCATAGACCGCAGAAAAATACTCTTCCGACCAACCAGTTTTTATCACCAAGAAATTACGCAGCAGTTTAGTTTTATGCCCAGACCAATTCTGAACCAATTTGCTTTTTTTTTCCATAAAAATGTATGTTTGCCAAGCAATTATGAATTACTTAAAAAGTTAGAATTCCTGGTTAGATGTGTTTGCGTTATCCTTTATAAGGCGGGTCTATAAACATGTTGATAGCATGTCGGTAAAACTTAATGGTTACCTATATTTGTAGTGTAGAATTAAATAAATTATTGGTTGTTATGCAATTTAGCTCTATGGTCTAAGATCCCAGTTAGTCGTTATACCTACGTCACCTTAGCATAGCTGAAATTTTTTGAATACCTAGATAGACGAAGTAGAAATGTAGGACTATGTACAGCGTCTAGCTGAAATGATGGCCCAGTAAGTGACATTAGTTACGGCCGCCCAATAGTCTCGGATAAAAGGTAGCACCAACACGCTTCTGAGCGTGGTGTCGGACAGAGTGGACAGCCAAATCCTTAGGCATTGGCCGCTCATGCATGAAAAAATAATAAATTTTACTAATACAGCTAAAAGTATCTACCTGCTAGCATAATATGGACTAGTATAATTTGTCACAGTGTGCTTGGTCTGAAATAAATACTTTTAGTTTCAATTTTAATGATATATTTATGTTTGATTTTAACAATTTCTCGTAAAATTTAGGTAAAAATTCCAAGCTTGCCCTGCTTTACCTAAAGTTACCTGAAAATAAGCCTGCATTGCCACTAGCAAGCATCTTTGTAGCTACAAAATTATTTCTTTATCTATTCACAAAATTCAGTCATGCTAAAGTGACGAAAACCTGTTGACTGTAGGATCTTAGCCTATCGCCTGCCTACAAACGTTTATTGAAAGCTTTTCCTTGAATTTTAATTTGTTAAAATAATTACCGTTTTTTTTGTTATTACCTGTAGTTGAAGGTGTGTACGGTAGCTCCCCTATTTGATTAGCTGTCAGTCATACACGTATTTAATTTCAGTATAAATAATTATATTACTTATCTATATTTCCCCCAGATTGGTAACTGTGAGCAAATACACATCTGCTGTAATTACATACCCAACAACAAAATATCAATTGAAAAATGACATATTTTAGTACCGTAATAGATATTGTAAATACTAGGTATCAATTGTTTCCCCTTCAATTACCTGTCATACACGCATCATACATTTCCCTTCCAGTTATAGGGTAGGTACCCTACTCCAATTAATAATAACAATACCAGATTATTATTGTCACACTACAGGGGCAAAAGCCTCTTCTCGTACAGAGAAGGCACGAGCATTAATCACCACGCTTACTCAAGGCGGACTGCCGATTGGGTCTAATTAATATCTTATATTACTGACCCATATAATTTTATACTGTAAAAGCAATTTATTTTTTTCATACTATCACAAAGTAAAAATTAACAGTAGATTTAAAACTTTAACGTACAGTTAAGAAGTCCCAGAGTAATTAAAAACAGTATATTTAATTGAAACATTCTAAACAGTCATTTGTTTTTAGCATGCTTTTGTTTCTTTCAGTGGCTTTGCCTTTCTAACTCTTTCATTTAAAATGAACCTTCTGTCTTTACCTTTACGTTATCTTTTTATAAAAAGTTATTGCAGTGACGTCATAATAGCAACAGCTGCTAGACGGTTTAACGAGCGTAATAACTCAAAAGAATAATTATATAGCTAAGTGTATGAGTGTATGTGTGGTTATAAGGAGTTAGTGCTTAAGAGTACTGTAGTGATGTTGCTGTGGATTGGCATCTTACCGTACTTGCCACCGAATCTGTAATGCAAAATGGTTTATACAAAATTATTGTTGTTCCTTATTTAAATACTAGAAATATAATATAAAAGCCACAGGATAAATATTTATTCACTAACTAAAATTATGGCTGATAGGTGCTTTATAGCCAGCTAAGAAAAGTCCGCCAGCAGATTTTACGACAGGACCAAAGCACATGTAATGTATGTGTGGTCTTTGACTTTCACGCAGATGAATTCGCGAGAAGAAGCTTGTTATAAATAAATTATTACAGCTAATTAAGATAGGTTGATTAATGGATAGATTAGGTATGTAATCATTGTATTGTTCAAGTGTTTTCAAGAGGAAAATGGATTGCCAAAATAATAAAAAAAAAAATGAAAAAAAAAAACCAACAACAACAGTATATTGATACTGTTAGACCATTTAATACCAGTTTGTAATAGTAACAGACTGCATGTGACTAAGGCCCGGCGCCCACTATCAGCATCGGCACGGCTGAGGATTTTGGGTGATAAAAAGCATTATACATTAACTTCATGGCAATAAAGTAGAAATTTCCATGACATATGATCGTAGTAACAAAAATACCGCTTCGGTATGCTTGAGGCTACTGAGGACTTTATTGCCATGAAGTTGATGTACATTGATTATGCTTTTTATCACCTAAAATACTCAGCCGTGCCGATGCCGATAGTGGGCGCCGGTCCTAAGACTTTTTTCTAAAATTGTCTTCTCCATCTTTGCAACTTCACATTAACGTGTGCCAATACAACTCATTGCTATTATACTACTAGAATCGTCACAGTGCTGCGCACAATAAAATTCACAAGCAATTTTATAATGCACTAGTATTAGCATTCGGTCTCGCTTTCATTATATTAATTTATTAAACAGACAATTATTTTAAATCATTTATTGTAATAGTCATTTGAATAGAAACTAATTTCTTGTCAATAATGCAATAGGATTGAAAATAATATGATCACTTAAAGTTGACTTCATTTTCTTATAAACTTTGATAGTAATCCAGTTCTTTCTATAATTTGTAAACTACTGTATATAGGTCATTCTTCGATGTCACATTGTAACAGATATAAAAAAAACACTTAAATAACCGAGAGTTACAATAATATATGTATTTTTTATTATTGCTATAATTAATCTGAACCACACCTGAGAACCTTCTGATTATGGAGATATTGACTGTCAAAGTTCCAACTTTTTTTATTTAACGTTATTTGACAAAATCAAGATTAAAAAAATTGTAACTAACCTTTAAATAGCACGGCCCCTTTACTGTTGAATGCAATATTTTCGGCTATATGTGACTTAGTTTGATAAGTTAGCTAAGAAATGTGTCTTTTACACCCCGTATTTTGTAGAAATTGGGAAACTTATTTGTAAAATAAAAACGTAATTTATCGTATGTAGTAAAAACTAAAAAAATATTTTTTTCTTAATTATTCCATCCCTTCCAGTAACTTGATGATTATGAAATGATAATGTTCTATTAATCCTGCTTCCTACAAATATAATAAATGCGAAATTTTGTGAGGATTGATGGATGTTTGTTACTCTTTAACGCTTCAACGACTGAACGGATCTGGATAAAATTTAGCACTGCGATAGACTGTAGTATGAAATAACACATAGGTTACTTTATTCAGAGAAAATGTGAATAATATATGAAACTTGAGTCGCACTAGTATAAACATAATTTATCCTAAACAGTAAAAAACTAAAAACAACAACGTATTTTTTTTTCTAATTATTCAAACCCTACCAGTAACTTGTTGATTATAAAACATAGGTAATGTCATTACTAAAAAACCAACCACAATTAATATTCCACCAACAAAGTAACAAACACACACACACACACCACAACACGCACTCTTGCGCATGAGGCAATTTTTTACAGCTATAATGTGTTCTTATCACTTTTTTACACTCCCATTCAGTCCATGTGTAAATCATTATACATATTACACTTTATTAGGTATGTAATTACATATTTCTTGTATGTGCGAACATTGATCAAAAAAACATACATACACACATACATAAAATATATACATACATAATGGCCGTCATTATTGATTGTAATTGATTTAGTTACAGTACGTTGTAATAGATGTACTTATGCCGTGTACAATAATCGAGTTTTAATTGGACTTTGAGTAAATTTAAAAGATTTGTTGATAAACATGACTTTTGTGTTTAGCTCTGAAAGTGATAGGATTTTCTTTGTAGTGTGGGATTATCGGCATTCGTTCTGGTAATTGCCAGTTTTATATTATTATTTTACACAGAGTGCAGTAATTTATTAGTATCAATGACTTTCTTTACTCACTCGTTGAGGTTCTTTTTTAAAATCATAAAGGTTTTAGCACCAATACTACCAATGTATAAGAACCTATAGTGTATTTTTTAATCTCGTAGACCAAATTGACAGTTTCATACGTCAAATATAAAATTTTTTTTCGGCTCATAGACATAAAGCACACTATTTTCAAGTTTGACGTAAGAAGCCGTCAAATCAGTCTCTGAGATTAAAAAACACACTATAGTCTAACTTAAATTACTAGCTTTTGCCCGCGACTTCATCCTCGTGAATGTTGATTGTTGCGGACGCAGTCAAAGTAGCCTTATATTGGTCCTTTTTTGGGGTTCAAACTTACCTCGTGCCAAATTTCATCAAAATGGGCTCAGGAGTTGAATCGTGAAAGCGTATGTTTGTTAAACTTACAGACGAAATACTTACTTTTACATTTATAATATTAAAGCATGGAAGTATGGATGAGATACTTCAAAATCCTAGAGGTAATACTAGAACTGCACCAGAAGAGAAGAGAATAGAGTTTTCAAAACAAAACGGGAAAGAAAAAACAAGTACCTATACCTATATAGCCTTTTCCAGAAATATCCACAACAAACAAAGATAAAAATATTAAACTTTGCTCAACTAAAAATACAAGCAATAGTATTTGCTCAACAAAAATATTGTTACTCAAACACTCACAGGTAATTGTTAAAATCAACCAAAAGCCAATATTGGAATCAATGAAAAGAACAAATAACGAATACGTTTTTAACATTAAGTAATGTTGGTCATGTTAGTCACAACGAATATTGTCATGTTAATAAATGTTATTTAGCAAGTCTTTTTGCTTAGCTATATTCTCGTCTTCTTGTTTGAGGTTGTGTGGAAATGACAGAACTACTACTTAAGCACAAACCAAGTAACCTTTATATACCTAAGAGATTTGAGATCCGATCCAGCTATCTCCTTGCGGTCCTCCATAAGCAGAAGTTCGGTAAACCTCTGTGTTCATGAGTTTTAAGCCTGGAGGCTCTAATTTTTAAGGCATCACTGGAAAGCTTTGTCCTTTTCTACTCCACGTTGTTCTCTTCTGATTAGTTTCGTTACGGAGCCTAAGACAGTTGCATCGTTTCTTTGGGACTCGTGTAGCTTCATTGCCATGGCCCTTTTCGGATTTTCAGGAATTGAAGTGGTTAGAAATAGTGTGACGGCCGTATCCTAAAAGAACCCCCCTGCTGCTAATCTACTAAAGTGTGATAGCAAATAGATGAAGTAGCCAAAGATCAAGTTACATGTCTTATGGCTTGATCACTCCATCAAGATTAATGACGATGATGAGACAGTACACGAAGTCAATAACCTGCCCAAGAAAAATACAAACTAAGAACCAATGTGACTAGATCTCCACAACCTCCAACATAAGGGAAAGACCAGTCTATTCTTAGTAAGCAGATACACAGTACATAAACCAGGCATGACTTTGCATATAAAACGGCTGAACATTGTCGCTGATCAGTGCACACAGATCGGCAATAAATCTCTTTGTAAATACATACATACATCAGTGTTGCTAATTGACGTTTACAATCTCGCTCTGAATCAATGTGTCTGTATTGAGGTGAGTGGAACAACTGTTGCTTTGGATGCAAGACAGGAGGCGAAGCGAGTTTGGAAGCAGGATTAGTGGTTGGGTTATGGTCGACTCTTCACGGGGGCAGAGAACTGGCCTATTATCGGGCTAAAAAAACAGCTACTGCCATCTTTTGGGCCTGTCCTGTTGTGGTATTGAGGACGAGTTTTTGACGCCCTGCGAGCTCCCCCCATTTTTACCAGACAACGGAAGATAATGATGATTGATTATGATGAATTAAGTTCTAGTTAGCCTATGAGAACATTTACCATAACATTAGAAGCATAGCTAGAAATTCAATGCAAATGGTGACAACTCTTTTCAAAGAATTATCATGAGCATCATCATATCATAAGATATCAAAACATTTCTCATGCTTCAAAGAAAAATCAAATTCAAAATCAGGTACCTAAATATATTTCGAACAGATATGCAACTATCGCTCTTATGTTACTACAAAAGAATATCAAAATTGATTGCATCGCTTTATCCTCTGCTTTGCACTAACCGCCAACATCGAAATGACACCGGTAAATATTCATAATTCATTTGCAATTAAATGCGTTGGTACAGCGGCCCACAAAATGGCGTAAATGAAGCTGTTTCATTAACATTATCCTGTTGGCGGAACATTATAATTTACTATTCATTTTAACGTCCATCAATTTTGGTGTTTCGCGGTAATTTATGAATAAATTATTGTTGTACCTATGTATTGGTGTTTCAGGGATATTGTTATTGTTAATTATGTTG
Source organism: Caradrina clavipalpis (assembly GCA_932526535.1). Lineage (NCBI taxonomy): Eukaryota > Metazoa > Arthropoda > Insecta > Lepidoptera > Noctuidae > Caradrina > Caradrina clavipalpis. The sequence goes on along the minus strand of OW052096.1, from coordinate 16,157,090 downwards.
TTGATTGCTGTTGTTGTTTGGGAAGTGTTGTAATGAGATTCATGATTGGTTTTCCTTTTTAGTTCGATCTCAGGTTATGCTATGATAGATAGATAGACAATAAGATGATTAGATGTATCAACAAGGGGGCAATTCTACTTTTAGAAATGATCGCAAGCTAGTCTGTCTCAATCTGTCAAAATTGACTCTAATTTACCAACGTTGCTTGACATTGGTGCTGATTCTCTTGTTCACAAACTTAACGAAATTTATGTTAAATGCATCTTTCTCTTTCAATTTCTTAATGAAAAGGACAGAAGATACATATTCGTTTAGTCCTGTCAAATTAGACAGCGCCTGAAGAAAATTGGCGTGTTTCTAGTCGCCACGTTTTTAATCGAGTCTAAATTATCTATGGAGTGTCTAAATTTGACAGAGCTTAACTAAAATTTTATCTTCTCTCCTTCTCTTAATGAAATGGAAAGAGAAAGATGAACATAACTTAAATTTAGTTAAGTTTATGAACAAGAGAATCAGCACCAATGAAATGCTGAAATGAGATTGCGACTATGTTTTGAACGTTTTTAATTAGCAGATGTTGATACGGCCATAGATGGTAGGGAAAACTAAATTATTGTTATTATTCATAAAAAAATTTGACGATGAACTTGAATCATAAAATAATATTATCATCATCGATTCGAGAAAAATACTTTTTAAGTTTAATATCTGAGTTAACTAAGTTGCATTTAATTGCATCTTAAAGTAAAAATATTTCGTGTCTTTATTTCAGCCAAAGACTAAAAAAACAATAGACAGGCAGTTCATCCCACATAATGCCACGTGTGTTGACTTGTTGACACATCTCTCATTCGTCACGGATGCTGAGCTAATCTCCGTGAGCTTCGCGTCCGGAGACGGGCGTTAAATCTGCGATGATGTTGTAACATCCTAATCTTTGGTGTAGAGGTGGATTTGGAATAGAGGGCTGATATTTTTGATAAAAGTTTCATGGCAGTCGTAATAATTATACTTAAATGAGTGACAACAAAATATTTGTGTCGTATTGACGTATTCGAGGAGGTTGAATTGAAAGAGCTCCTCTATTTTTTGGTTAAACATACAATCGCGCCTTTATTCCGCGAAGGGTTGGGCAGAGGTATACTAATATACACCCACAGTTCGTTCCGGTATCATACCGGAACGAACTGAACATACCGGCGGTATGTTTTAGGTCCCATGTAATAGGAAAAAAAAACAAATTTAATTATTTTTTGGTGAAGTAAATTTATATTTTAAATAAAATAATAAATAACTTTTATTCTTTAAAAATGCCGCGCCTTAAACACTGGCCGTGTTTAAGGCGCCTGCCTCTACGTGGCTTTGTATCTAAGAATAGGCAAACACCAATGTGACATTTTGAATTTCATTTGTGCTTTCTAAGTTTATTTTGGACATCATTGACTTCGGTCTAAACTCGCCAATCCATCTTGAACAATAGTTGTGATCAATGCTCTGCCTTCTTTGCATGAAGAGGAGTTCCCTCTGCAGTGAGACAATAATAAGTTGGTATTATGATTATTTTTATTCTAAAAACCTAAACTCCTCATATAATTTAAAAATTAAGGAACACATAATTCTAAAACCATTCACTTTTTACATAGTTCTCACAGTACACTTATTTTCTTAATTTAGAAATGCATATAATATGCAAATTCTTTGACTAATGCGATTATACCTAATGAAATCACCGTCTTTTATATACATTAATAAATAACACGATTATATTAACATTCGGTTCCCTAGTCGAAAGTGTTTGCAACATTATAACTCACTAATTATGATCACGACACTCATTTAAATGTTAATTATCAAAACAGTTGTAGTAATAACGATATCGATTGATAGTTGGTATTTTAATTTTATTTATTTACATAATTTTGGTGTCCATTTTCAATTTTATTGTGGGATTGGTTGGTTATGTAGGACGTGTGTATTTAATTAATGTGAAATGGAAATGTTATTAGCAATTTACCGCCAACCTACCTATCGGCCATTTTTCCGTGAGTTTTGTCATCATTAGTTTGAAGATTACTTTACCGGTGGGTTTTTCATATAGTGCGATAATACTTACCTAGATATTTTATGTACTAAACAAAAATTCCAGTACTTCTAAAAAAATACTTCATGTAAGCTCTATTTAATTTTTAAATTAGATTGCAAGTTGCTTTACATAAATAAAACATACATTCACGCCTTTTTCCCATGGAGGTAGCCAGAAACCATAGAACGCCACCTGCTACGATCCTAAATACTTACTCCTTCGTTGACATTATAAGTGACGTCACAGCTCCTTATTCCTATAGGTACAAAATCTATAGGGATATAATATATCTATTGATATATAATAAATCTATGGGAAATGGCGTGTATCGACAGCTTATAAAAAGTATATGAATTGATTGATGGTGTCTATCCGTGGCGACATTTCTCTGGACACATACAACATTTTTTTACCAATAAAGACTGACTTGAATCATCTTGATACGTGTCTGAAATTATTATTCTCTATATTTATTACTGTGATAAAAATCTACAAATAAGTTCATATAACTGGGCTAAATAATTTCCTGCCTTAATAAAAAGTGTACACTTCAGACCATTCAAAATGACCCACCATTTACAAACAATTTCCAAAATTAACATGTAACACTCCAACGAACATGCCCACGCTACTATCACACCAGATTTATCAGATCACAGAACAATGACCATTTACAATGACAATCAACGAATAGTTTAAACACTTGATAACAGCATTAACATGTAACTAAGAACATGATGTACTATCAATGTTATCATATGATCTACAAGTATTTACATACAATGTTGATCTGTGGGCAGGAAGGGAGATTGTATCTTACAAATGTGGTATGGCAATTACATTATGGCTTGTTGGGTCGGAAGAAGTGACGTCACTGTACTTATTAATGTTATAAATATACCATCACGGCTATATTCCCCTAAGCGTTAGGCAGAAGTGTACCAATGTACACCCACAGTTTGCTGGTATGTTTAAGTCCTATGTGATAAGGGGCAAGCCATTAACGGGGCACAATTCCTAACTCTATTTTTAAATGTGATAGCAAAAAGTCTGCTCTTTGCTACTTCGCTACAACGTTTTAATGATGAAGGCATTGCCACCCGTAAAAGACTGAAAGAAGTAACATTAAATAGGTATTTGCTCAAATAACCTAAAAAAATAGCAATCAACGCAAAGCCACGGTTAATGACCAAAATAGATTATAAACATACTGCTTAAATAGCTCCTAAGTCAAATATGACTAATATTCAAAATCTATTTAAAAATCGAAAAGGTTCTTCACATTATCTCAAATAAAGAACCAGCCATTTGACTACCGCCTTTAACAATAAAATTGATCGATCAAACGTTCATAAACCACGTCCCTAATCCCCCTACAACAACATAGGCTAATCTGAAAACTCAATAAAACCTGTATTTAATGTTAAAATATTAAAAAACATGTTATTTCAAGCGTTAAGCGGGTAATAAATAACGTCCCATTAATATTCAAAAGCCGACATAAAAAGTTGACTGCCAATAAATTATTATTGTTATAAATTTATTGACGCGATCGTTAAAATATGTTTGGTTTTAATTAGCAATCGATTTCGCCAATGTAATTTATGTTAACATTATGCGGTTGGAACTGGGACGTGGGCGATGGATTCGAATAAGTGTGTATTTGTTAGTTTTAGTAAATAATAAATACGACTTAAAGATAAATTAAGGGGTACGTGCTTTGAAAAAATCACTTGTACTAGGAATATTATTAAATCGTGCAAATAGAGCGATAAACTTAAAAGTATCTATCGTAATTATGATTTAAAGCAGACTTTGGTAAATGTTGCCATTTTTTCATTAACCATTCAACTGGTCCTACCTTTCAATCATTTCTACCAGTGGTTAGACAATAATTAATTAGAAGAAGCCTCTTTTCCTAAAATCTGTACAGAGTAAAAAACTACCCAATGCCTTATTTAGTAAACCACCAAAGACCTAAGTAATAAAACAAAACGGCCACACTATAAAAATCAAAGAACATAAAAATTAACTTCAAAATTCTCAGCTCCGTCTTCATTAATCTCCAAAAACCCACTAATAGTAGGAGGCAATGCAAAGTTTGGACATTATCATACACATGTTGAATGCTAATAATGTCATTCGAATCGCATATGTTAATGATATTGTCATTATATCGATTCTTTTTACGACTGCCTGTGTTTAATCAACGAATAATTAATCGACTTATAAAGTGTTTTTCGAAATTAAGGTTGTAAATTTTAATTTATGGCCGTATTGGGAAATAATGTGGGTGATTTGTTTGATAGGTACAAAATGGTGGGATTGGTTAGTCTTTTGAAGAGAGGTAAGTTGAAATGGAGATTTTTATTTCTTTTGACAAGATTTTTTACTTAAATTATATTTTAGATAATAGGGGAATTAGCGTAGTTTTTTTTTTATAGATACGTTTTAATACCGTTATAGAGAAATTTACTTCAAAATTACATCCTGTTGCTAAACGACATCTAAGATTTCTTAAACTGTTTTTTGGTTTTTCTCATTACACGTAATGACATAACATAACATAGACGCCTGTATTCCTGTAGGGCACAAATCCTAACTCCGAGCTGCTACTGAGAATTTCTTAGAAAAACCCAATAACACTTTGCTCGACCTGGGATTTGAACCCAAGACGTCCACTATGCCAACGAGGCAGGTTTCTCATTTATTTTATTTAATCAATTATTTATAATTATTTTATATTTAATTTTAATTAGTCAAACTTTTGACATTTGATCATTTATTCATTTTTCATATTATACAATTTCGATTGCGGTTTCCGTACGGCAATCTCGATTAATATGGTAAATCTATTAACTGCAATATCCTATTTCAATTCCTATTAAGTCTTTTAAAACTACTTTTTAATGAGTTTTGTGAAAGTTAAACCACTTCCATCCAATGCTGCAAGCACCTACGCAATATAATTTTTCCATTCCATTTCAAAAAAGATTTATAGCGTATTAATTAAAATAAACTGCAGGCCACTATAACGCACCCATTATCGACATAAAAACGTCAAACGTCGAACGTAAAGTGTATCGTACACTCGCGTGCACTCAAAGTCGTGTAAACAAGTTGCGACGCACGATTAATTGCAACGCAGTGTAAAGCACGCACGTTCAATCAACAAGTGATTTGTGTTAAATGTTGTATCAATAAAACTGGTCGGATGTGTAAGTATGTTGTACACTTGAGGCAAAAAGGTATTTACTTAGATTCTTTTATTTTTGCGTAGTGGAACTAAGTATTTGTTTCCTCGAGAATAGAAAATAGTTAAAATAGCATAAAAAATATGTTGCTTCCTTTGTTAATTATGTCTGTATATAATTAATATTCTGGCGTAAGAACTAGATATTTACATTCCAATATGATTCAGATGTATGTCATAAACAAATTTAGCGATAACATTTAGATGACTCTTTAATCTCCATCAAACACAATAAAACTAGCATTACTAGATGTCATTTATAATATACTCAGGGTTAACTATTCCATATGTCTATTATCATTAGAGCGATGGCAATAGCAATAATCTCTTTCATTACATCGTCCCTGTCTCATCATGATAATATATCTACATTGCCTTTAATTACACAATTTTATTCGATGACTGTACTTTTAAGATTGTAAATTATGACTATTCTCCAACGTAAATTCAGCTTTATGATTAGCGCGTAAAGTGCAGAATTAATTGTGTGGGATTGTTGAGTTATGATACATGTGTGCGGTTGGTTGATTTATATTGCTTTTTGACATGCGATGTTTTGTCAACAATGACGCTCATTAGGTCAAATTTGACTTGTGACATGCAACTTCGTTGGTAGAATGTTTGTTTGTTTCTTTGTTTTATTTTGTTAGTTTGTTGCATGCGGACTTTAGCTTGTAATGTTGGATATAAATAGGTATTGTAATACAACGTCTACAATGTATGCAATTATTTTCTTGGTAGGTAACACTCGTAGTTTTTTTTTTACCGTAGTAAATGACCGACAAATGTTTGACCCATTTGACTGAAAGTAATTATGACAAAGTGAATATTAATACATATTTTATGGTATTCATATTTAACTTCGCCTAACATAACAAACCATCCCGCCTGTATTCCTCGAAGGGTTTAAACAGAAGTGTACCAATGTACACCCACAGTTCGTAACAAAAATATGTTTTTTTCCATAAATTACATTTTACCTGTTATTATCATGATTTTTTTCTACCACGTCATAGCTGGGAATCCACTGGTTCTGGAGATATTAAGGGTCAAAGTTACAACATTTTACTACGTTGTGTTATGTAAACTTGTTTTAAATGGCCTAACTAAACTTTATATAGGTACCCCCACGAACCCTGTACTATTTTATGCACCCATAAGCACAATCATTTATATTTCATTACAATTTATATTTATATTGGTTACATAAACATTGGCTCATAATACCAAAAAAAAAATTGTTCCCAAACGTTTTTTTTTTTCAATGTTTGATGGACAATATGCGTAGTTAACAGGCATATTATTATGTGTATTATTCACACCCCGTATACTTTCTACACATACAATAAATAAATAAATTAAAACCAAATATTTAAATTCCTTATATAAACTTTAAAAACACAATAAGGTAAAATCCATTGTCCACACCAACAAATATTTCATCCCGCGACCCACTGCCGGCTATGCGATATCGTAGAAAAACTCGCAACGACCGTCATGGCGGCGATTTATTGATATGTAAATCACTTTAATTGGTGCCTATGGACATTTTTTAGTGTAATTGGCAGCTCGCTCGTTATTCATCTGTTCGATGAGATATGTTCGTGTGGGTGCACGCTTGCGACTATTTTGGCGCACTGGCGTTGTCGTAATTTTTTGCACGTTTTAATTAAATATTTTAATTAAATATAAGTAGGCGTGGTTTTGGGTAGCAATTCTACATTTTTTTAGGACCGTTCGCGATCTAATGTCAGTGTAAATCTGTCAAAAATTCCTTTAATTTAAGTAGTCGCTGAGATTAGTATTAATAGAAACAACTGTAAGCCCTGTCGGACACAATATGATTTTAAATAAGAAAGATAGCCGACAAGATCTTTGTCAATTTTCCTTATTAGTGAAAAAAATAAAAATCTTATTGATATTATTTTTTTTCCGTGTATCTGCTTTAATAACAGTATTGTGTAGTTATAATAATATTTATTATTTAATAACCTTGTAATAATACGTAAGGTAAGGTAAGGTAAGTAAAATCTATCCCCCTGTGTTAACATCGCACCTTTATAGAGAAACCCTTCATGATGTCATTTTGCGATTAAATTTTTACTTTTTGTCGCAAGTGTGCATTTCCGCGATCAATATTTCGACATTTCAAAAGTAGAATTTATGCGAGTAACGGCATTTACAATAACGCGACGTAGCCGTGTCGTTTATTGTCGCATGTTGGGCGATCCTTCTTTGCATATGAAATATGTCGAGTGTCTGTCGCTGGTGTGCGCTTATTGAAATGTTTGCTAAAAACATGGCTGGATTTTTAGTCTGTATTTTTTAATAGTAACCGCAAAGATTTGTACCTGGTGTATGTCGTAAGACTTTAAAGATGATGAGAAATAAGAACGCCCTATTTAAAAAGGGAAACCTTTTATTTATTAAATGGAATTTATGGATTTCCTAGCAATATTCTTATAAAGATCCACTATCACAAATCTATACATCTATACAAATAAATTAAATTGAAGTGTCTGTTCAAAATGTCATAATAGCAGCTGTTTACTAAACGCATTATAAGTGTTTACAGGAAAGATATACAAAAAAAAAAATTGAAAACTTTTCTCTGTCTGTTTATTCAGGGTAATGTCGATAACGACTAGCCTGATTTTGTCGAGGGTTTCATTGAGGCAGAGAGCAGATGATGTCTAATGGAGTAAGGCTTAAAAAAATAATAAGGGTACTGCCCAGTAAAATTAATAACCGTCAAGTCAAAAGTCAAAGCATAAGTTAGTAACATAATAAACAACAATATTTTACTGCAAACCGCTCACAAGTCACACTCCCCCTAATTTTAGCAACACCACATTAAATAGCCAACGCTAGCCCGATATGGTATCAGCCACAATTAATTACTGTATGCCCAGGCGCATCCTTACGGGCGCATCGCGTGACTGTGCCACATAAACCACCAACGCCATCAGTTTATGGGAGAAGCCAGCCCGCGGCTAATTGTCGCTATTATGGCTATTTCTTGAATTATTTACACCATTATTAATGGTGGTCTACGGATGTTCTGTGGGTTGAAAGATGGGTGGTGGTGTATCTAGTTGTTGTTGAATTAAGAATTGGTGTTTTTTACTTGTGACACATAAAATAAAATCCTTTTTTACTATTGCGGCATATTTTTTTTAAATGGTCAATAACTACAAAAGGTTTTCTGTAAAAATCTAACTCACTCACTGAATTTAGATGTAGAAAGGTAGAGGTGGGCTGTCCTCCCACCAATGCGAGGGATTTTGAGCTCACCTGAAACTCACTTCATTCAAATCTTCAAGTGAGATTTTTTATACAGACAGACTGGTAACATAATATTTCATTTATTTTAATTAAAAAAAATCTAAAGTAATAATATAGATATAATGTTGGTTTGTTTTTATGTTTTAACAGGTAATCTTTGGGAGTACCGACTACTCCGATCACAAAAGTCTTTCACTTATAAAAAGCTAGATTATTGCCGAGTGCCATATGGTTATGTTTTATGGTTCTTAAATTTGACTTCCACACATACAGTCACAGGCAGAAGCTAGTAGCTTTATAAAAACAATAGCCTTATCAATATTTCTCTCGATAGGCTTCGTTTATTAAAACCAATTACCTATTTATCATTATTCAAACTTAGTTAAAATATTCATCTACCTTTGACATTGAGTGTACATTTTTGTACCCTCTCTTCTTAAAGTACTGACATGTCTACACATGTAATAATAATTATCAGCTCTTTAATGTAACATCGGCATCGTAAATCGTCTGTAAACGATCAAGTACCTACATTACAATTTATTTTCGTCCACAATTCAGCTCAGTGCATCCAATGTTATCACTATTATTATCACCTATTTACAAATTACGACCCAACCTTGTTGCGGACAAGTTTATCTTAAATATGAGTGTCAACGTCCATTAGTAGCACAGAATATGAACATTATAGAACAGAAGGTGTATAAACACGTAATGAGAAAATTGAGTTAATTGAGGTGGACCAATGACCTGATAAAGGTCGCGGGAAATTGCTGGATGCGCACAGCGCAGGACTGGTCATTTTGACTACCTCTAGGGGAGACCTATTTCCAGGAGTGGATGCTGTTCCACTGATAATGATAATGATGATGATGATGAACTTGAAACTTTGGACGAAAGAGATTGTAGAGGTGATTGTATTAAAGTCAATGAGCGGCCTGTAATGTCTCTCCATACCCTAATTTTTATTAACGTTTGCTATTTAGTTTGTCTTATTGTAATCAGTGGAATATTGTTAAGTTCCTTTGTATATTCTTAGTAAACTACTGTTTTGTTTTTCCTGTCACCAGCGCGCGAAACCCAATGATTGCGTTATCAGATGGTGTTGTTGTAGCTGAATTTAGGGCCAAATAATAATTAACAATCATAATAACTGCCTCGTTGGCCTAGTGGTCCTGAGCGCGACTGCTACGCTAGAGGTCCTGGGTTCAATCCCCGGGTCGAGCAAACAGTGTTATTGGGTTATTCTATGAAATTCTCAGTAGCAGCTCGGAGTTCGGATTTATGCCCGGTTAATGGCAATAGGCTCGCCCCTATTACATGGGACCTAAATATACCGGCGAACTGTGGGTGTACCTGCATTGATACACCTCTGCCTAACCCTTCGGGGATTATGAATACGGGCGTGATGGTATATTTTTTTTTAAATAATTAACAATAAAAAAATACATCAAATAATTTCAAAATTATATAATAAACAATTCATGATTTATTATTACAAATTATATTATTTAAAATTAACATTGGTCATCGATACGCTAACAAGAAGAAGATTATTTGAAAAAGAAACAGTATTCTTCTTGCTATTAAAATAAATAAATTAAAGGCAACAATAACATAACTATGAACTGCCATCCTGAAGTCAGACTAGTTATCAGTGAGGCAATGTTCAAGTTTTAATATGCATGACTGTCATTAGATAATTTCTTAACTCCAGTTCAGTTATTTACTCGTAGAATAGGATAGGTTAATATTGTTAACTATTTGTGAATGAGATTCAAACACAAAGTCTATATTATTTATAGTAAGTAGGTATAAAGGTCATATTAAAAAGTCACACGTTAAGCTAACCATATTTCCCGATGCTCTGAATACGTTATGTCTTCGTCTGCATGGTATTGTACTGAATGGTATTTCTGGTCTCTTTTCTATTTTGTGTGATATTATTGAATGTATTTATTATACAAATCGTGATAAACTTTTCGTGATAGTTAAGTTCGATTTATTTCTAAATCACAAAGTTTGGTCACGTTTTTGTGTAAATCATGTTTGTCAAATAAATCTTTGTGGTATTTTGGAATAAACGGGATAATCTGATTGGTATTGCTACAAGAAATTTCTCAGACAATAATAAAGCCAACACATAATATAGCTATCTTGTAAAGACATGACACATTTATTTTATTTTATTTTCTCGTTTCATATTTTACATAGTATCTTGCAATTTTCTCCCTTTAGTCTCTGGTAATAGAACACAAAATACTGAAGCAATAAACGGTAAAACTGCAAAAATCAATGAAGGTATCCAATGTGGGTTGATAGTCGCTATAAATGGGGCAACCATTGCTCCTATTTTAGCACCAGCAGAGCTCAAACCGTAAGCCATAGTACGCAATGGAGTAGGGAACAATTCGGAAACATATACACACAGGACACCAAATGTGGTACAAGTAGCTGCAAAGCCTATGATTCCCAGAATAGTGCATCCAGTGTGTCCTGGTGGTACAAAGATGAGGATCGTCATTGTTATGCCGATGACACATAAAGTACCCACAGTTGATATTTTCCTTCCAAAAGTTTTGTTTAACATCATTGCTAAAGGACATGTTGGGATCTGAAAATAAAAACAAAACCAATCAAATACAATCATGTAACAAGTAGACATAACTAGTGTTTATCAATTTTATTATCTTTACAGATAGGGAGACTAACCTGAATGGACCCTAATAATATAACAGTGATATAAACATTAGATCCAATAAAAGTAATGTATTGATTTATTCCAAAATAGCATGCTCCCGCTGAAATCCAAATGATTATTGAGGACAATGTCTTGAATGCTATGTGTTTAGTTCTGAATAGGTCTAAGTATGTAGACTTGCGTATCTCTTTGTCATTGACCATCATTTCATCCAACACCATTGCTATATTCTCTCCAATGGCTGCTGTACTTAGTTTGTTCCTAAAATAAAGCAAGAGCTATTAAAACAATTTGTTTCCACTGATTCAAAGTTAGTAAATATTATAATATTTCTAACCTTTTCGCTGCTCTCGTCATGACTTCAAGTGCTTTTTCCCCATTTCCTTTAGCCATTAACCATCTAGGTGACTCAGGTAAGCATACGATAAAAACGTAAATAAAAGCCGATGCCACAGCATACTCTAGAAGGTACATTCTCCAATCTACAGCAAAATAGGCGAATACTGATAACAGCGCTTGTGCTAATCCATCAGGAATTATTGCTAAACTGCCTGCTGCTTCTCTGTGTTGTGGTCCAACAATTTCTATGATAAATACTAGGCTTATTATCGCAGTGCCACCTGAGGCCATTCCTATAAAGAATCTCAAGCCATTGAATATCCAGTAGCTTGGAGAAAATGGTACAGCTAACATGAATATGACGTTGAGTGAAGAGGAAATCACTAATCCAATGCGTCGACCGAATCTGGAAAATAAAAATTTCATTGTCATTGGCGCTATAACTAGCAGCAATTGTGTACTAAAAACTATTTCTAGCACACAAATATACATTACCTATCAGAAATCCAGCCAAACAGTGAAACTCCAACCAAAAATCCAAACATCAGCATTGATTGCGCAAAACTAGCTTTCCAAGCATCATCACATATTAGTCCAAATTCTGATATCAATGTCTTTTCAAACACATCTTCATAATACTTATATTCTTCACAGTTTTTATAACAGGTTGAATTTTCTGCTTCAATTGTAGCATTATCTTCAAATTTAACGCACACAAATTCTGTGGTTGGTGTTAGGAAAATTATTGATAGCATATTCCATATTGCTGCTGATCTTACAATAGCTGCTATAGTGCACGCTATAGCTTGCCACACACCGAATGCACCAATAGATTTGACCACATAATCATCTTCAAAATCACTATCAATTAAATTTTCGGAACTGCTACTTCTTCTTCCACTTTCCATTGTTATTGTTGTTGAATCAACGATTACTTTTGAAGCTATTACATGGTTTTTAAGAAGATAAGGATTTATTCTTAGAGACATAAAAATTAAATTCAATTAAACCACTTATTTTATAAACTTGCTGAACACATAATGAAATGAAAGTAAGATCAATACTAAACGGTGCATTGAAGAATTTTTTATCAATAAAAGCTTGTTTTGTTTTGAACGCTTATCAACTGTTGATATAATTTTGGATGAATGAACTGGTTATTGTTGTAGGTCATGGATAAAGATCCCTGTATGTTTGTTTTGATGACACAATTTCATTATTAATTAATATTTAATAATATTATAAATTTATTTTATTACAAATAGTAAACTATATAAAATAAAAATATAAATATACCATCACGCCTGTATTCCCCGAAGGGTTAGGCAGAGGTGTACTAATGTACGCCCACAGTTCGCCGGTATATTTAGGTCCCATGTAATAGGGGGCGAGCCTATTGCCATTAACCGGGCACAAATCCAAACTCCGAGCTGCTACTGTGAATTTCATAGAAAAACCCAATAACACTTTTTGCTCGACCTGGGAATCGAACCCAGGACCTCTAGCGTAGCAGTCGTGCTTACAACCACTGGGCTAACGAGGCAGTTCAAATAAAATAGTAAACTAGTACAATGTAATTTATGAGTAATTCATAGAAATATAAGCATAATTACTACAAGCATACTTATCAAGATAATACCATAAAAGAGACCTTAAAGATTTCTCCCTAATAAGTAGTCGCCATTACCCAATTTATACAGCTTAAATGAGAGTCTTCGTCTTGTCCGACGCGTTTCCATAAATAAACCTCCCAGAACCGCCTTTGTTCGTATCGTTATTTCGGCGGACGGAACCACACGGGTTGCTTGTCCTCGCATTTTTTATCCGACGCCCAGCCCAATTAATCTTCCTTATCGTTCCATCGCCGCCAGTTAAATAATCGCGGCGCAGACGAGTTTAACATAAATTAAGTTTTCCACGACACCTGAGATACCCCCCTTGTGTTAAGAGCCTCGGCTACTTTCCATTTATCTATGAGCCAGGTGGTTTTGAACTTTATGTCGGTGGTATAAGAATTGAAAGGACTGTTTCGGTTGGTTTGCTGGTCAGTAATAATGAGGCTTCGTCGAGAGATGTATATCGCAAGCCAGAAAGAAAGGTTAAGTGTGAACATTTGTTTGTTAATGCCCTTGTATAATGGATTCGTGGTTCTTTTTCGGTTGGAATGATAAGTTGTTTTACTTTAATTGATCGATCGCTTGATTTCTTTCGGGTTTTGTAAACGGTGAACGAATTTCTCTTACATGTGGACAGCTCGGATAAGTGAAACGGTAAGGGTTGATTGATGGCAGTATTTAGATTTAGTACGTCTGGTGCGGTCGTATTTATGGTTGTTTTTTTTTATAAATGGCATATTTGTTTTAATGTCCAGGTCGATAAATTGTCTGAATTCTCATCCTACTTAGGTCTGATAAAATAATAAACATGAAAGTCTAATCAACTTATTTTAACTCTCTCAACTTTGTAGCTTTATGGCTTATTAAAAGGATATTTGAGTACTGCTTCAATTACAAATATTCATGTATTCTAACTTATTCTAAAGACTAAGTTTAAACGTCACAGCAAATATTAATCCTGCAACATTGTTAATCTGAGCTGTATAAAGTATAATTATTGGTTAAGTTCAGTCAAGGTCGCCAAGAGAGTGCCCTTGGACTGATAATCTCAACTAATGTCAAGTTAAAAGCCGCATAAATCTTACTAAGAACAGAGGCGGGGTGGAAACGAGTAATTCAAATAGATTGTCCCCTGAAACTCTTTGTAACGTTTTACTTCTTACTTACGATATTAGACACTTAGTTTACTAAGAACGTATTTCATTTGATTCAATAACATCATCAACAACAAAAATAGTTTTTATGATAATACATACCATCATCATCACGCCTGTATTTCCCAAAGGATTAGGCAGACGTGTACCAATATACACCCACAGTTTGGAGGCGAGGATATTGCCATTATCCGGGTACAAATCCTAACTCCGAGCTGCTACTCAGAATTTCATAAAAAATAATATTAACACGACCTCGGAATCGAACTCAAGACCTACTTGGGTTTGATTCTTTGCGTAGCCACGCTTAGGACCACTAGGCTAACGAGTCAGGTATAATATTTATGTTTATCAAATTGCATCATTTCGTCATCAACTTTAAAAGCTTTCGCTTCTTCAAATTCATTAAAGCCATTCCCATCATTGATTCTTCCCGTTTCTCCTTCCCCAACACAAACAGAACTTCCCAAATCACTAAGTATGTCAACAAACGCTACATTCTTCCATCTGTTTACTCAAATAAAACATGCGTTTCGAAAATTGGCCAAATCAATTATCATTATTACTCAGCTATTTCCACTCGTGCGTACTCTGTTTGATATTCCATACCAACGATAGTTATATCAATTTGGTTGTATTAGCGTCCGTGTGTTATTTACAAGAGTTGTTGAGAGCTTTGATATTTTGGATTTCACTTGTGTGGTCGGTGACGATGATGTGTGAAGCATTGGCTGTGACAAAGTAATGGAAGCAAATTAGTCGTAATTGAGTTTTATGTTGCGACATATAGGCGTTTTACACTTCCTACATTTTCTCTAATATCTAATATTGACTGCTATAATCGCGTCTCGAAAAAAAAATAGAATAATAAAACAGGAATTGACTGTTCATAGTTAGAAAAACGACTTTCTTGGGTAAGCATATTATTATCCATACAATGATTTATAAGATTTATTATTAATTGCAGTGAGATAGTCATGGTGGCCCAGTGGATATGGAACCCGCCTCTTGTGCTGGAGGTTTTGGTTTTGAAACCGGGCAAGTACCGAAGTGACTTTTCCAATTTATTTGTACTTTCTAAATTTATCACTCACAACGGTGAAGGAAAATATCATTAATCCGCTTTGAACAAGCATGCTAATAAATGCTCTTGCTGTGCCTGTAAGACAAGTACTTTGCCCTGCAGATTGACTAGTATTATTTAGAAAATGTTCGATTTTCACATTGTCTTTTTTAATTTTTCATTACAGCAAGAATACTACAATGGTCCTTTCTGTACATGACGTCATTATATTCCCTGTTGACTGATTCAACTGAAAATTACACCATCCAATAACTTACCATCATAATACTCAAACCGTGCCTTCAACCTCGTTAATCAAACTGCTAAAACGCAGTTACATTCACAATTAGCATCTCAAGTCGGACAGAGATCAGTTATCATGTTTGATGGTCTGTTTGTATGTCTGTTAGCGCGTTTCTAGGTGACTGTTGTAACTGGATGTTATGTGTAATATGTACGTGATTGATTAGTTTATTTTGTTGATTCAAAATATTGCTTAAAGGTACCTGATTTTTATCGTGATTTGTGGCGGTTAGCATGTCCTAAATATAGCGTTAAAAGTTTAACTTATTAACATGTCTTATGACTTATGTTTGCAGGATTTATAATCTGACGTGTGCTATTCGTCATTATTGACTGTTACGTGTATTTTTCTGCAAATACAGCTTCAAGTTACTAATACTCGATTTTGTCACAAGCCTGGAGCCCTGAAACTATGACACGGATCGCGATAGACCGAGGAGAAGATGGCGAATGACTTAGGTGGCTTCTTCAGAAATTGGCAAGATGAGGCAAAACATCGAAGAAAGTGGAAAGAATGGTGAGAGGTCTTAGCCCAGGAGCGGGCAACAAAAGCTAGTATATAAAATAACTCTATTTTCTTAATTTTTTCGGTGCGATTGATTCGCTTTGTTTAATTTTGTCCGACCAGTATTGAGCAACCTGTACGGTACTAATAAATACTCAATTATGAATAAAATATCTTAAATAATCATGAATCCTCCTAGATGCTATAAAATAAGTTCGGCAAAAATACTAAAATCTGTTATTTTTTCTGAGTCAAATTACATAGTAATTTAACAGAAAACCTTAATAAAGTAGCCAAAAAATCCCCATCACTGAAATGCACAGTGGGCACTCAGCAAAAACCAGGTGGGCAAAGAAATAAAAAGCTGGATCTAGTCGTTACGTCGGACGCGAGACGTCGTTACAAACGAGCGGAGATCTGCGATAGCCAGCTGAACTTGTGGGCGGGAACTGCACAGTGGGAAGAATGGTGTGTTTTTACTTTACAAAATGTAATGTTTTCACAAAATATATTTACATGCATAATTTATATGCACTTTTGATATGTTTTTATTGTGTATATTTATAATTGAAGCATATTACTTTCATAAGATTTACTTTATTATGATTACTTTCCCTATTGTAGAGAAAAGACGCCCGAAAATAACAGCAAAACAGTAGGTAAACACACTTTAAAAAAAATAGTTTTACTTAAAAGAAAACGACAGACCGATATAGTTTTCTAACGTCTGTAAACAAATTTAAAAAAATAAGCAATTACATAATATAAAATCACAATTATTTTGTCCCCGTTCAACATCACTCCACCCCACAGTGCACATAGAGTAAAGAGACAATCAGAAGCGGCGAGCGTTAACGTTGCTCTGTAACGATCGCCGGATAATCCCCGCGATCGAGTCGACGATGCCGATCCAATTTACCCGGCCGATACCCGGGTCTGGTTCACATCGTGTTATTTGAGACAAGTATCCCGATTTATTTTGTGGCCGCTTTCTGTTATTTTTCAAAGGTTTTCGATTGGGGTTGATAAAATTCAACCCCTATTTCAGTGCAACTGTATGAGTGTTGGATTTTTACAGTTTGATACACACTGGTAACAGATTAATGGTAACATCCTTGGTATAAAAAAATGTTTTTTTTTTTTATTTAGCTCGTGCTGTCCCACTGCTGGGCAAAGGCCTCCCCCAATTCCTTCCATTTGCTCTTTTCCTGCGCCTCCTTGAACCAGCCCTCGTGGTAAAATAAATATAAAAATACTTTCAAATATTGTGCAAAAAATAAATCTAAAAATAATCTTATCTCCGTAAAAAAGGGTAACAAACAGTGGGTTTAAAAGTAGTATCAGCTATTTAACCTCCGAAAAATTCCAAAATTCCTTTGTATTTTCATTTTCTTTCCAAACTTTTTAAATAATAAGAGCGTTTTATTACAATAGCTTTTAGGTGTAAGTCTTATCTAGATAACACTGAAACTTAGCGTGTCTAAAAACAAATTGTTTTGTTTGTTAGCTCGACAAAACTAACATAAAAGAAAAGATAACAACTTGTACACTATTTTATTACTACCAGATTAACATTAACCTTAGTTTATTTTAATCTTTATTTGTGCAAACTATCTGTCTGATGTCTGTTTTAAATATAGTGATGGCCCAGTGGTTAAGCCACTCATCTCAATGACTCTCACTCATCTCATCAAACTCAAATCAACAGCTCATGCATAAGGTTGGGGGTTCGGTATCGGGCATGTACCAATGTGAATTTTTCAATTCGGGGTATTTCCTAAATTTATCTTGGACATATCTAACATTGGTGGCGGAAGACATAGTGAAGAAATCTGGACGTATAATGAATATAAGTCTGAAATCACCAATCCGCCTTGAGCAAGCGTGTTGATCAATGCTCGTGCCTTCTCTGTATGAGAAGAGGCCTTTGCCGTGCAGTGGGACAGTAACAGGCTAAAATTATCTGTCCCGATAACACAAAAAACATTTCCAAGACGTCATTTGAAAACCACCGCGTGTTTACTCAATAAATTATCGAACTATCTCATATAAGAAACACTAATATGTACAAATAATAAAAATATATTGATTTAAGTAAAAATGTCACGGAACCGAAATACGAGGTCTGTGTGTCGTCGGTATCTTTGTCCTGTGCGCATTAGCGAGCTAATACTAAATCGACCAATCCCTTTGCTCCTTTTGCTTCGTGACGCTCCGATACGAGCCGACTGGGCCCGAACAGTTTGCCGAACTAATTTGACATTCGATTTTTAGAATGTCGTATTGACAGATCGTCCTTCTGGGAACCTGTGTGAAGCAAAAGCAAATGCAATTTTAACATGTCCACGCTAAAGATTGTTGTCGGTTGACGTCGGCAAAAGAGAAATAAACATTTATTTATTTATGCGGCGGCTCTAATCACTTTTGTAATTCTATGGAAGGGTTTAAATTTTTCATGTTTGCTGCTACCATTTTTGTTGCATTTGTCCGAGGTTTGGTGGTAAATATAGAAATTCTTGCGGAGTTTTGTGAACTGCCTTCTGTATTTTTAGTTCTTCGCCATACAAAATCATTTTGAGATGTCTCTTGAATCTTTATGCCGTATCTTTCACTTATATATTCTACAAAATTACATTTAGAGGCTCCACTTATGCCCAATGTTTTGTAGGACCGATTATCAGACCGTTCAATAAATCCATAGATTCGAGCACTGTAATGCTAGAGAAGGAGGCGGCGGGGCGGGAGAGGGAGAGGACAATCCCCCGTCCCAGCGGCCGCCGCGGTAGACGCTCCGGGCGTCGGGAGCCGCGAGACGACTCCCGGCCACCGTAGACGCGTGTCTGTGGACGGTGAGCAATGGGTAGCTCACCGTCCGTGCGTTCACTAGCGACAGACCGTGTCGACGGCGCGTTCGTGTTCCACGCGCGCCTCAAAGAGATGTCAGCAAATTTGGATGGGGCCACTGAGGGCCGATGCCTGCCGGGGCTGCGGGTTGTTCGAAAGAGATACCGCGCCCCCGGAACGCAAAGGGCACATGAAGGAACATAGACGGGTTTTAGTCAGTAAAAGTCTGACACTCCCTCCCGCCCCGCCCAGGGCGGGGGAAGTTATTTGATGAATTCCCGTCTATAACAAAAAAAAAAAAAATAGATTCGAGCACCGACTTTTTGCAGGACGTGTGGTCGTTGGGCTACAATTGATAGATACTACTCAATAAAGCTGGAAAGCTTTTATTTGTTTAAATGCTTTAATATCTGGAAAAAACAGCCTAATTTTTAAAAAATGTGTATATGACACGGCAGCGGAGCAGTAACCAAAGTCGTAACTGAACGCAGGTGAAACTGCGTGGTATGGCTAGTATGTGTATAAGACATTATTTATTTATTTATTTAAACTTTATGCACAAAAAAAAAGTACAAAGGCGGACTTAATTAATATCCATATTGACGAGGGAAATAAAGCAAAAACTACGAGTTGACAGCTGATTGTCACTCTGTGTCCTTTAAAAGGGTTATCTGATCATGTTGAGTTATTATAAGATTCATATAATTATAACTAGCTTATACCTGTGACTTCATTTGTGTTAATGTCGGTTATCACGTAGTTTTTTTGCCCGTGAAAATCTCGGCAAAATCGGTCTAGCCGGTTTGGATATTAGCCGGAACAAACAGACAGATAACAATTTTAAAATTTGTTTCCTTTTTATTGCAAGAACCGTGTTATTTTGAAATTATAAACAAGTATTTAAATTTGTATTTATTATTATTATAAATCATTTTTGTATCATCATCATCATCATCTCAGCCATAGAATGCCACTGCTGAACATAGGCCTCCCCTTTAGATCTACACATATACCGATTGCAAGCGACCTGCATCCAGCGTCATTTTTGTATAGTTGTAGGTAATTGATAAAAAAGGTCAGTGCAAAGATGACGCCAAAACAACTCCGATCCCTGGTTTCTCGAATGAAAATCAACTCAAGATCGATATGAAAAATTACCAATCGCGCGTGTGATTGGCAATTTAAATTTTTGAACCAATCACTGCAGTGCATTTGACAGCTGTTCGGAGAATTAATTTTTCAATCGAGAAACTGAGAATTAAATGGTCACACAACATTCAACACCAATGCTTTTATTTCAAGGTGTTTTTAAGGCTGAAATTTGAGTACCAACAGTCAAAAAATAGGACGAAAAGCAACAAAAACATCCGTATAAATAACCTAATCAATACATACTGCGTACATAATTCTAAGTAAACACACACACTCACAGTGTTTGCCAACAACTTAACGCGGAGTTTCTTTTTTGATTAACATAAGTACACTAAAATGTGTGAGCAAACAAACTTGCCGACCGATAATTTATTAATACGCCTAAACGTGTTGTTTGCGCATCAATTTAACGGCTCGGTACTGGAGAATTTCTAAATGTTATTACTCTTCATCGTCATTTTGAACCCTATTGGAGTTTCCAGAAAGTTCAATTTGAGTAAGACTTTTTCATTAATCATGAAACCGCAATGTATGCCAATGCAAAAATGATTAGATGCACAAATACACGCAAAATGAAATGTTATTTTTGGCACTTCTTTATTTAAACACCGCATTTGACACCAAAACATCTTGAAATGTTCAAACCAGTTGAATAAAATAAAAAACATTGCAAAGAACATCTCGTTTTAAAACAAAACATATTTCCAAACAATCATAAAACGATTACATAGAAGCTCTTACAAGAATTTCATTTTATTCCCAAGTAAACGATAAAAATAAAACCAATAAAACTGAGGACTTTAAGCGAGGGACTGGAAATACAGAAATAACATGTGAGCCAGAGTTCCAAAATCGATTAAACTTAGCCAGTTTCGGAGACAGTCATTTACGGAGACCATAAAATTGAAGATAGTCACTGTGACCTTATTTGACGAGTTTCAATTCTGTCCAACTGAGATCAAAAGTCGTGTCGAGTATTTATCGACACTTAAAGTGACATGGAATAACGGTCTTCAATTGAAATCGTCATATATTTTATTGGCTGTTAACGCAATGATTACTTTGCTTTGTTGTTATGATTTAGGTTGTGTATCCTTGTATGAAAGTTTCTATAAGCTTTGACATTTTTATGAAGAAAAGATGTTATTAAACTGTTGTTTGCCGCTGCTCATCCTCAACGCCAGTTAACAAGTGATCCGAATAGCTGGTAGCACACAGATTTTATTTGACAAGTAACATGAGTAATAGATGATAAAATAATTATGTCGTCATTGTCCAATGGTTGCATGAGTTTTTAGGTTCTTTACCGGTCAAACACCTAAGCGACTCATTCAATTCACATTCTTTCCAAGTTTATCTTAGACATCACTGACAGCGGTAAATGAAAGCATCGTGAGGAAAAGTAGACTTATAATAAAAGTCTGAAATCGCCAATCTTCCGTGCATACTTGGTGACCAAAGTTCGTGCCTTTTCTGTATGAAAAGATTCCTTTGCCTTTCACCACTACCAATGAAGACAACTATAACTTCAGTTTAAGTTCATTCGATCTTTAAACAGTAGCAAGACATTTATCTTGGCATAAAGTAAAATAATTATCAAAACTGAAAACGACATACATCAAGCTCAAATAATTCAAATACCTACCAACTAACTCTAATAAAACAATATTTTAGTTACTTACAGGTGCATTTGAAACTTAAAATGGCTGACATTTCTACCCTGAAGTACTTCGTTCGCCACGTGTTCGACGTGACTAGTTGAGACACGTAAAAAGAGTGATCGGATAGAGGGCAGCACATTCGAACGACATATAACTGGCCACTGGGGAGCCACTGCGTTGACCATTCCGAATAAAATATGTTTTTACGACTCCCATAGTCGTTTAGGGCTGTACGTTTGTTTGTTTTAGTTTAACATTTTATAACTTGAATCAGTCTAACTAAGAGGTATCGACGTATCGTGTTGCCTAGTAACTGGGTAATGGAGTTCAGATAGGCAGCCGCTTCATGTAAAATACTGGTATTCAGCTGCATCATTCTGATGAGACTCAATATAGTTGGAAAAAAGGCTCAGCAGATAATGATGTTTAACTAGTACCGGAAGCCTAATAAGAATTTATAATCTAGAAATTATTTAGTCCCAAAACTAATCTAATTTTGTTAATGAAAATCTGTTAAAATTTCTTATGGTACTTGCTCAAGGTATTAATTAGGACCCCTAATTAGAGGCTCCTCAATTCAACTTAAGTAAACGTTTGCAAAATCAGCTAAAATTATTCCAAAGATTTTACTTAGAACTGTACCTATTTTCTTTGAATGAGGTACATAAATTAATTTTAAATTCATAACTAAAAACTTTTGTTGTCCTATGTTATTTTATGATTTCCACAACTAGTATCTATAGCAAAAAACGTACCAAAAGTTATTTAAACGAACAAAAACAAAAGATTATTTCTAAAAATAACTATTTTTTCGTTCAAAAAACTTGTGCGTACGTGCCACCCCTAACTCCGGAAGAACTCAGTTATAGTTTCAACGATATTTACGGGAACGTTGTTGCTGAAAATATTGTCTGCAATTTATTGTTCAGATTTCGTGTGTTATCGATTTATCGCTCTCGGAGTTGTGTGGCGACGGATAAGGTGAAAGGGAAGTAAGGTTTTTGCGGTACTGTGGGCGAAGAAATACGGTTCTTCATTGTCTTTTTATAAGCGTATTTTCTTTGGGATTTAGAATAATTATATAAATAACTGTAGAATATTGGTCTTGCAATTTAACAATATATTTATCCTACAAAATTCAGGTTTCGGTAATTTTATTTGTAACATATAGGGTTTTGAACATAATAGCTGATAGATGGTCTGTCTGTTCGCTGCTGTCAATTGCATGTACCTTTGTGAAGTATCATTTACTTACATTTAGGTTTAAGAATGTTGTTACTAAACTACTTTTTTCTCCAAAAACATTAATATTATTATTATAATGACAAAATACATACTATTTATTTAAAAAAGAGAAATCTCCTTTTAAAGATTTTCTAAGATTGATAAATTACAGCTATATTATAGTAATACAAAAATAAACAAACACAGTAGGTACATGAAAAAGATAACCATATTTTTTTAAATTAACATACCAGTGAGTATATAGTACGAATAATTTAATTAAGTTTTCTATCGACATCGACTTCAACACAGCACTATTCCAGTCAGCTTATTCGGTGTGCTTGTAACAAGACGTCGGATTTGTACCGAAGTGATACGTTCCACACAGGAACAACTCTACACTGATGCTTGTCTACACGGTGATAAGTTTTGAGCAATAATACTTTGTTGGTTATAAAATTGTAGTAAGCAATTACGATTTGAAGGGTTAAGGGTAGCTTAATTAGTACTGTGAAGGTATTTAAGTTCAACAACAACAACAACAACAACAATCACGCCTGTATTCCCCGAAGGGTTAGGCAGAGGTGTACAAATATACACCCACAGTACTCCGGTATGTTTAGGTCCCATGTAATAGGGTATTTAAGTTCACTAGTAACAAAATAAGAGTAATATTTATTATTTCCTTTCTAAATGTTTTTTTTTAGCGTTTCGATGACAAACTAACTATGTATTAGTACTTGGACACTTTCGACAGCGTTATCAGTGACAGCCATTAAAGATCCACTTTGTGTTGAGTACACCCGTACACATAATGTGTACACACACATTAAAATATAAGTACATTTTAATTAATATTAAGCTATTATCATCTTGCTCCAGTACTATTTTCAAAAATAAGGCTTCCTATACCTATGTGTGAGTTTATTAAACATGTAAATCAATATTTTCAAATTTTATTATTAAAATTGAGATTGCAACTCAAAATCATTCAGACTAAACCCAAAAACAAACAAACAAAATCCAATCTCAGCCCCCCTCTTAACCCGCAATTTAATTCAAAAAGCTTCGCAAACTACAACCGAGCCACATTAAAAATCCACTTGTCATAACCAACCCTTAGTAAAAAGGAAAAATTCGAAAAACAAAAACCGGTGGATAGCCCCAGGTGTCAGTTTTTAATAAAGGCCCAATCAGTCGGCCGCCGGAAGCGACGTCGGCGGCGCTCTTCCGCGCCGGAAATGGAGCTCGTGTTTGCCAGCGCCCTCTGTCGGCTTCCCCCGGAAACGACGGTGTCGCCCCCGGGCGCAAGAACCCGACAAAATGAACCTTGCGATACGTTCCCTCATCAGGTAGGGTGGGTGTCATTGAGGAATATAATTATGGGATATGTGAGGAAGACTGCGGCAGGAAATACCTTGTACTAGAAAGTATACAATTTCAACTTAATTAAGTACTTAAAAAAGTAGCAAAATTAAGAGTACAATGAAAACTACCAGTGTTGTTAATTATGTTTTACCTTATCACAAAAAAAAGAAAGTTACAAAGCTCGAAAACACACATTTTTATTAGTACTACCACCATACTTATTTCTGCCCCATAGTATTGCTGTGTTCCGGTTTGATAGGTATGGGTGCCGGTATAATTACAGGCACATGACACATTTCAACTTTGTCTCTGGGTTAGCAACGCATTTGCAAGGCGTCTGGTACTGCAAATGTCCATAGGTAGCAGTGACCACTTAACATCAGGTAGGCTGTGGGTTTGTTTGCCATCCAATGGCATAAAAAAAACTCAATCTTATTTCACTCTTATAATGACCATTTTTTACATAAATTTAAAATATTTATTTATTTTCCAACTTACATCTATCATTACAGACTAGTTACCATTGCGATAGTGTACATCTTGAAACTTATTTTATTTTTTTTGTCACTGGAGGTGGCAAACAAGCTAACGGCCCGCCTGATGTTAAGTGGTCACCGCTGCCTATGGACACCTGCAACACCAGAGACATCACTCGTGTTCTGCTGTCGTGTGTGTATCTTAAAAATAAATATGAAACATCATAACAAATTACCTTGTTTTTCTTTTTAAAACAGGACTGTCTCACATTTCCTCAACCTCCTATTCCCCCTACACTCAAGCCGCAATAAACGCGTGCCGTATTAAAACGTTTGAAGCTTGTTTTTTGGTTAGCCCGTTTGTTTGGCTGCACCCTTTGATGACGACAAACTGAATCCCTGTTGCGGTGCAATCATTAATTCTAGGGGATGGAAATTGTCAAAGCAGTTTGTTATTGTGTTTTAAACCCTAGTGGTAGTAATATTAAGGTAGCTTGTGTATTTGCATAAACGTATAATTAAATATTGGGAATTATTTTGACGCGAAATTGTTTTAGATTTTTTATAACCATTAATTAATTGCCGTGCATTGTTATGAGCTGACAAAACGCGATATCCCCATAGATTTTGTATGAAAATACTATACTAAGACGTCACTTTTTGGACATCTTAATAAATTTCACTAACTCTTTATTGATTTCAAAGCAACAAAAAATTGTAAGGTAGTAATTTAAAAATTCATCGAGTTTTCAGGGCTTAAAAAAGTGTTTTGTTTTTTTTTAAGGTGTACCAATGTACACCCACAGTTTGCCGGTATATTTAGATCCCATGTAATAAGGGGCGAGCCTATTTTCCATTGTGCCTTAGAATTTTGCAGACATAAATCTCAATAAAAAAATTAAATTATGAGACAGCTAGAAAAAATTTAGTAACCAAACCAAAGTAACAAAATTCAAAAGACAAAGTTTATCTATTGTAAAAACCATACCAATCCAAATAAATATTTCACAATCCATAAAATACTCAAAATTTCCAAAAATCCAATATCAAAATTAGCAGCTCAACTTAGCCCACTATATCCCGCACATCCCAGACCTGGGACAATACCTCGCTAACACGTAGCGTGGCGTGACAAATGCGCGTGTCACGCTCGCCTCTGCCGCGATCACTCTCCGCCAACGAGACGAATGCCCGCGGATTTGTCACGCTGACGTCGCGACTGACGTGACGAAAAACGGCTGTGAATTTCAGCTTTTTAGTAGCTGCAGGTGCCATTATTCTTTTGAGCTGAAGTTATTGGCGTTTTTAAAGTGGTGCTGGTAAAAATGTAATGTGAAAGTGTCATGATTTACAGAATGAGTATGTAGTATTTTATGAAAAGCTCTCCTTGTAAGACTAGTGGTACAAAGCGCGACTACTACGCTAGACGTCATACAGACGTCGTCTGAGGTCGAACAAAGTGTTATTGGGTTTTTCTATGAAATTTTTAATTGCAGCTTGGGGTTAGGATTTGTTCCGGGTTAATGGCAAAAGGCTCGCCTCCTATTACGTAGCACCTAAAACATTCCGGCGGACTGTGGGTATACATTGGTATACCTCTGCCTAACCCTTCGGGGGATACAGGCGTGGTGGTATGTATGTATTATTAATGAGAAACAGTCCGTCGTAATGGTTGAGGTTTATAAAAGAGGAGTAAACATTACATGAATTCCATACATAGTAACATTTAGTCCAGCACTCATAAACATTGATTGTATCACTTAACTGTTCTTCTCATAAAGGCAAAAGTACATAAAACTTTACAATTCATACACAACCATATTACTGAAAATGGCCGACAGTAATGACTTACTAAGTCCCTGAATACGTCTGTTAAGTATAATTTACAGCCACTTCAACTTCTCGTCATAAAAACTTTATACCATCGCGATGTTTTTCTCAAAACTCTAAAAGAAATTCGACTAACTTACTGTATTGACACGAGATTTTATTGAAAGTCATAAATTTTGCTATAATAATAGTTGCAGCTTACCCTACAAAGCTAATCCCAAATTAATAAATTCAAAATAAAATTACAGCTGACTTCTATAAATATAAAGTTTGCCGCTCTCACGTTTAGTGCTGCCCGAGTGGTATATCGATAAAATATCAATTTGAGAGTCGATAGTCGATACCACCTTAGCACGACACGGTCGTAAAATTTTACAATCTATAAAATGCAAATAGATACGGCATCTGATGATGACACAACGATAATCGGCAAACGTTATACATTCATTAGCTCTGAGGATCGCGTTTCCACGGTACGGACCGTCGCGGATGTCACTTTAATTGCGTAATAAACTGTTTGTGTGTGGGTGTTGTTCAATATAATTATATGTTTAGCTTTGATGGTGTGGGTGCGGACATTATTATAAAGCCACTGTTTGTTAATGGGAAGGGTACGACAGATGTGATGCACATAACTTAGAAGTGACTACAAAATCTCAAGCAAGCTAAGCGAAAATAATGTCTATTCCACCTAAATGAATTTTATTTTAGACTAGCTTCTGCCCGCGACTTCGTCCGCGTCACAGTTGATGTGTTATCCTACGGGTACCGTACATTTTCCCGGGATAAAAAGTAGCCTATGTGTTATTCCAGACTATAATCTATCTTTGTGCCAAATTTCATCCAGATCCATTCAGCCGTTTAAGCGTGAAAGAGTAACAAACATCCATCCATACATACAAACTTTCGCCTTTATAATAGTAGTAGGATAAATGTTATAAATCGTTGCATAATCGTTATAAATAATTATGCTTTATTTTCTGTCTTCTTTATATTGTATCAGTTTTGATTAACCCTGTAATACTTACACAATATAGGTACCTATGTAGCAAAAAAAAATATTGAATAATAATTATCTGAGGTTAAATATCAGCGATAGACATTGTACACGTCTGCTTGGTTCTATTTCAACGACACATCCGTTTTGGACCATTCCGAATTAGACATAACACAATTAATATAAAAGCAACCAACATCATAAAGTGTCTAGTCTTTAAAACTTAAACTTATTACACCAATCAAATATAATTCTAATAATGACTAAACATTTAGTTTACGTGCGACCTTTAAACCGAACATATCAAGCTTTTAACGGTGGCATGCACAGTCCAATAAATATCAGATGCGGGATAGAGATAAGAATCAGATTAGCATAGTAATAAATATATAATAAGAGGAATTTATGTATCAACTAATATGCATTGCTATCAAAACTGTGAAGAGATAAGGATAGATTTCTTATCTAGCAAGTCTATAGTTGATAATTAAAATTGAATATCTTTTGGTTTTTCAACTTTCACATCTCGAAAACGTAAAAGTACAGTCAGCAATAAAAGTCGATTAATAATGATACTTTTATATATTATACTTTTATATATATTTTATATTTAATTAGACACGAAATAACACAATTCACTTTTATTCATTTTAGGCTATTGCCTAAAATGAATAAAAGTGAATTGTGTTATTAGGGTTAATTTTATCTTAATTTATATATCTATTATGTAATAAGTTTTAGAACATACATTGTTATTGTTAGGTTTGCTTCGCTGGGTTCTACCTGTAATGACAGTTGTAAGTAATGATAAATAAATAAATGAATAAAATAAATAAAATTTTGATCCATTTCGTATTTCCTTTGATATTGTGCTCAATAATAAGGATTTAAAAATCTGAAATGTTAATCTACTTTTCTGTGCCTACTTACTACTATCCAACCACTGTTTTACGCCATCCATCGGTCTACTGGTTTCATACAAAGAGAACTTGATGAGCTACTACAAATACTTTTCTGGCAACACAATTTAAAATCAATTAAAAATATCAATTAACATCAGCTGCTTTAACTGCACGCGAAAGTTAAAAGGCTAATTAAAAAACAAAAGGGTAATTGGATTACCTCTCAACAAATTGATCAATCAATAAGTCAAAACCTTATTAGCTACATCGACCTCTTCAAAAGCTCCAATTAGGCTGTTGTCACTTTTACGTGTTGAATGATTTCAAAGGTCCCGGTAAAACAAAAACTGCAAGATGTGGTGACCCTATTTTTTACCTTTACTAATATTATAAAGAGGTAAGAAATTTCATTTGTTTGTTTGTAACGAGTAGGCTTCGAAAGCACTGGGCCGATTTTAACAATTTTTTCACCAATAGATAGCTACTTTATTCCTGAGTAACATAGGTTATATAACATCACGCTACGAGCCTCAGGAGCGGAGTAGTAACCAAAGAAGTAACTTAACACGGAAAAATAAGCTTTGCGGACGAAGTCGCGGGCAGAAGCTACTAAACCATAAATAAGATAATTTAAAAAATAGTGTGGAATTAATTGTATCGATAAATAATGTTATACCATTATCTTTTTGATAAAATTTATTATCAACCATCTCCTTAATTGCATTTTAAATTATAATGTTAACCTTTAACATTAATATTGCGTTGTAAAAAATATGTCGCGTAAATTGCTTTTTTTATATATTTATTGGATCTAATTTAGTGTGTGTCTAACTATTATTTGATTACAACACGAGATAAACAAATTTTTTAGTGAAGTAAATTATGTTTATTGTTGTTTAAGTCAAATTATGGCATATTTAAACAAAACGGTGAATTTATACAATTATTTTTATATTGCTTAGCAATATTTCCTTCAAAGATTATATCAGATAGGCGAGACAGAGAGATCGTTCAGAATTGAATCAGAATCAGAATTAAGTATGTAAATTCAGCGCAACATGGGTTTCTCCCAGTGATCTTGGAAAGATACTGTTTATCTTGTTTCCTTAAACTACAAGTGAAAGGTGTATTTTACATCATCAGAGCGTGACAAAGCGCACAAAAACAAAAGGACAAAAATTTATTAAGATGTATTCTCCAGACCGATTTTGGTCACGGCGGCTAATCTTAATGGAGACTAGCCAAGTACGCAGGAGATAAGTGTATGCGCAAACACAGGTGCACTCCCTCTTCCATAACTCTCATAGTCCGATGAGACGGCCATTCGACACATCCAAAGAGAGATCAGATGCAGGACCAACGGCTTTATATGTCACACCACCAACTTCCAAATTGCAGGCTGTCACTGAGAAATTCCAAATGGAAACACCCAATAACACTTTGCACGACCTGGGAATTAAACCTAGGATCCCACACTCAACAGACGCGCTTTCCATCATGAGACCAACGGCATCTTATACCACTATAATTCCATTACATAACCAACCGCTTCCTTACACAAACCATAAGCCGTTAAACACAGACATAACCAAACAACTAAATGAAATGTTAGACATTTATCTAAAACCGACTCGCCGTACGTTTACCTAGTTATGTAATAACGACAAACAAGCGATCAGACAGACAGACATGTCGCGTAAATCGACACGTTTCGTAATTCTAATATACACACCGAATTACACGCTGACATTATTTACAAGACAAGTGTTGGGACAGGGCGAGGCGTGGAGACTTGTTGGGGGATAAGAGTACTTATTATTTTTTATTGTGGAAAATCAAGTCTTTTTAAATGCAAAGTGAAGTGACTCTAATGTACTCTTAAGTACACATACATACATAAACTCACGCCCTTACTCTCTCCTCTCTCCTCTCTCTCTCTCCTCTCTCTATACTCTTAAGTCTTATCTATTAATACAAGATTTTTCAGTTATAAAATATTTATGAGTAGGTTAGGGTATTATCTAATTATTTTTCCTTTAATTATAACGATACAACTTTATTACAAGAAGCAAAGACGCAAAAAAAAAGATATAAAGATGTCGGGTCTCAGTGAAGTTAATTAAAATAGTAAGTAGATTGCAATTCATTAAACTTAACTCAAAAATAATAACATAGATTTTCGTATGGTTGTGCCACATTAAACACCAAAGGTTTTCTTATATGATTACTTATAAAGCACGAGAAGAGTGTTCAATATTTTGAGATCCATGTTCGCTAACGAAAAAAACTGAAACTAATAAATGCATGCGACTCCATTCCCTGTCCTAATCCCACAACACCTACCGGCGACAAGAATATATTAATATCAATATTTAAATCACCAACCGGTTGTCCCATTAAAACACTATTACAATATTAGCATATTTGATAAACAATCGATAATCGAGTGACAGGGCGCAGCACTATTCATTTAGAATGTATATTAGTGTAACACTATTCATATAGCCATAGAATGTATATTAGCGACCTTTTACACTTGGTAATTAGTTTCCTGTCAGCTGTAATTAAGGTGATATGTTGAGATTTGAATGGAGATTCCGGTGATTATGTAAGGTCTCTAAAGTTGTGTGTGATTTATCTAATGTTGTGTTAGTTTAATGTGATGTTATAATAATATGAGTATCTTACTTCATCAGTGTGTTAATGGTACATTATAAATTAATATAAAATAGAAATATTATATTTCACTATTGCAATTCCATCCTTCTCCATACGAAACTATCGTTTGAAAGGGGCAATTCGATGTTATTTTTTTAATACTCAACGTTCGATGTTGCCTTTTAATTGAAATAAATGATTTAACTTTTATTCCAGACTTTTCAATTGTGTTGATTATGCAATGACGACAAAACGAGAAAGTCATTATACGTATTTTATTTCTTCAATCTTTCTTGTATATGAGATTTTTAAAACTGTGACAAGAAAAAATAATTTAAACAAAATACCTACCATTGAAATTAGATTCAATAAATATTATAATAATTGTATCCGCAAATTAATCGTTGCCTTATAAAATAATGATTATTTCGCTGGCAATTAAACTTATAAATTCATGCCAGTGGCAACACATTTTACAACATGGCCGACTGACGCCATTGCCGAATATATTTGGACCGTCAAATGATTGTCAATATAATCTTTATAAATGAGGGTAATATTCATTTTAATTGTCGCCCGTTAGTTTCAAATAAAAAGTTTATCTGGTAATTAATATTTTATATCCTGCTAGCTGCTTGTTGGCTTTCATTTTGCGTATTTAGTTGGACCTACTTGTATTTTTTTCTTATTTAAAATCGTACCTGTTCAGGTCTTACAATTTTCAGTTTTTGGGCAGAAGATTTAGGTAAGAGATTGGATAAGCCTGCAACGATCGCCACAAGAACCGGACCAGAGGTTTCCACACCCAGCAAATTCTTACAAATTTTACCAGTTCGTAAAGAACTTAATATGAGTTAATGATCTTACAATAATTATAAAAATATGGGAAGAAGTATCTCACGGTAAACTCAAGTAAAAGTAACCGACCACTCAAAGAGAAAACCAAATTATGGAAAGCAAGACATCAACAGGACTAGTTAAAACCTCGTCAGTTCTTACCTCCCGGTCATGATCTGCAGTGGTTTACGAGTATCTTGAAGGCACTGAGTAGGCCACTGCAAACATAATTTGGTGAAATAGGGCATCAAAAGCCCATTGCGAGTTCAGAGCTCTTGATCAGGCTATGTCTCATATACTGGAGTCTCTCAATTGCCCTTTCACCTGCAAATTTGACGATCTAAAAAGCGCCTTCGACGCGGCAATAAACGTGGCTCCATATTGGGCCCAAATACATAGTATAAAATATCAAAGAAGAATATACGATAAGAAGAACTAGTATTTTCTTTCCCACAGTCTACATTGACTTACTTCACAGCTGACACTGTCCCCCTTGCCGCAGATGACGGGAACCAATCATGCCTTACTTGAAGCTAATGCAATAAATTAAATATTTATCGCTAACAGCTCATGGCTAAACGTATTTACTCATACAAGCTGTTTCTAACTAGCCGTAACAAGGAGAGTCGTAATTCTATCAAGTTTTGGACATTACAAAGATGAAAACAGAAGTTTCACTTTGCACAATTCATAATTATGCTTAGGTAGGTAAAGCTATAAATAGACTCCGCTACTGAATGTCGAAGTTTGAAATGTCGACGTATGTTAGTTCTAAAGTACAGGATCTCGATGTACGCCAGTTCGAAAGTTCACTGGAGCGAAGTATGCAAGGTCGACGTATCGTTAGTTAGAAAGCATACGAGTGCGATGTACGCCAGTTCGAAATTACCCTGTTACGAAGAATGAAATGCCTCCGTACTGTTACTGGTACTCCTACAACATTATAATTAGCTATATACCTATAACGAAAAGAAACGTAAATACAAAACATCATGCCATATCCTAAAAATCTGAGAACAGTTATTAAAGAAGGATAACGTAGATTTAAAAGAATACATAAGTGATCTTGCGTACATAGCGCATATGAAGATTTAATTTTATATACAAAACTGAAATAAATTAATTTACAAAACACATTCATATATAGATATACCTATCTTTAAATTATTAAAACTCGTACATCGCACTCGTATGCTTTCTAACTAACGATACGTCGACCTTGCATACTTCGCTCCAGTGAACTTTCGAACTGGCGTACATCGAGATCCTGTACTTTAGAACTAACATACGTCGACATTTCAAACTTCGACATTCAGTAGCGGAGTCCTATAAATATGTTATTCCAATTCTTCTGACTATCAATGTTCAAGTCGCAATCTTATCTCAACGACAATTCAATGTCAAAAAAATTAAAGTATTAGAGACATTTTTGACAGGTTCAAAATGAGATTAGATTGCGATCGTTCTTAAAAGTTAGTAGAATTAGCCCCTTGAGAAAGCGATAACTAATTTTAACTATTTATTTTAACGTTTAATGCTTATACCATCGATAATGTGTTCATTTTCTGCTACTGCAACGATGCAAAACTATTTGCTGTTTTACCGTGAACTCATATTAAGGTACTTTGGAGAGCAAACCTTCTGTACCTGCCTTCTACATAACCATAAACGTCTTATAACCTCATTACATATTCAAAGCGTAAACCATTTCAATACAAAACAAATTACCATTTACGACTGTCGATAACAAATAAAAATATTTATTAAATAAGCACGAAACGACAATAAAACGCGAAAATTAAGCTTCAATAACGTTTTAAAGTCGTATAATAATCGTAAATTAAACGTTTACGAGCGTAGGATCGTTATGTGACTTCAGACGTTCATATTACCTAGATACTTAATGGACAAGTGGGAACTTAGGGGCTGTCTTATGTACCGTATATCATAATTGTTGTAAGTGCCCATAAAACTTCTTTGCGAAGACCTCTTATTACCGCTTCTTCTAGGTGAGAAGGTATTCTATTGTAATGACGCACTTGTATGTTAAGCATTTCGTCTGACTTTTTTATTGATGAGCACTGTTATACTGCAAAAATGTTCATCGGAGAATTAAGGTGAAGTCAGCTTGTCACAGGTTCTATTGGAAATCTATGGGGGAGGGCTATTATCCAGCAGTGATGTATTTCAATTTGATAGAATTGTCCCCCTGGTTTTTCAAACCATAAGCATCGTCATAAAACTCATCATTTATAATTAAGAGCTATGACATTTAAAATTATCAACTACTGAACCCAAATGCGATAGATATCATCTTACCTACCATCTGGCACAACGTCGAAACCCCGCGGCGTCGCTTGCCATTATTAGAACATCGATTCACTGTATAAGTTTTCATCTGCTCATATTCTTGTCTCATTAGTTTTAGTGTTAATGTCTTGCGTTCGGTTTTTATGCTGTTTTTGCAGTTGGAAAGTTAGTGTTTGCATAGGAATTAGTTTCTTTTCGGCCCACCTGATGCTAAGTGGTCACTGCTATAGACAATACCAGAGGCCTTGCAAATGCGTTGCCATCGCAGAGACAAAGTTGAAATGTGTCATGTGCCTGTAAATACACCGGCACCCTTCAGACTGGAACACAGCAACGCTGCTTTGCGGTATGGTGGCAGTTCTTCAACGGACGAGTTCTTTCACAAAAAGCTCTACTACTACTAAATAACTATCTAACTACCTAGCTTCTCGCGACTTCGTCTGCGCAGATTTTAGAATAAAGCCAATGTCCCTAAATATCCCTTGGGAACACAAAAGCGGGATAAAAAGTAGCCTTTAAGCTAAAATATAATCTATCGCTGTGCCAAATTTTATCGAGATTCGTTCAGCCGTTCTGGCGTGATTGAGTAACAAAATTCTCACATACTTTTGCATTATAATATTATACATAAAGTAGGAACATAATTGCTGAGAGTTTGCTCAGCAATTATGTTTCAATTAATATGTAATGTATGTATGTATGTATGTGTGTGTGTGTTGTATGTTTGTGAGGGTGTGTGTGTATGTGTGTTATTTATATGTTATAATTATATGTTTAGTTGTAAGTTAGTAGAGATTAAGTTAAATTAATAAAATTGCCATTATGTAATAGATAGATATTAAACAAAAACCTACTGTCCTATATTTAGCATTTGGAGCTCCTGCAGCCTGTGACACAGGATTATCCTAGTACAGGCATCTAACATTATTTTACCTACATTGTTAATTTTAGATTTATTATGTATTTTACCTTTTGAATTTCTGAATAAAAATTTATTTATTTATTTATTTATTTATTTTTTTTATCATTTTTTTTATTAGTTCTGCATTTTCACAATACGAAAGATGTGGCAAATATTTACAAAGTCTAAGCTCTTACCAAACCAAGACTAAACAATATAAAACCCCATAAATATGAAAATTGATACTAAGCCAACAAACTGACGACATTCTACATTACAGAGAGGCTATCGACTCGCTTGCTCATATTACCGCGAACATTATCTTACGCAGGCTATGTCAGGCTATTTACTAGCCGATTAAGATAAAGATACAACATAGTAATATAATTCTTACCATAATTATACTTGTAGTGATCGTAAAAATTGTTATAAGCAGTGTAGTAGGCCATGAGCTTCATAAAGTCTAGCTTTCCTACGTAATATTTAATTGAATATTTTATGGATATTAGATTAAATGTTATGTAGAAAAGGCTTAAGAAACTTGAAAGTTTAGATAACATTTATAGTTTTGTCATATTGATTGCAATTTTATCTTTGACTGGTGTTTTTGTGCGTAGTTGTTCAGAAATTATCATGGTTGTCACCAGTAGCGTATTGCTATTTTTTTTTAAATGAAAATATAATGTAATGTGTTGTTTAATCATTTGCTCAATTGATGATTAGCGACTTCAGAATTATATTAATTCCAAGAAAAAGTTGCCTTATGATGCTTTCCTTCACTCCAAGATAAACAAAGAAAGTATATAAAATAGAGAAAGTCATATTGGTACTTGCCCGTGACCGGTTACGAACCCACAGCCTTGTGCAGGAGAGGCGGGTATCCTAACCACTGGGCCCCTGAATGAATGTCGTGAAATTCATTTCAAAATTTAACTAACTAGAACTGTTCCAAAGACTTGTTAAAACAAACCTTTTCCCTTAATTCGCTAACTTTAACGCAGCACATAGATGCAAATACTCAGTCATTAAAATTGCAGATAGATTTCAATAAAAAAAATGTAATCGATAACGCTTCTGCAACTCTCAAACGCAAGTAAAGTATACCGACATCCGATAAAAAGATAACCTGATTAATATTCGCTCGCACTGCAAATAATACACATAAGTGCAAAAATATTAACCAACATATTTTATCGCACAAGCCGCTTTGCTAAACCGATTGAGATAAGTATACAAGGCTTAAAGTACTTTAAGAAGTACAAATGGAGTCACAACTGTACTCGGTTTATGACGATGGTTATTTTATGCGGCCATTTTTTACTGCACGGCAATGTATGACGTGAGGTGAAGTTCAAGTGGTTGGGACACTATATTGGGTATTTTTTATGGTTTCTGCAGTTGTATGGCATTTTGATATCTATTTTGCTGGTATGTTTTCTTGTAATGTTTTTATTTAACCGTTTTATGTTATAGCGGGTCGTAAATGTCAAAATATATAGCTCGTCTTTTACCGGTTCAATGGAAATGGTTGAAAGAGATATTGCTTTGATCATGATTGATGACGATGACCACTAAGCTCCTTATAGGTCATGTTAATGCTAGGTAGATGGATGTCGAACCTATGGAAACGGAAACCACAAGAAACACAACAAAAACCATTTTTAATATAAAAATATAATTTGTCCTAACTGAGCTACGCTTAGCTAAGCTGCGCTACGCTAAGCTTACATTATGTAACTATTTCTATTAATAACTCGATCTAATTATTGTTTTGATTGAATTATTTTATTTTGTACGTATAAGATTCTGGAAATCTTCGGTATTAATAATACTTAATTAAATGCACTCAATAAATGATTAATCACAAGCAACTATAAAAAATCCTTTTTAATAGAAGCTAAAAAGAAATTTACCTTAGCTAAGCTACGCTACGCTAAGCTTAGATACGTTATGTGACTATATTTCTACGTATAATTCAAGAATTATTTTAACAGAAGCTTCTAGAAAAAATCTAAAATGAATATAAATAGTCAAATGCACTAAATTAATCTTTCATCCTCCACCAAATTATATCCAAGAAAACTAGACTCGAAAAAAATCGCATTTAACATTATGCGGTGAACAAAAAAGTCAGACACATGAAACATTTATGTAAGCACTTGACAAATGATCCAGACGCTGCACTCTTTAGCGTCACTGTCATGTATAATACAGACGTTGACTGCCAGACAATATGTTTACCAGGGCTGCGCAATTTATAGCAATTTGACAAAAATTGTAAATGTTATTTTAATCAGAATTATTTCATTTTAGAAATTTAAGTAAGAGTTATTACAATCATTACCATCATATCAGCCGTAGAACGTCCACTGCTGGACATAGGTCTCTCCCATAGATTTCCAATGGAACCGGCTGGAAGCGGCCTTTATCCAACGTCTTCCTGAGTCGATCATCCGTCCACCTTGTAGATGGCCGCCCTACGCTGTGCTTCCCGCACAATGTAATTTTTTTTTTTTTTAATAAGCCTTTCCCTATCAGAGGGACAGGTACATGCAAACAAAAAAAAACAAGATAATCCATGTTTATTAAAAATATGAACAATACCAATAAAATTGTACACGTTGTTAGTTTAGCAACCATTTCATTTGCCTGACTGCTAAGCCGGAGGTCGTGGGTTCGATTCCCACCCAGGACAAACTTTGTGTGATGAGCATGATTGTTTGTTCTGTGTCTGGGTGTGATTATATATAATATGTATGTATTTATAAAGTATATAAGTATGTATATCAGTTGTCTGGTTACCATAACACAAGCTCTGCTTAGCTTGGGATCAGATAGCCGTGTGTGAGTTGTCCCAAGATATTTATTTATTATTTATTTTTTACATAAAGTCATGTTTGATGGAAACTATATTTTTTTCTTTTTATATTTCTCCCACCCCTGAATTTTACCTACACGGTAACCAACACCGCCGAAACTTATGGAAATTTTATTGAAAATTTAGCCAAAAAAATGTTAAATCCAAAACGTTCAGTGCTAAGATTGATCGATATTCCATATCATGTTGTATTCATAAGGCTGATGCAGTTGCTATTTGGTCATGCTAAGCAGACATGGCAACAAGTTAAACACATAATATAAAGTAGATGTATAACGTCATCCTTTCTGGTACATTAGTGATGCGAGATGATAATGAATGTCTTATGAACTTGGATTTGGAGGTATGAATGTGGCTTTCTTTAGCAGAAGACGTCGATTAGCTGATATGGTGGTGATAATTGTAGATAAGTCTTTGTAAACGAAAGATGTAATAATGGTGTCATTATCAAGCCTATAACCATGGATAAACATCATGATTATGGTCAAGTTGGCTTTAGAGTCTTTTTAACATTAACGTTGCCGGAATGCGTAAAGGTTATGCTTGTTCTGGCTCATAACATGCGTTATGATAGCGTTGGCTTTCGGTTTGTTGGTAGCAAAGTCATCTTTTGCTCAGCAAATAAATCTTTAACATTTTAAAATTTATTGTTGCAATGTTGGGCCCATGCTATTTTCGCTAGCATACAATCATACAAATTTCTCTATTCAGTATTAATTTACGTTATAGGGAATCCATCATTAATCAGATTTTTTGTATTATCATCTTTTCATATAATTGTTTTTCAGAAGCTTACAGATGTTTCAGGGTATGAAAGTAGGTACTTTTACTTTAAGACAATTAAAAAAAAACAAAAATCAGCTGTTCTATGTTAGGTATTGCAATTTTGTAGGGAACAGCTGTTTTATTTTTTCAATATCTCAGGATTAATCTCATATAGTAGGTAAACATTGCACATACACCATAATTACGTATATAGCTATTATAATTAAAACAAAATACATATATTGTTTATCAAATCCCCATTTATTTCAGCACTGCTGACCCAAATAACGACCAAAACCACCATTACTATTTATATGTCACCAGGAAAATAACCCAAGGTTCCCAAAAAAAAACCCACAAAAAAAGAGCTCCAAAATTTAAAGGCAAGAACGAAACCTTGGGGTTTATTAATGATAATATTATACTCTGGACAGTCAGAAGCATCGAGTCAGTATGTTTTATTCATTTGACACCGGAATAGATGTCTCCTGAACAGATGCATGATTAATGGTGGCTGTGCTGTATTAAATGCAGTTGTTTGCAGCTTCTGTTGAGCATAATTTGGTAGTTTAAGTGTCCAGGTCACGGTGCATAACAAGTATCTGTCTATAGCAGTGGTTCTTAAACTTTTTGTACCTGTTGGGGGACAATTTGATAACATTTTTGTTTTGGCATGAACCACCAACTGTTTGGTGATAATTATTCGCAAGGTTGTTCTCTAAGAAATAAAATACAAATCTACAATAACCTTAGCGGTAGATTTTTTGGAAAGGTCGGGTGCGCAGTACTCGTAACCGGCGTGCTTGTATGACCAAATCTATGAACGTAGACGAGGCGAAAGGAGTATGTAAGGATCGTAGCTGGTGGTGTTCTGTGGTTTCTGCCTACCCCATGGGCAACGGCGTGTGTTTATGTATGTATGTATGTATGTATGTTGTACTTTATATAAAATATCTATAAAGTTATTTGAAAGCAAGAGTATTATAATATTATAAAAAAGGTACTCAGTGTGAATTTCGTTGATGCATACTGCTTCCTAACAGCTAAACCAATGAGGTTCAGTACAACAATTTGTTTTGTTGTCGAACTATTTTGGACCATATAGGACTCGGGGTCGAGAAGTCGTTGTTATTAAATTGTACATGTGATGACGTCACGGACCACTTCTCGTGCTTCCAGGGACCACCAGTGAACCACGGACTACTAGTTGAGAGCCACTGGTTAGTATATAACCTTCGTTGGTGCAAGATTTTTTTGGAGGAAGTTTTGTTATTCATAGATTTTACAGATAAAGAATTGAAGGATTTGAAGTTCGGGGAATGTAAAATGAAAATGCAAAGTAGAGTCTCACGAGACTAGTGAAAACTATTGACTTCGATCAAAGTACGAGTATTAAATTACGGAAGAAAAGTGAGGAAAAAAATGGTATCGTAAGAAATCATTTTGTTAACATTTGTGCAGAAATGCAATGCTTAATCTGTGCTTCTACTGTGTTTTATTAAATATCCAGATATCTAGGCTAATATTATAAAGCTGAAGAATTTATTTATTAGTTTTTTTATTTGAATGCTTATCTTCAGAACTAATAGTCCGATTGTGGAAATTCTTTTTTGGGCATATTAGTGAGTGTTATATAAAATTATTAGCATGGATATTAGATTAGAATAGATGATTAATTTTAAATAACCGACAAAGAATGTTGGGCGGTCTAGAACTACGTGCTGATGCTATGGTAATAGTTTTTGTTACGACATCCAACCCATCATATTACTTTAAAAAAAATGGGATCCTTAGGAAAATTCACGCGGATGAAGTCGCGGGCAAAAGGTAGTACCTAATAATATATGGCCACCCGAGTTCTTCACATAACGCTACAAGATTCTCTGACTTCTTAAAGAAATATAAATGGAAATGAAGAAAAATATTTACAACTTAATTATTCTTTTTGAACGGAAACCCCACAGAGAAAATGATGCCATCAAATTATATATTCTTTTTGTTTGTGTCATCATTGAATTTTAACTTCATATTATTTATTATGTTGATCTTCCTACGACTTGAACTGGTTCAGAATATTTACGGTAAGTATCAAAGAGGAATGTTATTTATCTAAAATAATATACATAATGTTGATGATGATCATCTTACATACACGTTTTTTGGTGCGTTATGTGATATTTAATATTATTTTTAATATTTTAAAGTTTTATATATAACAGATACTTCTCACGTTATATTTTTATGCGGAAATAACAGTATAACATTAACGAACGTTAAATATCTAAAATCATTGCAATTGCTTCCAAAAATGGGTGAAGACTTGATTTTATTTTTTCATTTAAAACCTAAATTTATTACTAGTCTAGGTTCCTCACGACGTTTTCGTTCACCGATGTTACTGAACACTAAGTTAAACATCTCTTTTATTCTTTATCATGTGGGTAGTAAAATCCAACGACCCCACACACCCTTGTGTCAGAGTTTCTAAACCGCCTCAAGGGCCTCTGACATGGTTACCGATGTCAGTGATATCCAAGATAAACTTAAAAGTACATATGAATTAGGAAAAGTCACATTGGTACGCATATTGCACCCCATAACCTCTTTTATGAGAGTTAGGCCATCACGATATACCAAAGTATACTATCCTATTTACACCCACATTCATAAATACCCTTCAACAAATCATCCATCCACATATGAATTATGAATTCTTGCACCATATTTTTTCCTCCGCCGTCCATAGCCACGTGATGATCATGGATTCAGCGACTGTCCATGATGGATAGCCCAGACATCGCTCTGCAGTTCTTACGCATAATGTAATCGCCGAGACATCGGGTCACCGCTGCATAATGCACGAATAGATTTAGTCACGAATTTTAAATTTCAAGTAAGTGTTCGCGGATGGGGACGGTAGTTTTATTAGTGTTAGTTGTTTGGTTATGTGTAGAAATTGGTTAATGCTGTACTATTCTTTCAGAGACCATATGCAGCAGTTTTTTATTATGATTTTTTTCTCGATCCCCACATACTACTATTTCTGCCATGTTTGGTTTCGCAATGGGTTCCTAGCTTCGTCTCCCAGGTCGGGTAAAAAGTGTTACTGGTTTTTTTACACTACGAATAGTTTGTAACAGCTGTTTTTTACAGCTGTATTTAAGCTTATGGTGCTAGCACCGGGCTTGAAAAGCACATAAAACTTTTGCCGCTTTACTGCATAAGTCGCTAGTTTTCGTAGAGATTGGTCGCCGTATTATTTCTAGTGTTAAAGTACTTAATTTTAATTTTCAGTAATTTTTCCTCGGAAATAACAATTTTTAACTCAAATAAGATTTAAAACCAAAACTCTCATTATTCTCGCACGTAACTCTTCGCCTGATCGACTCCTTACATTACTTCCACCTCATTACTTCCATGCTTCACGAGCCAAGCCGCCCAAAAACAGACATACCACTGTCTGAACCAAAACCCCTCCGTACTTAATGATCAGAACCAAGGTGCCCCAGATTTTTTCACCCACTTTGATGGATGGCACCAAGGTGTCCGCTAATTAGTTCGACAATTAGCTTCCTTTCTTTGTTTGATGGATATCGTGACAGAATTCGGGGTTACTTTTTTTCTTTGTCAACGTTAATTAATAAAGACAGTTATAGGTATTTTGTGAATGAAGAATGGTTGGTATGGAATACAATAAGTACCTACCTATTTTTTGGTATTTTGTTTCATTATTTTCAGGACGTCAGCTTGCATCTTTAAATGTATAATTATGATGTTATGAATGAGGAATGTAATACTTCATTAATAAATAGCATTTTTATAATTTGAACACACTAATGAGGTATTTATCATGACGGTTGGTTTGGGGCTTGCCGAGATTTGGGCCAGAAAAGGCTAGAGCAAAAAGAAAAGTCCTTATTTTCAAAAGAATTTTTAATATTTGCTCAGCGGAT
The DNA here is from genome assembly GCA_932526535.1 of Caradrina clavipalpis. NCBI lineage: Eukaryota > Metazoa > Arthropoda > Insecta > Lepidoptera > Noctuidae > Caradrina > Caradrina clavipalpis. Next base: position 16,114,032 of record OW052096.1, on the reverse strand, counting down.
AATAGTAAAATACGATTGGAAAATGAAGAAACCAACTAAATTTTCAGATATAAAATCTATGTAGGTATTCTACTAATATAATAAAGTTGTAAAGTTTTTTGTTTGTTTATTAAAACGCGCTAATCTCGGAAAATGTGTACGATAGCTAGATTCATAGGAATGGTATAGGCTATCATTATAACATCACGCTATAATACACTGGAGCGGAGCAGTAGGTACTCAAAGATCTAATTTAGTAGAATATAAATAGTATTAATTTATAGGTAGGTATAGCTAAACGTGTCACCTCTACATAGTTGCCTACACATGCCATTTGCACAGTAATGAGCGCTAAACACAGGGTGTCAACGGCTAGCTAATTTTATATGCAGCTCGTAATGACTTAACTACGGGAAATGTGTAGCTGTGATGACTACGTGTCAGTGCATGTTGGAAACCGCATGTAATTATTTTTACTGCTATGTGCTATGATTTTGACAAGACAAAAGGGTTCAGTACTCAATCATTTATTGCATTCCATAATGTAATTGCTTAGGTGGTAAGCATCTAAGCATTTTGAAATATACCTAACGGTCGTGGTCCCTCCCTGTCGGGTCATAGTTAAGAAAATTGGAGTGATGAGGAGGACTTACTTAAACTTACAATCTAATTGAATCTGAATGTATAATGTAAGTGTAATGAAAATGACTTTGTACTTATATTTATTTATATTATTTACTTATGTATTTTTTTTTCGTAAGTAGTAGTAAGCAGCTTAAGTATTTTTTTATAAGTTTTTATTGACCAAACCATGACTGTCTTTTAAATAATTATGAGGCTTATAATCTATATATTGTTGAATACAATCAGTATATTTTTCTAATAAGCAGGACGATATTTATTACGTCTCATTCTCATTACAGTAGTTAAGGTTCAGGTCAATAGGTTTTCCCTTCAAACTAGTTCAACCAAACAAAATGAACTCCTTAACAGAATCAAATATTGGTTTGTCGAGCGTGCAAGTTCCCCCATTACCTACATAGCTCCTGATAGCGTTAACACGTACCTGTCTGTCAGTCGCGACATCTTGATTACTGGCCACTTATTCACTGCAATAAAATATATACAGTAAAAAAAAATACAGGCTGTCGATTTATTTTTTGTCCCAGTAAAGTCGTTGGATTGAGAGTTGGTTGCTTACAAAGTATTGCTAAAACGAAGGTAGCTTATACCTTCGGTTTAATGGTTTAATTTTCACATAAACATTTCTAAAATGACAGACTATGAGATTTTACAGTTGATTTGTATAAAACCGATTTTACTGATGCTGATAAACGAGGGTACCTATTCGAGCCGAATACTATAAAAAAGCGACTTATAGATACGTTTCCTCTGCTTTTTTTGTGCTTTGATAGCTCTGATATTATGTATACAAAATTCCTAATATTAGATATAATCCTGTTTATTAACTTTAATGCAATTGACATTATAGTTCTCATGTGATAATTATGACTAAGTATCACTAAAAGAACTACTACTGTTAAGATCATACTGCAACAACACTCACGGCACATAGGCTGTATAATTGTCAACAGCAATTATTCCAAACACGAGTTTGCAGACCACCGTGTGCAAATACCACCAAATTACCTTTAAAACCTATAAAATACCAATAACTATGTAAATTCAATCATGTACTACAAGAAAACAGATAATCAAACAACTATGTATTCGAAAGCTTCCCATAACCATTTAACTCTACTAAGAATCGGCGCACAAACTACGTTTCGTCATACTAAAATGTCGTGTGAAAATCGCGGCTAAAATACTCCACAATGCATAGTAAATCGTTGCAAGACATCGCAACAAGCGATCGGATGAATAATGCAGGTACACGCTTTGAGACGCGGCGATAAATAACGATTATAATTTTATCGTGATCTGCAATAAATCTGCGATTGAATGCTAGTGTGCGCGCCGCCTTACCGTCAACAGAATGGTACGTAATTTTTGTTTTTAGCGTCCGTTTTATACGGGCGGGGATTTTGTCCAACAAATAGATCCATTGAAGATTATGTTTTACTTATAATGAAATCTACTTATGGATATCTCATTCCGGCTTGCGATTTCATCCGCTTCATATTTGATATGATATTATCCCAAAGGAACCGCACATTTTTTTTCGCAAGGTATCCTATGTGTTATTCCACACTACAATCAATATCAGTGTCTTTCATCCAGATCCGTTCAGCTGTTTTAGCGTGAAAGAATAACAAATAAACATCCATCCATCCATCCTCACAAAGTTTCGCATAAATAATATTTGTAGGATAAATAGGAAGTAGGATTGTGACATGTTGTGATCTTTTTATTTTGGATAATAGTACGAAGAGGTAAAGTTTGTTTGAAACAATTTACAAAGATGTGAAACATTATTTATATGAAATCCAAGTCCTGGGGTTATTAAAGTTTACTTAGTACCTACATCATTATTAATTTTCGAAAAGTTAAAAAGAAACACATAAGTTGAGACCTCGACCTTCAATATCTCCGTAACCAAAAGGCTTTCAGACATGGTCTAGAAAGGGAAAAGTTGATGTAACTTTCGGCTTCTTATAGTATCTTTTCACATCCGTAATACTGCTAGTTTCATTGCCTCGAGAACCTTCCCAACATTATCCAACAACATGCTCCACAGACTCTTAACATCGTAAAACAAGCGCACATCGTTTTTGCGCAATCGACGTACAAGATTTACAACGTGACGCGTTTGATTTACGAGTGACAACACAAGTACAATGTGCTTGATCGTAGAGCTGTGATGGCGGAATTAGTGCATATTATTTGATGGCAGTTCACTTGAATGTAGAGCTGGGTTCCAGGATAAATGGGAAAATGATAGTGTTATTATACATTTAGTTTTGTTCGCGTTAAAAATTATTTTTCTATCTTTAAGGAACAGTACTTGGATAAAAGTTACTTTATGTTCTTTTCTTTGCTCCTGACAACGTGTATGCAAAATTTCATGATGATCGGTTGAGTAATTAAGGTGGGTAAGCGTAAACAAACCATTAAATGAACATTATGTAGTGTATATATGTGAGTATATGTGTATATAATGTATGCTAACCAAAATTAAATAAATAAATAACAAAACAATTATTTTTTCGGGAAGTTATTAAACCAGCACCATGTAAATCTATTAACATTTATTACTCATTATAACTTCTATTCCTTTCTTTTTTATGCTTTTGTATCGAATTATGAATGAACAAGTTATATTAATGCATGATGAATGATAGACGTTAACCTAGGACGAATAATGATTAAATGTTAAACAAATATTGAACCAGCAGTAAATATTGTACACCTTATAGGTATGTTACAGCGATCCTTTATAAAATAATCATACAAACTGACAATTACCTGTGACAAACAATAAATAAATTTGAATTTGAATTTATTTTTTAATGACGCCCCACACTAAGAATTTATCTTGTAACGTGGGTTAAACCTATAAACGGAACATACACAAATATTTGCAATCAATCGCTCAGCCATTGCGCCAACCGTGTCCTAGCACTTCATGATTAACATTAAAAAGCGCATACAATACATACCTATATACCTAGTCTTAGTGCCCTTTTGTATGTACAACGTTAGTTTCCAACATCTACTTTGCTCATCTAATATCAATAGACGTGCTAGATTTATAGCCTGTCCCACAAGATATACGACTGACGAGGTAAGATGATATTACGTCATTGGAAATGCCTCATTGCGTTGCAGTTTGATGACACGGAAGCAGGCCGAGCGAACTGTCATGTTGATAGGTTGATCTGAGTCAACATACCATCACGCCTGTTTTTCCCGAAGGGTTAGGCAGCGGTATGCGAATGTACACCCACAGTTTGTTGGTATGTTTAGGCCCCATGTAATAGGGGGCGAGTCTATTGCCAGTAACTGGGCGCAAATCCTAACTCCGAGCTACTACTGAGAATTTCATAAGAAAACCCAATAACACTTTTTGTTCGACCTGGGAATCGAACCCAAGACCTCTAGCGTAGCAGTCGCGCTTAGAACCACTCGATGAGAGATGAGATGGTGAAAAACGGAAGCCTTGCTATAGTCAAGATATATTAAAATACTAGCCTATTATTGTTTCACTACTGGGCTTCCTTCACATATAGAAATGGCACAATCATTGGTTACGCGTGCTCATGAAGGATTTCAGACTTATAAGGGAATATTGATGTTTTGAACTTAGAAACTACTTATAAATTTAAAAAATCACATTGTACTCGTACATCGTACTTACAACCTTATTAACTATTTATGTAAACTAAAATGATTTATTGAGCTTAGCAATATAAACCACAACAATTTAAACTGTTAGAAATACCAAAACAATCATAGATCTCCATTATAAAATTAAACCACAAATCAAACGGCAACACCAGACAAAACTACTTGCAACACTCGAAACAAGTCTCCATAAATTACATCGTCCTGTTCAAACGGAGCCGCATGAAACGCTAGTATGTCTTAAACCAACAGGCAATTACTTAGGCGTGTCAAACCGTCGATTATAATAATTATCATTACCATACTTTGACAGGACAGTATTTCTCTCTTCAATGTCGGTTAATTACTGTGCAACCATAGTATAAAAAGGGGAAGTAGGCTATCTCCGGCCCAATCCGCGATATAATTGCCTACTGTCTCAGGGTTGTCACTTTTAGCTAAATTTTAATTCAGTATTTATAAATTGGCAAGGGTCGGGAAGTTGTATTTTTTACTTGTATTGTCTGGGTTTGTGAGGTCGGTTTTACGACGTTTAAACGATTATTATTATTACACATTTATTGACTAAACGTAAACAAAGCAATAGCGGCAAATCAATTGACAGATCAAAGGTACCAGGTTTGATATAAAACTAATACTTACAACAAAAACTAAGTAGTTAAGTAGGCATCTCATCATCAAGTAAAAATTATATGCTAAAATAAGTGACTTGTTTACCTTTCCTGTTCAATAGCTAATTTGAATAGAGATAATTCTGGAATCGATGAATTATTAAGACAACCTAACACACAGCAATACGTTCTCCTGCGATTATCACACATTTTTCATTCATTAAGCGGTGCCGGAAACCCGTGACGCGCGAATCTCATGCGGTGTTAGCCCCGACTGGCGCACTGAGAAACAGGTCGAGATTTTGTTAAGTGTGCGTGCGGCAACGCGTAGATACTATGACGCACACATACAAGCCGCGCGCGCTGCGTTTGTATGAAGATAACTTACTTCCCTTCTTTATACTATGGTGCAACTTTCCAGAATGCTGAATGTGGAAGTTTATTTTAATTGACCATTGTGTTGTTCTGCGGTGTATGGTATTGGTTATTATTGGTTATCTTGACGGATGGTAATGGTGGTAAATGGTTTTTTATGAGAAGAAACCTTTTTTTATCGTTATGTCTTCTTCTGAGTCTGTTGTCCTGGGAAAAGCCGATTCTAGAAGCATATTTAATTTGGGTTTCGAGGTTCTTAACTTATTATCCTGCAAGCTGCAACTACTCTTGAAATAAGGCAGTTTAATTATTGTGGTGATCGGAAAAGAAACCGGTTTTCTTGCATAATATGGTCACTTTTATCTACTAGCATTAGACTACTGCACTAGATATTCCAAATGTAAATACTAAAAATAAGTATAATATCCTTCTTCATCCAATCTCGATGAAGACTAGCCAAGTACGCTGGACATATTGTAGTGCTCAAGCACAAACACAGATGTACTCTCTCTTCCCTCATAATTCCATGGGATATCCGATCATTCCGACACAGGCAGGGAGAGATCAGGCGCAGGACCAACAGCTTTACGTGATTTCCAAGACAAGGGCGTGTCACACTACCAACTTCCAAATTCTGCTACCAATTAATTCCTAACTAAAAAACTCAATGACACAAAATTGGTATGCGTATGGTGTACACAATTACTGCAGGCGTCTGTACCAATCTACAGCCCTTTAATTCCAGTTGAAACGTATTCTTAACAACATATTCTGGGTTAATTAGCACTCACTGGGTTGTCACGACAACTGCATATGAACTGGATCAAGTTTTTTCCGTTCGAAGAGCACTAATGATTGCGTGTGATGTTTATTACGGCTTAATAAATAAATAATCAATTAATTAAAACCGCCATATGCTACTGGTTCTATGAATCGCGTAAAAACGATCTCTCAACGGTATTATACTGTGTGCGATAAAAAGATAACAATGTGCTGTGCATCGGTCGTGGTGATGGATAAGTGGTTTCTAGAAATAACTAGACGTGTTGATGGTATGAAGAAACATATTCTTACGGTAACACAGCATTAGTTAAACAATGACGTTAGAGACTAGCACTAAAAAGAAATATACCTACTGTATTAAACAACTGAAATGAGTAACTATAGATACCCAGGTCAGTACTTGAAAGAAGCTGATGAAATGATCTACATCACTGTTGTCACCTGAAAGTCAAAGTGAAATCATTTAGTTCAATTAGACTATTCAATGACATTAAAAATTTAATTTAATCTAGTAGCCCCGGCCAAAAGGAAGTTTCGTATAGAGAAGAATGGGCAAGAAATTCCATACTTAATTCATAAAGAAAAAAAAATTGCAATACTTTTATGAATATCTAGATAATTAGCTAGATACAGCTGTGAAAAGGTTACCATATTCAGACAAGACATCATGCAGGCCATATTAATTATAGCAGTAACAAAACTAGCGCCTAATTAAACGATCCACATTTTTTATCTCTCAAAGAAACTTCATATTCTTCATACACTGCAACACGATATATTCATTAGCACCATCTGTAATACTAAGGAAATTCCTCTTGTCTCGTTATTTAGAACTCATTAATGGCCTATTCACACATACCAAGGGAGACTGTTGGAACATTTTTTTACACGTCACTAGTACATCAGCTATCCGCATTACCAATCTTTATATCTGTGACGTCGGTATTTTCTCATAGTTTACGTGTGTATGCTTCAATGATGATTTCTCAGTTTCCATGAAAGGAATGTTTGTAATTTTGCTGTTTTTGCGCTTTCGGTTTCTTTTTCATGGATTCTTTGAAGCGCTCTTCTATTGCGTAAGGTTAGGTTAATAAAACCCATGTTTTTTGTAAAAAGAATAGAGTATGTATGAATGTTGCAATCTTAGTGGAATCCAAAGAAGAAAACCTTTCCAAATACCCGGGATAGTTGGATGCGATTCATAATCTGGAATACCAGATCTTAAAGTAATTCCTTAAAAAACTCTTATTCCTAGAACGTAATTATTTTATAACACCAAGTATTACGACTCACATAAGCTAACATTCTTTCCAAAGAAAACACCTGTATAAGGTGTTTCCTAGGGAACTATCTTAGGACCGATAGTAATCAGACTATAAAATGAGAACTAAATCGTATACACAAGTAAAGCAACATGTACAAAGGCCTTAACAACATCCTCAGTTCCTCACACACCTCACCCAAGTCTTACCATATAATACAACTTTAATTAGTTGCCAACTATCCGTTTAAGGTAAGCGTCAAAAAATATTCACTCGTGAATAATTAAAGACTCATAATACGACGAATAAATACCAACACGTATTTATCTTAATTTGGTTACAAAAAACCAACAGCTGTTTTCTTATCAGTTTGTGAAGTTAAATATGTTTATGGGGAACTAGTTAATGTAGCCGAAGAAGTCAATAGCTATGTAGTAAGTGATGTTGGAAAAAATGCACAGCGGGGTGTAAATATCGCAATTTGTAGTGTTGGTAAAAAGAGATGGAGTAAAGCTCGTTAATAAACGAATGTTGATAGTGAAAGACGACTTGGAGTTGATAATTAGTGTGAAGGGAAACGAGAAGTAATGATTATGTTTGACGAAGAAATGGGTTCAATACCCCCGAGTTGACGATTACGTATCGTAATTTTATACATAAAATACCAACAAATAGTGCCACCAAATTATACATAATTATCATTAACACTTCCAAGATACTCATTTATAAGGTTATAGAGATTAGCTAATTTCTATTAATGTAGCTAAATTTGCATGTATTTCTCGTTCAGTACGATTACATAAAAAAATTAGGCCTTAGAAGACCTTAGGGTCTTAGAAGAGTAGTTTGACTGACAGATTCACATTATTTATCAGCATTTACTTATCTTTTAATTATCATTTCCTTTCTTATCTCGTTTTTTTACTATTGCGTTTCTTTTAGGGTCTTATAGTCACACATAAGACCATGCCAGTCCTATTTTTCATCTTACTTTCTACAATGTGACTTGGGATTTCTTATGAACGTTCAAATACACTTTCACATTTGCTTTTCCTTTTTGATTTTTATTTCAGCATTTTGTTTAAGTAAAAACTTAATAAAGGTACTTATTACCATCCTACTTAACATTCAGAATCGAATCGTTACCTGGATTACAACAGTTAACAAAAAAAACTTGCTCATTCCACATCGAACTTGGAAGCTCTCAGAAACTCCTTTTGAACAAAAAGCCGATATACTGAAGGAGATAAATATTCCCTCGACAGATAGTAATTTGTCTGTCTGTTAACCCATTAAGTTGACAAACTGTAATCATTTCAATATGTTCGTGAAAATTGTTAGCTCTTATGTTTAAACTTTTTCTTACAACCGTGTTTACTTCAAGTCCATTTTAACATGCTAATTCTTTAGTAGCTCTTGCAAATGGCTGGTAATTTGTAAACACTAAAAAGTCAGTGTTTATTCATAGACTTTTAATAATAGCATCAATTTATACTTTGTAATATTGTATGTGCTACTACTATTTATTACTTGTAAGTTACTCAGAAACAAACAAGGTGTTTTTAACAACTGGTTCTACGCTTGACTTTACATTCCTTGTAATTAGATTTATCACTTTCATTTTGTTAGTGACTGTTGCCAATAAATCCATACTAATATAGGTACTAATACTGATTACTAATGAATAATATTATAAATGCAAAATGTAACTCGGACAGAGTTACAGTTTGCACTGTGTGAACCAATTTTGATGAAATTTAGTATGGGGGAAATTCGAAAACCATGAAAAGTCAAAGGCTATTTGTCTGCATCCGCGGTAACCAACATTTTCTTGGAAGAACTATCGGGCAAAAGCCAACATAAGCATGTTCTGCTGGTATATTAATGACTAGCTATTGCCCGCGACTTTGCCTGCGTAAATATCGGTTGTATTTAAAATTCAATAATGACTCGTGGAGCCATCTATTATCATGAGAACGTTATTGTTGATTTCCTCAGAAACAGTCATTTTCTCGCGAATGAAAGGTACTGTATGTCCGATTGTGTGCACCTGACAACGTACGAGGATATGGAAAATTTAAGGATTAACGACCAACTTATTTTCGCATTTATATAATCCTACTACTATTATAAAGGCGAAAGTTTGTATGTATGGATGGATGTTTGTTACTCTTTCACGCTTAAACGGCTGAATGGATCTGGATGAAATTTGGCACAAAGATAGATTATAGTCTGGAATAACACATAGGCTACTTTTTATCCCGGGAAAATGTACGGTACCCGTAGGATAACACATCAACTGTGACGCGGACGAAGTCGCGGGCAGAAGCTAGTACTATTATAAATTGACAAGTATTTTCTGCCCATCATCTTTATTCACATGTCACAAATATATTATCTGATCATAAAAATAGGAAACGTTGGAAAAACTGGTATAGTTTAACCACCTGAGCCCTTCGGCAACTCATGACAAAGATGTTTAAAGCTACACGACCTTATGCCCATAAAATTTAATGAATCCATTATATTCTTTGATACCCATCTACCGATCACTTATCATATACGTCTCTCTATCAATATTAATGTTATTTAAATTATTCCATCGTAGCCTAAAGTGATACCTGACAGAAATGTCGCTTATCCTTCATCTTTGTGTTAAAACCTTTAGGGCACAATGCATGATGAATATGAAACTCAATTGATGAATAAATTACTTTCTTTACACCTACGTGAGAGTTGGCTACTGTTTGATAAATATATTCTGGTGTCAGTTTCATTATGAAGACAACAATGAAAGTTTTTAAATAATTAGTGAAGTCGAAGATTAAAAAATAAATGTGAGATTGAGTGATGTTGATGACTAAAGTGAAGTGAGAATTCTATGGTCAGTGGTGAGTTTGTGAGAATCGCATAAGTAAATACATCTAGCATTCAAGAACAACAGCGATGCAAAGACTATTTTTTTTCCAAACAGTGAGATACAATTGCCAAAAATAATTGAACCAGCAGTGCTATTCTGTAATTATTTCCTTTCGGTGAATTTAGGTGAAGTGACCTACAGGTGATTTGTCTAATATAGTGGGAAGACGGGTCAACTAAAGCTCATTTTCAGGATTCTTTTTTGACTTAATAGACAAGCTCCTGTGTACTCTATCATCATACATAATTATTTTACAATTAATATTTTTGTGCCTACGTGCCATAATTCATTATTATTCAAGTCCCTATTATTAAGACGTTGCACACAGTATGACAATGTAATTGTTTTTATATGAGTACCTGCCCTTTCCCACTTTTTATTGCTGCCTATGTTTTATACATGAAACAGACTTTAACTTATGTGAATAGTAATTTTTGATGGACTATGAAAAATAATTGTTATTGCGTTTATTTTAAACCTGGCGAATGCTGATGGATATTGTTCTCTAAAACTATAGAACTAAGGTTCAAACTTGTGTAGAAATGAATGCGTTTTTTTAAGCTTTAATTAATAATTTATTATCACTGTTTAATTATTTAGTAGCTTTGTGCATCTGTATGGAAATGATACAAGAACTATGGAGCCGTCAAAGAAAATGACCACTAATAAAAAGTAACATTTTAATAAATTAAATATATTTATTTAATGTAACCGTTTCTAGTATTAATGTAACTGAACAATAATGGTAGTACTTCTCTTTTATTGATTATATTGACATCATGTGATCATAAGCAATTATGTTAAAATTAAGTACATACAAATTATCCGCCATTTAATATTACCATGTAACATTTTATCATCACCTATTATGGTTCAGCAAAAAACTATGACATCCATAAAAGTGGGCTGTACACGGCAATGTGCTGTCAATAACATTAACTTAGCAAAAACTTTATGACATCTTCATAACTGAGGTATTAAGGCACGTCTGTATAACGCTAGGACAATGTATGTGTCTTAAATGGTTTTCGTTTCAGTTCGCTATTTCAAAGTGGGGGAAAAATATAGTTAAGCCCGAATTGTATCGGACTACACTGGGTTCTTTTAAACGAGTGGGCAGAATTATTAAACCATGAACACACCAGTTCTTTATTAAGGACCATGAACACGGAACCCGCACCTGTGCAAGGCGTACGAGGGGCTGAAGTCAAGAGAGGGACGCCTTGCATAGCGTCAAGATGAAAATGAAAGGCCACCCGATAATTATCCCTGTATGCACTATGCAAGAGCATTCAAGGTTAAACCTCCGATTGGCGCAAAAATAGTATTTTAGTTTAATATCCCGAATTTTCCCACTGCACGGTAAGGACCTCCCTACAATCTCTACTATCCCTACAATCGCAACACGTTTTCTTCTTCACTACCGTCCTGTCGATCTTCATACTATCACTGACTCCTTTTTCTTTAATATAATTTTTCACACAATCCATTCATCCTATCATTGATTCGTCTCGCTCTTAGTCCATCTACTATTCGAAAAAATACATCACTATTATTGAGGCACTGTATCCCCAACTGTCCATTTGCTGTATCATTTATTCTGGAAGGGCCACGATTATCCGGAAACTTGTACTTAATACCAAGCACCTAAGAATGTAATTACCAGAAACAATAACAATTAACATTTTCCTGCTAAAGTTTATAATTGTTATGACGTCAAATATTTGTTGCAGGACGCTGTCATTAAGGATTAACTACCGGTCAGCGGGAGGTAACTACTAAGGTTAGTGTAGAATACGTCTGTCTATTTGTAAGAACATTTTTCATTTAAGCTTTCCAAGGATAATTCCTTATGTTATAGGACAATGTTTCTATCCAGCTACAGAACTGTTGTGTTAAACCTTTTGTATCATAAAATGAAATAAGCTAAACCAATCCTTTTCACATTAGAGAAAGCGTATTACACAATAAATTACTTCTTGAATGACAATTTAGTTGCTAGTTACTGTTCAAATTATTTGAGTTTCCTATTATTTTGATATTGTTCTGTAAATGACATTTTAATGTACCAACTATGTTTTTGATATGTCTGTGTTGACATTATAAATAACATTCCACGTAACAACACCATAAATTATATTATCATTTGTAATAGGTAATAAACTAATATCAAATAATTGTATGCCCTTTTGACGGCAGAGCATAGAGAGCTGTAATACTAAATTTATAACATCTATGTACAATTTAACGAAATTTGCAATGTAATAAATGGTTTTAAATGATTTGGTTTCAGTTTAAATTATATGACGTCAACGTAGAACAGTCAAGAGACGAAATAGGGTGGTCTACAGACCACACAACGCTTTCCAAACATAAATAAAAAGAACTGCCGTACGAGCAAACCCAGGCATTCCATAGTATCACTCAAAATGGCGACGTGGAAATAACAGTAATATAAATTAATAATTAAAAGGAGTGTCGCGAAAAACATGGCGTAATAGCCCAACATTCCGCACAATCAATTTCTTGCCATACTCGCGAGGAATGCCAAAATGCCAGCCCATGACTGGCACGGCAGCTATCGAGAACTTGCCAATTAAAATGGCATTGTATGCAATTCATTTTTGACTGCTACCTCATAACACTACAACTGACAGTCGTAATTTAAAACCGTCTTTACAACAAATAAAATACAGCTCAATTTTAAATGCTGGTTGTGCAATAAAAAAATATGTTGCGTACAATTTATAATTTGTACCGTGTTTTAAGTTATTGCGTTATTTATTTTATGCATTCTTTTGATTCAATTAAGGATGAAGATGGTTTTAATTGTAATTATTATTTCGAAACTAAGTGTTGTAAGCTGGCGATAAATCACAAGCTGATTTAAGTTTGTAATGGCAAGAAAGTTGCTCTTTGGCGTCTCATATAAAATGAATAAATAATAAGTTTGAAAACACCTGAATGTTAACCTTATACTTACTTAGACTGAGGTTAAAATTCAAAGCCAAACAATACCTGGTTTAGATGTCCAAAAGTATCAAAATAACTATCCACCAAAATATAATTTGTCTATTACTAAAATTTGCTTGAAAAACTTATTTTGGTTGATATGACGGCTGTCGTAGCACTTAAGAGTTAAAATATTATAACATTCTTTTCTGCTCGCGAATTCTTCCACGTTCAAGTCACGTTTACCATAAAATATATCCTATGACACTCCGCAAAAGTGTAGCTTTCTATCAGTAAAAGATTTTTTGGAATCGGATCATTACTTCCAGATAAATTATAACTTCTTACAAAAAAGCAAACAATTTTAACTGTTTGTAATATTAGTAAAGACAAGATTATCTTGGCCTTAAGTTGCTTCAACGAAACAATGTAAAAATCAAATCATGATTGTTTTTATTGAGCTCTTAACATTTTAACCCTCCAACAGCGATCGGACATGTAATACTCCGTGTCCTGTCCAGAATATTTCCGACGTCCCAACAATGTAACTACTCAAAATTGTGGTAGTTACATAGTTGGTGTTGATGGTACCTACATAGTTTTAATATTTACCTTTACTTTTTATTCAATGTATTAATTTTGCATTCATGACTTCATAATTATTCTTTTAATGCTTTTTGATTTTATTCTTACCTTAGTTAGTAGGTGGGTTGTGGAGGTTAGATAGACCGTCACTCGATGTAAAACACTGATATTCAGCTACTTCGGATGGAGTGAAAGCCGGCCCCAACATAGTTGGGAAAAAGTTAGGTAGATGATGATGATGATGATGATGATTATTTGATACTTACCTAAGAAACCCTATTAGACTGTCTTCCTTTCACAAACTCAAAAAATATAAAACAGTCCTTCTCGTCTCATAAAACGTGGTTCTTTACCATGACACTTATAATACTGAGTGTTATTGGATTTTTCTATAAAATTGTCAATAGCAGCTCGGAGCTAAGGATTTGTGCTCGTTTAATAGCAATAGGCGGCCCCCTATTACATGGGACCTAAACATACCTACTGGCGAACTGTGAGTGCACATCGGTACACCTCTGCCTAACCCTTCATGGCACACAGGCATGATAGTATGCAACTTATAATAATCTGAGCTACGTCCAAAATGCACTACGCCTACAGCAACGCCGGATAAAAACCAAGAGAGAGCAATTAAAATTCTCATCGTGGCTACCAAGCGGTTGCATTGTGGCGGGTAATCGCCTAGCGTTTTTCAATTAGGCGCGTTTCACGGCGAGCGTAGTTAGCGCCTAGCTTTGTCCTCGCCGACAGGGTTGACGCTGTCAAATTAATTTGGGAGGCCCCGGAATTATTAATTATGGTTGCAGGTTCGGCGGATATTACTTATAAGATTTAATTAGTGGGCAGGTAAGAGTATGGTAGTTGTTTGCGGTATTTGAAACGATGCGGTGTATGGCTTTGATGGTAAATAATTTGGGTACACATTATCCCTATAACTATCTCTACCTAACCACTAATATTATAAATTCGAAAGTAACTCTGTCTGTCTGTCTTTTTATTAATATTTCACGACTAAACCACTGAACCGATTTTGATGAAATTTGTTACCGAGTATGTTCATAATACCCAGAAAGAACATAGATATACCTATTTTTATTCCGAGACTGCATCTGCGTTTGCGATAACCGATAGTTACGCGGACAAACTCGAGGGCTAGTACAACATAAAGCTAAGAGGTTACGTAATACTTTGTAATAAATAAATAAAATAAAAAAATAAATATCTTGGGACAACTCACACACGGCTATCTGATCCCAAGCTAAGCAGAGCTTGTGTTATGGTAACCAGACAACTGATATAAATACTTATATAATTTATAAATACATACATATTATAGATAAATCACACCCAGACACAGAACAAACAATCATGCTCATCACACAAAGTTTGTCCTGGGTGGGAATCGAACCCACGACCTCCAGCTTAGCAGTCAGGGCAGTGGCCCTGACTGACGGGCCTGTTGGTCTAGTGGTTAGTGAACCACTAGACCAACAAGCCCGTCCCGTACTTATTAACATCTAACTAAAGTGCTCTTATGTATTTATTTTCAATACCTAACTGAAAGCAGTCTGCGAACATCGAATTCCAATAAAAACTCAAAGAAATATCTTCCATTTCATCAAAACCAGTAGATGGTATCTGTCAGCCCTAACGTCGCGGGTGGCTGACGCGTGTTCTTACCATTAAAAGGGTTTGACACGTTACGACGACCAAAGAAATTAGTAGTAACGCCGCCGCCCGCCACTTTGAAGGCGTATCGTGTTGCAACCTAATTGTACACAACTTTGATCTCCGCGGGTATTACCGGGTATTTTTGTGAGCTGAACACTGTTTGGGTACCGTGAGCGTTTGAGGGTTAATGGTTCGATTATTTAAATAAATAGCGTCTCCGCTCACGACCGATAATCAGATCGATTTTTGACAGATCTCTTTGTCGGCGAGAGGAAACTATCAAAAATCGTCCCGATAATCTGTCTGGTTACCGGTTGTGTGCGTAGATGCAATCTCTTTTTTTACAGCCATGTCATTCCACGATAGAAACATTCTAATGTGACCTTGTAACGTAATATGGATTTTCATTTTTCAGTTGGCTGACCTAATTATTTACTATCAAAAGGCTATTCTACATACTTTTAGAAGAAATCGCAATCCAATTTCAGTCTCAATCTATCGAAAATGCCTGTAATTTACATATACTTTCAACATTCACTGTCAAAGAGATTTTGAACGTTTTTCATTAATAGAATTAGCCTTTAGATAGTAAACTTAAACAAAATTACCATACCAACATTTTGAATTTACCTATCAGCTTCTATAACTTTCAACCATAAAATCTTTGCCTACAGAACCACAACAAAAATCACCATGCTGTTCTAACCTCACTCAAAACATGTGAAGGTTGACAAGACCCAGTCTTCGTGTAATGTCTCTGTCACGCGGAGGTGACAGTCGATGCGCCGTCTCTTCGCATCATGGCAATTACATGGTGACGAGGCGAAGTGGACCGCGTGGGGTATTTGGGTGAATAAATAAATATGACCTAGTATTTTTAATGCTAGTCTACTATACTGTTATGTTAATGTTGCGTAGGATGATTGGATACGATTTGGTGATTTTAAATGAAAATAATAAGGAGTCAACATTATTTGGCAGTTAAGTTAACCGGAACTTTTCCATAGATACAATAATATCTTAAGCAGATAATTATAAAGACTTGCCCATTACTAAAAAAATGGCGTGGAAGGCTATATAGGCTATAATAACATTATGTTTTTTTTTTTATGTGCAGTGAAATTCTCATGGACTTCCTCCGTCATGGGGGTGACGGAGGGGCATGCGGGACTCTTACCGGTTAAAACCACCGCGGTGTTCCACCTCTGCCTATGGCCGGGGGTGTGCAAATTCACATAAGCATTCACCGGTTCACTGCTCCTACATAATATCACACTACGTACAACGGGAGCGGAACAGTAACCAACGACGTAACTTAACAAACTTTGTGTAACCGTAGGGTATAAGTAGCTTGTATACTTAAAATAACAAACTTTACATAACTATGCATTACAACGTCCAAAAACTATTGCGTGTTGTATGTAGGTAGGTACGCATTACCATCATGTTCGTGTATAATAATGTTGAACACATGCCCTTGATAAGTTTGATTAATGTGCTGTTGAAATGCTATTGTGCTAACATAAGTGCGTTCAATTAATTATGAAGTATTGCTAGTTCATGATTACATGTGTTGCTGTAAAAATAATTAAGGATTTTAATTAGGGATTTAACTGCTGTGAATAGCACGAGTCTCAGAGAATTAGAGTAAATGTAGGTTATTTTCAGTTTTTAAGTAGGTACCTACACCACTATTATGGGTGAAGGAAAACATCGTGAGGAAACCTGAACTTATTTAAATAATATAAAAATAAAAAATAAGTTTATTTCATATCATATTTGGCTTACATTACATGACGAGGAGTCTCCATTTAGGCATAGAAAATGCCTGTAGTTGAAGCCTCCGCTCTTTTCTGACGTAATATTATAGACGTGCAAATACCTATGCATACAAAAAAAAAAAAACAAAATATAATTGTAGAAATAGCCAATCTGCCTTGAGCAAGTATACTGATTAATGCTGGTGGCTAATCTGTGAGAAAGATGAGAGAGAGGTCTTTGACCAGCAGTGGGACACTGGGACTGTAATGGGCTGGTATTATTTTAAATCAGGTATGTGTAAATGTGATTATCCAGACTAGAAATCTGCAAGTCTAGTAATGCTACATTAACTATAAGAAAGTCATAACTTGAAACTCACAAAACAGAAAGCAGCTGCAATTTTCATTTTAAACTATTTTATTACAGGTTTACTTCAAAGGCTATAAAATTATGAAATTAAATTACCATCAATGGCATTTTTTATGGCTAGACCCAAACCCATTTTGAAACGGTGTATAATTAAATAATTTTGCAACCATAATCTAAAATCGATGGTCATAAAAACGATCGTTTTTCATTACAAATCACTAAAACACCGGAAATGGCCATTTGAACCACTTAAAGCGAACCGTAAAATGGTGTAAAATTAAATATAAATTATGAATATTAGTTCTAGTGATGGATGCTAATCGATAAAATGTTATCGAAACTCGATAGTCAATTTCTAACCTATTTATGGACGCGACTTGAATATTTATATTGCAATATTTCTTATGATAAATCAAACTTGGGTAAATATTTTTCATAGCATCTAGTGTTACACATAATAATAATTCATATATCTATTAGAATTTACTTTACTGTTTTATGAAAGTAATAACAAACAGTGTGTAATAAATAGTACTTATGCATTATCGCAAAACTAAACTAAACAATTTTTTCAAAATAATTATCGATAGCGATACTCAAGATCATTCAGATCTTTATCGATAAAAATCCCCACCCTACTTCACCTAGACTAGGCATATCATTAGCCACATTAAACCGTACCATTTAGCTGACCGCATCAAAAGGCCCATATATTCATCCCGTGCCTTTGAGGTACCGGCAGGCGCCACTTAATTGATAGTTTTGGCCGTCTCATTATAATAATAACAGGCCTCCGGCGTTGAATAAATATTGTATTACTGGCAAATTGACGGAAGAAGCCATAAAAAAATTTTAGAGCCCCCTCCGACTCGAAATAGGACGGCCGGAGAAAGGTGCTGTCGAATCGAAAGCGGGGTGTCGAACATTAGAAATAGTTAGCGAAAGTTTCAAAGTGGAATGATAGATTGTATTTTTTAATTATTATTACCTGAGTGAATTAAGAAATCTGACGGATGGAAATTGTATAAAGTTTTATGAAAATAAATTAATTTGGTTCTAAAAACTTTGAAAATATTTTTATAGCATTAGTCAGTAGTAGTCAAACACTCGATGTCAAATAATGTTGTACTACATCTTTAAGCAAATATCAAATTACTTACCAGCTTACCAAACAGAGCATTTGCAAAATCAACTTCGTGGAAATTCGACACTGTCTATCGAAAAACGTTTCGACAAAAAGAATCCGCTTCCCCACCCGCTAACCCGGCCGGCGCTTTTGATGTACCGGTGTGTTTACACTAACCTAACTGAGAAACAAGTCATTTCGTCGGGCGTCTGAGCGCGCCGCGCCGCCTTTGATCTTGCCGCCACAGTTTTTGCCCCTCTGACTTATTGCCGACATGTTTGATGCGTCTCAAACTGCCGGGTTACGCTAACTTTTTGGTAACTGTCGGTAACCGTGAGTCGTGTTTTTAAAACGTTAATGAGTTTGTGATTTGTAGATAGTCGTGCAGCGTGTTTGGAATGCAATTTTAAAAGGATTTTTTAAATTAGTCTTGTAAAGTAGATAACTGCCTAAGTTTAATTTGTAAACCTTTTAATATCTAAATTTATGTTGAGTAACAGAAATGAAATCCTTTTTAAGACAAATTAATTAAAAAAATACCATCACGCCTGTATTCCCCGAAGGGTTAGGCAGAGGTGTACCAATTGTACACCCACAGTTCGCTGGTATATTTAGGTCCCATGTAATAGGGGGCGAGCATATTGTCATTAACCGGGCACAAATCCTAACTCCGAGCTGCTACTGAGAATTTCATAGAAAAACCCAATAACACTTTTTGCTCGACCTGGGAATCGAACCCGGCACCGCTTGCACAGCAGCCGCACTTGCGACCACGAGACCAACGGTGCAGTAAAAAAATATTTTGAATCTACTGAAATGTCAAGTTATGATAACTTATCCAATTAAGGTTTTTTTTAAAAAGCTCAAAATACAAAACGATTTAAAAAATAATTTAGCAAACAAAAGTTTTCCAAACATTTATAATATTATCTAATCATCAAGTAAAACAATAAACAATAAAATCGCAAAAATCTTTGTAATTGAAAACTTTCATAAAAAAAAACAGCGCTTTAAACTTTTGTACGAAGTTGCTATAAAAACGCGCGAGGCGGGCGCCGGGGGCGGGGCGCCGCTGTCCCCGCCCCTCTGACGTCACGCAACAAGATGGCCGCCTGCACTTTGCAACTGCACGTTCTCTTGCGTAAGTGAACTTGCTTTGTTTGTAGGTAGGCAGAAGAGTAAGTGGGTGAGAGCTTTTTAATTATTTTTGCGTTTTGAAGTTAATGGTTTTGGGATGTTTGACTGTAGTGATAGATTGTACTCGTAGAGCTTTTACGTTGCCGATTGTGAATAAATTCAGGCTTACCCATTGACTTTGTTGTTATGGGAACAATGAAAAGTTTGTAGTGTCTAATATAATGAAAATCTTTTGTTTACTAATTTACTTAAATTTCCTTATAAATATAGACCACAAAAACGAAAACCGGAGCAGTTTCACAAGGCCATGGTACATCGTAGATACACCTACCTACCTGCTAAATATAAATAAACAACTTTACCAACAAAGAGCTATCATTTGTTTGACGTCTTTAAGTAATGAATGTAGATACAAATCTTCTAAATTTTTTATAAAGTTTCTTGTCCATTCTTCTCCATACTAAAGTACCTTTTGGAATGGGCAACTAGATTCAGTGTATATACATAACGTACATATTTTCTTTTTTGTAGAGTGAGTCTTTTAATGCCAAATAAATGCTTTGACTTTGATCTATCTATCATACAAGTCCCTCAAAGGCTTCTAGATTCAGAGCAAAACCAAATCGAACACAATCCTCCTTCAGCTATGAATTTCCTGCTAATACCTGTAATAGACCATCGGCCGCTTCTTACCCAACGTATGGTTACCAGTCACTGTGGTTAACCCAATAGCCACCTAACTGCGCTCATTATGTACGGGTACAGTAAAAAATACTCTAACTAACCGAGTACTGGGCTTAATAGTGTAATACCTTGTTATTATGGCGGATGATTGAAAACAGGATGGCATTTAGATAGGGAACCATTCTGATGTTTTTTTTAGAGATAGATTTGAACAATGTTCATTTCTACGGAAGATGCTGAAGGTATTCAACTAACTCTGAGAATCTAAAATGTTAACTATTTTGTTTTAATACATACCAAGACGCCTGTATTCCCCGAAGAATCAGGCAGAAGTATAGTAATGTACACCCATAGTTCGCCAGTATTTTTAGGTCCCATGTAATAGGGGACGAGCCTATTGCCATTAACCGGGCACAAATCCTGATGAGCTGCTACTGAGAATTTCACAGAAAAACCTAGTGACGCTTTGTCCGACCTGGGAATCGAATTCAAGGGCTCTAGCGTAGCAGTCGTGCTCAGGACCACTAGGCTAACGAGGCAGTTCAACGAGGGTATGGAACCCTATGAAATAAATACCAACGGCACCCGTGTCTGTCCGTCTATCTGTCAAAGGGTTGTATCTTTTGATGTGTAATAAGTAGACACTTGAGATTTTAATAGACTGTACGTATAACAATGAAATTTGAAGGGGGTCCTGATATAAGAAACATGTCTTTCCAAGCGTTTTTTTGTTCGATCTTAACGGTACAATGGTACGGTACCCTTGTGTTGCCCAAATGTCTTGTCGCCGATTTTTTTAATACCGCAACGAATATGTAGTCAGCGACCTTACCATTTAAAGGAAATAATAATATAACAGCTGACTACAAATAGAGTCTTTCGCAAAAGAACTAACTACAAGTGTGCTTGATTTTTTCCACCACATTATGCTTAGCGTGGTTCTACATCGTGCTTTGGCACTAATTACAGAAACTCTTAACCTTATTACATAAAATGTTTGTGACCTTATAATTTTTCCATGGCCGTTTTCAGGGAAATGGCCTACATTGGCAACTAATTTAACGTCGACCAATTTAAGAGTGTAGTTGTCATTAAAGTGGCCTAATTCTGGGCTGTAACAATATAATACCTATGTTATAGTTTTTCATGGAAACTCTAAGAAGAAGAGTTTAAGCGTGTTTTAAAAATTGTTTAGGACACCACAGTCAATCTCAGTAACTTTCGTATGACCCACACGCGCGGATCAAAGGACCATTTGCCAATCTCGGTATATAATTACGAAAAAATAACACTCACTCCATTATTTAACTTGACCGCGGACATAATTCCAATAATAAATATCCACAAAATCCGGTCCTGTCATGATTCGATAGACCCTCAATAACATAATGACCAGTCGTCCAACGAGGCGCCAACATTCGGCTTTCGGCTTTCGGCCCCGACCAAATAACATGTAATTTAACCAAACCACAGACAGACAATCACGCTGCCATTTCACGTTACCAATTAGAAAAGCTAATTCTTTGCGGCGATCTCCAAATTACAGATGTTGGACGAAAATCGGTCGCTTAATCAGCACTCGCGTGATGTTGGCCCAACCCATTCATCAGGAGTTATTAAGGCGAGAATTTGGCAAATTTTTGTGTCAAACATTTGACGAATGGTTTCGGAAATAATTTGGGCGTTTTTAACTTTTGTGGGTATTGGCGCCAAGTTGGTGTTGGCGCCGGAACAAGGTAATAATTAGTACCTGAGGTCTTTGTGTATTTAAAATATAATTTCGGTAACTTCTTGGGTGGTAGGATTTATGAATGAAAGTTGTTTTTATGAGTTCTTTGTTTCGTTTTTTGGGTAGCTAATTATGAGTGTAGGCGTCAGTAAAATGATAAGACCATTGTTTGACTAACTATGGCCTTTTGAGCAGTTTATACCTCCTTTGTGTAGAACCAAAGCAGGTATTATTCAACTTTTTAAAAGGATCATCCTATTCTTGTATTTATGTTATTTAGGAACTACGCATTAGTAATCTTATGAGCCCTATTTTAAATCGATAGATAAGGTAGTACTTATCCACTAAAAAACACAAAGCATTCATGAGCTTCACGTGAATAAAAAAAAACAAAGATAAAAATACAATGTAACAAAGTGTGTAGTTTAAGTTGTTGTAACTTAAGTAATCCCCCAACTTTTTCGTTTGAATCACAAATCCTTTCTTAGGGACCTATTTTACTTAATGATTGATCTGCTATATTATATAATCACGAAAATAGTCTTACAAGTACACCCACTCCATAATTATATTCGCCCATCCATAAAACGATCGAACGCGAACAATAAATTTAATTAAATCTCAATAGAGACGCGACTTGTCGCTAACGTCCCCTTATTGAACTTTCAGACGCACGCTCGACTTCTATTCAGCCGAACGAAGCCGACAACGCCCAAACGTCTTCAAACCATTTGAATTTCAAACGAAACGATTCTAAAATCAAAAGCGCCGCGCGCTCGTGACTCGCGGTTACCAATCAGCGATTCCAGCGCTTTTTACGGTGACAAGTGTCCAATTATCGTTGATTGAAATAATAATAGAGGTCTCGGGATCGAAGCGCTTGCAGCATTCGAAATTAGGCGTCGAGCGCTGAAGCGGATTTAGGTATGCTTGATTTTTTACCGTTCTCCACCCATGAAGAGTTTGGAACGCGAAGTTGACATTTTCGGACGTGGCGGCGAGCCTGTCGGCGGTATCGGCGAATATTTCCGACGTGTTTTGTCCTATTATTTATTCGGGCGGCACTTCTTTTACCGCTAAATCGATTCTCGAGAATTTCGGTGGCCATAGATGGTGGAATTCGTGAATTTCTCTAGCAGAAACGGTTTCTTTTGTCAATCTTAATCATCCGTTGTCGGGAAAGTTGAGAGATTTATATGATGCACAATTCTATTGTCTTATTCTGGTTTAAAATATAAGATTGTTTTGAAAATAAAGTATATTCTGCAGCGGGTCGCCGCTCTTCAATAGAATATTTTAAAATAAAATGTCAATCAGAATAAGTGTCCTCTGTCTGAATGTTTATTACTTTTCCTTACTGTAGATTTGTCCATACAAAATCTACATGAATGAGAGAAATGGTCGCTCAAAGCCTTTACTAATGATCACACAATCCTTAAAAGGAAAGATTTGGAGAAGGCAAATTTTATCAAAAAGGGATCTTGAATTTTCTTCAACCTACTTTTTTATGGAACAATTGATTTTATTGTAATGATCGACAAAAAAAAATTATCATTATTTATTTTTATTTTTAGAATCATACATGTATGATTCTAACTCCCAAATGATTCTGAATCCATGTAAACGTTTCTTTACTCTCCGTTGCAACGGACAAATGTTTTAAACCTCATATTTATTCATTCACTTACACTTCATATCCCAACTGCATCTAATTCTAACCCTATCAATTTCAATTCTAAAAATAGATCCCCCTACGTCATCAAAATATTCAAATCATCAGGTCCACAATCGCCCCGGTATTGATTGATGCGAATCGTCTCGGTTTATCCGGCGCTGATGCAAATCATTGCATGCATATTTCATAGCGTTCCTGACCGGTAAATGGAACTCTAATTAGACCGCCCGCATTGTAGGGTTATAATGTAATCAATTCTATTACTGGGATTTATTTGTTGTTATTTAATGAATTGCCTGCTCTCTGTCCTATTATTAATCTAATTATAAATGCAAAAGTTAGTGAGCATGGGTGGTTGGATGTTTGTTTCTCTTTCACGCTTAAACAGCTGAACGGGTCTGGATGAAATTTGGAAATTAGATAGATTGTAGTGTAGAGAACACATAGGATATCTTTTTATCTTAGAATAATGTACGGTTTCCGAGGGATAATATACCAAATTTGACGCGAACGAAGTCACGGGTAAAAGCTAGTTTTATATAACATAAATGCAGTTCTGTGGAACAGACTATAGAATTACTATAGAAGCCATCACACATTATTTTAGTACAATAAAAAATGCGATAGTTTGGGTGGATGGATGTTTGTAACATTATATCATTACCTAACAATAATCTAATAATAATTAAAACCAATAGTCACTGTGACATTTTAAACTATTACTGCTTTAACCGCGTTCATGCCAAAACACATACACACAGTTGACCGCGTCGAACCCTTTCATTCGTACTACCCACTAGTGCGAGCGACATCAAACGAGTGACAAGTGTAGGCGCTGAATGATTGGCAGCATTTGCAGCGCTTTACACGTTTCTTTCAGCGCTGGATGACGGCGTGTCAACAGCGCACAAATGGAGCGGGCGTTTTTTTACGTCAATCCACGTGGTAATATTTAAAGCTGTTAATTTTGTGACGTCGATCTTGGGGTTATATTCAAAGTGGTGTGTCTGATCTTCATGATAAAACAACGTTACGAATATTCTAGTTTAGTCAGTATCATACGATGATCCACTTACTACAGTGCCCAAAGATAATTTGATTCACAGCAAAACAAAACCTGCTTAATCTGAAGATTATACCAAGTCGTTATTGGTCACTGATGAGACACAATGGATTTTGAATCAGGATTAGAATCAGATTCAGAATAATTATTTTTTAAACTAGGTTAAAGGGTTGATTATAATTATAGTTCTAGTGCATTATGATCAGCCAGTTACAGGCAAACAAAAATCATGCGTTACTCTAATTACAACCAAAATATTAAATAATTGCCTCATTAACCTAGTGGTCCTAAACGTGACTGGGTTAGAAAATGTTACTGGATTTTTCTATGAAATTTTCAGTAGCAGCTCGGAGTCAGGATTTGTGCCCGGTTAAAAGCAATAGGCTCGCCCCCTATTACATGGGACCAAAAACATACCAGCGAAATGATTTTTTTCCAGGTCAGCTGTGTACTTATATAAACAAAACAGTTATATAAAATTAAATGCTTTAATAACTTTAAAGCGAAATATTCTCAGTAGCCACATCAATAACTCTGTCAGTAGTTTCTAACCGCGCGTCAAGCGTTTTTCTTCCAGTGACGGCGTGTCATCGCGCCGGGCGACGTGTCCAGCGCGGCTTGCGCGGTTTTTTACATCAGTACGCGATGCGCATTTATTCGCGAATGGAGGTACTGAAATATTCGTCGTGGACGCGACTGGAATTATGATGCATTGATGCAGGAATTCGTCTGGAAAATGCCTTAAATTAATGGTAATTAGACTTGTTTTTCAGAAAACTTGGTAGGTAGGAAGAAATTGTTGAGAAATTGCTAAAAAAATTAGAGTTAACCTCTTTTTACCGAAATTGTATTCTTAGGCTGTTATGAATGGTCAGATAATAGAGGAACAGTTCTAAATAATAAAGACAAAATTCAGAGCAGAACAATTGAAATCGAGTGATTATAAAAAGAAAAATATCGAAATATTTAAAATATATAGTTTTTCTAATCAAATAAACTAACACAAATAGGTTACAGAATCATAATTGTATCCAATTACGATGTTTTCTCCGCCGCGCCTATCTAAATGATCAATACAATAGTAGCGGTAGACGCCTATCCATCAATACCGCAAAAACGCTTCAACGTGCGTTTCATTGTGTGCTAAGTGCGCGGCAAACGACCCCTTAAACAACTCTTAACACACTTTAAAACCAACCCTATCTAAACGTTACAAGATTCAATTTAGCTTGTATGTGGTTAAAATTGTAAGTCAAAGAATTTTCAATAGAATTTCGACTTTGAAAGCTAAAAAATAAGGTTGAAAGTTTTATGTCGTGCTAGGCGAAATACTCCACATTTTTGCACAATACGTGGTGAGTGAAAAAGTGATATCAATCATATGAGACGATGATAGACAGTTTGTAGCGAGAGGACGGTTACGCATAGAAGTTAATATGCGCGATTTTTTATAATAAAGTCCGTGGGTACGATGTTTATCGATGTACAGGAAACGGCTTGATTTATGGCCTTTTAAGGGAGATTTGTATTGTGAAACTAGCCAGGTGGAATGTTTTGATATTAACTTACATTGCAGACGGAGTTTGTTTATTTATTTATTACATTTGGGAAAACAAACAGTAGTATATTAAGCATAAACAGTGATGTCTGGAAATTAAACTCAAACAAACTTACAA
Source organism: Caradrina clavipalpis (assembly GCA_932526535.1). Lineage (NCBI taxonomy): Eukaryota > Metazoa > Arthropoda > Insecta > Lepidoptera > Noctuidae > Caradrina > Caradrina clavipalpis. The sequence continues at coordinate 16,087,369 of OW052096.1, read as the reverse complement.
TGCTACTACATCCTACAGACTACTTACTTAAGTTTTTATAATAAAGTTACAATATTCAGAAAACACCTTCTGGTATTTGTGAAAATGATTACATCAATACAGCAAGTAATTTATCGTTCAAGTAAAGATTTTAATTCGTGTGCGTTAAAATATTTTATATGATGACGGGATCAGAAAGGTGACTTGCAGGGGCTCGCTGTCCGGTAGCAGTTGGATTTTGCTAGGCGATTTTGGCCGTTATCGTTTCAGTGTTGCCGATTATTTATAGACATTGTTTCTGCTTTCTTATAATTTGACCTAGGTAAACATAAAAAAAATATCTAGAACAGTTTTACTAAGCTTCGAAACAAACTTACAAAACAACAGACTACATTGTAAATCACCTATTAGTGTCTGTCCGTCAGTCACACCTTTTAACGTTAATTCGAATCAGCACCATCACACCTGCCTACACCTGTAACTCTGCTCACCCATGTTCAAATTAAAGCGTGAAGACATATCAGCTGTTCACTGCCTCCGGTGTCTGTCAGCTCGAGGAAAGGAAGTAGGTAAGTTAAGACTTGTAGGGTCAATAAAAAGAATGATTTGCAGAAGGTTGATCATATTGAAAGCTCGTCAGCAGAGCAGACTTTTCAACCATTTTGATTAAAATTATTAGATAGTATTGGTGGGACTATGTTTTACGATGTACCCCAAAACTAATACTAAAGCGTTAAAATCTACTAATCGGTAGGCAATTGGATTGGATGGTCTATACATGTATTATGAGACTCAGATAATACATTTAGTGTCAATTAAATTAGAAAAAATACTACCACAGCCCTTGAACTGTTAAATGCATGTTACATTGCGCATGCAATTTTTCATTTGTTACACTGCGCGCTACCATAAATTGTGATTTTTCATATCAAAATTGAATATCATTGACTGATTTCCCAGCAATCATTTCTTCTTATTGTTACTTAGTTTGATGGACAGTATACGAAGTTAACGACTAGGTGACTTGCTTTTAAAACCCGTTGGTATGGTGGGTATACCTGGCTATATATAATAGTAGAGCCAGCAAAGAGTACGCACTTTAGAAACTTTTATTTTTAGAAAAATCAACTTTGACATTATTTACGTATTTCTTATTTTAATATAAACTTTGGTCATTTAGGAACATTTAAAAAAATCTAGGTAACAGACAACAATTACAGAAAAAAAATAAAAAATAAAAAATCACAACACGTCTCGTGCGCACTCTTAGGGTATTGTGTAGCAAAGAGTACGCGTTAAGAACCTCACATACAAGCTAAGAGTGCGCACGAGTGGTGAAATTATTTTATATAAAAAAATTAGACATTATTAAGATTTTAGCCTTTGCAATGGTCGCAAGTAAAGACTAATTTTTAGTTGTTGTCATTTTCTTATTCTTTACTTCTTTCTGCTTTTCTTCCTCTAGAAACTGATTTTTATACGGAGAGCTGGTTAAAACTTCCGACTTCTTGCGTTTTAAGTTTTGTATTTTCCCATGTTGACACTTTAACTGTTCTGTAAAATAAACAACCAAAAAAAACACTTCAACATCAGCAATAAGTTAACTCCCTTCAAACAAGCTAAGAGTACGCATGCGTACTCTTTGGGTGCGTACTCTTACCAAATACGAAGATTCGATCTAAGTCAATAAAACCTTTAAAAGTAAATCAAATTGACAACATAAGCTCTAAATAAAAGTGAAATTTGGAACATATATTTCAAGTAAAATAACATTCATTTGGTGTTAGTTAATAGCAAACCTTATAAAATGTGTCTAAATTGCTTCAAAAATAAGATCAAAGGCAGTGAAAACAGATTATTTGGTATAAAATTGTAAATACATACCGCAGTGAAAAAAGCCGTTGTCCAATGTTTCAATTTGATGCACACTACTGCCAGATCAGGCAGTGTTGCCAATATAACAAAAATAAAATGTAATTTAAAACACTGCGTACTCTTTGGTACTGCGCACTCTTTGCTGGCTTTACTATACAGTTAGACGTACCTACAACTTTTCTGTGATCGTGCAGGAAAAATTCTGTTTAAATTATTGCTTACGGTTACATCAAAAAGGTGGACCTTCTGACTCTTATCAGTTATAGTGGTGTAAGTGAACCACTACGCTGAAGGATACGGTATGTTAAATGATTCCTGTAGGCTATAGGCTTGCAACCTGGCCGGGTAATTGTTACGGTTATTGATATTGACGTTAAGCTGTTTTCTATATAGCCTACAGCTTTGATGTGGCCTATTTAGTGTTTAAAACCTTTTTTTAGCAAACTTATTATTTTAGTTTATTACTTTCACTGTTTATTAAATGCTGATTAAGATGAGAGTAGTTAAAAGCCAAATTTTGATATTATCAATATTTTATTCGTTGCGGCCATTTTATTTATATTCTATGGGTTCTTTTATATTCTTTGCTAGTTAGTTAGTTTTATTCATATTCTTCGTTCTTTAAGATGGCAGACGCTCTTTCATAAAGCAATCGGTTGTTCAGAAAATATAAATATGACTATGTGATCTCCAGTAACGAAAATAAATATAGTTCTTTGTTTATATAAGTACTAACTAAACTAATAATAATTATAAAAATGTAAAATTGTTTCATCTGAGAGTACTGATCCGATTACAAAAAAGCTTCCATTAATAGAAAGCTCTTATACTAACACTATCTCTAATACATACACTATTTGCTATTGCAGATTGCTGTACGTAGGTATTATGTTTTATGCCATACTTCACTTCCACGCAGACAAAATCACGAGTGGAAGCTAGTAACATCAATTATTTCCCTAAGAGCATACTTGAGTTTAACCATTTCTTGATTACCAGATATCTGAGTGAAATTAAAAATGTAAATACGATCTTATTGAGATTATAAAAAAAACAACACAAAAAATATTTACGTCCATTCCAGTTTGAAAAATCCGTTATCCACATAAAAACGCAAGCGCCAGTAGTTAATTCTCAAAATAATGTGGTCGACATTATTTTTTTATCGAATAAGTGTGTTATCAGTATCGACGAAGCGCCGCCGTTGGAGCATGTGTCGACAGTTCGATAAAATTGTTACTTAAATTTAGTTTAAGATAAAGACCGGCACTTTTTGAGAGCCCTTTTAATTATGAGACTCGAACTTATCTTTTGAAAGCTCTTTTGTAAGTGTTATCTTTGAGAATTTTTGAGATTTTTAATTGATTTTACTGAATAAGGCGCGTTCGTTAGGGTGGCAATGATGCTTGTTTATTTTTGGGAAGGGTTTTTTTTCGTTGGATGGCAATCAAGCCCTATTATCAAGGTAACTATTTAACATCAGGAGAGGCGACCTCTGCCTATAGACATGCCCAATCTATAGGCCTTGCAAATTCGTTGTCATCCCAGAAACAAAATTGAAATGCCCCATGTGCCTGTGAAATCACCGGCACCCATACCTTTCAAACGGAAAGGATGTAGTTTTATTTTACTTCTTTTACTTTTGCCTATCGTACCTATTAAAATGTAAATTTATGGGTACAGAGAATTTTGTTTGCATAAAGAGTATTTTTATACTGTAATGTTAATTATATTTTTAAGCGCTTTATTAAATTAGTTAATAGTTGTTGATGAGTAAATTATTCTTCAACATAAGGGCTTCAAGATAGCGGACCTACATGTTATTAAGTCATTAACGTTGAAGTTAATTACTGAATTATATATGATTACCATTCTTTGTGGTAGCCATGCTTTTATGTAGAAATTGATGACAGACAAGTACAATCTTTTAAAATGCCAAAGTTTTTTCAATACTTATAATAAACTAACAAAATCAACATAATGTATTTCATTACCTACTGTAAACATGTATAAATTTACATTACACATATAGGTACTTAAATTAATGCCTACCTACCTGTATAAAGCCTCTAAATTACGATAATTACTTCAGCTAGTCCCACAAAAATTACAAAAATAAAATTCTTCGACCTTCATTCTTTTTTACAGCGACCATTCATAACCTCTCATGCATATTAAACGCGATAAATAATTCTTGACAGTTAACAAGCAAAATAGCGAGCTTTATTGAACATACAATTACTTATAATTATAGTGGTTTCTTATTATTTCCTGTACATTAATCATGTCACACGTCAAACAAGTTGTTATACCTCTTTTTAACCGACTACAGAAGGGTTCGACTGTTCTCTTTACTCATGCGTCGATAAATTTAAAAATGCATATTTGAATTTGCATAACAACTACGTTTTAGGAATGAAAATAAATTATAATGACTACCTATTTATTTTGTTTTAATAATTACAATCGTGCAAAGGTGTTAAAGCAATTAGCAAAAGGTGAAAGGTTTTAACTGTAACTTTATTAATACAAAATAACAAGACAGCCTTACATACTAACTAATTGCAGCTGGAAAAGCCTTATAAGTAACTTAATTAAAAGTTAATAAATTAAAAGTCCTGTACCATGAATCATTGATTACATGGCTAAGACTAATGTTTCAGTAAAGAAAAAATAACCGACCTCGATTTATATCAAATTTTTTATTACCCAAGAAACATTTCAATAAGCTTTAATTAAATGCACAATAAAATAATTACACTAATTTAAAAGCAACTTATCTACATTAGGCCCATAAAATAATTTTATCATCGTCATCAGCTAGCGTTATTAATGGGACAGTTTCTAAAAGCGTCGTGCAATTAGTCACCCTACCAGCAAACCATGTTTTAATACCAAACGGAAATTTAAGGATTATTTTTCGAGCCGTAATTAAGTCGTTTAACGTTAAAACACATTTTAAAACGCTGTAAATAAACGTAATTTACGACAAGTAGCATTTAATGCTCCTTTCAGTGTCTGCAAAACATTTTGTTTACAGTTTAACTTGAAAGCATTCTGTGGTTTCTTAATTATACTTACAAGACTCAATATTATTTCTGAGTATTTACTAAAGTTATTGTTTCACCAAATAAGCCCACGCGTGACTTAAGAGGTCTTTGTTCTAACGAATTACTTACAACAAAACTCAACTGTATTGTAACTGGTTAGAGTTCAAATTAAGTAGTGTGTCCAAAATAAATACGTTTAATTTTGAAGGAGCGTTCAAATCATAGGTAAAAAGCAAACAGTAGCTGGCCACCCGCGGATTTTTAAAATGTCAATATCGAGTGTTGAGTGTGTAAACACGATTAACTGGACGCGAGTCTCGTTCCGATCATCGATCATACAAAACTATGCTCACTATAGAGTGTCTGTGTTCGTTATGGCTTAGAGATGGGGTGTATTCGTTTTAGGATAATGGTTCATATCGAAATATTTAAAAGTATTTGGCTTGTTTTAGAGCTTACTGTGTTATAGGGCGTAGAAAAAGCTAAGACATTTAGGTATCGTTTAGTGTTCTCATTCTATATAGTGTAGTAACTTGTACATAGTTATTATTGGCATTGCAAATAAGGTACTAACTGAATACAGAATAAAGATAGTGAATCCAACATATAGCGTATGTTTCAAACTGCATAATGTCAATTATTAGGTATAACAGAGGGCTCCAATTTGAAACAAGCATTCACCTTACCCATGCCTAATCCTTCTGAGAGAATAACCTCAGTTTTATATTCTATATTTATTTCACTCCTAAATGATTCGCAAAATTGATAACTAATATTCTCTTTATCGACGTCTATCTAACATCGCGTCTAAGATATCCCGTCTCTAATCCGCCCCAACAATAGCGCACAATTATTCACTTGCTCTCAACATTACTGTTGGCACAGCAGAGTAAACAAAACACTCGCTACCGTCGAGCGGTCGAGTTGACTCGTTCAAGTGACTGCCGCAGTGTAAACACTCCACGGTATGTTTGACAGTTGAAATTCTGTCGATGTAATAATCTACTGGGGCTCTAATATGACGCTTTGATGGATAAATTATATCGAGATAGATAATTATTTAAATTATGCCCGCAGGCTTTTTTATTTACTTACATAATCATAGATTTATCTTTAAATACCTGTGCATCCACCATGCAGAGAAAAAGTCTTCGTTACTGCTGCTATTCTGTTTTTGTTTTAATTATTTTGAAGTGCAAACAATCAGACTTGTCACCTGATGTTAAGAGGTTACCGCTATCTTTTATAAAGATAAATTTGAAATATCATATTATTATGTCGTGTGTGTAGTACATATATTACACCGGCACCCATACCCTTCTAACCAGAAGACAGCAAAACTGCTTAGCAGCAGAAATAGGTATGATGGTAGTTCTTTTTCCGGACGAGCTCCTTCACAAAGCGCTCTGCTACTACTGAAAACTTTAAACAGGGAGATACGTTTTCACGGTTTTGGTCTCTTTCACGACCACTTTTCACGAATTCGGTCTAAAGAATTAATTATTACAGACCTACAAACCAAACCTACCTCGCTTTTGTCTAACACTACAGGCTACATACTCAAACAAGAAAACGATCCCTCAATAATTTTTCCTTTCATAAAAATAGCCAACTTGGCTTACGTCACCTCTGAACTCCCTAGACAAAAGACCTATATCTCTCCACCTTCAAGCTGACAGCCCAGATATCTAGTTTCAGAAGAAAATAGAACGCATTAGACATACAATAGCGCTTTGATACAAAGCCTAGATCCTTGTTATGTCCTGGAATAAGGTGGCGTGTGAATAGGGAACGTGTGGTTTTATGTCTTTTGTTATAAGTAGGGCGTTTGGTATACAAGTACTAATACCACGGTGACATAGATTGAGAAATAGATAGAATGATATTTATCATGTTAAGAGGTGTTGAAAAGTTCACATTTGGGTTTTTTTGGATTCTGTGCCCAAAGAGTACTAAACAGAAACCTATTACTAAGACTTCGTTATCCGTCCGTCAGGTGCAGGACTGTAACTTTTAAACCCGAATAAGCAGACGGTTGGAATTTTTTACAGAATGAACATACCTATTATGATTACTATGGCTGCTGTATCAACAAAAAATAATAAATAAATCTTTTTCTTTGTAGAGACTGTACCATCATTTTTCTCTCGTCAATAGGTAGCAGAGATTTTCTAGGTAGTATCAAGTTTATCTAACAAAACAAAAAATAAAGCTTTAATTACCGGAATGATTTTCTATTCAAATATTATTAAGCTGAAAAAGCTTTATTCGTTTGTTTGAACATGCTAACCTCAGGAACAACAAGTCAAAGGTAAGGTAAGGTATTTCAAAAAATCTTTTTGCATTATATAGTCCGTTTATCTAAGAAGGCTATGCGTTGTATATAACATCACGCTACGACCCGCAGAAGCAGAGCAGTAGTCAACGACGTAACGCGGGATATTGTAAGTGTATTGTAATTCTACCACAAAACCCAAGTACCAACTTATTTTGTTTGTGCAGAGTAAAAAACATCGTCTTAATTTCAACCCAGCACTACCATTCTCAACCTTGCTTCATAAACTAAAGGTACATAACTGCGTACCTATGTATAGGTATCATTGATCAAACAAAGACATTGATCCAACGGTGGCCCCTCATTACTTCGCAGACTAGGAGGCAGTAATCAATCATCTTTACAATGATGGAGATCCGAATCATCAGTAATTTTAACAGAATTGACGCAAAAACGTCGAAGAAAAAATTAATCATATAGCGAAGTAAGATGGTTTGGTAGGATTGGTTTATATGGAGTGTTTATTCAACTGACGACCGTTAGTAACCTATTCTTTTGAAACTTTATTTTTTGTTTACCAGATATCTGAAAAAGAGTAACACTACCTACTCATTTTTGTACGCAATTTCTCATTATACATTATACAACGAAATCGCGAAATAAAAATCAGCTGACCTATACAATTCGTCGAATTATGCCAACATAAATGTATGGGACGACTGTTATTTTTTATATAGTTTATGTTCTTCATAATGATAAGTACAATGACCACTTTTCCGGTTTCAGATAAATAATAAATAAGCTCGTATATTAATTTTACGGTATTTACTTAACTTTGAAAAATGGTTAGATTTTTACCTTTATTTTGTCTTTATGTTTGTAACTTCATAACAGCAAAGCCACTAAACCGATCAAAATTTAATTTGACATGGAAAAACTCAGAGGTTATTTTTAAAATTGCGATTTTCTCTGCATCGGCAAAAATCTCGATCAAAAAACATAACAGCTCAGCTAGGTAATCTATCTGTCTAGGAAAACTAAACTTACCTACCGCTTGAACTAATACGTTTTACACAAACCTTTGATAGTTAAAAATATTATAGAGTAACAGCCTCGATGAGATTTACCATCTGACATCATAACAGACCTAAAAATGTTTACTATCGACAGACGATATCCTACAGAAGAAAAACTACACTAATCTCAAAAAATAACTCTTCGTACCAACTCGCCATGTAACCCAAGTTTAGCCAATTACAATGGCCAAGCGGAACAAAGAGCCGGCCACTTACGAGCTGTTTTTTGATTACCCATTAACCCGACAAACGTTGTAATGGCCACCAAATTGTTGCCCTTGCATTATCCTTTAGCCGCAGGGGAGTGGGCAGAATTGCTCGCTAATTGTACGGTAGGGTCGTGTCTTGTGACGCCGTTTGGTATAATCATGTCTTAGGATTAATAATTTAGGTTTAGGTTATGTTATGATTCTGCGGAACTTGGGGCGTATTTTGTGAACAGGTTTTGCTCTAGTACACAAAGTATATAGATAGAGAAAAAGAACATTAAAGTACTTTTATAATTATTATATAAGCACTAGCTTTTGACTGGTTATTTTTAAATTTAATCATAATTTGGAAGACACGTGGCGCCATCTATAATCATAAGAACGATTTTGTTGTATTCTTTGGTAACAGTAGGTTTTTTCGGGATGAAAAGTACCCTATGCCCGTTTTTGTATTCTGACAACGTATATATATGCAAAATTTCAAATTGATTGGTATAGTGCAGGGATGGCGAACCAATGGCACGCAACAAAATAATTCGGGCACGCTAATAAATCCCAGAATTATAATCCTAACCAATTTGCAACAGCAGAAATCACACACTAACCTTTTATTTAAATAAGCATAAAATAGTAAATATAACGATGCTTATACAAACGAGTTGCAAACCAAGAGTTAATAGAACCTAGTTTTATTTTTCTCCATTAAATGGCTAAGTCAAGATTCTTTGATTGCACGTCATAGTCACATTATTTTTAATTTTTATACAAAATGGCACGTTGACCGACAAAGGTTCGCCATCCCTGGTATAGTGTTTTAGGCGTGAATAGGTAACAAAAAAATCAACTTACTTTTGCATAAATAATATTATATTGGAAGTTAGGATTTAAGTTTGGAATCGAAAATTTGCCTTGAGCAAGCGTTGTGAACAATGCTCATGCTTTCTCTGTTAAAGAAGAGACTTCTACCCTGCATTTGGTACATACAATAATACGCTGGTGTCTCTATCTATCTGACTATTTTACAGGGTATTTAATATTGTAAGAGGCCTGAACTATGACTGGTAGACCTGCCCCTGTAGCCATGTAACAAACGATAAACGCAAACGCTGAGTAGGCTTTAATAGATCTTCAACTTTATATGCTTGGTTTTAAGTTGAAGATCTAATGAAGATTGCATAGCGTTTTCGTTCTTTCCAGTCGCTAACGCTTAGAAATCTTTAATAGATTTTCAACTAAAGGCTCTGGGGTATTAAGTTAAAAATCTATTGGTACCTACCGAGCGTTTACGATTATCGTTTGCGACTGGCTAGGGGGGGCTGAACTGTTGGTCACTCGTCTAGGGAAAATATCTCCCATTATTATCCACATGCTGGTGTATCCGAAATCGATCTGAGCAATGACTCTGATGCAACAGTAAATGAGGCTATCTACTGGACCCAAACAGAATTAAACTTACATAAATGTTTCAATGTATTGACGTTATTGGTGAGGTTCTTCAGAAAAGTCGGGTGCGCAATACTCGTCTCCGGCGTACTTATATGACTAGATGTATAAACGTGGATGAGGCGAAAGGAGTACGTAAGTATCGTAGCAGGTGGTGGTCTGTGGTTTCTGCCAACCCCCTGTTTATGTATGTAGATGTATCATCGTAATAGAATTTCACAATCCCTTCCTTCTTCAATTTAATTAATTCACTAGTGTCCCTTAGAATCTATGTGTGCCATGTGTGTTTCTCTAACATGATCCTATTACCGTTTCAAAATATTCATTTCAGAATAACCCGCTAGCTCAATGGCGGTTGACTAATCTCTTTCATGATACAATACAGAATCTATGACGTCATTTTTTGCCCCACTTAACCCTCAAGTGGCACTGAAAAGCGGCTCTGTATCACTGATAGACGATTGCGCGTTTCCTGCGCCTGCGCCGGCTTTGATCTTCAAGTGTTTCGCTTTACGTACAAGACAAGATGTTTGGATATTCGTTAATGTTCGTGTTTATTGTTTTGTAAGTGCTACACCTATTGGCGGTTTAGTGATGAACGTTTTAGCTTTTATTTTGCTGCTGGTCTAATTTATAGTGTTTGTGGAGTAAGCAGATGCGTTGTTGGTATCATAAGAGTTTAGAGGCAAATGGTAACGAATGACAATTTTACCAGACTCGGACTGGAAAAATTTATTTATCAGATTGGAAAATTAAGGGCTATCGAAATTTATTTATAGCTTCTGCTTTCCCCAGTTGCCAAAAGTTGCAATCCTTACGATTTAAAAAAAAATATCTGCCTGCAGTATTCTGTGATTGTGATATTGTGTATTTCTGTGAAATGAAAGTATATTTCTTAATTGACAAGAGGAGATTCTATTGTTCACTGCAAGTACCCAATACTTTCTGTAAAATACTGGTTCTTATTGTAAGTAAATATTTTGAAAAATAAATGTCTAATCTTAAACCTTAAAACTTAACGAAATCTGTCATGTTATTGGCATTATACAAAATAGTTGTGCAAAATAAGTCGACACGATCTTTTTATATCAATGCCACATCGAGAGATCTACTTATAATCGATGCCGGGGCACGTGCGTTCGTTAGCGCGCCATAAATCGAAGTAATCCGACGGCGCATAAATCGCGTCTTTGATCCAACGCGCAGGAGTTGAACGGAACGTCCTGTTTGTGCTAATATTGGTACAGTTGCACAACGCTTGACTCTGGAAATTAGTGGGATTTTCGAACATTTTGATAGCAAAATACTTTCTTCTTTGTTTGTAATTTTACATTGTCTTTCTCTTCTTTATCGTATGGGCCGTAAGTAATAAAATGAACTCAAGAGCCTACCAATAAAGGACTAAAGGATGCTATTAAGAATTAAAGCCATGTTTACATGAATAGTCAAACATTTTATTTGCCAGTGCTTTGAGATCCATAAAGTAATTAATTCTAGTATTTTTACACCATTATATTTTTGTGATATGTGCATAAATTAAAATAATTTTATGAACATGCTCCTGCTTTGCCCGTGTGTTATCCAGATGTGGTCGACATATCACAACATAGAGATTTCTGTGCTATTTCTAAGTTAAATATTCATGTGATATAAACTTTTTGGAATGGTGAAAATCACCTAAGTAGTTTAAAAGAACTAAGCACGTAAAGACCTGTGACATTTGTCTTAATTCTTTCTTTAGATATCTAATACTAACTTAGATATAATTGAGATTCAAAATAGATTGATGTGTACAAAGTTTTTGTTGCCATAAAAGACTGTAAACCTGTCCTTAAATCAATACTATTTGATAGAAGAACGTCTTAGTATTTCTCGACATGAATTTCATTTTCTTTTGTTTTCTGAGCTTTTTCTTCTTCCAAATCCTTTTTTAGTGTACAGCATAATCTGAAATTTAAAACAACATCAAGTAATAATCTATAAACAATCCAATCTGCACATTGCTATAAGACTCAATGTCGCATGGCGTGGGCTTCGGATTTCATCATCATCATTTCAGTCGAAGTCATTTCAATACTGGGTATAGACCTCCCACATAGATTTCCAAAATAACCAGTTGGCTTCCGATATACGACCAAATAATTGGTCAACGGAGGGAGGGGATGCCCTAGAAAGACCTACCCTGAACTTATTGGTGAGGTTGTTCAAAAAGGTCGGGTGTGCAGTACTCGTAACCGGCGTGCTTGTATGACCAGATGTATGAACGTGAACGAGGCGAAAGTAGTATGTGAGGATCGTAGCAGGTGGCGTTCTGTGGTTTCTGCCTACCCCCATGGGAAAAAGGCGTGAGTTTATGTATGTATGTAATTGGTCGACCTTAAACAACAATGGTCAGCTGTTGGTAAAATTAATGTGATGTATTATACAATCTAGTGGTGAAGGAAATGTATTTTATCTATCTCACTAGAAGGCGTAGGTTTTAAACTGGAGGTGATCCCTATTAAATGCCACTGGGACACATCAAAATCTGGCATCAGCCCACATTTCATAGAATTTATAAACTTCGGTAAGCAGTACCTACTTTTCTCAAGCATACAACATTTATAAAGAAATTGTACCCTGAAGATTCAATTCCTTAGCTATCTTGTAAGAAGGTTCAATTTTAAAAGTCCAAGAAATTGAATTCCCAATTAAAAGTATAATAATTTTATCGTCTCCTTTGTCTTAACTGATAAAGAAAACGATAACTATTATTTACCTTAAAGAGAGGAAGTAGAAGATCTCAACAAGGCTCAGGAATGAGAAGCCGAGGAACAAGCCGAGCAGACCGCCGCAGTTGGCAAGGAAGTCGATCAGACCGAACAGCTCGGAGCGACGCATTGACACGAACCGGGGCCTCTTGAAGTACAACTCTAGCTTGGAGAAATTCACCCTGGATATTAGAAAAATTATATGCTGTATTGTCCATCAATATTACCTTTTTTATTTATTAAAAATCTTCCTATCAACTATCATTACAGGTGTATCCCAAATGCGATAGCGCGGTCTTCAAATTTAGTAATCAGTGATAGCATTACGGTTGACAGGACGGCATGGCAGAAGAAAACGTGTTGCGCCGACCCCACGTAACATGGGATAAGGGCAGGAAGATGATGAAAATAGAAAAGAAAAGTATTTTATTTTACTATCTTATTTATTAGGTGAGCTCGGTACGGGGGTCGGGAGTCGCACGACGATTCCCGGCCACCGCAAGCGCGGGCCTGTGGTGGGCGATCATTGGGCAACTCGGGAATCGGTTAAGTAACTTTCAGTAGTTCTTCTGGTTATTTTAATTGGAATACCCGTTGGCAGATTTACTTACTCGTTATATCTTTCGTCATTTATATATTTTGAAGCTTTCTCATATGTTTGTAAAAACCGCTTTAGATTATATGCTGTTTTGAGTATCTCAGCTTCATAGTCCATACTGTTGCAGGCTGGTAGGCAGCGGCATTTAGCAGTATTTTTATTTAATTCTTGGCGTAACATTTCTCCTGTAAGTTGAATAAAATTTTCCATCATAAGATAAATAACATATAAAATAGATACAAGATAAACAAAAAAAAATACACTTTACAAAACTTACTTTTTGCCAATATCATACAGACAAAATTTTCCTCCGTACAAATTCTGTTGCTGTTTGTATCTTAAAACAAAAGAAATCTGATATAAGAAAACACTTTGTCAATAGAAAGAGAGACATAAGAGATAGATAGGATAAGATAGATAGAGGTAACTGTCAAAGAAAGCAGCATTACACTGCAAATATTCATTTTTATTGTATGCGTAATAACATTTTAAGCTTATGACACACTTAAGAGAGTTGTTTAAAGAAATTAACTGCTCAGCACACTCACAACATTGTTCAAATGTAAAAATAAATATGAATTGAGACCCTAAAAAAAATCGGTTAAAGCCCGCATTGGTACTGCCCGGTATCATTTGCGGCACCTTAACCACTGGGACATCAAAGCTACGGCAGAGATGATGGTATAAGAGAAAAATACTTACGAGGCATATGGAATCCAACACATCCACAATTTTTGTAAGTAATGTTGGTCACGCATTCAATCCTACAGTTGCTCGCTGTATACAGGCTAAAGTACTGCAAGTACCGCTCATCAGGGAAATAGCACTGACGTCTAAAACCAAACCGAGAAAGAGAAAAAATAATATGAAATTGATTTTACACACATCACATCACATACCATCACATCTGTATTCCCCGAAGGGTAAGGGAGAGGTGTACCTATGTACACTCATAGTTCGCCGGTATGGATAGGTCCAATGTAATAGGGGGCGAACTTATTGCCAATAACCGGGCACAAATCCTAACTCCGAGCTGCTACTGAGAATTTCATAGAAAAACCCAATAACACTTTTTGCTCGATCCATACCTAAGATTTCCTGCGTTGCGACTGCTACGCTAGAGTATAGTTTTTTGGACCACTCAGGTAAAGAGGCAGTTTATGAAATCGTTTTTTGTTTTTATAAGCTTGTAACAGAATCTCATGGCAAAAAATACAGACAATTTCTAATGCTATATCCTCATCATCTTCCTGCCCTTATCCCACGCTACTTGGGGTCGGCGCAACACGTTTCCTTCTTATTGCTACATGATAATCACAATATTTTTACTTTTTAAAATGCCATCAGATTCTGGTATATTTATTTCGGCCATTCTACTTACATTTCCGCGTCATAGTCTTTCAAACTCTCTGATGTATTGAGTATGCTGAAACTAAGTGCCATTGACGAGACCTGATCGTTTAACACTGCATAGTAGTACAATGAAGACTGAGGCAGATCCGTCGGGTGCTGGATGTATACCTGAAATAAATCATTGTTCTTAAAGCAGTTCCAGTTTGAAGGGTGTGGGTGCCGGTGAAATAACAGGCACATCAGACATTTTAACTTTGTCCTGGGATGGCAACGCATTTGCACAAGGCCTCTGGTATGGCAGGTGTCTATAGGCAAAGGTGACCACTTAACATCAAATGGGCCTTCGGCGTGTTTGCCATCCAACAAGGTGTAAAAGAAAATGATTCAAGGACTGGCTTTAACCTTCGCCAGAGGCTAAGCGTTGTCATTCAATGTAGAAATGCCGCCAGTCTTTTGGGTACATTTTCAGGTGACGGCCATGCGAAGGAATTTTTTGATGCCATTTTGTTTTAGTTTCTTTTTTTATTATAATTTGATTGTTATCTCATATTTTAAGTATGAAAACTGATATATTATTATTGTTTTCGAACAACAGAAGGAGTAAAGGCAAAATAGGTACTTGCGATAAGTCATACTATGTATTTCAAAAGTCCTTGAAACATAGACGGTGTGTAAAAATATAGATGGTATTTTATATATTTATTTTAGATGAAAGGGAATCTCACTTTGAATCCAGAGCTGACACCGTTACAGAGATGGTCGCGTTCATTGCGAGCGTGCTGGAAGATAACCTCGACATCAGGTGATTCGCCATTTTCCTGATAAAACGCAAATCATTAACAGTTATTGGAAGACTTACTAACACACTCATCATCTGCCTAGCCTTTTCCCAACTATATTGGGGTCGGCTTCCAGTCGAACCGGATACAGCTGAATATCAGTATTTTACATGGAGCGACTGCCTATCAGACCTCCACAACCCAGTAATCGGTAATACAATACTCTTGGTAAGACTGGTTGTCAGACTTTCGGGCTTCTGACTAACAGTAACGACTGTCAAAGATCTACAAATGACAGCCGGGACCAACGGCTTTACGTGCTTTCCGAGGCACGGAGGAAACTCGCTATAGTAAATGGTCACCCATCCACAGACCAACCTCGGCAAGCGTGGCTTAACCCGGAAGATCGGCCTATGCGGCTGTAATTATTTAGCCACGAGCTCCTCTAACATCCTCTTCTAACTTACTAACACACTGTATTATCAATATTGTTATTTTTTGCACAGAGAAGCAACCAGAATATTGTAACCGAGTTGTACAAACCAAATTGCAAAATAGAGTGTCCATGGAGTTTCTTGTTAGTTCTATGTTCTAGCTTCAACTTTTAAATGTAACTTCAAGATAATTTAAAAGTGCCTGTAAATGGTCTAATTGAAATAAATGCTTTGACTTTGATATTTTTTCTATATAATAGGTTAGATTCTGCTTGCTACTTCTTCCTGCGTAATGTTACGTCTTTGGTGACTGCTCCGCTTCTATAGGTCGTAGCGTGATGCTATATAGCTTATACTATTCCTCATGAATCTGGCTACCTGTATAAATGGTTTTTTGTATATTCTGACGGGTAATTCCGGAGATTAGGGCGTTTAAAAAGCAAACAAAAAAATCTTAGCTTTATGTAGCTTTGCTGTAACGTAAAACTTACCGGTCCCTTTGAAAATCTACGGGGGAGACCTATGTCCAGCAGTGGACGTCCTGCGGCTTATATTATGATGATGATGATGATGATGCAAACTTACCGCGCCTGGAGCTGGATAATATTCTTCATCTTCAGACGAACTATTTGAAGAAAATGGTTCTTCGTATCCATTATCCACTGACCAACCTTTAGTAGGTGTGGTTGTGTACAGGTATTTATAGTCTTTCTGTAAACTATCAAATTATTATTTTTAATGTGCACTTCAATTCGTAGAAGTAATGTTGGCTGAATGCTCAGGCATTTTTCACTTATGAAAAGAGGAGATAAAAAAATCTTTTAAACAAAAAAAAAAATATTACGTTGATCTAAATATCTCCGAGGCTGCAAGTGAATTCATATTAAAACAAACTCCTTCACTGGTTAAAACCTTAGAAAAAAACTTTTCACAATCTTTTAATTCTCCATGAAGAATACAATATACAAATACATCTCCGTAGTCTGGGGCTACCTGAAAATAAAAGATTAAATTTGATATTTTTGTTTTAAGGATTATTTCGTCTAATTACACACATATCATCACGCCTTTATTCCCCGAAGGGTTAGGCAGAGGTTTACCAATGTACACCTACAGTTCGCCGGTAAGTTTAGGTCGCGTGTAATAGTAGGCGAGCCTATTGCCATCAACGGGGCAGAAATCCCAACTCCAAGTTGCCACTGAGAATTTCATAGAAAAACCCAATAACACTTTTTGCTTGACCTGGAAATCGAACCCAAGACCTCGAGCGTAGCAATCGTGCTTGGGACCAGAAAGCGAACGAGGCAGTCATCTAATTAATATTTTTTTAATTTACCAGGTGTCAATTGCATAATTTTAAATAACAAAATCACTGCAACGTTCTTATTCATTAAAATGGGCTTACACTTGAACATGAAGTTGAAAGAGTACCTAAGTGTGAATTTTCTTGCCCATTTTTCTCCATGCCTCCAGGAATTTATTTTCTTTCTTGTAAAATTAAATGACGTTCAAAAGATCCTTTCAATGGTCTAATTGAAATAAATGGTTTTTTTTTACTTTGACTTTGAAACAGTCAGCTTTTAAGGCTAACATTTAAAAGAGAATGGGCAAAAATGTATGGGAGTTGGTTTACCTACTCAACAGTGCAATGGCGTACAATGCGTACGTCGTACGGCGTAATTATTTTGCTTTAACTTGTTTTTGGGAAATATCTCTGGAACCCCATTGCCTATACCTTAACGGCCATATTACAAAATGAAGTACACACAATAACCTTTTCAAATAAGTATGTTACGTTACTGTTGAGAAGGCAGACCGCGTTGCCCATTCTCTTTTAAAATCATTAGGTACCAAACAGTCAAATCTTACCTCCATAATATTTTTGACGATCGAAGAATCAGTATGATGATTTGGATAAACTCCTTTTAAGTTATAATCATGATTAACATTGCAAATTTCTGATATACCATCAAACTTTGCGATTCTCTCTCTCATTCTGAAAAATAAAATAACTTTTTAACCGTATTATGTGTATCTTTTCTTGTAGTAAATAAAGTTATATTTTGAGTAGCTCCTGCTCGTCGCATCTTGGTGTGAACTGACCCTAATAGCCTGTCCAGATGAGGCGTTTTATGCGCGAGTCCACTCGCGCGTAAGCACTCGCGCGTACTCGAGATACTAGAGCTACATACATCCCGTCCAGGTGCTCTCGCGCGTTACCTCAGGTAAAGAGGGCCTACGCGCCAAGTGGGCTCGCGCGTAGTTATGCTGAACTGGTCGTGTTTGGCGCAGGCGTGGAGCATACAATAATGTTCTTATTGAATTGCCTATTGGCCTATATCAATAAACATTTTTTCTTTCTATTTAAGGTAGGTATTGGGCCAGGCGATAATATAACTACGGGGACGGACCACCTGATTAAGACCGCGGGAAGACTAGTGTCTTCCTGCGGACAAAAGGACCAGTTGGAAATCTATGGGGGAGGCCTATGTTCAGCAGTGGACGTCGTACAGTTGATATGATGATGATGAAATGATGAAATTGTGTGGCTAGTTATAACTTACGTGTCGTTTAGGATTTCTTTATTAAGGTGGTCTTGTTCTATTATACTGTCCATAAATGCGTCTAGTATAATTTTTTCGTTGGTAAAGTTGTAGACTGAAACTTTGCATTTCGACTGCGGACATATCGTAACTGAAGGAAATGGTACCTGCAAAATATAGTTGATCGTGAATCTTTAATAATTACATACCATCACGCTAAGGTGTACCAATGTACACCCACAGTTCATCCGCTGGTATGTTTAGGTCGCACGTAATAAGGGGAGACCCTATTGCCAGTAACCGGGCACAAATCCTAACTCCGAGCTGTTACTGAAAATTTCATAGAAAAACCCAATAACACTTTTTGCCAAACCTGGGCAGGTTTGGCAAAAAGGTCCAAGGGAAAAATTAAAAAAGGATGACGGACGAAAGATGACGAAGGCTGTCATGTCTTACCACATTGACGGGCACCAGTTGTTCGCTAACGGTGACTATAACTGGACTGGTCTGCCATTTGTGCCACACTTTGCTGATGAAGAAGAGGCACAAGGTCAAGCTAACTATGAAAGTTATAAGCCAGAAGATTCTGAAAAATATATAAAATTACACATTAAGATGCCAACTTGAAACAAAAATAATCTTGGGTGGATGTTACAGAGATGTCACGAGAAAATGAAGAAGTAAAAAGAATTTTAAAAAGAAGAATATGTCGTCTTAACTAGTAAGAGTCTAGAAAGACAATCTTCTGAATTTCGAGTAAAAGTGTTTATACTGGAGTAAAGCATGGTAGATTAATAATTGGAACTCCGGATTAAGGACTTAGGAGAACCTCAAATGCGTCCTAAGGTAAAATTATTATTAAAACACATAACACAAGGTGTATGATTAAATGGCTTTGCCTAAATTTTGTCACTACAAGGTGCCTACCTACTTTCCTTCAATTTTTCTATAATAAGGGCTTTTTAGAAACGTGTTTCATCGGAGGATTTCGGCTCATTCTACCACCTCTGCCTGGGCCTGTCGCTATATCACCTGCCATTATGGGACCCATTGGGTCATGCGTTAGGCTCAATGATCGTCTGACATGCAGCAGAATGATATTCCACTTTATATTAGTCACTAGTTTCTGCCCGTGACTTCGTCCGCGTGGATATCTTCACCCGTGTTAAGTATCGTGTGTGCCTATGACACTCACAAATAACTTGGCTTTATATGGGTAAAATAATTTTTGATTTTCGGTTCAGTAGATCCAGAGATTAGCCCCATGCAACCTCACAGATTTACAAACGTTACCTCTTTATAATATTAGTATAGATTATTAGGATCTACTTACTTTTCCATAAGAGTGAGTCCTGTTCGTGTGATGTACGGAAGACCATGTAGCGTTGTATTGTTGGCGTAGTCATACAACAGTTCCTTTACCAACAGTTTCTGGCGTTTTCTTCTAGCTTTACGAATGCAGATATCGCCATAGACATTGGTGACGATTACTACCTCGTTTTGATCCCTGGAAATAATTTTGAGAGTTTATTTTCAACTTTAAGTATTACCTAGTTAGTTAGTTTTTAGTTGTTAACTTTCTAGTGCATGCTGTGGTCACTTATAAGTGAAGGAGTACACTAACATAATTATTACTTTTGTTAATTATTGTTTTCATGTAATGATCAATTGTGTACCTATATTTTTTGTTGGAGATCCTAAATAATTTTAGTTTTTCTATTTATATTTCAAGGTCTCATAATCCGTTTTGTATTTCAATCCAAGAAACACAATCTCAACCTTACGTGATAACACATTGTTACTCTGATTTAAAAAAGCATAGATCTCTTTTGTTCGAAAGAGATACCGCGCCCCCGGAACGCAAAGGGCACATGAAGGAACATAGACGGGTTTTAGTCAGTAAAAGTCTGACACTCCCTCCCGCCCCGCCCAGGGCGGGGGAAGTTATTTGATGATTTCCCGTCTATAAAAAAAAAAAAAAAAAAAAAAAAAAGGGGTCCGTAAATTGAAAAGGACTCTCTGTTGTAATTATTTTGATACCTGTTTTTGATGTCGTAATCTGTGTTTGTCTATGCCTACCTAGTGTCTCTTCTTTATTCCTTATTTTTTTTTAGTCAATCTTCTTAATGTGTGAACTTGTAATTGGCCCTAATTTTAGTTAACTGTTTATCTATTTTCTGTTATTAGCTGTAAGTTTTCCTAAGAAAATAAAATAAAAATATGTGCTTACTCCATGTCTCCAATTGCCATTGTGTTTACGTCCTTTCACCAAAACACTGTTTTTGCAACTAAAGAAAAATTCGTTTGTGACACTATTACTACGTAATTAGGTTAATGGCTTTCGTCCACATGTAAACCTTAGGGACTCTTCAATAATTTATCAGTTTATTAGATCAACTGTAATTAGACTGATACATTAAAGTGATGTTGCTTGCTCGATTGCATTACTTACGAATTTCATTATTTAAATTCCACTGCTGTTGAAAGGGAACCGTTTGTCTTGGTATGGGTATGTGAAGAGGAGGGATGAGACGCTTGTAACCAAAAAGTTATGAACATAAACGTGGATGGATGAAGAGGACGAGGGAAGCCGAAGAAAAGTTGGATGGATTGTGAGAAGAATGATATGAAAGAGAAGGGAGTCAGTGACAGCATAACGGTTAACAGGACGGCATGGGAGAAGAAAACATGTTGCGCCGACCCCAAGTAATATGGGATAAGGGCAGGCAGATGATAATGATCACGATGACTCAGCAAATAATTTGCCCTAAATGTTAGGGCTTTAAGTAGTGAGTGTGGTCGTTAAAAGTGCCTGTAAATAGTGTTGTGCTTGAGTTTGCTATGTTTTATGGTTTACTTGACTTACGTGCGAACGAAGTTACTAGCACAAGCTAGATGTAAATATATTCACTCTTGAAGCAGTCTTAAAACGAGAAACAGTCAAAAGTTTTACAATTAATTTGCCTTACACATACATTTGCGTATGCTATTATTATTCATAGCACATCACTAAACACCAGTGTACCCTTTTTTTCCGTAATTAATATCTATTATATTAACTAATTACACAATAATAATGGCCTTGAGTTCTATTACCGGTATGACACATCTTCCATTGTTGTACATCACGAAACTAACCCTTTAACGTATCATTTATTAACACTAATTATTATAAAGAACTAAGTAATTGAACTTAATTAATTTTCTATCTTTTTTTTTAAATAATTAATCGTTGTGTTCACTGGGAAGTTCTCCTGTATCGTGGGTAATTAAACTTATAACCTCACATACACAAACAGCTACACCCGGAACAACTATGTGTAGGCCATACAAATATTTGTTCTGTACGGGAATCGGACCCGAAACACGCAGCTCAGCAAGTGCGCCAACCGTGTAGTCAATTGTTTTCTATAAATTATACGAGTATGATCTACTACTACCCCGATTATCTAGTGAAAGGAGCACAGGTCGGACAAGGTATATATATATACCATCACGTCTGTATTCCCCGAAGGGTTAGGCAGAGGTGTACTAAAGTACACCCACAGTTCGCCGGTATATTTAGGTCCCATGTAATAGGGGGCGAGTCTATTGCCATTAACCGGGCACAAATCCAAACTCCGAGCTGCTACTGAGAATTTCATGGAAAAACCCAATAACACTTTTTGCTCGACCTAGGGGAATCAAACCCGGGACCCCTTGCACAGCAGTCGCACTTGCGACCACGAGACCAACGGGGCAGGGGCAAGGTGTTATTGGGTTTTTCCATTAGACATTTCTCACCCCTTGCTTCGGAAAGCAAGCTATTGGCCCAGCGCCTGATATCTTCCCGGTCGTATCAGATGGCCGTTCCATCGGAGTATAAAACACCTTCACCGATGTTAGTCTAGTGGTCCTAAGCGCGACTGCTACGCTATTGGTCGAGCAAATAATGTTATTGGGTTTTTCTATGAAACTTTCAGTAGGAGCTCGGAGTTGAAGTTTGTACCCAGTAAATGGCAATAAGCTCACCCCCTATTACATGGGACCTAAACATACCGGTGAACTCTGGGTGTACATTTCCACTACTTTACTCTCCCGAACACTTCGGAACATACAGGCGTGATATGTGGACCAACAACCTTATGCATGAGAGGCAGCCGCCTTAACTACTGTGCTATCACAACACAACAATGACGCTTTAAACTCATCAAAAATAATTGGCTATGCAGCGACTTCACAGACTCTATTTTCCAGTTCATTTGAAAACAGTACCTACTTGATAAAACGCATAATATACCTATTAGTCATGGAGACGTTTTTTGTGATTCCCTAACGAATAAACTAAGATAAACCATGGAAAGACTGACGGGCGACACGGAGACGCCGTCACTCATCATCTTCCTGCCCTTATCCCAAGTTACTTGGGGTCGGCGCAACACGTTTTCTTCTTCCATGCCGTCCTGTCAGCCGTCATACTATCACTGACTCCCTTCTCTTTCATATCATTCTTCACACAATCCATCCATCTTTTCTTTGGCCTTCCTCTTCCTTTCCATCCATCCACAATTATGGTGTCCCATAAAAAAACGTTGACAAGATTTATTTCTTATTCAATTTAAAATCTTACAAACAAAGAGGGATATAAAATGTTATTTGTAGAGGAAAGTTTGAAGTGTGGTCATGTGTGATGCCTGCTGGCTCGAAAGTCGCTTTCATGGGGTTTTGCTTCTGCGTAGAGGGAGCTTGGTTTGGTAATACAATTATTTGATGACTGGCTTTAATCCGCAATTTTAACTAGATTTTCCTTACGGATCCCTCCTAATTATTCGAAAATATAATTATTATAGGGTAAGTACCCTTTAATATATTTTAGTCGACTTCATCCTCATCAACTAAAACGGAACTGATCTACGGGAACTGTTCTATGTTCCAAATTTCATCCAGATCCGTTCAGCCGTTTAAGCGTGTTAGATTAACGAACATCCATCCATCGCAGAGCCGATGGCCGCAAAGTTCTTGAATGGAGACCACGCACCGGCAAGCGCAGCGTAGGACGTCCACCCACAAGGTAGTCGGACGACCTAATTAAGATCGCAGGAAGACGCTGGATGCAGGCCGCTTTCAACTGGTCGTTTTGGAAATCTATGGGGGAGGCCTATATCCAGCAGTGAACGTCCTGTGGCTGATATGATGATGACCATCCATCCTCACAAACTTTCAGCAGACAGATTGAGACTGAGATCAGATAGCGGTCTAGCTCGATATACATTTAAACTAAAGGTTTGGATAAGCTCTTCAAATATTCAATGTATTTACATAACCAGGATGGAAAATGGCCAAGCTGATTATGACCTCTCACTCACACTCTACATTGTGCGAGTGAAATGGAATGATAAACTATTTGGTAGGTCACACACACACATACGCTCACGACCATAATCCCATTCGGGGTGGTCAGAAACATTGGTACAACTACTCACTTTTTGATGAAGCCAGCTAGCGTTTAAGTTTCAGGTTGGCATGATGTGTTAAGTGGTGATAGGCGGCTAGGCTTTCACCCACATGAACACTGCATAATAAACCTCAAATCCCTTTGTCGCCTCATACGACACCCACGGGAAGAGTAGTGGTGGTCTATTCTTAGCCGGAACTACACGGAAAACGGTTTGGTAGCAATTTTTTATAATTTCTTTAGTAGTGCGAGTTATACGTAAAATGATTAGTTTTTTAAGCTCAAAATTAGGATTTGTGCCTGGTTAATGGCAATAGGCTCGCCTCCATTACATGGGACCTAAAACGTATCGACGGCGGATTGTAGGTGTAGATTGGTACACGTCAGCCTTTGCCGTTGGGGAATACAAGCGTGATGGTATGTATTAAATGATTAATTCTCTTATATTATTGTATGTATATATCGATAAATCAGGTAGGTAGTATGGAAAACTGCATTATTATGCAGTTTACTTAAAGTTGTCAAAATTATTGAGTACTTCCTTCAGTACTTCGTATTTCTGATTATTATTTTCACTAACTAACGGTTTCACTCGCGTTAACCTACAAGGACCCTATTAAAGCGGACGTCTTCATCATAGTAGCTCCAATCTTTAATTTCAGTTCAATCAGCCGAAAATCTAAGAAGATTTATACAAAATTTCATCTCCTATTTTATCCCCTTGAGGGTAGAATTGATCAAAAACCTTTCTTAGCGGATGCCTACGTCATAACATCTACCTGCATGCCAATTTTCAGCCCGATCCGTCCAGTGGTTTGGGCTGTGCGTTGATAGATCGCTATATTAGTCAGTCACCTTTGAGTTATATATATTTAGATAGATAAATCGTTTTGTCATTAGCATAATTATTTTTTATGACATGAATACCCAAAAAAAAGTATTACTTTAGTAGGTACTTATTTTTAGTACTTTAATTATTAGTACTTTTTTTTAAAAACAGAGTATGTATGGAGTGTTTTGCCCGTTCTTCTCCATACGAAACTACCTTTTGGAATGGGCAACTAGATTCAATAGTTTTAATTAATTGACGTCTAAAACTGTACATAGTTTGTAATTTAATTATTATTTAGTTTTAACTTTGATGGTCCAAATTAAATAAATACATATGTACATTGACGTCTAAAAGTGCCTTTTAATGGTTTAATTGGAATAAATGATTTTGATTTTGACTTTGACTTCATAAATTACCATGAGGAAACAATAATAAAACACATAAAAACATATCAAATCAAATCAAATCATTTTATTTGCATAATATGGGTTTTTCAGGAGATGTTACATTGTTTGTTGTTTCCCCATATTCAGCCTATATAATATAAAGATGCAAAATATGTTTAATCTTACAATTATGTTAAAGTCCTTCAATTGCATTAGATTAATAATAAGATTAAACTAAAATTCAAATTAAATGAATTTAGATTATTAGATTTAGATTATTACTTTAGAAATGTAATACCTACTAAGATTCAATTAATATATTTAATTTATTAATGTGTACGAAGATTTTGTTGCAATATTAGAAGATTGTAAACCAGTTCTTCAATCAATACTATTTGATAAAAACTTTCTTAGTATTTCTCGACATGGATTTCATCATCTTTTTCTTTCTGAGCTTTTTCTTCTTCCAAATCCTTCTTTAGTGTACAGCATAATCTGAAATTTTAAACAATTGCAACTAGTAGTTCATTAACAACCCAGTGCACATTACTATAAGACTCAATGCCAATGTGTGCGCTTCGGATTTCGTCATATCATCATATCAGCCGCAGGACGTCCACTGTTAGACATAGGCCTTTCCTCATACATTGCAAAAGAACTGGTTGGCTTTGGATTTTCTGCCAAATAATTGGTCAGCCTCAAACAACAGTGGTTAGCTGTAGGTAAAATAATGTGATGCCTGGTGAAGGCGTTCCCATTAATACAATCTAGTGATAAGGGAAAAATATTTTTTTTTTTTTTTTTTTAGTTGACTTGGGTTATATGCTGGGGTTGATCCTTATTAAACGCCACTGGTACACATCAAGATCAGGCATCAGCCTACATTTCACAGAATTTTTAAACTTCAGTAAGCATTTTATAGCGAGCATATTATTATCAGTACCTTCTTGCTCCAAGCATAGAACATTGAAATTGTACCCTAAACATTCGATTCCTTAGCTTGTTGGAAGGTTCAATTTTGAGAACCCAAGATGTGTTCAATTCTCAAATAAAAGTTATATTAAACTGTCAAAGAACACAATAACCGTTATTAACCTTAAAGAGAGGAAGTAGAAGATCTCAACGAGACTCAGGAATGAGAAGCCGAGGAACAAGCCAAGAAGACCGCCGCAGTTGGCAAGGAAGTCGATCAGACCGAACAGCTCGGAGCGACGCATTGACACGAACCGGGGCCTCTTGAAGTACAACTCTAGCTTGGAGAAATTCACCCTGGATATTTGGAATAGAACATAATGTATTGAGCATTAACATTATCTTTTTATATTTATTAAAAATCTCCCTTTCAACTATCATTACAGGTGTATCCCTAATACGATGGGGCGGTCTTCAAAGGAGACGGGGATTTCTGGGCCAAATTGTATTAAGTAGTGATATGGGCTAAAAAAAGAGTCATATTTTTCTACTTCAAATTACAAAAAAAAATTGCCTAATTCAATATCAGGAAGACGAGAAATCTAAAAAATAAGTTTATGTCATGACTAAAAGGGGTTATCGATTACTATAATCGATTAATGTGAATGAGTTTCAACAATTGAACACAATATATCTTGCACCAGATGATAGATTTAACACAATGCCCGCAGTAAAAAAAAAAACAACATAATATAAAGAAATCTTAAAGTTGATTACCGTTTACAATTCGATTTATTACTTGTATTTTTAATCTGTGCTGGCAGTGACAAAGAATACTTTTTGACAGCTCTAGTAGACTGCCATTCACACGTTTTGTAGTATCGTTTTGTGAGTTTCCTAATGTAATACAATTAATATAGTAAATACAATACAATACAATACACTCAATACAGTACAATTAATATAGTAAATAAAAGTATAACATAATAAAATAGCAATCGCTCTTTAAAATTCGTCGGTTTAGTATAGGTTTTTGCCAATTTATTGCATAACCTCACTTTTAGAAAACCTTCTATAACTCTGCTATCAGACTCAAAATTCGCCGAATGTTTAGTAATACATTGTTATTATATTATAAGCCATTAATTGACACCAATTTTATCTTTTTACACCCAGGCCCAAGAATGTATGAAAGCGTATCCGTATCCTTTACTTATTTACAACATAACACACACACATCATGCCTGTATTCCCCGAAGGATTAGGCAAAGGTGTACCAATGTACACCAATATTTCGGTATATTTAGGTCCCATGTAATTGGGGGCGAGCCTATTGCCATTACCCGGACACAAATCCAAACTCCGAGCTGCTACTGAGAATTTCATAGAAAAACCCAATAACACTTTTTGCTCGACTTGGGAATCGAACTCAAGACGTCTAGCGTAGCAGTCGTGCTTAGGACCACTAAGCTAACGAGGATTTACAATGTAATATAAAACTATTTTATTTGACTATCTTATTTGTTGGGTGAGCTAGGTAGGTACGGGCGTCGGGAGTCGCACGACCATTCCCGGCCACCGCAAGTGCGGGCCTGCGGGCGGCGATCGGTGGGTTACTCGAAAATTGCTTGAGTAACTTTCAGTAGTTGTTCTGATTTATTTGTATGGAAATAAATTCTGGTATTTCTATGGAATACCAGTTGGCAGATTTACTTACTCCTTATATTTTTCGTCAATAAAATATTTTGAAGAATTTGAATATGTTTGTATATATCGCTTTAGATTATATGCTGTTTTAAGTATCTCAGCTTCATAGTCCATAGTGTTGCAGGCTGGTAGGCAGCGGCATTTAGCAGTATTTTTATTTAATTCTTGGTGAAACATTATTCCTGTAAAATGAATTAAATTTTCCATCATATACTAAAGATAAATAATATATAAAATAGATACAAGATAAAAAAAAAACACTTTACAAAACTTACTTTTTGCCGATATCATACAGACATATTTCTCCTTGGTGCAAATTCTGTTGCTGTTTGTATCTTAAAACAAAAGAAATCTGATATAAGAAAACACTTTGTCAATAGAAAGAGAGACAAGAGATAGATAGGATAAGATAGATAGAGGTAACTGTCAAAGAAAGCAGCATTACACTGCAAATATTCATTTTTATTGTATGCGTAATAACATTTTAAGCTTATGACATACTTAAGAGAGTTCTTTAAAGGAATTGACTGCTCAGCACACTCACAACATTGTTTGAAAGTAATCGCAAGTGAGCTGCCTGTAATATAAATAAAGATGAATATATGTATCTAAAAATACAAATTAATTGAAAACCTAAAAATATTCGGTTAAAGCCGGCGGTTGGTACTGCCCTATATCATTGCGGCACCTTAACCTTAACTGGAACACCAAAGCAACGGCAGAGATGATGGTATAAGAGTAAAATACTTACGAGGCATATGGAATCCAACACATCCACAATTTTCATAAGTAATGTTGGTCACGCATTCAATCCTACAGTTGCTCGCTGTATACAGGCTAAAGTACTGCAAGTACCGCTCATCAGGGAAATAGCACTGACGTCTAAAACCAAACCGAGAAAGAGAAAAAATAACATGAAATTGATTTTACACACATCACATCACATACCATCACACCTGTATTCCCCGAAGGGTTAGGGAGAGGTGTACCTATGTACACTCATAGTTCGCCGGTATGGATAGGTCCAATGTAATAGGGGGCGAACTTATTGCCAATAACCGGGCACAAATCCTAACTCCGAGCTGCTACTGAGAATTTCATAGAAAAACCCAATAACACATTTTGCTCGACCCATACCTATGAATTCCTGGGTTGCGACTGCTAGAGTATAGATTTTTGGACCACTCTGGTAAAGAGGCAGTTTACGAAATCGTTTTTTGTTTTTATATGCTTGTAACAGAATCTCATGGCAAAAAAGACAGACAATTTCTAATGCTATATCCTCATCATCTTCCTGCCCTTATCCCACGCTACTTGGGGTCGGTGCAACACGTTTTCTGCTTATTGCTACATGATAATCACAATATTTTTACTTTTTAAAATGCCAACAGATTCTGGTATATTTATTTCGGCGATTCTACTTACATTTCTGCGTCATAGTCTTTCAAACTCTCTGATGTATTGAGTATGCTGAAACTAAGTGCCATTGACGAGACCTGATCGTTTAACACTGCATAGTAGTACAATGAAGACTGAGGCAGATCCGTCGGGTGCTGGATGTATACCTGAAATAAATCATTGTTTTTAAAGCAGTTCCAGTTTGAAGGGTGTGGATGCCGGTGAAATAACAGGCACATCAGACATTTTAACCTTGTCCTGGGATGGCAATGCATTTGCAACGCCTCTGGTATAGCAGGTGTCTATAGGCAGAGGTGACCACTTAACATCAGATGGGCCGTCGGCGTGTTTGCCATCCAACAAGGTGTAAAAGAAAATGATTCAAGGACTGGCTTTAACCTTCGCCAGAGACTAAGCGTTGTCATTCAATGTAGAAATGCCGCCAGTCTTTTGGGTACATTTCCAGCTGACGGCCATGCGAAGGAATTTTTTGATGCCATTTTGTTTTAGTTTCTTTTTTTATTATAATTTGATTGTTATCTCATATTTTAAGTATGAAAAACTGATATATTATTATTGTTTTCGAACAACAGAAGGAGTAAAGGCAAAATACTTGCGAAAAGTCATACTATGTATTTCAAAAGTCCTTGGAACATTGACGGTGAGTAAAAATATAGATAGTATTTTATATATTTATTTTAGATGAAAGGGAATCTCACTTTGAATCCAGAGCTGACACCGTTACAGAGATGGTCGCGTTCATTGCGAGCATGCTGGAAGATAACCTCAACATCAGGTGATTCGCCATTTTCCTGATAAAACACAAATCATTAACAGTTATTGGAAGACTTACTAACACACTCATCATCTGCCTAGCCTTTTCCCAACTACGTTGGGGTCGGTTTCCAGTCGAACTGGATGCAGCTGAATATCAGTATTTTACATGGAGCGACTGCCTATCAGACCTCCACAACCCAGTTATGGGTAATACGATACTCTTGGTAAGACTGGTTGTCAGACTTTCGGGCTTCTGACTAACAGTAACGACTGTCAAAGATCTACAAATGACAGCCGGGGCCAACGGCTTTACGTGCTTTCCGAGGCACGGAGGAAACTCGCTATAGTAAATGGTCACCCATCCACAGACCAACCTCGGCAAGCGTGGCTTAACCCGGAAGATCGGCCTATGCGGCTGTAATTATTTAGCCACGAGCTCCTCTAACATCCTCTTCTAACTTACTAACACGCTGTATTATCAATATTGTTATTTTTTGCACAGAGAAGCAACCAGAATATTGTAACCGAGTTGTACAAACCAAATTGCAAAATAGAGTGTCCATGGAGTTTCTTGCTAGTTCTTCTCCAGAGAGACCTATGTTTTGGAACGAGTAACTAGCTTCAACTTTGAAATGTAACTTTAAGAGAATTTTAAAATGCCTGTAAATGGTCCAATTGAAATAAATGCTTTGACTTTGATATTTTTTCTATAGGTTAGATTCTGCTTGCTACTTCTTCCTGCGTAATGTTACGTCTTTGGTGACTGCTCCGCTTCTATAGGTCGTAGCGTGATGCTTATACTATTCCTCATGAATCTGGCTATCTGTATAAAAGGTTTTTTTGTATATTCTGACTGGTAATTCCGGAGATTAGGGCGTTTAAAAAACGTTTAAAAAAATATTTAAGCTTTATGTAGCTTTGCTGTAACGTTAAACTTACCGGTCCTCTTGAAAATCTACGGGGGAGACCTATGTCCAGCAGTGGACGTCCTGCGGCTTATATTATGATGATGATGATGATGATGCAAACTTACCGCGCCTGGAGCTGGATAATATTCTTCATCTTCAGACGAATTATTTGAAGAAAATGGTTCTTCGTATCCATTATCCACTGACCAACCTTTAGTAGGTGTGGTTGTGTACAAGTATTTATAGTCTTTCTGTAAACTATCAAATTATTATTTTTATGTGCACTTCAATTTGTAGAAGTAATGTTGGCTGAACGCTCAGGCATTTTTCACTTATGAAAAGAGGAGATAAAAAAATCTTTTAAACAAAAAAAAAAATATTACGTTGATCTAAATATCTCCGAGGCTGCAAGTGAATTCATATTAAAACAAACTCCTTCACTGGTTAGAACCTTAGAAAAAAACTTTTCACAATCTTTTAATTCTCCATGAAGAATACAATATACAAATACATCTCCGTAGTCTGGGGCTACCTGAAAATAAAATATTAAATTAGATATTTTTGTTTTAAGGATTATTTCGTCTAATTATACACATATCATCCCGCCTTTATTCCCCGAAGGGTTAGGCAGAGGTTTACCAATGTACATTTACAGTTCTCCGGTATGTTTGGGTCCCTTGTAATAGGAGGCGAGCCTAATGCCATCAACCGGGCACAAATCCCAACTCCGAGTTGCCACTGAGAATTTCATAGTAAAACCCAATAATACTTTTTGCTTGACCTTAACGGCCATATTACAAAACGAAGTACACACAATAACCTTTACAAATAAGTATTACTGTTGAGAAGGCAGACCGCGTTGCCCATTCTCTTTTAAAATCATTAGGTACCAAACAGTCAAATCTTACCTCCATAATATTTTTGACGATCGAAGAATCAGTATGATGATTTGATAAACTCCTTTTAAGTTATAATCATGATTAACATTGCAAATTTCTGATATACCATCAAACTTGGCGATTCTCTCTCTCATTCTGAAAAATAAAATAACTCTTTAACCGTATAGTGTATCTTTTTGTGTAGTAAATAAAGTTATATTTTGAGTAACTCTATTAAAAGGTGCACGCAGCGTCGCGTCTTGAAGGAGGCGGCGGGACGGGATTGGTAGAGAAGAGTCCCTCTTCCCAGCGGCCGCTGCGGGAGACGCTCCGGGCGTCGGGAGCCACGAGGCGACTCCCGGCCACCGTAGACGCGGGTCTGTGGACGGTGAGCAATGGGTAGCTCACCGTCCGTACGTTTCCTAACGACAGACCGTGTCGACGGCGCGTTCGTGTTCCACGAGCGCCTCAAAGAGATGTCAGCAAACTTGGACGGGGCCACTAAGGGCCGATGCCTGCCGGGGCTGCGGGTTGTTCGAAAGAGATACCGCGCCCCCGGAACGCAAAGGGCACATGAAGGAACATAGATGGGTTTTAATCAGTAAAAGTCTGACACTCCCTCCCGTCCCGCCCAGGGCGGGGGAAGTTATTTGATGATTTCCCAAATATAAAAGAAAAAAAATCGTCGTGTCTTAGTGTGAACTGACCCTAAGGGGCAACTAGGTTTATTTCTTTTTTTCCTGTAAATGACGTTCAAAAGTGATTTTTAATGGCCTAATTAAACAAAACAAAATTACGTTTGAATTTAACTTTGACTTAATAGTAACATACTCAGGGTTTCAGTTCCAGCTGAAAACTAGTGTCAGGCACAATGGTCTGGTATTTATGCTGAACTGGTCGTGTTTGACGCAGGCGTGGAGCACACATGAATGTTCTTTTCTTATATTTCATTTTTACCCGACTGCGCCAGAAGGAGGGTTATGTTTTTCGAGAGTATGTATGTAAGTAAGTATGTATGTATGTATAATTGTTTGCCACGCTCTGCAGCCTGAACGGCTCGACGAATTTTAGCTTGAGGGGTGTCTTTAGATTCGTATTTACTGTGAGAGTGACACCAGGGATATCAAAATAAAAAAATAAAAATTGTAGCAGTCGGGACCTATTCTAGAAATGGCGGCTTAGTAAATTGAGAGCACATACCTATATTACATTGCAGATGGTCCCGAATGGGTCCCGACTGCTTCAATTTTAAGTGCAATCGGGTACAAAGACTTTCTTATTTTAGGGCTTTTTCATAAATACTCAGATAAGCAGTCGGGTTTTTTAGTTTTTTAAATTACCGTTTTTTATTATTATTATAATTTTTTTTTTTAATAAAATCGTTTATTTATAAAAAAAGAGGCACAATTACAATGAATTTTATCTTAAAAATTAAAATAGAGCACTGTTTCTTAATTATTATTATATTATTATTATTTATTCTGTTATTTAATTGCCTTTTATTGTTATTTTGTGCACGCATAGCCTATGTCAATCAACATTTTTTCTTTCTGTTTGAGGTAGGTTTATACCTACCTCAAACAGACCCCGTACCCCGTACCCCGTAGTTATATTATGGCCTGGCCTTATGGCCAGGCCATAATATAACTACGGGGACGGACCACCTGATTAAGACCGCGGTAAGACCAGTGTGTGATGATGATGATGATGATTATATAACTTAAGCAAATTATGTAATTGTGTGACTAGTTTGTAAAACAAAGTTATAACTTACGTGTCGTTTAGGATTTCTTTATCAAAATGGTCTTGTTCTATTATACTCTCCATAAATGCGTCTAGTATAATTTTTTCGTTGGTAAAGTTGTAGACTGAAACTTTGCATTTCGACTGCGGACATATCGTAACTGAAGGAAATGGTACAGTCGGTTGTCAACATTATCTGACCCACCCTAAACACAAACGAAATTGGACCCTCTGCCTATGAAAATAAGGTTTATTCAATTTATATGAGCTTATCAGTCAAGTGGTCGAGGACTCAATTAACAAATAGAATAATAATACACACACGCAAATTTGATCTTTATCACGTTAGCATTAGGTTAAATATTATAACAACTTGTTAATAATATAATTAGTGTAATAGCTTATTTTAATGATTTCGGTCAAGTTATTCTGGTCTCGTGGTCTGTGTATAAGACTGAGAATGACAAGTTGCGAGATCAAATCCTGCGACGAAGATATTGTTTTGCTTACAATTTAGATTTTTTTCTAAAAGTATGTATATCAGTTGTCTGGTTACCATAACATAAGCTCTGCTTAGCTTGGGATCAGATAGCCGTGTGTGAGTTGTCCCAAGATATTTATTTATTTATTTATTTATTTTTTATTTATTTCTTGTATTATTGTAAAGAACTATAGACGGATAATCTTCAAATATAAAGTTTCTAAAATGGTAATACTTGTAATAAGTGGGTAGTTGAAAAATAAATATTTGTATTCATTGTAAAACTGGTATTCAAATGCTACTGACTAAGGGTATGCAGTGACAACGCGCAAACATATTTTACCTTGCCTTACTAAATTGCAAAAACAACTTCTCTTTACAATTTATTTTTTTCTATTTTATAGGTAGTTTTTTTTATTATCATGTCTTAATGGAGTGATTAAATAATGAAGGGATAAAATACAAAATAATCTATTTGCACTAGGATAAGGTTGGCTGCTTGTGCTGTGCAAAAATAAACTTTATTAAAGTAGGTATATATATGGTTTAAATTCTTTAGTCTTGTGGTCACTAATCGTTGTTTACGTTCGAAATCAAGTTTAACCTAAATATAGCTTCTGCTCAGATGTTTCTTTTTTAATTATTTTATTATACTTTTTTTACATTTCTTTAATGGACAACGTATAGAAATAAAACTAAACAATTGCAAATTTAAAATGTTTATTATAACACTTAGGTAAGATAAAGTAAGTAAATGCTCACATATTTCCAAATTAATATACAATTTATATGAGTATGCCATAATCAAATTTAACCATTTATAAACATTAAAAAAGGCATGTTTATGCTTGAAAGTTTGTTATCGAGAAAATTAATTCATCTGTGAAATGCCTTACAGATATAATATATAATATATATTTATAGCTGCCTATGTGTAGTGAATAAACATGTCATTTAAATAGAAAAAATCTATTTATAACAATAACATCACCACGTAATTGGCAACATTTAAATGGTTTAACAATCTATCCATTGAGCATTTACTTACATGGTGTGTTTAAAAATATCCTAGATTAATTAGTAGCGGAGTGATGGTGCACCGTTCCTTGTTACGTTCATCTTTGTTCGATTTAAATGATTTTTTTTCATCAGTGAAGATCACAACATTTTCTTCCCAATTAAAATTCCCAAAAAAAATATTCCTGGGCAAAACGGACCCTTCTTCGCGATGAGCAGGTGTCAATGCTATTTTCTGTGCCGGTTTATAATTCCTTATTCCAGCAGCGTGTAAATGCCTTCTCACTGTTTCCACTGAAATATCGTGTTTTATTGCGGTTACACTAACGGGCAATCGCATTCGGGACTATACTTGATGTTTTTTGCCCCTTGACGAATCCGCTGAATATTTACTTTGCCTCCATAACGTCTTAGCTACAGTCGTATTTCTCTAAAACAAAAAAAAAACATTTTTGGAACCGTTTATGTAACTTGTAAGGAGTGAATGTAATAGTAAAATAGCCAACTACGCGTTCATTAATCACAATCAATTAAATAAAATAGGTATAAAAAAAACACTTACTGCTATATTAAGACGACGACCAATCTCTCTAATTCCAACATTCTGCTCATGTAAAAATATGATTTTATGTTTGGTTTTTACACCAAATTGCATAAAAATACTTAACGAGTTATGCGAAACGATTTACAAATGTGTGTGCGCAGTCACTGCTAATAGGCGTAGTGTAACTTTTGTCACTTAAGTAGACGAATTTATTATCTACCTCACGAAGCAAATATATGTGAACTTAAACTTTTTTAATTTACCCACCTGTTTACAAGATAAGTTATTAGGCGTAAGTCATATTGGTCGTTCTTTAATAATGCAAACAATTTTGTAGAAATGAATTCAAATTAAAAAAGAAACTGATAACAGGTGGACTGTTTTCGAACCCACATGTTGTTCCTCGCCAATCCAACATCAAACCGCCAAGCCACAAGAACTTGTTAAGACTCCACGAAATTAAAGATTGGGTTCTAATTATGTAGGGTGACTTAAAAGGTTTTTAACTTTAATGTCAACGAGATAATGATTAAAATAGCTTAACAAAATGATATAATGCCGGTGGCTCCGACAACGTTGGGTGGGTTTATGCGTGTCTGTATTCATCGAGGCTCATATAAATTGAATAAACCTTATTTTCATAGGCAGAGGGTCCAATTTCCTTTGTGTTTAGGGTGGGTCAGATAATGTTGACAACCGACTGTACCTGCAAAATATAGTTGTTCGCGAATCTTTAATAATTACATACCATCACGCTAAGGTGTACCAATGTACACCCACAGTTCATCCGCTGGTATGTTTAGCTCGCACGTAATAAGGGGAGACCCTATTGCCATTAACCGGGCACAAATCCTAACTCCGAGCTGTTACTGAAAATTTCATAGAAAAACCCAATAACACTTTTTGCCAAACCTGGGCAGGTTTGGCAAAAAGGTCCAAAGGAAAAATTAAAAAAGGATGACGGACGAAAGATGACGAAGGCTGTCATGTCTTACCACATTGACGGGCACCAGTTGTTCGCTAACGGTGACTATAACTGGACTGGTCTGCCATTTGTGCCACACTTTACTGATGAAGAAGAGGCACAAGGTCAAGCTAACTATGAAAGTTATAAGCCAGAAGATTCTGAAAATATATAACATTACACATTAAGATCGAAGTGGTGTAACCGATATTTGCAGTTTAGGAATGCCAACTTGAAACAAAAATAATCTTGGGTGGATCTTACGCAGATCTCACGAGAAAATGAAGAAGTAAAAAGAATTTTAAAAAGAAGAATATGTCTTCTTAACTAGTAAGAGTCTAGAAAGACAATCTTCTGCTTTTCGAGTAAAAATGTTTATACTGGAGTAAAGCATGGTAGATTAATAATTGGAACTCCGGATTAAGTACTTAGGAGAACCTCAAATGCGTCCTAAGGTAAAATTATTATTAAGACACATAACATATTAATAAGGTTTATGATTAAATGGCTTTGCCTAAATTTTGTCACTGCAAGCTGCCTACCTACTTTCCTTCCATTTTTCTATAATAAGGGGTTTTTAGAAACAGGTTTCATCGGAGGATTTTGGCTCATTCCACCACCTGCCTGGGCTTGTCGCTATATCGCTTGCCATGTAATGGGACCC
The DNA here is from genome assembly GCA_932526535.1 of Caradrina clavipalpis. Lineage (NCBI taxonomy): Eukaryota > Metazoa > Arthropoda > Insecta > Lepidoptera > Noctuidae > Caradrina > Caradrina clavipalpis. The sequence goes on along the minus strand of OW052096.1, from coordinate 16,050,360 downwards.
ATTGGGTCATGCGTTTGGCTCAATGATCGTTTGACATGCAGCAGAATGATATTCCACTTTATATTAGTGACTAGCTTCTGCTCGTGACTTCGTCCGCGTGGATAACACCCGTGTTAAGTATCGTGTAGTAGCGTGTATGCCTATGACACTCACAAATAACTTGGCTTTATATGGGTAAAATAATTTTTGATTTTCGGTTCAGTAGATCCAGAGATTAGCCCCATGCAACCTCACAGACTTACAAACGTTACCTCTTTATAATATTAGTATAGATTATTAGGATCTACTTACTTTTCCATGAGAGTGAGTCCTGTTCGTGTGATGTACGGAAGACCATGTAGCGTTGTATTGTTGGCGTAGTCATACAACAGTTCCTTTACTAACAGTTTCTGGCGTTTTCTTCTAGCTTTACGAATGCAGATATCGCCATACACATTGGTGACGATTACTACCTCGTTTTGATCCCTGGAAATAAGTTTGAGAGTTTATTTTCAACTTTAAGTATTACCTAGTTAGTTAGTTTTTAGTTGTTAACTTTCTAGTGCATGCTGTGGTCACTTATAAGTGAAGGAGTACACTAACATAATTATTACTTTTGTTAATTATTGTTTTCATGTAATGATCAATTGTGTACCTATATTTTTTGTTGGAGATCCTAAATAATTTTAGTTTTTCTATTTATATTTCAAGGTCTCATAATCCGTTTTGTATTTCAATCCAAGAAACACAATCTCAACCTTACGTGATAACACATTGTTACTCTGATTTAAAAAAGCATAGATCTCTTTTGTTCGAAAGAGATACCGCGCCCCCGGAACGCAAAGGGCACATGAAGGAACATAGACGGGTTTTAGTCAGTAAAAGTCTGACACTCCCTCCCGCCCCGCCCAGGGCGGGGGAAGTTATTTGATGATTTCCCGTCTATAAAAAAAAAAAAAAAAAAAAAAAAACAAAAAAAAAGGGGTCCGTAAATTGAAAAGGACTCTCTGTTGTAATTATTTTGATACCTGTTTTTCATGTCGTAATCTGTGTTTGTCTATGCCTACCTACAGTCTCTTCTTTATTCCTTAGTTTTTAGTCAATCTTCTTAATGTGTGAACTTGTAATTGGCCCTAATTTTAGTTAACTGTTTATCTATATTCTGTTATTAGCTGTAAGTTTTCCTAAGAAAATAAAATAAAAATATGTGCTTACTCCATGTCTCCAATTGCCATTGTGTTAACGTCGTTTCACCAAAACACTGTTTTTGCAACTAAAGAAAAATTCGCTTGTGACACTATTACTACGTAATTAGGTTAATGGCTTTCGTCCACATGTAAACCTTAGGGACTCTTCAATAATTTATCAGTTTATTAGATCAACTGTAATTAGACTGATACATAAAAGTGATGTTGCTTGCTCGATTGCATTACTTACGAATTTCATTATTTAAATTCCACTGTTGTTGAAAGGGAATCGTTTGTCTTGGTATGGGCATGTGAAGAGGAGGGATGAGACGGTTGTAACCAAAAAGTTATGAACATAAACGTGGATGGATGAAGAGGACGAGGGAAGCCGAAGAAAAGATGGATGGATTGTGAGAAGAATGATATGAAAGAGAAGGGAGTCAGTGATAGCATAACGGTTAACAGGACGGCATAGGAGAAGAAAACATATGTTGCGCCGACCCCAAGTAATATGGGATAAGGGCAGGAAGATGATAATGATCTCGATGACTCAGCAAATAATTTGCCCTAAATGTTAGGGCTTTAAGTAGTGAGTGTGGTCGTTAAAAGTGCCTGTAAATAGTGTTGTGCTTGAGTTTGCTATGTTTTATGGTTTACTTGACTTACGTGCGAACGAAGTTACTAGCACAAGCTAGATGTAAATATATTCACTCTTGAAGCAGTCTTAAAACGAGAAACAGTCAAAAGTTTTACAATTAATTTGCCTTACACATACATTTGCGTATGCTATTATTATTCATAGCACATCACTAAACACCAGTGTACCCTTTTTTCCGTAATTAATATCTATTATATTAACTAATTACACAATAATAGTGGCCTTGAGTTCTATTACCGGTATGACACATCTTCCATCGTTGTACATCACGAAACTAACCCTTTAACGTATCATTTGTTAACACTAATTATTATAAAGAACTAAGTAATTGGACTTAATTAATTTTCTTCTTTTTATATCTTTTTTTTAAATAATGAATCGTTGCCCCCCCCCCTGGGAATTTCTCCTGTGTCGTGGGTAATTAAACTTATAACCTCACATACACAAACAGCTACACCCGGAACAACTATGTGTAGGCCATACAAATATTTGTTCTGTACGGGAATCGGACCCGAAACACGCAGGTCAGCAACTGCGCCAACCGTGTCGTCAATTGTTTTCTATAAATTATACGAGTATGATCTACCACTACCCCGATTATCTAGTGAAAGGGGCACAGGTCGGGCAAGGTATATAAATATATGCCATCACGCCTGTATTCCCCGAAGGGTTAGGCAGAGGTGTACCAATATACACCCACAGTTCGCCGGTATATTTAGGTCCCATGTAATAAGGGGCGAGTCTATTGCCATTCACCGGGCACAACGTATCGACGGCGGATTGTAGGTGTAGGTTGGTACACGTCAGCCTTTGCCGTTGGGGAATACAAGCGTGATGGTATGTATTAAATGATTAATTCTCTTATATTATTGTAGGTATATATCGATAAATCAGGTAGGTAGTATGGAAAACTGCATTATTATGCAGTTTACTTAAAGTTGTCAAAATTATTGAGTACTTCCTGCAGTACTTCGTATTTCTGATTATTCTTTTCACTAACTAACGGTTTCACCCGCGTTAACCTACAAGGACCCTATTAAAGCGGACGTCTTCATCATAGTAGCTCCAATCTTTAATTTCAGTTCAATCTATACAAAAGTTCAAAGATTTATACAAAATTTCATCTCCTATTTTATCCCCTTGAGGGTAGAATTGATCAAAAACCTTTCTCAGCGGATGCCTACGTCATAACATCTACCTGCATGCCAATTTTCAGCCCGATCCGTCCAGTGGTTTGGGCTGTGCGTTGATAGATCGCAATATTAGTCAGTCACCTTTGAGTTATATATATTTAGATATATAGATCGTTTTGACATTAGCATATTTTTATGACATGAATGGAACTGTACAATATAATGTAATACTTTTTTTTTTTAAACAGAGTATGTATGGAGTTTCTTGCCCGTTCTTCTCCATAAGAAACTACCTTTTGGAATGGGCAACTAGATTCAATAGTTTTAATTAGTTGACACGACGTCTAAAAGTGCCTTTTAATAGTTTAATTGGAATAAATGATTTTGAGTTTGACTTTGTAAATTACCCTTTTTTTTTTCTTTTTTTTTTTATAGACGGGAAATCATCAAATAACTTCCCCCGCCCTGGGCGGGGCGGGAGGGAGTGTCAGACTTTTACTGACTAAAACCCGTCTATGTTCCTTCATGTGCCCTTTGCGTTCCGGGGGCGCGGTATCTCTTTCGAACAACCCGCAGATTGTAAATTACCCTAAGGAAACAATAATAAAACACACAAAAATATATCAAATCAAATCATTTTATTTGCATAATATGGGTTTTTCAGGAGATGTTATATTGTTTGTTGTTTCACTACACTCAGCCTATATACAGGAAAAAAAATTAACCAGTGCATAAATTTTGCCTTAATAAACTTAAACACGTTTTATTAAACACGTATATTTTATTTTGATATGTCTTAGTACTAAATAAAAAAGTTATCGCTTACGAAACATGTTTACTTAAAAACCATATTTTATTGTCACTCGGCGCTAGCGCATTCCCCACCCCCTCACCCCAGCCATGCGCCCGGGCGGTGGCCAAGAGTTTTCATTGATAGTATGGCGAATAGATTATGTCCATGTTTTGCTTATTTCAAACTCGGATAAGGATGAATTTTATTTTTTATTTTTTTTAACTAAACACGGAAATGTGTTCTATTACTGACACTGAACTACCAAAAAAAAATTACGCACTGGTTAAAAACTTTTCCTGTATAAGCATGCAAAATTTGGTTAATCTTACACTTATGTTAAAGTCCTTCAATTGCATGAGATTAATAATAAGATTAAAATGAATTTAGATTATTAGATTTAGATTATTACTTTAGAAATGTAATACCTACTAAAATTCAATTAATATACTAATTTATTGATGTGTACGAAGATTTTGTTGCAATATTAGAAGATTGTAAACCAGTCCTTCAATCAATACTATTTGATAAAAACTTTCTTAGTATTTCTCGACATGGATTTCATTATCTTTTTCTTTCTGAGCTTTTTCTTCTTCCAAATCCTTCTTTAGTGTACAGCATAATCTGAAATTTTAAACAATTGCAACTAGTAGTTCATTAACAACCCAGTGCACATTACTATAAGACTCAATGTCGCATGGCGTGCGCTTCGGATTTCGTCATATATATCAGCCGCAGGACGTCCACTGTTAGACATAGACCTTTCCTCATGCATTGCAAAAGAGTTCTTTTGCAATGCATGACCAACGCCAACCAGTTCTGTTGGCGTTGGATTTTCTGCTAAATAATTGGTCAGCCTCAAACAACAGTGGCTAGCAGTAGGTAAAATAATGTGATGCCTGGTGAACGCGTTCCCATTAATACAATCTAGTGATAAGGGAAAAATATTTTATTTATGTAACTAGTTGACTTGGTTATATGCTGGGGTTGATCCCTATTAAACGCCACTGGTACACATCAAGATCAGGCATCAGCCTACATTTCACAGAATTTTTAAACTTCAGTAAGCATTTTATAGCGAGCATATTATTATCAGTACCTTCTTGCTCCAAGCATAGAATATTGAAAATGTTCCCTAAACATTCAATTCCTTAGCTGGTTGGAAGGTTCAATTTTGAGAATCCAAGATGTTCAATTCTCAAGTTAAAAGTTATATTAAACTATCAAAGAACACAATAACCATTATTAACCTTAAAGAGAGGAAGTAGAAGATCTCAACGAGGCTCAGGAATGAGAAGCCGAGGAACAAGCCGAGCAGACCGCCGCAGTTGGCAAGGAAGTCGATCAGACCAAACAGCTCGGAGCGACGCATTGACACAAACCGGGGCCTCTTGAAGTACAACTCTAGCTTGGAGAAATTCACCCTGGACATTTGGAATAGAACATAATGTATTGAGCATTAACATTATCTTTTTATATTTATTAAAAGTCTCCCTTTCAACTATCATTACAGGTGTATCCCAAATACGATGGCGCGGTCTTCAAATTTACTTATACAATATAACACACACACATCATGCCTGTATTCCCCGAAGGGTTCGGCAGAGGTGTACCAATGCACACCAATATTTCGGTATATTTACGTCCCATGTAATTGGGGGCGAGCCTATTGCCATTACCCGGGCACAAATCCAAACTCCGAGCTGCTACTGAGAATTTCATAGAAAATCCCAATAACACTTTTTGCTTGACTTTGGAATCGAACCCAAGACCTCTAGCGTAGCAGTCGTGCTTAGAACCACTAAGCTAACGAGGATTTACAATATAATATAAAAGCTCATCATTCATCATAGTAGCTCCAATCTTTAATTTCAGTTCAATCTATACAAAAGTTCAAAGATTTATACAAAATTTCATCTCCTATTTTATCCCCTTGAGGGTAGAATTGATCAAAAACCTTTCTCAGCGGATGCCTACGTCATAACATCTACCTGCATGCCAATTTTCAGCCCGATCCGTCCAGTGGTTTGGGCTGTGCGTTGATAAATCGCAATATTAGTCAGTCACCTTTGAGTTATATATATTTAGATATACAGGGTGGAAATTTATTATGCTACCTGGAGGGAAAGTACTCTAAATACTGAAGATAGCAAATTTTACTTAAAGGAAACATACCTTTATTTTTTAAAAGAAACAGAACTGCATTTAAATAATTTTGAAAATACAGTTGCCACACCCGGGAATCGAACCGACTAAAATCCGAAAAAATAGCATTTTGTACTTTTATGGCACTATTCGATAGGGTCAATCATAAGGATCAAATCTCTGCAAACATGATAAATTAAATTTAGTAAAAGCCATGAAATTTTAACCAAAACTTATTTTATTCGGACGAAAAAAACGAACAAACTAACTAAGTAGTTGTAGAGCTTCACTTTCATGGATACACAAATTTATTCCTTTAAAAAAACTTATTTTGAGTGAGTTTTGGTAGCAAACAATTTTCAATATTCACCAGAACACCCTACTAAAAGTTATTCACAATGAATTCCTTAAAAGAATAAATTTGTGCATCCAAGAAAATGGAGCTCATTTCGAGCATGCAATTAGTCAATTCTCGATTTTTTCGTCCGAATAAAATAAGTTTTGGTTAAAATTTCATGGCTTTTTTTAAATTTAATTTATCATGTTTGCAGAGATTTGATGCTTATGATTGACCCTATCGATTAGTGCCATAAAAGTACAAGATGCTATTTTTTCGGATTTTAGTCGGTTCGATTCCCAGGTGAGGCAACGGAATTTTCAAAATTAATTAATTGCAGTTTAGTTTCTTTTTAAAAATAAAGGTATGTTTCCTTTAAGTAAAATTTGCTATCTTCAGTATTTAGAGTACTTTCCCTCCAGGTAGCATAATAAATTTCCACCCTGTATAGATCGTTTTGACATTAGCATATTTTTATGACATGAATGGAACTGTACAATATAATGTAATACTTTTTTTTTTTAAACAGAGTATGTATGGAGTTTCTTGCCCGTTCTTCTCCATAAGAAACTACCTTTTGGAATGGGCAACTAGATTCAATAGTTTTAATTAGTTGACACGACGTCTAAAAGTGCCTTTTAATAGTTTAATTGGAATAAATGATTTTGACTTTGACTTTGTAAATTACCCTAAGGAAACAATAATAAAACACACAAAAATATATCAAATCAAATCATTTTATTTGCATAATATGGGTTTTTCAGGAGATGTTATATTGTTTGTTGTTTCACTACACTCAGCCTATATACAGGAAAAAAAATTAACCAGTGCATAAATTTTGCCTTAATAAACTTAAACACGTTTTATTAAACACGTATATTTTATTTTGATATGTCTTAGTACTAAATAAAAAAGTTATCGCTTACGAAACATGTTTACTTAAAAACCATATTTTATTGTCACTCGGCGCTAGCGCATTCCCCACCCCCTCACCCCAGCCATGCGCCCGGGCGGTGGCCAAGAGTTTTCATTGATAGTATGGCGAATAGATTATGTCCATGTTTTGCTTATTTCAAACTCGGATAAGGATGAATTTTATTTTTTATTTTTTTTAACTAAACACGGAAATGTGTTCTATTACTGACACTGAACTACCAAAAAAAAATTACGCACTGGTTAAAAACTTTTCCTGTATAAGCATGCAAAATTTGGTTAATCTTACACTTATGTTAAAGTCCTTCAATTGCATGAGATTAATAATAAGATTAAAATGAATTTAGATTATTAGATTTAGATTATTACTTTAGAAATGTAATACCTACTAAAATTCAATTAATATACTAATTTATTGATGTGTACGAAGATTTTGTTGCAATATTAGAAGATTGTAAACCAGTACTTCAATCAATACTATTTGATAAAAACTTTCTTAGTATTTCTCGACATGGATTTCATTATCTTTTTCTTTCTGAGCTTTTTCTTCTTCCAAATCCTTCTTTAGTGTACAGCATAATCTGAAATTTTAAACAATTGCAACTAGTAGTTCATTTACAACCCAGTGCACATTACTATAAGACTCAATGTCGCTTGGCGAGCGCTTCGGATTTCGTCATATCATCATATCAGCCGCAGGACGTCCACTGTTAGACATAGGCCTTTCCTCATACATTGCAAAAGAACTGGTTGGCGTTGGATTTTCTGCCAAATAATTGGTCAGCCTCAAACAACAGTGGTTAGCTGTAGGTAAAATAATGTGATGCCTGGTGAAGGCGTTCCCATTAATACAATCTAGTGATAAGAGAAAAATATTTTATTTATGTAACTAGTTGACTTGGGTTATATGCTGGGGTTGATCCCTATTAAACGCCACTGGTACACATCAAGATCAGGCATCAGCCTACATTTCACAGAATTTTTAAACTTCAGTAAGCATTTTATAGCGAGCATATTATTACCAGTACCTTCTTGCTCCAAGCATAGAACATTGAAATTGTACCCTAAACATTCGATTCCTTAGCTTGTTGGAAGGTTCAATTTTGAGAACCCAAGATGTGTTCAATTCTCAAATAAAAGTTATATTAAACTGTCAAAGAACACAATAACCATTATTAACCTTAAAGAGAGGAAGTAGAAGATCTCAACGAGGCTCAGGAATGAGAAGCCGAGGAACAAGCCGAGAAGACCGCCGCAGTTGGCAAGGAAGTCGATCAGACCGAACAGCTCGGAGCGACGCATTGACACGAACCGGGGCCTCTTGAAGTACAACTCTAGCTTGGAGAAATTCACCCTGGATATTTGGAATAGAACATAATGTATTGAGCATTAACATTATCTTTTTATATTTATTAAAAATCTCCCTTACAACTATCATTACATTACAGTGTATCCCTAATACGATGTATAACACACACACACATCATGCCTGTATTCCCCGAAGGGTTCGGCAGAGGTGTACCAATGCACACCAATATTTCGGTATATTTAGGTCCCATGTAATTGGGGGCGAGCCTATTGCCATTACCCGGGCCCAAATCCAAACTCCGAGCTGCTACTGAGAATTTCATAGAAAAACCCAATAACACTTTTTGCTCGACTTGGGAATCGAACCCAAGACGTCTTTTTTTATTTTTTTTTTATAGACGGGAAATCATCAAGTAACTTCCCCCGCCCTAGTGTCAGACTTTTACTGACTAAAACCCGTCTATGTTCCTTCATGTGCCCTTTGCGTTCCGGGGGCGCGGTATCTCTTTCGAACAACCCGCAGAACCCAAGACGTCTAGCGTAGCAGTCGTGCTTAGGACCACTAAGCTAACGAGGATTTACAATGTAATATAAAACTATTTTATTTGACTATCTTATTTGTTGGGTGAGCTAGGTAGGTACGGGCGTCGGGAGTCGCACGACCATTCCCGGCCACCGCAAGTGCGGGCCTGCGGACGGCGATCTGTGGGTTACTCGAAAATTGGTTGAGTAACTTTCAGTAGTTGTTCTTATTTATTTGCATGGAAATAAATTCTGGTATTTCTATGGAATACCAGTTGACAGATTTACTTACTCCTTATATTTTTCGTTATCAATAATTTTTGAAGAATTTTTATATGTTTGTAAAAATCGCTTTAGATTATATGCTGTTTTGAGTATCTCAGCTTCATAGTCCATAGTGTTGCAGGCTGGTAGGCAGCGGCATTTAGCAGTATTTTTATTTAATTCTTGGTGTAACATTTTTCCTGTAAGTTGAATTAAATTTTCCATCATATACTTAAGATAAATAATATATAAAATAGATACAAGATAAAAAAAAAACACTTTACAAAACTTACCTTTTGCCGATGTCATACAGTCAAAATTCTCCTCGGTGCAAATTCTGTTGCTGTTTGTATCTTAAAACAAAAGAAATCTGATATAAGAAAACACTTTGTCAATAGAAAGAGAGACAAGAGATAGATAACGTAAGATAGATAGATAGATAGATAGAGGTAACTGTCAAAGAAAGCAACATTACACTGCAAATATTCATTTTTATTGTATGCGTAATAACATTTTAAGCTTATGACATACTTAAGAGAGTTATTTAAAGGAATTGACTGCTCAGCACACTCACAACATTGTGTGAAAGTAATCGCAAGTAAGCTGCCTGTAATATAAATAAAGATGAATATATGTATCTAAAAATACAAATTAATTGAAACCCTAAAAATATTCGGTTAAAGCCGGCGGTTGGTACTACCCTGTATTATTGCGGCACCTTAACCTTAACTGGGACACCAAAGCAATGGCAGAGATGATGGTATAAGAGTAAAATACTTACGAGGCATATGGAATCCAACACATCCACAATTTTCATAAGTAATGTTGGTCACGCATTCAATCCTACAGTTGCTCGCTGTATACAGGCTAAAGTACTGCAAGTACCGCTCATCAGGGAAATAGCACTGACGTCTAAAACCAAACCGAGAAAGAGAAAAAATAACATGAAATTGATTTTACACACATCACATCACATACCATCACACCTGTATTCCCCGAAGGGTTAGGGAGAGGTGTACCTATGTACACTCATAGTTCGCCGGTATGGATAGGTCCAATGTAATAGGGGGCGAACTTATTGCCAATAACCGGGCACAAATCCTAACTCCGAGCTGCTACTGAGAATTTCATAGAAAAACCCAATAACACATTTTGCTCGACCCATTCCTATGAATTCCTGGGTTGCGACTGCTAGAGTATAGATTTTTGGACCACTCAGGTAAAGAGGCAGTTTACGAAATCGTTTTTTGTTTTTATATGCTTGTGTTGTCTTTTTTTTTTATGCTTGTACCAGAATCTCATGGCAAAAAAGACAGACAATTTCTAATGCTATAAGTATCCTCATCATCTTCCTGCCCTTATCCCACGCTACTTGGGGTCGGTGCAACACGTTTTCTTCTTATTGCTACATGATAATCACAATATTTTTACTTTTTAAAATGCCATCAGATTCTGGTATATTTATTTCGATTCTACTTACATTTCTGCGTCATAGCGTTTCAAATTCTTTGATGTATTGAGTATGCTGAAACTAAGTGCCATTGACGAGACCTGATCGTTTAACACTGCATAGTAGTACAATGAAGACTGAGGCAGATCCGTCGGGTGCTGGATGTATACCTAAAGTAAATAATTGTTCTTAAAGCAGTTCCAGTTTGAAGGGTGTGGGTGCCGGTGAAATAACAGGCACATCAGACATTTTAACCTTGTCCTGGGATGGCAACGCATTTGCAACGCCTCTGGTATAGCAGGTATCTATAGGCAGAGGTGACCACTTAACATCAGATGGGCCGTCGGCGTGTTTGCCATCCAACAAGGTGTAAAAGAAAATGATTCAAGTACTGGCTTTAACCTTCGCCAGAGGCTAAGCGTTGTTATTCAATGTAGAAATGCCGCCAGTCTTTTGGGTACATTTCTAGCTGACGGCCATGCGAAGGAATTTTTTGATGCCATTTTGTTTTAGTTTTTTTTTTATTATAATTTGATTGTTATCTCATATTTTAAGTATGAAAAACTAATATATTATTATTGTTTTCGAACAACAGAAGTAAAGGCAAAATACTTGCGAAAAGTCATACTATTTATTTCAAAAGTCCTTGAAACATAGACGGTGAGTAAAAATATAGATAGTATTTTATATAATATTTATTTTAGTTGAAAGGGAATCTCACTTTGAATCCAGAGTTGACACCGTTACAGAGATGGTCACGTTCATTGTGAGCGTACTGGAAGATAACCTGGACATCAGGTGATTCGCCATTTTCCTGATAAAACACAAATCATTAACAGTTATTAGAAGACTTACTAACACACTGTATTTCCTACAGGGGAGGCCTATGTCTAGCAGTGAACGTCCTGCGGCTTATATGATGATGATGATGAAAACTTACCGCGCCAGGAGCTGGATAATATTCTTCACCTTTTTTCCTTGTTGAACGAAATGATTCATCGTATCCATTATCCACTGACCAACCTTTACTTGGTGTGGTTGTGTACAAGTATTTATAGTCTTTCTGTAAACTATCAAATTAACGAAAATTTTATAACAGACACAGTTTGATCGAAGGTTAAGCTAAGTTTACCGAGATCAGATCGTGCAACCATCCATTACAATCATGCAAAGGCCTATCCAGGGTTAAGGAAAATGTTCAAAAGAGTCACTGCGGCACTTTAACGCAAAGAGCATTAGGATGAACACAGTAGAGTTTTAGTCACTAAGAGTCTGGCACTCCCTTCCGCTCTACCCGGAGCGAAAGAAGTCGTTTGATGATTTCCTATCTTTGAAAGAAAAGGTTTGGTTGCCATCCATTACATACATGAAAAAAGCTCCCGTGCATAAGAATTCACTCCCTTACGTGGGCAATCAAAGGCAATCGGTCGCGGGAACTCGCTGGATGCAGGTAGCACAGGACCGGTCATTGTGGCTATCTTTAAAGAAGGCCTACGTTCAGCAGTGGACATCGTTTGGCTGAAGCGATGTGATGTGATGTAATGTGATGTGAATTGTGATAAGATAAGATAAGATAAAAATTTATTTGCCCAAACATATTGTGTATACATACAATAATAAAAAGTGCATGCAAGATAACATAAAAAAAAGTTGGTTCAGACATGTTTGCCACATACAGTGGCGTGCAAATATTTTGAGTAACAATTGTGATTTTAACAATAAGCAACAAGATAATTAATATCAAAAGTTAAATGATATAAATCGTAATTAAATTTGAAAAGGAATTTATAATACACGTCAAAGTACATACTGTCCTGTCAAAAGTATTTAATAAAAATCATAATTGAATCTATATAATAAAGTCGTGCAGTCAAATTATTAACACAAATTTATGATTATTTATATAATAAAAAAAAAATGTAGAAATATAATCAGAATTTCTCATCTAAAAACTCTTTTAAATTATAATAAGCCTTATCTGCTAGGAAATTAGTTACTTTCTTTTTGAAGGCTATATCATTTAACTGCTTCCAATTTTTTGGAAGCTTATTATAAATTTTTGGAGCCATGCAAAAGACACTTTTGCGCATAAGTGCCGTTCTATATTGTTGTTGACAAATTTGGGTACTGTCACGTCTATTACGAGGAAATCGATCTGCCATGCGAGAAGAAAGGCAAGAGTTGGATCTTACGAACATCGCATTTTCTAATACATATATAAAGTGAAGGTAGGGTCAAGATTTTATATTTTTGAAAATAAGGCTTGCAACTCTGAGTGCTTTTAAGTTTGAACATCGACCTAATACAACGCTTTTGAGTTTTAAATATAAGTTCACGGTCAGTCGAGTTACCCCAAAAAATTACGCCGTATCTTAAAATGGACTCCACTAAGCCGTAGTATGCAGTGAGTAAAGCATCTATACTAATTACTGCTGCCAGTTTATAAAGAGCATATGCTGAGGTGCTTATTTTTTTTCTGATAGTCTCTATATGTGCCTTCCAGTTTAATTTCTTGTCACTAATTAATACTAAAAATTTAGTTGTCAATGTTATTATTATCATAGTTTATATTTAGGTTTTTAATTAATGTCAAGATTCACTGATTAAAGTGCATGATTTTAGTTTTATTTAGATTTATTTTTAAATAGTTATTATTTAACCATTCTATAATTGCAATTAGTGCGTTATCAATGTCAGATATATATGTGTCTCGATTTTTACACGCGATTGTCACTACACTGTCATCAGCAAAGAGACTCATACGTTGTTCTGTGGACTTAGGTAAGTCATTAATATATAATGTAAATAAAGGAGGTCCCAGAATACTTCCCTGTGGGACACCGTACCTAACTTCACGTTCTTGCGACCGATGTGACTCTTCTCGTCTTGTTGTTATGTTTACCATACTGACTTCAGTTATTTGTTTTCTGTTTTGAAGATATGACTCAAATAGTTTTAATACATTACCTCTAATGCCATATGCTTCGAGTTTTTTTAGTAAAATATTGTGTTGAACGTAATCAAACGCCTGAGTCATATCGCAGAATATACTGCACACCGGTTTATTTTGATCCATATCCGTCATCACTATATATAAAAAATCATAAATTGCCATATTAATAGTCTTTTTTCCCTGAAACCTTTTTGTTCCTTGCAGAGGATCTTGTTGTGTTCTAAATATGAGTTGAGTTGTTTATAAATATATTTTTCAAATATTTTGGAGATTACTGAGATGAGCGATATCGGTCTATAGTTGATTATCAACTCTTTATCCTCTTTCTTAAATAGTGGCTTTACTATTATTGATGTCTTTAGTGCGATTGGGAATATTCCGGCACTGATAATCAAATTAATTATGTAACTTAACGGCGAACTAATGATGCCAGCTACCGTTTTGAGTACTTTTGTGGGAATTCCATCGTAGCCTACGCTTTTTGTATTTTTGAGTGTCGATATGATTTTTATTACGTCATATGGCGAACTAGGTGCCATGAACATTGAGTCTCTTGTATTCAAAATATTTTGTTTTACTGTGCTCATTTAGTTTTGTAAAATGAGCATTTCATGATGCGGGCTGCGCAGGGCCGGTCATTGTGGCTTTCTTTAGGGAAGACCTATGTCCAGCAGCGAATGTCTTTTTTTTTAAGACGGGAAATCATCAAATAACGTGAGGGAGTGTCAGACTTTTACTGACTAAAACCCGTCTATGTTCGTTCATGTGCCCTTTGCGTTCCGGGGGCGCGGTATCTCTTTCGAACAACCCTCAGCCCCGGCAGGCATCGGCCCTCAGTGGCCCCTTCCAAGTTTGCTGACATCTCTTTGAGGCAGTGAATGGCTGATATTATGATGATGATGAAACACGTAAGAATCACTTCCAGTAGAAGTTATGTAGTCTGAACTTTCAGGCATTGTTACTAGTTTAACTCTTGCAAAGAAGCACGACAATAAAAAATATAAATATTATTACGTTGATCTGAATATCTCTGAGGCTGCAAGTGAATTCATATTAAAACAAACTCCTTCAGTGGTTAAAACCTTAGAGAAAAACTTTTTACATTTTTTTATTTCTCCATGAACTATGCAATATACAAATACATCATCGTAGTTTGGGGCTACCTGAAAACAAATAAAGAAATAATTAAAGACATTTTTGTGTATCAAGTAGATATCACTTGCACAATTCAAATAACAAAATCATTGCATCGTTATATATCATTAAAATGAGCGTATACTGTATACGTACTTTAGTATGGACTAAAGTTAATACAGAATTGAAGTTAAAAAAGTAAGTATGGAGTTGAATTCCATACGTACTTGAATTCCCATTCTTCTAGATGCCTTTTGGAATGGACAACTACATTTTTTTTTCTTGTCAATTACGGTTAAAATAGCTTTTAAATGGTCTAAGGGCCTAAGCACACATGCTACTTTTAGCATCGGCGATCGGCGTTTTTGCAACTGTATCGATACTGCATCGCGTTTTGGCGCGTATTTTTTATAGTAAGTACAATAAATGAATGGATGGATGTTTTCATCCATCCATTCATCATCCATCTATGCCTCCTCACAAACATTTGCATGCCGATCACCGCTACTAAAAGTATCGTGTGTGCTGTGTCCCTAATTGAAATAAATGATTTTGACTTTGATTTTGAAACAGTCCGCTTTTAAGACTAACATTTAAAAGAGATTGGGCAAAAATGTATGGGAGTTGGTCGTACAATTCATCGTAATTATTTATATAATATATATATTAATTATATCTGGAACCCCTTTGCCTACACTTTAACGTCCATATATTACAAAACGAAGTACACACAATGACACATTTTCAACTAAGTATACAAGGCGTTGATTTGCATCCTGGTCAAATTCAAGGAGTTAACTATGCTCGTGATTCTTAACACGAATCAATAATAAAATAAATTGTTTTTGAAAACTTTTTTTTTGACGTGATTTTCTAATTCGAGGTAGCCATCTCGCCAGAATGTACACATTGATATAGCCGCGCGACAACTCTGCCTACCGCATACGCAACTGAACGATTCTGAATTTTGCGAGAGGAGTATTCTGGAAATCTGTTATTTTGATAGTTGCAACTAAAAAAACAATCATTTATTAAATATTGGCCAGGTATCGTAATTATATTTGATTACTTCTATTTTTTTATGAAAAGCTCCTAAAATTTGGCAAGGATGCAAATCAACACCTTGTATATGTATTACTGTAGAGTAGGTAGACCGCGTTGCCCATTCTCTTTTAAAATCATTAGGTACCAAACAGTCAAATCTTACCTCCATAATATTTTTGACGATCGAAGAATCAGTATGATGATTTGGATAAACTCCTTTTAAGTTATATCCATGACGAACATTGCACATTGTTGATATACCATCAAACTTAGCGATTCTCTCTCTCATTCTGAAAAATAAAATAAGTTTTTAACCGTAATGTGTATCTTTTCGTGTAGTAAATAAAGTTATATTTTGAGTAGCTTTATTAAAAGGTGCGAGCAGCGTCACGTCGCGTCGCATCTCAGTGTGAACTGACCCTCAGCGGCAACTAAGTTTTCATTCTTTTTTTCTTGTAAATGACGTTCAGAAGTGCCTTTTAATAGTGTCATCGGAAAAAATATTTACGTTTAAATTTGACTTTGACTTAATAGTAACTTACTCTGTGTTTAGGATAGGTAGGTATATCAGCCAGGCCATATAAAGCAAACGATGAAATTGTGTATCTAGTTTTTAAAACGAATTTATAACTTACGTGTCGTTTAGGATTTCTTTATCAAGATGGTCTTGTTTTTTTATACTCTCCATAAATGCGTCTAGTACATATTTTTCGTTGGTAAAGTTGTACACTGATACTTTACATTTCGATTGCGGACATATCGTAACTGAAGGGAATGGTACCTGAAAAATATGGTTGTTCGTGAATCTTCAATTATTATATACCATCACGCCTGTATTCCCCGAAGGGCTAGGCAGATATACCAATGTACACACACCGTTCGCCCGCCGGTATGTTTAGGTCCCATGTAAAAGGGGGGCGAGCCTATTGCCATTTACCAAGCACAAATCCTAACTTCGACCTGCGACTGAGAATTTCATAGAAAAACCCAATAACACTTTTTACTCGACCTGGAAATTGAATCCAAGCGCGACGCTTGCAATGCTACGCTAGAGGTAGCGTAGCATTGCAAGCGTCGCGCTTAGGACCACTAAGCTAACGAGGCAGTCAATAATTTGTAATAACAATAATAATCATTAGTCTTCAATAATTATACGGTAAATATTTTATTGTCTGTATTGATGTCAATAAATTGTTTGATTTGTAATTAAATGTATGGAGGGAAACTGATCTCTAAGATACAAGGATACTTGAAGAGATATTAGAAGATCAGGACTTCAATATATTGTACGAGTACATACATAACATAAACCTCTTAGTGTATTATATTTTGATTGCATTGTATTGAGTTGTTATTTACTTGTATTATATTTTTGATAAGTGCCCCATAGTTTTATAGACGGTGCTATATTTATTCCATTTTTATGCCATATTTACAACTTTGTCTCTGGGATGGCAACGCATTTGAAAGGCCTCTGGTATTGCAGATGTCTATAAGCAGCACTCCCCACTTAACATCTGTTGGACCGACCTATGTCCAAGGGAAAAATTAAAACAGGATGACGGACGAAAGATAACGAAGGCTGTCATGTCTTACCTCATTGACGGGCACCAGTTTTTCGCTAACGGTGACTATAACTGGACTGGTCTGCCATTTGTGCCACACTTCACTGATGAAGAAGAGGCACAAGATCAAACTAACTATGAAAGTTATAAGCCAGAAGATTCTGAAAAATATATAAAATTAGACATTAAGATCGAAGTGGTGTAAGTGTAACCGATATTTGTAGTTTAGGAATGCCAACTTGAAACGAAAATAATCTTGGATGGATGTTACAGAGATGTCACGATAAAATGACGAAGTAAAAAGAATTTTAAAAAGAAGAATATGTCTTCTTAACTAGTAAGAGTCTAGAAAGACAATCTTCTGCTTTTCGAGTAAAAGTGTTTATACTGGAGTAAAGCATGTAGATTAATAATTGGAACTCCGAATTAAGGACTTAGGAGAACCTCAAATGCGTCCTAAGGTAAAATTATTATTAAAACACATAACACAAGGTGTATGATTAAATGGCTTTGCCTAAATTTTGTCACTGCAAGCTGCCCACCTACTTTCCTTCCATTTTTCTATAATAAGGGCTTTTTAGAAACATGTTTCATCGGAGGATTTTGGCTCATTCTACCACCTCTGCTTGGGCCTGTCGCTATATCGCTTACCATGTAATGGGACCCATTGGGTCATGCGTTAGGCTCAATGATCGTCTGACATGCAGCAGAATGATATTCCACTTTATATTAGTCACTAGTTTCTGCCCGTGACTTCGTCCGCGTGGATATCTTCACCCGTGTTAAGTATCGTGTGTGCCTATGACACTCACAAATAACTTGGCTTTATATGGGTAAAATAATTTTTGATTTTCGGTTCAGTAGATCCAGAGATTAGCCCCATGCAACCTCACAGACTTACAAACGTATTAGTATAGATATATTAGTATAGATTATTAGCATCTACTTACTTTTCCATGAGAGTGAGTCCTGTTCGTGTGATGTACGGAAGACCATGTAGCGTTGTATTGTTGGCGTAGTCATACAACAGTTCCTTTACTAACAGTTTCTGGCGTTTTCTTCTAGCTTTACGAATGCAGATATCGCCATATACGTTGGTGACGATTACTACCTCGTTTTGATCCCTGGAAATAATTTTGAGAGTTTATTTTTAACTTTAAGTAATACTACTACTAGATGTTATATGTGGTCCCCATTATAATTTCTCGTCTAACGTGATTCCTAAGAAAACCGTTTGATTAACAAAAGCCAGTTTTTCGCTATTCAATATAGGGCCACACGCACCTTGTAAAATTTGGTAAAAAAAATCTAATACATTTTGTTTTCTTTTCATTTAGTACCAAATTGATAACCGTGAACCATTTTTGAACCTGAAGAATTTAGTTATTTACGTCGTCAAGATTATTAGAACGTCGATCTATTTTAAAAATCAACCTAAGATGGTGTTATTTGCAGATAACACCATCTTAGGTTGATTTTACAATAATTGTGGCAAATCATTTATGTAAGCTAGAAATAGGAATGGACTCAAAATCGAACCTTGAGGAACGCCCATTGTCATTGCAGACCTCAATGAGTTTACGCCGTTTAGTAATAATCTTAATAAAATAGTAGTAATCTCTTCAAAATTAAAGTGAACAGGCTTTTTCTGGGTAAGCTCACTCCATCGTCGACTTTGTCACCTCTGACCCAGAGTAGTATCAGAGTTCACCCATCTTGAAAAAAAAGAAAACCTAAATAATAAAAATATGTGCTTACTCCATGTCTCCAATTGCCATTGTGTTAACGTCCTTCCACCAAAACACTGTTTTTGCAACTAAAGAAAAATTCGTTTGTGACACTATTACTACGTAATTAGGTTAATTAGGCTCGCCCCCTATTACATGGGACCTAAATATACCGGCGAACTGTGGGTGTACATTGGTACACCTCTGCCTAACCCTTCGGGGAATACAGGCGTGATGGTATATTATTTATTATTATTAGGTTAATGACTCTCGTCCACATGTGAACCTTAGGGACTCTTCAATAATTTATCAGTTTATTAGATCAACTGTAATTAGACTGATACATTAAAGTGATGTCGCTGGCTCGATTGTATTACTTACGAATTTCATATTAAAAAAGTACTATCACTCCTGTATTCTCCGAAGGGTCAGGCAGAGGTGTACCAACGTACACCCACAGTTCGCCGGTAATTATTTTAGTCCCATGTAAAATAGGAATTCAACCCAGGACCTCTAGCGTAGCAGTCGTCCTTAGGACCACTAGGCTTACGAAGCGGTTCCCTCAGTTTACGAATTTAATTATTTAAATTCCACTGCTGTTGACAGGACGGCATGGAAGAAGAAAACATGTTGCACCGACCCCAAGTAATATGGGATAAGGAAGATGATGATGATCACGATGACCAATAAATATCACAGCAAATAATTTGCCATAAATGTTAGGGCTTTTAGTAGTGAGTGGTCGTTAAAAGTGCCTGTAAATGGTCTAATTGAAATAAATGCTTTGACTTTGAATATGAAAAACAGTCACAAGTTTTACAATTAATTTGCTTTCCAGATAAATTGCGTATTATTTATAGCACATCACTAAACACCAGTGTTCCCTTTTTTTGCCGTAATTAATATCTATTATATTAACTAATTACACAATAATAATGGCCTTGAGTTCTATTACCGGTATGACACATCTGCCATCGTTGTACATCACGAAACTAACCCTTTAGGTACCATTTATTAACACTTTATTTTAAAGAACTAAGTAATTGGGCTTAATTAATTTTCTATCTTTTTTTTAAATAATGAATCGTTGCCCCACACTGGGAATTTTTCCTGTACCGTAGCTAATTAAACATATAACCTAACATACACCGTACTACTAAACATTTAAACAAAGCTGACGGTGTTGTCGCCTATGTTAATAACGCACACAAGTTTCAAACAAAAGAGATAAAATTAACTCATGCTTCTTGCTTACAAGTTACTATTAAACCCGATCTTATTGTCCTAGGCATATATCGTTCTCCATCAAAGACAAACGCGGATGATTTTATAAACTCTTTATCTCTCCACCTAGCTACCGTATCTTCAAATAAAAATGTAATAATTACTGGTGACATCAATATAAATTTAATACATAAGCAAGAAGAACAATCATACGAGAGATCAAATAGACTTAATTATTTAAATATGTTAGCAATGCACGGCCTACTGCCCGGACACTCACATCCCACTAGAGACAAAAGTTGTTTAGACCATTTCATGCTAAAACTTAGACCTAACAAAAAATCAGCTACCATTGCAATTATCGACACTACTATCACCGATCACTCTATGATTTTCCTAAAACTATCTGAATTGACGAACAAACATAAAATATTTAGGACTAAAACAACATTAAACATAGAAAATGCACTCGAGCTCTTAACAATTAACAACATTCACGACCTCATAAACCTAACTAACCCCACTATTCTAATAGACAGCCTAATAAACGTACTACAAAAATGTCTCACTGGCGCTACCCTTGTTACGAGAATCCCCCTTAAAAATAGATTGATTAAACCATGAATGACATTAGGCTTGACAATATGCAAAAAAAGTTAAAACTAGACCCTTTTAACGAGATACTTAAAATCACATATAGGAGATACAGGAACTACTGCAACAGTATCATTAAAAAACAAAAACGTAAACACGATCGCGAACTACTATATAAGACACACAAAAACCCTAAAAAGCTATGGCAAACAATAAACAACATCTCCCGACGGAAACCACCTAAAACACAATATACAGAATTACTGAAATCAGCAGCAACCCCACACGACGCTGTAAACATAGTTAACAAATACTTTTTAACTATAGGGAAGTGTCTTGCTGATGACATAATAAATAACCCTAATAAAAAAACTAACAGCAACCTAAACTTACCTCAGAAAAACGTTGCGAGTTCACCCGCCTCGTCCTTTGTACTTCTCAACTCTGACCCTAATGAAGTTGCAGCCGTAATCATGAGCCTAAAATCCGATAGTGCTGCGGGCTGGGACAAAATCCCTATAAATTTCTTAAAAGCTGCCAAGTTCATTATTTCGCCAATTATTTCACACCTTATTAACCTCTGCTTTGAACAAGGAGTTTTTCCTACCGCTCTGAAACAAGCTGTAATAACACCTGTGTACAAGAGTGGCGACACAGCTGATCCGTCTAACTACAGGCCGATATCTGTTTTTCCGTCCTTGTCTAAAATTGTCGAAAGATTAATAAATCATCGCTTGACTGGATATTTAACAAAAAATAACTTAATCTCGCCCTCACAGTTCGGCTTTAGGCAGGGAAAGTCAACAGAAGATGCAGTCCTGGCACTTACATCTATCGTCACTGAAAAAGTGGACAATGGGGATAAGTGTCTGGCTGTATTTCTAGACTTAAAAAAAGCCTTCGACACAGTCTCTGTCCCCGCACTTTTACACAGGCTAGAAGGCATTGGTGTAAGAGGAATACCACTTAAACTTTTCAAAGAATACCTGAGCGAACGCAGATACGTGGTAAAAATAGGATTAGTTACTAGTTCCGAAGAAATAGTTACGTACGGAGTAGGACAAGGTAGTGTGCTTGGACCAACGCTGTTTCTCATTTATATAAACAGCCTATGCAATATGCATATCGAAGGCGCACACATATTCTCTTATGCTGACGATACAGCAGTTGTCTTCTCAGGAGAAACATGGAACAGCATTGGTCGCACCGCCGAAAGGGCTTGGCCTCAATAGCTACTTGGCTCGACCGAAACTCTAAATATTTCAAAGACAAACTATATTTGTTTTTCCATTTACAATCGTACTCAGCCATCACAAAATCTCCAGATTAAAATCCAAACCTGCTCTGACTCCACTAACACCAACTGCTCTTGTTTAAAAATCAACAAAGTAACTAGCACTAAATACCTTGGTGTTATGCTCGATCAAAGGCTATCGTGGCACTTGCACCTAGAACTAATAATGAACAGAGTTAGAAAATTAATTTGGACATTCAAATCTCTTCGCCACGTAGCTACTAAAGATCTTATCCGGCAAATCTACTTTTCTCTGGGTCAATCTATATTGTCGTACTGTTTAGCAATTTGAGGAGGGGCATCAAAAACAAAGTTTTTAGAACTAGAGAGGTCGCATAGAGCTATACTAAAAGTCATGTACTTTAAACCACTAAGATTCCCCACCGAAACCTTAACTTAACCTCAAATCTCCTGTCAGTTCGAAAGCTGTATGTCCTACAGATTGCTCTGAAAAAACATAAATCGCTTCCCTTCGTCACTCCCAGTACTCAAACTAGAAGGATGAAAAATGTAGCTCCAGAAACCCCGGTTAAAACTACATTTGCTTCAAGACAATACACAAAGCAATCTTCTCGCATATACAACTCCCTCAACAAAACACTCCCCTTATACTCAATGACATACCGCAACTGCAAAAAGACACTCACTGAATGGTTGACGAATAAAAGTTACGAAGAAATCGAGGCTATGCTCCACACAATCGCATAATTTCCAAGAATCATTGGTCTATTCTAAAGATACAATATCTTCCAGGGCTAAAACAACATCCCCCACACCAATACACACACCCTTACATAATTCACACCCTTACATCAAACACACCAACACCCCACACAAAAACATACATCCAAACACTGCGCGTATACCTTATACTTATATTTTTCTTTTCTTTTCTGTATTGTTCTTAAATATTGTTAAAAATTTCGGCATGCTTTCAAAATTTCATAATTACTGTTTATTTACTCACACCTATATGTATTGTTAATGTAAAGTAGTGGAGCGGAAACATCTAATACAAGCAAATCTTTGCTTAAAAGGTGACTCCAAACTAACAATGTTATTTACATATTATGTTGATGAATAAACATTTTTAATTAATTTTAATTTTTAATACACAAACAACCACCCGGAACAACTATCTGTAGGCTATACAAATATTTGTTCCGTGCGTGAATCGAACCCGAGACATCCAGCGCAGCCTCTGCGCCAACCGTGCGCAAATCGTCAATTGTTTTCTATAAATTATAATACGAACATAAACTACCACTACCTGTCCTTGGTCCTGGGTTATATTCTTAGGTCGGGCTAGGTGTTATTAGGATTTTTCATTACACGTTTCTCAATCCCGTGGCTCAGAAGGCAAGATGTGGGTCCTGCGCCGGATATCTTGGTCCAACCCGGTCCGACCAGATCGTGTCGGCTTGCCGTCCTGTCGTGCTGAAAGAAATTTCCTACACCGATGTCAGTGATGTCCAAGTAACCAAGAATTGAAAAAGAGATTGATACTTACCCGGTATTGGACCTACAACCTTATGCATAAGAGGCTGCCGCCTTAACTACTGTGCTATCACAACACAACAATAACGCTTTAAACTCATCAAAAATAATTGGCCATGCAGCGACTTCACAGACTCTATTTTCCAGTTCATTTGAAAACAGTACCTACTTGATAAAACGCATAATATACCTATTATTCATGGAGACGTTTTTTGTGATTCCCTAACGAATAAACTAAGATAAACCATGGAAAGACTGACGGGCGACACGGAGACGCCGTCACTGTGTCCCATAAAAAAACGTTGACAAGATTGATTTCTTATTCAATTTAAAATCTTACGAACAAAGAGGGATTTAAAATGTTATTTGTAGAGGAAAGTTTGAAGTGTGGTCACGTTGATGCCTGCTGGCTGGAAAGTCACTCCCATGAGTTTTTGCTTCTGCGTAGAGGGAGCTTGGTTTGGTAATACAATTATTTGATGACTGGCTTTAATCCGCAATTTTAACTAGATTTTCCTTACGGATCCCTCCTAATTATTCGAAAATACATTATGGGGAAAGTACCCTTTAATATATTTATGTCGACTTCATCCGCCTCAAAGCTAATACGGAACTGATCTACGGCAACTGTTCTATGTTCCAAATTTCATCCAGATCCGTTCAGCCGTTTAAGCGTGTTAGATTAACAAACATCCATCCATCGCAGAGCCGATGGCCGCAAAGTTCTTGAATGGAGACCACGCACCGGCAAGCGCAGCGTAGGACGTCCACCCACAAGGTAGTCGGAAGACCTAATTAAGATCGCAGGAAGACGCTGAATGCAGGCCGCTTTCAACTGGTCGTTTTGGAAATCTATGGGGGAGGCGATCTATCCAGCAGTGAACGTCCTGCGGCTGATATGATGATGACCATTCAGCCATCCATCCTCACAAACTTTCGCATTTATAATGTTACTCGCCGATAATAGCCTTTCAGCAGACAGATTGAGACTGAGATTAGATAGCGGTCTAGCTCGATATACATTTAAACTAAAGGTTTGGATAAGCTCTTTAAATATTCAATGTATTTACATAACCAGGATGGAAAATGGCCAAGCTTATTATGACCTCTCACTCACACTCTATATTGTGCGAGTGAAATGGAATGATAAACTGTTTGGTAGCTCACACACACACATACGCTCACGACCATAATCCCATTCGGGGTGGTCAGAAACATTGGTACAACTTCTCACTTTTTGATGAAGTCAGCTAGCGTTTAAGTTTCAGGGTGGCATGATGTGTTAAGTGGTGATAGGGTGCTTGCCTTTCGCCCATATAAACACTGCATAAGGAACCTCAAATCCCTTAGTCGCCTCATACGACACCCACGGGAAGAGTAGTGGTGGTCCGGAACTACACGGAAAACGGTTTGGTAGCAATTTTTTATAATTTCTTTAGTAGTGCGAGTTATACGTAAAATGATTAGTTTTTTAAGCTCAAAATTAGGATTTGTGCCTGGTTAATGGCAATAGGCTCGCCTCCATTACATGGGACCTAAAACGTATCGACGGCGGATTGTAGGTGTAGATTGGTACACGTCAGCCTTTGCCGTTGGGGAATACAAGCGTGATGGTATGTATTAAATGATTAATTCTCTTATATTATTGTAGGTATATATCGATAAATCAGGTAGGTGGTATGGAAAACTGCATTATTATGCAGTTTACTTAAAGTTGTCAAAATTATTGAGTACTTCCTGCAGTACTTCGTATTTCTGATTATTCTTTTCACTAACTAACGGTTTCACCCGCGTTAACCTACAAGGACCCTATTAAAGCGGACGTCTTCATCATAGTAGCTCCAATCTTTAATTTCAGTTCAATCAGCCGAAAATCTAAGAAGATTTATACAAAATTTCATCTCCTATTTTATCCCCTTGAGAGTAGAATTGATCAAAAACCTTTCTCAGCGGATGCCTACGTCATAACATCTACCTGCATGCCAATTTTCAGCCCGATCCGTCCAGTGGTTTGGGCTGTGCGTTGATAGATCGCTATATTAGTCAGTCACCTTTGAGTTATATATATTTAGATAGATAAATCGTTTTGTCATTAGCATATTTTTTATGACATGAATACCCAAAAAAAAGTATTACTTTAGTACTTATTTTTAGTACTTTAGTTATTAGTACTTTTTTTAAAAAACAGAGTATGTATGGAGTGTTTTGCCCGTTCTTCTCCATACGAAACTACCTTTTGGAATGGGCAACTAGATTCAATAGTTTTAATTAATTGACGTCTAAAACTGTACATAGTTTGTAATTTAATTATTATTTAGTTTTAACTTTGATGGTCCAAATTAAATAAATACATATGTACATTGACGTCTAAAAGTGCCTTTTAATGGTTTAATTGGAATAAATGATTTTGATTTCGACTTTGACTTCATAAATTACCATAAGGAAACAATAATAAAACACATAAAAACATATCAAATCAAATCATTTTATTTGCATAATATGGGTTTTTCAGGAGATGTTACATTGTTTGTTGTTTCACCATACTCAGCCTATATACATGCAAAAGGTTAATCTTACAATTATGTTAAAGTCCTTCAATTGCATTAGATTAATAATAAGATTAAAATAAAATTAAAATGAATTTAGATTATTAGATTTAGATTATTACTTTAGAAATGTAATACCTACTAAGATTCAATTAATATATTTAATTTATTAATGTGTACGAAGATTTTGTTGCAATATTAGAAGACTGTAAACCAGTACTTCAATCAATACTATTTGATAAAAACTTTCTTAGTATTTCTCGACATGGATTTCATTATCTTTTTCTTTCTGAGCTTTTTCTTCTTCCAAATCCTTCTTTAATGTACAGCATAATCTGAAATTTTAAACAATTGCAACTAGTAGTTCATTAACAACCCAGTGCACATTACTATAAGACTCAATGTCGCTTGGCGAGCGCTTCGGATTTTCGCTTCATCATCATATCAGCCGCAGGACGTCCACTGTTAGACATAGGCCTTTCCTCATACATTGCAAAAGAACTGGTTGGCGTTGGATTTTCTGCCAAATAATTGGTCAGCCTCAAACAACAGTGGCTAGCTGTAGGTAAAATAATGTGATGCCTGGTGAAGGCGTTCCCATTAATACAATCTAGTGATAAGAGAAAAATATTTTATTTATGTAACTAGTTGACTTGGGTTATATGCTGGGGTTGATCCCTATTAAACGCCACTGGTACACATCAAGATCAGGCATCAGCCTACATTTCACAGAATTTTTAAACTTCAGTAAGCATTTTATAGCGAGCATATTATTATCAGTACCTTCTTGCTCCAAGCATAGAACATTAAAATTGTACCCTAAACATTCAATTCCTTAGCTTGTTGGAAGGTTCAATTTTGAGAATCCAAGATGTTCAATTCTCAAATAAAAGTTATATTAAACTGTCAAAGAACACAATAACCATTATTAACCTTAAAGAGAGGAAGTAGAAGATCTCAACGAGGCTCAGGAATGAGAAGCCGTGAAACAAGCCGAGCAGACCGCCGCAGTTGGCAAGGAAGTCGATCAGACCGAACAGCTCGGAGCGACGCATTGACACAAACCGGGGCCTCTTGAAGTACAACTCTAGCTTGGAGAAATTCACCCTGGACATTTGGAATAGAACATAATGTATTGAGCATTAACATTATCTTTTTATATTTATTAAAAATCTCCCTTAAAACTATCATTACAGGTGTATCCCAAATACGATGGCGCGGTCTTTAAATTTACTTATTTACAATATAACACACACACATACCATGCCTGTATTCCCCGAAAGGTTCGGCAGAAGAGGTGTACCAACGCACACCAATATTTCGGTATAATTATTTAGGTCCCATGTAATTGGGGGCGAGCCTATTGCCATTACTCGGGCACAAATCCAAACTCCGAGCTGCTACTGGGAATTTCATAGAAAAACCCAATAACACTTTTTGCTCGACTTGGGAATCGAACCCAAGACCTCTAGCGTAGCAGTCGTGCTTAGGACCACTAAGCTAACGAGGATTTACAATATAATATAAAACTATTTTATTTTACTATCTTATTTGTTAGGTGAGCTAGGTAGGTACGGGCGTCGGGAGTCGCACGACCATTCCCGGCCACCGCAAGTGCGGGCCTGCGGACAGCGATCGTTGGGTTACTCGGGAATTGGTTGAGTGACTTTCAGTAGGTGTTCTGATTTATTTGTATGGAAATAAATTCTGGTATTTCTATGGAATACTTTATTTTTCAGAGAAAAAAAAAATGTAAACGTCCGTTACATCATTTTTTTTTTCATAAATCGTTTTACGCAGGCCAAATTTTTTTAACGTAAGGGATTTTTTTTTAACGATAGAATTTTTTTAATAATACCAATCGATAGAGCAGAAAATTCTGAATCCAATGATATATATAACTCATTTTCGCCAAAATGTCTCCCTTACGTTAATTGATACTTCTGGTATCGATATTTAGGTCCCATGTAATTGGGGGCGAGCCTATTGCCATTACTCGGGCACAAATCCAAACTCCGAGCTGCTACTGGGAATTTCATAGAAAAACCCAATAACACTTTTTGCTCGACTTGGGAATCGAACCCAAGACCTCTAGCGTAGCAGTCGTGCTTAGGACCACTAAGCTAACGAGGATTTACAATATAATATAAAACTATTTTATTTTACTATCTTATTTGTTAGGTGAGCTAGGTAGGTACGGGCGTCGGGAGTCGCACGACCATTCCCGGCCACCGCAAGTGCGGGCCTGCGGACAGCGATCGTTGGGTTACTCGGGAATTGGTTGAGTAACTTTCAGTAGGTGTTCTGATTTATTTGTATGGAAATAAATTCTGGTATTTCTATGGAATACTAGTTGACAGATTTACTTACTCCTTATATTTTTCGTCATTAATATATTTTGAAGATTTCTGATGAGTTTGTAAAAATCCCCTTAGATTATATGCGGTCTTGAGTATCTCAGCTTCATAGTCCATACTGTTGCAGGCTGGTAGGCAGCGGCATTTAACAGTATCTTTGTTTGATTCTTGGCGTAACATGTCTCCTGTAAGTTAAATGTTTCAGCGCATACTAAATATAAATATTTAAAAAAAAAATAATATTAACAAAAAAAAAACTTTACAAAACTTACTTTTTGCCAATATCATACAGAGAGAACTTTCCTCGGTGCAAATTCTGTTGCTATTTGTATCTTAAAACAAAAGAAATCTGTTATAAGAAAACACTTTGTTAATTGAGATAAGCGACAAACAAAGCAGCATTAGGTACTATACATATTATGGCAATTCTGCCTGTCTTTTGACCCAAATGATCACTTGTTTTTATGGCTCCTCCTTTTTGTATTGTTTATTTTATTGTTGTACTCATAAGTATTTTTATCATTATTTATGACTAGCGTTGATTTAAAGGATGATGTTATATAGCCTATGTAACTCAAAAATAATACAGCTATCTTTTGATGAAAAAATGGTTAAAATCGGTTTAGTAGTTTAGGTAGAAACCAACAAAAAAAAATCTTTTGTCTTTATAACATAGAATAGATTTAAATTTGAATCACATTATTATTTCCTTCAGTATAACCGTCTTTCCTTCAGTGAGTGTTGTATAAAGAATAATAACAGCCTATTACTATCTCAGTGCTGGGTAAAGACCTCTTCTCATGTAAAGAAGACACAAGTGTTGACCACCCTTGCTTAAGACAAGCGGTTAGGATAAGCAATTTTAAACCAACCGAATTAAGAACCTCCTCCATTTTTTAAGGGGGTAAAAAGTCCTAGTGTTAAGTTCTCCGTATTATTGTATGAGACGTGGGGACATCACGCCACGGCAGAGATGATGGTATAAAAGTAAAATTACTTACGAGGCATGTAGAATCCAACACATCCACAATTTTCATAAGTAATGTTGGTCACGCATTCAATTCTACAGTTGCTCGCTGTGTAAAGGCTAAAGTACTGCAGGTACCGCTCATCAGGGAAATAGCACTGACGACTAAAACCAAATCGAATTAACATGTAATTGTTTTTACACATAACATGCCATCACGCCTGTATTTCCTGAAGCATTAGGCAGAGGTATACCAATGTACACCCACAGTTCGCTGGTATGTTTTGGTCAAATGTAATAGGGGGCGAGCCTATTGCCATTCTTCTTTAAAGAAAGAAGATTGCCATTAACCGGGCGAGTCCCGACTCAAAAAGAGAGGTGTTATAAGTTTAACATGCCTGTATTGTCTAAATGTCTCAACAGTGGCTTTATTGTAAATTATGGTTAGACTATTACTGTTGTCATATGAAAGCAACAATATTTTTACTTTTTGTAATGCCATCAGATTCTGGTATATATTATGTATATCGGCGATTCAACTCACATTTCTGGGTCATAGCCTCTCAAACTCTCTGATGTGCTGAGTATGCTGAAACTGAGGGCCATTGACGAGACCTGATCGTTTAACACTGCATAGTAGTACAATGAAGACTGAGGCAAATCCGTCGGGTGCTGGATGTATACCTGAAATAAATAATCGTTTTTAAAGCAGTTCCAGTTTGAAGGTTGTGGGTGCCGGTGAAATTTCGGGCACACGAGACATTTCAACCATATCTCTGGCATGGCAACGCGTCTGGAGTTGCAGATGCCTATAGGCAGAGGTGACCACTTGACATCAGATGGGCCGTCGGCTTGTTTGCCATCCAACGAGGTGTAAAAGAAAATGATTTCTTTAAGGTTGAGGAAAAATATAGATAATTTTATATATTTATTTTAGATAAAAGTGAATCTCACTTTGAATCCAAAGCTGGCACCGTTACAGAGATGGTCGCGTTCATTGCGAGCGTGCTGGAACATAACCTCGACATCAGGTGTTTGTCCATTTTCCTGATAAAAACACAAATCATTAACAGTTATTAGAAGACTTACGAGTACTAACACACTGTATTTCCTACAGGGGAGGCCTATGTCTAGCAGTGAACGTCTTGCGGCTTAAATGATGATGATGATGATGATGAAAACTTACCGCGCCAGGAGCTGGATAATATTCTTCACCTTGTTTCCTTTTTGAAGGAAATGATTCATCGTATCCATTATCCACTGACCAACCTTTACTTGGTGTGGTTGTGTATAAGTATTTATAGTCTTTCTGTAAACTATCAAATTAACGAAATTTTATAACAGACACAGTTTGATCGAAGGTTAAGCTACGTTTACCGAGATCAGATCGTGCAGCCATCCATTACAATCATGCAAAGGCCTGTCTAGGGTTAAGGAAAATGTTCAAAAGAGTCACTGCAGCACTGGAACGCAAAGAGCATAGGATGAACACAGACAAGTTTTAGTCACTAAGAGTCTGGCACTTCCTTCCGCTCTACCCAGAGCGAAAGAAGTCGTTTAATGATTTCCTATCTTTGAAAGGAAAGGCTTGGTTGCCATCCATTACATATACGAAAAGAGCTCCCGTGCATAAGAATTCACGAAAAGGCAGTCCCTTACGTGAAATCTTATGTACGGGAGCTCTTAGCAATCTTTGCTGTGGGCCAATGCCCAGACTGTCATAATGTCAGATCTTTGACAGTCGTTTGGGTAGTCAGCAGCCCGATAGTGTGACAACCATTTTACCAATGTACCCATTGGTAAATATGGTTGTCAGACTATCGGGGGTACCCCCAAGAACTGGATTTTGGAGGTCAAATAAGCAGTAACTTTATTTTAAATACTGGGTTAACAGATTAGGAAAAGGCTCAGCAAATGATGAATTGATTTTATTGGTAGGTAGAATTGTGCCTTTTCGGCACAATTCTGGCGCAGTGTGGAACGGCCTCTGATGAGTTGCACACGATCTGGTACAAGTCGCGGGAAGTCGCTGGATGCAGGTAGCGCAGGACTGGTCATTGTGGCTATCTTTAAAGAAGGCCTACGTCCAGCAGTGGACATCGTTCGGCTGATGTGATGTGATGTGATGTGATGAGAATTGTGCTCATTTGCATACACATACATACATAAACTCACGCCCTTTTTTCATGGGGGTAGGCAGAAACCACGGACCGCCACCTGCTACGCACTGCCCTTACACACTCCTTTCGCCTCGTCCACATTCATACAAGCACGCTGGTTACGAGTACTGCGCACCTGACCTTTCTGAAGAACCTCACCAATAAGGTCAAGGTAGGTCGTTCTAGGACGTCCCCTCCCGGCATTGCCACTCACATCTGCCACATAAATCCCTTTTGTTAGTCGCCTTTCACTCATCCTCTCAACATGACCGAACCATCTAAGCATGCTCTTTTCAACCTTTGTCACTACATCCTCTTTTAAACTGCAACGTTATCGTATAATTTCATTCCTCACTCTATCGTTCAACGTTACACAGCCATTATCATGCTCATTTAGTCTTGTAAAATGAGCATTTCATGATGCGGGCTGCGCTGGGCCGGTCATTGTGGCTTTCTTTCGGGAAGGCCTTCGTCCAGCAGTGAATGGCTGATATTATGATGATGATGATGATGAAGAATGAAGAAAGCATGAATCACTTCAAGTAGAAGTTATGTAGGCTGAAGTTTCAGGCATTGAGTTTGAGGCATTGGTTTAACTCTTGCGAAGATGCACGACAATAAAATATATAAATATTATTACGTTGATCTGAATATCTCTGAGGCTGCAAGTGAATTCATATTAAAACAAACTCCTTCACTGGTTAAAACCTTAGAAAAAAACTTTTTACAATTTTTTATTATTCCATGAACTATGCAATATACAAATACATCATCGTAGTTTGGGGCTACCTGAAAACAAATAAAGAAATAATTAAAGACATTTTTGTGTATCAAGTAGGTATCACTAACAATTGAAATAACAAAATCATTGCATCGTTATATATCATTATAAAGAGCTTTTACTGTATAGGTACTTTAGTAGTGACTAAAATTAATACAGAATTGAAGTTAAAAAAGCAAGTATGGAGTTGAATTCCATACTTACTTGAATTCCCATTCTTCTCCATGCCTTTTGAAATGGACAACTACATTGTTTTTTCTTGTAAATAACGGTCAAAAGAGCTTTTTAATGGTCTAATTGAAATAAATGATTTTGACTTTGATTTTGAAATAGTCAGCTTTTAAGACTAACATTAAAAAGAGATTGGGCAAAATGTATGGGAGTTGGTCACCTACTCATAAGTACAATGGCGTACAATTCATCGTAATTATTTTGCTTTAACTTGTTTTTGGGAAATATCTTGAACCCCTTGCCTACACCTCAACGTCCATATTACAAAACGAAGTACACACAATCAACTAAGTATGTTACATTAAGTATGTTTCAACTAAGTGTGTGTAATATTATTTATTATTACATTACTGTTGAGTAGGTAGACCGCGTTGCCCATTCTCTTTTAAATCATTAGGTACCAAACAGTCAAATCTTACCTCCATAATATGTTTGACGACCGAAGAATTAGTATGATGATTTGGATAAATTCCTTTTAAGTTATAATGATGATGAACCATGCAAATTGGCGATATACCATCAAACTTAGCGATTCTCTCTCTCATTCTGAAAAATAAAATCAGTTTTTAACCGTATAATTATGTGTATCTTTTTGTGTAGTAAATAAAGTTATATTTTGAGTAGCTCTATTAAAAGGTGCGCGCAGCGTCGCGTCTTGGTGTGAACTGACCCTAAGCGGCAACTAAGTTTATTTCTTTTTTCCTTGTAAATGACGTTCAAAAGTGCCTTTCAATAGTCTAATCGGAAAAAATATTTACGTTTTAAAAAAAAATTGTTTGACTTAATAGTAACATACTCTGTGTTTAAGATAGGTAGGTATATGAGCCAGGCCATATAAAGAAAACGAACTAAAGTCACCGACATAGCCCACCGGATTAGCAAGCTGAAGTGGCAATGGGCAGGCCATATTGCTCGCAGAGCAGATGGCCGATGGGGTCGAAAAGTGCTAGAGTGGAGACCACGGACTAGCAAGCGCAGCGTAGGACGTCCACCAACAAGATGGACAGACGACCTAATAAAGGTCGCCGGAAGACGCTGGATGCAGGTCGCTTCCGACCGGTATATGTGGACATCTAAAGGGGAGGCCTATGTTCAGCAGTGGACGTCCTATGGCTGAGATGATGATGATGATGATGATGATATAAAGCAAACGATGAAATTGTATATCTAGTTTTTAAAACGAATTTATAACTTACGTGTCGTTTAGGATTTCTTTATCAAGATGGTCTTGCTTTTCTATACTCTCCATAAATGCGTCTAGTATATTTTTTTCGTTGGTAAAGTTGTACACTGATACTTTACATTTCGACTGCGGACATATCGTAACTGAAGGAAATGGTACCTGCAAAATATAGTTGTTCGTGAATCTTCAATTATTATATACCATCACGCCTGTATTCCCCGAAGGGCTAGGCAGATATACCAATGTACACACACCGTTCGCCCGCCGGTATGTTTAGGTCCCATGTAATAGGGGGGCGAGCCTATTGCCATTTACCAGGCACAAATCCTAACTTCGACCTGCGACTGAGAATTTCATAGAAAAACTCAATAACACTTTTTACTCGACCTGGAAATTGAATCCAAGACCTCTAGCGTAGCATTGCAAGCGTCGCGCTTAGAACCACTAAGATATCGAGGCAGTCAATAATTTGTACTAACAATAATAATAATCATTAGTCTACAATAATTATACGGTAAATATTTTATTGTCTGTATCGGTGTAAATAAATTGTTTGATTTGTAATTAAATGTATGGAGGGAAACTGATCTCTAAGATACAGGAATACTTGAAGAGATATTAGAAGATCAGGATTTCAATGTATTGTACATACAAAACATAAACTTTTTAGTGTATTATATTTTTATTGCATTGTATTGTGTTGTTATTTTCTTGTATTGTATTTTTGATAAGTGCCCCATAGTTTTATAGATGGTGCTATATTTATTACATTTTTATGTCATATTTACAACTTTGTCTCTGGGATGGCAACGCATCTGCAAGGCCTCTGGTATTGCAGATGTTTATAGTCAGAGGTGACCATTTAACACCTTTTTTAACATCGGATGTCCATAGAAAAAAAAGATGACGGATGATGAAGGATGAAATATGATGAAGACTGTCCTGTCTTACCGCATTGACGGGCACCAGTCGTTCGCTAACGGTGACTATAACTGGACTGGTCTGCCATTTGAGCCACACCTTACTGATGAAGAAAAGGCACAAGGTCAAGCTAACTATAAAAGTTATAAGCCAGAAGATTCTGAAAAATATAGAAAATTAAACATTAGGATCTAAGAGATAAAACCGATATTCGTAGTTTAGAAATGCTAACCTGAAACAAAAATAATCTTTGATGGATATTACGCAAATGTCACGAGAAAAAGGAAGAAGTAAAAAGCAGTCAAAAAAGAAGAATATACCTTCTGCCTGACTAGTAAGTCTAGAAAGTAAATCTTCTTCTTTTCTTTTTGTAAAAGTGTTTATCGTAAAATGAGGCATAGGATGCATTAATACATAGTTGCAACCCCGAATTAAGGATATAGAAGAACCTCAAATGCGCCATAAGGTTCATGTTTAAATGGCCCATCACACAAGGTTCATGTTTAAATGGCTTTGCCTACATTTTGTCGCTGCAAGGTGCCTCCTTACTGTGACACTAAGAAAGTGGTGAAAGTAGAAGAAAGCAAAAGAAAAAAATAAAAAAATATCCATGGGCCAGGGTCAAATAAATTAGGGCTGAATAAGTACCAGATGACCCCACCTATCCACCATTTTCATATGTTTAACGTTCTACCAAACACCCTGTAGATTATTAGGATCTACTTACTTTTCCAAGAGAGTGAGTCCTGCTCGCGTGATGTACGGGAGACCATGTAGCGTTGTATTGTTGGCGTAGTCATACAACAGTTCCTTTACCAACAGTTTCTGGCGTTTTCTTCTAGCTTTACGAATGCAAATTTCGCCATACGCATTGGTTACATTTACTACCTCGTTTTGATCCCTGGAAATAAGTTTGAGAGCTTATTTTCAACTTTAATTAATAGCTAATTAGTTCGTTTTTAGTTGTTAACTTTCTAGTGCATGCTGTGGTCTCTTATAAGTGATGGACTACACCAACAACTTTTGTTAAGTATTGTTTTCATGTAATGATTTGTGTATATCTCTTGTGCTAAATAAATAAATAAATTAATTAATTTATAAAATAGCTACATTTCAACCAATAACTTTTGCTGTGTCCTGACAGAGTTTACAAGGGCCCTGGCTCAAAGCTTTTTGTTAACATCTTGTATTACCTTGTGAAACGCAAATACATGAATATGAATATTTCTACTGGGAATTCTACCATTGACATTCTTTTCAGTGTCAACTTGTTAATGGCCTTTAATTGTCTACTTTTAACAACTACAACGCTACTTGTAAGTTCTCCAAATAAAATAAAACACATAGAAATAATTTTCAATCTTTGTCAGGTTTCGCTTTCTGTTCATAGCTGTATTTCAGTAAACGTAATGAAGCATAAGGTTTTTTCTATTCCTATTTCAAGTTCTACAATCCGTTTTGTTTTTCAATCTAAGAAACACAATATCTACATTACATGATTACATCTTGTTACTCTGATAAAAAAAAAAACATTATTTCCATATAATTTTACTTACTTACTCTTAACCTGTGTCTGAATTAATAGTAATAATCATTAGTAAAATACGAGTACCCTCTTCCAAATTAAAGTGAACAGGCTTTTTTCTGGATAAGCTCACTCCATCGTCGACTTTGTCACCTCTGACCTACACTAGAGTCAAGAAAAAAAAACGACGGGTTGCACTCCTTGAGTGCCGGCAGAAGTGAAAACAGGCGCAGGCATACATTTTCACTGCGCCGCGCCGCGCCGTAGAAAGAGAGGGGGATACTTCCTCTTCTACGCCGCGCCGGCTGACTACTCTCTTATTCTGTAAGAAATCTCCCTCAGTGAACAAAGGTGAAGTGAGCTAAAACTGAGCTGTCACTATGCGATGCTAGGGATTGACAGGTCGCCACACGCTCACTTCACGGAAGGAGGGTTTTACAGAATAACACCGCTGGTCACGTGTCCTGACGCGAGTTTAACATTTTTACCCATTACAAAAAAAGTGTACAAGGCCGCTAAAGAAGTTTTCACTTAAAAAAAAAAACTTAATAATAAAAATATTTGCTTACTCCATGTCTCCAATTGCCATTGTGTTTACGTCCTTTCACCAAAACACTGTTATTGCAACTAAAGAAAAATTCGTCCGCGATACTATTACTACGTAATTAGGTTAATGGCTTTCGTCCATATGTAAACCTTAGGGACTTTTCAATAATTTATCAGTTTATTAGATCAACAACTGTAATTAGACTGATACATCAAAGTGATGTCGCTTGCTCAATTGTATTACTTATGAATTTAATTATTTAAATTTAACTGCTGTTTTAAGATAATCCCGTAGTAATTATTGTCGTGACGACCCAGTGGTTAAGGCGCACGCCTCTCATGCACTAGGTTGTGGGATCGCAACCGGGCACGGCAAGTACCAATGTGATTTTTTCTCATTTATATTTACTTTCTAAGTTTATCTTGGACATCACTAACATCGGTAACCATGTCAGAGGCCCTTTAGGCGGTTTGAGGTGTGGGATCGTAAGACCTTAGGTACTGCCCACACGATAAAGAAAAATCCCATACTGACGACACAGCAAATAATTTGGCATAAATGTTAGGGCTTTAAGTAGTGAATGACCGTTAAAAGTGCCTGTAAATAGTGTTCTGCTTGAGTTTGCTATGTTTTATGGTTTGCTTGACTTACGTGCGAACGAAGTTACTAGCGCAAGCTAGATGTAAATATATTCACTCTTGAAGCAGTCTTAAAACGAGAAGCAGTCAAAAGTTTTACAATTAATTTGCCTTACACATACATTTGCGTATGCTATTATAATTCATAGAACATCACTAAACACCAGTGTTCCCTTTTTTGCCGTAATTAATATCTATTATATTAACTAATTACACAATAATAGTGGCCTTGAGTTATATTACCGGTATGACACATCTTCAATTGTTATTCATCACGAAACTAACCCTTTAGGTATAATTTATTAACACTATTTATTTTAAAGAACTAAGTAATTGGGCTTAATTAATTTTTTATCTTTTTTTTAAATAATGAATCGTTGCCCCACACTGGGAATTTTTCCTGTACCGTAGCTAATTAAACATATAACCTAACATACACAAACAACCACCCGGAACAGGAATCTGTAGGCTATACAAATATTTGTTCCGTACGGGAATCGAACTCGATACATGCAGCGCAGCCTCTGCGCCAACCGTGCGCAAATCGTCAATTGTTTTCTATAAATTATTTTACGAATATAAACTACCACTACCTGTGTCCTGGGTTATATTCTTAGGTCGAGCAAGGTGTTATTGGGTTTTTTCATTACACATTTCTCAATCCCGTGATTCAGAAACCAAGCTGTTGGTCCTGCGCCAGATATCTTGATCCAACCCGGTCCGTCCCGGTCGTGTCGGCTTGCCGTCCTGTCGTGCTGAAAGAGATTTCCTACACCGATGTCAGTGATGTCCAAGTAACCAAGAATTAAAAAAGGGATTGATACTTACCCGGTATTGGACCTACTATGCATAAGAGGCAGCCGGCTTACCCACTGGGCTATCACAAAACAGCAACAATGCTTTAAACTCATCAAAAATAATTGGCGATGCAGTGACTTCACAGACTCTATTTTCCAGTTCATTTGAAAACAGTACCTACTTGATAAAACGCATAATATACCTATTAGTCATGGAGACGTTTTTTGTGATTCCCTAACGAATAAACTAAGATAAACCATGAAAAGACTGACGGGCGACACGGAGACGCCGTCACTGTGTCCCATAAAAAAACGTTGACAAGATTTATTTCTTATTCAATTTAAAATCTTACGAACAAAGAGGGATAAAAAATGTTATTTGTAGAGGAAAGTTTGAAGTGTGGTCACGTGTGATGCCTGCTGGCTCAAAAGTCGCTTTCATGGGGTTTTGCTTCTACGTAGAAGGAGCTTAGTTTCATTATACAATTTTTGGTAGCGCGATTTCATGCGCGTGTATTATTGTTATTTTTTTATATCATTGAATGGCAAACATGCGGACGTCTCACCTGATGGTAAATTGTCACCGCTGCCTATAGACATTTGCCATCCCAGAGACAAAGTTGAAATGTCTCATGCGTCTGTAATGACACTGGCACCACTACCCTTCGAACCTGAATACAGCAACAATGCTTTGCGGAAAAAATAGGAGTGGTGGTAGTGCTTCCCCTGATGAGCTCCTTCAACAAAGCTCTACTACTATTCTACGATTTTCCTTAAAGTTTTGTATATAAAAATAGTAGCATTATTATGTAGGGAACAGGTCGAGCCTGAGATTTGATAGTGATCTAGCTTGACATACATTGAAACTAAAGGTTTGGTTAAGCGGTAAAAATATTTAATGTATTGCATAATCTGAGAACATGGCAAAGCATGATCTCCTACTCACTGGCCATATTGTGCGAGATAATTAGTTTCTTTAATAGTGCGAAATTATTAATTAATTTCCATATATTACGGTAGGCAGTAGATCAGGTAGGTAGTATGTAAAACTGCATTATTATGCAGTTTACTTGAAGTTGTCAACGTTATTGAGTACTTCCTGCAGTACTATGATCTATTACATGACTGATTAATTCATAATATTAGTTCCATATACTAACAATTTTATACCCTGCTGCTCACAAACTTATGATAACTGCAAAATAGTCCTTATCACCAAGAATTATGGTCAATACGGCAAGCCTTTTGTGGTAAATGTAAGTTGGTATTGTGTATTTATATGTAGGACACAGCTGTGTTTTAATTTGACAGCTTATGATATGTTAACTTGTAAATGATTGTTCAGAACACGATTGTAAGGTTAAGTTAGTACGAAGCTTGTATGTGGTAATTAATTATAAAGTTTAATCGATAACATTTCCTGTGTACCTGATAAAATTGTAAATAAAATAATAAATAATAATAAATAAATATCTTGGGACAACTCACACACGGCTATCTGATCCCAAGCTAAGCAGAGCTTGTGTTATGGTAACCAGACAACTGATATACATACTTATATAATTTATAAATACATACATATTATAGATAAATCACACCCAGACACAGAACAAACAATCATGCTCATCACCCAAAGTTTGTCCTGGGTGGGAATCGAACCCACGACCTCCGGCTTAGCAGTCAGGGCCACTAACCACTAGACCAACAGGCCCGTCAAATAAAATATGTATATATTTTTGATGGCATAAAAATCAATA
The DNA here is from genome assembly GCA_932526535.1 of Caradrina clavipalpis. Classification (NCBI taxonomy): domain Eukaryota; kingdom Metazoa; phylum Arthropoda; class Insecta; order Lepidoptera; family Noctuidae; genus Caradrina; species Caradrina clavipalpis. The sequence goes on along the minus strand of OW052096.1, from coordinate 16,010,213 downwards.
AATATAAATCTGATAGTCATAAATATAATTTAGAAGCACATTATATTTTAGAGTAAAAGTATTTGCTTATTCCATTTTATAAGATTTTAGATATTAAGTTTTTGCTGTGCCCGACAGGGTCCATAATGATTCTGTACTTTTATATTTTTAAGACCATTTATGCACATTATGGAATGCAATAATATACCATCACGCCTGTATTCCCCGAAGGGTTAGGCAGAGGTGTATCAATGTACATACCTACACAGTTCGCCGGTATATTTAGGTCCCATATAATAGGGGGCGAGCCTATTGCCATTAACCGGGCACAAATCCAAACTCCGAGCTGCTACTGAGAATTTCATAGAAAAACTCAATAACACTTTTTGCTCGACCTGGGAATCGAACCCGGGACCCCTTGTACAGCAGTCGCATTTGCGACCACGAGACCAACGGGGCAGTCAACAGAAAAATAATTTTCAAAAATATCTTATCCTAACTGCCTCGTTAGCCTAGTGGTCCTAAGCGCGACTGTCACAGTAGAGGTTTTTTGTTAGATTCTCTAGTCGAGCAAAGTATTATTAAGCTTATCCATGAAATGCTCAGTAGCAGCTCGGAGTTAGAATTTTTGCCTGGTTACTCGCAATAGGTTCGCCCCCTATTGTCGTATCATATGTTAAGGTAAACATACCGGACTGTGAGTGTACATTGGCACACCTCTGCCTAATTCTTCGGGGAATACAGACGTGATGGCATGACGGTATCATTTTGAAATTAAGCTTAAATATTAGTGCCCTTATCTCATTTAAAATCATGGACTTATTGAATGAAATATGCCTAGAATACGCTTGTTTAAAGTCTACAGCACCGTACTACCGAAAATATCCCCTTAAACCAATCCAATTCCTTTCTCCATCCAACAATCCTAACTCCATACAGCGCTCCAACTAACTCCATCCAGCCAGTTTCATTAGTGACAATACATTAGTTTTTATCAGGTCGCATTGTGAGCGGATTGCCGCTGTCACTGTTATCACTGCTGTATCTGTGCTGTCAAAAGTATATCATTTAGACAGCCGGCGACCGGTTGCGGTCGACGTCGATTGGCTGATATACTTCGGAGTATGGTTGGCAGAAACATTGGGATACTTTTAAATCTGAGTTTTATTTTTTTGATGTTTGTCTTTGACAAATTCAAATTCATTTATTTGCCAGAATGTAGGTGTACAAAGTATGATCTTAAAATTAAAGTAAGGCCCATTTACATGGTACCAGTAATTTTTTTTTTTTTTTTATTTAGCCCGTACTGTCCCACTGCTGGGCAAAGGCCTCCCCCAATTCCATAAATTAATAAATATATATTAATTTATTAATGTTTTAATTCTATTAAATAATTAGATATTATTTCTTGGGTACCATCCATCATCACGCCTGTTTCCCCGAAGGGTTAGGCAGAGGTGTACCAATGTACACCCACAGTTCGCCGGTATATTTAAATATTTATTTTGTGTCATGCTTGTTAATAAAATTATTCTTCATTAACATATTGCTATATTTCTTACGTTAATTACTATAAGCTTGTAGGGTTAATAATACTCCTATTTGTCTACATTTGAACTAGTTCATGCTAAACACAGATGGCAATAGAAACATGGGTTTGGTTAAATACTATATCAAGTAAAATGAATGCTTTATTCACACCCTTTTGAATTAAATAATAAAGTAGATATTTTCTACTCTGAATTTTTTAAGGTTCCGTACCTAAAAAGTGCCATACGAGACCATATTACTAAGGGTTCGCTGTCGGACAGACAGCGAACCCTTAGTAATATGGTCTCGTTTCTCGTCTCGTCCCTTCTGTCACAAGAAACATCTTTTCAAACTTCTTAAGTAGATAGACAATTAAAATTATCAGTGTGTATTATTATGGCCACTACAGCAAAGGATAAAAATAGTAAAAAAATAAATATGGTGTAACTATTGCACGGTGGTAGGGAACAAGTCGCACTTGGCCAGTTTTTCATAGAAGACTAATGACACTGGCTTAATAGGTAATTGCTCTAAGAACTAAGCCTACCAGTGCCTTGAAGCGTAACGGCTGCTGTCAATCTCCTAGAAAATGCCTGAGCTATAATGGTGACCATAAGGAGAAAAGCTATTTAACTTTTTAACTAACTTATGTTCGCGACTTCGCCCTCTTGGATGTGTGATGGATGTCATCAATGTTTTATTTTGCCCGGTACTATAATTCTTTTTAACAAAGAAAAGTACCTAGTCTAAGTTACTTCTTAAAATATCAACTAACTGCGAGTAAAACTCCAGTCAAAATTGGTCCAGCCGTTTAGGAGGTTAGCTGGAACAAACAGGCAGACAGACAGTCAAAAAATGTTTTATAAATGTATTATTTTGATATTTTAAACAAACACTTCAATTTTATTTATTTGTATAGATAGAACATGTAATCATATAACGATTAGCTGTTTCTGACTTCTAGAACATTAAATCAACCAATTTTGTCATACATACGAGTGAACTGAAGAACATTTATTACGTTTTTTCTAATGACACCTTCGACGAAGAGTTATGAGCTCTGAGCCATACATGTCATGTTGCAATCCCTTTACACATAATGTATCAAAGTAATTATAGTGTAATTAACCTGTTGGTTTATTACGTACCCTATCTAACCTTACTAATATTATAAATGCGAAAGTAAGTATGTTTGTTCCCTTTTCATGCCTTTACCACTGAATCATCCTGAAATTTTGTTTATACTTTGTCAGGTGTACAGAGAGGGACATAGGATATCTTTCATCCCGAAAAAAGTACTGTTTCCGAGAACAACAATGATAACGTTTTTATGATAAAAGATGGCGCCACCGTCGTGTCGTTCCAATTTTTATAAAATTTCGCTAATCTCTGGAACTAACAGACACATGCAAAAAATATTTTCGTGAAAGCCATATTCATAAGGAACAGAATAAGCTATTTAACATCACGCTGCAACCCACAGGTGCGGAACAGTAACAAAAGTCGTAACAAAAAGCGAGTAAATAAATACGCGGACGAAGTCGCGTGCAGAAGCTAGTCAAGTAATAAACTGATGACTTGTAAGGTGAAATATGAACGAGAAAATTGCAACAGCACTTGAATTGGCGCTGTATAGTTTATGGACTATAAACCTGGGCTGTTATGGAAGGTTGCGATGGAAATGTCGTGAGAACACGCGTGATGAAATTACTAAATAATTGAATCTTAATTAATGAAGATAGCGATTTAGAATATAAGTCTTATGCCTACGGAACCAGGCAGATTGTAAAAAAGAAATTGTTTAAACATGCTGAGAAGGTTACAAAAATATTGTAGTCTTTAACATGTTTAAATGTTTGTTTTTCTTTATCTTAAATCTGCCTTAATAAAGTAATAAATAAACTAACAATTAAGCAATTATTAACAATATATTACGGACTTTGTCTAAGTAATAAAATAAATTAAAAACCATTTCATCTAAAACTTCTTGCTTACGAGTACCTACCAGAGATTACAATCACAATTACTAATCAAGAAGTTTGAATTTCCTAAATATTGAGAATAATATAAAATTATATGAATAATTAAATCAATTATCAACCATTTTATCTAAAAATCATCAGAGATTCTACAGTATCCATTTTTTTTATAATTTTGTTTATCGTTTTAAATTTGAAACTTTTCTCCCAACGCTACGCGCAGTACAATCGGCTACCGGATAAAATTTAACGAATCACCCGCCATCATTTTAATGCTATCGTAATGAATGTTATATACGAGCGAGTTTTATCGACCTTACAGCTTCTGTCTTACCTCTTTTTACTCTTACATATTTGGTGTAATTGATTTAGCTTCGATATTACTGTAATTTGATCTGGAAGAGTTATTACTTTAATATGGACGCGATAACGGGTTTTAATATTGGCGCAAATATGGTGGGTTGTATTAAAAAAAATATATAAATGAAGTTTGAGGAAAATAAATTGTAGTTTTATATTTAATATTCAATAAGAACAGAAAAGCTGTTGGTAAATCTTAAAAAAATTTGATCGCTTAGGCGTTAAGATTTATTTTTAATATAATGTAACCAAAATACTATAACCATAACTATATTATTGATTTGTATACTGTATCGTTATATTTCATTTAAGTTTTAACATGTTTTTATACATCATTCTTTCTTCCAAAGTAAATTTTTCCTTAGGTCCATCGAGGTGTATCCCAAGGCTCATTTTGGGTCCGCCATCAATATGGCCGAACCATCACCGACAACACTTTTGCAAGCGTCCCTAGTAATTCAACATTATTTATCAAAACAACCGCGTAAAAAATACTACCCATCACTTTTTAGTTTGACATTGTACTCACTGCCATTCTGAAAGAGAAAACAATCGTGAAATTAAATTCACGAAATAACGCACAAAAAGCAGCTGAAAAGTGTATCGTGACGAACGAAACCATTGTTGTCTCACATGCCATTTCACATTTCACGCACGACCATAACTCTAGAACATTTATTACTCCGTATGATTGTCGTATCCAGAATTAATATCACCATTGTCTACAAATGTTTTTCTTTTATTTGCCTCGCTATCTGACCGGTAGCCACATATCCGAAGCTTGAGTTATCTCGATCTGCCGCCAATCAATCTACATCACGTCACTACTTCAAAACCAAACTTATTTTTACACTTACCTAACTAAAAAAACGACCTTCAGTTGAAGACGATAAGGTTGAAAAAAATCATGCTGATGGTAAATGTAAAATTGTGCCCGCTTCGATCGGTCGTAACAATCGATTTTGATTGACAGATAAAAGAAATCGATGCATCGCTTTGTTCGTGGATCGATTATTGTGTCTACGTAATTGGATAACGGTATGTGATGGTGACAGTGCATGGTTATTTGGGGAAGCTTTTAAATTCTAATGGGATTTGGGATCAAAAGTAAAGTGGTTAAGCCAAGAAGAAACTGTTATTTTGGTACTCAGATACTCTTTAGCATTTGTGTACAATATATTCTTACATTCATACATCATTCTGTTGATATTGTTAGATGAAACAATACGAATGGCTTTTCCTTTATTACAAATGAAATCAAATGATTAATTTAAAATAATTTTTGAATTGTCAAGGAGTCAGTCAGCAACTTAAAGATAGTTGAAACTCCATTAACACTCATTTAAATTCAATTATTCCAATTTCATCTTATCTAATTTAAACTAGTATTATGAAGAGGTAAAATAGTTTGCTTGTTTATTAGTTTATAAGAGGTAATCTCTAGTACCTACTACTGATCCATACAAAATATTTTTTACTGGCAGGAACCTACACTATTGCCGAATGCCAAGCCTTTGATAGGTTTTATAATACAGTTGACTTTGAAGCAAAAACTAAAAGAAAATAACTGTGTTCAGCAAGTTTTTGATTACTATCTCCTTACACCTCTTTTACACCACCACAGTCGGCAAAAATTGATTCATACCCTCGATTATCTTGAACACACACACACTGACAAACCAATTTTTCGTAATAATAACCTTATTATAATCACAAAGTTCCCTTTGTAATACCCTCTGTGGTTTTCATATTAAATTATATGTTACTGACGCCGCAAGGTACGTCTGTTCATTCGTCCGTCGTTTTTTATTAGTACCTACTTAACTGTTGTTTTTTTGTATGAATTGGTAATAAGCTTTAATGGCATTGTTCTTTTGCAGTCTTGTTTGTGCCAATTTTGGATTTATCTAGTGATCTGTTTATTTGTGGCAATTTCTGTTGTATTGTGATTACTAACAGGTGAAGTTTTCAATCATTACGTAGAATTTTCTTTTACGGTACATAAATTACATCAACTATCTACGCTGCAAGTGTTGATATTAATAATAGTTTAATTAGATTTAACAGGTATTTTAATAACATTTAGTCATTATGTCATAAAAATATAAGATGGTCAAATCTACAAATTAAAAATAACTATCTCGTTTTAGGGACAATAAACATCAACATACAGGCATTTTTGTTGGATTGAAACTGAAATTAGATTGTGATTGCTATTAAGTTAGTAGAATTGCCCTCCTGTACATACTATACATAGTTAATTTAAATAAAAATACCTAATTGTTTATAATAACATTACTATAAACAATATCTAAGTACGTCAAGTCAGGTAAAAAATAACAAAATCAATCATGAGATAATACAATAAAAGATGTGCAAAAGCAAATGGACAAATAGTGAGATGCAGTATTTATCAAAACCAACTTTAAGACTTATCACAACAACTTGCAAACTTTATGCGTAATAATATAACATTCAAGACTTCTAACATAAAACTAAGACTCTTCTACACTAAACATAAAGTTGTAAATCGCTAAATATCATACTTAAAGGGTAACGAGCACCAATTTAGTTCCCACATCAACATCAAGTTGCTATCAGTTGAAAACCTCCATCATTACTTGACTATTAACTCTAAGCTAGGTAAGTGAGGATCGCGTTTAACTAAAATAGATGTTAATAAGTGCCTACGATACTCGGGTAACGTTGCACGTAAATCGTAAGCAACCCAGTTAAGACTGACAGAGGTGTGCTGCGGTGGTGCAAGGGGTGGAAGACAGCGGGTTACTTTTGCAGGATGGTTTATATATTTAACTTCAAACTTGGCTACACGAGGTTTTGACAATTAATAAAAACACCACTGATTGTCCTAGCCAAAACGTTAGTTTGCAATTCATAAAAATTGAAGACTGCAAATGATACACAGGGAATCCTGTAGTCTAGGGAACAAAACCTACGTAGTATTTTAAAGCAAAACCCTTTTCTTCATTCAATCTTTGTTTGAGAAGGGGCCTTTGCCCTGCGCGGCGGGACAATATTATGATACGCCGGAATTATTATGTCTTAGTATTTAAATAGAATTTGATTTTACAATAATTCAATTGGTGTACTGTGGCACGCTTGTCTGCTGCTTTATATGGAGGCAAGTAAAAATTATATTTTACTAGCTTCTGCCCGCGACTTCGTCCGCGTCACAGTTGATGTGTTATCCTACGGGTACCGTACATTTTCCCGGGATAAAAAGTAGCCTATGTGTTATTCCAGACTATAATCTATCTTTGTGCCAAATTTCATCCAGATCCATTCAGCCGTTTAAGCGTGAAAGAGTAACAAACATCCATCCATACATACAAACTTTCGCCTTTATAATAGTAGTAGGATTTATCTTTTTTTCTGATTAATTTTGTAGCGAAACCAAGACAGTTGAATCATTTCTCTAGTACTCGGCGATTTTCTGGTGGCCATCACTTTTGATTCTGGCATTCAGGTATTACAGTGTGTTGGGCTTGGTGTACAAACAAAAATTGTGGTTTACAACATACAGTCGGCGTCCAACACAAAATAAATATAATTCCTCGCGTTTATCTTATCCTCGCGACCACCCCATCGCATACATCACGCGAAACTCCGGCGTAAGCGAGTGTAAGTAAGCGCTAACTAACGCAGGGAAGACTTAGACGCGAAATATTTGCACCGTGCAGCACTTAGCGCTGTTATCGCTCGAATAAATCGCTTCAAGCACTTATTTGTTGAAACACCCGGGCACTGTGATTTCGTATGCTTAAAGCGTTGATTGAGATATGTTTGCAAAGTTTCTGAAATGGGGTTTTAAAGCGGTATAATTTGAGTGTTTGTGGAATATGTCAGGGTTAGTTACGTTGAGTTTGAAGGTTTTCAGGTGCGGAGGAGTTTTGTTCAGCGTAGTTCTTCGTGTGACGAAGAAAACAAAGGATAAAGAGGTGTGCCCTTCAAACTAAGTGATATTGAGCAAAAACGTTTGTCCATAATCACTATTGAGGCAGCGCACAATGTAACATGCACATTGTGTGTTACATTGTCGTAACGGGTGCATATCACAGAATAGGGGTCGTTGGAGTACTTTATTTCATTTAACACTAGTGTTCGAAGTACTTTTGTACCCACTTTAACCTTAATTATCTCCGTAACTAAAAATTTCCCAGGTATAATCCAAAACAAAATAAATATCCCAATAAAAAGAAAATTTGAATTCCGGCTTCATTAACTATTATTTTACACTCGTTATTTACCACTCTTCCTAACACAGTATACCGGAACCTTATTTACGTTTTAAGTCATACAAAATGCAGCCAGAGGTTACAAACGAAAATGGATTAGCTTCCTCGCCTACAGCTACTCGCTGCCCGCCCATCCACTAGGCCATAAAACTAAAGTATGGCCTCAACGGATTATGAGGCCAAAGTTATGGTAGTTACGACTTGGAGAACTTACGCTCAATTTATGGATTGTTGCTCAGTGAAAAAGTTTATTGGCCTTGGACTGGATATTATGTAGATGTTTCTTTTTTCTGGAAGGATTTTGTTGGATTTTTCATCAGCTAATGTATTTTGACTGTATTTTTAATTTCTGAATATTTTTATTTTGTTAGTTTATGCGATCAAAGAATTTTGAAATAGCTTTATCCTTATGATTTATATTATTTTGTTATTGTAATAAGCTGAACATTTGTTTTGTTTTTTTGAACGAGTGCATCTCAGAAAGTCCTGGTCCGATTAGCAAAAATCTTTTTACGTTACATAGCCTATTTATTGGTGAAGGTTATAGGTTAAGAAACATCACACTACGTTCCATGGGAGAGGAGCAGTATTCAAAGGCGACTTAACGCAGGTGAGACCGTGAAGAATTGCAATGTAAGACAGTTGGTTCAAAATAAAACTTAAATTATAGATTTTGCACTCAAGAAGCTTTATTCAGCTAGAATTTGTCACTAATGCTTTTACAAACCTTTAAAGCATTAGTGCTTCAATCCTTAAAATCTTTTGGCTTTGTTCATCAACCCAGTCTTTACGTGCAAAAAAGTATTTTTCAAGAATACTACACAAACCTCATTCATTCTAATGCCAACCCATAAAACTGTCCAGCGGAACCCCAAAATGACCCTATAAAACACAGTAACCATTAACAGAAATAAAACAGAGACTGCCAGAGTAATGCAGTTGGTGCATCCGCAATATATTCCTGGGTATACCCGGGTAGTCTTCGGCCCGGGTAGTAACGGGTAGCACGGGTATTATTTACGAGCACCTGGGCAATTACACGGGTAATGTGGAGCGCTCGAAGTGGAGGGTGGTGAAAAATAGCAGAAACTGTTCGCGACAGGGGTAATTAGATTTAACTATGTGTGGATTTTTGTATAGTTTTATGAAGGACTAGCGTTGACCGCGACTTAAAGTCGATGTATTGTTTCACAGGATCCGTACATTTTTCTGGTATAAATATATGCCTATGTGCTTGCTATTCATGTCTAATAATCTGTGCTAAATTGTATCCAAATCGATTCAGCCGTTCTGGCGTGATTGGGTAAGAAACATCATCAAATCATCTAACATTCATCCAAACTTTCCCATTTGTAATGGTAAGTAAGATTGTGATTCGATAGTTAAATCTGGTTTTCACATTCTGGTTTATTTCTATGTCTTCTTCTTTATCGTGCGTGTTCTTTAGGGCAGTAAGGTCTTACGACCCTACACACCCTAGTGTTAGAGTTTCTAAACCGCCTCTACGGCCTCTGACATGCTTACTGATTTATATTTATATATTTATGTAACAATAGCTCAACATGCTGGTATTATCTACCTTTACAAATCTTTGTTCTATCTTTATAGATCACTATAATTATCAATTTAATGTTACTCTCAATAAACATGCTGTTCTGTGTCTGTCCATAAAAATGAATAAGTGCCACAACGATGAGTCTCCCATCCGACGACCAGCGACCGTAAAAATAAAATACGCAACCCCGAAACAGAAATAGACGAACAAATGGATAGTTAAACAGCAAAAAAATATATAAAAAAAACGCAGAACCCACATAAATAATGTTTTATTGGCGCTATCAATAATATTTTATAGCAACATTCAATAACATGTAGAACTCGAGTTACTCAAGCGTATAAAGCAGTAATTACTGAGCGCGGGACGTTAGCAAGATTTACGTCTAAACACGTAGCCCAAACTCCCCTCTCACTATAAAATTTGCTACACACGTTTATCTCTAGCTTTCTCAATAAACAAACCGGAGAAACGTACGGATAAAGCCGAAAGACTAACATATATCTCGCGAAGCAATAAAATAAATCCGACTTGCCTCCATAATAACATTCAGAGTGGTGAATTATTTTCTAATCCGAACGTCGGGAGGCTAATAGTTCGCACGTGTCGGTCTTTATACTGAGTTACTGGTGAAAACATCCCAAGAAAAACATGAATTTCCACCAGCAGCGGGCCAGTAATGCTCCTTTAATACGGACACCTTAATAATTGTCAAATAAATTTGGGAGTAAAGCCGCGCTGGAAAAAGCTGCAGCGTTGAACGCGGCTAATGACGTCATAACTTGTGTGATCGCGATCCGACAGCGCTTCAAGCGCCTTTTTATTTTGGGATTCTTGTTATGTATTAGCTTTGGAAGATGTTCGAATGAAACGCTTTAAGCGATGCGTGAGATATGGCTGTCTGCTGCAATAATGTTTGAGGATTTTGTCTGAGTTTTGGGTGGTTTTATTTGTCTGACAATAATTTTATTGTTGGTTCTTTTAAGGATTTATTTACTAAATCAGAACTCAGACATGAAACATGGGTTCTGTCTAATCAGCATAGTCTAGATCTATTTCATTTTTCACAAGTAAAGCGCTAAGGTGTACACCCGAGCGCTCTATGGTAAAAAAAACTATTTGATTCGAATTAATATTCGAATTAGAAATACAATAATCCTATAAAATAATAGTTTCACTTACAGGTTTTCTGCTATATTTGTAACAAAATAAACCTTACAGAAGGACTAATATGAAAATGACAAATAAAAATCGATTAATGTTTAAATTGGAAATATATTTCTCTTCTCGCAAATATTTATTTAGCTTGATCCATCTGAAGGAACGGCTTTGTTTGTCCACAAAGGAGACGACACGTCTACCTACTGCCTCAACTAAAAAGCCGAAACACAACTCTTCACTTAAACAATACTTTGAATCTTCAACAACACACAAAACAGAATTAAAAACAAAACCACCAAAGCGAATCAGTCACTACAAAACGGAGCATGTACTCACAACATAAATAACGAGTCATATTTTCACGCCATTTCAACTATGCCCCACAAAGAAGGTGTCTGTTTGGATTAATGTACCTTCATACATTTATACGTGGCTCTTGCGTTCAACAAGCTTGAAGTTTATGAAATACCACCTTGAGACATTATCACCTCCACTCAAATTCCAACCCTTTCATAAAAGTTACAGAGCTCAGTTTTGAATGTGGATGTTTGGTATCTTGCATCGTTTAAAGCTAGTCGCTGTGATGAATATCCCGCAAACTTCCTCCGGTGTCTATCCAAGCACTTTGTGAGATAAAAATGTGGACGACGAAGAACATAGATCTGGTGTAGTGGCGTTTGCAGACAGCCGACAAAAAGTGCTCGTGCTTTAGTAGTTAGGGTGGAGATACACTGGTGGCTTGATCTGGAGGTTAGGAATCAAAGGTTTTGCTCTTACGTGCTTAAATTGTATGAGTATGCTAGTTTGAAGCCGGCACATACTCGTATCTATAAAATTATGTGGTTTTTTTTCTTGTGGTTATCTACATCATACATTAATAGTTTTGGTTATACTGCATACAGGCTTTGAAATTGCATTATTACTGTAAAAAAGTCAAATGGAATGCTACTTATCAAGTAAAATATAAAACTTTAAACAAAATCATTTATTTTTCTTCTTAGCGTATCGATGGCAAATAAAAGAATATAAATAAATAAATAAAATCTGTTTGAAATTTTATGATTGGCCCATCATTTATTTTAAAAACACCATTGAAATGCACTCGTGTGGGTTCCTAATTTATTTAAAAAATTATTCTAGTTGCTTTTTCGAAAAGTTGGTAGAGAAGAATGGGAAAGAGACTCTATCATTAATTTAAAAAAAATATTATTCTATTTTTGCATCGATAGGTTACCTATAGGTTTTTTAATAAAGAAAACCTATTTCAACCTAAACGCAAGCCCACCACTGCACCCCACTAATATGTGCAACCACAAATTACGCATTATTTATCTCACAAAGAAATGTGCGTGTCAGCACTCTATTCGTTTACTATACCATACATGCGATGCAATAAAAATCCAGTGCGCCCAATAAAACTTACATCCCTAACGGATCCAATCACACACAACATTCCCGCAATTAATCGATAAAAACGCAAAAAAAACACGAGCCATTTAAAAACCCTTCTACGGACATGTACAGACAATCGATACTTTATTCGATTCTAACGATTTCAATTTTATCTCGATGCGAGCCTATTCGATACCTGATTTCGAATGGCCGAGTTGATAGTAACGCTCGTTGAATGCAAAGCGAATAACAACGTTGAGTGTCGCATAGTTCCAATTTGCGACAATAGTTAACGTGATACAACCCTATCGGAGTCAGGACATTCCATTTTTGTAGTAGCAGGTAAAAGTGAACTTAAGGTGCAAAGGGTAAAGTTGAAATTGGAATAAAAATTGCTAGATGCAAGACCTAGGTCGTGAGGTGTTGTGTGAAAATATACGGGAAGATTCGTGAAGCGTGTGCAATCATGAGAAAGGAATCTTATTATTACACTCAAATAAATACCTAATTGAGAGGTACTCAACTGTATACGTTTTAAATTAGTCTATGTTAGCGTCATCAATTGGAAACTCATAAGCCAACCGCAATCAATAACAATACCAGCCTATTATTGTCGTACTGGAGGGCAAAGGCCTCTTCTCAGATAGAGAAGGAATTGATCACAGTGCTTGCTCAAAGCGGTTACTCGAAGTTAGCAAACTGTAAAAAAAAACGAATAAAAATATAAATGTACATATTATCATCATTATCGAGCTCGAGCTCGAAGCCCGGAGCTCGGTTCGGAGCTCGTGGCTTAATAATTACAGCCGCATAGACCGATCTTCCGGGTTAAGCCACGCTTGCCGAGGTTGGTCTGTGGATGGGTGACCATTTTCATAGCGAGTTTCCTCCGTGCCTCGGAAAGCACGTAAAGCCGTTGGTCCCGGCTGTCATTTGTAGATCTTTGACAGTCGTTACTGTTAGTCAGAAGCCGGGAAGTCTGACAACCAGTCTAACCAAGAGTATCGTATTACCCATTACTGGGTTATGGAGGTCTGATAGGCAGTCGCTCCATGTAAAATACTGATAATCAGCTGCATCCGGTTCGACTGGAAGCCGACCCCAACATAGTTGGGAAAAGGCTAGGCAGATGATGATGACTTATAATTATGTCATTTTTGAAATACCAAGGAGTCAGTCAGTCAATCAGGTATTTATGGAGAACGATTAAGAAACTCCAAGGCCACTGTTTTATATCAAGTTTTTTCAATGGTCAACTGGTATTGGTACTACATTATGATCTGCTTGGCGTAACTGTGGGGAACACAATGACTTTATTTAACTTTTTGTAAGTATTTTTATTGCATAACCTGTAAATTTTTTGTGTCCACATGGGCCCTATTTAATAAAGCTGACAAGCTGACTTTTATGTCAAAATCGGCAAATTGTCTTGACAAGTGCTGTTTAATAAAACCGACATGTATGACATAGGTCATGCAAGATAAATATGCCTGTGACAATTTTTCTGTTCCTTTTCACTCTTGAACTTTACCGCGATTTACAAATTATGATTTAATGTTTTTGCTGCGACCTAAAATTATAGTCGTAAAATACGGAATTAACTAAATAACTACTAATTAAATTAAATACTGCCAAAATATTACTGTCTATAAAGAAAACCAAATTGAAAGAAAATTCAAGCATAGTGATATGTGTGTAACGTAATGTGTTTAGTGATGGGATGTTTTTATATGATGGATTATCGATATTTTTTATAGAAAACGAAGTTTACGGCATGTATTTTAAAATATAATTTTTTACATTTAAATGTGTCCGGTACGTAGGCGACCATTTTGCAATGCGACAAAAGGGTACGTACAAAGAATTTTTTGTTTTGATTAATATCGATTGTGTTTTGAATGTATTTTTTATATTTTGTATTAAATAAATATTTAAAAACAAATTTCAAAATAATAAAGCATTTTTAAAATATTAATAAAGAGAATGAGATTTTAACGACTTACAATCGATATTAATAAAATTGATTTGCAAAATGTCACTGCCCTAGTATTTGCCATTCTGGCATGTGTCACAGCCAACATGCCAACATCCTTGGACGCATAAATACGTACTCATACTGAGTTACATTTACTTATTTCAACCAAAATATTTAGGAATTATCATATCTTTTTGGAGTACATCATTAGTATTCCTAACTAGCGAGTTTTTATTTGAGTAGTGGTTGATAATATTTATTGAATTTGAATGACAGTTCCCTGTAAATACACATCAAACAAAAACTTATCGAGTAAAAAGAAATGAAACAGCACAGTACAGTTATTATTGTATTTATTTACTCAATTACATGTGAAATAATCAGTTGATATAATTACTTATATGTTTCCCGGCCACTGATTTGAACCAGCCTTTGCACGTCATTCGACTCACCGAAATTCACCGAATTAAGTATTTGATAACACAATTATTATTATTTGACCATAATCCATGATAGAAACAGCCCAGGCCACCTTAGCCAGTTTGATCGCCTTCTTTCTTATCCGGGCATAGTATTAGTAATAGGATTCCCGTAATCATGATAAATGTTATCCGTGTTGTGAAAATCACATGCAACAACATGACAGCTCTTCTTGAAATTGCGAATCGGTCAACAATGATCTATCTTCTTGTATAATGAATGCACATCGATACATTTTCGGAACAATAGACGTTTATGCATATTATACAAAATCACAGCGATTGTAAATTAATTTAACATTTTAAAAAGTATACACGAGAAATCACTCCAAGTATTCGAACGTCAAAAAGTCATATATTTCAACTATACCTACTATAGTCCAACAAGATGGTTCTCGACCACCATCAAAGGGGCAGTATAAACAGAGTAGCTATATGTTTGAGCACTTTGTCTTTTATAAATTAGTAATTTGATTTGAAAAACAATTTTCAACTTTATTTTTAATGTTTATGAGTTAAACATTAAAAATAGAGTTGAAATTTTTTTGCAATAAAAAATTTCGTGCCATTATTGGCACGTAAATACAGTACGTACATAGTACGGTACATTGATCTGACACGTAAATACAGAATTTCTACTCTTTTTCTTTTTTTAAATAATGTGCCATCGAAAATAATCCACTTTTACTATATCACCGCAGAGCAAAGGCCTCCTCTTATACAGAAAAGGCAAGAAACGTGAAACACCACCACATTTGTTCAAGGACAAAAAAAAATGTAACCATGTAGGTATCGTAGACTATTTTTTCGTATGAATACGCTCGTAGCTTGCTCTGAAGTTACCCTAGTTCGTAAAATTATGTACAACAAACGAAATAATGTATCGCTGAGTTTTCAACGCGAAAAGCCGCAACTACAGCTGTCGGACTATGATGATTTTTCAGTTTGACGTAACTGAGTCAGACACTGTCAACACAATGTAGAATACCATATCAGATAATTAAAACTATAGGGAATAAAAGAGGTTACAACCAAAAACGTAATATGACTGCCTCGTTGGTTTGGCCGCATTCGTCTATTAGAACAACTACGCTGCGCGCGCTGCCCTCTTTTGTCAAATCCTTTCGCCATCTGTCTTTGGAGCTTTTTATAATCCTACCAAATTTGATATAAAGTAAAATGACCATACAATGATGCCATTTTAGTGAATTTTAAATTCTGTCGTTTATTTTTTATCATTGTGATTTAAATTCATGTTTTTGTTACATGTCAATTTTTTTTGTGGTTTATCGTATTATTTCTTAGTAAAAAGCTATTTGATTTATGAAGAAGTGTGTATTCCTGACTCTTTAAGAAACTAAAATCTCGTAACGGATTTAAATAAAGTCCAATGAACACATTAGTACCTCAAGTAAGTATGCTATATGTATTACAGATTATTACGTGTTTATTTGCAGATTTTCTTCTACACTAATTCTGTTAATATTATTTATTATCATAATCATATCAGCCGACCGACTTCCACAACCACCGGACACTTCATCCCTTTCAGGAGAAATAGAACAAACTATTTTGCTGTAGTAAAATTTTAGGTGCAACTTTCGTGATGTCAAATGACCTACCACCACAAGAATAATTTATATTCGTTGATAAACCTTTGTTTTTATGTTTTCAGCTTAAAATCTACTTAAGGCGAAGAACCACTGGCCTTTGCGTTCGAGCTAACAGTGCGCAGGCATCATTTCAGAAATGTTCAGCTATATCTTATCACATGATGCAACGTGTTCAGCTCACTATAACTTAATTTTGTAATTTGTTTAATGTTACACTGATATTAAAGCTTGATCTGACAAAATCGATTCAATCGTTTTACTTATAAAATCGCTCGCACCTTAGAAACACAATTAGTTTCCATCTATATAGTAATATTATAAAAGAAAACACATACATATCATCACGCCTGTATTCCCCGAAGGGTTAGGCAGAGGTGTACCAATGTACACCCACAGTTCGCCGGTATGTTTAGGTCCCATGTAATAGGGAGCAAGCCTATCGCCATTAACCGGGCATAAATCCAAACTCCATAAAAGAAAAGATTTGAGAATTCTATCAAAAAGGAGTAAAAGAGGAAGTGGATGAAGAGTGAAAGCTTCTATGAGAAATACATAGTCTACACCGACAAAAACAATAGCGAAGTGATAATTTTCTAATAAGTATTCGTTGTCCCTATTCGACGTAATATATTTTTAACCATTTCAGCAAGAAAAAAGAAATTTAAAATTCTCAACATACGGCTTAGTTGCCGGTCAAATTCCAGTGACAATTCGCAATTTCATGTCATCACGTGATGTATTCAAATAAACGTCAATCTACTGTCAACCAGAAATATGTCACGATTTTCAATGTATTTTGGGCTTTATTAAACAGAAAATTGACAAAACCTGGAACTGTCACCGTTATTTTGTCAAATGTCACCTGTCAGCTTTATTAAATAGGCCCATGGTCTCTTTAGTCTTCATGTTCTTTCGTTCTTTCTCTCTTTAGAAATAAAATCCAACCGGTCCCGTTCACATTTACCTTTCGTATATTTCCAACGAAAGACGATAGTGTTAGAGCAATCCCCATTATCGATAAAGATAAAGCCGTGAAGGTGGTTATTAGAACGAATAAGGCTCTATTAAGTTGTTCCAGCGCCGTGGATGGCTGTGGATGGCTGTGGATGTCCAACACTATCAGTTTTACGTTTATTGTTGGGTTGGCACGTTTTTATAATACATGGGTCATGGGTTGTTGACTTGGCTGTGCAAATTAACATAATTACGATTATTTCTCTCCAATTCTTGAAAAAACTTGAAAAGTTTACTTAACATACCATTACGCCTGTATTCCCTGAAGGGTATTGCAGAGGTGTACCAATGTACTCCCACAGTTCACCGGTATGTTAGATTCCATGTAATCCTCTATTAAATAAGCTGAAATGTTTGTTTTAATTCACTAATCGCTAATCTCTAATACTACTGATTCAAATCTGAAAATTATTTTGTTAATAGGAAACTATGCTATTCCTGAATGGCTCAAGGTATATTTTCCTACCAAAAAAAGAGATTAAAAAAAACACGTGCGAAATTTGCAAGCAATAGCTGGATAAAATATAAAAAATCCATATCAATTTTTAATCAGGGTTCGAGATTTGCGTTTATAAAACGCCCTGTTTTTAATGTAGGATAAAGATAGAATCTAAAATCAGCAGTGCGCCCCCAAAGCAAAATACCGTAAGACATAATGCTATGAAAGTAGCTAAAATAGACCAGCCTCGCGGTATCCACGTCTGTTAATTGTCGGATTTTTCTGACAGCGTAAGCGGCTGAACTTAACCGCCCTGCAAGAAACGTTAAGTGAGGACCCCACTGCAGCTTTGAGTCAAACGTAATCCCTAAGAAAACTGTATTTTCGAACGGATTCTAGTATTTTCTTATTTAATATGCCGTAACATTTACTATTTTTAACATTCGATAAATGGAATCTTATGAATTACTTAGTTGTTAGTTTTCTTTTCATTGAACACTACACATTCTAAAAAGTAAAGCAATTATGGCGTTATTTATTTTAAAATGACTGATTATCAAATAATCCAAGATTTGGTTGGTTTTCCAAAAAATGAGGGAAAGCATTTATGTGCACTAAAAAAAAGCACGGTCCCACCACCACTTTAAGCCCAGTAAAATACCATTCAACTCTTAAAACCAACAACAATGCAATAGAATAACTGAAATAGCTACTTTAACTTCACTTTGTCATTACCACTGTATCATACACATACAATGTAATATTAAGCTGTTTTATTCCTCTCCTAACCTAGATATGTAACCTTATAGAAGCGATAAGAGATGTAACGCGACGGCTTCAGCAAAATATGTATCAGAACAAACATTAACAGAGTTGCCAAACTATCAGATAAACAGAGAATCTGTTCGCCGAACTAGTTGTAGGGGTGGGTACTCCAGGGTTGCGGAATTTGTTCGAAAGAGTCACTGTGACCCTGGAATGCAAAGGGTATTAGGAGGAACACGGTTGGGTCAGTAAAAGTCTGACACATCTGGCACTGCACTTTTTTTTTTTTTTTTTTTAGAGATGGTAAAATCATGCACTGGATTCAATTCTTTTTACCCTGTATATCTAAATAAAAGAAATAATAAATATCTTGGGACAACTCACACACGGCTAACTGATCCCAAGCTAAGCAGAGCTTGTGTTATGGTAACCAGACAACTGATATACATACTTATATAATTTATAAATACATACATATTATAGATAAATCACACCCAGACACAGAACTAACAATCATGCTCATCACACAAAGTTTGTCCTGGATGGGAATCGAACCCACGACCTCCGGCTTAGCAGTCAGGGCCACTAACCACTAGACCAACAGGCCCGTCATAATATGACATTCAAAAATGCCTTCTAATGGTGCAATTGAAATAAATGATTTTACTTTGACTTTGTGGGAATCTGCTGAATGTAGGCAGGGAATACAGGATCTGTAGGGTATAAAAAGAAATGTTTTTAGACGACACTAGAGACTTTAAAACACTTATTTTTCTTATTTTTGTTTCGATTGACTCGTTTCAAATTCGACCAGTATTGAACAACCTGTACATCTCTAATAAAACGCTCAAATATTTTAATTATATGTGATCAAAAGGCTTTTAACATGACATGCCTATAATGCCGTAATTACAAATATAACCTAACTGCGAGGCTGCCTTTGTGTTACAATATATTTATCATAAAATTATCAGTAAACTAGCCCTGCCAAACTAAACAGTTTTCACTGTCATTACAATTTAAATTCAGTTCCAGCACACATGACAACGTAACATACCGGCCCACAAAATATTGCCAGAAAACCCATCAGAGTTTTAGATAACCGTGTTTATGAACGTGGTAGCAGCCCTAATCCAGTTTAAACCAGATACAAGCCCGGGAACGGGGGAAACGTAGGATTAAACGGACGCTCCCAATAACATTTACATAGAAATGGACCTTTGCTAGTACACATTTTTACTAACCTTATTCATTTGGGAGTGAATTTTTCACTGTTAAACTACTCTACTTTATGTGGGAGACCAAATTTTATGATGCGGTATTTACTTTAGATAATAGAATAGAAGTTTTTGTGACAATTTGGTTTTATTTTACTAAAAATATTACGGAACGATTTGTCCAGACTATGGTGCACTATTTAATAAGATATTTGATTGATCACGACTTCGTTCGCGTAAATGTCGGCCATCACGGGGTTTTTTTTATTTTGCGCAGATCCCTATTATTTTTCCAAATTAAAAGCCAAAGTCACTCCTTATAACATCAGCTATCTTCCAATAAAAACTTTATAAATATCCATCTAGCCACATCGAAGATTAGCCGGAACAATTAATACATAGACAAACACTTAAATTTTATTTATTTGTACAGATTGCAATGTGATTCTTGCAACCAAAAAAAAACGTAATGTGCAAGCACACCATGTTTCTTAAATTTTATTTTTGTGGAGAACTTACCAAGCAGAGATGTAGTCATAGTTCTGGCCGCAAGTTTAAAATGAAGATTTCAAAACATCACATAAAACACGTCCACACTAGAATCTAATCCTCATATACAAACAAACGCATTTCTCACCGTAAACAAACGGTTTAAGCCCCAAATCCCTTCGCCATACAATCCCATAAACTTACTCGTACTCCGTTAAAAACCTCTAATTTGTATGCTAATCATATTAGATAGTTTAGTATAATCCTCGTTACGGAGGTTATAGAGGTGTCTGTAGCACAGAATAATACAGAAGCATCGATTCATACAATGTACTTACGTAGTAGTAGAGCTCTTCGTGAAGGAGCTCGTCCGGGAAAGTACTACCAACCATACTTATTTCTGGCGCAAAGCAGCGTTGCTGTGGTCAGGTTTGAAGGGTATGGGTGCCAGTGTAATTAGAGGTACATGAGCCATTTCAACTTTGTATCTGGGATGGCAACGCATTTGAAAGGCTTCTGTTTTTGCAGATGTATATAGGCAGAGGTTACCACTTAACATCACATCATATTTGAAAAAAAAAGCCTCATACAGTGAGCGCATCCGAATAATTACCGCAAATAGCAAAAGACATTTAACAAGCCCGATAGTGATGTGTTTTTATTATATTTTTGGACCAAACGTTATGATTACCGAGATATTGAAAGTCAAGAAATTTGACTTTATTTACCCCTACGACCCCTGTAATGCGTGCGTTTCAAAGCGTACTACCGCAAGCACTGATTTTTCACATCATAAATAAAAGACGTTACCTAGCTAACAGCTATGTGATGCCTTTTCACACTTTGTTTTTGCGTAGACTATGAGAATGAGGGACGTGAGAGTATACCTGTGTTTGCGCCCCTACTTTTGTATTATAATATCTCCTGCGTACGTAATTTCAATTGACACTGGCCGCCGTGACCGATATTCGGTGGGCAGGCAGGATATTATCATTTTCACTAATTATAGAAAGCAAACCTTCTGTATGTTTCTATCTTGTGCCTATGTTTTGAAAGCTACAGATTACACGGCTGTAGTAAAATTGCTTCATAATTATGTTACGGTGAAATGTTTTGATAGGATATTACGTATGCTGCCGGATTTAGTTAGGGATTGATTGGTTTTACAATTTAAACGTATTTTCCAGTGTTATGTGATGTGTTGTGAAGTTTGCGGATAGTTTTGTGAACTAGGTGTCTCGTTGTGAACTTTGGCGATGCTTTAGAGACTTCGTTTGTGTGGTGAACAAATAAATATATACAAATAAAATAGAATTGTCTGTTAGTTTGTCAAAATAACAGCTTTATATAAAAAATATGAATGTTTACAAGAAAAAACAACTTTTAAAATGTTTGTCTGTCTTTCTGTCGGTTTGTTCCGGCTAATCAGCATAACAGCTAAAAGCTACACGAACAAAGTCTCGAGCATAAGATAGTTTTATGTAAAACTAGCTTCTGCCCGCGACTTCGTCCGCGTCACAGTTGATGTGTTATCCTACGGGTACCGTACATTTTCCCGGTATAAAAAGTAGCCTATGTGTTATTCCAGACTATAATCTATCTTTGTGCCAAATTTCATCCAGATCCATTCAGCCGTTTAAGCGTGAAAGAGTAACAAACATCCATACATACATCCATACATACAAACTTTCGCCTTTATAATAGTAGTAGGAAGTAGGATTGTAAGTAAACATTTCATCTTTTATAATAATAAAATGCCTAAATAACTATAAACAATCAAAACTAATGACATCCTTAATAGCTGCCAGGTGACTACTAAATTCGACCCAGATTCAAAATCCCGGAATCCCGTGAAATCCCAACACTGGCCGTACGACCAACACTAACTCACCGGGTCCAATCCCGCACAAATCTCCGGACTAATGCAGGCGGGTAACGTCTGTGATTCCCACATTGTTCTAACTTTGGTGAGCGGAGCTAAGCGAGAAATGAACTAGCTTTGTGCTAGGTGAAGAATTGAAAATTCTGTTAAGGCATTTTCAAGAGGTATCTTTCAGGTTCCTATATCTGACATTGACGGACGTGTAGCCAAAAGCAGAGAGAATTTCAGTGAGGATTTCCGTCACTCCTCAACTGTCTGATGTCATAGCCTACAGAACACAGCCTATAGAATACATAGACACAGTGTAGTAAACCTGATATTTCTCTGTGGAGACACTGTTTAATAAAAAGTCTTGTACGATACATTATATTATGCTTTGGTTGGCCACACATTCATAAAGGTAAATGCTAATTATCGCTTTCTCCATTTGAATTTGAAATATTATCATCTTCATTTAGCATTCAAGATACATAATTATCTACCAGAAGTGAGTGGACAGTATATTGTGGTTGTAATGAAATAAAGCCTTGAAAAAAATTAAATTAACCCTAGTACAAGTAAAATATTACACGGATTTATTACTTAAAAGAAAAATTACAATGATAGCAGTAATAAGTTAATAAATAAATAAAACAAATAAAAGAACAAACTTCAAAGTCAAAGTCACTCTGGAATGTTATTTACAAAAAAAGAAAAATTTTCATATTGAAACTAGTTGCCTATTCCAAAAGGCAACTAGAAAAACGTCAAAATAAGAACATTTATAAAAAAAAAGGTCGAAACAAGTACCTAAAAACCTCGCAAAAGTAGATATCCTAAAGCTTAAACAATAAATTATCCAGCCAAAATTCGCAGTCTAAATCGCCGCACAACGATCCTGGACAATTTAAAACCCGTTAAGGGTCCCTAGATCCCTTTAATGCAGTCGAGTCCAGATAAATGGCGGCGGTATATTGGCCTACTATTAAAACTATAAATCTTGTGGTCAGCTCTATGAGGTGAGGGAAAATTAAAGGGATTCGGTAAGCCAGTTTGTTCTGGTTGATTTGCACGTTTTTGGGCAAAGCGGGAGTGAATCTGCGGTTAGGGGCAGCGGACTGTTGTTCAGATAGTTAATTTTGGATAAATGTGTTGAGTTTTCAGCGATAAACTTTAACGTTTACATTATGGAACAATTGGACAAAAAATACTCAAATTTATGTGACATTAAGACGGATGAGATTTGAATAATGACAATAATGAATAAGACCAAGTTGAAGCTCAGTTTGGTATATTAGGAGACAAAAAAAGTGACGTGTAGACCAGGGGGCAATTCTTTTAACTTTAAGTAAAGTTTGCAATACAACTTCAGTCTAAACATGTCAAAAATGCCTTGAATTAACCATGTAGGTAAGAATAAGCACCTTAGAAGAATCTTGATATAAACTTGAGAAACGGTAAAGTTAAACTTTTTGTCACAAGGAAAATCAACTTTCCCAGAAATCTTTCCTAAGACGCGAAGATAATAGACCTCAGCATCATAAACTAAGCAGACAATATTAGTAGGTAATACAGAGGTTTCAAATTAACATGGCGGGCCACAACTGTTACACACAGAATTTAATACGGGACACATTAAGGGCCAACCGCATAGTCTTCCGCACGATAGGACCTCCAGACGTTGTGGGGAGACCAAATGTAGCTTTTATTTTGAGCTAAGTTATTGGTGAGACTTTTAAGCTCTGATTTTTAAGAAGTTGTTTGATTTGAGTTTTGGGAGGTCTACTATTGAGCAATAGGTTCTCGTTGACGCTACTGGATGATGGTTTATAAACAAAGTCAAAGTTAAGTCACTAAAAGGCTCTTTTAGACGCCATCTAAAACATAACAAAAATAACATTGAACCTAGTTGCCCGTTCCAAAAGGTAGTTTCTTATGGACAAGAAGTGGAAAGAGACGCCATTCACACTCTTTTGAAAACCACTGGTTAAAGAAGAAAGAGGCAGAAGCCTAAAATAAGCCCTACCTAGAATCCTGTAAGGACTCACTGAGTAATTGATGGAAAGGTGCTCTTCCGAGTATTACCGGAGAATGTCTTCATAGATGGTGGCAGATGAAGGTATTTTTCCAAATGTGCAGCATTAAATGCTTTCAATATCTTGATTTTTATAAAGCTGTTACTGAAAAAGAACAGTTCATAAAAGCCAAACCACTGCAACAAAGTCCTAACTATTTCCAAACCCGAATCAAAAGCCCACATTCCATCAACAATTTCCCGCTAGCATAAACAAGACTTATCCCAACGAACCCTAACCGATTCTCACCCCAACCACGACAAATGTACTAATCCTACAAGTTTATCCTTGTGGCCCACTGAAATCTCCGAAACAATGGCCAGCATGTTAACTGCCTCGGGTGACCGCAAGGCTGTGTGCAGATTACTGTGGAACAGAGTCCGAGGTATATCTCGGTGGTGTGTTGGAGAGAGATGGGGTGCGGTTGCGTGTTAATTAAATTAAACGGGGGCTAGCTATGGGTTAATAGCGAGTAATCGCGGTGCGACGCTTGTCTTGTAGACTTTGTGTACATGCGTTGTGGTAATTGTTTGGCAGTTCTGATGTGTTGGGATGTTTTGATGGCTGTCTGTTGGTTGCGTTTGAGGGTTCATTCGGCTTTGGATTGTAGTCCAAGCAGAATATGGTGTTCGTGGGTTTATTCAAAGACACTCTTAATGGCTTTCCTTGTATCAACGTCATTGAATTCGCTTAACGTAGGCTGAAGCAGCTCTTATGCACACATAAAAATAAGCTTAGCCAGCTATTTCAAATAACTAAGACTAAATGGAATATTATTAGTTTTTTTTTATTATTCGAGATGAATATAGCTATTGAATATAGTCTTGGTCAGTTAATTATCGGTTATTGGATTATAATTATAATGGTTTACATTGCATTTACTACCTTATCTACATTTATTGCATTTACTTTTTTCTTTGTGTATTGTGAACCTTCAAACTCAGTGTAAATAGTTTGTGTAATAAATGAATTAATTAATGCCAAGTTTTTGCCCAACACCTCTCATTCCTCCCCGAACAGTATCCAAAAGACGGCGACTACAAGTACAAAGACCAAAAAAGTCTACTTGGTCCTTAAGTACACGGAACTGATGTTACATTAAACTACAAAAAACAACTCCATTATCAACCTCCCCTACACATAAAATAAACATGAGACGAACTAAAACCAAATATACTATATCAACATAAAACATCAAAATGTTAGCTTGCACATCAAAAACAGTATTCGTATTAAAACATTACCCCAAAAACAAGGTACCATCCAAAATGGTATTAAAATTTAATCATATTCACCACTTTTTACTGGCCCCAGCACTATAAATATCGTGGGGCATAAATATTCTACGTCTACCCTACAAATATGAATTAATCACCGGCCTGTCAACATAGTGAAGTGTCATCGAGCTGGAAAGAGGGCGCTGAGATGTGTTCAAACTTGGGGATTTATATTCAAGGTGACACAGAGTAAAAGTTTCAGTTCCTCCATGAATTTCCGTGCTGTGAAGCACTAAGAGAGTTTGGTTACTACTTAAAAGTATTATTGTTTCAAGTCTTTAAAGTAGACCTTTCTAAAACTTAATGCCTACAACAAAAATATATTTGACGCAATTTTGTAACATGTACACTATGTTCACACTTAATAAATACGATATGGATAACTTATAACAAACAAAAAAGAAACTAAAATAAATGGCATAAAATAAGTCCTCCACATGGCTTTTCACTGAAAAAATGTGCTGATATAATTACTGGAAAATAATTATTCTGTAACATTTTTGAACATTTTTTTAGGTACTTATTTATAAGGGTATTTATAAAAAGAGTGTTCCTTAGAAATGTTTTTAATTAAAGTTTTCCAGCAGATTTGATTCAAACTATTATAATATTCACAAGAGAAAATAATAAAAACACCCAATTACCCGAACATGAACAAAGTACCAAAAAAATCTTGTTCAACTGTAACTCCCTACTCTGTGCCCAAACCTTACAATACGAACACGCCAAGAAGGGAGCGCTAGCAGGGTAATTACCAGCATACATAATATACGCGATGAGTACAATTTTAAGCCAATAAATAACACGTAATACACCCGAAAATATGGTAACGCATTTATTATAGCCAAGAGTTAATGGTTCAAGTGTTGTACGGAGTTGTTATTACCTGTCACATAATTATGTGACAGGTAATAACAACTCCGTAATTAGGTTTAATTAATGTTAGTAGTCTGTGCCTTGAGTCATACTTTGAAGTGTCACAGGACTTATAAAAAAATGTATGAAAGTCTTTGGTGCTACAGAGCTTTGAAGGTTTTATATAGGGTGTGTGGCTAATATGCTTTAGGCTTGTGGTACATGATTATCGGACCGATTTAATAGATTCAAGTTTCGTGGGTTCGACTTTTTATAGAAACTGTGGGTTGGTATATTAAAATTCATATGTTATATTCTCCGACAAAAACATCGGTCACCGATTGTATGACGTGTGTGGGAAGCGTATATATAGCTGTCGCAATTTGTGTCTGTTTATCTGCACCCAGTGAAAATCTCCTAACAAACCAACCAACTTTCACACTTCTTTTTTAATAATTGGCACTTCAATTTAATTTATTTGCATAGAAGATTTCAGCAATATTAGCAAGGTAAAGAAAATCGACACTTAAAAAAAATTGGTACAGATTTCGCCTTTATATTAACACCAAAAACTTTCGTATTTACAAACAAAGTATTATCAACTCTATACAAATCCTCGGTCGCCCATTCCCTAAAATATGATCGCCCCCACCCTTCAGGCTTGTTTGGGAAATAATGGATTCATTCTATATTCATTTACATGGCTAATAAGATTGGCCTGACACAGGCTGTGTCGTTGAATTACCCTGTCAAATATAATAATCTTATTGCCCGTATAAGGGTGGGTACTGATGGAAAGTCGAAGTATTAAATTAATAAGTTTAAATCTTGGAGTGACAGTATGGTGTTTGGTGATTGGTAATGAGATTTTCTAAAACTTTTTTTAAAGAGTAAATATGAAGTGTTTAATGGCTGCCTCGTTAGCCTAGTGGTGCTGAGCGCAACTGCTACACTAGAGGTCCTGGGTTCGATTCCTAGGTCGAGCAAAAAGTGTTATTGGGTTTTTCTATGAAATTATCAGTAGCAACTCGGAGTTTGGATTTATGCCCTGTTAATGGCAATAGGCTCGCCCCCTATTACATGGGACCTAAATATACCGGCGAACTGTGGGTGTACATTGGTACACCTCTGTCTAACCCTTCGGGGAATACAGGCGTGATATTATATTATTATTATATGAAGTAAACTCCCCGTTCTTTTGCGTATAAAACTGACTTTTGGAAGAGGCAACTAAATTCAAAGCTTTCTTTTTCTTGTAAATGACATTCAAAAATTACTTTTGGTCTAATTACAATAAACGATTTGCCTTAGGTTTTGCTAGAAAATACTGATGAAGTGTAATTGTAATCTATTCAATATATTTTTCATTAGAAAATAAGATTTAGAACTTTAATTATATTTTAATAGTCTTAGGTATTGTGTAAAGAATAATTGTTGAGCTTTATTTTATCAATAATGATTAAGATTATAATTAAAAACAAAATCTAAAAAACTACTTGGCAATGAAGCTGGAATTTGGCAGACAAATAAGTACGTCACTGATAAAAACTAGTTTTATTAGTGTAAAAAGTTATAAAACCATTTGATTGTCATGCTTATTGATTCAATTTTTCAAAACCATGACTGATAAACCCAACCCTACGGTTGAATCTGCTCAAAAATTTCCCTCACGCCATTATTTAAACCCCGAACGATAAAAAACCCAATTCCACTTAAACAATAATTTAACTTTCATGAGGCAAACGTGTTAATGACCATCCTTTCGCCAAGCGCCAAGATTTCACCAAAAAAAATGTCACAGCTGAACCCGACTTTAGTCATTAATTCTGCAAGAGTGAGACGGCTATATTTCCAGTGTTACGTCTTTGAGTAAGTGACGTGATCCAATTTGAATTTTCTCCTTTCAGATTTTGTTATGTCAGACAGTCGTTCGAATTAGCTTTTTGTCGGGTCGTTTGATGCGAACGAATTGGATACGAAAATAAGGGGGGCCCTAATGTTGTTACTATTTGACAGACAACAAGTAATGAGGGTATTGACTGTACATTGATTCTGAGGATTTGGAGTGGGTGGAAGACGTATTGTTTGTAAGCAGCTGTTTCAAACTGAGATGATCAATCGAGACTATTTTTTGTTCTTTTTATTAGCTCGTACTCTTCCAGTCTTTTCTGTTAAACTCTCGGTCAAGTGAGTTTGAGGTGAGTTTTCATTCTACCGATATGCCAGGGATTGACAGCTCACCTCGAACTGACTTTACTAATCAAGGTATTTGCAGAATACCACTGCTGATTAAGGAGGTGATTGTTCAATTGTAATGGGGCTGGCTAGCTGGTGCTTAAGGGTTATTAATTTCTTCATGAATGCTATTTAGATCAAAGATAGAAAAGGTATGGCTTAAATCACTTCTTAATCTTAATGTTGTATTTGATTGACCATTTTTTAGAATAAATATGGAATAGAATGGTCTTTCCTTCTACTCCATTAGAATTATGTTGATTCAGTTAAACCATTAGCAATTGTAAATTATAAAAACGTTGACGCACACTAGCAATTTTCCATATAACGTGGGTACGTTTTTAAAGATATATGTATAAAGTCGCATTACACATACAACAATGTTTCACTTTAAATGGAATCCTATACTATTTCCAGACTTCATTCAAATACAAATAAAAACATTACCATAAACACTAATAACCACACCCTTCACAGTCACGACAGATGCGCTTTCACATTTTATAATCGATTCAAAACTCGATAAAATTAATCGAGCACCATTTAACACAAAGCGCCGACAAACATCGATATATAAATTAACATTATCCCGGGGCGTATCGATAAAATTGTCGAAAGCTTAACAGAATTGTATGAATTATGTATTCGATTGTAAAGTATTGTTCGATTCAATCGTTTTGTAGTCGACTCTAGTCTATGAGGTGTGTTTATTAAGTTTATGTGGGAAGGTATTATATTTAAATGAATGTTTCTATATCTTTTGATGTTTTCTTGTTAATATTAATAAAGTTATGTTCAATGAATTTTTGTTAGGTCTTTCTTTTCCTTTTCTAAATCTGTTGAATAAACGTGACATTAGAAAACAGATAAAAATAAACTTAATTGTATGTCATAGATGTGATTATGTACTTAATGTTCTTTATTAATTTATTATTATTAAAATAATGTTCAAAATATGTTAACTTTGTAAAGGGTATGTCGTAATTATGGAATAAGCGTTGTTGTAATATTTGTATGTCAATTTGTGGCGAAATGTGTCTTTGCACTAATAATTTATGTACTATCTTACCAGTTTCCATCTTTTAGTACTGCATTTATCGTTTTGATTTTAACGCGAAATGAATCTTGCTGCCTTTATTGTTTAAGAAAAACACTTATTTTAATAAATGTCATAACAGAATGAAATGATTTCTCAAATGGTAATTATTTCCTTTTACTATAATTTTTCAGGTTCTATTACTCCTAAACTTCGCAGCCAAACTAAGTAACGAGTGAAAAATAAGTTAAGGAAAATGACTATTACGCAAAGGGTACTCTCAAACTATTTGCTAAGTTCTCCGTCTATTTCAGCATATCATTGTCCAATATAAAACTATAAGCTTCTAACAAAGCGTAGTTATAAATACGTCCCCAGCACCTATAACTCAAATTGTGCTCACCACTATGTTTGAATGGTGATATAAATGGGCATTATACATAAAAGCAATTTTTATTGCCAAATTTGACAGTAGCCTATCAGGGCCAAGTTATAAACGGTAGCAGGGTTGACTGGCTGTAAGAAGGCAAAAATATGAATAGTTTTAATTAATTTCTTCATATTATAAGGTTTTTTTAAGTAAATTTAGGGTACAACAATCCACAAATCATCAAAATGACGATACGTCTTGGTCTATGTTTAGTACAAGATCTCATAGTCGTTAAACTTATACATATAATTTTAGCATGGCTGAAATTTTGAGAATGTATAGAGAAATACGGATATCTGAAAAAGGGCCTTGCTAAAATAACTGTAAGGTTGTAACCCTAGGATCTTGGATCACGACACTTAGGTCATTTACAAAATTAAGGGTCTTACAATATGGTATAAAATAAACGAAATACTCAAGTCAAAATACTTACAATGTAGAACCAATCTACATTTTTTTTTATGACATGAATTGCATGTCAAAGTAAAAATGTGTACCTAGGTATATAAAGTTTTGGCAACCCAAAAAAATAAGATGACTAAGCACATCTAGAACCGCTCCAATCTTCTCCCTTGCACCCCACCTAATATAAGAGGCGCAAAATGCGACGGCACGTAAAAATATCGGAGGATCCCTCGTTATGGTGGCACTTTGTCATCACACGCTTTATGGGGCCCACGGTCATCGCTATCTGGACTGCCATGCAAAATATACGACTAGTTTTAATAGTACTACAATATTTATGGGGTTGGCAAATCGTGCGTTAAGTTTTAACGGTTTCTCGTGAAGGGAGATTATAATTGAATTGAGTAATAGCACTGGATTATGGTAATGGATCTGCAATGTACGTGTTATTGAATGAAGTGCTTGTTTTTTTTTACCGATGGGAAATCATCCAATGGCTTTTCCAGCCTTGGGCGAGGCGGGAGGGAGTGTCAGACTTTTACTGACTAAAAACCATCCATGTTCCTTCTTGTGCGCTTTGCGTTCCGGGGGCGCGGTATCTCTTTCGAACAACCCGCAGCCCCGGCAGGCATCGGTCCTGAGTGCCACCTATGAAGTGCCTGTTGAAATATTATTTGGTGGATAGAAGTTTTTCTTTCGATACTTCATCATCATTGTCATCGGCCTATCGCAATCCTCTGCTGGACATAGGCCTCTTCCAAGGTTCTCGCTGAGCCCGATCTCCGGCTTTCGATACTTAGGATTTGAAAAATAACTTTTCATGTGTTTTATTTTAAGCTCACTTTTCGCTCACAACATTTTGATCTATTACTAATACTGGAAAATACATCAATAAAGTCAATCTTGTATTGTGGAATTGGTTTGGATAGTTTCAAACATTTAGATTTCTCTACCTCCCCAGTTTCTCAATTGGGAAAATAACTTTTTATGCAGTTTGTTTTAGGCTCAATTTACAATTTGTCTATTGCTATATTGGAAAATACTGTCATGTTCTGTAATATTGGTTTGGAATTAACGAAAAATTTGGACGTATTTGGGCTGTCAAATTTCCCGGCACCACAACATCATGGAATACTTATCTTTGGCTCAAAAAAGAACATCTGCGTCCACTTAAATATCCTTCAGTGCCATCATTAACAACCCTTCCCTTCTGCCACCACTTCCAAAAACACTTCAAACACGGCCATTTGTAACTCGATTCGTTACACGAAATAGTGTGACCATACATCACTGTACGACCGGACATG
Organism: Caradrina clavipalpis; assembly: GCA_932526535.1. Classification (NCBI taxonomy): domain Eukaryota; kingdom Metazoa; phylum Arthropoda; class Insecta; order Lepidoptera; family Noctuidae; genus Caradrina; species Caradrina clavipalpis. The sequence continues at coordinate 15,978,529 of OW052096.1, read as the reverse complement.
TCCCGACACGGTTGCACAATCATTTTTCATTACACACGATTCATTAACATGTAGGGGACGGCCAATTATGTCCGCGCCATCCATCACGACACCCTAGCATTTGATATTTTTATGTCGCAGTAAAATTTTATTGATGGACATTTGAATAAATGTCTGGTCGTTACACGTGGGTTTATTTTGAGGGAACTGGATATGCTATTTGTTTTAACTTGATACTGCTTATGTGTTTACCATTAGGTAAACTTATTTGTTGTCGTATATTTTTAGTTTCTACAGCATGGTAAAAATAGGCCTTTTGTGTGGTCTTCTGACTAATAATTAAGCAATTATCTCATGGACATTTGATACGGGTTGCAGCATTTATCGTAACACAGTAATATTCTAATCTCGTTGGTAGTGAACAGTTCAACTTATGAGTGCTAATAAGAATTATTTTTATACATGCATGAAGTTGTCGATTAAAATCCGGGAAAGTACCACCGTGACTTTTTCAATTTATATGTATTTTTTAAGTTTTTCTTGAAAGTCTCTGACACCGGTGAAGAAAAACATCGCGAGGAAACCTAGACTTACAATGAATATAGTTTGTAATCGCCAATCCAACTTGCAATCAAGAGGCAGGCCGCTTCCAACCGGTCTTTTTGGAAATCTGTGGGGTAGGCCTATGTCCAGCAGTGGACGTCCTGCGGCTGATATGATAATGGTGATAAATTCAGCTTGAGCAAACGTGATGTTCAATGCTCATGCATTTTCTGTATGAGAAGAGGCCTTTGCCCTGTAGTGGAACAATGATAGGCTGGTTTTATTTATAAATTCTGAGTGCACACAATTCAAATTACCATAGACACGAGCAAAAGCAGAACCATTTCAAAAGAAAACCAAATAAAAAATCAAACGCAGCGTCATTAATGTTTGACGCAGTGACTCTTGGAATAATGACGTCAAACAACTTGAGAGCAAGGTTCCAGGTTCAGTTCTAAGGTCAAACGATTTATGTAGTCTGAGGTCGGTGCGTAATTATGTCAATTACTTTCTTGTTTTGCTGACAGTTCGGATCATTGAAATGTACATTGATTGATTTATTACTAGTTATTGTACCGATATTGTCGTCTACTGGCGAGCTGTTATCACTCTGGTAATCTATGTTTTGTATTACAATCGTCGCGGGGTGAATTATTTCAATTGCGACTGTCATTTGTTTTGATTTGTTTCGTATTTTCTTGTGACTGTCTTCTTTGGCGTGACGTACGGACTTGCAATTGTTTTTGTATGTAATATGGGTTATTTGTTTATTACGTACTTGTAGAAATAGGTAAGTAATACATTGGACAAAGAACTGAAAAAAAAACTATGGTCTTGTTATTAGTATATAATTATACTTACCAATAATTATACAAGTACTAATACTTGTATTGTCCCACTGCTGGGCAAAGGCCTCCCTCCATTTCTACCATTTATAGCAACCCTGAACTACACCTTCCCAATCCTCAAGGAACCAAGGTCCAAGTCCTCCCGCCTATTTGTCTATTCGCCATATCTTGGTCTACCGCGTCCCCGTCTCGCGTACTTGAAATAATTAAAGATTTAAGAAAAAAAATAATGATCATTATAAAAAAGAACAATCAAATTGCTTTTTCAATTTACGCCACTTTCAAAAACACCACCACAATTCGCCAATCCAGAACTTTCCAAAAACCCCAGCCACTACAAATCCCAGTAACATCTAAAACATTTTCCACAGCGTCACAAACGCATGTTATTTTATTTTTTCATCCGTTATTATCATTATTTATATCGCTCTCGGATTGTGCGACTAATAAATCGTTGCGATTTATTTGCGTTTGCACATGTCCCTACCGTTACGGCCCTGTTGCGATTTGTATGAATTAAATTTGATTTGTGCCTTAGATTTACGTTATAGCCGATAGCTAGATAAGTGATATTTATTTTCTTTTGAAAATGTAATTTCTGTGTCGCAATATTTTTCGTGCGTATTTCTAGGAAGCTAGACTAGTAGTGTTACTCATTCTCGGTAATTGTAAGTAATTCTTTTTTTCTGTTATTATAGAAAGTGCTGCAACTTCATCGAACAGATTTTTTTTTAAGACAGCGAGCAGAGGCAGATAGCTATTAAATATTGTGTTGAATCGAAAAGAGTGCTCATTTGCTTGCACACTAATCAGTGGACAATAAACCACCTTCCAAGCCTCCAAGTTTTTCTTTACCTTCTAAGTACCTATTTAGTTTTTATTGGCCGTCGTAACTAACATTCGGTTAATAGAATATTACATACTATGTTATGCTTTTACCCGTGACTTTGTACACATGACATTTCTTACGAAATCGTTTTATTTCAATAAAATGTTGCGTACAGCAGCACTTAGGGATATGCAGCTTTAACTAATTGTTTTTAGAATCGGATTAGTAGTTCCAAAGATGAACATGTTCAAAGAAACAGATAAACTCTTCAAAATATGAATATAAATAAAAAGAGGCATTTTATTGACATATCTACGCAAAAAATTAAATGGCTGCCAATCAAATTCCTTAGTAATCACCTATACGCCACACTTAAAGCTAACTTAACTGGAAATCACTAAAATCCCAATCACAACAACCAACCACCATCAACGCAAAACTTTTAAGTTCACGCGCTACACCAGTGTCTCAATGAAAAATCACTCTGGTCCCCTCACAGTTGGCACTAGATGTATGGCAGCCATTACAGTGGCACGCCACACATATCATTCTGTCTCAACGCTTGTACTCCGCATCATTTCAATTTATTTACGTATCGGCGGAACTTTGAGGGTATCCTTATAAATGTAAGTGGGAATATTTGTATTAATTCTGCTAAAGGCATGGATGATAAGGCTGTCTCATTTAGTTTATACTTGCTTTTGCCCGCGACTTCGTCCGCGTGGATTAATAGTTCCCGTTTTCGGGGGATTTCCGGGATGAAAACTATCCTATGTCCTTTCTCGGGTCCCAGACTATATCTGTATCAAATTTCATTGAAATCGGTTCAGTGGTTTAGGCGTGAAGAAGAAACAGACAGACAGACAGAGTTACTTTCGCATTTATAATATTAGTAAGGACTAGCTTTTGCCTGCAAGTTCGTCCGTCTCAAATTTGACATAATATTCCACGGGAACCGTATATTCGGGATAAAAAGTAGCCTATGTGTTATTCCGCACTATTACCTATCTCAGTGCCAAATTTCATTCAGATCCGTACAGCCGTTTAAGCGCGAAGAAGAGACAAACACACAAACTTTTGCATTTATAATATTAGTAGGCAGTAGGATGGTAATGCGGTGGATTTTGGATGTTTGTGACTGGTATGGAGTGGCTACTGGACTAGAGGATAGTCATCATTCATTAGATGATGTTAGTTTTAGCTTGATAATAATTAATTTGGTTCACGGAACAGTTGGCGCAGTAGCTGGGTGATTGGCTGTTATGCTGTCTTCGATTACCGCACAAAACAAATATTTTTATGGGCTACAGGTAGTTGTTCCATATGTTTGTGTATGTAAGATTATAATGTATGTCTGTAAAAGCACCGGTAATACAGGAAAAAAACCTAAAGTGTACAACGTTGTTAAAAAAGGCGCATGACGTGGGTAATTACATCATTTATTTATTGTATTTAAATCAATCATATAACTGTATCATTTATATTATGAACTGTAATATTATTAACTTAAAACCCAACATTAAAACCAATTTAATTTAATTTGTAAATCTAAATACAGAATTAACATTTTAGACTCTGATTTCACAATGGATCCCATTATCATACAAGACATTAGTTTTGAATACACTAGTACATACACAATGGTAAAAGGCTTCGTACATAGCCGAAACTACCCTCATAAACATACTAAAAGAATTGCCAAGTTATATTCTAAAAGAACTCTCTTCTATATTTATATGCCCCAATACAATAAAAGCTATTACCGTAATACTAAATTTTCACTACATTTTAAAACGTACGAACTCTTTTCACCGACCATCGCAATAACAGTATTTTTCTTTTCTCTAGTGATGTTTGAAGTTTTCTTTTTATCGATAAAATATATTTTTTTGTATCATTTTTATCAAACAAGCCAACGGCCCACATGATGTTAAGTGGTCACTGCCGCCTATAGACATCTGCAATACCAGAAGCCTTGCAACTGCGTTGCCATCCCAAAGACAAAGGTGAAATGTCTCATATGACTGTATTACACCGTCACCGAAACCCTTCAAATCGGGACACAGCAATGCTGCTTTTTACCCGACTGCGACAGAAGGAGGGTTATGTTTTTCGAGGGTATGTTTGTATGTATGTATGTTTGTATGAATAATTGTTTGGCACGCTCTGCAGGCTGAACGGCTCGATGGATTTTCGCTTGAGAGGTGTCGTTAGATTCGTATTTACTGTGAGAGTGACACTGGGTATATAAATTAAAAAAAAAATGGCGGATTTTTGGCGCCAAATTCAAATGTTTGGCTCGCTCTGCAGGCCGAACGGCTCGATGGATTTTAGCTTGAGAGGTGTCGGTAGATTCGTATTTACTGTGATTTTTAAAGAATATGTTTTTTTTTATGATTTTTTTTATGATTATGTTTTTTAAATTACCGTTTTTTTGGCAGAATTTTTTATGTACTTGTATGATATTTATTGATCTTTTCTTAATACATAAGTGTCCCTAAACCTTATATAGCTACTGCCCGAGACTTCGTCCCCTTCAAATTTGACATGTTATCCCACGCGAACCGTAAATTTCTCCGAGTTTTAAAGTATCCTATGTGCTATTCCACACACAATCTATCTCTGTACCAAATTTTATCCAGATCCGTTTAGCCATTTAAGCATGAAAGAGTAACAAACATCTATCCACCCCGTTGTAAGGATGGATCCTTACAAACTTTCGCATTTATAATTTAAGTAGGATTGTAGTAGGATGTCTGTATTTATCCATTTTCCTTCTTCTATTGTTTTTATTAAAAGTTATTTAATTTTTAAGTTAAGTACTCACTTTGTAAAACATTGTCCCAAAAAAGTTTGACAACTAACATTAAAAAATGATATATTTCGATGAGACCGTTACAAGTATGATTAATGAACGTAATCATAATATTATGATTAATGTACTTACGTATAGCAATTACGACACGATTAATGTTCACTTTTAATGTATCGTGAATCTGAAAAAAATATTTTGACGTAATGGTGATTATAATAATATCGTGAATGAAGATCATTTGTCATATTTTTTGAGTGAAATTATGACTTACAACATGTTTGTTGAAGTATGTAGCGCGTGCCGTGTACCAATATGAAAAATATTCCTGGGTATTAGAATAGTTAAAAATGCACAGAAAATTAATTAATTGACTAGAATACTAAGTTTTAGCCCATCGTAGAGCACAACTCGTACAAAAAACAAAGCATAAAGTTAAACGATTCATATATTTAGAAATAGAAAAAACATTTTTATGCTTATGAATAAAAATAAATTGTATAAAACAATGTAAATAAAATCCAGCTAATTCAAGATCTGTTTTAATTTAGCTTACTTACTTTTTTATCATCTTTTTTATTTTTTTGATCAGTCGTGATGGCCCAGTGGTTAAGGGACCCGCCTCTCATGCACGAAGTTGTGGGTTCGCAACCAGACACGGGCATGTACCAATGTGACTTTTTCTAATTCATGTGTGCTTTCTAAGTTTATCTTGGACATCACTGACAACGGTGAAGGAAAACATCGTGAGGAAACCTGGACTTATAATTAATATAAGTCTGAAATTGCCAATCCGCCTTGAGCAAGCGTGGTGATCAATGCTCGTGCCTTCTTTGTATGAGAAGAGGCCTTTGCCTTGCAATGGGACAGTTATAGGCTGGTATTATTATTATTATTTACTTTTTTATTAGCTAGAAGGTCACAAACACAAAGAGAAAATTTGCTCATTTTTAACCGACTTCAAAAACAAGTTGAGGTATTCAATTTGTTCTTATGTATATTGCCCGATTAGTCGAAGACGCCTGGACTGATTTAAAAAAATATTTTGTTTAATAGCCATATTTATCGACAATCGATTCTCTGTTGCTAACAACACTGCACTACAGCAGTATTTGAATTTGTCGAAGTTTTACGAGCGGCCGCGAACATAATGCGGATGCGAGCGAGACGTATTGAGCAACAAAGATCATGCCTCTGAGGATAGAACCTTGACTCCACCTTGACTGAAGTTGCAGAAGATTCAGCAATAATACTTTCAACACCGCACCGGCAAGCGCAGCGTAGGACGTCCACCCACGAAGTGGACGAAGGACCGCAGGAAGAGACTGGATGCAGGCCGCTTTCAAGTGGTCCTTTTGAAAATCTATGAGGGAGGCCTATGTCCAGCAGTGAACGTCCTGCGGCTGATATGATGATGATGAAGACTTTAAATAAACTTACTGTATTAAATCCTCATGGATGTCACCCACCCTGATGTGATGAGATGCCCTGAAGTCATTATACTTAAAAAATCTGGCAGGACTGTGTCAGGGCACGCGGCCAATGGTTTCAATTGAACTCTATCTGCTCTATCTCTTGACTATATCAGCGAGTCGCTTTTAGTGTTAAAGATTGAAACCTGTTTCGTTAATTTTGGCTTTTCTGACTTTGTAGTTGAATGTGATTTTAGAAGATGTTTTACATTAAAAAACTTAGTGACTTTTTGTTACTTTATTAAAAGCAATCACACAAACAGATAATTGACATTCTTATTATGTTTTCCTCTCTTTATTTTGTTATAAGGAATGATACTTCTGTCCTCTTTTATAGATCTTGTAACAGTTTGAGCATAGGGGTGGTGGATTATGGGATTCTTAGTTTAAAGTTTATTACTGTTTTTATGTTTATTTGTTTAAGCTTTCGTATAGGCATTTCGCTCGTTCCCTTTATTGCGTATTACACTTTTGTAGACATCTTTATGTCTATATTACCGTTGGGGAAAATAGGTGCATCTTACTTACTTGCTAAGGGGTAGAACTTTTTAGGATTATGAAGATGGTTATATTAAATGGAAACAGAGTTCTGTTGACTGACGAATACCTAATCAGTAGGTCTATTCTGTAAAAATCTCTAGGTGTCGGTACTGTCGGTGTATCTTGGTAAAGTTAGTTGTCATCCTGAGCAAGAGTTTGACAGCTCACTTCTAACTCATTTCACCATTAATTTATTAAACTCCATTGCATAACTAGTACCTTCGCGTAGAAGTATATCTCTTTAATATGTACTAATATTAAAGATAAAAAGTTAATTTGTTTTTTTTACTTGTAACAAAACATTGCGCCGACCCCAAGTAACATGGGATAAGGGCAGGAACACGATGATGATGATGACGAGGCCCCTGAATGTACTGGTCCGATTACAAAACATTTTTCACTGATAAAAAGCTACACTATTGCAGAGTTTCATAGGATATATATTAGGTATGGTATACTTGAATTCCACGCGGACAGATTCACAGGCAGAAACTAGTAAGTAATAAAGTAGTAGGTACCGCTACTGCTGGGTACTGGTACAGTCAATAGAGATTTTCTTGGTGTAACAGAAATATAAAATAAAGAAACTAAATCCTCAAAAATTCGAATTTCCCCCTACATAAAAAAAATCCAAATCAAATATTTTCAAAGCTAACCGTCGATCAAACAAAAGAGGGTGGGGTAAAAGCAATAAAAAGGAGAAATAAATTACAAAAAATATATCGCTACGCAGCATTACACGCGAATTGAGAGAGTACATTAGTTATTATAACACGACAAAATATGTGTAATAAAAAGTAATTTATCGCGCAAATAAAATATAACTGTGGTTAGGGCGGCAGATGGGGCGAGGTGTGGTGCAGTGGCAGTGAGAGCGGAGAGCGGGTTAACTTCGATTTCATGGCCACACATCGGAAAGTTAAAAACCAATGTAATAAAAAAAAATTTAAAAATATGTAGTATTTTTTAGGTACCATAAATAATATCCTATGGCAATTTATAATCTAGCTTTCTATCAGAAAAATAATTTTTCAAATCGGACTAGTACTTTCAGAGATAACCTCTTACAAACAGACAAACTTTTATAATTAGTATAGATATAAATTAAGTACAGCAAATTAAGTGTTGACTGTCTGTTGTGTCCCTTTATGCATTTAATTATACCTATTAATTTTAATTATCTCTTTAGCCAAACTGCTCAACTCCTGCCAAAGACAAGAATGATAAAAATCCAGAAATAAAGCACTTTTGTCGTGTATAATGACCGACAATTACATATTTCAAGTTGACAAACATACATTTTGATGACAGCACATATTGTGTGCCATTTGCCAAATAATCATTCAAGACTCGACTCTTCATAAATAACGATCATTATTTACAGTTTATTATGCGAAACAAAAGTGTATTGCAACAGAAATAATTATTGTTTTGACTACTCAGAAATTACAAGGACTTAGTATGATAAGCGTTGTTTTATAAAATTGTTATTGTTATAGTTTAGAAGAATGTATTTAAAAGCTGCTGGTTAAATACATATTACAGTGGTTTATTTACTATTTTTGAAAGCAATGAGTGGACTATAATAATATTGTAGTTGAAAATGAAATAAAGCTTCAAACCGAAAACCAAACAATTTATTTTAATAGATAAAATGAAAATATTATATGAAAATTATTCGAATGGAAAAAGGATGGCAACCATTAACACAAAGGAACAATAATGAAATGTCAAAAAAAAATATTACAAAGAGTTCGTAACAGCTTTGAATAGCAATATTACTCAGTGTATCAAAATCAGCACAAAGACTAAAAAAATATACCTAACAAGAAACATTTTCCTACACTGTGGCAATTTTCGTAGGGTAAAAGCACCAGTTAACGTCCGCTCCCCGCTGTAAGTCGACCCCACCTCACGGATATATTGACAGAGTCCTCCGCCACGGCTGCTGGGGAAAAATGGCGGTCATTTGTTGGCGTCACCGTTTTGTACTGTTGCCTTCGAGAGGCGAGATAATGGCTGATTTATATGTGCGATTACACGTGACGAGCGCAGTCGGGCGCTTATTGCTCGTGATATTGGACGCTGAATATCCTCATGCTGCGTGGGGTTGGGGTTGTGACGTGGTATTTCGGAAGTGGTGTGGCGAGAGTGGGTTAATGGAGATGGGTTGGGAATACTGATTAATGGAATTAGGGTCATGGTGATGTTTTGAATAATTGGTTGAAGGATTGTCGGGTATGTTGTGGTTTACTTAAAGTTGAAATTATTTTGCAAAACGATTAACTTAAAAGGAAAAGGAGTCATTAATAAAACATTAAGTGCTGCTTTCAAGTTTCTTTACGAGAAAAAAAGTAAACAATTCCAGTTTGCAATACGTGAAATCTTACTTTTTACTTTCACACATTTCATCTCCTCAAAATATCTTAACGCGACAGAAATTATGACCACCATTAAATAAATAATTTAGAGCTCTGAGAAGACATTAACATGAGAAATGTGTTCCGCGACACAAAAGGTAAAAACATCACTCACGCCACCTCGACGGCACTTTGAGCAACAAAGCCGATCTTTCTGCTCTTTACAAAATGGCTTATGACATATCGCATAACAGGCGTACACACCCTATACTCTGTCACAGAGTAACAAAATTACCTACACCCTAACTTGCAAAATTTCAGTACAACAAAAGATAGCAGATAAATATTTTAGGCTGTGGCAAGGTGATCGTCCCAGTTGCCGGTTCACGTATAGGGGAATTCACAGCTGTTATAATAATGAGTATTAATAGGTTTGCCACATAAATAACGCGGTACAAAGAGCTTAGGGCCGCGGGACACAAAGCCGATACTTCAAAACCATTAGCAGGAACGTGAGTGCTATGAATAGGGGGAAATGTGGACCAGGAACAAGCGAGGAGAAACAAGGTTTAGGGAACATAGTTGTTTATCTTGGCTAGTTTATGTTCCGTCATATCAAAGTAATTGTTACACTTTTTTGGAACAGACAACAATATTTTTTCATCTTTATAAAGATCTGTAACTGGGGCTCTCTTGTATCGTGGGATTATCAATAATGATTACATGAAATATAAAAGATAATGGATTTGTCGTGGGCTGAGGGCTTTAGATAGAATTAATTTAGTAGTAGTCGGCGAGAAAACCCGTGTATTTCTGTATAAGTCGCAGGCAAAAACTATAATTAATTGTAAGTCCATGTTTCTTTATGATGTGTGCCTTTGGTAATATCAGTGATTTTATAGAAAACCGAGCAACTACGGCCAGCTCTTTGACAATTGAAAAGTGCCTGTAAATTCCTTCAATTCACATATTTACTATTGAGACATCATGACACGACTGTGGTAGGTATTACAATAATAAAACTTAATTATATAATTGGTTATAAAAATAAGCAAAAGATAGAGTTACTACAAACATATATTATGAGAACAAATAAATAAGTATGGGCAGCTTTTCCCATAGTTGCGGATATTTTTAAAGAGTCACCGCGACCTGTAACCCAGAAGGCATTAGGAGGAACACGGGTTTTAGTCAGTAAGAGTCTGACACTCCCTTCTAGGCTCTCCGCCTAGAGCAAAAGAAGTTATTTCATGATTTCCTATACTCACACAATTCCATTCATCATTTATTTATAACCCAATCCAATTTTATAGAACTCATCAACATACCACAAACGGCTTTAGAATTCAATTGCAACTGTTAAGGTAAAATACCATGAACGTACCACATACATGAATAATAAAACCGCTAATGTCTTACTAACACCTTGTAATATTCCTATTTATGCATTCTTCTAAGAAAATTGACTAACTTCACGCTTCAAGTCTCCATAAAATATGTAAGTAATTGTATAAGTGGATGATTCTAAGAGTCGATGATTACGTAATACGCTTTTTAAATTGCTTCACTTAGAACATTTTAATATGGCTTTGATTGCGGATACGGAAAGACAGGTGGAACACATGTCTTGGAAATTGTTACAATGTACTGTGAGAATTATAACGTAAAGGAATACGTTAAGGTACAAAACAGCAAAATACCTACTTGTATTTGGTTTGAACCTAGAACCTAGCCAGATGAAGATGACAGGATGATCTTAAAGCTTACAGGCAGGATTGGTCTAAACTAGCTCAAGATGGAGAGGTAGGTAATAAGAAAATGAAGCCTTTATTGTGAAACAGAACAACTTAGACTAAATATAATACCTAATAAAAAAGTATATAAACCTAGATTAGGCCAATTCCTTATAGAACCCAGTTACCTACTTAACTTTCAGCCGTCACACTTGCAACCATTAGAGGATTAAGACAACTTAATTCCTTAAGTTACACTTAGGTCAAAGCCGGCACAGCTAGTAAATAAATAATTAAACATAATTAAATAAACTTTAGCATTATAAATAGATCTCAAAGAACTAGATTAAAAATCCATTATAGTTAAAACAATTAATTTAGCTCAAAAATGCCACAAAATAAAGTAAATTGCAGTCCTGACATTCACATTCAATAGACATCTTTATAAAACAATTGGGTATCAAGTATAAAGCAATTAAGTTCAAGTTAATTGACCATAAACATAAAAATAATAAAATAAAATAAAATTTATTCAAATATAAGTAAAACTATGATTTACATTAATCGTCATAGAGGAAAATTAATTCTAACTATAATGTAGACCTGCCTGAGCTAGGTTTAAGAAAACCTGTGTTTCAGGCCATCAATTTACGTCAAACATTTTTAAAAAGAGGACATAAGTAAATTTATTAGTAGCTAACTTATGGAGAAGACATATTATTATTTTCAATGACTTGTCAAGTAACTATTTAGGTATATAATATTAAGACTTCTATATTATTAATTATTATGTTATATTATCGAATGTAAGATATATATTATGTTACAATAAATTAACGAATAATATTAAAGTAGATAGAGTAAATTAGGTAAACAATGAGACTTTTATTAGAGTGTGTACATACATACTTTATTTCACAATTTCTAGTAGTTTTTCCGTGTCTGCATAATTGTGTTTTGCCAGGTATTCCTGAACTAGTAGATTACACCTATTATAACTTAAACTATAAATCTTTAGTACTCTGTTAAACTGGTTATATAAGTAGGGTCCCAAAAATAAGTAAAAACGATTAGCAAAAGCATGTTTCGTCCGAAGGTTAGCACAAACCAAATCTTTTCTCCTCCTATCTGAGGGTACTGGGTTAAAATAAAGTTCAGTGTGTTGTAATAGGATTACGTTCAAAACAAACAATTGACGTACTGTTAGCACCTTGCATGCTATATAAAGCTGATGTGTAGGAAATCTGAACGGACGAAAAGTAGCAACCTTTAAAACTGCTCGTTGGGCGCGTTCTAGGGGCAGCAAAATTGATTTAGCGACACCACCCCAGGATGTTATGCAGTAGGTAATAATAGATTGACACAAAGCCAAATAAACCTGTCTAATTATTCGAAAGTTGGCAATGTGACGTAAGTTTTTAAAAATGTAGATTAGTTTACGCACTCTGGTGCATAATAAATCGATGTGCTTGCGGAAGTTCAGATTTGAGTCAATCGTAATACCTAGATATTTGATATAGTCTGTTTTCGCTAAAGTGGGGCAAGTGCATGCAATGTCAGCATAATGTAAATTACAATTGTTATGCGCTTGAATGCTTAGATTAGTAAAAGTTGGATTAGTGTTTCTCATTGTAAATAGTAGGTATTTTGTTTTGTCTATATTTAGTGTTAAGAGATTTTTATAAAGCCAATTAGACACAGTATTAAAACCTTTCAGTGCAACATCATAGACGTCGGCTGTCGATTTAGCTGCGAACAGTAGAGCTGTATCATCCGCATATGACATAATGACACCATTTTGAAGTGTCAAATTGCATAGGTCATTTATATATATTAAGAACAAGGTAGGACCCAAAATACTGCCTTGTGGGATTCCGTAACAGGTATTTTTAAGTTCAGAACTGATGCACTGACCTATTTTTACACACTGATGGCGGTCGCTGAGGTAATCAGACAACAGTTGCAATTGTACACCCCGTATTCCCATCATCTCCAGCTTGGATAAAAGCAAGGTACAAGAAATTGTATCAAAAGCCTTGGCTAGGTCTAAAAATATCCCTATTGTGTGCATGCCGTTATCTAGGTTAGTGCTTATAAAATTAGTTAGATGATGAACAGCTTGGCTTGTAGATCTTTTAGGCCTAAAACCAAATTGATGATCAGAAAGTAATTTATTACTTTCCAGATATTTTACTAATCTAGAGTTTATAATTTTTTCTAATATCTTTGAGAGGCCTGTTAGAACTGAAATTGGCCTGTAGTTATTTACACAACTTTTGTCTCCAGCTTTAAACACAGGGGTAACAAGGGCTTTTTTAAGCAATTTAGGAAATAGTCCTTTTGTTAAACATAGCTGAAAAATGTGTGTCAAAGGAGGGGCAATGAGGTATTTAAACCTTTTGAGTATGCTATTAGGTATGTCGTCACACCCTAGGGCACAAATTTCCTTTAATCCATCTATTATACCTACTACCTCATTAACATCGGTATCTAATAAGACAAAAGAGTTTTGTGTCGCGTATGTCACAGTTTGGCTTTGAATGGAATAACTAGAAAGTAAGATGTTCTCTGCTAAGTTTTTTCCTACGTTAATGAAGTAGTTGTTAGCTTTATTTGCTGCTTCGGTAGGGCTTAGCTCGGAAGATAAAAGATCAAGGGCTGGTTCGGGATTTTTTGATCTAATAGTGTTAGTTTTAATGAATTTCCATATAAGCTTGCTGTTTTTACCTGCTTTCTGTAGTTGACTCTGATCATATTGATTTTTTAGCTTCTTCAACAGATTATTACAGAAATTCCTATATCGTTTGTATGTAATTGATAGTAGGTTATTATCCGGTGCATTTTTCGATTTTCGGTGGAGTTTATCTCTATGTCTGATACAGCGAACCAGTCCGGGCGTAATCCATGGTTTAATGTTACTGTACTTGCTAGGTATTATTTTGGTAAACGTATTCTTCCTAAGTGCAGATTGCAATAAATCTACAAAATATTGTAGGGAGTCATTTGGGTCATGTGAGTTATAAACTGGGTCAAAATTAATACCGCGTAAGTCAGTTTCGAGACTCGCCATGTTGAGTTTAGTATAGCTACGCATGCATTTATTTCTAGGTGAACTTATTTGTAATGTTAGTAAAACAGCTTGATGATCGGTTAATGATGAATTAGTTACCAACGTTTTTGATGGGCTTTTCGATTTTATAAGGATATGATCTAGACAGGATCCGCTCTGGTGGGTTGGATGATAATGAGCTGGTAATAATCCATGAAATGAGCAAATATTGAGGTACTTATGTGCATGAGTGTCGATTTTTACAGCAGCTGTGTTTATGTTGATATCACCTACCAGTATGATATTTTTAAACGAAGATAATTTTCCTAAGTTAGTATTAAGCGAGTCCAAAAACCCATCAATACCCTGTGATGGAGGTCTGTAAAAAGCCAATATTACTGTATCGGGAATAATTTTAATTATTAAGCAGTTGCAGTCTGAAAAATAAGGTTCATCTACTAATGTTATTAAGTTATTTTTAATATAAACCACGACGCCATCATTCTGGTTGAATGTTCTATCGCTTTTGTGAAGATTAAAGCCATCGAGAGTTGGTAAATTTGCCGTTTGTTTGGATAACCAACATTCTGTTAGAACGATAATGTCGCAACATATATCAAGATCTTGCAGCAATACTTGGAAACCGTTAAAATTTCGGGTTATACTACGAATATTTTGTGTAAGTATATTCAGTGTGTTATCCCCAGTATAGACTATGTTTTTGCATTCCTCCACATTACAAATTTTTGCTTCAGACACGGAAAATTTATCTAGATCAAAGATTAGCTGATTGGCCATCAAAAGGAACTTATATGTAAAGGTTAACCTACTGTCTATGTGCTTAATTAACTTGTTAGTCGGCGGCGCTCCTAGGCGCCCTCATAATCAATAGAGTTAATGTAATTGTCCTCTGCATATTTACGTGCTGGGCAATTTACATCACCAGTTGGATGATCATTCTTTCTCTTGAAGCGTTTGCAGGTCGCACCTTGAGGTGGAGAATCTTTATTAGTGCACTCCTTGAAAGAATGTCCGGTTTCGCCACAGAGGTTGCAAGTAGAGCTCGTTTCTCTGCAAAATTTGGCTGCATGTCCGAACTGCTGGCAGTTAAAACACCTGGTCACAATGGTGAAGTCTCTTACTGGACATGAGGTCCAGTTAATGAAAATTCTACCTTGATCCATCATAATTTTCCTGATATTTGCAGGAACTTCTAATATGTAGTTGCAAGTGGGTCTTTCTTTCCTCCCTGACTTATGGCTCAATTTTATGGTTTCTACGAAGGACTCACGAGTGATGTTCGGCAATTTATCGGCCAAGTTTTGCAAGAAAATGCAATCAAACACCTCTTTTTCGGTTAGGGCAACGGGGACACCAATAACAGCAATCCTAGGACGGCGTTTGGATGGCTCTTCAATTGTAAGGCCTGAGGAAACTAGCTTCTGTGAGCTTTTTAATTTGTCGATGTCGTCTTTATTATCCGTGCTTATGATGACGCCTCCGTTTCTAATTTTTCTTAGTCCGCGGACATGGAGTTTCATTTCTTCCGGCGAGATAATTTTTTGTACCAACGTTTTGGTGTCGTCGCTGGTTTTAGTTTTGTCGCTGGGATAAATAGCGACTGCACTGAAATTTAGTGGGCGTATAAATTTATCAGAGCCTTTCTTCACCATGCTAGCGTAGGAAGTATTTGCTGGTTCGTTTCTGCTCATTTTCGTTTCCACGACTTCTTTAAATTGACACAGAGAATCCGCAACATTCTGCTGGACTTGAAGGTGCTGGATGGTTGTGTGCGCTTGGATGGACTTTTGCTTCAGTGATTGGTACAACACGGCCATCTGCGACGTCCCATGGTTCACTTTTCGACAGAGATTGGTGACACGGAGTTTCTGGTCGGAATTCATTTTTCCCTCAGCCACAATCGAGCAAATTTCATTCAAAATGGTGTCGATGGACCCTAGCCATTTCTGAATCTCCGTCGTAGAGACGACTTCAGCCGGTAGTTCGTTTTCCGTGGCTGCTGGCGGTATTGGTTCTCTCGTCTGGTTTTGATCGGCCTGCGACGGCGTCGGTGGGGGACTTCGTCTTACCAATTGGCTGCGGCCGAAAGGGCTATCTCCTGGGTTCGACATTCTTCTAACACCGAAAACGCTGATTGTCTAAAAACTATCTAGTTCATCTTTCACAGCGAAAAAGGTTTGTTAGTCACACTCGACATTAACACAAAACACTGACTCAACAAATTATTGCAATAACATTATTCGTAATTACTCAAATCAATATCGTTATAAACAACGAAAAACACGTCCGCTTAGTCTCGCGTGCTCGTCTCTTTCAACGTACCAACATAGAGTAATTAGGAACAGAAGGTTCAAACAAAACGCTATTTAATAATACCAGTCTGTTATTTTCCCACAGCAGGGTAAAGGCCTCTTCTCATACAGAGAAGGCACGAGCATTGATCACTACGCTTGCTCAAAACGGATTGTCGATTTTCGACTTATGCAAACAAACCAACGGTAGACCTAATATTAAATGGTCACCGCTGCCCCTAGACATCTGCAATGCCTAAGACCTTGCCAAATGCGTTGCATTCCCAGAGACAAAGTTAAAATGTCTCATGTGCTTGTAATTATACAGGCACCCATCCTTCAATCCGGAACATGGCTACGTCTCTTTTTGGAAAAAATAGGTATAGTGGTAGCACTTCCCCTGACGAGCTCCTTCACAAAGAGCTCTACTACTACCAGATTGACCTTCTGTAAATATCTATTCTGTGGTACTCGTGAATTCAGTTTAGCAATTCAAATTGGAAGCAATGAGCAGGTGGTACTTAACGATTTACGAGAATTTTAAAACAATGTTGTGTAAAAAATACTTTTGTACTGTTCTACGTAAAGTCTTGGTACTCGTAGGTTTATTTGAAATAATTCGCCCTGTTTTATAGGGACCTTTGTAACTGAATTTTGATGTTAAGTTCTGGTTTATGTTTTACTAGCTGTTCCCCGCGGTTTCACCCTCGCTGCTCAGAACCTGTTGGTCGTAGCGTGATGTTACATAGCCTATAGCCTTCCTCAAGAAATGGACTATCCAACACTAAAAGAATTTTCCAATTCCAACCAGTAGTCCCTGAGATTAGCGCGTTCAAACAAACAAGCTCTTTAGCTTTATAATATTAGTATAGATGTGGAGCAGTGGTTATTTTGCTTTGCGGAGATTTTGAAGGTAAACATTCTATAATTTTTGTATATTTTACAAAAAGTGTTAGAAATAAACTTAAATGGCAGTGTCCACGAACAGAGATTTTTTTACACCAAAAATAAAGGTGGTTTCCCAGCAATAATTTTTGCCTGCTACTTACATGGTTTGATGGCTGCCAAACTATGTTTATAGCCTGTATTTCAGCACGTAACGCAATTTTACTATAGCCGTATCATAAAAATAACATTTCATAGTAACAGTGTCTAACAAAACACATCTAAAACTATTAATTTAATTTCACCTCCGTGATTTATTAATCCCAAACATAAGAGAACGCCTACAGCGATTATTTAGACAATAAATCAATATTAGTTACCGTCAAATTAACCTGAATGACATAACTATTTGTCAGCCCAACTGAATCAACATTAGACGCATTAAACGAAATGTTACAAACGCGAAAATGAACCTTATCTTCACTAGCAAAGGCTGTAATTAAACTGCACTGTATTCTTCCTGCAGTCGGAAATTTCAAAGACTCCCGAGATTTGCAAACACTTTTGAGCATTTACCAGTATTTTGTGTATTTTAATCAAAGGAAATTGAACCTTAATGTACGAACATAAAAGTTATCGTTACTTATATAAAAGCTTGGTGTTAAAAGCCATATGGGGGAGGATTAGTAACAACAAAAAGAGGAGATAGTAACAATTGAATTTCAAAAGAGTATTGTGGGCTCGCGACATGCGTATACCTGAATTAGGCAACTGAAGTGTCAAGAATGTTTTAGTGGCACATAGAGGGTTCCGTAGCCATGATAAACATGAGGAAATTAACTAGTATCAGGCTGTTAAATATTTTGTTGTTTTTGGCAGAGTCGCCCAATGATGATGGTTAATTGGTAATCCACTATAGATGCATAATGTTTAAAATTATCAATGTCACGTAAATCTTTTGTGATATAATTAAGTCTTTTTTTTGACAGTTTTAGTTATTTTTTTAATAATAAAGTCAGTGTTTCTACAGAATATTTTTTTTCAGGAACAATATTAAATGTTGTATTTGTACACTGAATATAATTCAAACCATCTTCTACAGTGAAAATATGAATGATTCAAAAAACAAATCAATAGCTGAAAATAACGTCCAAACTTGGCAAGAATGGCGCACCATACATTAAATTCTTGCCAAACATTCGTAACTATCAATATTGACTTGTTTATGTAAAATATTAGTATAATTTGTAGTTCTCAAAGCTAAAAACTTACACATAAATAAAAATTAATGCTGACAATAATAATTATGAGCTTGTCAACTATAAAAATACAAAAAGAACTAAAGTAGATAATTAACGACGAAACTAAAATTACTGTCCAAATATATGTTTACTAAGCTTTTAAATTCAATTTGCATGAAATTAATTTACTAAATGGCCGATTTAAATTTAAAACCAAATACAAAATATTATTGGTACCCATTATAAGTTCGATTTTTAAAAGAAATAAAATAAAAACAAAACCCTTTTAACATTGAACTCTAAAAGCACAATGGCTTTACACTTTAAACATATAAATTGTGTGCAAATCCGTAAATTTATAACTCTAGCACCACTGTATCGGTGCCAAATATCATTATTTATGAGGATTTATGATGCAATGTGTTTGTATTGAATTCCTACGAGAATACCAAAGTTTTTTTGGCTTAGACGACGAAATATTTGATGTAAACTTGTGTCGAAAGGTTAAATTAAAAATGGATGCCAAATTGCCGGTTTAGTTTTATTTATGTCGCTGCAGATGCCAAATGTCCTAATAATTTACAATTAGAAAAATAGAAAGCAAGAGGTCAACTGCATGCCGTAAAGGTTACACAAATATTGTTATTCACAAAAGTTTTTTGATAGCACATTTTTATGGAATGTAAATTTTTGCTTACTACAATTTACAAAAAAAAAAACTGCTGATCCATGCATTTTAGAGAGTAATGCATATGGATCATACATACATACACAAACTCACGCCTTTTTCCCATTGGGGTAGGCAGGAACCATAACTATTATCTAATTATTTTTTTCGGGATTTCAGGGTTGGTTCTTTAGTATAAGTTGTTCATTATAATGAATGAAATTATTACCCTTTTCTGGTTTATAGTACAAAAGAAATAGGCTTATAAATACTGTCACATTTTTTCTTACAGCCTCAACGTTCATTTGTTTCAATTCAGAATGAGAAGAAAACATCAAAACATTCATTAAAACAAAGTTGAAAACCAGTTGACATGCAAATCCATGCCCAATTTATATGGCAATAAAATTAATAATTACAATCCTCTTCATACGTTATTATAGGGCGGTGACTCACCGACGGCTATATCTTTGTCACGGCGACGGCTAATATCACTCACACTGCTAATGTTGATGCTCTTGCCAGATCCTTTTGAGTTAATAGTGACAGAAGATTAAGTAGCGAGAGGATGAAGTACTTGTGTCCAATATATTATTATACTTTAGGCTTTCTTCCCGCAATTTTGTCCGCGTTTTTTTTTTCTTCCGCCTTAAGTTACGTCTTTGGTTACTGCTCCACTCACATAAGTCATAGCGTGATATTAAATAGCCTATACGATTCCTTATAAAATTGACTAACATAAACAAAAAGATTTTTTCTAATCGTACTGGGAATTCCAGAGATTAGAGCGTTAAAACAAAGGATCAAAAATACTCCTTAGCTTTATGATATTGGTATAGAATAGTATAGATGTGTGTGTAGGGGTTTGTATCTGTGTGGTGGTACAGTCAGAAGTGATATGTAAACATTTACAACATACGCTTTGTCTCATTAGTTAGCTACATGACTGGATAGTTCAGTTGAGCTCTTTGTAAAGGACCTCTCCGGAAAAGTACTACCACTGTACCTATTTCTGCCGCAAAGCAGCGTTACTGTAATTACAGAACTTGAGATATTTCAGCTTTGTCTCTGGGGCGACAACCCAAAGCCTCGCACGCATAGCTACGCATGCCTCTATTGCAGATGTCTTATAAGCGGCGGTTATCACTTAACATTGAGTAGGCCGTCGGGTTATTTAAAATTCAATAACTTTAACTTGAAATAAAATACTATTTTTTTTTATCAGTTACATAAACATTAATACTAAATGGCTGGATTCTTGATTTAGGAATTTAACGCTCAATTGCCTTTCAAAAAGGAAAGGTCCAAAAAGGAAAAGAACATTCTGGTATTCTGTAGCTCGTACATGCATTTTCACCGGAATAACATAGTTCAGCGAAAATATTTGAAAAGAAAACGAAAAATCCATTGAATAGTCCCAAGACAAAATTCGGAAAAAATACAGAAAAACTGCGTTCATTGAATCTATTCAAAAACGTACACCATCAAGCTCAGTGAGATGCAATGCCAAAAGTCTAGGCAAATCCTTACCAAACACATTGACATGTAGACGAGATGTAAGTGACGGGACACGTTTGATAAACGACATTAATCTTTCACTGTCTTCTGAAAGACCAATGAGGACAGCCAGTAATGTGCGGATTGAAAGTAATTATGTTGCAGACAGCATTTGGGCATCTATAATTGAAGACACAAGTTTGGAGATAATTAGATGATTATGATATTAAATAATTTACTTTATATTTACTGGGAATCTCTCAGTAGTACTCCACAAATTTCATCATCATAACCATTTAAGCAGGCGTCCACTGCTGGTCATAGGCCTCCGCTACAGATCGGCACAGTAGCCGGTGCTGCGCTGCCAAAATCCAGCGGTTTTCCACGCCCTTTGAAAGGTCCTTTGACCACCGCGTGAAATCCATGAATATGAACATTTAATTATTAGAAATATCTATCACTCTGAAGTAGTGAAATAAGAAATCTGACTATTATTATTTCATTGATTACCTACAGACTACATTGCTCGATGGCTAAAGCCATGCGTGATCTTAAATTGCACCTATAGGTGATGATGAGTTATTTTTTCTTTGGGACCCATACAAATCCAAACGCCAAAAATAAATACACTATCACAATCTCAAGACCATAAACATGGAAATTATTGAAAAATAATGAAAACAAAAAAAATACAGTACTTTTAACTTGTCTACAATTGCATCAAACTCTTTTTCCAACATTTCCTTAACTCACTTAAACTTATGTTATGTCTCATGCGTAGGTATACATAACAAGAAGTCAAATTACAGTTCATTCATAAAACTTTGGAAATTTTATTTGATTAAACACTCCTAAAACTACGATCAAATTACAAAACACTTTACCACATAACCTTACATCCAAGACAGGTACTTATCAACAAACACAATAAAGAGACTCAGCCACAGTTCCTAGCACAAACAACTTGAGCTGCGAAGGTATCATCTGCTTATCTCACTCGTTGGACTTACCTGTACTAAGAAAATGGGTCAGCTTAACGCTCTAAAGTTATAAGGGTTACGACTACTGCATTATTTGCAGTTCGGAGCTAAATACTTGTTGTCTTGGCGTGACTACCTATATTGTTAGAAACGTTGAAAAAATAATTTAATTACTATTAAAGTACGGTGCTATTGAATGACGGCACCGTTGGCGCAGTTGCTAAGCGATTGGCCGCTGATATGCACCCACGATACAAGAGAAATTCCTAGTGTAAGGCAATGTTAAAAAAAAAGTATTTTGAGTCAGAAGAAGTCCTAGAAAACACTGGCGTGATGTCTTAGTGTCGTTATAGAAAACTGGCCCAAAGAGAGACGTATAGGGATGAGTGGAAGGCAAAGGTGAAGAGCCCAGCATTGGGACAATACAAGTTGAGAAAATAAAGAGTACACGTAAAGAGAGCCTTAACCCCCTATACTTTTAAATCTACATTTCAACTCTATTGCGTTGTGACTTAGTATTTAAAACTAAATTCAGTCTGGCCAGTCGAATTAAAGCTCACGCTAAGTAATAATTTCAAAGGGTCGCTGTTATCGATATTGATAAAGAGGACTAAAGTTGTATAAGAGAACATAACTTTTAACAATCAAGTTATAGTAATCTTATTAGTATTCATCAGATTTTCAAAATTCTTTAAAAAAACGGTTTTAATAACCAGATATTAATCAATCAAGCAATTCGTGATCAAGCTGATAGTAATTTTTTGCCAAACGTATTATAATCTTTATTAACACATGAATAAATAACAAAATCCATAATCTAGCCCAAAACAACACCACCTAACTTGACAACATCCATCAATCACCGCTCATTAAGCACAATTAAACGCAACACGACACCGACACGATTTCTTTATCACAAACATTAATAGACTCTTAAATCTTAACGACTTTGCGAATAATCGTAAATAACAGATCATCGGATCCTCTCCGCCTACATTGTCAACTGCCATCAACATGCTATAATTTAACGTCATAAAACAACGTTGAACGTTCATAAATCGTACACCCACGAAAATGTCTAGTTAAAATACATTATAAAAGAATAATTGTGCGCGCCTTCAAGGTTAGCTCGATCAATCTTTCACACGTCATTAGGGACGTCGCGTTATGCTCCGGAGTTTGCGTGAAAAGGAACGTATAGAGGTCTTTTTACATTTTGTTCGTGTTAATGGTCAGTTTGAGCGTGTACGTTTGAATGGTGACACGTGTTAACAGATGGGGCTTGCACTATTATTTGATAAATAATGCTATTGGGACAAATCTATTGATGGTGTTCTTTTTTTCAATTTCGAGGAATAGAGACAGATGATATTTGTGGCCTTTTCTTACAAGTAGCAGAGAATTGGCAACAGGTTTTACTATCGTCAACAGAATCCATTAGTCTCACTATATCTCGGACGATAAATCACAACTTGTGTAGCGCGTTGTAATGGACAATTTAATCACTTTTACGACTCAAAACTTGCAGAAGTATGACTCAAATAATTGTTTTAATTTTCTGTCCATCAAACAAACAAACTGCTGTATTTATTAGAATGATTGTTGTTTATGTAACCGACCACATTTTTCACCATTAAAAGCGTACCTGCCGCCATTTTGTGCTTCGTAAAAACATATTCAGCTTACAAAGCTTCGAGGACAATATTTCATAAGAGATGGCCGAAAAATACACGGTGGTATAATAAATTAAAAACATTTTCAACAACCACCAGTTTGTCTGACCTCCCTTGCCCCCTCAATGCTGTGCAAAACGGAACGTAAAGGGTGTTTTTAAAGGGTGAGTTGGGGTCAAAAGTTCTGGTCGCCTCATTACCGTGCTTAGTGAAAACTCGAGAAGAACCATTTTATAATTTTCGCTTTACCTAACTTTAAGTTTCGAAGCTAATGAAAACTAGCCTTTACGGACTATGAGAATATTATTTATATCTTAAATGAAAGTTGCTGTGTTAAGGTGCTTTATACGAATTATATTCGTAATAATTTTTCATTTTAGTGACATTTGTGTTGAATAAGTTGAAGCGTGCCGACTGTTTATCATTTTGTGAAGGTTTTTGAAAGTAATTGGGTTCAACATTGCTTTTAATAACGAACATTAATAACAAGTATTTTGGAATTTACAACTGACTTTCATGTAAGAAAATTGTGCCCTTGTTACATGTTAAACGAGGTTACATTACTTTTCATGGGTAAACCATAAACTATATTAATAACTACTAGCTTGTGGTCTTTATTTAATTAACATAAAAAAGAAACAATAATGAAAGGAAAAACAAACTAAATGGCTTCAAAAACTCCTCCGCATCGCCGTCCACTGGAAATGGACCGGTGGCATTGCCACATTGGATGGCAATGCTAAGCCTGTGGCAAAGAGAAAGGCCAGCCCTTGAATCACGGAAAGGGTCAACCAACCGTTTGGATAATTCCTTAAAAAGTCTATGGGCACACGGAGCCCATGTTCCGAGGGGTGTCATGATTTAACTCAATAATAATAGGGATCCCAAAATAATCAAACATATATAAACTCACACCTTTTTCCTAAGGGGTAGGCAGAAACCACAGAACGTCGCGATCCTTACATCCTTCTTTCGCCTCGTCTACGTTCATACATCTGCACCAAAGCACCCAAGGTCATACAAGTACAGCGCACCCGAACTTTCTGAAGGACCTCACCATAAGGTCAGTGTAGGTCTTTCTAGGATGTCCCCTCCTTATATTGCCGCTTCTTTGTCATCTGTACATATCGATTGACTAATTAAATGATGTCCTACCAGTATTGAGCATCTTGTATAGCTCTATCATTCGCATCGTTCAGATCGTCTAGATGCATTACCACGTACATCTGCCACATAAATTCCTTTTGTAAGTCACCTTTCACTCATCCTCTCAACATGACCAAACCATCTAACATCGCATAAAAACGAGACCTCACATCACATCACCAACAATTTAAAACACATAACTCCCACACACTCACCCTAATATTAAATCTAACACCAGTTGAAGCACGATCAAAACTTACAACGATAAATCTGGAACGAGCCTTATCGGGGCATTCAATAATCATTTCGGTGGCAATCACGTACAACCAAGCACAAAAGCTTCTACGAAATACGCCAGTGTCGACTGTAAAGCCCGAATCTTACGACCAATTACCGCGCGAGATAAAACCCATGAAACGTTGCCGTCTGATACGAGAGTTAATCTCCTAGTCTATTGGCGGGAGCAAATTTTTCTCGACACAGACAATTTGGGGTGCCGGAGTAAAATATTGTGTTTTAACTTTGGTGCGGGGTTTTTTTTTGGTAATAATTTCTGGGGGCACAGAGTAAGTAAGTTGTAAAGTAAACAGTTTGTTTTTTTTTGTTTAATTATGATACTGCGTGATATTGCTGCTACGCTAGTCCATACTGATATTATAAATGTGAAAGTAAGTCTGTCTGTCTGTTAAGCTTTCTCGCCTAAACCGCTGAACCGATTTTGATGAGATTTGCTACAGAGATAGATTCGATCTTAGAGAAGAACAAAGACTTTTGTCGCAAAATATCATGAAACTTTGTACATATATAGGCACTTGATGAAACATAAATAAACATTTGACCAAGTGTTTTAAAAAAAAATGTATTTTAAAAATAAAAAGGCTGGCCAAAGTAACTATTCCACGCGGACGAAGTCGATGGCATAAGCTAGTACGTTATGAGTGGTCTACTTCGGTAGCATGCCAATAAATTGACAGATTGTTTTTGAGGTAACAGTCACAATATTGGTAGAAATATATTGAATGATATTGAAATACATATTTTATTGGAATTCCATTTAGTTTCGAGTTCCTATGTTTATTGAGTTTGTAAGTGAGCTCCACACAAGTACGCAGAACAAAGGCATTTGACTCTTTAGTATTGGTAGTTCAACTTAGTACTTTCCTTAAGAGTAGATACAAAAAATCCTGATTTTATATGGATACAATAATAATACAAAAAGCTTGGTTATACATATTATTTTTCTTAAATAAAGTCATACAAATAGTATGGTAAACATATATGTTCTTACGATACGCCGTCAATACCAAGAGAACCATAAATCATAAACGACACTAGTTCAAGTGGTAACGACTGAACCCGAAAAACGTATCAGTGTGCCATCCAAGTGCACTCTCCTCTCTCACGGCTCGTAACCTTACAATTTTACGATCACTTTTATTACTAGACGCTTTCGTGCGCGATTACCCTCCAGAGTGGGTTCTGCTGTTAGGCGCCCTGCAATGTGAACATTCACCCCACACGCCAAACAACCACATCAATGTACTACACCACCATTGCTCCCTGATACACGGTAACGTTGCGTGCGATGTTGACAAAACTAGCAATGAACGCGCAATGTGGGACTACAATCGATTAGGGTGGGACGGTTGTCAGCAATTACATTTTAATGCGTGTTTTATTATCACGGGCGTCTAATGTACTAGTGCATTAATTTATCACCTCCCCTGTTTACGAGTTACGGCTTGACAATTGAAATGATGGTGTATTCTGTATTCAAAGGAGGCTGACGTTTGACCGACGTAACTAGAGCTCCCGCGCTGGATGTAACCCTTTGGTTGGAGGCGCGCGGGGGGTTCGCGGGGATGAAACGGGGTTTCTAGCTAGTTTGGACATGTCGCACAATCGTTTGGACAGACAAGCGATGGACGTATCAAAGGACTGCCAACTGGAAATGCAGTTGCAGTTTCGATTGAATCGAGAGACGTCTGCGGCATGCCTCTGTGAAGTAAAGGTTGATTGGATCGTGTCTATACGGCTGATACGCTGGCAATGTTTGGTTTCGGCGAATGGCAGTGAACGTCAGGCTCCCTTAGTTAAAATGTATTGTTTCTTAACGATAGTCGCTTTGTTTGTGCAGTTTATTCGTTCAAATAGAACATTGTTCGTGTTGATGTTCAAACCAGATAGCTCGAGAGTCGGCTTTAATGTCTTCGCAAATTGTGAAAATAACTTCAAAGATTATAATGGGCTTTTGGTTCATTATTCATAGAACAGTAAGCGAGGCGTTTCGCAGTATTTAAATGAAACAGATTATAGGCAATTACAGGCCACCGTTTCTTCAAAACTGTCATTACTGTCAAACGTTCGTCATTACCATTTCATAATCATCACGTTGATACATTTCAATTATGACGTTTAACGTCATCGTGAAGTATCACTGGTATCATTACTGTGGGCGTTGTGACATCGTCTAGTGACACAATAATCATGGGCTCATGACACGGAGTGGACACACACGCGATGTCGGACGAACTAAATTTATGTTTTCTAACAAATAATTGATATTTATACGATTGGTAATTTCAATAAATTGCAATGGTATATTTATGGGGTTCGAAATTATAGTGTTAGGTAGAAAGGAAGGCATAAAGTGTCGTTGGGATCCCGCGTGGGTGACATGCGAATGAAATAAAAATTACGTTCGCTGTCAACTCGCTCGCTACGTGGAAGCAGTGTCATAACTACGAACTGTCAACAATGAGGTTAGAATTTTACTGTTTCGTTTTCTGATATATTCATGTGTACTTACCTCATTTTTTTCTGGAGTCATTGGCACTAAGCATAAGTCCATACTAAATATTTGTATCATACATTTTCTACATCAAACCAATTTTTAAAATTGTTATTTTTAACACTCAAAATCAAAATCAAAATAAACTTTACTTTGTCCAAAAAAACAAAATGTTGTACTAATAAATAAAGTCAAAATGTCTAAAATGAATGTTATGTGACTGTCAGTTTATTTCGGCTATTCTCGAAAGCGGCTGAACTGATTTCAATGGGACTTTCACTGGCAGATAGCTGATGTTTTAGACAGTAACTAGGGCTACTTTTAGCTAAAGAAAAATAACAAAGATGTCAAAAATCATCAAAACACCGTAGAAAAACGGATATTCATGCGGGCAAAGCCGCGGGCATACGCTTGTATAAAAAAATTAAATTAAAAATTTAAAAAACCCCCGACACAAAATCCTAAGTTCCCTTTAAAAAGTAAAAAAATAAAATACGTCGCCTTGGGGGACCGATGTTGCATTTAGGGTACGACCGTCCCAAGCGGTCCCCCAACGCGACGTATTTTATTTTTTTACTTTTTAAAGGGAACTTAGGATTTTGTGTCGGGGGTTTTTTAAATTTTTAATTTAATTTTTATTTTATACTTTTTATAGGTACATACTTATTATAATGTCGATTTTGTTAAGCTGTAAGTACATAGGTTCCTAATAATTTAATAACCCACATGACAAATAATTTTTTAGTTTTTCTTTCCCACTTTCACACCCATAACTTTTAAACGGCTCAACCGATTTTCATCAAACATGTCTAAGAACACTCGTACGTAAGTCACCTTTCATACAAAAAAAAACTAAATTGAAATCGCTTCATCCGTTCGGGAGCTATGATGCCAAAGACAGACAGACAGACAGACAGACAGACAGGCAGACAGACAGACAGACAGACAGACACGTGAAACTTATAACACCCCTCTTTTTGCGTCGGGGGTTAAAAATAAACTAAGATATAATTGATGAAGTAATTCACAAGATTAGTAATTCAATATCGACCACTCTACCATGCTATAATCATCATATAAATTGCTATGTTTAAGCTATTAAAGCTGTTATTACAATAACTATAAGGTTATTGATCGTAAAGCATCCTAATGAACACAATCGTAACGATGTCTGCCTGCCTTAATAGCTAGAACAAAAGAATGATATAGTATTATTAGCAATTGTATAATAACATTATTTACTATCGTATATGTAGTGTTCATTGCTAAGCTAAGTCTGAAGAAATGGATGATTGGATGGATCCCCTGACCTTATAGGTGAGGTTCTTTAGAGAGGTCGGGTGTGCAGTACTCGTAACCGGCGTGCTTGTATGGCCAGATGTATGAACGTGAATGAGGCGAAAGTAATGTAAGGATCGTAGCAGGTGGCGTTCTGTGGTTTCTGCCTACCCCCATGAGAAAAAAGCGTGAGTTTATGTATGTATGTATGTATTTGTATCATAAACTTATAGAATTGATGATTGTTTGTTATATTGCAGATAGTAAGCCCAGCTTGTGTACCAATAGACTTAACTTAAAAGAAGAGAGTATTACTGGCCTGCTATTATCCTACTACAGCGCAAAGGCCTCTTCTTATATAAAAATGCACGCACGCAGGTAGATTTCAGTCTTATATCGATTAAAAGGAAAAACGTCTTGAGGAATCAAGATGTTTTTTCTTTACCGATGACAAGATTAGATGAAGAGGAAATACTCTCCAAGAATTCCAACAAAATTCCTCATTTCAAAAGAATACCCACCAAACATCATACGTCAGCAACAAGTAAAGCCACGTACCGAGCTAGTTCCGCTAATAAAACAGAACAAACACTTTTATGATACGCCAAGCGTGCCCACATAACATAAATCATCGTCTGCTCTAATGGATAACCAGATATAAATCTATTTATGCAAAGTTTTCAATGCACATTTCGCATGTTAGTTGACTATTTGCGTCATGTACGGGGTTATACTTTACATCAACTGTTCAACTGTTCGCTCGTTATGTGTCCGTTAATTTGATTGAATGTGTATTATAGAATGATATTTTTTGGTTTTACAAGGATGTGTATACCTACTGCCTCGTTAGCCTTGTTGTCTTAAGCGCGGCTGCTACGCTAGACGTCTTGGGTTCGGTTACCAGGTCGTTCTATAGGCTTTAACTTTCTTTTCACTGAATTCTTATCGTGATGACCCAGTGGTTAAGGCGCCTCTCATGCACAAAGTTGTGGGTTCACTACCGGACACGGGCAAGTACCAATGTGACTTTAACTAATTCATATATACTTTCTAAGGTTATCTTGGACATCACTGACATTGGTAACCATGTCAGGCCCTTGAGGCGGTTTAGACACTCTGTCACAAGGTATGTAGCGTCCTAAGGCCTTTTTGCCCACACGATAAACAAGAAAACCATCAAGCTTGATCCCAGCATTCAAAATACTAAGAAATGTCGTTTCAATTCCTTCTTAAATAAACACATTATCAACTAACACAAAACTAACAGAGCCAAAGTCAAAACCAATAAATAATTCATCAAATTGATCGTGTTTCGAACTACCAATAGCTGTCTGTAACATTGTATCAATGCAATACCCAATGATTAGCGTCCCTATAATTCAATGGAAATTATGATCTGCACCATGTAATTTAACTTTTATGAAACAATTTTTCCTACAGTGCGGTGTCTTGTCATTGAAACTAATTGAGATTTTATGTTAATTTTCTTCTTTTTATTCGTTTAGATGTCTAGGTGAGTTTGTATTGAGTTTTTCTGTAGTGTCTGTTGGTAAGTCTGCATTTGAATTTTGGCTTACTTAGTATGAGTTGGTGTTAGCATATTTTTCTTCTAAAAGTTTTTTGGTTTTATATCTGCGTTGGCCGTGTTATTGACTTTAACTTGTCTGTACATTTTTTATGGTAGAAGTCAAGTGGGGGAGGCCGTTACCCAGCTGTGGATATGTGGTATGTGTGCGTATATAGGCAAGTTAAAATAAAACATTCAGGTGTAATTAGTACCCTGCTTTTATCACATCAGAATTACAATAGGTAACTTTATTGCAATTGAGTTCCATTTAATTTAATATCATTACAATTACAATATCAATCAAATCGTAATTTCCATTAAATACATTGAAAAATGTGGAGCCATTAAAACCTAGATCAATGAGCTTAGATGATGGTGGGTGTGGTGACATGGTGTGGCTTTGCAAATTGAAAAAAAAAAAACATTTCTTTGGGAAACTCGTTTGTTATTATAAGTACAATTATGTGTATACGTATCAGTCACTAATTATCAATAACCCTATATAAAAGAGATAGGTCACTAATTCATTCACTAAATGACCTAACACCAAATTTTGAAAAGGACTCCTCTCACGAAGCTGATATTTTGCAGAATTTTGAAGCGGACTTGGCAAAATTAAGGGGCATTTGGACATCAGCGCCGGATGAAGTCCCGATCAAAGCTAACATATTTTTTAAATTGTTTTTCAATATAGGTATCAACTATCTTATTGATATATCTTTCAAAAGACTGACAGATAAGCAACTTCTTTTAATTATAGCGGCAGGCGCCAAAGATGTTAATAGTTCTAATTAATGTTATCTAGTAAGTAATCGTAATAAATTACTGTAATTACTATTGACTTATCTTAGAAGTGCGAAAGAGGATGGGACGAAGATTAAGACTAATCTGTCTCCATCTACGTACTCGTAGCTTACTTGAAAAGGAATTTCTAGTTCAGCTATCTTAGATTATTTAGTAGTATTCATTCAGACTAACCTCTTCAAATGGTTAATAAGGATTTTGTCATTATTCTTGCTATAAATAAAACGTAATATTTGATAGACTGTCTAACTTTTGACTGACAAGTAATGCAATGTTGACTATTCCTACAAGTGCCCTAAAATGTTGTTACGAAAAAAACTTGCAGTTTGAACGGGTAAATTGAGAATCTTCAACTGCCAAGGTGACCATAATAATTATGTAAGATACTATGAAAAGATGGCTTATGGGAAGAATGGCCCAGTATATATTTTATTAATAGTCGTGAAATTATTTATATCCCTGAATTATTCACTTCAAAAAACATTGCTCATTAAATTATACGAGTACATGTCTATAATTCTTACACTTTGCCTGTCACTTCATCTGCGTCAATTTTCTTACGGATGCAATTTTTTTGTAATAATAAAGTGTAGCTTAACATGCTTAGGGATACCATAGCTTCCTATTAACAAAAGAATTTTCAAGGTGGTACAGTCACGAGCATCAACATGTATACACTTCGCATCATTCTAAAGCAATTTCTTTCAAAATAATTGATTAAAATTTAATGGTGTTACGAATATCAAATTCTGGATCCCATACTAGTATGAAACCGCTCTTATCTCCACATTGCAATCATGCATTCACTAGAAAATCACTTTTAAATTTTGCCAAGTGTATATATGTTTTTGCTCGTGACTGTACCAAATTTTTTGCTGTGTATCTAATGTTAGATCTGCATCATTAACTTTTGAAATTAAAAGCTCCATAAAAATAAACGCAACGTTCTAAGTTTAAATAATTCAACCAGACAAGAAATGATTGATTGAAACCCGACAGTTTAGTGTTAGTCCACTGACCACAAGTCCAACATTATCCCATTATTCAGTCAACTTTCCTTTATGCCCGGCATCACCCGCTTCAAGCGAAATGATCCCATTCATTGGGCCGTCCTCGGAGTAGGCACAGTTCACTGAATTACCGTAGCTTTGTGAGTTATTCGACTAAATATGTCATCGCGCTTTGATACAGATGCATTAATAAGGGGCAGAACTGAGTTATGGCATGTGGAAATAGTGGCTAGGGATGTGCGGTGGTGGAAAGTTTCGATAATTCAATTTTTGTCTCTTGAAAAGGGTTGGGATTGTTATGTAGATTGAGTTTGTTGGAATTCAATAACGTGTAATTGTTTTGAGTTTAATAGTTTTAGCAGCCTATTATTGTCCTAGAATTGGATTTTTTTAAAACGTATATTTTTTACATACTTACCCACATATTTCAATTTATATTTGCTTAATTTGGTTTAAATACATAAATTGCTTTTTACACTTCTTCTTTATCGTGTGGGCAGTAAAGTCTAATGACCCCACACCATTCTGGTGTCAGAGTTTCTACACCGCCTCAAAGGCCTCTGACATATCCAAGATAAACTTAGAAAGTACATTATGAATTAGAAAAAGTCACATTGATGCACCCGTGCCCAGTTGAGAACCCACAACCTCGTGCATGAGATGCCGGCTCCTTAACCACTGGAGCATCACGACACAACGCCGACGCTTTTTACACTACAGTCACCCTACTAATTCTATTTCCTAAATAAAATGAAAAGAAATTTTAAAAACACTATACCCACATTAATCATACATATTAATAATCTTTGACTCTTAAAACATTTACCTATCGCTATTTAATTACTTATTTTAAACTTAACAAACAACAACCAACAAAAAAAAAACTATCGATATTTTCTCCATGTCTCATCGACGCTCGCACATCACTGCCCCGCACCTGTCGCTCATAAAACATCAGCATATAAATACAAAACAAATCTGCTGCCCCTTTTATCTCTAAGCGCAACGATAAATTACTGCGGAACCCTTATCCAGCAGATTAAAGCTTGAGATAGGCTCACTAACAAGATTCGCGTATTTATGGCAAGTTTCAACTTTAATTGAGACGGTGATGGTGGTGGTGGCAATGGATTTTAGTGGCTGTTTCATAGATAGTGAAATGTCCAGATTTGAGAAATATTGGAAGATCGATAGTTGTAAAAAATCCCATTTCATTTATGTATACCAATTTGTATTAAGTATCCAACTAAATTGTAATGTAATAATATCATCATCTTCTTGCCCTTATCCCATGTTACTTGAGGTCGGCGCAACACGTTTTGTAATGTAAAAATATATGAAAATAAATTAATAAAAATATATTTGTATTATATTAGTATAATTAATAAAATTAGATACCTACAATAAAACCAAATGAAAACATTTCAACCAATTATCAATAATTACTTTTATTTATTTGTCTACTAGCTTTTGTTGACTTCGTCCGCGTGGATGCGTCCGGGGGGATTTCCAGGATGAAAACTATCCTATGTCCTTTTTCGGATCCCAGACTATATCTGTAGGTACCAAAGGAGATTGGGCACGAATAGATTCACTTTTTGACGCGTATGGCCATTTGAGTTAATGTATAATTCATAATATTATTTTTATTGATTTTTTACTTAAATTCATTGAAATCATTTGTGGAGTTTCTATTTTCATTTTATTTAGTCCTACTACTATTATAAAGGCGAAAGTTTGTATGTATGTATGGATGTTTGTTACTCTTTCACGCTTAAACGGCTGAATGGATCTGGATGAAATTTGGCACAAAGATAGATTATAGTCTGGAATAACACATAGGCTACTTTTTATCCCGGGAAAATGTACGGTACCCGTAGGATAACACATCAACTGTGACGCGGACGAAGTCGCGGGCAGAAGCTAGTATTTAATAATTTAATACAATAAATACGTCATTCCTTCCAAAATAGTGAAGCGACTCCTTTTTCAATTATAATCGATCGATTAAACACTAACATAAATCATAGGACAACAAAAAATCTACATTCGCAACTAAAAAGTATTAAGAGTTGTCATTATTATTATTCTTTAATTATGGTACTATTTCTTTCGTTAAAAAACAATTTCTAGGCAAAAATAAAACAATTAAGATATAATCGATAATGTTATGATGCCCCTTAGTCTATTGTTGTGGCACAACACTATTCGATGATATGTCAAATGTCAAACAAAATCGTGTTTTCTGTTTTGTTTACTTACCGTGTCATCTGCGGGTTAAGGCGAGAATATTGTTTTTAGCTTTTATCTGCTAATAAATATAAATTCGTGTCGAGTTGAGTTTTAGGATTCCTCCACCGTGGACGAATCCTAAAACTCAACTCGATGTAGTAGATAGACGTGGACGCTCCACGTCTATCTACTACATCGAGCAATTTGACTCTTTTTGTGCGTGTGCTGCGAAGTGAATTGTTAGAACGTTTTTACGTCCACGGTGATTTGTTCTAGACTTAAAGCATGTCGCGCTGTGTGAATTGTTCTCTTTTATTAGCACACCCGCTGCTTAGACGCCAAATCAGAGAGGCATCGGATTCCATGGTCAATATTTTACGTACATGGATTTTTCAAAAACCCCACAATATTTAATTTTGAATTTAACCTTGTTTTAAAGTATGACACTACCCCTTATTTGTGTCCAATTTTCACTACTATACTGTGTAAAAAGTTGCGCAACCAAGTGCCATAGTAAGTTGCTCAATCTCCTTTCATTGAAATCGGTTCAGTGGTTTAGGCGTGAAGAAGAGACAGACAGACAGACAGAGTTACTTTCGCATTTATAATATTAGTAAGGATTTAGACAATCATCAAATGATGAAAAGAAAATCAAACAATAACGTCAATTACTATTTTTTCTGGAAGAGCACTCCCGCGCAAATTAGATGGACACTTAGAAAAAAGCTTTCACATTCTGTGTTAGGTATCACTATTACTTTTGCTCGACGAGAATTTCAATATTGGCAAGCTACAGCTAGATCTGCAAGGAGCATATTAAACTGGAAAAAATAAATCAACGTTAACCACTGTTAATTTTTTTTGTAAAGTGATTGTTTAAAACCAGACTCTTGGGTCTTGGGTTCGATTCCCAGGTCGAACAAAGTGTTATTGGATTTTTCTATAAAATTAAATAATGGCAATGGGCCTACCCCATATTACATGCGACCTAAAAATACCGGCGAACTGTGGGTGTACAAATACACCTCTGCTTAACCCTTCGGGGAATACAAGCGTCATGGTATGTTTATGCTGTATTCCAAACCAGTAAGGTAATAAACAAATGTAAGTCTCATTATACATATTTAGGCAGTAAGTAGTCGCTGAAGCAAGGCCGCCGCTTGACTAACCACCTACAAAACGATTTATATCCGCGCGATCGCTTCCACAAAGCTTTGATCACAGACCCAGCCCGCTTCATACTAATTAAACCGACTGAGCCGAACAAACGTTACTCGTAATTAAATAACGGCAATAATGAGCTATTATGAAAAGTTTAACCGCTTGGAAATAATCACTGAACACAACACTAGCCAATAACCAACCGAGCACAAGACGTCTCGTAAATAAACGTTTATACGAAAAGCAATTCCATTCAACGATAGCTTTAACACTAAAATATCATTTTTAAAATCCGACGTCGTAATGCGCGCCGCGGGTCGGACGGACCACCTTGTCAGCTAGCGCGTAAATTAACATGAAAACGTCATACAAAGAGGTAACCCTTCGCCGCCGCATAATAAACTACTCGGCCGCCTCTCTCCCGCGGCGCGCCCGCGGTGCCGCCTATTCAAACGGCCGGACATTATCGTAAATATTGTGGTATTTATTCAGATTTCGGGCACAAACAATTCAATTCACGCACCGGCTGCTAATTGGGCATAAATCGTCGTAAAAATATTCAATAAGCTTCTCGCATCGATTAATATTTTAAACACTGAATGCCTTCATTTGAATTCGTATTAAGCGGCGCGTAGATAATGCTGTTCGTCGATTTGTCGACGGGCGACCTATTGGAAGGGTTTATTTTTGTTTTGTATTCGTTCCAAAACAAAAAATAAGCACGTATATTGCTTCGCGGCATGGTACGAATTAATCGACGATTATTTTTGATTAATTTGTTTTGGCCGTCTTGATGCTCGAATATCGTTAAACTCACTCGCACGGAATTAATTATACGGGGTTATTTCAACTATACGAGTTGGTATAATAGAAAAAGTAGGCACGTTATGAATTTCATGCAAAACAGCGATCATTATTCAAGCTAGCGAGATAGCGAAACTGGACTTTAATGGCGGGCCGTTAACATATAAACGAAAAGCATTTACAGTGAAAAAAACTTAACACGCCAGACGGCAACACGAAAAACGTCAAGTTGAACACTTTATAATAGAAATAATAACGCAACAGCCGCCATGAATTATTGCCCACATTTCATGTTAAATTGTATGTAAATGGCGGACCGGTGCGACACGGCTCCCACAATAACATAATAATGGTGGATTTGTGACTCACGTCAGGTTGTTAGTGTGTACTTAACCCTTTATCGGGACACGCACGCGGGACGTGAGATCATTACTCGGGTCGCGGCGACCGTTCACAATGGGAATGTACGCGTTATACCCCGCGCCTTACGAGGGTTAATGTAGAAATTCGTGAACAAGTAACATGTATGTTTTTCGTCTCGATACCGGTTCCCGATAACACTCATTTGGGTTACAATAGATATATTTTTTATTCAAATTGGACGTGTACATACACAATGGTAAGTTTAAACGCTACTGAAGCGATTAAATGTACGATTTATGAATATGTTACACAAATAAACAAGTATTGGACTGGTTTTTTAATTGAACTGGTTCAGTTGTGTTGTGGATGTTTCTTTTTGTAGTGTTCGAGAATAAATAATGTAAATAAATTGAAGACTAAATGACTTTCTAGTTAACGTTTTGAATGGTAGGTACTAAGATTAAAATAAAAATGTACAAAATAAAACTTTTTTACAAAAAAAGACAACCGCCTTCAAAAACTAAAAAGAGAAAAATAACTTTAGCTTTGGAAGTCGGCGGCTTTGCTGCTGTTTGTTGTTTTGTATTGCCGCCGACTTCCAAAGCTAAAGTTATTTTTCTCTTTTTAGTTTTTGAAGGCGGTTGTCTTTTTTTGTAAAAAAGTTTTTTATTTCTCGCTTTTTAGTATCAATTTTTTTTATACAAATCCATGAAGGAACTGTCATGTCATGTAAATTAACATGACACCGCTAAAAAAAGTCATAAGAAAGCAGAATACGCGATTTCGTTTACTTAGATGAGAAATTTTCGAATAAGTACTACTGAATATATCTGTGTTACCCTTTCGAGTGTACACGCGTGATGTTATGTTGTGTGATGGTGTAAACAATGCTTAGATATGCTATAGCAACAATCGCGATTAATCTGCTGTTATTTATTGAAGAGTTCCCCCGATTTCTACAAGATCCCATAATCAGATATTGAAATGGTGACAATGGGACCACACGGGAAACACCAGCTTTCAAATAAAAAAAGAATCATGACGATCGGTTCACCCAGTCGGTAAATATTAGGTAACAAACATAAAAAAAAAAACAGTCGAATTGATAAACTCCTCCTTTTTTTGAAGTCGGTTAAAAATACTGTAAAATGGAAAGTATTCACTTGAATTTGTGTTTGAAAGATAAACATTTCAGTTTTATTTTTAGAAAACCCGAAGCCCAATTCTTTTTTAAATTGAATACTATTTTTAGATAAACTAGAAATAGAATTAACGTCTTTGAAATGTGTACAAGAATAAAATTATTGTCTCAACCGTGGCTTGAAATTTTCAAAGCCAACAAAGTAAAGATATAAAGTTACTCTTTGCTTTTATATTTTTACTGAAGACTAATTCTACTAATTATTATACAATTTGGTTGACTGGTAGAGAATGCCTAAGGCATTAAGTCCGCCTTTGTACTTTTTTGTGCATAAAGTTTAAATAAATAAATAAGACTGGCAAGTAATTGCACTGCAATGTGATTGTAACCAATTTCAGTCAGATCTCATAAGTTGAAAGGAAACCGTTCGTTGGAAACCGTGTAGGCTGTAAAATGTGGATGGAGAGGAAGAGAGAGTCCAAAGAAAAGATGGATGGATTGTGTGAAGAATGAAATTAAAGAGAAGGGTGTTTATAATATCATGGCGGTTGACAGGACGGAGTGGAAAAAGAAACGTGTTGCGCCGACCCCAAGTAACATGGGATAAGGGCAGGAAGATGATGATGATACATTGGTACACCTCTGCTTAGCCCTTCGGGGAATACAGGCGTGATGGTATATTGGTATATATAAGAAGATGATGAATTTCAGTCAGATCGCACATAGCTAGTAAAAACACACCATAATATACTTTTTATTTATATTTCGAGCAAAAAGTGTTATTGTGTTTTTCTATGAAACTCTCAGTAGCAGCTCGTGGGTGTACATTGGTTCACCTCTGCCTGACCCTTCAGGGAATACAGGCGTGATGGTGTATTTTTTTAAATTATATTTTTGTATTTCTTGTTATAGCAGCAATAGAAATACACACTCTGTGAAAATGTCAATTCTCTATCTATTACGGTTCATGAGATACAGTCCACGTTTCTGCAATGTATTTTTTACATGATGTGCATAAAATTTTAATAAATAAAATAAGACCTACCCTGACCTTATTGGTAAGGTTCTTCAGAAAGGTCGGGTGCGCAGTACTCGTAACTGGCGTGCTTGTATGACTAGCAGTGCGATTCTCTAAGCCTCACTTCGTAATTTGAAAGCTGAATCCGCAATGAGATTGCAAAATGGTATTCTGTTAAACACGATCACGCCGGTGACGTCACCACGGCGAATGAACACTAAACCAATGACAAGTTGGTTCGTTATTGAAGTGAGCGTGATCACTTTAGTGAGACTCGTTTTCGAGTTTGCA
The DNA here is from genome assembly GCA_932526535.1 of Caradrina clavipalpis. Lineage (NCBI taxonomy): Eukaryota > Metazoa > Arthropoda > Insecta > Lepidoptera > Noctuidae > Caradrina > Caradrina clavipalpis. Next base: position 15,939,503 of record OW052096.1, on the reverse strand, counting down.
TTTTAGAGAATCGCACTACAGATGCATGGACGTGAAAGAGGTGAAAGGAATTTGTAAGAATCGTAGCCGGCAGGCCTTCTGTGGTTTATGCCTACAGCCATGGGAAAAAGGCATAAGTTTATGTACTTATGTATGTATGAAATTCAGCCAATACTACAGCCTCTAAACAAACCCAGACACGACAAAACAACACAGACGTCTGCTTACCATCTACCCACATGTAATACGAGTACAAGTCAACGCAATAATCCGAAATCGTATTACCCACGATCAAAGTGGCAGACGATCCTCCTACTCGTTACTTCAGTGATTTTGTAACAATCGCCCGGGGCACGGAAATTGCTTCTCGATCCCCGAATGCCGCCCCAGCCCCTCTGGGATGCAGCCTTTAGGGGTGGACGATAAATAATTAAGTTTTACATCATACAGTAACGGATTATTTGGAGGTTTATTTAATTTTGTATGCGTATAGGAGGTTAGAGATTTTCAGTAGGTACCTTTTTTTCTGCCCATTTGTTTTGGTGTCATGTATTTATTTATTATGGGGGTGTGAGTTCCGCACTTAATCCTAAATCCTCGTTGGTGAACCATTTGAGTAATAATCTTGATTATGTATTTGTTTATCAAGGAGCTAGCTATACACTCTGTGGTCTCTTCCGCGATCATATTTTACGGAGCAGTAACAATAGGTACTGCTCCGCTCCGGTTGATCGTAGCGTTATGTTTTATTCGTATAAACCTCTCTTTTGAATCACTATATCTTTGGATGCAAACCAGATTGAAATCCGTTGCGTAGTTTTTATGTCTATGCGTAAGCAAACATCGTCGCGTAGACAGGCGGTGTTTTATACTATGGAGATATTTTTTTTATACACCATGGTTAGACTTATGTCTAAAGCCGAGATATAAACCATATGCTATTTGCTTTGGGTAACCATTAAACCTGTCACTTTCACAAAACTGACTAAATGCAAGTGCAAGATAGAGACGAGAACATAGCTGAATATTTACATACTAAGTAACGTTCATTTGTCTCCGTCTTCGAAAAACCTAGTTTTCTCTACATTTAAATGATAATATACCTAGGCAATGCAAGTTAAACCTATTTTTATACAGTACGTTTTGACGTACTGTACGTACGTGTCCACCACCTATAATTAAACTATCCACTGCAATAAAAGGAAAAAGAAATAAATACCCTATAAAACTACCTCCCTATTAATAAAGTTGTCATTCAAAATTATACAAAACATTAAAGAGGGTATTATTAGTAGCCATTTTATCATTTCATAGCAAACGGTTGAAGGTCGCGTGGAAATTACTTTCACAACATGCGAGATCCCACGGTACTTAGCTAGTTCATTTTAACTGCATTAAATCAATCATTTATAGTGGGTACAAAACCCAGCTGTTTAGCATATTGAACGGTTGCAAGAATCAATAGGAAATATCTGCTGTTTGAATGCGAAGTTTTTCTTGAGGCAGCAATCGTGCCTTTGTCGTGGTCCTAGTGACAAGTCGGGGAATTGTCTTGTGTTGCTCGGTAGTAAAGACTTGTTAAAAATAGTTGGAAGTGTTCTGAAGAGACTAAAAATGTATACTACTAACTACTACTTACTGTTAATTAAATAACTGCATTTTCGATTTCTGTAGAATACGGACTAAGCAATTCAATTCACATGTATCCATATCCTTCTTCCCCTATCTATCCTATCGTACTAATAGTTGGTATAAATGCAAAAGTTTGCGAGGAAGGATGAATGGAAGGATGTTTGATACTCCTTCACACCTAAACAGCTGAACGTACCTGTATGAAATTTAGCACTGAGATAGATTGTAGTGTGAAATAACACAAGAGATATTTCTTATCTCGGAAAAGTGTAGTGTGTGTGAAGTCGTGGGCAGAAGGTTGTACTAGCGCCAAAGAACTAGGATTTCCATTCTACATGGCAATGCTGAAAAAAAACTAAATCAAATGCCACAACTTTTTTCACATAAAATAATTATCATCTACCTCAGAATCTAATCCTTATTCCCACAGGTTCAAGTAAACAGACACCTGACCAGTCAAACAGTCACGTCTCATTTTGATAGTCGTCGCAATGATACCACCAATAAAACGTGCCGTTTTCATTGGTCACCTGATGGCTTTTAAAAATATATACTACCTGGGGTGGGTAGTTAATTTTAGCCATTAAAGTGTGCATGTGGACATTCAGACATAGGTATCTACTAGTATCAAAAATAAAAGAAAGGACTGACCTAGGGCAAAAGACCTTTCTTTTATTTTGACGAGAGCTATGAATCGATTTTCGATTTGAAAGTACGACTTATTATAGTATTTTGATATAATAGAATCATAATTCGTATCACCCATTGAAGATAATAACTATTAAACACCTCATCCTAAATATAAATAAAATAAAAAAAAACTGAGTTTGTTTATGTTTGAACACGCTAATCTCCAAAATTACTGGACCAATATGAAAAAATCAATACCTGGCATCAGGTGAGACGACAGCTCATCATTTACTAGAAAAATCAGGTAACCTGGTTGCCTCTTCCAAAAGTTAATTTCGTATGGAGAAGAATGTGCAAGAGACTGTGGAGTGTAGAGGTTCGAACTCTTACTGACTAAAACCCATCCGTGTTCCTCTTAAAGCCCTTTGCGTTCCAGGGCCATGGTTACTCTTTCGAACAAATTCCATCATCACGCCTGTATTCCCCGAAAGGTTAGGCAGAGGTGTACCAATATACTCCCACAGTTCGCCGGTATATTTAGGTCCCATGTAAGAGAAAGCGAGCCTATTGCCATTAACAGGGCACAAATCCAAACTCCGAGCTGCTACTGAGATTTCATAGAAAAAACCAATAACAGTTTTTGATCGACCTGGGAATCGAACCCAGGACCTTTAGCGTAGCAGTCGCGTTTAGGAGCAGTACACCAACGAGGCAGTTTGAAATAATTCTTTTTATATTAATTTTTGTTAACATTACCACCCTTAAGTTAGTACGTCCAAAACCATCTCAAACTCTTTTTTAAAAGCCTTAGTCTCCTGTTTCTTCGACAAACACCTTCACCACACTTATCCCCCTATCCGTGCCTACGATCAGCCGCGCTGGATTACTGCTATCATACGTTAGCACAAGTGAAGTAGGGGCAACCATAATGTGTGTTTGTTTTACTGTTTAATTCTATGTTATGACCCTTTTAAGACTGCTAAGATGTTGAGATGTTGTGGGGTGTCTGGTGGTGTAAATGGTGTTGTTTTCGTTGGCGTGGAGTAATTTTTGGGTTCGTATAAATGCTGGCAGGTTGAATTATTTTTTGTCATGCTGGTGTTCTAAATGGAGAAATAATGTAGTCGTCACTTTCAATAAATAGTAGGAAAATTGGGGAATACGTAAGTTGGTGAATCCTGATGTAGGTGACTCCTTCTTTCTTAAACAAAAAATAATGGGACAAAGCGCTCGCAAGCTATTATTGATTGTTGATAGCTCAAACGATACTAGTTTACCAATTATTGCAACTAACGCGCTTTTCTTACTTGACCACATTGATTTTTCTTTTAAAAAACCACGAATTAATTAAAATAATCTGTGAATAATCTCAAAGCGATACTTGGGATATACATTTTGAAAGACGAGCTAAGAATCTTGACACATTAAAAAAGATTAGATTTACAAACCAAAATCTCGTCAAACCTGATGTCAAAAACTTCGTAACTGCGATCATACACACAAATTAACATAAGCATACAAAAAAGCCTTTATCGAAATTCACACATGCATATAATCATTGTTCTGTCATCGTTAACCCGATCAATCACACGCTCGTCGCTAAATTCAGTTTAACACAATAGCACTTAATAGCTTCACGCTTCGGCGAGCTTTCATGAATCACACTGTGCTATTCTTATACAAATTAGTTGAAGAAAACATTAAAACGATTAAACAAAATTAACCTTTATTACAAGTGAGGTAAAGTTTAACGGCAGTGTAAAGGGCCGGTACTGTTTTCAAAGCAAAAAAACTGGATCATTTCCTTTTGACAATTGACGCGATAAAGGGGCCCATCCATCTATGTCGTTTAGAACTGGAGGAAGCCTGCCATAGAGTCGGTAATTGAGTGATTTAATTCATGTTTTATTTATGAGACGGTGTGAATTCTGAATTTTAATTCGGTTTAAATTGATAAAACGTTTTCTTAGAATTGGAGGATAGTGTGTTTCTGACACCTGCCATATTCGGTTAGCTGTTCGTTGAATACAGTGAGGGAAATGGGTCCTTATACGGACGCCTGAGGGCGTTTATAAGAAAAATATAAGGACCTCTGTATTAGATTTCTTTATCTAAAAGGTTCTATTGTTTTTGTCTCGAAGTATTTTCTCTTTCAATGTCAGTTACAGTGGCTATGACAGCTTTGAGTGTAAGAAAATATCTAAATATTCAAGATTTTTCTAATTCTAGAATAAAGAAGTTCATTCTCTGCACAATTTTCAACTCAAAACGGTATTCAATTAAGTCAACGTCATATCATTTATTTCAATCAGACCATTAAAAGTCCATTTTGAACGTCATAAACAAAAAATGAAGTAATCTCGTTGTCTCTTACAGAAGAAAGTTTTGAATAGAGAAGAATGTGCAAGAAACTTCATACAGCATACTTTATTTTAAATAAAATATGTTTTAAAATATATAGCCAGAAGCCAGAAAGTCTGACACCCAGTCTCACCAAAAGGTATCGTGTTGCCCAGTAACTGGGTTGTGGAGGCAAGATAGGCAGTAACTACATGTAAAACACTAGTATTCAGCTGCATCCGATAGTGGAAAAAGGTTAAGCAGATAATGATGTTTCATAATATTTTGTATAGGTGGGTACAGGAACACACGTAAACATGATATACCTTGCATAAAAAACGAGTATATATTATAATGATGTAGAAAGCATGACAAATTAGGAATTGACGGCTAATTTATGTCCAAAGATAATAGTGTTCACGTATTTTTAAATACACCTGTGTGATACCTATGTAATAAACCTCCTATTTTATTTTAGTTTGACAGTCAATTTCACAAATTATAACATGTCTAACCGTCTAAAACACCAGGTATACCCCGCGGTTTCACCAGCGTTTAGTTACGTCTTACTACTACGGTCCTGTGTGTCGTAGTGTAATGTTATATAGCCTATAATATTCGGCATGAATATGGTATCATATACAAAACGATTTATTTTATTCCGCGTGTTAGTTCCAGTGCCCGTTTAAAAAACAAACAATCAAAATTTTACGTGGCAATGCCGCCAGTCTTTTGAGCAGTTTTCCAGTTGACGGGGCGATACGGAAGAATTTTTTGATGCCATTATACTTTTTTTTTATTACTTCTAAAAAACTTATATATATTGTACATTAATCTATACTAATTTTATAAAGAGAGAGAGTTTGTGAGGTTGTAGGGGTAATCTCTGAATCTTCTGAATCGATTTTGAAAATTCTTTTTTCCATAGAAAGCAACGTTATTTGTGAGTGTCATAGGCTATATAACATTACGCTACGACTCTCGAAAGCGGAGCTGTGACAAAAGGCATAACTAAACGCGGGTGAAAATAGACACGCGAACAAACTTAGAACAGAAGCTAATTTTCAAATAAAACAAAACTTAACAACCAAAACAACTGTTCAGCTTAATTATATTAATACAGATAATTCCAACTCAAGAAACATGGTTTCCCATCGCTGCACCAACGGCCCAACAAGGACAGGACTCGTATCATTAACATAGTAATCAGGAGACCACCGAGCCGTGAAATTCTATGTTTGCATAAAACATATTACGCGCATTCAATTTCTTTGATGGATTACTACTTGTTATTTGTACCATATAGGGGTAAAAGTGTATGTGTGTGTGTGTATGTTGAAAGATAGGAATTGTCGTGACAAAAATAATAGTTGTATTTGAATAGTGGTTTTATATTTTGGAATAGTCAATACAAGAAATGCATTTTTTTTGTTAGATGGCTATCAAGCCGACGCTACACCTGATGTTAAATGGTCGCCTCTGCCTTTAGACATCTGTAATACCAGAGGCCTTGCAAATACGTTAACATCCCAGAGACAAAGTTGAAATATCTCATGTATCTGTAATTGCACCGGCACCCATACCGTACCTAATTACAAATCCTCTACTCCCAGCATCCTCTAAAACTGCAAACAAATAAAAAAAATTAACTAAATGAATAGCAAGCAACCACCTAACATCGTAGCTACTACAAAAACCTAATTCACATATTGCTAAGGAAAGTTTTCGTTGTGTAGCAAAAACCATTAAAATGTAAAATTATGAATTTTCTAAATAAATAAATAAATAATAAAAATAATAAGTAGCCTCATTTCTGACAATCGTTAACACCTCCTATACAAAAGCCATTGACGGAAATTTTAAACATAATTATGCACATACACACCCAAGATCTTTCAAAACGTCAAACAGCCACTTGAAAGTAACTCTCACCGAAAAAGAACCCCGCGGGCATCTCCGGGCGTATTCATAGCATTGCGAAACGCACCAAAGAAGGGGTCATTTGACGTCACGTCACGAACCAAAGGTATTAATTTACGTTATTTCATTTGAAGGCATCATGTTTTCTTCCGTCGTCCTCCTTTGTTGGGCCTGACAGTGTAATAATGCATTATACCCTTTTAAATTCATTGTTGTTTTTGTTTATTGGTAGCTACTGTTTAAATTTCTGGATCGTCATTGCCTTTTCTTTGGTGTGCTCGTTTCGATAAGTATGGTGGTTGGTTTGTTGGAAGGAAGGTAATGCGGTTTGGGTGGTGTTCTATTGTGCAACAATGTTTTTAACCATTTGGGTTTCGATGAACATAACCGCTCCTTCGTTTCCTGTGGTGGTTTTAGTGGTAATTTATTTTATTTCTGTCTTACCTAATTCACATTTTTTTATTTTTTTCTCTTAATTATGTTACAACATTTAATAGTCAATTTGCCAGCTTTATGACTTTATAAGTATAAATTTATATAGCTGGTGAAATATTTTTTGTTAAACCAAAAACTGATTCACCGGTTTTAAAAATTCTTTTACATGTGAAAAGGCACATTATCGGTATAACATGAACATAGGCCATTATTTAAAAAATAATTGCGGGCAAATGCCTTTAATCAGTAATATCCTAAGCTCCTGACTCCAAAATCTGATATTTCTTACACAAAACCATGTTTTCGACGTCATAGCCAAAATAAATAGACGTACCTACATTTTGAAAATTCAGAACTATTAATCCAGTCTTGTTATCTTTGCAAAAAATAAATCATTGCTTTCGAAGACAAAGACCTTCAGTGTCCTTCTCCGAAACAATTTATTAACAGTAAATAAGTTATAATAATATCGTGTTTCTATGTCTCCACAGATGAGACAAGACAAACAATGCAATTTGCTACAGAATACTGCTTTCATTTCACTCGCTCATATCTCCCGATGTTAGAATATCGTGGGTTAACATTCTGCCCACTTGCTTGAGCTGAATTACGTGTACAAAGTCTATTGCTTTGTCTTTCATATAATGTTTGCTGTTATCTATCATAGCCGAATGAGCTTGTAATATTTGGCCAGGTTGTACGAGTATTATTGGACTAGCTAATGTTAAGTCAAATACTATTAAATTCCTATGGCACTTAGCAATAGTTTGGCTTTCTATCAGCTAGAGATTTATTTGAAATCGGCCCAGTACTTCCAAAGATGTTACAAACAAGCATAAAAGCTTTAGAAAGAAAGAAGAACCATTTATTCGCGTGAAAGCGACGCACATAACATAAACTTATTTAACCTACTTAAATACAAAAACAAAACCTTAAATAAAGCACTATATAATATTATTATAGTTATTTTTCTATGTTACCATCGAAGTTTCTGAATTATTTGCGTTAGACATGGAATTATCTGAATCCAATCAGAAAAAAATACGGTCACTTTTTTTTCCGAAATATCACTAACCTGTCCTGTTCTACTCCTTGGCAAAACCAATCCCTTTTCTTTCTATTTTTCTCTGCGTTGTCCAAATTATTAAAATCTGAACATTTTTATTTTTTTTATAGACGGGAAATCATCAAATAACTTCCCCCGCCCTGGGCGGGGCGGGAGGGACTGTCAGACTTTTACTGACAAAAACCCGTCTATGTTCCTTCTTGTGCCCTTTCCGTTCCGGGGGCGCGGGTATCTCTTTCGAACAACACAGACACACAACAAACCGCCAGAGTACCTATGCTCGACCGTGTCCTCGGAAAATCTGAACATTATACTTATTCTTTTGATGCAAAACCGTAAATGCCATCACAAAGAAATCCTCTCCTATCATCTAAGCCGACACCTAACAACATCCAAACACGGCAATTTGACGCACGCGTTAGTCGCAAGATCCACAATTTCTGCGCAAATATAACGCCATTGTTTCTTTCATTACAAAGTGGGGTCGCGTTTAATATCGCGTGTCGGCCGTGTGTGGTCGGCCTAATTGCTCGTTACATGTTCAGACGTGTTAATACGGATTGAGATTGTCTTATTAATATGTTTTGGGGTTAAACGTATGAAATAAATAAAAATGTTTGTAGAAGATTTTAGTGTGATTAATAACAGTCCCTATTAATTAATACACATGTCACAATTTCGTTTATTTAGTTTTAACTTGCTGAAATACATAACTGCTCCGTTAGTCTCAAGCACGTCCTGGGTTCGATTCCCAGGTTGAGCAAATTGTTATTGGGTTTTCCTATGACATTCCCAGTAGCAGCTCGGAGTTAGGTTCTGTGCCCGGTTAATGGCAATAGGCTCGCCCCCTACTACATGGGACCTAAACACATTGGCAAAATGTGTATGTACATTGGTACACCTTTGCCCAATATTTCGAGGATTTCATGCGTGATGGTATATAAGTGTATGTAGGTATTTCTCTAAGTTTATCTTGGCCATCGCTGAAGAAGAACATCGTGAGGATCAGAGGTCAAAAGGCTTGCCATTGTTAGGCTAAGAAAAACATAGTATATTTAGGGCAGCGAACTGCTAATTCAACAGTCACCCAAACAAAGCCTCCAACACCTTTCATCACCCATTTTCCGCTGACGTCACGAACTTACATCACGCTACTTACGTAAGTAGGGGCGGCAGACGTCGGTGTCGGCAGTGACGGGCGATCGGCAGCCGTGGCGGCAGCCGGTAATTCTTTATGATTGATTATCTCCTGGCTAATGAGCTTCGGCAGTCTTGTTCGGTTGGTACAAGTGAGGAACTGAGAGAGGTGGAGAGAAACTTAAAAGATATAAGAAAAGAATAAACATTTATTAGCGTAAACATATGTTTTGACTAGATGTATGAACGTTGCGAAAGAAGTATGGAAGGATCGTTGCTGGTGGCGTTCTGTGGTTTCTGCCTACTCCCATAGGAAGAACACGTGAGTTTATGTATGTATGTGTATTACATACAAATATACAGGATAACGTTGATTGTAGATGGGATAGCTTTAGCTTTCCGAGACACGGGGGTGTCACACCACCAACTTGCAACGAGCAATTCCTAATGGAAAAACCCAATAATATTTTTTGGTTGACCTGGGAATCGAACCCAGGACCCTACGCTCATCAGGAGGCCAACGGACAGTTACGGAGATGGCTAAATGACTGTCCTGAGCATGAAAAAATTTAAATATTCATACATACATAAACTTATGCCTTGTTCCCATGGGGGTAGACAGAAACCCCGTAATAAGAAGTATTAACCACCAAATATTTAAATTTAAAAATTATTGAGTGTTTTATACTTTTTGCTAGGTCCCATATTTATTGCTGGGGCAGTTGTCTTCTATTTAGCCATCTCCTTTACGAAACTCGCTGTCACCTCTACTTGGAACCTGACCCATTATGAATTATGACCGCTTTCCTCCACAATAAGTGCATAAACAGGGGCCGGCTGATGGCCCGGTATAAATCACGCCCATCCATCATCCATGCTGTGCCAATGTAAATATTGTACACATTTTTGTACGGGCAGAAGTCTCACTGGCAGTGCGATTTAGGTGCTAGGTGTGTGTAGTAAACAGTATCTGTCCATAATATATTTTTCTACATTAAAAATGGTGTAATCTTTTAATATAACTTTTCATCAATTCTTTATCTTTATCTCCCTGTTCAGTTTGATGATACACTATAGTTCAATTGCTGGATAGAATTCCATTAATTCATTTGTTTCTTATCTCCTAAAATCTACGATCACTGCTCATATTCACTATTCCATATTTTAGGCAAAAATATGTAGACGTATGAAGATGCCATTAACTTCCAAATGTATCATTTAAATACCTGTCAGAACGTGGCATGTAGGTACGCCATTTTAAGTATCAGTTATTGATTGATATGAATCATATTTGAACTACTCGACAGTCATTTTGTGTCTCAATCCGAGAACTTTTTTCGTAGATAAAACCGCAGGTTTAAAGCTATTTTAGCAAGGTAAATAAGCATTTCTTCAAAAAAAGCTTATAAAAATCGTCAAACACTCTTACAACTTTGGAAACCTATACTTATCGCATTCTTTCCACCACACATTTTTATTACATACAATACGTGACTACAACAAATAAACACAACAGCCCTACATACACATACATAGTACATAATATATATAAAGCCAAACATCTTGTTCGCGCGATGCACTTGCGTCGACGGAAGTCACACGGTCGCTTTCAGATCTGTTACTGAAATAGACTTGGGAATTGGATAGAATTGGCGAAACTATTTAAGAACTATATGTCATTGTTTACTGCCATTAATAGCGAGTTTCCTCCGTGCCTCGGAAAGCACGGAAAGCCGTTGGTCCCGGCTGTCATTTGTAGATCTTTGACAGTCGTTACTGTTAGTCAGAAGCCCGAAAGTCTGACAACCAGTCTAACCAAGAGTATCGTATTACCCATTACTGGGTTATGGAGGTCTGATAGGCAGTCGCTCCATGCAAAATACTGATATTCAGCTGCATCCGGTTCGACTGGAAACCGACCCCAACATAGTTGGGAAAAGGCTAGGCAGATGATGATGTCATTGTTTACTGTGAAGTATGTTTTATTATCTCATGTCTCTGGATTGTTTATTCTACCTAATGAGCCAGCCTGAAGATTAGGCTTACAAATTCTCATTATACTCAAAAGTAGACTATAGAAGAAAGTACAATGCCCATTAGTGTTAATCTAACTACCTAATATATTCAATACTGCATTGTTGTTCGATTGCCAGGCCTGGCAAAAAGTGTTATAGGGATTTTCCATTAGTGATTTCTTAGTAACAGCTCGGAGTTTGGAATATGTAACGCCTCGGAAAGCCGTTGGTTCTGCGCCTGATCTTACCCTGGTTATGACGGGTTGCCGTCCCATCGGACTATGAGCGCTGGTGAAAAAATGTGGACCTGGATTTGCGCACACACTTGTGTACTATAATATCCGCCCAAAATTGCCCTGGTGAATATTTTAACATCACAGTCAATATTAAATCACTCCACAATTCAGACATAATCAAAAACAAAGTGGTTTATTCCAGTCCACAGCGCTACCCACAAAGCTAAAGCTTAAACATTTTCCACAAATAAAACTATTTCCATTTTGAATCGGTCTTCTCTCGACCCTTCTAGCTCTACCATCCAGCGCTTCAAGCAGCCCGGCCACTAAGTGCTTGTCGGACGCGGCGACATATACAGCGCTGTATTTGCTTCACGATCAGGTACTACGTGTAAAGCAGATATTTCTTTGTTAGTTTGAAAGCTGTCAGCGGCGAGTTTCGTTTGTTTATTGGACTTCAATTGTTCGTTGTGTTGTATGACAGGTTATTGGTTGACAAGTTGTCAGTTTATGGTGTTATTAAGCGGGCGATGGACGTATAAGACAAGTAAAGTAAGTATGCGTACCTACTATATATAAGCTCGACTGCCTTTAGTGCCCATGTTTCTTTGTAAAAACTTGGGTACTCAGGGTACACAGTTTAGTTGGGGAATTTAGTCTGTTTTGCAAATGGCATAGTTAAACCAGGGATAATAGGGTAGATACTTATGAAGTCTTGTCGCTCTTGAAGTTGTCCGCCGAACTGTGGGTGGTACATTTGTACACCTCTGCCTTACCGGCAGATTCGGGGAATACAGGCGTGATGGTGTGTTGTCTCGCTCTTGTCAAGTTGACTATTAAGGCGCAGTAGGTAAACTGTTACCATCCAAAGTCAAAGTCAAATCATGTAATTCAATTAAATCACAAAAAGGCACTTTTGAATCTATTTGAAAAAAAAAGAATTGAAGCTATCTGTCACCCCCCCCCCCCCCCCCCTTCCAAACGGTAGTTTCGTATGTAGCATAAGAAACTCCATACTTTCTCATGTATTCAAAACCATAGAGGGCTTAGTAGGACTACACTTGTTACATTTATTTTGCTGACCAAAGTGTTAATTTCACTTTTTTAACCATACAAAACAATGACCCAAGCACTAAAAGAAATAAATGAACAAAATGACTTTCAAATAACACGTTCGTGCAAGGACTAAATCGAAAGTACTTCATAAATTCAATTTAAAACTATTAAAATCTTACATACCACCACGCTATTAATATGGCCGTTCTAGTCGTAAAGGGTTGGATTAAGTCCTTGGTCTCAAATTGAATTTAAATGAACTTTTATAATCTAATAGCTACACCGCGTGGTTTAACCCGCGTTCAGCTACGTCTCTGGTTACTGCTCCGCTTCTGTGGGTCGTAGCGTGGTATATCCTTACTAATATCATAAATGCGAAAGTAACTCTGTCTGTCTGTCTCTTTTTCACGCCTAAACCACTGAACCGATTTCAATGAAATTTGGTACAGATATAGTCTGGGACCCGAGAGAGGACATAGGATAGTTTTCATCCTGGAAATCCCCCGGGAACGGGAACTATTAATCCACGCAGACGAAGTCGCGGACAAAAGCTAGTAGCCTATAATTATTACCCCTCATAAATCTGGCTAACATATACAAAAAGTTTTTTTCTATCCCGGCCTGTAGTACCAGAGACGTTTAAACAAACAAAAAAACTCTTCAGCTTTATAGTATTATATAGGGTGGAAATTTATTATGCTACCTGGAGGGAAAGTACTCTAAATACTTGAGTTAGCAAATTTTACTGAAAGGAAACATTCCTTTATTTTTAAAAAGAAACAAAACTGCGTTTAAATAATTTTGAAAATATTCTTGCCACACCCAGGAATCGAACCGACTAAAATTCGAAAAAATTGCATCCTGTACTTTTATGGTACTAATCGATAGGGTCAATAATAAGGATTAAATCCCTGCAAACATGGTAAATTAAAATAAAATAAGAACATGCAATTTTATTGTAAATTTATTTTATTCGGACGAAACAAACGAGTAAATTCACTAAGTAGTTGCTGGAAATGAGCTTCATTTCTTGGATGCATGAATTTAATCCTTTAAAAAAATCATTTTAAGTAACTTTTGGTAGCGTAGTAAAATTTTCAATATTCACCACAACACCCTTCTAAAAGTTATTCAAAATGAATTCCTTCAAATAATGAATGTATGCATCGAAGAAAGTGAAGCTCATTTCCAGCATGCAATTAGTTACTGTACTCGTTTTTTTCGTCCGAATAAAATAAGTTTAGATTGAAATTTTATGGTTTTTGTTAAATTTTGTTTACCAGGTTTGTAGAGATTTGATCCTTGTGATTGACCCTATCGATAAGTGCCATAAAAGTACAGGATGCTATTTTATCCGATTTTAGTCTGTTCGATTAACGGGTGTGGCAAGCGTATTTTCAAAATTAATTAAATGCAGTTTTGTTTCTTTTTAAAAATAAAGGAATGTTTCCTTTCAGTAAAATTTGCTAACTCAAGTATTTAGAGTACTTTCCCTCCAGGTAGCATAATAAATTTCCACCCTGTATATACCATCACGCCTGTTTTCTCCGAAGGGTTAGGCAGAGGCGTACCAATGTACACCCACAGTTCGCCGGTATATTTAGGTCCCATGTGATAGGGGGCGAGCCTATTGCCATTAACCGGGCACAAATCCAAACTCCGAGTAGCTACTGAGAATTTCATAGAAAAACCCAATAACTTTTTGCTCGACCTGGGAATCGAACCCGGGACCCCTTGCACAGCAGTCGCACTTGCGACCACTTAGACCAACGGGGCAATATTAGTATAGATAAAATATTGAATATGCAACATAGCTTGTGAACCGACATTTTAAAGAATGTGATGGGCATCGGCAGCAAGAAGTGAATAGATGCGGGCTGCCTAGGACCGGGATGGTTGGCGCTCTTTGGGGGAGGCCTACGTATAGCAGCGGACGGCTATAGGCCCATATGATGATGATGACGATGACCATAGCAGTAGCACTCGATAAATTGAGACAAATAAATAAATATACCATCACGCCTGTATTCCCCGAAGGGTTAAGCAGAGGCGTACCAATGTACACCCACAGTTCGCCGATATATTTAGGTCCCATGTAATATGCGTGCCTGCGAGTAATGCGAGCCTTTCGCCATTAACCGGGCACAAATCCAAACTTCGAGCTGCTACTGAGAATTTCATAGAAAAACCCAGTAACACTTTTTGCTCGACCTGGGAATCGAACTCGGGACCTCTTGCACAGCAGTCGCACTTGCGACCACGAGACCAACGGGGCAGTTAAATTGAGACAATTAGGTAGATATTTAGATAATTATGTAATGGGTGAACACTATCTTCTGAGATCACATTTTCACTTTGTTCCGGGGATAGATCGTAACTTGTTGGCTCTTAGGCCATGTAAAAGCTTTTGATCTGATTTCAGATATTGTCCAATTAAACTTGCATATTAAGCACTTAGTCCTTTTGTAAGTGAATGGCTTCAGCTGTAAAGCATCAGAGTATTGAACAGTACCCTTTCACTTTTGTCTAGTTTGGTCGTCTTTCACATAGGTTCAGTTTATTTATTTATTTTACTTTATCTATAACGGTTACAGTTGTTACCAATTGCAATAGTTAAAAATATAAAAGAAAAATACTCTCTCATCTGTTAGGAGAAGTGTCATTTAAAATATAAAAAGCACCAGAACCCAATTTAATGTAACTGACATATTATTACGACAGTTACTTACTACTATTGAAAATAATGATAAAAAACTAGTTAAAATGACAGATTGTCACCTGTCACTTTCAGTGTCACTGCCTGACAGTTTGATTAAACACACGATACTCGGTTACACAACACAGAAATCTCAGAACACTTTTCCAAACTCCAACTGCTCTACATACCAAAACCCTGAAACCTCGTTAAAACAAACGTATGCAAATTCTAGTTATGTTATCGTTCTTATCTGGCTCGGGTCTTGGGGATTAGCTGGTCTCAAGTCTCGGGGCTGGCTCAAGTCTGCTCAAACGCAGCGATGCCAAAACTAATCTCTAGCTGAGATTAACGTACAGATTGTGTAATGCATTCAAAGTGTTATGTTAACGTTTTAATGCAAGCGGTTTGATGTTTCTGGGATGCAAGTATAGCTTTTAGAGAGAGACACAGCGGGTCTTACACTAATTTTCTGAACCGTTTCTTGGTAATCCGCTTGTGTTGTAGCGAATTTCGAGTTTATTGCATTGCACCTGCTGTCTAGACTACTAAATGGACTTTGATAGTAGATTGTCGTAGTACGTCTTACAAATAAAAAAAATATTGTTTTCTTGCAACTCGCTGTGAAAGCTTAATTCTCAAATCTATGTTGACCTGAAAACGAAACTGATAAATATTAATTAAATGACAAGGTAAATATAAATTCGCCCCCGTATTGCATGGGACCTAAACATACCGGCAACTGTGGGTGTACTTTGGTAAACCTCTGCCTAACCCTTCGGGGAATACAGGCGTGATGGTATGTTACAAGGTAAACATACAATTTATTGAAAAGAAAGAAGAAAGCACATAGGCTATATAAAGACCCATTCGCATCGCTTTAAATGAGCAATTGCCCAAAAGGCTGACAGGATTGCCACTTTGTATGTGAAAGCTGTTTCTTTGCCCCAAGAAACGGCCCTCTGGTCACTTTAAGAGTCCACCAGTCGCTTCACAATATCCCGAAAAACCAAATGACAGCTCAGACCCAATAATCGCCCACTAATTTCTGGTGTATCTAATAAGCGCCATTGGGTAGCTCAATCGTGACACATCAAGTCATGTCATAATGTCCGTCACGCTCGGGCACAGTCGGGCTCCGTCGGCTGTCGGCACGATTGATCCCGTCATGGCCGCCGTGACGGGAAACATACGGTGATGACAATGTGTTTCTGTTGGGCTGATGTACTTGTTGTTTTGTAATTGTGTGACGGGGCTTGTAAAAAAATATAACACTTCTTTTGGCGCAGTCGGGTAAAAATGTAATGTAATACCAGTTCTGAGGATTAATAATTTAGATAGAAGTTAATATAATTCTTGTCATTTTATACAGATTAATTATGATTTTGTTTAGAATTTTAGATTTATACAAGGCACTACTATTATAAATTCTAAACTTTGGATGGATGTTTGTTACTCATTCACGCTAAAACTGCTGAACGTATCTAGATCAAAATAAGCACAGAGATAGATTAAATCCCTGGGTTATCACATAGGCTACTTTTTATCCTGGAAAATATACGATTCCCGTGGGATAAATATATCAAACTTGATACAGGCGAAGTCGCGGGGAAAAGCTAGTCTGATAAAAACCCGGAACAAATCTTAAAGCAGCAAATGTTAGAAACAAGAATTAAAAGAAATATTTTATTATTATTATGGTGATATAAATAGCAATTCCAAATTAACTTTAATTGGCTTTGTTTAAATCAGCCAATGATGTTATTTCTCGGAGCCGGCGTGATCCACAGAGACTCGTTCTACATGATCTGCCCAAGCTTGCTAAATATAATAAAAGCTGCTTATATAATTGTGTTCATATATATAATAAGATACCGAGTAACATAAAAAACTTAAATTCTAGATTATTTAAAATCAAATTGTTTAATTGGTTGACTACGAATAATTTCTATAGTTTAAAAGAATTTCTGGAAAAGAAATTTGCATTTTAGTGTTAAGTGAAAGATTTGCATGCTAAGTATAATTCTGGCGAAACATGTAAGCACTTTATTATTCAAATTGTAACATCATGTATACCATGTTTTATGCAAATAAAGATATTATTATTATTAACAATTCACACATTTATCTTGTTTTTATAACTTCAGAAATAAAATTTAATTTAATAACGCTTAAATTAACACTTAAATATTTATTATGTAGTTGTTATGTATTACGATTAAGATCCTTCTAAATATTACGTAGAATCTTTTAAAACCAGTAAAAACTTTTACGAAGAATATAACAATAACATGTGAAACTTCTAGTAAATACCTGCTCACTCTTACTTTTGCTCATTTATTCCTAATCGCATACTTTACAACAGTAATCCTCTTTTCTAAAAAACCCCACGAACAAGTACTTAAAACATAAAAACTTTTGCTCATAATATAAAGATAAGCAGTACTATTAACACGCTATTGTCAGAAACTATCAAAAGTATCATTTTAGTACCCACAGTAAAACTACAAAAGATTTGGAAAGATTATAGAAATTGCGATGACTAAGCCATTTGTTTATGAAAACTAAACAATGAGAATGCGTTTTCACAATCGTAAAACCAGTGGGTGGTCCCCCACCCGTACGACTTGGGGGTTAAAAGTAAACTCACGCTTTACCTGAGGTTATGCAACGGCATTTAAGAATTTTAATATCGTTCCAACAGAGCTATAAAATTAACATGATGAGGTTGTTTCTTTAAAAGAAAGTGTTGAATACGATAAATTGTCTAAACACACACATAAATTCATTTTTATAATACGACGAATAATAATACGAAAACAGCCCATAAAACAGTCATACAAAGAGGATAACAAAACGCAACAACAAATCGTTCAGAAAAATCTCCTGACCCACATTAAGCGACAAAGGTCCGCCCACGTCGAGACGACACTAAAACTAAATTATTACTAAGCCGCCGTTTACCAGCTTCGCAGCTATTCAATTTCCCATGCTATGCATCTCAGTCGTCGCATCCACTCCTTTGACTGCGCGATGCATATTTTATATAATCCTTTCATCAAAACGTCGACTTCGCGGAAAGCGCTTTTAGTAATTCTCGCGAGCGAGCGAGAAGGAAGCCGCTGACAAACGGGGTGTCAAACAGCGGTGGGGATAAGACGCCAAAGCTCCCGCAGAGCACACAGAATGCAAAAATGGCGAGGCGACTAGTGACAAGGTGTCAGGAGGGGGGCACGTCACACCGCGAGCCTCAGTCGAGAGCCGTCCGTCGCGGCCACCGCACGTCCCGCCACGCTCCTGTGCTCACGCCGCGACTAGTGACTTGTGTATGATGTGCTGACACCAAGCCTTGGATTTTGTGAAGTGATATTGTTCTGTGTTGTGGATTGATTATATTATTTAAGCTGGAAAAGGATATCGGACTGTGGAGCAACATGCTCACGTCAAGCAATCAGTATTTGCGACCGGATTACCTGTCGCCGCTTCCGACAACGGTAAGTTTGATTGATGATGACAAACTCGTGTTTTCTTATCCTTGCGTTAGGTATAATTTACTTTACATTAGCGTTGCTGGAAAGTTTCGTAGTTGTTGGTAAAAGGAACTCGTATTAAATGTATTGTCTTTTCAAAAAACACGGATAGTAGGACAGATAGTTTTAGAAGGGACTTTTTTATTAACGACAGAATTTTTCAAACGAATAAACCAGCTTTTGGAGAACTAGGTTCTATTTTACAAGGAGACAAAGGCCACCATTGCAATAAACGTAGAAAATACAATTCCATAAAGTAACAATATTTGTTAAGGGGTTGAGGTTTCCGCACTAAGTCCTTCAGTGGACCATTGTACGTGTATTAATACAATAAATAGCTAACATTACAAACGGATAATCAGTAAAAATTGTATAAGGATGAAAATGCAAAAAAGAACAAAAAACAAGCTTTTGGAACAAACTTGAAAAATATACCCTCCAATGAATGAAAACAAGTAGACTTTGATCGGACCACAAATTCAATGACTGACGAGTTAATTTTACGCGAACCCTCCGAAATGGAACAAACGCACCGTAATAAGGAATTACGAAGTTTTCAACAAGTTTGTTGAATGTTACTTGATGACAACGTACAATCAAATATTTTTTATAACAATTAAATTATACTGAAACCATAAATTGCCACTTATTATATTATGATGGCAGATAAAGATACATAATAAATGAGAAAAAACGCATATAAAATTAAAAATAAATGGCTAATTAAAATAAAATAAATCAAATAATAATAAAAGTTTATGAACCACTGTTACAATGGTTACCTTATAATTAGGTTCACATAGTATAAAAATTAGGTAACTGAATTTTTAGCAGAACAGGGATCCCCAAACTAAACTTTGCTTGTTTTTTGGAGACCAGAAATCAGATACTTTTTCAAATTTGAAAACTATTTTGAAGACTGAACTAAGTCATCTTCTTCTTCTTAGCGTATCGATGGCAAATAATAAAATATAAATAATTAAATAAGATATTTCTTAAATACTATGTTTGACCCAAAATTCGGTCAAAACTAAGTCTTAAAATAGTTACAAAGTCAAACTCAAATCATTTGTTTTAACAAGACCATTGTAATGCACTTTTGAACGCAGAAATGTATGTCGAAAGCGAAAAGAAAAGTATTAAAGATAACGAGGAAAATTAATGTATTTATTTACAAGTATAACCTAAATACAAAACTTTTAAATAATAATTAGATAATAAAGAATGTTTATGAAATGAACGGAGGAAGCTCATTGGGCATCAACAGACTGTAAATGTAAAGGAATTGCAATTGAAGCAAATAGCAAAATTGCAAAATGCAGTTAAAGAAAATGAAAACAAACTCAGGGTAGCTACCCTGAGTTTGTTTTATACGAAATGTATCTCATCAAGCTTGATAAGATATATTTCGTATAATAAGGTATCCTTAATGTAATAATCACGATTATCAAATCCGCATTTTATTTATAACCAGTAGATAGGTGTAAACATTAAAATAGTATCAGAATTTATATTTTCATGTTGGTTAATAGTAAACTTCCGGAACACGATCGTAACTTTGCGAAATTAATCAAGCGGTATTAAAATTCAGCAAACGACCTAAATAAAATGTTTTTAATAATAATTAATTTAAGTCGTATTCTATTAAAGTCTTTATAAATTGTTCATTTTACTACAGAAATGTCTAAAATTTTGAGCTTTGTTTCAAGACAAACGAAAACCATTAGAATTTAATTGTATTAAAATTTAAAATAACTTGTAGCATAAAATACATTAACGGCCACCCATCTATTATGAAAGACGTGCGTAATTACTACATTAAACCAACAATCGTCTCTCAAGCGCTAACAAACAAGCAATTAGTATTTCGTACTAGACTCTAATAAGATTCGTATCGTCGCTAAAATAAACTTTGACAAAACAACGTGAGTAAAACAGAAAACATATTCCCGACACATAGCGACGGTTGAGCGGCGGCAATAGACGTGACAACACGCCACAAGTTCAGGCGTGCCGCAAATTCAGCGGCACAAATTGCCCTTTTCACTGCGAGATTACATCATGCGGGAGGCGAGTGAAATGTCAAGCGGAGCCGACGGCTGCCAGACGCGCGGATAATGGCGCGTCGGCCGCGTGATTGGACGCCCGCCTCCCCCGCCCCGCACCCCCGCGGTCCCTTTGTACGCCCGTCACTCGCAACCTCGACCCGACGTTTCATTTCATAAACTGCCTCTCTTTGTTGCAGCTCGACGCGAAAAAGAGCCCGCTGGCGCTACTAGCGCAGACCTGCAGCGCTATCGGCGCGGACTCGCCCAACCCCAAGCTGATCTCCGCCGCCGAGAAAGCGAGTAAGAAGTACGATGACAAATCGCATATACCCGACAACAAGCCCAGCTTTAAGCCTTACGAATCGTGCCTAACAGCGAGAGAAAAGACTAGAACGCCAGACGACCGAGGGTCTGTCAACGCGTCGTCAAAGACACCGCTGTCATCGAAGGGCAGCGCGTCCACCACACCCGTGCAGGCGCGCTGCGCCAGCAACCAGAGCTCCTCGTCACAGAGGACTCCTCCACCAGCTCACCGGAAAACTCCCTCAGAGAAGTCAGACGAGAGGTCCAGCCCCCTGCACGGCTCACCCGTGCCGAACAAAGCTCACTCAGAGTCGATCAGCATCTCGTCTGCGTCCAAGTTACCATTCACGCCCACCTCTTTATCGTCCAGCGCCGACACCAAAGAACATTCGAGCTTCAAGCCCAGCGTACCTGTTTCATCTTCCGCTTTCCTCGGCGGATTGCATCATAGCGGATTTCCATTACCAATGGATCTAATGACTAGTAGCTTGATGGCTGCACAGCACCACGCTTTGAAGAATGGGTTGAATCCGTACCTCGCGTACGCTAGGATGAAAGCCCCTGGAAGTGACCTAGGAATCTGTAGAGATCCTTACTGCACGGGTTGCTCACTTAGCTCACACTTGCTCAAATCCGCCGTGTGTCCGGCGGGATGTGCTCAATGCGATCACGCCAAAACTCCGTTTCCATTACCTACTAATCACCCAGCAGCAGCGGCATATGCTCACGCACAGTTAGCTGCTTTAGCGGCCGCTTCGCAGCTGCCTTACGTGTGCAGTTGGATGGCAGGAGACTCTGCGTACTGCGGCAAGCGGTTCGCGTCCTCAGACGAGCTGCTGCAGCACCTGCGGTCGCACACCGCGAGCGGTGAGTCGAGCCCGAGCCTGTCGATGCTGAGCGCCACGCACCCGCTGCTGCAGCGCACGTACCCCACGCCGCCGCTGTCGCCGCTCACACCGCGCTTCCACCCGTACAGCAAGCCGTCGCACCTGGTGTCGTCGCCGCCGCTGCCGTTCCCGCTGCCCCCGCACCCGTCGCTGGCCGCCTACTTCCCGCCGTACCCGCTGTTCGGCCCGCGGCCTCTGCACCCTTGAGGACCGTCGGCGCTCCACGGACACAAGAAGGGGGGCGCCGACCGTTAACGCCCATGCCAAAAGGACATTCGGAACCGAAGTATGTGTACATATAAGTTAGTGTTCTTCGGGTTTCTAGTCGGCTCATATCATCGACGGAAGAGTAGGTATGCCCCCGCCTGTGGGGGTCGCGACAGCTGTGATCTCTAACTCGTAATCATTATAATTAGTGCACTGAACGCTTTGTCGTAACCGCGTGCGCGGATATTAATTTTCTAGTTAGACTAACGAAATTTTTATGTACCAAATCTAGGTATAGATTGTAATTTAAATTGATTTTTGTATTTTAAGTTGTTGCAATTAATTAGTGAGGGTTGTTAATTGTGTTTGTATTTTTTTAAGTGAATGTTTAATGATTTGGCGATACATAGATCTATCACATATCTTTGTAATTAATGTACGTTGTGACTGAACGTATCTCGTAGACGCATGGTAGTCCGACTCAATGTTACATACAACATGTTACCGCAACTATTCCTCATTTATGTTAAATATAATTGCTACTTTCAGTTTTCAAATTGATAAGATCTTAGATGAATCTCACGAATACACTTTACTTTAAATTGTACATTCTAATGCTTGCAAAACTGGCACGTCATATTTTTATGTGTAACTCTAAATTAATGTTTACATAGTACACTGTCAGAATGTTAAGTAATGACACAAATTAAAATAGTGTGAAAGCGGAATGCGTGTACGACATTCATAATAAAGTAATGGACACTGTAATACTTGCAACTGATAACTGTTGAAATAAAAATTTGTTGTTATAAAGGGCATAAAGCGAAAAAAAAAATATACGTAAATATTTAATTTGAAACTACCGACTTTGATTTCTTAAACCTTCTACAAGTCCAAAGACTGAATACAAACTTAAACGAACGATATTTTCAATTCTTTTATTAATTACGTCAACTGTTCTTTAATATATTGCAAAAAAAATCGTCAGGCAACTAACACCTTCTTGCAAATTCTTCTCTAAACCAACAGGTGAACGCCTAATATTTTTCTTATTTTTAGCGTAATAATTTAAATGGTAAGTAAATAATATAATATTATAATTTACGAAGTAGCAAGCAAAAAGAACTAATGAATATTTTAACACCGCTGCTGCGTGAGAAAAACTTAAATCTTTATTTTAATTCTTACAGTTATTTATAGCCTTATTATTAATCAGTTAACTCAAGAACTGAAATTATGACTCAGATTATTATGTTATAAATTTTAAACAGGAATTTTATTAATGCTTTTGATCCTAAAATATTGATAGACTTTCATGAAAGAGAATCGTAAAAACAAGGACATCAATACTTTCTCAAAGCTCTTTAAATAATATTTGCAGATACAAAAAATATATCTATTTAAATTGTAAAACAAACAATTTTAGTCCAAACAGAATCTCCACTTTTTATTGGGACTTCCGAAGCTCTTTCAAAACGAAAACCCAACACTAAAATCAAACTATAATAACTAATATTCTTGATAATACTCTTGAACAAAGTCTCGAAACAAAGAAGATTAATAACAATACAGATAAAGTAAAAGAACAGCAACTAAAAGCACCAACCCACACACATGATGCAACAAAACTAATAAACGATTATTTTTCAGAAGGCATGACTCAAACGTCGTTTGTAATTAGGACTGTTGCGGCTTCTACTACAATAAATTATAAGCAATTTATCTGTCTGTCTGTCGCCATACATCACGAACTGTGCAGCATTTACCAGCGTTGAAATATTATGACCAATGTGCAGGGTGGACGCACCATTTGTTAGTCGTGCGCGCCAAGCATTATTATCTTTAAATGCTAGATTATGAACGTGTGAAATTATATTTAGGTTACAATTTATTAAGTGGGTTTTCATTTGTTTATTTTCTGATTTACTTTGGGAACTTTTTAAGAAAATGTTTTACGAAATATTATTTTGTTTTTTTGTCGTAGATTTACATTAAATGCAAAGCTATTTTTCTCTCTAATTAAAATACAGTGACATAGTTTTAAAATAAACATGCAGTGACCAGTTTCATTGTAATAATTAAAGAAGTTTCTAACACTAAATCAAATTAACATCCTATTTAGCAAGCCAACATTAAATTATAAATTATAATAATTATACTAAACGCCGTTACAGACGCTACACATAATAAACATAAAATAAATTAAATTTAAATTATAATAACGCCATTAATTTTATTATAACTAATAGCGGTTACAAAAACAATGTTAGTATGTATTTATGTATACTTATGTATAATAAAACTTTATAGTTTCCTGCTGATTTCGAAATATATATGCCAAGAAGCATATTGAAATTTTAAAACATATTTAATGTATAATTCTCGCATTATTATATACATTAATGTCGTAAACGAGTATAATATGTCTTTGTTTTGTACATTTTATTGTTTAACAGTGACTGTTTTGGATTGTTCTTGAGGAAAACACCGTTTTAATAAATATTTGAAAAGCAGGCCATGAGTTTATGTACTCGTGAAAACAATTTAGTTTTCTGTTAGCAATTTATTTAGTGTCAGCTTTAATAGTTTATTCTTTTCTACGAAATTCAACGCTATTAATTCGATGGCTTCCAATTTGTCGAACGGTGAAACTCGGAATTCATTTTCATTTAATCCTACATTATTTTTTTCTACGTAACAGGGTAAACAATGATATGTATAACAATATAGGAGAACCTACATAATTATGAATAAAAACTAGATGTAAAATTACGTAATTAAAAATAAAATAATTTTTTATAATTTATCATTTATTTATCTTTCATCAAAAAAAGGGAAAAACTACGTTGTTATTATAACGCCTAGGTAGCAAATTGGTAATCACCACATTAATAACAATCTACGTCAAAGAAAATCTACATTAATACACATATAAATACCAATCTATAAATCGCTGCGACTTCCGCCCGACAATCGCGTCATTTACCCTAGAGTTACGAGCGAGACTTACATACATCTCGCCAGATATTGAATTAATAAGATGTTGAGACTCTGCGTGCACTGAAGTTCATTATACATGGATTATTTATGTTCTCATGTGGGTAATGTAGGAGCTGCAGTGTATGTGATACAGATTGAAGACATTTCTTTAATATAGGAATTTGTTTCTGGTACTGCTAAATGACATAACATACTATCACGCCTGTATTCGCCGATATGTTTAGGTCCCATGTAATAGGGGGCAAGTCTATTTGCCTTTAACAGGGCACAAATACTAACTCCGAGCTGCTACTGAGAATTACATAGAAAAACCCCATAACACTTTTTTTCGACATGGGAATCGAACCCAAGATCTCTAGCAGTTGCGCTTAGGACCACTAGGCTAACGAGGCGGTCGAGGTTTCTGGTACTGGACTCCATGAATTCGTAATTGAATAAGGTTGTGGTTACATTTAACTAGACAGCTGTGAACAGCGAACGGAAGTGTCGACATGAAGGAATGAAACGATGAAAGTGCTTCTCAGATTTGAGTGCATCGGAAACGACCTCAAACAAGCTTTGATTAAAATGATTTAGGTGGTTGATTGATCCATGATTATGTTATGCTAACCGATACTTTTCTTAGGCAGAATCGATCCTCACTGCATCAGGAAATCTCTACTGAATTTATGTCTAGTATTTGAAACTAAATGAGTTTAAAATTGATTCGTTTTTATCTTTAGCTCTTTGATATTTAGATAGGTTTTATGTTTTCACCACGCTTTATCTATAGCTTTTCTAAATATTAAGCGTAAAGGCGTAAAACCTTTAACAACCTCTGTTAACTCAACCTTTAAGCTTACCACGGGTTTGTCAACGTTAAAAGATTTGATTTGATTCAAGCCAATTTTCATAATGTGAATATGGCAAGTACAAGTATCACCCAGATCTGTTGTATTATTGTAGATCACGTTCATCTTTTAAACTACCGGTGGGATAAAATAATATTTTTATACAGATGCATAAGAAATAGTAAGTACTTAAACGGTATTATAACATCACGCCACGAGACATTGGGGCGGAGCAGTAACCACAGACGTAACAATAAGCAAACAAAATGAATATTTTGTATGAAACGGATATCTTTAATTTAAAAATCAATCGTGTTTAGGTTGCTAATTAAGCCCTATGGAAATAAACGGCTTTTATATAACAAACCATTCAACTATTAAGATTCTATCAACCTAACGAACTATACAATTCTTATATCTTTATATCTACTACAATACAAATAACTAATCCAATGATATCAAAATCCTAATATTCGCTTATAAATCAAAAGCAATAAAGAGAAACGGAAACCTACACGTATTACCATAAACATACAATTTTTCATACAATCTAAATTAAAATTAATATTATACACGTTTCACAATAATATATTAATTAGATTTCTAGCGACGATGTGGCTCGACAACGGATGTATTTGGCAATTGATTACAATGATGGTGTCGCGATGATCTAGGGGCCAACCAGTCCATCTCTTAAAACAGCCATCACCATCACGCCTGTTTTCACCGAAGGGTTAGGCAGAAGTGTACCAATGTACACCCACAGTTCACTGGTGTGTTTAGGTCCCATGTAATAGTGGGCGAGCCTGTTACGATTAACCGGGCACAAATCCTAAATCCGAGCTGTTATTGAGAATTTCATAGAAAAACCCAATAACACTTTTTGCTCGACCTGGGAATCGAACCCAAGATCTCTAGCGTAGCAGTCGCGCTTATAAGGACCACTAGTCTAACTAGGCAGTCTTCTCCAGATCGTCTACGTTAATTTGTGTTGCTACCTGGTCCCGGGGGGCGTTCCAACAGTTCTGTGTTCGACTGTACCTGACGTGTCGGGTTGTCGTAATGTCACTAATGTCTTTGTTGATAGTGCCCGTTCGTACTGTTTGTACATTGCTTCATTACAACTAACTATATACATACTTTGTAATTCTTGACACGCGGTGGATGTGGAAATGTGTTTTATTAATAAGAAATATGTTGTAATGGTATTAGTTTGATTGTAGTGGTATGTTTAGTGTTCCTTCGGAGAAGAGGTCTGGGAAGTCGTAAATAACTGACTTTTTCTTGATCAAATTCCGTTTTTTTTTTTTAATCGTCTATGATTAGGTAGTGTGTTATAATCCTGCAGTATTTCGCAAAAGAGAGAGAAAGAGAAAAAAACAGGCTTTGGTTTCCAGAAGTACCTTTTGGTATAGGTGTGAAGGTGGAAAGACCGAATTATGTGCGTAAATACCTAATATTTTTAATACGTTCATTGTTATGTTACATAATACAGACTGACTTAAACTGTACTTATATTTTTTTCAATGAGTGAAAGTATTTAAGTATGCATATTAATAATATTTAATGGAGGTTAAAAACTGATGAAAAAAAGTCTAATGTAAAGCCTGCTTAATTACTTCACCATTATCATTATTCACAGTCCAGCTTTATCCACTGTTGGGTATACGCTACCTACTCTCAGTTTTTGCATATCTCCACTTTCCTGCCAGCCTCATCTAGGTGCTACCGTGATGACAAACACCCTATATGAAGTAATACGAGTATACACAAATGGATTCTTAAATAATGACTTAATTACTATTTCATTTTAATTAAAAGAAAATAATTAACCCTTACTTACCTTATCGAACATTTAATAATGTCAACTTTTTATGAGGAACCGGGTGCCTATATATTTTATGATAAGGATGGGGACTAATGTACCGACACGGGATCGAACCCGGAACATTGGTAAGCAGGTGTAGCTCGCAGTCAATGGGGTCAAGTTGTCTTATAAACTTATTTACATACTACATACAATTTTAACTACGGCCCGTCGGGTTTGATAGATCGCAGGCAAGGAAGGAGGGACAGCAAATTCATTTTCTTTAATTAGTTTGTAATTATTTTTTTGTTAACGGTACCTGTAATGTGTGAATGTTTATGCGGTTTTTGGTTCTGTTTGTTTAAAGACAAGCCGTAAAATATACTGGGTGAAATTTTAATTGGAAAATAGATAATAAATAATTGATTAGTCGTGAAATAAGAACATAGTTTATAATAAAATGGCTTCTGTACGCTTAGATCTTTTAAACTCCGCAAAAAATAAAGAGAGTGATTCACAAGTTTATACTTAAAGAACATCGCGCTACGATTAACCGGAGTAGAGCAGTACCTATTTAAAAACATAACTAAACGCGGATGACACCGCGGCGTATGACATATAGCTAGAAGATTATAAACAACATCGTTGCTACTAAAGTTAACTGCAGCATTTATTTTGATCCCAGATATATCTCATAAAATATTTAAAATATTAGTTTTTCTCTTAATTAATAAAAAAGCTTGCCTTCCAAATTATAAAACTCAAAAGCAAAACCTGTTGGAACGTTCCAAATGATCTAATTTAACAACCATGTAAATACGTCTCATTTATTCCACCCACTGCTAATAGCTACTCATTTATATTAAAAAAATAGCGTTGAACAGACGCTCAGATAATTTCCGCTGCGGACCGTACCACTCATTCCTTTACGTGTCGTTTACGGCACGGCAGTGTTGATACACGCGGCGGTTCAAAGGCGCCGACCGCTTTGATCTCGCCGCTCACCCGACGCCATGACACTTTGTACACTCGTGTAAAAAAGTGCAAAACTTTTTTAAATGTTAATTTTTATTGACGCGAAAATTATTGGCAATAATGTCAAAGTAATTAGCGTTTACGTAATACGGTGACGATAATTACTTTAGTTGATGACGAAACATTTAAATGTCGGGCGTTTCGTTGAAAAAATAATTTACGGCAAATTTGAAAATTAATGTGGGGTAATATTTTACGGAGTGCCATGAAGTTGCCTAATTGAAATGAAAATAAATTGGACCCATTATACGCTAGTTCAGTCATTAAGAGTAAATTATACTTTTTAACGATACCGAATGCAAAGAAAACTATTAATTTAATTTACTTACATAATTAAATATTATATATTTTTAAATTAACAACATAATAATTTACATAATAAAATTGCCTTACAGTTTCTTGACGTGGTTTTAATTATATAAACGTTTCTCTTCCGTCTGAAATAAAATAAGTAAGTAACGACTCCATGCGTTCCGTGTTCTTATACGGATAACTGTCTGTCAGTTAGTTGTCTTATCAGTCTGCAAGAAGCAAGTGAAGGAAGTGATCTAGGACATATATTACACTAGCAGATGCCGTGATGCCGTGCTGCGTGATTTTATTCACGTCTTTAGTAACTGCTTCGCTCCTATTAGGTCATTGCATGATGTCATATTGCCTATACTATTCCACATTAATCTGGCTATCAAAAACACTTTTTTTCTGACTGGTAGTTCCAAAGATTAGCGAGATCAAAAACACAAAAAAAAACTATTCAGCTTTATTATATTAATATAGATTCGCGGTAAGCCGGATACCGCTATTTGAGCACATTTACTGCACAATAGCCAGGAAGTATTTAGATTGACCACATTAAGAGTACAATACGTACCAGGATCTTCAAATTTAAGAATTATGTGACAGAAGTATAATTTAGGCCATCTTAATAAACTGAAGCAGGTTTGCTTAAATAGTAACAAAACTTTTTTGTGACTAGTCCAACTTGATTCTGATTGGATTAGGGTAAACGACACTAATTTGATGGTGACAACACCAGCAACAGCTTTTTAAAGCTAAGTTTCTGACTGTTAAATACTTTATGCCATGATAATGACCGTGTTAACAATACAGAGAGAAGAGGAAAGACTAGAAAGAGGCCTTTGCCCAAGAGTAGGACAGTAAAAGCTAGTAAAAAAATAAAATACACACACATACTTAGACATAAAAAGGTACATGTATTTTTACAAATGACGTGATTCACCATAAATGAGAACGTTCTCACAAAATCAAAATCGACAAATAATGCAAAAGTAGTCCACAACCTTTCCAAAATATTAGCAAGTCTATCCAAAAGCCAAACTTCTCAACAAAACGGTGGGGCGGTCATCGCACCGACCGCGTTGCTGATTACATCCGCACCGCGAAGTACCCACGGTGACGGCGAATTGAGACTGTCTAGATCAGTGGTTCTTAATCTGTAGTCCGAGGACCCCGGGTGGTCGCCGAAAGGGTAAGAAGTGATCCGCAACAACATCATATAAAAACAAAAAAAAGAGTCGACGACGTTTCTTAGAAGCCAAAACACTAATTATTTACAACTATTTCCGACATTGACAAAAAAAATGTTGCACTGAACCAAGGATTCAGCAGATGCTAAGGAATATAAAGACCCAAAATTCACACTAAAAGTACTATGTTTTTTTTTATAATATAATACTCTTGGTTTTAAATAATTTTATACGAGTTTCAACTATCAACGTTCACATCACATCAGTGCACTACTGGACATAGCTCTCCTAAAGACTGCCACAATGACCAGTCCCGCTTTACTTGCTTCCATCAATTCCCCGTGACCTTTACAAGGTCAACCTGACAAATAATCAATATTACCACAAAACAGTTGCTGATCAATGCCTTAACAAAAATTTTGTCAAACGGTCCCTCACCACTGGAAGTTTAAGAACCACTGGTCCAGATCATGCCCCACTGGTTTGTAGGTAAAAAACTGTCGACCTGTCGCCTTAAGTGTTAATGATTTTGATGTATTGTGAAGTAAGTATTTTGTCGTTTCTATTTATATTGAGTAGGTGGAGTCACGTGTGAAATGAATGGCGACGTTTTTGAAAGGCAAGGTGAATGCTGGGTGATTGGTTTTTACTGCTATGGACATTTTTAACAGTCAGGTAGCGTAATTATGATGTCTAAAATGATTTTGTTACAGTCCAGAATGAATTTTCCATTTTACAGTGTCACATTAGTTTAAAAAATATCGCTCTTATCGTGAATCTTTGGGTGATTGTCATAAAATAAAGCAGGAAAAGCTATGTAGCATAATTAAGTATGTACATCCTGAAATATTTTTAGGACATCCTCAAGTTTAAAGAGATCTTCTTTTAAGTTCTAGTGGTAGTTTAGTTTTAAGATCTAGTATAAATTTACGGCAGGATAAATACTATAGGCATTAATGATTCTGCTGATAAAACGCTATTCTAATTTCAACCTAACTTCAATAAAAATAACGAAAACTTTATAAAGCTATTTCTATCATCTTTGCCATTCATGTAAAAACTTTCGCATCAATATCTTAGATACCTTCGTGTAGACTAAAAAAAGAAGAATTTCTAAAAATAACACCGCTGTCGTCGCCATTACTTCCCCGATTTACATTACATAAAGATATCCATATTTTTTCCATGAAACGTGAGTAGTATGGTGGTACAGTCAAAGTCAATAATCTGAAGTGGTAAACCAATGGGCAGATAAGCATCGTACAGTCGAGTGGAAGAGTGATTAACGTGGCCCCGCCACTTTGAAGCCGCTGCGCGTTGTCAGCTCAGATTAACGTCCGCTACTGAACCCACGTCTAGCTTTTCATTTTTTCTTTAACCTTTTTGTGCGCGATGTTACTTCGGTGGAACAAATTGTTATTTACTTAGTTTCGCTTTGTTCTTGTTTTCGGAAGCGATTGAGATGAAAAATGTTCTTGGAATTAATCTGTGCGTTCTCATATTGTAGTGGCAGTTAAGTAATCAGTACAGGTGGTAAATATTAGTCACTCAAGTTTACCGGTGAAGCTAATTGGGTAACTATTATTGTACTATACACACACATACAATCACGCTTGTATTCCCCTAAGGGTTAGGCAGAGGTGTACCAATGTAGTACCTACGTGCGCACTTCGCCGGTATGTTTTAAATCCCATGTAATAGGGGGCGAGCCTATGGCCATTAACCGGGCACAAATCCTGATTCCGAGCTGCTACTGAGAATTTCATAAGAAAAACCCAATAACACTTTTCGCTCGACCTGGGAATCAAACCCAAGACCTCTAGCGTAGCAGTCGCGCTTAGAACCACTAGGCTACTGAGGCAGTTGATTTATTATTGTACTGTTATTTTTTAATTAGGTAGTTCCAGTAGTCAGCACGTCAATTATAACGGTGAATGCTTATGCAAATCCTGCACTCACGGCCAAGGGCAGAGGTGGAACACCGCGGTGGTTTTAGCCGGTAAGAGTCCGGCATGCCTCTCCGTCATCCTAATGACGGAGGAAATCCAAGAGGCTTTTGTCATCCAACCCGATGCTAGTGATTGATAACTTAACCTACCAAGCTGAAATTTGGCAGGTCGGTAGTTATATCACACTTATATAAAGGCGAAAGTTTGTATGTTTGTCTCTTCTTCACGCTCAAACGGCTGAACAGATCTGGATGAAATTTGGCACTGAGATAGATTATAGTGTGGAATAACACATAGGGTATGCTTTTTATCCCGAAAAAACGTCCAGTTCCTGTGGGATAATATGTCAACTTTGATGTGGACGAAGTTGCAGGTAAAAGCTGGCTATGTATACGAACTTGGTACCTATTTTTCTATGTTAATGGTGACGACAAGACAAGCAATGTCGTGTTTTACTGTTAACAGATTTGCTCATACATTAAAACAATGCTAAGAGAAAACGGTTCTCATTATGTATAATTATTCAATCAATCATAATGATGCAAAAACTGAACTACTTTCCTGCTTATTATGACTAATTAATCTGTAAGTGGCTGTCAGATTTTTTCAGGACAACATGAAGAGCTCAGAATACTGAAATTCAAATATATACATAAGTACATAATGTATGTTCTTTCTAAGTTTATCTTAGACATCACTGACTTCAGTGAAGGAAAACATCGTGAGAAAACCTGGACTTATAATTAGGTACTGCAATTTAATATATAACAGTATAACTCAATCCATTCTTTACCAATACACAAAACTTATTATAATTGTAAATGTGAAATCGCCTGAACAATGCTTGTGCCCTCTCTGTAAGAGAAGACACCTTTACCCTGTGTTGTGACAATACTAGGCTGGTATTATTGACCCCCGATACAAAAAGAGGTGTTATAAGTTTGACGTGTCTGTGTGTCAGGGTGTGTCTGTGCGTGTGTATCTGAGGTTTTAAGTTTTTTTTTTAATTGAATAATAAAAAAAATATTTTTTACGACAACAACCTAGACGCAAGGCTGGTCAGCCTTATGTCAAGCTTCATAGCATTCGTGAGTATATCGTCCAAAATATGCCCCACACATCGCTAGAGATATTTCTGTACTAACCGTCAGTTTAAAGTACTCATCACAAGTACTTAACCGAAAAATAATAATATAAAAACCCTTCGCGGCACTCTGTTTTCTCACTCAAAATAAACATATCAATTTATACCGAGGAAAGTCAAACAGTTTTAATTTAATGTGTTAAAGAAAAAATAATGTTCTCGAGAGTTTGATGTGTAAACATTTTGGACGTTAAAATCCATTAGATGAAGACGGGCTTTAATGTTCAGAGACAGATTGACAAACAAGTGCTGGCAATCGGGGGCCAGCGGTAAGGAGGGGGAAACGCCACACTTTTTAAGTTCGGAAGGAAAAATGCGAATAAATAATGAGTTCTTTTCTTTTGGTTTCGGATCTAAACTGGAGCATTTTGGGGTTATGTATTTGAGACATCACTACGTACATCACGTACTCAATTAAGTGATTGGCTGATGTGCTGCGTGTTGTAGTGGGTTCGATTTTTGCACGGAACACAATTAAGGTTGTATGACCTATAAGTAGGTGTTTCGGGTCTGGATGTTTGTCAACGCACCTATTATTCAGGAAATATTACTAGTGCGAGGCAACGTTTTTTTTAAACAAAAAAATAGAATCACTTGTGCTGTTGGTCACCTCATCTGCTATAAGGGATTCTATAGAATTAAGGGTGTAATTACGGAATTTAGTCTTTAAAACAGATGAGGTTAGCGTGAGATGAGCTGTCAATTAAGGCGAGTCATTGTGTCACCTAATGTTAGGGCATTAGGTGAGACAATGACTCGCCTTAAGCTTACCTCACCGAAATTCAACAAAATAAATATTACAGAATAGCAGTTTTTAATCAAGACCTAAAAGTAAAGAGAAACAAAAATATCCTAACGATCAAGTAATTTTTGACTCTCAAAAACTTCCTTTTCCATTTCTATTTCCGATCATTTCTTCAAACACCCCCTTTATCTTCCGGATACCTTCTTCCTTGAAGACCACCAACAAATTCTCCACACAGATAACTAGCTACTAACTACACTATTACTTCCACAAAAAGCCGGGTGACGTCACCGGAAGTCGGCGCCGCCATAAACATCCCCTGTTTACGAGTTCACCCCTTCTGATAACGGCATTGTGTCTGATAGTCTATGGAAGGATCGTGACGTACTTCCGGTGCAGTCGGAAGAGGTAATATGTCAAGGTAGACAGAGTGGTGGGGTTTTTGTATAAAGAGGTTTATTTTACAGTTTGAATTTTAAAGCAGATGCATTTAAATTTTGAAGGTTTATTTTTGATTACTTTTGTTGTAAAACGATGGTAATTGTACATGTTTACTTAGAAGCAAGCTTGATTTTTTTATGACTTCAAGTTTCTAAGCTAGCTTTTGCCCTCGACTTCTTCAGCGTGAGTATCAGTTTCTATGCTTTCTTAGGGTTTAAGTTTACCCTGTACCAAATTTCATCAAAATCTGTTCAGTGATTTAGCCATGTGTACGAAACAGACAGACTTACTTTCGCATTTATAATATTAGTATGAATAATTGCCGAGAGCAGCTTAGAAGGTATGTATTAAAAAGCTCACTCCACTTTTATTCTATCTGTACAGAACATAGACTAACATCGAACAAAATTAAAGAATTAATTGAAGTTCTTTAAATCGATTTTCGCCCACATTGCTTCATTATTTATAAGGATTGAGTTTCTACATACAAAGCTATTGAACTTTGTAACCATACTTAAAAGCTTTTAGGCTTCTGAAGAATAATTTATTGAGTCTAAATGTTAATAATAAATGATAGAATAATGCCGGCCTTCGATTGTCCCACTACAGGGCAAAGGCCTCTTCTCATACAGAGAACGTACGAGCATTGATCACCACGCTTGCTCAAGTCGATTTCAAACTTACGCATATCAACTAAAAGTCTAGGTTTCTTCACAATATTTTTCTTCATCGATGTCAGTGATGTCCAAGATAAACTTAGAAAGTACATAACTATTAATTGAGAAGGTCACAATGGTATTTGCTTGGATTTGAACCTACAACTTCATGTTTGACATACAAGTTTAAATCTTAGACTTAGGTACAAAAATAACAACATTTCACCAATAAATTATCGAAGATTATTACCTAAATATGTAGCTAAGTGTGTACAGACAAGATAATCCGGATCAAAGTTCCAAACAAAAATAATTAACGCCTTCCAAATTCAAAACAGATGCGTCTATTCTTTGTTAAATCTGTTAAATATAGCAAGTCACAGTGTATCTAAGAAAACAAACAGTGCGTTGGTTAACCGTTATTTTGAAGCATAAATTCTTCTAGTAGTTAATAAGCTAGGCTCTTAATTGATGTCGTAAATATTGTATGTAAAACAAACAAGTTGTCTGTCTGTGGATCATTTGCGAGGATTATGTTCGAAGAGATGTGTAGTAGTGCCACAT
Organism: Caradrina clavipalpis; assembly: GCA_932526535.1. Taxonomy (NCBI): domain Eukaryota; kingdom Metazoa; phylum Arthropoda; class Insecta; order Lepidoptera; family Noctuidae; genus Caradrina; species Caradrina clavipalpis. The sequence goes on along the minus strand of OW052096.1, from coordinate 15,903,729 downwards.
TTTTATGCCAACACTGTTGTTAAAAACAAATAAAACTGGTGCAATTTATTTAAATATTTTGTTGTACAGGAATGCAAGTAACTATTCGTTTTATATGTTAGAGTAAGTAGGTATTCTAGAAAAGAGTTAAGAGAGGGAGCTTATATTGTAACACCGTCGATGCGGTATACGACTTTTTGAAAGGAAAAATAACAGAATACAATGTGTGTAAAAAGACATAGCAAAGCCGATTTGTTTTTGTTCTGGACCATGCCTGGGAAATTTCTAGTTATGGAGAGATGTAAGGTTTGAATTTTAAAGGAGAATGGGCAAAATGGTACCCGGCTCCAATAGATGTGATTGTAGTGTCGTTTAAAAGGTCTTACCAAGAGGAACAATATTTACTATAGCCACCAGTCTCAAATCTTATTGCGTTTGGAGATAAACGACAGTCTTACTAACTAATAAAAACCTTGTTCCTTCGGTTGCCCTTTGCGTTCTAGGGCCACGGTAACCTGTTTAGACAGTCCCGTGGCCCCGGCAATAAACATACATATCATAGTATATTAGGTCCCACTTATCTAAGTATATTATGTTCTTCATTTTAAATAAACACAGGTGATGCCACTTAAGATGGTCATTCATTACCAATAACAATAGATAAAGGTTAGCAGTACAAACAAAAGGGCCTATCCTTTCTAACTCGATATTAGCTACCTGGACACTGTGCGCACGTGTGAATTCATCGGACCTTCGACAGTCACTTTTATTATTGTAATGCGTTATTATTTTATATTAGCGTTCCATAAGCTATGTAAGTGCAAGCGAGATAGACATAGAGAAATGATTTATGGCCCAACGACTTTGTTGAATCCGCGCTTACTATAACAAAAATGTTGTTAGGTTAGGTTAGATTAGGTTAGGCCTAGTGCCTCCGCGCGCCACTCGTGTAGGCGCGCGAGGACCAGCGCCTCCAGATCCCACGGCGGCAATATATCATCGTCTAAGTCTATCTTATTCCAGCTTTATTTTACTAATATAAGTAGTTTGTAGTAAATTCTCATTTATAAAACTTAGTGAGATTACTGCTTCCCAAACGTGAATAGGGACAGGCGCCATGGTAGACGTTTATCTGCATCAAAATATCTTTTCAATGATATATTAATGATGACTATTGGAGCGGGTACCACGTTCCATACATTTTTGCCCATTCTCCTTTCTTTTAATACGTTTTATTCTGCCAAAAAGTTTTAAATGTTATAACTATACTTTTAATACCCCCGTGATCCTTGTTGTTTTGAATCCACCTGTAGGCAAAATGTTTACAAAATGGCGTAACATTACACGTGTCTCCATAAATAATGCTTTTGTCACACCAAAAATAAAAGCTTCCCAGAAATAATACTTAGGCGATGTTACTTACTTTGATGGGCAGTATGCGTAGGTTGTAAATGGCTCCGTGATGTTTTATGACACCCTGTTGTTCGGGTGCTGATCAAAAACCAGTATCCTAGAATATTATAATACGTATTCAAACTTCGAATATGTATTGTAAAACTGTAATAAACGAAGGCAGTTTTTTACTACACCACACTTAAGATAAAAATTCTCAGTTCCAATTTGTATTTTCAAAAGTTATATGCTGGATCTCTACAATTTGCTACTCTTTATCTTCTGTCAGACATCTGTGATGTCGGAGCGTGTTTACGAAAATATGTTAGGTTTCTTTTTACCAATAATTCTGTAAATATGACCCGCCGAAGCTTTTGAATCGAAACATGAGCGTTTTATTTTGACCGTGTCTTCCTTTCAACGCTACGCCAATAACGACAATTATTACGAACTGCTTAGAATTAGCTTATAATTTTGACGACAGCTGTAGAAACGCTCAGAAGGATAGGGTTCTTAATAAAAACACCAGCTCTCACAGAATATTCTATTTACTTCGCACTGCACAGCAATAACAATATAACCCCATGGGTCCTGGTTCGAATGACAGACCGACGTCAGTGTAATGACAGACCAACGTCAGTGTAATGACGTATGACTGTTACAGTCGGTTGTCACAGTGGCAGTGGTCTATTTGGAAATCTATGAGGAAGGCCCAGTGGACGTCCTGCGGCTGTTATGATGATGATGAAAACGAATTTCGTGTGTGATTAACCAACCAAACCATTTATTTCAATAAGAACATTAAAAAAGGCCATCTTTAAACGGCGTTTACAAGAAAAAAAAAAACAAGTTGCCCATTCCAAAAGGCAGTGTCGTATAGAAAAAAAAATGGGTAAGAAACTCCATATTTTCTATTTTTAAATAAATCTTTTATTTACAATATGATGTGTTCTGTTATACTTACCTATATTTTTACATGTTATAATTTCCATCGGCATCTTGGCGCCACCGTCATTCGCTCGAATCAGTTGTCATAACAAAATAATTGATCCAAAATAAATTGTTTTTATAAAAATTAATAATGATTGACAGATGTTGCTTCTCAAAGTTAACTGACAGACATTCAAATATACTGTTTGTATGTAATCTAATGGAATTTTCATAGACGAAACTTTGTTTAGAAAGAAATCAGTTACGTTAATAAAATAAAAACATAGTTTACTTTCAATGTCAAAGTATGCTGTGTGTTGATGTTTCTTAAAATGCTAGATTTTGGGGTTCTCTGCAAATATCTTCTTTTGATTTTAAAAACACACTAAACATTCTCCTGTATAGTGGGTACGTTTCATCATCATCCTTTATTAGGTTAAGTTAATTTATAGTAAACTAGCTTCTGCCCGCGACTTCGTCCGCGTCACAGTTGATGTGTTATCCTACGGGTACCGTACATTTTCCCGGGATAAAAAGTAGCCTATGTGTTATTCCAGACTATAATCTATCTTTGTGCCAAATTTCATCCAGATCCATTCAGCCGTTTAAGCGTGAAAGAGTAACAAACATCCATACATCCATACATACAAACTTTCGCCTTTATAATAGTAGTATTTCGCCTTTATAATAGTAGTAGGATAAATACCACACTGACGCATTAGATTAATTCTGTAATGATAGTTGTAAGTAATATTAGCCGAACGACGTCCACTGCTGGGCATAGGCTTACCCCAAAGATAGCCACAATGACCGGTCCTGCACAGCCTGCATCCAGCAATTATTATTTAAATCCAGGTGGGAGCGTTTACAAGCATAAAATCACATATCCAAATAGCCAGAACCGGAACAACTAACTGTCAAATATTTGTTGTGTCCGAGAATCGAACCCGCGACCCGCAGCGCAACAGCCATCCGCCCAGCCACTGTCAGTCAAATAAGATACATATTTGTACAAACCCGGACATAATCAAGCAACTCCGTGATCCGAACCGTCTCCACGAAAGCAACCCACCTACCCAACACTAACACACTCTATAAATTATTATAAAGAAACCGTAAACCATTATTTTTACTCCCGTTTACGTTTCCTCCGAACATATTTCGTTATAACACGACTATAAAACTAATATTTTACGAGAGCCAGTAACTCTTTGCCGATGGTTTATTACAATTTACAGTGTTACCATTGACTCCACTATATCTAGTGGTTATTCATAAATTTGAAAGAGAATTGTGTTTACACCCATCAGCTGATCGTATATCAAATGTCTATTTTCATTTGGCTATCAACATACGGATTTTTCAACTGGATATTGTGGCAAAGATTAAGGCTATGTACACAGACGCGCCGTCAGTGTTTCATTAGTTTCATTCGTTTATATAATGAGTGAAGAATTTAGTGCTTTCTGTTTTGGCTGCTCGTTTTCCCACACATAATTAAACTGGAATTTATTAGTATGGTGTTTTTTTTTGGGAATTTAGATGCGCGATTTACATATTGCGTGGTTTTTATTAGAGAACTTGCTTCTGCTCGCTACTTCGTCTTATGTAAGTCAAGTATACCGTAAGACATTTAGGTTGTGTATCTTTGTATCCGTATTGTTTTTTTGTAATCCTACAAGTTCTTTTAGGGAATTGCTTTTATAAACAAATAAACAATTTGACGTCTCTATTAGAATATTAATTTACAAGACTATTTTGACTAATATTTATAAGTCCAGCTTTCTTAACGATATTTTCCTGCACCAATGCCAGGGACGTCTAAGATAGACTAAAAACTCTTGCTGCTACTTGCCCACTATTGAACCCTTAACGTTTTGTATGAGAAGCGAACGTCTTAGTCACTCTTCCACCTCTTCTTTCCTCTTAAACTTTAACAAAATAACAGCAGACTCCGCGCTGCCTCAACCTTCGCATCTCCATCCTCCAACATAATCACGTAAAACATCTCAAGTAGCCGTACCGTACGTATAAATCGTGTTATTATCTCGATCACAACTCGTACATAAAACGGACGGTAGCCGCGCGTTATCGCTCGGATCGCGGCGATATTTACACTCACAACCGGCGATTACTATCGACACTATTTGTTGTGTGTCGTCTTGTGGGACACACTGGGAGCGTCTGCCAATAGTTTTGTGTTAACTTTGATTTCTTTTGCAAACCTTTTATTTTTTATTTGATAAAATACGTACGGGTTGACTTTTTAATTAACTAGCCATTGTAAGTAATTATTTAAATTGAAGTAATACCATAAAAAATTTAAGCAAAATTTAAAAAAAAAAACATGCAATTTGGTCATTTTGTAGGAAACAGCTGATTAATTTCGTTATTCAGAGTAGGTTTTATAATCGAAGTTCTTCATAAGTACTTTCATCTCATGAAAGATGGCCAGATAATAAAACTCAGTCTGTATAAGAATCCGAAATAAAAAAAAATATCTTTCCTTTTTCAAGCCACTATTCATTCATGTCATTTTCGTGTCAATTTGACACAAAACAATTCCAGGACGTCTAGAAAAAATACCGTTATACTATTTAAAAAGTCTACATCCGCCGCAACAGCAGTAAATATACCACCAAGTAATCAATCACAGTCATCACAACATAATTTATTTCCAGCAGTACACTTACAACCCGCCTGGAATGACAATCAGCCCATTTATCTTATCTTATGCATCATCAAGATTAGCATTGAACCAGCGGAGAATTTAGCATCGGTTTTCCTTGACTTACATTTTATAGAAGCAATTTGAATTGTTTTAATATGTAAGTATAGGTATCGTAAATTAAATTTTATTAGTACTATTATGGTTTTACAACTATATGTTGGTAATTGAATATTTATATTATCGTGTGTGCCATAAAGCTTATTTTTAAATTACGCATTCAGGAATAGGAATTCACCTAAACAAATCTAGGTATTTTCTTTTTAAATAATAATTAATAAAACGTACAAATTATGTCATTTAAAAAGTAAGTAGGAAGCTTATAGGCCATCAAAAATCTCGCTCATATCGCTTTCAATGAACCAAGTTAAGAAAAATCGATTAACATTTAAACAATAAGCGAACATTTTAGTCTCAGTGCATCCCCAACCGTTCTTAAAACACCTGAGGTGTCGAGTTACACGACAAAACTTGTATAGTTTTCGAGTTTTTAATGGTGAGAGAATGATTCCGATACGATCACATACATCGAATAATTTGATCGATAAAAGGAGCGAGCCGCATTGACACACTCAATTTCACTTTGAATAAGTATAAAATTTAAATAAGTATTTTTATTACAAATAAAATGTTATCTTAGAAATATTCTGAGCGTTATAAATTGTTCGTTTCGCAATAAAATTTTAATCTGATACCAAAGCGTGTGAAGTGGTATGAATTGGTGCTTGTACCTTACGTAGGGCGGGAGAAATGTTGGTAATTTGGAATAACTTTATATAAATTAAATAAAAAATACTGTAAGCCGATCCGGTGTAAGGAAAAAAATGCTAATTGGATGTTGATGTTGATAAGGGTTGAGAAGAATAATCCATGAATTAAAAAAGTAAACATTGAAAGATGACAATAATAATTGGTCTTTAGAGACGCAGAGCGAAATCTCAAATGATAACATACTATCACGCCTTTATTTCCCGAAGGGTTAGGCAGACGTGTAACCAATGCACACCCACAGTTTGCCGATATGTTTAGGTTACATGTAATAGGGGGCGAGCCTATTGCCATTAACCGGGCGTACATCCTAACTCTGAACTGTTACAGAAAATTTCATAGAAAAACCCAATAACACTTTGCTCGGCCTGGGAATCGAACCCAAGACCTCTAGCGTAGCTGCGTAGCTGTTGTGCTTAGGACCACTAGGCTAACAAGGCAGGAACGAGGATGTATTTATTATTTGTTTAAATAACAGTAGCCAACTGATGACATGCGTGTTTTGAAGTTTCTGAGATTGAGTGTACCTACATCACGAAAGCAATAAGTATTCTTCACTTGTCATATTTATATCTGACCAACGCAATAACAACTATCTTCAAAGTAAAACAAACGCAGCACGATACAGTTTTTATTCCAACAAAAAACAATAAAAATAAATTGACACCCAACAAGAACTTAATCGTTCCCCACCATAATATCAAACAAATTAATAAAAATAAAAATGTCAACGCTCACCAAACAAAAACTGGCTTCAAATCAAATGGAAATTATATAGAACGTCATCTATGCGCACAGTATCGCGCTTTTTATGAGCAAACATCGACTACGCTACTTGTCATTACCACTATGTAATGACTAATAAAATAACCGTTTACACAATTTTCGACTTTAACACAATGTACTAAGTTTCCATTGTTGGGTACTCATCTAGCAACCTATTTTAGTTTTTCTGTATGCTTCAACAAATATATTTTTCCTACTAAATATAAAACGCCACTGTATAACCAGCCTTATAAGTCGGGCCATAAAGTCGGCTAATAAAGAGCGGGATGTAAGCGTAAAATGGCGTACATATAAAGGGGATCTGACACGATCATATAAAACGGTGGATATGAGCGTATAAAAATTCTTGAAGCGACGGTCTATCGTCATTACATTTGTCAAGTGTCGAGCGGTAGCGCGGTGGGCACAATTTAAATGATAATTATAACGTGACGGGCGCAGGCGGCCGCATTCTGGAGGCGTGGTCCCACTGCCGGCGGGGAGCGGGTTAAATATAGTGCTGGAGAAACGAAAAGAATTTAATTGGTTGTAAATGACAAGGGGTTGTAACACGGAAGTCGTAATGGGGTATAATTATCAAGTATCGGTGATGCTACCTTGTATTTACAACCCTTAATTGTGTTTTAATTAAAAGCTGAATGTCTTGTACAATAATTATGTTAAGAATAAGCCTCTCTCTTAACGAAGCAAAAAGTAACGTATAATAAGTTGCGGATAAGTTTTTTGATGCCTTATGATCTTCCTTTCTTGTTTTTTTTAACTGTACATAGTTTTTAATTTAATTATTATTATTTAACTAAGTTTTCTGTTGGAAAAATAAACGATTACAAATATTGACGTATAATAATAAATGTATCGTTTCTTTTTGTGTGTTTGCTAAATAAATAAAAAGTCGCAGTTGTTTTAAATATATTTGCAAGAAATTAGTATGGAATAAAAAAAAAATCACTAGCTTTAGCTTAATTTTTACTATTATCTATGATGATAGATGGAGCCATAAAAATACTTTTCCTTCTGGTGAATAAAACTTAACAAACATAATCACTGAAATTAGTCAAGATCTCAATCAACTTTCATAAACTGAATGAACAGCGACTAACTCGTCAAAAAATATTGTTCTACCTAAACACTTAATTGAGCCAAAACCTGAACTATTTTGCTTGAATTCTAAACGTCACGTTAGACGATAATCTATCTAAACATAAACGACGATAATCTAGTTGCACACAAACAAAAATGGAACTGACAAGACAGGCAGACAGTCCTAAAAAAGTTTTGGCATGCAATCACAGTCACTGAATTCTGCCAAAATTAACATAAATGACGCCCGCGCGACGCCGTCAGTCAGACCACACCTTACTGACGGATAAGGACATATTTATGTGCAACTTTTTTTTTCGAAAATATTTATGTCGGTTCGTGTGTATAGATGTTTGTGCGTGTCACGACATACATACATACATCGCAGTTTGTTTTTATATCAAACGCATGTTATGTCAGTGTAATACTGCATTTTTCATGGCGCGTTGCTCGAATTGTTTCACTGTGTTGGCACTCTGGTATAAGTATTTTATTGAATTCATAAATATTATTGAGCTACGGTTATAAGAAACTGTTTTGATATAAAATACCAATGAGTTTTATTTATGTTTCCTTTAGAATTCTAGATCAATGCAGTGCTGTAGGGTATTTATACAATTATGAAGAAAAGGTGTGGTTTTACATCCGATCCAATTTGGAATCTACGCAGTCTCCAAAGTAGGTATACCTTGAATTAATTTCCCCAACTTAGAATCATCTGACCAAATCCTAGGATCCAAGAACACAGTCAAAATGAGAAAAAGTTAGATATAAAATAAACATAATTTAAAAAAAGAACACGAGTGGTGTCGTGGTACGCCCGGTTAAAAAGAAGTTCATTTCCCTATCTATCAGACACAATAAAATAAATTAACAACGTTTTACGCGAGTAAATAAATAAAAAGAAATGGTAACTACTGTCTGTAACATTCAGATAGCTAAAGTTTTATTTGTTTAAATGTCTGGAGTGTAGAACATCCAAAACCAAAAAATAATAATAGGGATATCATACATACCATCACGCCTGTATTCCTCGAAAGGTTAGGCAGAGGTGTACCAATTTACACCCATAGTTGTACACCCCGGTATGTTTAGGTTCCATGTAATAGGAGGCGAGCCTATTGCCCTTAACCGGGCACCAATCCAAACTCCGAGCTGCTACTGAGAATTTTATAGAAAAACCCAATAACACTGCTCGTTCTGGGAATCGAACTCAAGATCTCTAGCGTAGCAGTCACGTTTAGGCCCACTGTTAGAAATCCTCCACAAAAGTATGTAAAATTCCAACTCAGAGCAATCATCATTCCTATTCATTTTTCCTCACAGTCCATTCTAGAGATGCAACTATAACTAGATCAAGCGTATCATACACCTTTCCATCTAACTTCAGCTGGTGACAGCTCAAAATGGATGGCAGGAAAAAGCCTGACGATCCAAATTGCATACAGATAGTCCGAAATGTCGTTAGCTGCAGAGTGTGTGCACGGAGCAATTTCTCTGACGATTTCGAAAGCTTTTACTGCTACGTTAGAAAGGGTTCAGTTTTCATGTGCTACCAGTTTTTAGTAACGATCGCTTGGTGGAAATTCTTCTTTTCATTGTACAATTTCAAGTTCAGTGCCTTTTGTAAGTGACTATAGATAGCTACCAGTGTATTACTATGAGCTTATTGAGATGTAAGCAATTCAAAAAGCATTAAAATTTTATTTAAAAAAAACCAGCTTTCTTATGCTTGTGTCCATATAACTCTGAAAAATTTCCAGATTTCTAAAAGGACCGGTTGGAAGCGGCCTATATCCAGTGTTTTCTTTTTTTTACTTTTTCATTTTTTCTAACGGAAACGGAATATTCTAAGCTTTTTAATATCTAACTGAGCTACAGCAATGGCCAGGTTTATATTTAAAACAAGTCTTGGGAGACACCCATACTTTCCTGGAGATGTTTTAATAAGTATCATTAATTTTTACACTTATAGATAGTCAACAATTCGGTCAGTTATTGAGATAGTTGAAGGTAGTGCTCTAACGTAGGTCTCTACTATAGAATAACACATAGAATAATATATAGAAGAACGAGCAAGGATATTTAATCAAGTTTTCACAAATCCTTGATTACCAAATTCTTGTTTCCAATCGAATTCTCAACTGTCAACATACTCGTATTAATACGTTTAACAAGTATGTAGTTTCTTACATGGTAAAATTACCTCCTTATAAATCTGATCCGCCTGGTCAATAAACCTGAAGAGGTCACAACTCACAGCAATTATTCATAGCTCACCTGGTGGAGGCACAGCCCTGCGTGTAATTGGTATTGGCTGCGAACAGCCGGAGACATATCAATTAAAATAGCGCGGCGCTCAAACATGTCGGCCACCGCACCTCGAAGTAAGCTGCCAAGATGTTAGTGGATGCGGCAGTTAGTTTCAAATTTAAATTTTGAATATGTATTTTACATACAGAGTGTACCTAAAAAGGCAGATAACTGTAAACTAAGCATATTGTCTATCAAACTAAATAACATTCAGCAAAAAAATTTGCTGTGAAAAATCACAGTTTATGATAAGCACTAGTGCACTATAAATATTGTATTGACAGGAACTTCTTTCTTTGTTAGCTGACAACAGTGATACCCCTCATAAGTTTTCAGAATACAGCCACACAATTGTGGAGATACGAGAAACAGGGTGTTAAGTTCCATTAAAAAGGGACGATCCTCCGACCCACAGGTGTTGTGTTTGGTTGGCTACTGCTCGACGGTTATTGTATATTTGCTAACGTCGCAAAACACTTTGATAGCGTGATGCAGGAAACGTTAGTTTTGTAGTTCCAATGTTGAGCAATAGATGTCACTACAAACTAAACACTGGTAATGTTACCGCATCCAAAAACCTCAACACACCTACATCTTTGCCCCAACACCACGATATATGAGCCCCATTCTCCATTTAAGGAAGGTTTTACATTTATACATATTCTGGCAATAAAGCCTTTGGGGACCTAATGGCATGTACTGACTGTTTATATGATAATATCGCCGGCTCCACGCGAGCCGGGTAAGTGGACACTTACATAGAACCTATTTTGCTAAGTGTTTATTTTTTTATTTTTTGTTTCTTCAAGTAATACTTTTAAATTGATAAAAACACACATTTAAAGACCGCAGGAAATTGCTGGATGCAGGCCGCTTCCAACCAATCCTTTTGGAAGTCTATGGGGGCCTATGTCCAGCTGTGGACGTCCTGCGGCTGATATGATGATGATGACACATTGTGTCTACAGGTAATTTTTCACCATTTATTCAATTTCAGTTTTAATTCTGCGATGACATTTTTCGCCGTTTATAAACAACTACATTTTAACTATAAGTATTCTGTTGCTACAGCAATTTTGTACGGAACAGCAGTTTTTTTTTTATTATTTTAATGCTGAGGGGCGACGAATTTTCACAAGTATGTAGTTTCTTGAGCATTGTTCTTCGCGCGAAACTACCTTTTGGAATGGCCAACCATGTTAATTTGTTTTTTCCATAGGTAAATACAATTCAAAAGTGTCTTTTAATAGTCTAATTGAAATAAACTATTTGACTTTGACTTTCATTTAAGAATCTTTGGTAACTGGTTGCATTTTGATGTCTCTTCCACCATTTATTCCGTTTAGGTAATGGCTGCTAATAAAATCGCAGACTGAGAAACCATTCTGCAATTCTTGGGAAGATAATTCATCAAGAGCTGTTCCTCAAAAGATCTTGCAAACATACGGGTAATACAGCGTTCAACAAGACGCACTTACGAACTGGAAACAACTTGGTGTAGGTAAGTATGTGTGATTTCAATTTTCTTAATGGACAAAAATTTTTACTAACAAAATGACAATTTATAAAATTAAATAAAATTTAGGTGTTTGTTTGTAATGTCAAAATCAGATCAGATCAAAAAAAACAAAACAAATGTTTTTTTTGTGTTTTTCTGTATGTCTCTTTGTCTATCTGTTTGACCCGGCTAATCTCCGAAGCGGCTCGACCGATTTTGATGGAACTTTCACTAATAGACTGCTGATTTTATAAGGAAAATTCAGTTCGCAAAAAAATCCTTTATAACTAACATTCACGCAAACAAAGTCGTGAGCATAAGCGAGTACAATTATAAGTTCTTTATTAACTTACTATACAGTTTTTGTGTACAAGAAAAAATTGCGATAATGTACAATTGCCTTCATTACGTGCTAGAGCTATTACTGTTTTTATATAATAATTCAAAGAACATAAACAAATAGTTATGTAATTAAAAACACAGATAAAACCCATTAAGTACATATTTAAACTACGCTACGATCTTGAAATAACTCAGTGATAAATAACTGACATAATTCTTGTAATTATTTATAGTATTTACTGTTAATACTTAATTGTTAACAATTACTTCATACTGAGAAATATTGACGTTTTTATTATATTGATTGCGCAATTTTTTAATTAGATTTGCTTGTATAACATAATAGGTACCCACTGTAAACACATTTTTTTGTTTTTAATAATATGGTGTTGGACGTGGGTTCATTTACAAACTACGTGTGTGGGCAATATTAGTAAGTAATACTAATATTAGATATAAACCAAACTGCAAAACATCACCAAACCTTTGAAACTTCTCTTATACTAAGTTTTAGCTAATTTTGAAACAAAGATTTAAGCTACTCCATTTTTATATTTTGTCTTTCGTCACATTTTTTTACACATTTGCCCTGTCCATTTACATAATAATTCTTTTTTTACTCTTTTAAATCTACTTCTGCTTTTCTTGCCTGAAATACTGGATTACCTCATTCAGGCACGTAAAGACTTAGGAAAATAATTAACATTTCAGCAAAATATAATTATTTTAAACCTAGCATCATACCTATTTGGTGTAAGCAGAAGTGTAGGTACTAATACCTAACACCTTTTGGGCACACTATAGACATAGACACATAAATTATACTAAAGAGTGATTTTCTGTGAAAATCGAGAAGAAAAATATTGACAAAGGTGTTTAATACGGATTTCAAAGAAAACAGCGGATTTTAAGATTTGAAATAGAAAGAATGAAAAAAATACCGTTTATTCGTTTATCCATTAACTGTAAATGGTCAAGGAACTCAAGAAGCAAGGATGCAGTGTGTCCCTTCTACCTACGACTATAGCTCAATCAAAGGTATTTCTGAACCTATTATCCTACCTATTAAACTCCCATAAATCAATGAATAAAATACTGAAACAACACACGCGCATTAGTAACAAAACATTTCATAATAAAACTGTGTCATTGAAAATAGGTTTATTTGCCAAACATTTTTATGATAGTAGTTAGCGTTGAATATTTTTATGGTCTCGTAACAATTGAACTTTATTATCGTTGGGAATTAATGGAATATTATGATCGGAGATATTTTGTTTTGTTTGTTTATAAGTCTGGTAGCCTATTGACCGTTTAGATTCATGGCAGTTAGTGCTGCCGCTGTGTATATCACTTATTATAAGGTACATTAAGGCCCTATCTCACCGGGATGCGACGACGTCTCATCTCTGCTTAGTCATGCAATCAACCTTACATTATATTAAAATCAAATCATTTATTTCAAATAAACAATTAACAGCCACTTTTGAGTTAGCAAGGAGTCAGTTCTCCAAAGACCAAAATGTATACAATTCCTATAACAAAAAAAAAAAACAATTTAAAATTCGGTTGATTGTCTGTTTATCGGTCTGTCTGTCTATTTGTTCAAGCTAATCTCTTAAATGGCAGAGCCGATTTTGACGGGACTTTTACTGGCAGATAGCTGATGTTGGAAGGAGAAAATGCTACAGTTGTTTAAAAAAAAATATAGTTCCGCGTTAAAAAAATATCCCAACAGATAGCCAACATTCACACCGACGTCTGAAGTCACAGGAACAACCTAGTAAATAAATATATAAATTAGGAATACATACAAAAATCTTTATTCTCTCCCAAGTTCGAAATCAAAGCACTCCAACACTTGTTTCATTATGAAACCCTCATCCCACATAACATAACCGATGAAGTAATGGAATTGAAAATTTACGATGTCAAACTAACCTTTGATGTGGTCGTAAAAATTGTTAGCGATGTGTTACCACAGTGGGTAGGCAGAAAGCCAACTGCCACAGCTATGTAACCTTTAGATTCACTAATTAATGTCGCTTGTCAATTAGCACGTCATTTTAATCATTAAGCTTTGTCAACGTACGTGATTTATTGATTTGTGAATTGATAGATCTTTGAAGTTTAGAGCTGATTTTTCAATCGTCAGGTAACTTTTATCTATACAATTAAATTGAAGTGTGTGTCTTTGTAATGTCAAAATGACAGCTTTTAACTAAATGCATAATTATGTATGTTAACACGGTACATATATCTACTAAAAAACTATTTTTTAATTGTTTGTCTATCTATCTGCCTGTATATCTGTTTGTTTCTGCTAACCGCCGAAAACGGCTCGACCGGCAGAGCTGATATTATAAAGAGTAACTTAAGCTACTTTTTTTTTTTTTTTAATTACATTACAATACGACATCACAAAAATAATACAATTCAATTATAGTGCAATCAATTATTCGTTAGTTCAATTTTCATCATATTGATAAAATTTTGACCTTTGTGTTTTTTGTTTCTTCGTTTTGTCACTCGGGATTGGATCTCACCTCATGGCCTTGCCGGACTGTCAAAGTTAAAGAATTTATTTCAATTATAATACAGGCACATTTGTTGAAGAAGTAAGAAAGTTAAAGCTAATTGCTTGTTCTTAAATGTAAGTGGGTCTCTATGGAGAAGAACGAGCAAGAAACTTCACGGCTCATACTAAACCAGTCCCACATACACACACATGACTACAACAACTCACCCTTTTAATCCGTCAAACAACTCATTCATCCTTGCTCCGCGTAACTCATAAAAACTCGTAAAACGTATCGCCGGCGCAGCATTTCCATAAATCAACGGTTGTAAATTTCAATTTTATTCGACAATTAAACAGACGGGCTTTCTCGCCGGCAGTAAATACGCGTAAATACGCATAAATACGCGTAAATACTCGTAAATACGCATTATCGTTAAAACGTCACTGTTGTTGTAAATCTAACTGAATGGCAACGTCGCTGTCTTGGCATAGAGTATGGGGACGTGAGGTTTGTGCCTATCTGGTGCTTGTATCACGGAGGGTTGGTGAAGAATGTATGTTGCTATACTTCATTGTATAACATTAGAAAAAAGGATTAAGGTTTCAATATCGGCACGGTTGGCACAGTGTCGCGGGCTCGATTCAAACAACAAATATTTGTATGGACTATAACAGTTACGTTTATTTTATTTTTATTTTTATTGAAAGGCACAGCAAACAGTTACATAATAAGAGCTTAAAACTAATTTAACACTCTTCAGGTTTTTTAACGTTCTTCAGGGTCTGGCTGTTTGTGTATGTGAGTTTATATGTTTGTAGACGTACCCACGATACGGGAATAATTTGTAGTGAGGGGCAACGTTTTTAAAAATAAATATTGGTAACGTGTAATATGTTCTATTATTTCACGATAAACATAAAATAATGTAGACTTTTAGTCATTTACAGAAAAAAAAAAAAAAACACCGAAATGCAATCACTTACTTGGCCATTCTTTTTTATAATAAAAAGAACATCCAATAAGCCATCTTGTGTCGATGATCTATACCACCCTCAGAGAACAAAATGTTCGTAGAACTGAAAATTCGCAGCATTTTCTTGTAATTTCCTAACATTTTCAAGCTAAATTTGCAAGGATGTTATAAGTACCTTTAGTTAGGGACCTGAGAGAAGATGGTAGGACGCCTTGGATGGCTTCCTCAGGATTTGGTGAGATGATGCTCATGTTGGGGCTCTTGCCTAGCAGTAAGACAGTAAAGGCTAGCAAACAAAAAAGACCTATATATGCCCAAGGTGTCCCTATACCTGTACCTTGGAGGATTTCGAAAATGCCACCGATACTAGGGCCAAGCTAATCAAAAATATTTAGTATTTGTATTTTTTAAATTTGTTTTTTTTAGTTTTTTTTTTTTGTAATTAGTTATAATTGTCTGGATAATTTGTATTTGTATAGATTGATTTTTACCTATCTGAAATAAATGGGTTAATTCATTTATTTATTTACCTACATTATCGATTCGAAAATTCGATGACGAATTTCTAGCTAGCTTTAAAAAATATTTACTCTTTTAAATACTCGTTTAGTATTTTACATCTTATTAACTACTACCATAATATTGAACAGTTTATTTGTAGAAAAATACACAAAACGTTACGCCCGCCATTCTGAAAGTACAAGAAAAACAATAAAATGTTTCAGCTGCTACTGTTCTAGTCGTAAAACTACGGCAGACTGATAGCGAGGAGTTATTGTTCAAACACTATTTATCTGCAACAGACAGACAGGGAAATGGTAACTTGTTACTTAGTAAAGAACAATGTAGTTTAAATAATGTCTAAAACGAATTTTATATTGAAGTAATTGACGTTGTCGTTTTCCGTTATATATTGATGTATGAATGTGGACGAGGCGAAAGGAGTGTGTAAGGATCGTAGCAGGTGGCGGTCCGTGGTTTCTGCCTACCCCCATGGGAAAAAGGCGTGAGTTTATGTATGTGTATGTAATTGACAATGACGTTACACGCAGGGATGATTCTGCCTGATCGTGCGGAATTTGTTCAAGAGTCACCGCGGCTCTAGAACGCAAAGAGCCAATTGGAGCATTTGATAATTACGCATCCTAGTGATGTTGTTTTCTTTTTTGTTTTATACTGAATAGCCTAGTTAGTATATCTGTGTGAACATGGTTTGTGTCAATAAACTTTTTCTTTCTTTCTTTCCTTCTTTTCTATTCTTAAAAAAAGGGGGTAGTTCTGGTTAACCGGTCTCTCTGGTTAATCAGTCTAAAAAATATTTAATTCTATTGAACGAACTGGGGGTGTACATCATACACCTCTGCCTAACCCTTCAAGGAATACTGTCGTGATGATATGATATAAAAAAAATAACTACAAATACTGTAAATAAATATAAAAATGAGAAAATTGATACAAAAACTGTTTTTAGATATCCCGTATCAAAATCGATAAACATCCTAAAATACTATAACTCAGTACAAATCACTACTAATCTATGTTTCACAGTAGCAATACACTCCATAGTTTGTAGCCAATGGTAACATAAATTGCTCTATCTCAATACTCCAATACGTTACCGACAAATATCAAATACTTCAGGCATAGCATTCATTTCGGACGCCAGAAGCGATAGTATTCTGATATCGATACTATTCGAGTTAGTTTCGAATAAATTGTGTCGGAATGAGAACGAATCGAAACTAGGTATCAGTTTCAATGTAATTATTTGCAAATCTATTGTAATTTGATTCTGTTGTTAACTTGAATATTACCATCGTTTGTAAAAAAAATCTTAGAGCAAGTAAAGTTGTACAAGAGCATGTACTGAAATACAATGAGAATTATAGTTGCATTAAATATTCGGCTATTCAGTATAGGGGCATTGCTTCGGCCGAATCTACTATTAAAAAATTATACTACCAACCTTTGTTCCACTGGATAGGAAATGCCTCTTCTCATACAGAGAAGCTACGAGCGTTGATCACTAACCTTGCCCAAGGCGGATTGACGATTTCAGATTGAAATTAACTATATCTGTATTCATCACTACGTTCTCTACCCTTGCTTAAGGCGGATTGACGATTTCAGTCTTATATTAAGTATATGACTAGGTTCCCTCACGATGTTTTCCTTAACCGATGTCAGTGATGTGAAATATAAACTGTTAGCAGTAATAATTCTGTAAGTGGTTTTTTACACTGCCAAAATGATAAAATAAGAGTTTGATTGACGATTCATTATATGGAAAATGTTTCACCAAATGGAACACCTATTTATTTAAGACCACTAATAAGTAAAGCTTTTGTTATAAATTTCAGTTAGGTTTGAATTCCAGTAAAAAGCTAGCCGTTTTGCATATTACAGTTAGCAACCATTGAAATTTTTAGCTCCAATAAATGCAACGTTAGAGGAAAATCTCTATCAAGTTATGATCTTTTTTGCCAATACATAAAATGACATATACAGTATATTTTAAGCAATCAAACACAAAGTGACAACTCCAGAACATTATAATTTACAACATAAAATCATAATACATCCGTTACATTGACTTTCATGGGCTGCGTAGCAAAGAGTAGTAGCTCCAACTTTTTGTCTTTCAACAAGAATCGAGTTACAATGTTTTTCTCATAAATTATAGATGTGCAAGCGCATAAAATCGGCTATCTAATGGTCAGACTCATGCTCAGAAATACAGTAAACCCGTTCCGAGTTGTTTATTGGACATAACTTGACAATCTGATTTATGTCTCTAGTTTAATTTGTGATATTATTTTGTGTCTTGAATGCGAAATTATAATGTCTCGTAAATGTTGTGTCTTACATTTTGTTGTCTGATTTACATTGTAATATTTTAATTTATAAGGAAAATGGGGTTAGTTTGTGTGTTGTGTTGTAGTCACATAAACTTGGATGCAAATCTTCTGCTGTACCTAGTGTGCATTCTAATGTAAAGCAAAGAATACGAGCACGTTAACGGTCTTTTTATTTTTAAATTATTTATTCTTACATTCAGAGGGTGAAGGGAAGACATAATTTGACACAAATACTACATAGATGTGCGTCTCAGCGTCTGCAAATCTACTTCAGGCATTATAACAATTATAAATAACGATTACACTTATACGTTATATACGATAACTGTTACGTTATTTCGATATTAGCTTCGTTATTTTACTAGAAATTCAAATCAGTGTAATGTTTAGCCATGTGGTTCCTTTGTCATGTCAATTACTCCTATTCTTCATAATCTCCAATACTAGATTAAAAAGAGTGTACGTAAAGTGACTATGATTTTGTACACATTTATTGTCGTTTTCAGAAATACAATGCATCGTCGCTTTTATTCAAATAAAGTCCTTATTTACTCCTTTTAAATAAGCATTTAAATAATTTAAAAGCAACGCATTTACCATGTAAAATACGTTTCCTGATGCAATGGGTCGTTTGCCGTATCTTCAACGTTTTAATTTAAGTTTAAGTACGGGCAATAAACGATTACAATGTTACATTAACTTACAATGTTTCAATTAAGTGTACTTTTTGTAGGATATCTTGAATAAGTGACAATGCTGGGAAGAGAAATACAAAAAATAACTTTGATAAAAGAAAAACGGTTAATTTTTACATACGAATCCATCACGCCTGTATTCCCCGAAGGATTAGGCAGAGTTGTACCAATGTACACCCATGTACTCTCGCTATATGTGAAAATGTAAGATACAAAACAAAATGTTACAATCAAAATGGTATTTCTGAGATGCGCACTATCTCCTAGTTTTAGGACAGAATCAACAGTTTAGGAATAAATCCAAAATCAACAGATGCAACCACCTGAAAAGCGCCGAGGCAATGAGGCTACACGAGTCCTGGAGAAACAATTCCACTGTCTTTTTAATCAGAAAAGAACAACGGAGAAGCAGAAGAAACATAATTTCCATTCCATTTTTCATGATAAAAAGCTTATGTGGTATTCTAGACTATAATCTATCTCTACGCTAATTTTTACCCATGTCCAGATCCCCCGTTCTGGTGTGATTGAGTAACAAACATCCATCCATCCTTTCCCATTTATAATAGTAGTAAGTTAATATAGTTAGACGGGCCTGTTGGTCTAGTGGTTAGTGGCCCTGACTGCTAAGCCGGAGGTCGTGGGTTCGATTCCCACCCAGGACAAACTTTGTGTGATGAGCATGATTGTTTGTTCTGTGTCTGGGTGTGATTTATCTATAATATGTATGTATTTATAAATTATATATGTATGTATATCAGTTGTCTGATTACCATAACACAAGCTCTGCTTAGCTTGGGATCAGTGTGAGTTGTCCCAAAATATTTATTTATTTTATTTATTTATTTATTTATAGTAGGTACCTATTACTATAATTAGTATGTCACGTCTGTGAATATAATAAGTAGCTGCGGTTAGTTACCACAGCAGCTGTGGTTTGGAATAGGTGTCAGAAATATAATATATCGACGTTTGTTAATTAGGATGGATTTATAATAGTAACTATTAAAAATGTAATATATTTTTATATAGTTAAGGTTTAATTTTGAAAGACAACAAGAGTACCTATAGGTATTGTCCTTTAATCCATATATGCCGAGTGATTCGAAAACAAAATAGTTCTGGGCATAATGTCTCTAATTCTTTCATACCCTTAAGAAAATTTGTACAAATGATCTACTAAATTAGTAAACTATAATCTCCAATCGCACGCCACTTAGCTCGATTTTCGGCAACTCTCATCCAGTTTTATAATATTAATTTAGAAAATCATACAAGACTTTAAGCAAATCGTTGACACCCTACTCGAAATGTAATAAGACACTCAATAATCAAGTTAGTTCCACTAGAGACATGCCTCGATAAGATAGTCATAAATTCCTAGGTAGTTTGTTCAATTACAAGTTTATTTAAAACGTCTGGGTGCTAACGTCTTTGAAAAATACTTCAATAATATTATGTTAGTTGATAATTATGTAAAATTCTTGGGTATTTTTAGATGTTAAAGGAAGTGTATATAGAAAGGAATTGAATAGATGATTCTTCACCGGCGTAATTTATTTTTTACGGTAAAAAAACATATTGTGATAAAATGAATTATGTTTAACTACTACCTAGGTATAATATAAATCACTGCTGTTTTAACCAATATTTTGCTCGCGTTGTAGTGTATTATTATAAGGAACAGCAAATTTTGTATATATTTCAAATTATATAAAAAATTGCTCATATTAATCAGTACTTTCACATAAAGAAAGATTGGTAACGAAAATTGTCAGCCTGTATAAGACTACTTAGGTATTACCTTTGACCAGAACTGGAGACAAGAGCTTACCTATATGGAATAAAAAAAAACATAGGATTAACTTTTGCCCGTGATTCCATCCACAATATTCTTACGGATGCCTAATTGTTTTTAAATTTAAATACTTATAGTCTATGGCATTCAGTGACAACGTAACTTCTTATTAGTAAAATAATTTTGAAAATTGGAGCAGTAGGTATATCCGAAGAGTAATTCGTTCCAACAACAATGAAACAAACTCGTCACCTTCACCTTATTAGTATAGATTTTTATAGTAATCGGGCACAGGCAAGTACCAATGTGACTTTTTCTAACTCACATGTATTTTCTAAGTTTATCTTGGACATCACTGACATCGGTAATCATGTCAGAGGCCCTTGAAGCGGTTTAGAAACTCTAACTCTAGTGTGTAAGGGGCGTTGGACCTTATTGCCCACTCGACACAGAAGAAGAAATATAGATTATAACTAAGTGACATATATCAGTCAATCCCAACAAAAGGCACAACGTCAACACCACGTAACAATGCCTTGCCTCGCAGGTTCCTCCCTTCCACTCCCAAGTCCAAGGCGCTGATCTCCAGAGGTGATTGACACTGAGCCCTCGTTATAGAACACACATTTTTTGCAGAACACGACACGTGTGTTGTTTGTCTTAAGTTTGAGCACATGTGGCATGTAAACATTGTTAGAGTACGCTTTAGAGAATATGCAATAGTTTTGGAAAGAAAAATGTAGGTATTTGTTATTAAACTGCCTCGTTAGTCTAGTGATCCTAAGCACTAGAGGTCTTGGGTTCGATTCTTGGGTCGAGCAAAGTGTTATTTGGTTTTTCCTATGAAATTCTTTGTAGCAGCTCGGAATTAGATGCGATGCTTGCTGCGATGGAGAATACCAAGGTTACTGTTATGGTGTTAATTGACTTCTCCAACGCCTTTAATGCTGTCAGTCACGATATTCTCCTTCCTATGCTCACGCATCTTAAAGTTTCATCTGAGGCGCTGGAATGGTTCTCTTCCTATCTTCGGGGACGTCAGCAGTCGGTCCGCGTTGATGAGAGTTCTTCAAGTTGGCGTGATCTTGGTGCTGGCGTTCCTCAAGGCGGCATTCTTTCTCCTTTATTGTTTTCTATTTTTATTAATTTTATTACGCCTTTTCTTCAGTGTGCGTATCATTTGTATGCTGACGACCTCCAGCTGTATACTGCAACCGAGGTTGATAACTTGTCTGTGGCGATTCAGGATATAAACCGGGATCTGGATGCCGTCAACAATTGGTCTGGCAGATTTGGGGTGTCTGTAAACCCCACAAAATGCCAAGCTATTGTTGTAGGTAGTTCACGTATGATGAGCAGAGTGGCGGTTTTATCCCTTCCTCCTATAGTTTTAAATAATATTGTCATCCCAGTTAGCCCCTGTGTGAAGGATCTCGGTTTATATCTTGATTCAACGCTAAGCTGGCAAAGTCAGGTTTCCAATGTTTGTCGGAGAGCCAATGGAACTTTGCGTTCCTTATATCGCCTGAGGAACTTTTTGCCTGCAAAGACCAAAACAATGCTTGTGCAGACTTTAATCTTTCCTATAGTTGACTATGGTGACGTGTGCTACTTTGACTTAAATGCAGTGTTGTTGGATAAGTTGGACAGAGTTCTAAATAATTGTATTCGGTACATTTACAATTTACGGAAATATGACCACGTATCAAGCTTCAGGGCGGAGCTTGGGTGGTTGCCCATTCGCCAGAGAAGGAATTTACGTGCGTTAACCACGCTTTTCTCCCT
Organism: Caradrina clavipalpis; assembly: GCA_932526535.1. Taxonomy (NCBI): domain Eukaryota; kingdom Metazoa; phylum Arthropoda; class Insecta; order Lepidoptera; family Noctuidae; genus Caradrina; species Caradrina clavipalpis. The sequence continues at coordinate 15,881,282 of OW052096.1, read as the reverse complement.
TCTTAATTCTCCTTCTCCTCCTTCTTATCTTATTTCTCATTTTCGATATCTTTGTTCTACTCATGCTAAGAGTCTGCGTTCCTCTAATAATCTTCTGCTTAACTGTCCCTCTCATACTTCTGATTTCATTCATTCTTCCTTTCATATTCAGGCTATTCTTCTTTGGAATGCACTCCCTCTCGATATCAGGACAGCCACGAGTCGGTATGCTTTCAAGCAGAAATTGCGGAGTTATTTTCAGAACCAATAGTAAGAGTTGTCACATACTCCTCCTCTCTACTGTTATCATAAGATATGTGTTTTATATATGTATATATAGGTATGTATGTGTGTATGTAGGTATATTGGTATGTTTTATATATGTATGTATGTATATATATATTATATATTCGTTTGGATAATTTTAGTTGTTTTGTACTTGTGTACAATTAGTTTGCATTGAGTTCTTTTTTTGTGTTTAAAGTATGTATCAAATGTTGTTTTAATTTTTAACATTAATTTGCACCTGCCATGATATCTCTTCACCACCTTTGGTTGACTGGTAGAGAATGCCTAAGGCATTAAGTCCGCCTTTGTACTTTTTTGTTGCATAAAGTTTAAATAAATAAATAAATAATAAATTAGGATTTGTGCCCGGTTAATGGCAATAGGCTCGCCCCCTATTACATGGGAACTAAACTTACCGGCGAATTGTGGGTATAAATTGGCACACCTCTGCCTAACCCTTCCGTAAATACATGCGTGATGATGGTATGTATTTTTTTCTCCATTATTTACATTATTATTATCTTCTTAAAAATAAATACACGCTAAATACTACTTTTTCACTATCCCTAACGTAGATGCATACTAACTGAGGGCCGATGCCTGCCGGGGCTTTTTTTTTTTTTTTTTTTTAGAGATGGTAAAATCATCAAATGACCCCCCCCGTCCAGGGCGGGGCGGGAGGGAGTGTCAGACTTTTACTGACTAAAAACCATCTATGTTCCTTCATGTGCCCTTTGCGTTCCGGGGGCGCGGTATCTCTTTCGAACAACCCGCAGCCCCGGCAGGCATTTGGCCCTTAGTGGCCCCTTCCAGTGGCTGACACCTCTGTGCGCGGAACATGGACGCGCCGTCGACACGGTCTGTCGTTAGTTAATAACGTACGGACGGTGAGCTACCCATTGCTCACCGTCCACAGACCGTGCCTACGGAATCCGCCAGCGGGAGGCGCAATGGTGCCATTATTGGCAATCCATTGCGCCGGCGGACGCGGTGTCAGCGGTGGCTGCAGGTGCAGCCACGGCGACGGTGGCGGCGGCGGCCGCGGCGGCGGCGGCGGCGGTGCGGGGCCTTCCCCCGGTCCTGGCGGGTACGGCGCAGGCCTTGCCCCCAGCCCGGTGATCGGCCGGCCTGTTAGCCCCCGCACATGCGTCGCAGTGCGGCGGGGCATCGCAAGCCGCGGCCTTGTGACCGGGCTGACCGCAGCGGAAACATAGGGCGCTGCGGTCCACCTCCGAGGCGCACCTACATGCCACGTGCTTCCCCACGTGGCACCGGTAACACCTCAGGGGCCTGGGCTCGAGCAGTCTAACCTGCGCCGACACCCAGCCCACCAGTAAACGGCCCCCCTCGACAATTGTTTTGGCCGCCGTCACTGGGCAGCTGACCACAACGGTCCGCATACCCGTGCGCTCCGGGCGGATGGTGCCTGCCCTCACCTCCTCGGCAAGGCATCCACCCATCCTGGCAACGGCGGCCACCACCTCCTCCGCGGTAACGGAGTCGTCCAGGCCCAGGATGCGCAGGTCTGCGCATCTGACGGGCCTGGACACTCGGGCCTCGTCCGCATCCAGGGACGCTCTGAGCCTCTCCGCCAGAGCGTCCGCAGACGGGCCGCTGGTGGCACCGGGGACCTCCAGCATCCTGGCCCCCGTTGCCGTCACCCTCAGCTGGAGGGCCGTGATCCCCAGCTCGCCGAGATCAATCGCCGCCTTGGCCCTAGTGAGCACCGCTGCGTATGTCACGCCCCTTTTTACCGCCTCCGGCTGCAGCGTAATGACTACAGCCGCGGATTTAGGGGCGCGAAGCCTAGCAGCGGCGTTCCGCTCTCTGCGTCGCCGCCGCTCCTCCGCCCGTCTGGTGGCCGCTCTGGCCGATCTGGCCGCCCTGCGCCCCTTCTCCTTTGCCCCGGCCACCTGCCATTCGGCTTCCGTGGCCGGAGGATTGGGATTAGGGGGTGGAGGGGGTGGAGGCGGCTGGGATGCCGCCTTGCCCCTCGAGGACACATTTTGCGCCGGCGCCGGTTTTGCCGGAGCCGGTTTCGCAGGGGTCGGCCCAGCCCTGCTGGGGGGCTGGCTACCCGGCCTCGGCACAGACGCGGCAGCCGCGTACGAGGCCCGCCTGTCGCCCTCGGCCGTCCCGCTCGCCGCCAGAGGGGGGCGCAACACAATGCCCTCCAGGACGGAAAACCGTGCCTGGAAGGCCGCCATCTCAATCTCCAGCAGGTGCAGCAGCTGGTCATCCTCCGTCGCTGGCTCGGGCTGGCGGGAGCTGGTCCCTCTAAGCTCTGCCAGGTCGGCCCGGAGTCTCCTGTTCTCCTCTATGAGGAGCTCCATTGTGGCCGACAAGCGAGCCACATCCGCCCGAAGCTGCGGGACCTCCCCCGCAAAGCTGGCTTCCGCCTCCGCCAGTATGGTAGCCGCAGCCTCCTCCATGGCCCGGGACTTGCTGCCCTTCATTTTCTTCCGGGCCACACTCGCGACCGCGGCTTTCACGGCCTCAGCGAACCTGGCCTTACGCTCCTCGGAGCCGCCAGGTTCGCTTACCTCCACCCGCGATGTGTCCGGCTGGACCACATCGTCGCCGCCGCCAGTCTCACTTTGGGACTGCCCTTCAGCGACAGGCATCGCCGGTCCCCTCCGGGCAGTCACTCTCATTGGGCCCCGCTCTTGGACCCCACCGCGTCTGCTGGTGGGGATCTTGCGAGCCGAGGCCAACTCGCCATCGGAAGACACCAGGTCCTCCGGTCTGGGCCGCTTCCGGAGCTTCGAAGCATCCAGCCCACTCATCTCACGGTGGGAGCCCTCTGAGCTACCCACGCTCACCACACTGGGGGTCGAGTCGGACTCCGACTCAGCATCCCCTCTCCCTCCTTTTAAAGTTTTGTAGGTATAATCCATTTTAGTTCCCACGAGTAGAAAAGGTTCCAACCATCCAACCAAAAAGCGCAAGTGGTTCGCACTAGTGACTGATGTTCCATAGGAACGCCCGTCAGCCATACATCCCGTCACGGTGCGCCGCCGCTTGGGATTCGGGGTGACTTTTTATAGAGGGTTTCTACCTCGCGGTCCGGGCGGTTAAGCCAAGACCCTCGGTGCCAATCGAAGCCGCGAGACATGACCACGACACTCCGATATGGGGTTACGATGTACGACGGTGACAGAGAAGGACCTCTGTCTGCTCGGTGGCAGGGTGAGTGCACGCCGAGCCCGTCCTCACTCCTCCGCTGTGCCCTCTGCTGATCAGAGGGACACGCGGAGAAACGCCCTTGGTCCGTCCTCGGACCCCGCCCGTCAGAATATTGGCCACGAGCAGTGACATTCCCCAAAGAATAGGAATCTCTTCCCATTCCTCAGGGAAGATCACTACCCGCGCCCAGGGTGCACCGGCCAGCCAGCTGCCGTTCCCTCAAGACGTGTCCGGAGGGACAAGCAACCGACGGCACGCTTGGAGGTTTTCTGACCAGCACCCCCCTGCCGGGGCTGCGGGTTGTTCGAAAGAGATACCGCGCCCCCGGAACGCAAAGGGCACATGAAGGAACATAGACGGGTTTTAGTCAGTAAAAGTCTGACACTCCCTCCCGCCCCACCCAGGGTGGGGGAAGTTATTTGATGATTTCCCGTCAATAAAAAAAAAAAAAAAAAGATGCATACTAAGACCCACTTTCATCAAAATCACTAAACATATATATATATATATATATATATATATACCATCACGCCTGTATTCCCCGAAGGGTTAGGCAGAGGTGTATCACTAAACATTTTTAGCGCTAAATGTGTTTAAATTATCATTCTGTCACTGTCACCTTCTACGATGTGACCTGTCACTTCCTAGAACATCATTAGATCCCTGGATGCAATGATGTTCTAAATACGTTTAGGCTAAGCAGTAGCGGTGTTAAGTAATTTTGATGAAAGTGGGCCCCAATCTTGCCCCTTTAAACTCACATTTTTTCATCTTAAGAAAGTAAGTTAAGTTACGTGACAGACGGAAGACGATACACAACAAATATGTTTTTCCACATTTGCGCCACCTACCACCTGTTAACATATTGACACTTGTTCTCATTAATTTATTTGTTTTAACACTTCCTCGTTTGCTCTGGCGGCCATTATTCATTATAATGGCGAAACATCTGTCCAATATATATACTAAGACAACTGTGAGTATTGACAATGTAATAAATATAATAATGTCGATTATGTAAACAGTAGCTATATCCCAAGGTTTCTCCCGCGTTGAGTAAGGTCTTTGATTACTGATCCGCTCCCGTGAGTCGTGGCGTGATGTTTTTTTAGCTTATACTATTGCTTATGAATCTGGCTATCTTAAACAAATAGTTTCTTTTTTATCCCACTGGTAGTGACAGGATTAAGGTGTTAAAACAAATAAAAAAACTTCTTCATCTTAATGCAGATAATTTTATATATTTTTTTGATATTAATATTATGGAACACAATTTTATATGTTTTAATGGACACATCTAAAACCGACGTTTTTCAAGTGTTAGTAAATAATGTATTGTAAATCACGTCAGCCATTGTGGCAGAATGTCAAGTCTTTCTTATTTAGAGTTTATGTATGTAAGTGTATAATAATATTAGAACAATATAAGCTCTGATATTGCTAAACCACCCATAGTCTCACAGAACATTGTTCCACAATGCATCCACCAACATACAGATCTGCATCATCCGCACATCCGCCTCTCCCATCTGGCCCCGTCATATCTCCCATACAAACGCTATCCCATTACGCAGGTGTCACCCGACGAATCACCCACATTGTCCATTGATCCCCCTGGGGGGCGAGCCGCGGGGTTCAATGCAAACTTGGAGTAACAAGCGTCTTAGCTTCGAGACGATGCTCGATAGTGAGGAGAAGGATTGTCTTTACTGATATAATAAAGCTTTAGAGTTTGTTTAAAGGCGTTATTAATCTATGGAAACACCAGTCGGATTGAAAAAAAAAATATTTGTGATACCCAGATTCGTGAGCAATCATATAGGCTAAAAAACATCATGCTATAACACACGGGAGCGGAACAATACGTAACTTAATGCGGATAAACAAAGCTACGCGGATGAAATCGCGAGCAGAAGCTTGTGATAATAAATAAGTAACAAAAGTATTCTTCAGACCGTTTTCGGTCATTTCGGCTAATCTAAATAGAGACTAGCCAAGTACGCAGGAAATATTATAGTGCACAAGAGTGTGCCCAAATACCTATAGGCGCACTCCCTTTTCCCTTACCATAGTCCGATGGGACGGCAATCTGACACAGCCGGGTAGAGATCAGGCGCAAAACTATCTCTTTACGTGCTTTCTGAGACACGGGGGTGTCATTCCACCAACTTCCAAACTCCGGGCTGTTACTGAGAAATTCCTAATGGCAAACCCAATAACACTTTTTGCCCGACCTGGGAATCAAACCTAGGACTGATTGATGAACACGCAAGAGTCGCGCTCGCCACCACGACACCAACGCGACCTCTATAATAAATAAGTATACAAAAACATATCACAATGATGGCAAAAATAATTCCAGAATTTATGTGACAGATTTCTTCGTCATTTCCCGTATAAAATAAGGCCCTCGCCACACTATGCGTGGTGCGGCGGCTTGTTAGAGGTGCAGTAACAAGTGACGGGTGTCGACGGCAGCGCAGTCGCACCGACGGCTCTGTAGCGCGTCGATAGCCTGATTGAATTCTGTTGTTACAAGTGTTTAGATGTACTATTGTTTACCTATATATTATTTACTGTACATATATTTGTTTGTAGAGAAAAAATGTAGATGTGCTATAGTTGACGTATGTGTCGTGCTGCTAAGCAATTTTGTATCAATCTCCTTCGGTGGATGTAGGCGAAGTGACTGGCTCTCACTTCACATAACTTCACTGAGAGACATCTTACAGAATAGGGCTTAAAATGCAATAGTATTAGGTGACTATTTTTAAACACCTATATGATGCATCCCTTTTTATGTGTATACCTATATGTATTTCAATAATACCCAGTTCCACATCATGTTATCTGATGCGTACCCTTTGCATAAGGAGGGTTCAGTATCGTACCGATATTTCATTTAATTTTAGACTACCTAGTCCAAAACAAAAATATGTTTTACAATGACAATGAATCAATCACGTTGTTAACAACACACGAAAAGGTAAAACACATTTACTCCTCCAACAGTGCCAAACACCAAACAATCTACTCATATAGTTCAATCAGCAAGATTCTAAGAAACATAAATTCTTTCAGTAATCACTTCACCACATAACACTATCAACAACGCATCTCTTAACAAAATTATCATTTAATCCACCCACGAAATCTGTAATAAAGCCGAAGAACAAACTCGACGATTTTATTTCAAAGTCGTGAAACTCTGTTTTCAGTTAACAAGTCGATAAATTAGTTGGGAACAGGGCCCGCAGTAACTCAATCGACGGACAATCGGTACTTGCGATATTTTTGTCGTCGCGATCGTAAACATGTCGGGAGTACTCGGGAGCGTTCGCCGCGACATCGCGCGTTTTTGTGACGCGCCGCGACAGTCGACAGATGTGACAGCGAACTAATGGTGGCGGCTGACGCTGGTATTTAGTTCTTGAGTGCTAAATGTAAGGAATTCTTCTTGGTGGTTCATTAAGGAGGGTTGTTTAAAGTTCTTTGGTTAAGTGACAGGTATTAAATGGGGTAGGGATGAGAAATATTACCTACTTAGCATTGAATCCGCCTTGAGCAGGCGTGGTGATCAATGCTAGTGTCTTCTCTGTATAAGAAGAGGCCGTTGTCCTGCAGTGGGAAAATAATAGGCTAGTATTATGAGCGATAACTAATGTAAGACAAATGCAACATGAAATAATTGTAAGTTGTAGAAGGGTTTGTAATTGGATAAGGTTTTGGTGCAAGGAGTTACAGATTATGCTATACCCTGCGGTTTAACTCGCATTCAGATGCGAGTCTTTGGTTACTGCTCCGCTCCTGAATCCGACTACCATATACACAAAGATTTTTCCAATCTGACTGGTAGTTCCAGAGGTTAGCTCGTTTTATCAAACAAACAAAAACTCTTCAGCAATTAACATCAAATTAGTGAAGATATTTATAACTTCTTTATTTATCTTGCGTGCTACTAAACTCTATAAAATCCCTTAGTTATCTCATCACAATTTTTTTTTCATCCTGCAATGTCCCTCCCACTGCTGGGCAAAGGCTTCGAACTCAAACATAAACAAAAAAAAACTTTTGTATACACAAACTATAACTGGTGCCAAATGCACCATTCACCGCGTCAAAATCAACAATTCACAACGTCTTATTCTTTCCAACATTAATACATCAAAAACTTCCAGCTCGCTCACACCCCAAAATATAAACCCAACACCATATTGAATGCCATCCACCATTTAGTACCAACCCCACCAAACTAAATCTAAAAGTGGGGCCATAAAAAACGCGAACTACCAAAAGTGGCGTCGTTTGCCGCTAAATTACGTTATTTTGTCTACTAAAAAAAGAATTGTAGCAGTAAGTTCGTCACAAATCGTCGCCGCTGCCTTAACGTTTGGTTCGTAGTAATCGTTGTGCTACACGCTTTAGCGAATGACTCCCATAAATATCATTGATGTATGTTTATAGCTATCGTGTGTAAGCTGCGGAAGGATTAAGTGGTGAGCGGGGGCGGGGAGGGTTATGAACGCACAACGATAAGACCGGCGCATTCTATTTGGAGTCGAATTACTATCAAGTAGCTCCTATGGCTATAGAAGAAATAAAATTGTATTGGTATGGTGGTCATTTGGAAATAGACTAAGATTATACCAGATAAGTATTATAAAGCACTTTCGAAAACGTTGATTTTGCTTATAGGCCAATTCATAACTCGAAGAAAATCAAAAACTATGAGAGGAGTACCTATGTATTTTATTAACTTTTGAAGAAAAGTTTATTTTTATTCATTTTTGTAACGGCTGCGCTGGTAAGGTAAATAAACCAGTGAGCGAGGCTTCATTTGAATAAGTACCTACGTTACTCACTGATTAAATCGCTTTTCACCCACACCTTGTACCAAACTCCCAGTACAGTCGTAGCAAACATTCGCGCCGACTTACAAAATAAACACTAATATATTTTGTAGGTAATTGTATTAAATGTGACTTTATTGTTCCGCCGCTGTTTCTACTGTATTTTTGATGTAGCATTTGTTATACTGTGTTACTATTGGTCGATGGGTGTTTGAAATTAGGATTAGGATAAATTATAGGATTCTTTTAGAATATTTTTAAAAGCGTTGGAGCTACTCTTTTTGGAAAAATGCGTTTACATACGTACAAACCCGCTACGAGTATGTACGCTAGAGAGTATAAAAGGAGAAAGGGATAGGAATAGAAGATGAACGATAATAATATGAAGGTAAATGAAATTAAAAAAAAAACGTTAATTTTATTAGAATGTATTCCTCATAGATAATAATATACCTAATAGAGGACGTTGACTTTATATAACCTATCTTTAGTACTTTTTTTTTAAGTCGGGAAATCATCAAATAACTTCCCCCGCCCTGGGCGGGGCGGGAGGGAGTGTCAGACTTTTACTGACTAAAACCCGTCTATGTTCCTTTCATGTGCCCTTTGCGTTCCGGGGGCGCGGTATCTCTTTCGAACAACCCGCAGCCCCGGCAGGATCTTTAGTACTAACAACATTATATCTACAGTAGCTTGTACCCACAAATTCGTCTGCGTTAACTTCAGACTTAAGCCACTCGTCAAATATACCACAGGATTACAAAAATTGGATCTGTGTTAAGCTAGAAAGTGAAAGACTAACAAGCAAACATCCATCCATCCTCACAAACATCCGTGTTTATAATAGTAAGTAGTAGTATAATTATTCAATTTGTATACTTATGAACATTCGCTACTTCATTACAATTTTATCGGTCATCCATTAGTGAACTGCTAATCATATTCGCCCATACATAGACATATTACCATCCAAGCAAAACCGCGTGTTCAACATCTATTAACATTACACGGGAATCGTATCAATATAGTTAAACATAACAAATCTATACTTACCTAATATTATAAAACTGAAGAGTTTGTTTGTTTGGTTGGTTGAAGGCGTTAATTTCAAAAACTAAAATAAAAAATAAAATAACATAAAAATGTTTATTGCATTTTCATAAGGCATTTACATACAAGGTTTGGAGAACACCTTTTAAGCAAGAAGATGCTTGTTTTAGGTGTCTCCGCTCTTCCGCTTAACAAAGCTACTGATTCTAATTGAAAAAATATTTTTGTATTAGTTAGTCCTTTTATTGAGGAAGACTATAGGCTAAATAACATCACGCTACGACACTCAGGAGCGGAGCAGTAACTAGAGACGTAACTTAACACGGGTGATTAAACCACGCAAACAAAGTTGCAGAAAGAAGCTAGTGAATTATATGAAGACAGTTATTATGTTACAGCTAATAGCTATTCATGCTTTTTGCTCTTACGCCGAATAATTTAACTTTTTATAGGCCCATTTATCTAGAAGTTTATCAGTAATTACCATATTGCGAAAACAAGGCGTATAGCCATAATGTTGAGTATCTACGATCGCATTCTTTGCATACATCACGCTTATGGCCCATAAGTGAAAAGTATTTTGGTATAAATATGGTAATGGTATTGCATTATACAATGTGAGATGTTAGATATTTTCTGTTGATAGGTGATTTTTAAGGGTATTAACCACCAATACTTTTTAAAACAAAATACTTATTAAAAAAAGAAATTTTAAGTGCAATTCTATATAAGGTACAAAGTGCAATATATTAAGAAATGAGAGCTAAATTGTTAATAATTAAAGATACAATATAGTAGGTACTCACAATTTAAAAATATAAATAATTATATTTTTTTACTAAATTAAAAAAAAGTCATTTTTAGATAATTAAAATATATTTCTTGTATAGATCACCATCATCAGCCTGCAAATCAATAATATAATCATTAATCTTAATCGTTTATTGTACAGAATTTCCCATTTTACTAAAAACAGCTTCTTGACTTAAAGGTATTACATTAAACCTGTTCAACCCTAAGGGGTTATCTACTCAATTAATCTTAAATAGTAACTGACAACACGGTAGATGCAACAAAATAAATAGCTGAGGAAACTATAATAAATTACAAATCTATCTTCATTCCAAATGTCGCCAGCAACCAGTAAGCCACACGTAATACATCAAACGCTTCAAGCAAATATCATTAGCCGTTCTCTCACTGACAGCCGAGCCCCATTGATCAAAGTCGTGAACATTATGAATGTCCTGTCAAATGCTAATGAAAAATTTAATAGAAAATCTTTGACGAAGTCAGCGCGCGGTGACAGTTTTAAAATTTAATATTCTGAAACTGAACGAAGTTCGGAGGGTTAAGTCTGCGTTATAGATTATTATGCTATCTTTGAAGTCTGTAGGAATTACGTGTGGGCTATTTTTGGGTTAAAAAGCTTAAAAAAAATAGTCCGAAACTATCACGTTTGATGGATGATTTCGGTACAATTATAAATAGCAATACCAATGTGTTGCTGTCCCACTGAAGGGCAAAGGCCTCTTAGGAAAAGAGGCCTCTTACAAAGAAAGTATGTGCATTGATTACCACACTTGCTTAAAGTGAAATGGCGATTTCAGACATATGCACAAAAAATCCGAACAAAAAAATCAAGCCATAATTTAAAAAAAGCCATTGATTAAATTAAACCATTTACAGACACTTTTGGATTATCAAGGAGAGATCAGGCGCAGGACCAACGGGTTTACGTGCTACGAGGCATGGAGGTGTTACACCAAACAGCTTCCAAACTCCGAGCAACTATTGAAAAAATCCTAATCGAAAAACTCAATAGCCCTTTGCTCAACCTGAGAATCAAACTCACATTAGCAGTCACGCTTGCAACCGCAAGAAAACGGAACAGCCAAAAACAATCCACCCAACCAAAAAATCAAAGGCCATATAACGGTTATACAAGCAACTACACAAACACCATCCTATTCAACACTAATTTAATATCAAACCATAAAATGTAAACAACACAGATTCCGATACACTCACTCCGTTCATTCTGAATGAGTTACGATCAACTTGATCGAAGGCATCAATCAGGGTTCTGCGCAATTATATGACTGTGAGAAGCAACATCAATAAATTGTAGCGTATCGGGGCACGGACGATTTATTTGCGATTCTGCTCGTTACCGCTTGTTCTAAAGGTGAAGGAACATCGTCATAATAAACGGAGATAATATGACTGGTATATAGGAAAGTTTATATGTAAATAGTACTAGCGGTAAATGTTTATTTACACGCGTTTAGTTTCCGTGGTAGTAATGTAGGTACATACCCTTTGGTTCGTACTAGAAAGTTTTACTGTGAAAGTTTTACTGTGTGTGACTATACTGTCACTGCTGTCTATAATAGACATCTGCAATACCAGAAGACTGGCAAATTAACGCATTTGCAAGGCTTCTGAGATAATAGATAACAGCTATCTCAGAGATAAAGTTGAAATGTCTCATGTGCATGCAATTACACCGGCACTAATACCCTTCAAACCGGAACACAGCAACGCAGGTTTATTTATTTATTAAATATTTATACATGAGCATTTTATCTGGGTCTCAATGCCTGATTCTTAAAAGTAAGTGCGGGTGTTTCTTTCAGAATTTTGAAAATCAAAACGTCTTGCAAGATTCGCGTGGCAACATGACTACAATAAAATAAAATATTCTGTACAATACAAACACTGATAAATTAATAATTATTACACAATGACAAGGCAATGGAATATGAAATAAAATATTGCATTATTAATATTTTAAAAGCGCCTATAAATTAATAAGTTTATTGCTGTAAATTTATTGTAATGATACATCGAGGCCTCGGCACCTCATTATTTTATTATAGTTCATCGGAATCTCAGACCAACAAAAAAAGAAAGACGGCGCGCCGCGAACATCAAAAGTGAAGCCACCTTTTTATCTATGTGTGTATCGAAGGGTTGCCATTTGTTAAATTTTTTCCCTATAATTTGGGGATATTTTTGTGGGTAGCACTAGGATAATAATGTACGAGTAAGATATTGTTGAGTATGGTATTGTGCCTCAATAGTTGCGAAGGCTTCTACTCCAAAAAAAAGAACTTATATTTTCAATCAACTTTATTGAATTCAAAAAGAACATAAAAAATCACTGACTCTAAAGAAAAAGTAATATGGTAGTAGTTATATAAATGGTATCGAACAAAAAATATTCCCTTTTAAAAACCTTGTTGTTGAGTAAATTTTTTAAATTATTCCATTATTTATATTATTCCATTTATTTTTTATTTCATTATTAATTGGAAACCTAAAATATTAAATACCTACATAAAAAGAAGAAAACTAGAAGTAAGAAATCATAATTATTGATATTAACCGAATGGGGAAATTTTAAATCGTATTATGGCAACCCTCACACTTTATGTCACTGCTTTCGTTCGTTGAGGTTTTGTGTTCCGAGTAACCTAAAATTCACAGTTTATTAATAGAGAAACGATGTTATTTCATGTACTTACAAGTGAAAAGTGATTCCGTGAGACTTTTTATGTAATTTGCTGTTGTTTTTGCAACTTTTCACTACACAGGAAGGCATAATTCTATGTTTTAAATCTAAGTTTACTTGACGGCGACTCGTGACGTACTAAGAGCGATGAGCATGGTTTTAGTGTAGGTGTGTGCGTGAGCGTGTATGTTTACTTGCAGGAGCACGGTTTTATGGCTTCACTTTCGATGTTCGCGGCGCGCCGTCTTTCTTTTTTTGTTGGTCTGAGATCGGAATTGATAATAGTCTACAAATAATTTTATAGGTATAATTAAAATTAAATATAATATTCAGGAAGAGGTGGCGAGGTGGCCAAGACGCGCTCCGAGAGTTGGGTCGAAGCGGTGCCAAAAGAAAACTTGGAGGGACTCGGGGAAGGCCTTTGACCAACACAGGGTCATTAAAGGCCAGTAAAAAAATTACACAAAACATATTAAATCAATTCATTGTTTTCAGTATTTAACACGACTTTTCTCGCAACATGTTTTCTTAACTAATATCTAGAGAAAGAAGAAACCCTTTTATGTGTTGCTAAAAGAACACTTTTTAGTACACTGAATAATCCTTTTTTATATTATACGATGACAGACAATACCCACCTGATGTTTATGGCCTTGCAAATGCGTTGCCATCCTAGAGACAAAGTTGAAATGTTTCATGTGCCTGTAATTACACCGACACCCATACCCTTCAAACCGGAACACAGCAACGCTGCTTTGCAGCAGAAATAGGTATAGTGGTAGTAGTTCCCCGGACGAGCTCCTTCACAAAGAGCTCTACTACTACATGCAAAGGGAGGACCTAAATCTATTATTAATCAGTAATAAGGACTCTACTGACTAATTAGCGGAGCTGAATTCAAAGTAATTCAACGGTTATAACGGAACTGCACTGAGTGAACCCTCAAACAACATGTTTTTTCCTTTTAATGATCATGGTGTAAATGTGGAAGCTCTGGGGTTTTTGCTTCCGACACATAATTGCTACATACAGGTTTTGTTTAAAATAGTATGCAGCATAAATTGGTGGAAATCGGAATCCGCCTTGGTGCTCTCCGCAAGCGTGATGATAAATGCGATGCGACGAGAAGAGGCCTTCGCCCTGCAGTGGGACAGTAATAAGCAGGTATATAATTATTTATTTTATTCCACTTTACAGACATACACATTATATAAAAAAAAAAAAAAAACTCAAAACAAAAACATTAGTTATTAATATTAAAAATAGTAACCCACCGGCATCGGGAACAGAGTCCAAGGTACCGGCAGTCAGAGCTCCTAAGAGAGGAATCTCCGTCCTCCGAACAATACGCGCCGTGTCCTGTTATTATTAGTTATGTTTACTGTTCACCCCTCTTCCTAAGTTAATATGAGGAGCTCAAAAAAATCTCTATAGTTACATACATACATACCATCACGTTTGTATTCCCCGAAGAGTTAGGCAGAGATGCACCAATGTACATTCACAGTTCGCCGGTAAGTTTAGGTCCCAAATAATAGGGGCGAGCCTATTGCCTTTAACCGGGCACAAATCCAAACTCCGAGGTGCTACCGAAAATTTCATAGAAAAACCCAATAACACTTACAGTTACATAAGCAGAGAAACAAGAAACTACTACCCAATAGGTCATAAACCCACTTGACCCTACAATTGGACCAACGCATTGACCCATTAACACACAAAGGTAATCTTCATCAATAGCATTTGAAACTCAACAGATTGTTCATAGAAAATCTATTGTCTCAATTGGTCTTGACTGCGACATTGCTAGCTATTCATGTGTTGCGCAATTACTCATAGGAACATGGACCTATGAAGGAGATAGAATATTTAGTAAGATGGTAAAATTCTGGAGGACCCATTTTTAAGGACCAGACAATAATTATATTCTGGAGGCATAGAGTACATTGTCCTGAGAAGAAATCCGAAGCCTACTACGCAATATTGTTTTTTATTTATTTAATGCCATCTATTGTTAACCCAAAACACAATAAAGTTAGACATTGTACTTTCTAAGTTTATCTTGGACATCACTGACATCGCTGAAGAGAAATATTGTCTGGAAACCTGGAATTATAATTAAGATAAATCTGAAATCACTAATTCTCCTTGAGCGAGTGTTCGTCCCTTCTCTGTATAGGGTAGCGGCTTTTACCTTTTATGGTTAACGCGTATTTTCGACCAAATCAGATCAACCATTCCCTCTTATACTTTGGGTTGGATGGCTACAAAAATCAATGTCCCCTGATCATCAAGATCTCCTTATTAGCCCAACGAGAACACAAAATTTAAAATGAGAGCTAACGTGAATCGAATTTTGAATACTCATAATTAATCTTCAAACTGTAGCTAAAAACCCTTTCATAATTTCACCCTTTTTACCCAATAGCTATACCATAAGCTTCTTCAAAGAGGGCTCCGATTACACATTGGACAGAGTGTGCCCATACTCCTATGCAAATGAGCAGTAGTGAGTACGAATTAAACACCAATGATATTTACACAATACTTGTAAGGCGACATTTCAACATAAGGTAAACAGCGGACGACTTGACAGCTTGTCACTTGTGTATGTATAACTAATTTGATCTTTGATCTAGCACGTTTTTGCTGTCGTTGGCTCTGCAGGTAGCATCGGTTGGAATTAATTAGTAATACTAAACAGGTGGAAATTAATGGACTTAGGAAATTGGACTCTTAAGTCCCGCTTTCTAGAATGAAAAATAATAATACCAGCATATTATTGTCCCACTGCAGGGCAAAACCACTTCTTATACAGTAAAGGCACGCGTATCGCACGAATAATCGGTACAGCGACGAATCGGACGAGGAATCGGCTTTAACGAAAATCGACAAAGACAAATTATCAATTTGACAATTGTTCCAAAAACTTACTTAAAAATTACTAACTGAAATAAAACGATAATTGAATTTTTTGCTTTACTTTTATAAAACCACAATTTCAAGACTTTTGAAGAATTCACTATTGTTTGTTCTAAACATCGAAGTAAAGAAAGGGCGGCTAGGCGCAAAGTAGAGCATGACTTCAGTTAAAGAACAAAATTCATATCAAAACTTTGACGCAGCACTCAAGATTTTTCATTCAAAATGATCTAATTGTTAATCAATTATTATAAACGACAAAATGACAGATGACAATCAAAATTATTTTCTATTCATATCGAAATTGAAAATCTATTCATCAAACGAAAAACAATTAGCTCCTTTCATAGCTCCTCGCTATCTATCGACAGTTCACAATAAAATGTCATAAATCAAGATGGCGTCCAACATGGCGGCTGACAGTTATCGCGTGTACGCCCGAACATTAAACTCATTGATATTTATTACTCAATCGTTGCGTTCTAGCGAACAATATGATTTATTGTTAATAGATTCCACGTTTATTGTTAGTTTTATTTGTTTAGTTATGTTTATTTTATGTGTTGATTTGTTAATTGTGTATGTTTGTTATCGGTTCCGTGTTTGTCGTTCTAGTTTTGTGTTGGTATTCTGGTTTAATCATAATAAAGTTTGTTCCTTGTGGTCTCTCGTTACAAATAGGGTACCTAGTTTAGTATCTACCTGTCTCTTTCTATATACAGTTGTACGAGTTAGATTTTCTTTTTTTTCTGAGCTCACGATACGTATACCACTTTCGCTTATTACAGTATTTGGATTAAAGGTTAGATTCAAAAGTTCTAGAATACTTTTACTCAAGACCTTGACAATGCCTATACATAAAAAGCTTATAGAATTTCTCATGAAAGTTTATCCAGTCACCTAGATTAGTAGCGATGCCACTTAAGCCCTAGCTAGTAACAAAATATTGGTACAATAAACATTCCCCACAGCATCTTTATCGTCACTTATAATGAAAATAGCAACACTCACTTACTCTCTCCTAAATCAATAACACAGAACTACATTTACACAAAGAGAGCTCCTCCAGCGAGTCATAACATAATGCAATTCAAACAGCAGTCGTCACGAGAGCGTAAAGGGCGTTTATTTAACTTATTGTTATGGCGACATGTAAACACGTGTGGGGTTGGGTCGTAGTGGACGCGATGAGCGGGGCGATCGGAGAATTTATTTGTTTTGAGAAACAGTTGAAACTGAACTGAGTTTTGATGGGACTGGTGTAGAAGTGTGGCGAACGCTTCATAGATAATGATAATGAAAAGAGCTGCATTTGAAATTTCTCCACTAGCATCGTCTGATAATTTGCTGCCACAGAAATGCGATGAGTCTTGTTCAAAAGCTCTGTAGATAAAAATATATCTGCAACGATCTTTACAAACACAGCTACCCAAACCTAAACCGCATTACATAATAACTTATTCCCTAAATTCCAATTCACAAACGAGGCATCATTAACCAGACCCCGTCCACGGCCCAAATTCGCTGCCACCAAAGGGCATTAACAGAAAAAGGATAACAGTAAAAAAATGAAAATTATTTCGCAAATAACAGACACACCGCTCCCACAAAATGCGAATTGCTACCCCTCTTAAAATATACCGTGTAATGGTGCCGCTGTAAAAGTCAATACACAAGAGTTGAGTGGTCATAAGATTTTATGCGACCCATTACCCCCGAGTAAGCGTCGCGTAAATTCTTATAACTCGAGTAAGCATTCAAAATATGAAAGACGCCGCGCGAGACGGCCGTTCCGACGTAGCCGTTTGAGATACCGGAATGCGCCTGTGTGAAAGGCCCGTATTGTGTGTTAGTTTAGATAGGGAATGTTTAGTGCTTAATGTGTTGTACAGAAGGATGTTTTCTTGAGAATTTGTTTGAATAAATGTTGTAGAAATGCTTGTAAATTGTGAGTTGGTTAGGTATTCTTGGTATTCTACATAGGTTTTGAATATGAATGAATAAGTAGTACGTGTTTGAGTTGTACTGGGCTAATTTGAATGTTGGTATCTAAGTACATATAACTAGGAGATCTTTCGAAAATCATAGATTAGGGCTAAGATGAAGTCGTCGAATATAAATATGATGGTATATATATTTATATTTATGATGGTATATATGAAGTTATCGAGTTTCCTATTCCATTCCATAATACCGTGATGGCCCAGTTAGTAAGACGCCCGCCCGTGCGTGCATGACCTTGTAGGTTCAATTCCTGGCAGGTACCAATGTGACTTTCATTTCATATGTACTTTTTAAGTCTAACTTAGACATTACTGACATCGGTGAAAAAAAATCGTAGGGAACCCTGGAAATATATTTAATATAAGTCTGAAAACGCCAATCCCCTTTGAGCGAGCGTGGTGATCAATACTCGTGCCTTCTCTGTATGAGAATAGAAATTTGCCTTGCAGTGAAACAATAATAGAAAGATATTATTGATCCCGACGACACTGAAAAGCTGATGGAGGTCGCTACAAATACGTATAAGGCTTTTCAAACCGTCGCAGTTTAGACGCTTGTCATTTACAACACCACAAAGAAAATTGTCGATAAGATTTGAACTCATCATCCTCCAATTACTCAACACGTTTCCTCCAAACCTTCCCAAACACCAGTCCTAAAAAAACCAACAAAAACAGTCAATCCCTAATGAAATTAACACCATCCAACTGACAGAACGCACGCTGCCGCGGAAAAAAAGCAAGTAAAATAATATTTCTCCCGGTGCAGTCGCTTGGTCGCAAATTGCCCGGTGAACGGCGACCTGTCGGTTGTCAGTTGTCAGCGCTGTCGGGCTGTCAGGGCTGTCAGGCGACCGACACCCAGTGGAAGCCGTCACCGCGGATTTACATAAAAGTGGTAAGTGACAATTAAAAAAGCTTGTCGCGTCGCGTGTCGGTAATTTTAATTTGAATTCTGTTGTGTCATTTCCCGTTAGTGTGAGTGTTGATTTACATGTGGTGGAGTGGTTTAATGATGTCTTGAAGATGGAGTGGATTGAAGGAAAAGTTGGTGGTGATTGAAAAGGTGAGGAAAGTGAAATACTAAAAACAGTTACATACATATATAAACTCACGCCTTTTTCCCATGAGGGTAAGCATAAACCACAGAACGCCACCTGCTACAAACTTCACATAGTCCTTTCGCCTCATCCACGTTCATGCATCTGGCCATATAAGCACACCGGTTGCGAGTACCGCGCACCCGACCTTTTCGAAGAACACTACCAATAAGGTCAGTCTTTATTGGCAAATTTAATCGCCTAGAATTTTTGTATCGATTTAAATAGTTAGTTTATGAAAAGTGTGTAATCGATGAAAAAAACTCGATCAATAAAATCTTGGTATTCAAGAAACTAGAAAGAATATAAAAGTATGACGTCAAAGGTCAGATGGCAGCCTTTCTTTACCAGAAAACATAAACCAAAAAAAAGTCTATACTCAGTCTAGACGATAACCTTAACTCCATTCTACATAACAGCGAACCTCATAACAACCACTCATCAATGAGTAACGACAGCATAAAAAGAATTAACCCCCCACTCACCATAAAAAAGCGTATATTGAATATTACACTGTACATAAAATTTATCAGGCCGCCTCCATTTCTTAGTCATAAACGCGGCGCGGTATCCTATCTCGATGATAGTCTATTAATACCGCTGATACCGCGACGTTAATGTAACCCGGTATTAACCCCAGCGTGCCAACCCTGGAAGGGTTAACGTACACGTACGACTTTTAGTATTTATTTAAATTTTATGCAATAAAAGGTAGATAGATTGACTTGGTGCTTTAGGCGTTTTGTACTAGTCATCTAAAGGTGGTGAAGAGATAACATGACTGATGCTACACGCCATTGTGGTGTCGAAAACTCGGTAAAGTGGTTATCTTTGCAGAGTAGAAAATTTATATAGTATCTCATCTCATTTAGCGACTCAATGCTGTAATTTTTTTTTATATGTTAGTGTGAAGAGTCTCGTATCCGAAGCGGCTGTTATGTCAATTTTGTCAAGACTTTTACTAGGCAGATAGATGATGTTAGAAGGAGTAACTACTACTAAAACACTTTTATTTTTAAAGAATTATAGTTCCGTGCAAAAACAATAACCCGTGATAACCAACATTTACGCAAACTATGTCATCGGTAGTAGTAAGTAGTGCTTGTAAAGTCGTCGAATTCTGCGACAACAGCACGACAACCGAAATGTCGTATGTCGTTGAAAGTTGCACGTGTGGGGTAAGCCTAACACCGCCACTTACGACTCTATGCCCCGAACGGGTGCACTGTAATTGTTTAGGGTTACTTTATGTTATGACCGTAATAAGTTTGGTCGATTTAATAATATGGGATTATGAAGTGGGTTCGTTTCTGGTTATGGGGGATGTAGAATGGCGATTAGTATCTTTTGATAAGAGATAGCTTGATTTTGATTATAGTGTTCTATATGCTGTTGTTTCGTCTAATTGTGCTAAAGATTTGATGATTAAGGTCGATTTTTAATACCTGTGTGTTTTTTTGAGACCCTAAATAATAAAATTTAGTATCTAAGTGAGCCGGGGCTGCGGGTTGTTAGAAAGAGATACCGCGCCCCCGGAACGCAAAGGGCACATGAAAGGAACATAGACGGGTTTTAGTCAGTAAAAGTCTGACACTCCCTCCCGCCCCGCCCAGGGCGGGGGAAGTTACTTGATGATTTCCCGTCTATAAAAAAAAAAAAAAGTATCTAAGTGATCTTTATCTTGGTTGGTATTATGCAAAACTTATCTATGCTTCTATACTAATATTATAAAGAGGTAACATTTGTTTGTAAGTTTGTAAGTTTGTATGTTTGTAAGTTTGTAAGTTTGTATGTAGGGGGTAATCTCCGGAAGTAATGAACCAATTTTAAAAATTGTTTCACTGGTACAAAGCTACATTATTCGTGAGTGCTATAGGCTATATAACATCACGCTACGACCAATTGGAGCGGAGCAGCAATGAAAAATGTGGCAAAAACGGGAAAAAATATTATTTTTGAGGGCTTTCGTTGCGTGCGCTGCGTGAACGGTTAAAGTTACGCAAAAATAATGTATGAGAGAATTGTTCCTCTCAAAATATACTAAAAAAAAGTCCGCGGTGGTAAATGCCTAACTTTTAAGGTTGACTCACTATAGCCATTTTTATGGCCAGAAAAATTGTTTTAAAATAATGCATTATTTGCGAAGGTGTTTTTATGGAAATAGTATTAATCCTTATCAACATAAATACGTTATTCATCACAAGTGTTAAATTTTGCATGAAATTACCCTTTACATCATTTAATTTCAATATCTTGGGAGATATCACAGTTTTAAAATAATTTGGCCGCAAAATAATGGCTCTGCGAGACATTCCGTAGCTTTTTTTTTTTTTTATAGACTGTAAATCATCAAATAACTTCCCCCGCCCTGGGCGGGGCGGGAGGGAGTGTCAGACTTTTACTGACTAAAACCCGTCTATGTTCCTTCATGTGCCCTTTGCGTTCCGGGGGCGCGGTATCTCTTTTGAACAACCCGCAGCGATTCCGTAGCTTATACATCAGAATAATATTATAGAATACATAACATCGCGCTATGAGCCACGGAACGGACCAGTAACCAAAAACCTATCGTAACGCGAGTGAAACCGCGGGGCACTGCTAGTTATTAATATTTTAAAAGGAGGGCTGGGTGCATACTGATGCTGCAATAGATCGTATGCGGGCAGAAATATTAATTTTTTGACATACCATACCATCACGTCTTTGTTCCCAATAGGTTAGGCAGAGGAGTACCAATTTGCACCCACAGTTTGCCGGTATTGTAATTTGTTTACTTGTGCTTATACTTAATTTCGTTGTAAACATATTTTTTACTTAAAAGACAATATTACCATAACATTCTGCACCCATAAAATAAATGTAAAGAGATCTTCGAACTTCCATAAAAGTCTCTCAAAAACGCAGTCAAATGTACAGGATCTTCCACGGGACAAACCAAGCCAGGGATTCATTTAGGGCAAACTCACTCGAAACATAACAGTTTACCTTTTTGCGAATCCTACTACTATTATAAAGGCGAAAGTTTGTATGTATGGATGTATGGATGTATGTATGGATGTTTGTTACTCTTTCACGCTTAAACGGCTGAATGGATCTGGATGAAATTTGGCACAAAGATAGATTATAGTCTGGAATAACACATAGGCTACTTTTTATCCCGGGAAAATGTACGGTACCCGTAGGATAACACATCAACTGTGACGCGGACGAAGTCGCGGGCAGAAGCTAGTATAAAATAAAAACTTAGTAGCGCACCGTGGGCCAGGGAGACCGACTTATTGGCTAACGCTCTGCCGGGAGTTTTGACACTTTTATTATAGGAATCGTTTGTAATAAGGAATTATTAATAGTTATTAGGCAGTAACTTACTGGATGCAGAGAGCCGAAGATCGGGCTCAGTGGCGTTGGGAGACGCCTATGACCAGCAGTGGACTGCGATGGGCGATGATGATGATGAAGGAATAATTGGTGCATCTTTTGGTATTATGTAAGTGCGAATTCATTAAATTATTATTTTTATTTGCCCCACTCTACTACTCTCCACTTTCTTATGTAATGTATGCATTAACAAACATAAATTCTTATACATAAACAACCAGAACCATTCCTGTAGGTCATTGTAAGGTTTTTTTTAGGCCCGGGAATGGAACTTAGGTATACAACACAGCGCAGCAGCCAAAGTCGCAGCGTGCCTAAATTATCAACCAGTAAAAAAAAAACTCTCAATTTATTGAATAGAATCGGCCATATAAAAAAACAAACTGCCTCGTTGGCCTAGTGGTCCTGAGCGCGACTGCTACGCTAGAGGTCCTGGGTTCGATTCCCGGGTCGAGCAAAAAGTGTTATTGGGTTTTTCTATTAAATTCTCAGTAGCAGCTCGGAGTTTGGATTTGTGCCCGGTTAATGGCAATAGTCTCGCCCCCTATTACATGGGACATAAATATACCGGCGAAATGTGGGTGTACATTGGTACACCTTGCCTAACCCTACGGGGAATACAGGCGTGATGGTATATATATTTTTTTAAACAAACGAATAAAATCTCCTCCATTTTTGAAGACAGTTAAAAAGCATTGAAATGGCAGCTGAAAATACGGCAAATAAAATTTCTAAATCTAACCAATTTAGATATACCCTTACTATCCCACTTTTCATTTTCTTTAGCTCACCCACAAAGAAAGAATTCTTCTTAAAAGAGTAACGGAGTAACTACCTTACATTACTGCAACCAACCCGGAAAATTGAGCCAACCCCGCGAGAATAACCAAACATTTTATTTCCTTTCCGACAGATGGCATTCGCGTGCATTTTAATATTTAATTTCTAATTTCAGGTGAGTAAAGTCGCGGATAACAGCTAGTTTTACATAAATGATACGAACAAATCTTCGTCAAGGGTATGAAAAGGTAAAGGTGAAAAAACAATGGACTTCTGTTTTTTTGGCGAGCATTATAATATCAAAGAATTACATACATGACATACCATTACGCTTGTATTCCCAGAAGGGTTAGGCAGAGGTGTACCAATGTACAGCCACAAAGAATTATTCCTATTATGATATGATGTTGTTTTGACTTGTATCGTATGTCAAAAGACATTTTTAACAAAGACGAAAGTTACTAGTTCTTCCTATTACTGCGAATTGCGATATTGTTTTTAGACAATAACTGGAAACTACTACTACTACTGGAAACTGCCCCGTTGGTCTAGTGGTCGCAAGTGCGACTGCTGTGCAAGGGGTCCTGGGTTCGATTCCCAGGTCGAGCAAAAAGTGTTATTGTGTTTTTCTATGAAATTCGCAGTAGCAGCTCGGAGTTTGGATTTGTGCCCGGTTAATGGCAATAGGCTCGCCCCCTATTACATGGGACCTAAATATACCTGCGAACTGTGGGTGTACATTGGTACACCTCTGCCTAACCCTTCGGGGAATACAGGCGTGATGGTATATATATACCTGGAAACCTTCTGGTTACGAGATATTGAATATCCGACCCACCTTTTATGGGTTTTTTAATGAAAACATGCTTTAAATGTTTTTTGTTACCGATGGGAAATCATCAAATTACTTCCCCCGCCCTGGGCGGGGCAGGAGGGGGAGTGTCAGACTTTTACTGACTGAAACCCATCCATATTCCTTCTTGTGCCCTTTACGTTTCGGGGGCGCGGTATCTCTTTCGAACAACCCGCAACTCCGGCAGGCATCGGCCCTTATTGGCCCCTCCAAATTTGCTAACATCTCTTTGAGTGTTTAAATGTTATAGGTATTTTAACTTTAGATACCCCACAATCCCTGTACAGTTGCATGAACCCGTATGCACAATATATTCCCTGGCCGATGTCAGTTATGTCAAAAATTCGAAAAGAAAGGCATTATGGAAATAAAAAAAATTACATTGGTTGTTACCCTGCATCAAACCTACAACCTCATACATAAAAAGCGTATGCCTTAACCCTTAACTACACTACGGAATAATAATATAATAATAAACACTTATTGTTAACCCTAAACGCGCTACCATTCATTACAATCACAACGATAAAACTTGTAGCTTTATTACTACATATCGTAGCCAAATAAAGCAATAAAAGAAAATAACGTGAAGGAAAGTAATTTCTATGTTGTTAATAAATAAGGTTTCTAACCGAATTGGCAATAAAATTATACATGAATGTATTAGATGTTTATCAACGTGCACTGAGGGAATAGGGTCAATATGACGTTCTCAGGCGACGGTAACAACTCTGCTTATGTACTGCTATCATTTTCTAGTCAAATGCTTAGCCTATATCGTGTACGTCACGGCTTAGATTGATAATGCTGTGGTAATGATTGGTATGCTTCGATATCAGGCCATAAGTGTTGATATGGATCATTACCAGTTTGGCAGATGGTTTATTGAATTTGAACGCTTTGTTAGTGATTGAAGGATGCTAGTGTTCAGCTTTTGCATGGATATGTTTTTGTTTTAATGAGAATTCATCCAATGACTTCTTCAGCTCTTGGCGGAGTGGAAGGAAGTGTCAGTCCTCCTAATGCCCTTTGAGTTCCAAGGCTGACTCTTCCGAATAGATTCCGCAACCCTTTTAGGTGGATCCCTATACATATTTTCTTATATTTATTTCTATCTAGCTTTTGCTTGCGATATCGTTCGCGTAAATGTCGGTCATGGTGGACACAGATGAAATCGTGGATAAAAATGTAGCCTATATCTTTCCTTGGGGTTCAAGCTTACCCCGTACCAAATTTTATCTAAATCGGTTCAGTGGTTTAGACGTGACAGCATTACAGACTGAGTTACTTTTGCATTAGTTACTTCAATAACAAATATGACATTAAAATTTTAATTAATGCCTTTATATTAATCTCGGTTCATTCTTCATACACTTAAGGAAAATGACACAATAATCATTCAACACTACAAACCCAGTGCGCTAAACCCAAAACCTGTGGACAAAAAAAAACAATTCAATAGTAAAACATTTCGTAAATCGTACACGCAGATCTGTCACTTGTTCGCAGTGACAGCGCCGCGGGTCCTGATTGACAGCGGTGACCGCTTGCTGATTAATGTACGCACATTGATTGCATACGAAAACGCAGTTTTTTATTGACGTTTGTAAGGGGATTGTGAATGCAAATCGTTGATGTATTTAGATTTGGGCGTGCTGTGTGTCGAAAGAAGCTAAATTGACACGACAGCGAAAGAAAATAAATTGGTAGGAAAGGAACTAAACTCTATTTATTTTATTCGAAATGTAAAAGTCAACAGAGCCATACAGATGCACATCTGCTAATTTCCATATTATTCTCCACTAGCTCTTGCCCGCGACTTCGTCCGCGTGACTTTTTTTATGGATCCCAATTTTTTTTAAATAAACACAGTATGCTCGCTAAAAATGTAATGTATTATTATTTAATACGTGAAATATTTTTTTAAATCATTTAAGTAGTTTTTGAGTTTATCCATTACAAACAAAAATACGAATCATCTCTTCATAGTTTAGATAAACAAAAACTTAACCAACAAACACAAACTACAAAGCAAACTTATCAATACCAAAATGAAATCACAACACTCCCCAAACTTAAACCAAATGTAATCCCCACTCACTTCTAAGAACGCATCATAAACATGACTTAGCTACTTGCCCACAAAACTAACAATTTGAACCGTCATTGAACAGTGGGACATTATACAAGTCCACTAATCCTTCGCGACTCTGACAGGCTGACGGTCTATAGAAGCCGTGGATAGCGTCATTTTTCATTCTTTGTTTAAACGTCGCTTGGCACGCCCTTTCACAGATAGGCACATAAATTATTTGTTATTTGCATCCTGATTTGTATGAGCTTTTGTCTGTGAGGTGCTCTTGTTGGTTTTGAGGACTGAGATGGTGTTAGTGTTTTTTTGTCGTTTATAGCTTTTTCTTTGATCCGTTTTTCATATGAGGACTGAGATTTCAGAACCGTCAGACCTATTTAATTTTAGCTTGCCTGACATTTGCAAGATATGAATAGAAGAAATTGTCGATATATATGGAACTAGCTTCTGCCCGCGACTTCGTCCGCGTCACAGTTAACGTGTTATCCTACGGGTACCGTACATTTTCCCGGGATAAAAAGTAGCCTATGTGTTATTCCAGACTATAATCTATCTTTGTGCCAAATTTCATCCAGATCCATTCAGCCGTTTAAGCGTGAAAGAGTAACAAACATCCATACATCCATACATCCATACATCCATACTTACAAACTTTCGCCTTTATAATAGTAGTAGGATTTATCTACATAAACCTAAAAAGTAAAAAAAATAGAAGGAAATAGAAATTTTGTTAAAAAAAAGCTAACGTAAAACAATTTAATGTTTTCTATAAAAATACTTTAATAACTAATTTATTTAATTTTATGAGATACGTAGTCCAGTAACTTATTACAAATTCCCGAAATTCGGCCTACACAATCAGCTAATTTACTACTGAATGGAAGCAGCAGTATGGTCGTTGGAATATCAAATATAACTCCTCAATCCATACGCACAAAATACAATTTCAATCCGTTTTATTTTAAAGCACTACTAAAATATTCTCCGAACTATAAAAAAACTCGCACATATGTTTTGTAAATTTTATCTGAAAGCGTATAAACTTTAACAACCAATGTAGTTTCCTATAAAAATCACATGCAAATGCGTAGTAAAAACACAATTTTTTGCTTGATAAAATTTTATGGTCAATGGGAACTTGGCGCCGGCGCTGTCAAGCATCGGGTTACTGACAAATTGCAAGATTTTTTTGCCAAAAACTAACAACTGTTTTTGGCCAAGAGCTCTCGTCACCTGCCCACTGGGGTGTCCGAAAGAGGGCAGCAAGAAGTGTTTGTCAACGTAAAGATTTATTTAAACCACTTTTTTTAACTTGCAATTTTCGTCAGCTGCCCAATGTGTATCCTGGAGCAGATAAGTGTTTCAGATGAAAAAAAAAAAACTTCAGACCGATTGAAAGGAAGTAATAAATATTGTATTCCGATGGGCTTGCGATGTCTAAATTATTATGAAGTGCCTGACAGAAATTAATGCTTCTTTTTGCGGAGTAACGTTGATAGTGCCGGATATGGGCAATCTACAAAAGGACTTAAATTCTTATTTAACTGGTGCTTGTGGTTTCTGTTTCAGACACCATCTCTTTGTGAAACTTAAGTATATACCCAAGATCTTCGTATGTAAACGAAGATCTTGGGTAGAAACTAGACCTTGGGCTAGATTTTGCCAATGATGACATTCTTTCATGGAGTACCACAAGGAACAATCTTAGGTCCAATTTTGATGACAGCCTTATTTCAAAACTACACTTATAATTAAGAGACACAATATGTTAGCCATGAAGACATGACGACACTAAATACAATCCTTCTTGCTTCCTGCCATTGCCATTCTGCATCCACGTTGGAAACATTAAAAGATTACACCATATTTACAAGGAACAGCTTTGAAAGCTTGATACAAGACAAACATGAGTGATGCGTGATGAATCTCGGCTTCCTTTGGATTACCAACATTTGAAGACATCCCACGGATTTGCAGATTGGAGAAACTTAAGTGGAAGTGATAAGGTTGGAATTCGCGTAGCTAAGGGTGTTGTATGTTGGTGCTGCGGTGTTAGTTTTGCGTACAAAGGCACAATTTGTGCGGTAGTTAGAGGGACCGATGCGATATTTCAGATGGGTGTTTGTTCAGGCCGTTTGTTGCTTGTTAGCGGGTTCAGGATGCGACGGTTTTGGGTGTTAACTGGTTGTTTTGACAAGACCAAGTTTGACTTTGAATTTTACGTGGGATTTAGTGGGATTGTGGTTAGTAAATATAGTGTTAAACGTCAAACAACAAATACAAATATTGTTACAGCATTTAGTTATAACTTGATCATTTATGTCAATCTTTTAGGTGCCTCAATACTAATATTGTATTAATAAGTAAGTAAAGTTTACATACTTCCCGTACTTACGTATTTCCCGAAGGTTTAGGCAGATGTATGCTAATGTACACCCACATTTCGCCGGTATGTTTTAGGTCCCATGCAATAGGAAGCAAGTCTATTGCCATTACCTGGGCACAATTCAAATTAAGTAAAGTTTATTTACGTTCTTAATTGGAAAGTATCTGAAAGTACCGATTTTATTACAAAAAAAATCCTACACTGATAAAAAAAATTACGCTAAGCTGCGTGTCTTATTAGGATAATTATGTTTTATTGTTGTTGTATGTCATATTGTTAGATTTTCACTAGGAAGAAATCTAGTCTTAAATATTTTCCTGAATAAGTTTAATTTGCATAATAAATCTAGGACTACCATCATCATCATCATTATCATATCAGTCGCAAGACATCCACTGCTGAACATAGGCCTCCCCCATAGATTTCCAAAATATAGGACTATCAATAACAAAAAAATTATACCAGTCTATTTTTGTCTCACTGCAGGGCAAAGCCTCTTCCCATACGAAGGGAAGGCTAGTACTCCCAGTATCACAAGTAAAACCGATTAACATTCTAACTTTATGCAAATAAAAAATGCAAATTGAAAATGCTTTCGCCATTTGCCTATCTAAAATCTTAGATTGAATCATGGGTATTTAAAAGCTTAACTTAAAATTGCAATACAAATGACTAAACTGGTTTCAAAGCCAAGTGCTTTCAAAACTTAAGTGGTCTCTTCCTTTGGTCGAGGAAGTAATAAATTTCATGCTGCGGTGCGCTGGCGCACGCAAACTCAATGTTTGTCCAATGTGTCATTTTATGGGCATTTTATGGAGGAAACGTGCAAAAAATGCCATAGATAGACACATTATGATGTCGTGTTATGGTGTACGTTTTTGCGTGTAAATGTGGTAATTCCTTCCCTTATCGCGAGTTGTTTTATGGGGACACGAAAAGTGTTTCTGTGTTGTAATTTTTATTATGCATATTAAACAGTTCGTGGCAGCAGGCCCTTGCTAAAAGCGCGTGTGACAAGGATGGCTTCATGAAGGTGGAGAGGAAGAAGAGAAAGAAGCCTCCTAGTCGGAACCAGTGCGGGACCGCGCTGGCCGGACCTAATATGCTGCTGCGTCCAGCAATACCAACGACGCTGCTGTATGTGTCCAGGCTACACCACTCCACGAAGGTTGAAGAGGTTGTGGAGTATGTGCGAGTGAAGACCAACTGGACTCTGAGGGTCTTGGAGTTGGAGTCGCGCCATAACACAAATTTTAAGTCGTTTGTGGTGCGCGCCCCGACTCATCATGTGGAGACTTTCCTCAAGGAACAGTTTTGGCCGAAGGGTGTCATGTTCCGGCGTTTTCGCGGAAGGCCACGTGACACCTCGCAGCGCAACACGACGCCGTCTCTTCGTGTGCAATAGTTTTTGTTTATTTTATAATTAATTATGTATGATAGTCTTTAAGGTATTTATGTTATGGGCCTTTGTTGCCTGAATTAAATGGAATTATTATTCTCATTTATTAGTTACATAATTATACATATTAAATACATTTTTAAATATTAGTATAAAAAATAAAAACATTTAAAAATATAAAAAATAGTAGCCCACCGGCGTCGGGAACAGGGTCCAAGCCACCGGTGGTCAGGGCTCCTGAGAAAGGAATCTCCTAACGATACGCGCCGTGTCTAGGAGTACCGCTTTCTGAATCAAGCCCTTGATCCAACCGCCCAACGAGAGCCTCCTCAGGTGTTGGTCGAGGCTCTTGGCTATTATGCCATTGGCCGTCACGACTATCGGCACAATGATTGCCGTATTCACATCCCACATGTCGACAACCTCGCGAGCCAGATCAAGATACTTAATTTGTTTATCTTTCTCAGCTTTCACGAGGTTCTCGTCATGCGGGACAGTAATATCAACGATCATTGCGCGACGCTCTAATCGATCTACCACCACTATGTCAGGCTTATTGGCAACAATAGTCCTGTCAGTGATGATAGATCGGTCCCAATATAACGTGACATGACCATTTTCAAGAACTGGGTCGGGCACATATCTATAGTATGGTACTTCCGATTCCACAAGACTGTATTTCAGAGCAAGTTGCTGATGGATAATCCTGGCTACAAGGTTGTGTCTATGCAAGTAGTCTCCGTTAGCCAGACGAGAACAACCAGATATAATGTGACGGATTGATTCCCCGGGACGATGGCATGCCCGACAAATGTCAACCGTACCGTCCTTCACAATATATCTCCGGTAATTGTTCGTCATCATAACTTCGTCCATAATAGCACAGACAAAACCTTCGGTTTCCCCAAAGAGGTCACCAACGCGCAGCCAGGATACGGACGCCTTGAAGTCTACATCCGGCCCATGTAGGGCCCGGTAGTAGCGCCCGTGAAGCTCCTTGCTCTTCCATACCTCCATGCGATCTTTAGTATCTAATACTATAGGTTTGCGCCAGTTCTCGTTCGCTAAAGAGAGCGGGGTGAGGCCCTTGTCCACTGAGACCACATCTCGGTGCATCCCCACATCAGCTTCCAGGAAGTACTCCCTGAGACTGCATATCTCACGGTTGTGCATGGTCTTAGCATTTAAGAAGCCTCGACCACCACACTTCCGCGGGATATACAGTCTCATTACTGACGACCTTGGGTGATGCATCCGATTTGCGGTCAATAGTGAGCGAACCCTCCTATCCAGGGCGTCAAGTTCTGTCTGAGTCCATTTGAGTATGCCAAAAGAGTACATCAAAACCGGCATGACCCAACCGTTGAAGGCGCGCACCTTGTTACCGCCTGATAAAAGGCTATTTAAAACTTTATTTAGGCGGCCAAAGAAGCGCTCCTTCAACGATTGCTTCATGTCAGTAGCACTGATGCCTAACGCTTCCGACATACCCAAATATTTGTAGGTTTCAGTTGAGGAAAGGGATCTAAGGTTTATGGAATCCGAGAGTTGGGTTCCCACAGATTCCATAATCTCTCCTCGCTTCACATGCATGACTGCACATTTGTCCACACCAAATTCCATCCTGATGGCACTACTGAAAGTTTTTGTTACCTTCAGTAGCTCCATCAGTCGCAAATTGCTGGGGGCAAAGAGTTTCAGATCATCCATGTAAAGGAGGTGGGATATGACCTGACCACCTCTTCTCAACCGATAGCCCAGTCCTGAACCCTCCAGCAGTGTACTTAGAGGGTTCAAGGCTAAACAAAACCACAGTGGACTCAGACTGTCGCCCTGAAATATACCACGCTCGATCTTTATTGGTTCGCTGGTCTCCCGGATCTGCCGACATCCTGGATAGCGCAAGACCGTCCTCCATTGCCCCATACACGACATCAAGAAGGTGCGCAGAGTTGTATCTACTTTATACAATTCCAGCACCCTCATGAGCCATGTATGTGGCACCGAGTCATAGGCCTTTTTATAGTCTATCCAACATATAGACAGATCCTTTCGAGAACGGCGAACCTGCTGGTTAATGGCCATATCAATGAGGAGTAGCTCCTTAGTACCACGGGACCCATTCCTACATCCATTTTGAGAGACAGACATGATAGCATTGTTATCAATATGATCATTGATTTTAGCTCTCAAAATAGAAGTAAGAACTTTATAGACCGTCGGTAGACATGTGATCGGTCTATAATTTTTGGGTTCCGTAGTACTACCCGATTTATGGAGCAGGTGGGTTATACCAGTTGTTAAGAACTGGGGCAACGATCCAGACTCTAAGGCTGACTGGAACTGGGATGCAAAGCGAGCGTGTGATCTTTGGAACCACTTGATCCAAAAGTTGTGCAGTCCGTCCGGCCCTGGAGATTTCCAGTTAGGCAACGGACGAACTGCACGAGCTACGTCCTGGGGGCTGATTGTAATTTCCCCCATCTGTGGTATTGGATCACACATTCGTTCAACCTCCCGGGTCCAATCGCCCTCAGCGTGGCTGACAGGTACCGACCAGATGCTGCGCCAAAACGAACTCATGGCATCATCATCCGGCAGGCGCGCATCAGTCACACCTTGGTCTGGCCGCTCCCAAGCCCTGTAAACCCACCTTTCATCGCTCTGGAATGTGCGATTCTGGGTATATCGCTCCACTCGCCGCTTGTACCGACGAATACGGTTTGCCCATGCACTTATCTTCTGCTTCAGGAAGTCAATACGTTCTGTGACGCGGGACAAATAATCTCGAGGATTAATATCAATCCCCGAAAATGCCCGCCTCACAAAACATTAATTAATATTATTATTTTTGTTCGTGTTGTTTTTTCTCAGCTCTTAGGCTGGTTTCAGCTACATTTACGGGCATAAGCCAAGTAAATGCAGCGTGTGGTGTGTTATGTAGAGGGTGTGTTGTGATGAGGGCCTGTTTCATTTTCATCTATTTGCAGGAACTTTCGTACAATTCGACAGGTATTTAAAATTGCGGCTTTTTGGAGTGTTATATAAATTGAGTCGTTCAGGTCTATTAATTTGAGGCTATGGTGAAGATGATTGGGTATTACACCCGTAGTGGATACAACTATTGGCACTACGTACACTTTTTATTATTATTATTATTATTCCATTTATTAAATTAATCAAACATATAAATTACATTTTTAAATATTAGTAAAAAATATAAAAAACATTTAAAAATATAAAATATAGTAGCCCACCGGCGTCGGGAACAGGGTCCAAGCCACCGGTGGTCAGGGCTCCTGAGAAAGGAATCTCCTAACTATACGCGCCGTGTCTAGGAGAACCGCTTTCTGAATCAAGCCCTTGATCCAGCCGCCCAACGAGAGCCTCCTAAGATGTTGGTCGAGGCTCTTGGCAATTAAGCCATTGGCTGAAACGACTATCGGCACAATGATCGCTGAGTCCACATCCCACATGTCGACAACCTCGCGAGCCAAGTCAAGATACTTGATCTTCTTATCATTCTCGGCCTTCACAAGGTTCACGTCATGTGGGACTGTTATGTCAACAATCATTGCGCGCTTCTCTAAGCGATCCACCACCACTATATCAGGCTTATTGGCTACAATAGTCCTGTCAGTGATGATGGATCGGTCCCAGTACAATGTGACATGGCTATTTTCGAGAACTGGGTCGGGCACATACTTATAGTACGGTACTTCCGATTCTACAAGGCGGTATTTCAGAGCAAGTTGCTGATGGATGATCCTGGCTACAAGGTTGTGCCTATGCAAGTACTCTTCGTTAGCTAGACGAGAACACCCAGAGATAATGTGGCGGATTGATTCCCCCGGCCGGTGGCATCCCCGACAAATGTCAACCGTGCCATCCTTCACAATAAATCTCCGGTAGTTATTCGTCATGATAACTTCGTCCATAATTGCACAGACAAAACCCTCGGTTTCCCCAAATAGGTCACCGAAGCGAAGCCAGGATACGGACGCTAAGAAATCTACATCGGGGCCATGCAAGGCCCGGAAAAAGCGTCCGTGAAGCTCCTTACTCTGCCATACCTCCTCGCGATCTTTAGTCTCCAGCACTACTGGTTTGCGCCAGTTCTCTTTAGCCAAGGAGAGCGGGGTGAGGCCCTTATCCACTGCCACAACATCTCGGTGCATCCCCACGTCGGCTTCAAGGAAATATTCCCTGAGACTGCATATCTCGCGGTTGTGGAGAGACTTAGCATTTAAAAAGCCACGACCTCCACACTTCCGCGGAATATACAGTCTCATCACCGATGACCGCGGGTGATGCATCCGATATGCCGTTAACAATGTACGGACTCTCCTATCCAGGGCGTCGAGTTCCGTTTGAGTCCATTTAAGTATGCCGAAAGAGTACATCAATACCGGCATGACCCACCCGTTGAAGGCGCGCACCTTATTTCCGCCTGACAAAAGACTATTAAATACTTTTTTCAGGCGGCCAAAGAAGCGCTCCTTCAACGATTGCTTCACGTCAACAGTATTGATGCCCAACGCCTCCGACATACCCAAATACTTATAGGTCTCCGTTGAAGAAAGGGATCTAAGGTTTATGGATTCCGAGAGTTGAACTCCCTCGGACTCCATAATCTCCCCTCGCTTGACATGCATGACCGCACATTTGTCCACACCAAATTCCATCCTGATGGCGCTACTGAAAGTTTCAGTTACCTTCAGTAGCTTCATCAGTTGCAAATTGTTGGGGGCAAAGAGTTTCAGGTCATCCATGTAAAGAAGGTGAGATATTACCTGACCTCCTCTCTTCAACCGATAGCCTAGACCTGAATCCTCCAGCAGTGTGCTTAGGGGATTCAAGGCTAAGCAGAACCAAAGCGGACTCAAACTATCACCCTGGAATATACCGCGCTCAATCCTTATCGGTTCGCTATTCCTTTGGATATTTCGACATCCTGGATAGCGAAGGACCGTGCTCCATTGCCCCATACACGACATCAGGAAGGCGCGTAGAGTTGCATCAATTTTATACAACTCCAGCACCCTCATGAGCCATGTATGTGGTACCGAGTCATAGGCCTTCTTGTAATCTATCCAACATGTCGACAGATCCTTCCGGGATCGGCGAACCTGTTGGCTAATAGCCATGTCAATGAGGAGCAGCTCCTTAGTACCACGGGATCCAATCCTACATCCATTCTGAGAGGGGGACATGATAGAATTAATCTCAATATGATTGTTAATTTTGGCTCTCAAAATGGATGTAAGAACCTTATAGACCGTCGGCAGGCATGTGATCGGTCTATAATTTTTGGGTTCCGCAGTACTACCTGATTTGTGGAGCAGGTGGGTTATTCCTGTCGTTAGAAACTGGGGCAGCGATCCAGATTCCAAGGCTGACTGAAATCGGGACGCCAAGCAAACATGCGATCTTCTGAACCATTTTATCCAGAAATTATGCAACCCGTCCGGTCCAGGAGATTTCCAATTAGGTAATGGACGGACCGCACGAGCTACATCTTGGGGGCTGATGGTAATTGCCCCCATTTCTGGCATTGGGTCGCATGCTCGCTCGATATCCCGAGTCCAATCACCCTCAGTGTGGCTGACAGGCACCGACCAGATGCTACGCCAGAACGAACACATGGCGTCATCATCTGGCAGGCGCGTATCAGACACACCTTGGTCCGGTCGCTCCCAATCCCTATAGACCCACCTTTCATTACTTTGGAATGTACGATTCTGGGTGTATCGTTCCACTCGCCGCTTATACCTACGAATACGACTTGCCCATGCATACACCTTCTGCTTCAGGAAGTCGATGCGCTCTGTGGCCTGGGACATATAGTCTCGAGGACTGATCTCAGTCCCCGAGAATGCCCGTCTCACAAAGCGCATCACTCTTGGGCGAGTATTGCCCTCCCTGAAGCAGGTTAATTTGCCAATGAGCACTCTGGCCTCACTAATACGCCGCTCAATCCTGCACTGCCACACTGGTACAGCTGGTCGCGCAGCTCTGTCATTATTAGGAAATCTGACGTGAGCTACACGACACGCCGCAACAGCTGCACAGTACAGAATCGAGTGCGCATCAGCAAGGTCTTCACAGCTATCAAAATAACTCGATAACTGTGAATCCAGAGCACACACCAACGCCTTATTTTTGTTATGCATGGGCAAACGAGGTAAGCGTGGTCTGAGCTCGAGCGGCATTAGTCGATACTCCCGAATTGCACCCTCCAAAGCACTCCTCAATTCCTCACTGCACTGGGTACTTACATGAGTAACCATGTCATCACTTTCCTCATCAACATGACTGGATGTTGGGATGGATTGTGGCTGTGCCACATCCACAGTCTGCGATGGAGGAGTAATGACATGGCTCCTTTGCATCTCAGTTCGAATGCGATCAAGCACAGTATCATCCAACATATGGTTACGCAAGATGACACGCACCTGATCCGATAGTCGTTGTGCCGTAACGTTGACAGCTGGCTCAAGCACCTGAAACAGAGAGAGCATCCGACCACGGTACGCAGTCAGGTTACTTCCCCCCTCTGTAGCCCCAAAGTATGAGCGCATGACACTTTCATTAATAGACTGTGTCCATCTCATGCGCTGCACACTTCCACCGGTAGCGGGGACCCTATCAGAGGCCAGTGGGCCTCGGAGTCCCAAACCCCCCGGCGGCCGGCGTCCTCCCCGTCGACGAACAGGTGGTGGCGTCGTCGGCGGAGAGAAGTACTCGTCGCTGGAGCTCGACGCAACTGCCGCGGTCGGTGCCACTGCACTCACTGTGGGGCTGGTTTCCGACGGCGGCGAGGCGGAGCTGAGCGACGAGTCCGGAGGTGGTAGTCGTGCGTTAATTTCTCGTTTTTTGGCTCTTGTCAACATTCCTGGTTTCTATTATTTCGTAATTTTGATTTCGTGACGGCCTTGACAGCCGTCATTCCACGTCTTGATCTGATTTTCTTCTTTTGCGCATTTTTGGTATTTGTGCGGCTTTTATTGATATAATTTAAGGTTTTAATTGTCGAATGTTATGGATGTGGGTTGTCGGAATAATTTTAAATACGAAAAATAGGAAAAATATGAGAACAATTTATTATTATTATTATTATTAATATTTTGTTGTTGGTTGGTAAGTAGATGTTAGGTTGGTTAAATTGGTTCAAGCACTGTTTTAGATACTGTTTGGAATTTATTATTATTTGCTTCTTTTGTTGTTAACAATAACAGATTGCAGTGCCTTTTATTTTAATTACCGCTATTAACAAATTAATTTCTTTAATCAAGCATTTTTGCATTTTAATTCCTTCTAGCCTTTGTTAGGGATCCGTATCTCAAAAAAAAAACACGCTTTACGATTTATAATTTGTGACATCACTTCGTTGTAAATCTCTCTGTCTTTTAAATATTTAGATGCACCATAGTACTATTTATTGCCTTACTCTTTACGATCTTGATTAAATTTTCTATAAGGTTGATCAAAACTTTGGTTGTTAAATTTAAATTTCCATCCAAAATCCATCCATTCTAATAGTGTAGATGCTAAACTAGCTCTGTATGTCTGTCTGTTAGTTACGATTTCAAAACCACAACCGATTTTGATGAAATTTGGTACGAGGCAAGTTTAAACCCCAAGAAATGACATAAGCTACCTTTCATCTGCGTCTGCTTCAACCAACATTTACATAAAAGCTAGTCTCTCTATATTTCCAATTCATAAACCGACCACTGATTCGTTCATCTGTAATTGTAGAACGCGTGAGCCGTTTAATTCCCGCGGTCGGTTCAAGCCGCAAGGAGCGGAAACCAACGCGAATAAATCAGGGTTAACTTCACCGGGATGAGACGTAGCCGCTAAACATTTAGTGCTTGTCTTCATTTTGTGTGATGGATGAAAAAAGGCGTTGATGAGGCTGGGAATTAGTACTGTAGTTTGTAGAGTGGTGGAAGAAGCTGACAAAGGGAGAAGGCTGGAAAATTCTTTTTATATTCTTAATTCACAGTAGAAATTTCTCCTGTATTGTAGATGCGTTTACAAATATAGAAACTGACATACACAAACAGCCAGACCCGGCACAACAATCCTAAGGTATTTTGCGTATTATTAAATTAATTTGTTCTGTGCAGGAATCGAGCCAGAGACATCCCTTGCAGCAGCTAATATGTAGCTTAGCTACTGCGCCAGCCATACTGTCCAACATGAACCAAACGGTTAGCTATTAATGAATCATTTATAATCAAAGTCATACAATTAATTTATTGACCATTTTACGATCCTTTTTTTTCTTTAATGTCAATAGTCTCGCCCCCTATTACATGGGACCTAAATATACCGGCGAACTGTGGATGTACATTGGTACGCCTTTGCGTAACCCTTCGGGGAATACAGGCGTGATAGTTTTTTAATGTCTTTTGAGTACTAACAAGAAAATAAGGAAAGACTTGCAAAGCCCTTTGTAAAAGGTAGCTCCGACTGGAAAAGAAAGGACAAGAACCTTCATACACACGAAAAACCTTCACTAGATACGCCATTTTCAGGAAAAATTCAGTTGTCAATAACCACACATCATCGTATGACCATTTGTAAGGTCATATGAATCGCTAGTTAATTCGCCCGCCGACTCAGAACCACAAGGAGCGGAAATGAGGAGAATAAATCAAGTTTAACTCAACCCGGGGGAGAGTGGTACGGTGTGCAGAAACATTTAGATCTGTTTAATTTTAATTGTTAGTGTTTTTCTTTGAAGTAGGTAGAATTTTGGGCTTAGTTGGTGAAGGATTGTAAATGTAAATTTAAATAGGATAAACTTTTTATATCAAAAGGTTTTATTTTTAATTGACCTAACGTAGACGTAACTAGTTTAGACAAAATTATTTCTTGAAAATGGCAGTTATTTAAACAATCGTATTTATTTATGTGGGATTAAAATGTTGCCTTCTAAAAGTATCTTTAAATGGTGTACATGAAATAAATGATTTGACTTTATTAATAAAACAAACAAAACAACTTCACTTTAATTTTCTTTCCCACTCTCATACATGTTCTCAAACCTTTGAGTTCTTCCTTAATAAAATTTGAAAATAGAAGATTATGAATGAATTACTTATATTTAAACTGTATGCAATAAAAAATACAAAGGCGGACTTAATGCCTTAAGCATTCAGCATTTTCATCTATAGTCAACCAAAGATAAACACGACAGATGCAAATTATTTTACGACCATAAAACAAAAAACCAAAAAGATTAGAAAAGAACAAAACAATACTCCCAAAATAATCATAATTACCTCACAAAACTTGCGCTGCTCACTGTACTCACATTCATTAGTCGGGCCATTAATTATTTTTTGTTAAGCCCTCGACTGTCGGCTGTCAACGTTTACAGTTTCATTTAAATTGACAACGATGACTGTCAGCCATCATGTGGACTGCGCAGTGTCATTCCGACGAGCCACAACGCATGCAGACCGACCAATAACTTTTGACACCTGAGGGTGGCGCTGCTTGCTTAGAGAACTGTCAAAATTTCTAAGTTTCGGGGTTTAGTTCGAAATTTCGCCGCGTGTTAAGATACGTTGGTATGTACGTTGACCATTTCTGTTTAATGTGTCAGTGACGTAAGTGGGGCATGCGAATTAGTGGAATGGAAATGTGCTGTGGTTATTTTTGATGTGTATCAACCGTGGTGTATTTTTATTACCTAGAGTATGTTTTAGAAGGAGAAGATAGATTTACAAAATATGCAATTTAAATAGTTATAAACAGAGTAATGAAGTATCTCTCCGGCGAGCTCCTTCAGAAAGAAATCTACTACTATTAAAATATGTACTCCTAAAGAAATTTGTATACCTGCAAAACATGATGTTATCAATACAAGGTTCATTATAACATGTAGAAACAACATTAAATGCAAGAAAACACATACCTAGACCCGACTGCAAGGAATATAGACGAATATCAAGCAAAATTGCAACCTAAAGACTCGCTGTTAAGTTATCAATTCATTATACACGGAGGTTAAATAATTTAAAAATATTTGAGCACGAATAAAAACAAAGAAAAAAATTCAATGCTGACATTAAATATCAAAACCAATAAACGATTGCACATTTTTCACAAACCAGCAAAATATTGATCGGGTAGGGTGACCATGGCTCGGTACCCTCCCCTGGGATATCCCGGGACGTGCCCGGACATCCCGGGACCGGGACGAACCCGGGATAATTGTTACCTCATTGCTGACAAGCCGTTTGTCTTGTCTTCCACATTGTTAATGGATTGGTGATTTGTTGGGAGCTAATTGTGGAGCGGTTTTCGTTTATTTTCGGGGACTTGTATACGATTTGTGTGATAGTGTTGTGGTGTACAATATCAATTGTCTGTTATTAGTGTTTTGTGACACATTACGTGGGTTTAGTCCTGGAAAGTCAATATTTGGAAGTAATTGTAGTGATATTTTTTGCCATACTGCTGGATAGTCTTGTAACACTTTTTTGGACATTGGACTTACCAAGTTTCACGTGCTTAATTAATACATTGAATTCATGAGATGTGGGTTGGCTTGTACTAGGAAAAGTAAGCGAAATTGTATAAGTAACTACAGACGAAAATATGTAGTTCTAAAGTTCATCATAAATATTCCAAAATTTTCAATTAACATTTCTAATAAACAAGGTAACTATTATTCTTATTTCCTACCCAAGAATTTACTAATACACCCAAAAATAACTCACTTTAAATATCCCTCTAACAGACAGCCAGACAATACGACCACCACACTTCGCCCATAAAACAAGACATCACCCTACACGAGCCATTTGACGCCAACACGCAATAAAAACATAATTTACGGCTCCTTACATTCAAAATAAACAATCCGAAACTCTAAAATATGTAACAAATTGTTAATAACAGTATTAATACACTAGTTCTTAAATAA
The DNA here is from genome assembly GCA_932526535.1 of Caradrina clavipalpis. Lineage (NCBI taxonomy): Eukaryota > Metazoa > Arthropoda > Insecta > Lepidoptera > Noctuidae > Caradrina > Caradrina clavipalpis. The sequence continues at coordinate 15,840,551 of OW052096.1, read as the reverse complement.
CTTGACAATAACACAGTGTAGCACACGTGTGTGCTATTAGATGTGGCCAACACTTTTATTTATAGTCGAACAGATAGTAAATTAACTGTTTTATGGGCGTAAGACAATTTTTCAAGATGTCCATTATCTTGCTTGCTACTGTTTTGTTTAGAGCATTCGGATTTGAACTGCGATGCTCAATTGTTTTTTATTTTTATTTCCACGTAGGATTTGAATAGCTTTTAGAATCAATGGGTGTTTAAGTTTTTTTTTAATATTTGTTTTGTCATTGACAGTCAAACATTTGAACTAACGCTTGGGTTTGAGTATTAATCCATCTTAAATATAATATTCAAGCACACTAATTTGTTACGAAGCAATACTGCACAAAACCTATAAAAAAACTGTGTCTACAATATATCAAAGAGAAAGGTCAAAGCTCACGGGGCATCAAAAACCTTCAAACATGGGATAAGTGTCCAAAAGGCTGAAAGCATTGTCACGTTGTATGGCAATGCTGGTTCTTTGGCGTCAAGAGACACGTGAAGAGTCGATCAGTCGCTTGGCGATGTCCCGTTTAATATTTTACTTTTTTCACATAAAATCTTGCCTTACGAATCCACCTTAACTAAAAGACATCCCGATAACAATAACACAGTTTGACAACCCCAGAACAACATAAGATCTCTCACACACTTACGACAATCTTGGCAAACCAACTAATGTGAGAACAGTGAAATACCACTTATCGATCCACAACCATTTTATAACTGCGCAAATGCGAGATGAAAATACACTAAACTATTCATCCGATGAATTTAAGTGTTCCAAATATACTTCTGATGTATTTAACAGATGATAGCAATTAGTAAAGTGTGTATACGTCGTTCTGTAATTCTTTCGACGTGCAAAAATAATCAATTTTAATTTGTGTCATCCTCAATTAGTGTCTTCAAGCGTTTAATAACGGTTTTTTGTTAATTACAGTTTTATTAAGTTGATATCTCATGTGATGCCATTTTAAATCTTCGCTTATTGACATTGTGATCATTTATTTATTGGTCTTTCGGATCAAGTGTCTATGTTAAATAAATGCATTCGGAGTTGCTGTATTTGTTATTACTTAACATACCGATCTTAAACGATTTTCATCCTATTTTGATGTAGCCTGTAAATCCTACAGGTTGTTTCAATTTCTTCAATACAGTATTAGAATTCATTAATTATGCTGCTACCGGTCATTGGCAATTTCATTGTTTTCCTTTCCTTTTCGGATTTCTACTTCAGAGCTTCGATTTCTCAGGGATTTATAGTACAAAGACCTTCCAGCAAAACATTTTGTAAGAAATTGCAACTAGCATCTTCCATTACAAGACCTCTCTCCTCTTATCCCGTTTTAACCCTTATCAGCCTCAGCCACATTATTCAAACCGTTTCCATTACATTTTTCACTTTCCCTTCCCATAATTATTTCCTCTCAAATTATTATCTTATCCGAACCATCAAAACGACATCTAACCTCGCCCTCACTGACTTTAAAATGTATACAGCAATTAAGAAGCTGAAAAAACGAAAGCAAATGTCGCCGACCATCATCGCATGGGGCCCGAGATCAGAAATAATACTTACTTATGGGATTAGGATATCGTATGGAGCTGTGTGCACGACATTTTGATTTTATTTTATTGTGCTATAACTTGGCCATAACACAATATATTATTGTTATTTATGTTATAGCACAATAAATAGGTCTTGCCAACAGCTTCTGTGGATAAAATGTTTTAAGAAATTGATTACTATTTTTGACCGAAGCCGAAACTGAAGGCTTGAAAATCTTAATCATCTCTAGAAGTTGATTCAAAGATGAAAAAATAACCTTGCGACTTGATAAGAAAACAACATAGCAACGGCTATAAACTTCAAAATGTCACTTAATTGAACTAGACTTATGAAATCTAGAATCGACCTTGCGCTGATTTTAATATCATACATAATTTACACGTAAACACGTAATAAACCATTATAATATGAACTATTAATATTCATATGAAAAGCCCCGTCACAAATTTTAATAAGCGTAATCTAGATATTGCCACAATTCATTAATCATTCTTCTCATAAGCACTCATTTCTGTGAATTCTAATTTAATAAAAGTCATAATTTAAACTAATTTATTAACCATGAGGAATTAAAAGACACATCGCAACATCCCATTACCTACATCTCAATAAAATATGGAGTTACGTTAAAAATTTCAGCAACAATATATTAAATTTGCCGACAACAACAGGTGCAGGTTGTAAAAAAAAAACACAAAAAATCATAAAAAACATACGTCACATTATTCTCCGTTGTGAAATAAACATCTCTATATAAATGCGTAGTGTTGTACCGTGACATATCGACAAACAGATGGCCGGCCGTCGCGGCCGTCACAACATCGGCTAATTTATGCGCTCCTTAACGCCCGTCCCACCTATTAGTTGCACGCAGTATATTTCATGCGGCCGTGTAGGGCGACAATTATTGCTGACGTTTATACAATGCGTTTTATAACAGTCGTAGGCATATTTCGTTGGTGATAGGCAGTTAGGGAGTTCTCTTTTTTATTGCGTGTCGTAAATTTAGACGAGTGGTTTTTGGTTAATTAAAAATTGGCCAGTTTATGTTTATTACAGAAGGATTAGGCATTCAAGTTTTATAGAGATGGCTGTAATAAAACCCTAAAAGGTTCATGTTTTATATTTGAGAATTTTCCTTACATAGTGATGTTTAGTAACGCATTGTAACATTTTTATATCATGGTTTTAGAGGACAGGCAAATAAATCTGCTGTAATAAAAATGGCAAAATTCTGAACAAACAAAACTAAAATGAAAAGAAAGAATGTGTAACAGAGTCTTCAAATGTTTCGACTTCGTCTTTCCATTAAAACGTGGCGACACTACACGATGTAAGTATCCCCAGCCGAGTTTAAAGCTGCTTTTTATTTCTGGAACGCATCGCGACTAACAGCTCAACGGCTTTCATCTTGTAAACTTTATTAATCGACATGACTCCCGGACACATGCGCCCCATCACTACGATATTTTACGAACTTAAAACGAGCAACTTTATCGATATGTTAACGTTACATTGACGGTTGTGGGTGGTGTTTTATTTAAGTAGGTTGTAGAGAAGCGGTAATGAAAGTATGTAGATGAAATAGCAGCGCCATTCATTTGACAACGCAGACAAATTATCGTGTAGAATGTTTATGTTAGCGGCTTTTGTTCGTAGCAGCGGGCAATCAGTCATGTTCATTCAAAAATGAGGTTGAAAAGCCATTGTTGCGGCTTCGCGAACGTCTCTGTGTATAATGATCCATATAATACGGTCTGTAAGGATGAAAGTGTGTTATTATTCATGGAAATAAGTCACTGTCGTGTGTAATAAGGCGGTTGCAACGGATATTTTAATGTGTGTCGAGGGAATTAGAAGCTGCGTTAGTGGTGCTATAAATTTTGGGGATGGGCTCATATTTTTCACGTGCGGTGTGATGGGAACGTGTGATGTTTGGTTTGAAAAGTTTGGGTTAATGAGTAAACATAAATTTTAAATTATCATAATATTTATATTTTGTTTTGGGTCTATTATTTTTTGTCAAAGTTTAGAAATAGAACACTGTAAATTTCATTATGTGGATCTCACATACCACCACGCCTGTATTAACCGAAGGCTTAAGCAGAGGTGTACCAATGTACACCCACAGTTCGCGCGTACATTTAGGTCCCATGTGATAGGGGGCGCGCCTATTGGCATTTACCGAGCACAAATCCTAACTTCGAGCTGCCTCTGAGAATTTCAAAGAAAAACCCAATAACACTTTGCTCAACCTTAGAATCCAACCCAAGACCTCTAACGTAGCTGTCGCGCTTAGGACCACTAGGCTACGGGGGCAGTTATGTGGGTCTGTAGCCTGAAATAACTCATCCACTCACAATATGTATGCCATTGAACGAGTACAGTAAACAAAAGAAGATCAAAGAACTATACCTAATAGAAGCAGGGTAACATCTGGTAGGCACGGATACCCTACTAACATTCGTCAAGCCTAAGCATAGGAATAATATAGAAGTACCGACTAGAGAGCCAGGTATAACCAAGGACAATGTCATTTTTTTTTATACCACTGATGGTCGCACACAAGTTAAAGACCCGCCTAATGTTAAGCGGTTACCGATGCCTATGGACACTTGCAACACTAGAGGCATCACTCGTGTGTTGCGGATCCCGTAAAAACCTTAAATTTCCTTTCTTGCAGAACCCCATGCTCTTGATCTCTTCATCAACTTAAGAGCTATGGAGTGAAAATTGTTTCAGTGCAATGGTCCACGATTGTACATCACCAAACATTACTCAACTTTGGATAATATCAAGATGCGCATCAAACGACAACGGTAAACAAATACTGTTCAAAGGTAAGCTTTTAACAGAATTCAGCGCAAACAACGATAGCCTTTATTGACACGTCAAGGCTATGAATATCGTAAAGTTTTGGAGAGCTAAACAGAGAAAAGACAAACACGAAAACTAAATAAACAAAAAAATACCAAAGTCAGAGTAACCATTAGTCTCAGTGTCGTTATTCTATACAATAATTTTGAGAGATAAGTAGATATACTCTTCACTCCTTTCTTTAACTATGCTCAGATACAAACACAGAACATCAATTTCTAATCTCTAGAACTTTAAGTCTATGTTATAGGTAAACGCACCCACGACACAGGAGAAATACCCAGTAAAGGGCAACATTTTTGAAAAAAAGAAAAGAAGGAATAATCTTATCACCCAAGTAAGTAATTATTGGGGTTACTCCTGTCTCAGTCTACACACAGCTCCGGAATCACAATGAAATCTCCGGCAACAACTCAACTATCACAACACGCAGCGAACAACAGGGTAAACAAACAGCGATCAAAGGAGCTCCTAATAGAATCGAGTTAGCATCTGGCGCAGACACCGACGTGTCCCTAATTGACAGTAATCAATTTCGCGTGGACCGCTTTCAATATTCTCTCATCTAAGATTTTTCTCGTTTCTCGTTCGTTTTTATATCGGCCTCTCGTCTCGTGAATTTATCGCTCAATTAGTCTTGTTTAATAGCCGCCTGCTCCGCTGATGTCTGCTTCTAGCGCCTTTCAGGGCTGCCGCGGAGCGAAGGAACTCTTATTGTGAGCTTTTGTGTGAAGTCCCAAGGTATATAACTATAACACACTTTTTTATGAAGGCTTTCAAATTAAATATACAAAAGTATAATGCAAACACTAATGAGAACCTTTTTAATGAACTCCCTGAGTTAATAAAGAACAGGTGGATTCGATTGTAAGCCAATTATAAATGCAATAATTGCCTTAATGAAAAGGTCGCTTTACCTGCAAATGACAACCTTGTCAATACAATTGACGCAACACAAAAGTTCATATTAACATTGAGTACAAAAGGCTTAATTAAGAAGTAACCGGGCGACGCGCGACGTAGCCTTCGGACTTCAAAGCAGAAATAAACTCCATTAACATGCGTGTCGCTTAACAACTGCAAAAACTGTCAATCCAACTTCAACTATCCTTGACAAGTAACATGAAAACAATAACATTCCCACTGCGCAAACCAAATACAGAGCATTTACAATTTCACTTAAGAAGTTAATAAAAGAAACAGTCTGTCGCGACGTCTGACCTCTTAACTGACAGACATACGGACAGGCTGACAGCTGACAGATAGACAAAAGTGGTAACAGGCGACCGCGCAGTTGCACAAGTTATGCACTTGCTATTGTGGTTTTTGTTTAAGAATGTCAATTGAAATGAATGAAACATGGCGCGGCAATTTGTTTTGGACTCCTCTTTGCGTAGCATGTATAAGCTAGTAACCGAAGCATTTGAATACGCTTATTAGGTTCTTGACTAAAAGGACCAGTAGTAAACTGGTCCTTTCAGCCAGCCAAAACGAGACACTACCTTAAAAACTCACTTCAGAAAGAAATCCAAAATTTTTAAATTCGAACCAGCCCTGACGGCTTGAAAGACGCAGAGAAATGGGATTAAATTAATTGTCGCATCAGTCACGAGGGCGTCGGGGTGTTTTTTATTAGTCGAGTGCGCCCCGGCCCCCGCGCCCCTCCGCCCCCCGCGCCCGCGCGCACAGAGTAAATCACGCGGAACCATAGACGTGGGAATCAGTGGAAGTGGTGAATTATTTGGTGGATGGCAATTTGTATTTATTGGGATTTCTCTTTCGTGATTTTGCGATTTTGTTATGGTTCGTTAGTGGTGGTTAGTGTTGGTTTTGTTTTGATTTTTGGGGGAGGTCAATGTCCGACAGTTTCATTCGGCCCTTGGTAAAACACTATACATATGTTCTTTCTTATTTATTGTTTTTGTTTTTTTGATTAGCCTTTTTTATTATGTTCGTGTGCACATGGTCTGTGTCAATAAACATTTTTCCTTTCTTTCTCTCTATAATTAGCCGATATAATTTATGAAAAAACTTACTTTTATTTCAATTAACTTATTATAACTTTAGTGCTACGTTGAAGTGATTATTTAGTTTAACATTACATTACATAATATAAAAATATCTCTGTATATGTGTTTTTTATTAAAGAATTTAAGCAATCCAACCGATTTACTTTAAAATGCTAAAGAAAAGATAATACAAAAAATCACCAAGAGCAGATCTTAAACACGAACTCGAAGGCCGAGTATTTATGTGACCTTATCACCTTTAAACTTGCAAACAACATTGAATCATATAAAAACCTTTAAAAACCAACACCCAACATACCACATCCATCCAACCTCATTCGCTCCTCCACACCGGCGCGCCCAACCGATTTGTTCGTGCTTTGATCTTCGGCGCGATTTATCGACATTATTTTTAACGCCGATGCCCATCACTACGGCTTGAGTGATAGACTCGGCACTGAACTTATTGCCGACGTATTATTTACAAGTAAATTGGGTTTTTGTATAAAGCTTTGCCCATTTTGTGTGTATGTAATTATGGATATGTGTGTTTGTATTGTATGGAATTGATAGAACTACACATATAATAGACATTGTAGTTAAGGCTTGAGAAGAATAATCCAGGAATTAAAAGAGTAGAAATTGAAAGATGAAAATAATTATTAGTCTTTAGAGGCGGAAAGCCAAATTTAAAATGAGAACATACCATGATGCCTGTATTTCTCGAAAGGTTAGGTAGAGGTGTACCAATGTACACCAATTATACTTTGCTGGTATGTTTAGGTCCCATGTAATAAGGAGCGAGCCTATTGCCATTAACCGGGTACAAATCCAAACCCCGAGATGCTTTTGAAAATTTCATAGAAAAACACAACAATACTTTGCTTGACCTGGGAGTCTAAACCAAGACCTCTTTCGTAGATGTCGTACTTAGGACCACTAGGCTAACGAGGTAGTCAATTGTAAGTTAGTTTATCAATTATGTTGTATATGGCGTACATTTTTTCTTTTCATTAAACCTAACAAAGTAATGATGCCATTTTAACTAAAAAGAAAGGTTTGGCCTTTTTTTCTGAATACATCTTTGATTCTGGTTTAGATATTCTTTTTAGACTTTTTGCAGAACATTGAGGGTTCTATAAAAATTGCCAGTTTTTAATGAAAAGTTTCAAATTAAAATTAAAGGCCAGTAAGATTTCGATCATTGCCTCCTATTGATATTAATCCACCCATTCAGACAAACACAAGCTTTTTCTGATTTGTTAGAACAAAAAAGTAATACTTGCAATTATTTATTTATTTAATTTATTTATTTATTTAAGTACATGGAGGACTTACAGCTAATAAAAACAAACAAAAAAGGAAACAATAGTCACTTGAGAGCCAATTACAAATCCTCACGTATAGATGCATAATATTAATTGACAGTGTGAGCACAAAAACATAAAACAAAAAGCACATCGCTAAAAAAAAGAATAAGAAGTTAAAAAAATAAACTATATATGTGTAAAATAACAGAAAAAAATATGTAATTAAAAACAAAAAATAAAACAAATAGTAAAACCTATCACTGCTTGAAAAATTTCAGGCTTAAGCACCTTCTGGCCGAATTCACACTAGTTGTGTATCTATTATGTAGCAATTCCTAACTAATGTTTATTTTGAAAACTTTACTACAAGATGTTAAGATCGTAGCAGGTGGCGTTCTGTGGTTTCTGCCTACCCCCATGGGAAAAGGCATGAATTTATGTGTGTAGTGTTTTAATTACCCTTTCAAATAAGCCCTTTTAGAATTCCATACCCCGTAGTTGAAACTCAGAACCCTCGTCTGACACTCGAACCTCGATACTTGTGACACTCGAGTCAGGCACTCATGCCACTCGGCTCTCATGCTTGCCGCACTCGCTTCTGACGCTACGCACAGGTGAATTTGATCAAATCATGCAGCAATTCGTCAAAATGAATCGTTCGTGTATAATAATTAGAAGTACTTGTAAACTTATATCCCTATTACGTGGGAGCATACCGGCGAACTGTGATAGCATATTGGTACACCTCTGCCTAACCCTTCTTTGAATAAAGGCGTGATGGTATGTATGTACTTTTATACTTTAGTAGTAGTAGTGCTCTTTGTGAAGGAGCTCGTCCGGGGAAGTACTACCTCTTAACTATTTCTGCCGCAAAGAAGCGTTGCTGTCTTCCAGTTTGAAGGGTTCGGGGGTCGGTGTAGTTACAGGCACATAAGATATTTCAACTTGGTCTCTGGGATGGCAACGTATTTGCAAGGGCTGTAGTACTACAGATGTCTATAGGCAGCGATGACCACTATACATGAGGTAGGTCGTTAGCTGGTTTGCCATAAAACAAAAAAAATAAAATACGAATTATATCCTCATGATTACATGAAGACATGCAACCAACAAGATGTACGTTATAGTACATCTTACAATATTCGATACAAGTGTCCCTAATTAAATGTCCACCTACATGGATATAAACTTTTCGGATACCGATTTTGCGTAAAACTATTTTAAGACTCGAATCCCTTCATGAATGAACATTGCACTTGTCCGGTTTCTAACTACTAAACCGTATACCAATCCTCATACAAATTAACAAATAAACGTACAGATCAATTCATAACTCAACAACACTATAAACCCGCCACAACATTCTCTCTGCGACATCAAACTTCGTACAAATTACAAAGCGCTGGGCTATAACTCCGTCTGCTCACGACCAGAATAATAAAAGGGGTTATAGTGTAATAAACATCGTTCAAAGTTATTGTAGTCGTCATCAATGACTGTTATGTTTCGTCACTAGAGATTGAAGGATTGATGTGTTTTTGTTTTAGCACACACTACATACACACATACACAGTAGGTAGAGTTATTTTTGGATAGTCTATAGCCGCGACTTCGTGACTTTCGTCATCGTATGCCCTAACGGAAAAGGGATATAAAACCCTATAAGCATGATCACAATTTATGGCAATAGGCTCCCCCCATTACATTACATGGGACCTAAACATACCGGCGAACTGTGGGTGTACTTCGTGCTCCTCAGCCTGACCCTTCGTGGAATACAGGCGTGTTATTATGTATGTGTGCCAAATTTCAGCTGATTCCGTGCATCCGTCTAGCCATGAAAGAGTAATAAACATTCAACATACATCCTTACAAGCTTTCGCGTTTGTAATAGTAGTCGTTTTAGAGTAGGATTGGATGTGCGAAAAATGAATTCGAGCTATGTGTGGTACAGATACAGTGACAGCATAAGTTTGACACATAATTGTAATACTTTTGCTACGATTATAATGTAGTTTACTGCCTAAAAGTTTTTTTTTTAAATATATCTATATTAACGAATATTACAAAACTTCCAATACAAAACAGGTAATATCTGGAAGAATAAAATATCAAAATTAACTTAGTGAAGACATCATAGGACATTTTCTATAATAAACTTGAATACCACGCAGACGAAGTAACTGCAAAACTTATGTAAACTAAACTGTCAAACATTCAAGCTCTCCACCATCTTAAACCAAGTTTATCAAACGAACTTCATCAATAAAACCACCTCAACCTACATATCAGATCCAAACAACTGACCCTCTCAATAAATCCCTTCTTCACAGACCTTCATTAAACAGACGTCAATATTCACGGCACAGTGATCATAGCATGTATTACATGATTACAACACGCTAGTACCAATCTCGAAGGATCGGCCATCTTGAGGCAACGTGCTATCATTTTCCGTTCTCATTGCAAAGTGGTCGTATATAACCACCTCACGCAGTGATTTGCAGCTTAACTAGTGGGACATACGGGCTGAAGGGATGAGCGAAAGGTTTTTGGTGGCTGGGTAGAAGCTGTCTGTGTTGAAGTTACTAGATCCAGCTTGTTTGGCTGTAAGTCCAAGATTAAAGATGATGAAGATGAAGTGAAGATAGGTGCCGGTGTAATTACAGTTAAATCAGTCATTTGAGCTTTGTCGCTGGGGATGGCAACGTATTTGCAAGCCATCTGGTATTGCAGATGTCTATAGATGGCGCTGACTACTTAACATCAGGTGGGCTGTCCGCTTGTTGCCATCAAATGATGTAAAAAAACTAATTCGACTTTTCTTTTTACCCTATTCTGTCCCACTTCTGGGTAAATGGGGGCATTTACCCAGAAGGGGCCTCCACTTCTTACGTCTTTGACAGGCTACGATTGAGATGATGAGACCAACTGGATGGATTTCTTCAAAACTGGAGGGATGGGATGAGGCAATGAAACGAGAATTTGACTTCCGATGCAGAAAAACATCGTGATCGAAGCTAAACTAAAACTACTATTGATGATGATGCTAGTATCTGCTCTATGAAGACGTTTTTACTCAGAAGTAGATGCGAAATAACGGACTACTTATCAAAAAAAATTCAAAGTTATTTCAAAAGAAGACAATTTTCTTTTTTTTATCTTTTTTTTTATCCATTTATAATAACAGCTTTCCCTTACCTAATACTAATAGATCCATGTTATACTAAAGTATATCATAAACGTAACTTAATTTTAATTCTAATTTCAAAACTTGACAGATGAAAACTATGATTGGCTCTCGCTCACAGATCAATCTTATTTAACAATCCAGTTTTTCAATTTTCCACCATTTTCGTTGTTCTTGATGATTTGTTTGCAAAAGTGACATGGAATTTTATGTCTCTTAAAAAAACAGTTTTTATTCTGATTGCACTTTCCATATTGAGTTTGCTTTATTATGCCGCGCTTTCGATCTCATATTGCCAATATAAATTGACACATTAGCACAAAATAACAATCAGCTCAACTTTCTATATAAATCACAATGAAAGCTACTGTAACGCAATTCTTACAACATAACAAAAACATTTAGTATTTTTCCACTGCCTAACACTTTTAAGTTCACCCATTTACATTCTGTTCAGCGTACTCGTCAAACTGTCCATCCGTATGTCCCGTCCGTTTTCATCAACAGCTAGTCAAATAAACTAAAGAAACAAGCTTCGCATATAAAGGGCTGGATATGTCACAGCTATGCCTAATGAACTATTTGAATGTAGGCCTTATTGGCCGCGGATAAATAAAGAAATAAATGTGAGGTACGCGCTGTGCGCTCGCGCAAGTTAATCTGCTGTTTAAGACCGTATTCATAGTGTGGGCTGTGATTGTTGAGAAATTGTTCTCAAGGTAATTTTGGTGACTGAATTTGTAAACTAAAATGGCGTTTCAAAAGTACGAGTAAGCCCAAACTAGGCCATCACCAAGATATATGAAATATTTTGACGAAAATGAAATACATAGACGTAAACATTACAACTGATATTTATAAATGCCTCGTTAGCCTAGTGGTCCTATGCGTGATTGCTACGCTAGAGGTTTTAAATTCAATTTCAAGGTAGAGCAGTGTTATTGGGTTTTTCTAGGAAATTCTCAGTGGCAGCTCAGAGTTAGGATTTGTGCCCGGTTAATGGCAATAGGCTCGCACCTATTACATGGGACCGGGACATACTGGCGAACTGCGGGTGTACATTGGTACACCTCTGCCTAACCATTTGGGGAATACAAGCATGATGGTACCTATGTGTGTTTTATTTATAATTCTATGGAATAACTCACAAAAAAATACTTGAAAAGAAAACATAATATAAACTTTGACCGGGAAATCCCAATAAAAACATTTATATTTAAGACTTATCATCGGTCGGAGGTCCACATTGTGACAAGTTGGTGACGTCACAAAACGGCGACTCAGTCAACAGGTCGGCCCAGGGTTGATACCCGATGACAGATGTGGGTCACTAAGTAAAATGTTTAAATTAAGAACCAGTTAAATGTTTATTTTTTAATTTTACTTTGGTTTGGTTTTACCCTTTTGCGTTGCATGTGACGATAAATTACCTATTTATTTATAAATAATAAGTGCATGTTTTTATTTATGAGATACTTTTGTGGTGGTGTAAAGTGACATTACAGATGAAATAGCGCCGTTAAAATACTATCTCTTATGATTTATGTCCCTTTTATACAGCTGTTATCTCTTGCAGTTTTTAATAGCCTCGCGGCGCTAAGGACCACTTAAAGTCACGTGCGTGGTCCCGACACCTCCGTTAATACCAGGGTACTCAGTACCAGCATTACCTAGAGCACTTAAAACTACTATTCATCTCCGAAAACAAAGAGTCGTAAAACACACATCTCCTTGAAAAATAAAAATAAAGCAACCGCCAGACTTTTCAGGCGACAGAAATTGCAACAGACAGGCAGCACTATGAATAGACCGCGTTGCGAGAAGTGGGCTTCACGTTTGATTGAATGTGAAAATTATACGGCCGGTCGCGGCGACGACGCGCCAGTGTGGAGTGCTCTTTATATTACCAAGTTTTCCCATAGGAATAGTCGGGAATCGCACTATGTTGTGAATGTCAAATTAACATGTTTAGGAATATGTTAAGATGATATTAATGTTGCTAGATAAATTGCGAAACAATTGTGAAAGTTAAACGCTTTGTATTCTCAACGTGATGAATGGTCGTCTGGGCTGGCAAAATCTTTATTTATTCATGTACCTAGCGCAATACATATTGCCAATCTGTAATAATTTATAGCTAAAATAAGAGGCAATCGTTCAGGTAAATGGGCAGTATTTTGTAAATCAATTTGTCAAAGACTTAGCATAGCAGTAAATGGATAAATTATGAGCTAGGGACCACACGTGAGTTTGTAGGTTCATTCGTATGTAAACTTATACAAAACAGTGTAGGATTAGGATTCTCATAGTAAAAAACATCCGCAGATGAGAAGTTAAAAATAACTGATCTTACAAAGTAGTCCATTATTTTGGTCCTTTGAGACGGAATAAGTCTAAGATTGTAATTTTTAAAGCTGCACCAAAAATTTTCGAATAATTTTAGTAATCATAAATAGGACAAACAAATTTCAGTTCCAACCAAAAAAAAAGTGTGCACGGATGTCTTCAAACACCCAGGTACCATCTTCCTGCCAATTCCAAGACACCAAAACAGCAAGAAAATAATCACCTAATCCCCGAACAATTCCTACAGCGGCACACTGTGCCTGTAACTGGAAACTAACGAATAAATACAGCGCGCCTGTTACAATATACCGGCGATGTCTCGGTTTATGTCCGATGTTAAATCCGAGGCGTTGATTTTAACTGCAGTTTTATGGACTACTCGTGTTGATTCGGCGTCAAGTTACACGGGGTCGAACGCACTGGGTGATTGTTCAGCTTCTTGGTTTTTTAAGTTGGTGGGTTGTGTGTGCGCAGTGTTCTTTTTTTAAAAGCGTTTTCCTGACAGAGGGTTTGGTGGTCTTTTGTAAGTTAAGGAAAAAGGAATGTATCAAGTAAACACTTTTTGTTTCAGTTTTATTTCTTAATTTTATTGCTCTGGGTAGGACCTTAAACTAAACAAGTGTGCTAAAGACCATACGGCTGAAGTAAAACTTCTTTAGCTCCATCTAAATGTGAAACATAATTCTGTCTCTCTCTTTCTGTCTTCACTAACTTATATCTCCCTATCACCTTCCGTTCGCCTCGTCCGATCACACTTTTCGTAACGCTCTCGTCACGCATTCACCAGCTTACTCCCCAAGTCAAGCTTGCGTAAAGAAGATTTACTTTAAAAAATTAAAACTTTGGAATAATTGTCGCCAGTCTAGTGCAACATGTCATATTAGCAAATTGGTGACGCGGTCACATTAGAATGTCGGTGACGCTCATCCATAAGCTGATCTCTCTATCGATCAATATCTTCACCAAAGCAAGAGAAACCAATATTTATCCAACAGCTAAAACAATCGCTCCGTGTGTACAATCAAATCGGTCGCTAACAATAAAATCCCCGCGACCGGCGCAGGCGCAGGCGCGCTTTATCGCACACATAAACACGTCAATGCGGACGCAACACGTTAATTTATTTTATTATCATTTAAAACTTTAATTTACGGATGTTTACATTAATGTGTTTGACACGATGAGTGTCCGTCTGTCCTTGTGCGTTTTAGTGTTAGCTCGGTTCTAGGAAGTCTAGGAATTTCAGCTATGTATTCATGGCTTTAATTGTTATTGAAATAAACTGTTGTGTAGTGGGCTTTTGTTGTAGATTTTAAATGCGAAGAGATTTCACGGTATAAGTAGACATGGCATGTAAAATGCGTAGTATGTTAGCCTATTCTTCTTAATGGAAGGTCAGCTGTTTGAAGACACAGTTTTTTTCTAAAAATACACTTTATTTTAGCCTTGAAAATAAGTTTTATTTTCAATTAACTGTAAAATTGTTTAGTACCTTTAAATACATAAATAAATAGTCAATCGTGTTGGTACAAAAGTGACGCCCCAGTTTATTAAGTATTGTCAAACGAAATCTTAAAGGACGTTTTAATAGCTTATAAAAAGGTGGTGCCTACTATCCAATTATATGGCCCTATTAAAACAAAAATGGGTTACATAGGTACCTTACATACACCAGGCAAAATATCATTCACATCAACACAAAAACAAATGACATTGGTGTAATTTCATGATATTATTTTGCAGGCTAGTAGGTGCATGCATATTACACATTAATTGCACGACTGGTAAGTCAAATATAGTGAAACTAAAATTATTTACCTACCTAAGGTGTGGAGTTAGAACAGAGAAGGTCAACGAAAAAAAATACCTACCAATATTGTGGCAAATAAATAAATTTCATTTCATGTCAATGTCTCAGCTCTCACAAGCCTTATCAAAATTACACACATTACCTAAGTACACATAAACCAGACCACCATCACACATCACAAACTCTTAACACATAAAAACACAAGCATATCTCACCAATTAATCCGAGCAATAATTCAAAGACGCAAAGTTTCGCTTCAAACTGAACATTTAAAAGTAATAAAATCAAAGAGATCCGAGAAGTAATAAAGTGTTCAAGTACAGAAGATTGTGAACATAACATACATATCTTTATCGGCGGCGTCACTCGTTTATTACGAGATGTAAAATATGTTGGAGCTGAGCTTTTAACGCTAATTGACGGGGCATCTAGTTTTGATGAGAGGAAGAGTAAAGAGTTAGATGGATAATTTTATTAGTTTGCGGTAATTATTTTTAATTTATTAAGCATTCCTAAGCAAACATTCCTCCGATTAAACATTCTTCAGATGGTCCTGCGTCTGATCTTTCCCCGGTCATATCAAATTGCCATCCCATCGGATTATGAGAGTGATGAAAGCACAGATTTCTGTGGATGACAGAGTGGACCTGTGTTTCGGGCACATAGTTGTAGATTGTAGAGCACTCCTGCCTGTTCCTGCATACTTGTCACTATTCAGATTAGCCGCCGTGACCGCTATTCGTTTGGAAGAATATTGTTAAAGCATATTGATTGTTTGACTTAAAACTTAAGTAAAAAAATAAACACGGAACATGTCTCTACATTTAAAAAAAATGTAGTTACATTTGAAAAGAAAATGCATTTGGAACTAGGGTATTGCTGAAGTCCACGTATGATGCTTCTGGTGTTTCTGTGTTACCTAAAAAGAAGAAAGAAAAAATATAATTCCAGGCATTCTAAATGATAACACCTTTGCATTTGAACAAAGCATTGAAACTTCCCTAAGCAACACCGAAGCGTCCACCAAACACAGCTTCCTCAACCAACTCCAAACTCGAGTACCTACATATTCTAAAACCCGTCGATCCTATCCGATTAAAACTGCAAGATAACAATCATTATTACCAACTGTTACAAGATTCGACTTCTATCTCCTAACGGGCCTATTACCCAACGTTGGTCGGGCCGGATAATCAGCCAGTTCCCATTCGGGCCGGGTCTTAGGGGCCCAATAATCGAGTGGGCAACTCGTCTGGCCTACGTTTTGTGAATTTTTACTGACGGACCTCCGTGACCAGTTGTCGATAGAGATTTGGTGCGCTGTTTACAATGAATATTGATTACTTGCATCCTTGTTGGGATTGGGAAATTCCGTTGGAGTTCGCAAAGGTTGTTGGTTGTCGAATTCCGCTTTAGAGACCTCTAATATTAAGGATGTCTGTCTGTACTAGCTTCTGTCTGTGACTTCGACCGTGTGTTATTTTTCATCCGCGTTATTTTAAGTCTTTCCTCTTCTCATACTATTCCTTATTAATCTGGCAATCGTATACAATTCTATTTTTTCCAATCTTTTTGGGAGATCGAGAGATTAATGCGTTTAAACGAACAAAAACCTCTACAGCTTTATTATATTAGCTTACATTTGTTTTGAGTTTAACTTCCTTGATCAGCTTTGCTTTATCTCAAGTACATATAAATACGGAAGTTGATGAAAATTGAATAATTCGTGACGGTTCAACTTACTGGTTTTCGCCAATTCACCTTCAGCAGACGTAGTGATCAATGTGCCTTCTCTGCATAAGAAGAGGCTTTTGCCATGCAGTGGGACAATAACAGGCTGGTTTTATTGTCATTCTTAAAACCGTCACAATATAGACAGATAGTAATAATGTCACCGATATTACTGCAATTCCGTGATATAAATACTAATGACATTTAATATTTTGTTGATTTATATCCCCAAGCAGGATACCACGACTTCAATAAATGATATACAGGAAAAATTTTTAACCAGTGCGTAAATTTTGCCATAATAAACTTCAACACGTTTTATTAAACACGTATATTTTATTTTGATATGTCTTAGTACTAAAAAAAAAGTTATCGCTTACGAAACATGTTTACTTAAAAACCATATTTTATTGTCACTCGGCGCTAGCGCATTCCCCACCCCCTCACCCCAGCCATGCGCCCGGGCGGCGGCCGCGAGTTTTCATTGATAGTATGGCGAATAGATTATGTCCATGTTTTGCTTATTTCAAACTCGGATAAGGATGATTTTTTTAACTAAACACGGAAATGTGTTCTATTACTGACACTGAACTACCAAAAAAAATTTACGCACTGGTTAAAAACTTATCCTGTATAGCGGTTGTATCCGATGCCCAAATAGCATAACTACCTGCCTAAAATAACAATCAAAATAACATTAGCTAATTAACAAGCGTAGGTTTATAACTGCCCATATAATTTATAATTGCGGTCCTACGATCCGTAATCCGTCGTGCATACGAAGTGCCGACCACCAGCCGTGGGTTGACACCGTGAATGCTAAGTACACGTTTTTTGCGTCACCTACAGCGATGACGGTCCGTGATTGCAATTTATTTTCGTTTGCAACAGGGTTAGGTGGTCGGTGGATTTGAGAACTCAATTGTGTTGAACGATAGAGTAATGTAATAATGTAATAGTAAATAAAAGGTAGCTTATTGTGATTCTGAAGAGAGGATATTATTGCTTCTTTTTTCTTTTGAAAACATAGCTCCACTTGAGGAATTTCTTATGAATTGTGCACAAACAAAAAGACCCTGAACACACTATGTACAACTATAGACCATACAAATAATTGTACTATAGGGGAATCGATCTCGCAAAGAAATGAAAAAGACATTGTAGCTCACGCTCATATCACAAATATCTGTCAGTATTACGAGTATAAAGGTATGTTCTTAAAAGCCAACGGTTTGTGAAGAAAAAAAAAAACAAAAAAAAACATTACTTTTTTTTCTTCTAGTGAAGATCCTCCACCTGGGTAAAACGCAGGGTTAGTCGGACTATTACCGACTATAACCCAACGATTCTTCCTACCACCTTAAGTCAGGATCCCTGTAAACACTTAAGGCTGGAGTACGCAGACTTGCCAATTAAAATTTTCATTTCTGATTAATTTCGTTGCTTATGGCTTTTCTGGTGGTCTTCACAGTTGATTTTGGCTTTCAGGAGTTGCAGTGGTTTGGTTAGGTCAGCTTATTAAAAAAAAACTCCATTCTGAATATAAGCTTACATCAAAGAATTCTAAAATAATAATGACAGATTGGCCTTCGCCTCCAAGGACCACACACAAATCATAATCATAACTGAGACGATAACAATTAAAGTCTAACTAACGACTAAAGTACTTTACGACACGAAAGGCTGCAAACATTATTCGAAGATTTATGAGGGGCACGTGAAGATCATGGCATTAATTCAGGCGACTGTAGATGGATTGACGTAGATCTACAGTACGCTATAGAGGTATATTTGTTTATGAGTGAAGGCAACGATTAGACTGTATGGTTTGGTTGTAAAATAAAATAAAGCCTTGAGTTGAAAATAACACAATTTAATATATAAAATGAAAATATTACATGAGAATTTTATGCGATGGAAAAGGATGACTATAGGTAAATATAACAAAAAAAAATATTATTAAAGAGTTCGTAACAGTAGTTACTATTATAATTGTTTAACTTGTACTTTGTAAAAACAAATTGTAACATGATTCTGGACCAAGGGTTACAATTTTTCGATGGTTATTTCAAAATACTAGCTATACTAAATTTAGCGTGCTGTACTTTTTAATGGATCAGTTGATTTTTGTTTTATTAATCGACTAAACATTTTATCATAAGGGCCTCTAAAATCATGTATCCATCTTAAATCTTTATGTTACAAAGTCCCTTCCAGCTGTTATGTTGTATCAAGAGTTATTTCTGCTGTTTAACATTTTTCCGAATTCTTAGGAAACACAACCTTAATCCTGGCACTACCATACACCACGAAGACCACACACGAACGGAAGAGATACCAATCTCAGAGCTCACGCCGACGGCTCTAGGGACCCCATTGTGGGAATTACGTGTTGATAATCCACGATCGTGTATGAAAATTATGAATGAGATTGATGAAGATAACATTCTTGGGTTTATTACATTCACGTTCGTCATAGCAAATAGTTTACGTACAAGGACTAGTATGAAGAAAATATAAGGAGCTGCTCGATTAAATATTTGTTTTTCCGATTGGTGTACACTGAACTTCAAGAGAGTTCCAGTTTATTTCCCTATATTCTGTCCCACTCCTTCCATCTTTCGCGATACCTAGCTTCTTCCCTTCAGATTTGGAAGAACTTATCCAGTTCTTTGAGGCCTGCCACAATCCGGACCCAGTGTCTCAGGGCTCTGTGATACTTGGGCCCACAGTTTGTCCGACACGCAGCAGACATGTTCTGCCCAGTCCTATTTAAGTGGGGCAGCCTTTGTTGGTACTGAAAAATATACTTAGACAAAATTCTGGCATTCCTACTTCATATTTCCTGCTTTTGATCGTCAAATTCTTGATCGATTCTTTGCAACTCCTGCGATAATAGCTATACTCCTAAGACAAATTATCGTCTACTATAGGATGCAAGTAGACGCTGCCATTCCACCAGATTTTATATGATGAATGCTAGCCTCATACGCCCACAGAAAACCATAGGGTGGTCTACACCATACAGAGTGCAAATCAAAAACATTCACAATATGATAGCATACGTTCCGTAGCATAAATCACGGGTAAAACAATGGGTACAGATACCGCCGATGCTATAAAGATGGCAGATAAAGTGATCGCCCGCCCCCTACCGGCGGTCGCTCGCATCAATCATTATAATAGATGTGGTGTATCCTGCGAGGAGGGAAAAGGATTGGTTGATGTACATCGATGACTTTGTTGTTCTGTCTTAATGTGGAGTGTCTATCTATGCGTCTGTATAATACAATTAAAGTATCTGATTGTAATGTCAAAATTAAGCTTTTCAATGTTTTGATTTTTTGTCTGATTGTTTGTTCAGGGTTATCTCCGAAACGGCTGGACTGATTGATTATAACGGGATTTTACTGGCTTTTAGTTGATATTATAAAGAGTAACATAGGCTACTTTTATTTTAGAAAAAAAATGGTTTTTTTTTTGCCAGCTTTAGGTAAGTGCATAATTGCTTATTTGTTGAATATTTTTAATGCAAATGTCAGCACCTATTGTAAAATTTTTACTCTGAAATCTTTCTGAATAATAAAGAGCTATTACTTAACCTTTTGAACGCCACGGACGTTTATAGACGTCTAACGAAATCGTGCCAAACACGCCACCGACGTCTATAGACGTCAAGAAAACGAAATTTTTAAGTACTTATTTTCTACTTAAAAATGTCCTAAATTAAGTTTTTTGTGTTTCTCTTTCCTATTATTTAAAACTACATTAATGAAATATTGTAAAATAGCACAAAGATATATTGATTTCTTACATTTCACTAGAAAAAACAATAATCAAAAATTGCTAATCGAAATGCTGAATTGGTAGCTTGGCGTAGCAGTGGCGCCGATGTGTTTACGCTCTGGCGGTCAAAAGGTTAATTGATGAGAAAAATCCATCAGTCATTTTAATTTTTTAAAAGACTAAATAAAGCAGCTAATTCATTAGAATCGACAACTTTGCTTTCAAAATACATTTCTTAGAGTCAGTCTTTCTTATATTAAAAAATCTATCCTAAACCGTCAATGGACTTGATCCAACGAAATCCCCTCACAATATAATAGCTATTACCTTAAATCTCTTGGAGAGTAAGATACCGTCAAATAAACCAAATAGCAGGTCTTATCGCAGACTAACTACAGGGCTGGTTGCAACTGCATCACGTTTCTCATCCTATTCAGTTTAGATAGATATTTTTACCCCGACGTGCCTCAGGCGTGGACGGAGCTCGTCACTCCGTGAACGATTTAGATTGAAATTTGAGATGGTTATTCCAAGTTAGACTTTCAAGATTAAAATTGTACAAGATTTAGGAATATGGATTTTTAGCTATGCATATTTTAAATGTTCTGAAGGTGGTTTACATAAGGTTTCTATTTAATCCGTAAACAGCTCCCTCGTCGACATTTTACGAATTCACATTATTTCTTTCACATAAACCTTGTTTTTTTTTTTGCTATAATAAATAAATGCTATAATTAATTACTGTAATAAATTTAAAATAATAGGGACTGACAATCAGAAAGTTGAAACTATAATATATTATGTTTGAAAGATTATCTGGGAAGAATATACTTCTTAAACACACAGGCCTAGGCATGTCATTATTTTTATAGTGACAGAATAATACATACTCTGTGTTTTTTTTTTTGCATCTACCTACTACGGTTCAAAATATAGAGCTTTGTGACTGACAGACAGCGGAGTCTTAGTAATAGGAAGATAGGGTGATGATCCGTCAAGTTTCGGCTAATAAATAAAAAACAAAGAAGCAACCAATACTGTACAAATATCATGACCACCAAGTAATGTAGATTATTGATGAAGACGCAGGATGCGACAAAGATTACCAGATTAACTACATTAAATCTTTAATATAATACAAAAACCAACGGAACTCGCCATTTTAAAGTCGGCACCATCAAACAGCATCCACCCAAGTGACATATTACAGTGTGAAACAAACACAATCCGATTCAATTTAGCATATCTTTGGTCAAAGACGCCGCCCCCTCTCGAGAGCTCTGCTGACCCCCGGATCAAAGGACCGGCCGGTCAATGAAATGATTGGTCCTTTTAACTTGACAGAGTAACAAGTGTGGTTTTAAAACTTTGAAGAGGATGTTCTGCATGTTTAGTACATATTGGTTCGGTCGTGTAATATTTGAATTATTATAACACGTATCATCCCACTGCTGGGCAAAGGCCTCCCTCCATTCCTTCTATCTATTGAGAATTTGCGTTACGGTTTGCCAATTCTCAAGGAAGCCGATTAAGCATACTATCACGCCTGTATTCCCCGGAGGGTTTAACAGAGGTGTAACAATACACCGATACACCGGTACCGGTACTGATGGTGGTGGTGTGTGGTGTCACCCACAGTTTCCGGTATGTTCAGGTCCCATGTAATAGGGGACGAGCCTATTGCCATTAACCGGGCACAAACCCTAACTCCGAGCTGCTACTGAGAATTTCATATAACAACCCAATAGCACTTTTTGGTCGACCTGGGAATCGAACCCAAGACCTCTAGCGTAGCAGTCACGCTAAGAACCACTATGCTAAAGAAGCAGTTCAGAATCGGAATAAGTCGTTTGTATTACCACAGAATTAACCTAGACTTTCAAAAACCTCCCAAAACCATTCTCAGAGGCAAAGTAAATTCTACAGAAGATAGATAACACCCTTATGGCTCATCCCGGGCCGGGTCGGATAGCGATGACCCGAGATTATTGGAAACTATCATACAAATCACTTAATCTGTCTTATCAGAAGCTTAAGTTAAACTTTTGTTTATAGACTGTTGAAGTACAGGGTTTGATGATATTATCTCGCGTAATAATGATAAGGGTGATAAGCAGTTTGTGTTAGTGTTTTATAGCATTGTTCTTTGAATTTACTGCAATAATGTTTTTATAACTTTCTTATTCGAGATGGGTTTGCCCTTGACTCTAGTCTAGGTCAGAGGTGACACAGACAAAGTCGACGATGGAGTGAGCTTACCCAGAAGAAGCATCTCGCCTGTATTCCCGAAAGGGTTAGGCAGAGGTGTACCGACGTACACCCATAGTTTGCTGGTATGTTTAGGTCCCATATATTAAGGGGCGAGCCTATTGCCATTAACCGGGCACAAAGCCTAACTTCAAGCTACTAAGGAGAATTTCACAGACAAACACTTTTTGCTCGACGTGGGAATCAAACCCAAGACCTCTAGCAGTCGCGCTTAGGACCACTAGGTTTACGAAGCACAGCTCCATCGTCCCTCAATATACCTAGTTATAAAATCATAATGGATAGTTCCACGTCACCGTTTATCGATTTACTCGTATGAAGTAGTTATATGGGGATATCAAAGTTGTACAATTATTCGATCGATGGTTGTTTAGTCGGAAATAATTGTACTAGGAATGAAATGAAATCGTTCAGAAGTGAGCCAAAGTAATTACTAACAGTTTAGTGCTTTGACAGTTTCTTTGATATTATTATGATTATAGATAATGATGCATTAAGTCCGCCTTTGTACGGTGTATTTTTTTACATTTGTGCATAAAGTTTTAATAAATAAATAATAAATAATACTAGCCTATTATTGTCCCACTGCAGAGTAAAGACCTCTTCTCATACAGAGAAGGTTCGAGCATATCACCACATTTGTTACTTATACATCTTTAAGACTTATATATCTTTAAGTTCAGATTTCCTTACGATGGTTTCCTACAGCGATGTCAGTGAATTGTCCAAGATATACTTAGAAAATACAAATAAATTTAAAAAGGCACATTTTGGCTCACATTTAACTGTGGGTTAAAATGTGAGCAATGTGACACGAATATGAGAGGTCCGCTTCTTAACCACTGGGCCATCACAAATAGTAGGTACTAAAAGACCAAAATAAAACCCATTAAGAATTAGGTCGTCTGATCGCATTGGAATCACCTTTAAAATCTATATTTCCGAAATAATTTCATACATAAAACCAATAATTTTGAAATTCTTAATATCGATACTTAAGATAACGATGATTCACAACAAAAATTACAGAGAATATCTTTTGAAAATGATGACCAATATAATATGCACGGTAGTGTAACATGTAATTTGGACCAATTTGGACCCGGTCAATTATGCAATCATGTACACGAAAGATGTATTTTGGATGTACTTAACATTTTCACTATAGAATACAGGTTATTATTAATGTAATTCACGGTTTGGAGATTCATTTTTAATGTAAAATATGTATCCACGTCACTTTTCACTTAAGTGTAGTAAATATTCGATGAGTTTAAATGTTGAATGATGATCCATTAATTTATTAGTTTGTCTTTCTTATAAGAAGGCTATGGGGAAGTTTTGGTAGAAAAAGATTTATTGATTCTCTCAAAATATCGACATTTTACTAGTTCTTTATTCAACTATTATTCAAGAAGTTGCTTGAAAGCAGTTACATAAAATATATCAACTTTGCTTATATAACGCCACTGTTATTCACGCTTCTCTACTATTTCTTCATGAACTAAAAACATCTTTATCCACTTCCACACTTATCCTTGAATATATTTCGCATCGCTATGTATATTGTAATAACTCACCAACATCCTCATTATCATTTTGAGCCCATTTACAGCCACCCCTACTATTAACGCTATCATTCATCCACAGTATCACGCAATTTCCGTCCTTTTGTTTCTGGTAACAAAATATAACTTGCCGTAGCAATGAAAGGTAGTACTGCAAATGTTACGGTTCCTATCCACAATGGCTGTAAATTAGCCAAAAACGGAGCTACCATAGCTCCTAATTTTGAACTAGATGAGCTTAGAGAAAAGCCCATGTTTCTTATTGGTGTGGGATATAATTCTACTACGTATAAGTAGCTAACGCAAAAGTTTACGAAACAAGACAATACTGCCACTACGCCAAATATAGTTGATATCAGTGTCCTTTTGGGAAGGAATACTTGTATAACCATGGTGACTCCGATTATGAGCATGGAGCCAATCGCTGATCGTTTTCTTCCGTATACTTTTGTGATGACTGTCGTTAATAGTGTCATTGGCATCTGAAATGAAACAATTTAAAATGTTAATTTGACAAAAATATTTTGTGTTCCTGTACTTCTCCAGAAGGGGTTGGATTGCATGATATTGATAACACAGAACAATACGTTATTATATTTTAAAAATAACGGCCGTGTGCGAGTTAGACTCGTCCACGAAGGGTTCCGTACCATTATCTATAAAACGGCAAAAAAAAACACATTTGTTGTATGGGAGCCTCCTTAAATATTTATCCTCCTTAATTATAATAGCTTCAATAGAATAATATCATTTGTGACATGCAATACAGCCTGGCGACAGACGGACAGTCAGACAGACGGGCGGAAGGACAGCGGAGTCTTATTAATAGGGTCCCGTTTTACCCCTTGGGTACAAAACCCTAAAAACGTCAAGAACCAAAAACCGTTGAGTTCTAAATCCACGGGAAATTATACTCAAGGTCGAATCATCCATTTATACCGACAAACATCCATCAACTCTACTGACCTGTATAATTCCAGTTACTGCCACAACGATGAATACATTCGACCCGAGTGCTGTAAGATATTGATTGAGACCATAATAGCACAGCCCGATCACAAACCACGCGGTGCATGAACATATCGTTATTATGGATAGTTGCTTTGTCTTGAACAAGTCGAAGTAATTCACTTTTGGTGGATCGTTTTCTTTTAATTTTAGTTCTTCGAGAGCTTTTTCTACGTTCTCCTTTATGTTAGTGGTGCTGAGTTTGTTACTGAAAAGGTATGAATAATGATGTTAATTAGTCTTTCACGCATGCTAATAATATATTGTCTTTCTAATAATATCGGCTGTAAAAATATCGAGGGTATAGTGCTAAAACCCAATAAGTGACAAAAAATCAAAAATTGCTTTTTTGGTCCATCTTAATGCCTTTTTTGCGCTCTTTACAGTGGTGTAATCAAATAAGCAGATTTTACAGTATTAAGCAAATTACATGATTTAATAACCCAATAAAGTGCCAATGTTTAGCCATAACGGAAAAACCAAAACACAATAAAGTGTGTTGACTTTCTAAATGCTATTGTTGTTTTAAGGTTAAACCACATAAAAGGATTAATTTGCTTTAAGTATTTATACTTTTCATTTAAAATTTCATCAAGGCATATGGCAATACCCATTATTCATATTTATTGGGTTTTAGCTTTAGAACTAAACAAGAAAACATACAAAAAAATAAAAACTAAAACCAAATAAAAATACTTATCGGGTTTTACTGTTAAATTATATTTCGAAATAAACAGTTAATATTTAGTTATTTGGTACTTGCTTATTTCGTCTACCGACTTTCTTTAAACCTTGTTTGAGGAAGAACCCAATAAATCATGTTTTACCAGGTTTTACCCACAATAAATACGCTATTGTTGACAGTTTGCGACCAGCTTCGTACAAGAGCACGTGACTCGCGAGTATTTTTTTTATTATTCTATTTAGTGCAGATTATTTGGGTTGAACACTTCGATTGGTGAACGAGGAAGACGACTTGTACGTGCAACTAGCTTGCAGGAAATCCTCATGGAGTGCCTCCGCCTCAGGGAAGGCGGAGTGGTATGTCGGACACCTACTGATTAAAACCCTAGAGTATTCTTTTAACTACCATTGGTCGGGACACGGGTATCGCTCTGAGCACCCCAGCAGATATTGGCCCGCCACCACCACAAAAATCGGACCCCATCCCATAATGGGGCCCGATTTGTGGTGGCTCACGCCATCGGCCACACTAACTCCAGAAAAAGCGCGCGGGGAACACTACGCTCGATTTACTCTCGGGCCTGTCTCTGTTCGGGCGACGGACCGACCCCCAGTCCGCAGCCCGCAGGCCCCATTTCATAGTAGATCACCGGGCACCTTGAAATGAGGCCTGTGGGCAGCGGACTGGGGGTCGGTTCGCCGCCCGAACCGCCTGGTGCGTCCGCTCTTGGTGGGATAGGAGGAAGTAGCCTCCATCTCCCATTTTACCGCCTCCTTGGCGGCCACCACCTTCTCACAGAAGAATGCGACGGCGTCCCAAGCACTCTAACTCCCAACAATGGACAGAACAACGTCCGGAGCGAGAGGCTACACGCAGTTGTCGCGATATGCGACCCGGCCAAGTACAACGATATAAGTACTTCCCAAAGCACCCGTGTCCAAAAAGCACCTGGGTCAACCGGAAGGTAAGAGCACCATGACACCTCTCCAGCCACTTTTTCCACACGCTGCCGTTGTTCCGTGCCCTGCGCTGGGTCGCCCAAGTCGATCCTCCCATTCCGCCACCAGGGTCTGGCGGAGCTCTGCTCTTTGTGCCTCGTACTCTCGAGCCCATGATCCCTACGTAGAGCCTCCGGCAGGTACAAATGCCCCATCGAGATTGGGCAACAACAGTGCGAGAGCAGCCGTCGTGCCCATTTATTGGGGGCCAGGGAAAACATGGATTCTCTGATTTTTGCAGGTCACGAATCCTTCCAACGACTTTTGCGACCCCAGCTGTCACCAGTATTGTCGCTAGCCGGTGTGAGTTCCCCCGTGCCGTCACCAGTATGTCATCAGCATAAGAAATGACGCCGACGCTGTGGAGAAACACACTGCGCAAGACCCAGTATTAACCGATGTTCCACAGAGGCGGCCCAGAACCGATCCCTGTGGAACACCACACATCATCTCTCGCCGACCCCATCTTTCCTGGCCCGGGTATACAGAGGCCAGTCAACTGACTACCCTCTCTGAAAGGCCCTGACTATACGGCAGATCGGTAGAGGTAGGTAGGCACCTTAAGATAAAAGAGCGCCTCCCTGATGCAACTCCAGGGCGTTAAAGGCGAAGTGTTGAAGGCGTTGGCGATGTCCATGTGAGACACCGCCAAGACAACCTCACACCGGGATACTGCTTTATCCACAAGGACACCGGCGCCCCCGGCGAAAACCAAACTGATTGTCCGCCAGGTCCGCCCCTTATTCCTCTGGTGTCGGACGAGGCGGTCTGCAATTATTATTCTTTAAAACAGTTTGCCCACCTCGTCCAACAACACGACGGGGCGGTATGCGGACGGTGAGTCGGCCGGGTGCCCCGCCTTCCTAAGCAGGACCAGCTTACTGGTTTTTCAGCGGATTGGAAACTGGCCCCGCTCCAAACATGCGTTTTAGAGCCCCGTTAATCGGGGCCAAAGAGCCCCCAGGGCGAAGACCCATACACGACCTTGTATGCCGTCGGTTCCCGGAGCGGTGTTTTTGGCCTATAGCTTTTCGACCTATCGGTGCGACGCAGTTTTTCTCCACGTCCTGCTTTTAAGAGCGACGAGGAGTAAATAAATCTTCGCTTTTTTGTTTAATTTCTACTAAATAAATTGATAAAAGTACAATAAATATTTTATTTGTTTTGAGGTAAAACCCAATAAGTCGGTACCCAGTGCAACTTATAATTTTATTATTAAAAAAACATACCACTTAAAAATTTAAAAGTTCTTTTTAATATTAATTGAATTTATACGCTTTTAGGAAAAATAATAATAAAAAATATTTTATTTATATTTCATAAATATTTTTGTCCTTGAACCTTTAGCATTGAATATCTCGAAAGTAACAATTTCATACTTATTGGGTTTTAGCACTATACCCTCGATATACATAACAGAGCCGAAAGTTACATAATATTCTTTGAATCATCCCAAATTTTTTTTTCGCTGCCCTGCCTGGGTAACTTTTGGTTGTTAAGATATTGAAGCCTAACTAAACTATAAACACCTCCACGACCACAGTTCTATGAACCCAGCACAATCATTTGCGTGTGTACTACATGGTAGCAAGAACAGTGATTTTTTTACACCAACAATAAAATTGTTGGTGTAAAAAAATACAGTTAATAAACCTACTCTCACTCCACTCAGCTATCATAATGTTCTTCTCCATACAAAACTATCTTTTGGAAAGGGCAACTAGATACAATGTTATTAATTTTTTTCTCATGTAATTGACATTCAAAAGTGACTTTTAATGAATTAAATTGAAATAAATAATTTGAGTTTGACTAGAGTACAGAAAGTACTTAAATCAGTAAAGTACAAGAAAAATCATACAACACTTACAACTTAGCAGCCTTCGACATTAACTCAACAGCTTGCTCTCCTTTTCCGTTCGCCATCAACCATCTCGGTGTCTCCGGCAAAAAGAATAGCATCACCAGCATGCCCAGAGATATAACTCCAAACTCTAACAAATAGATTTGCCATGTCGAGGCTAAATACGCAAAGACTGGCAGTGTAGCTTCGGCTGTTGCGTCGGGCAACAAAACTAAAGTACCAGTCAACTCTCTATGTTGAGGTCCTACTATTTCCAAAGTAAATACAGATGTTATAGACATAATTCCTCCACTAGTTAAACCCACGAAGAATCTTAGAACAGTGAATGTCCAATAGTTTGGAGCGAATACCGAGCCAAACATAAATATGACGTCGCCAGTCGCAGATAGGATAATGGCTTTTCCGCGGCCAAACCTGAAAATAGAAAGAAACAAATGAAAACTAGAATATGTGGCGTAACAATTTTATTAAGCTACACGAGAAGCTTTGGTTGATAGACTATGAGTTGTATGCTTTAACATTATAAGAATACATACATAACACGCCTGTATTCCCCGAAGGGTTAGGCAGAGGTGTGCCAATTTACACCCACAGTTTGCCGGTATGTTTAGTTCTCATGTAATAGGGGGCGAGCCTATTGCCATTAACTGGGCACGACTCCTAACTCCGAGCTGCTATTGAGAATTTTATAGAAAAACCTAATAACATTTTGCTTGACCTGGGAATCGAACCCAAGACCTCTAGAGTAGCTTAGGACCACTAGGCTAACGAGGCAGTCAGTCAGTCAAGGCACTTAATAAGAATCATGTAGATAAATGTATTGTAAGCAGATAATGTATTCGTACCTGTCAGAAATCCAGCCAAACACAGTAACGCCGATCATTAATCCAAACATAAGAACCGTTTGAGTAAAGCTTGCCATCCAAGCTTTGTCACAAATTAAATCAAAGTCTTTTATCAGAGTCTGTCCATAATCATTTTCCTCATACTCATATTCTAGACAGCCATCGTAACACGTCGAATTTTCAATCACTATTGTAGAATTATCGACGAGTCTTTTGCAAACAAATTCTGTAGCTGGTGTTAAGAATAATATTGATAGAATATTCCACATTGCCATCAGTCTACCTAAAGCTGATACTGTAATTGTTATAGCTTGCCATCGTCCAAAGGCACCCATTGATTTAACCACATAATCATTTTCAAAATCTTCCTTTGACTCTTTTCCCTCTTGTTTGTCGACATCATATCTTCTGGGACATATATTAAACTTCATATTGTCAACTGCTTTGGCACTGAAAAGAACATTAAATTATTGTCTGTTGGATCGTAAAAATATTTTGACATTGTAATAATATAATTAGGTTGCCACATTTTATTATTATGATCACGACTTGACTATTTGTCAGACTATGTTGAGTCGTGAAAATTAATACGCCTTAGCATTACGATGCCAAGTCATATTTGCCGTGGGATTAAATGGACGTTTTTCGTCTCCAAGCACCATCATTAAGATGTTAAATATTTGGCAGTAACGTTACTCTTAATGCTATAAAGATGTTTATTACACTAATTTATTGCGTCCATTGAAGGTGTTATGCTTATTATATTGTGATAGATCTAGATAAGTAAACATTTTAAGTAAATAATTAATATAATTTCAACATTTTCTATAGCACAACCAGTAGCTTAACTAGTCGGAAGACAGTGCCAAACTTCTAATCTTTAAATTACCTACAAATATTATTGTTTATCCGCTTAAAATTTTAATCAATCATCACCAATATTTCTCCTTACAATTAATTTACTGGTCTTTACTTCCAAATAATCTTACAGTACCAACAGCATCACCTCATCATCAAAACACAAAAAACTACCAACACCTACCCATCTCAAGATTGGAAACCCGATCGCCCTTTAAAAATAAGTCTTCAGAATTCATACGAGGCTTAAAACGTACCTCGTTAAGTTAAACATGTTGGAGGCACATATAATAACACATCGGTGGCTGCAAGCCTGTAATTTGAGGCACTTTCAAGTCACTCAATCAGGTAAACGCCGAGTGAAGCCGTTACTTAAACCCCGACACTCGAAACGTTATATAATTCCATGTAATTGTGTTGAAAACTTTTTGAAAACAAGAGTGTATTGTGACGAAATGGTAGTGGTATATAATTTGGCCGTGGAGGGTGATTGAATTCTGTGCGCTAGGCTGTGTCAATTTGAAAGTAATGTGTGTGGAATTAGAGGGCGTTAAGTGCGGTTATTTGTTCCTTTTTTGTTCGTCATTTGTTATTATTTCGTTGGTAATTTGTTACAGTTGTTTGTCGCTTGCAAGCTGTTGGATACGACAAACCTGAATGCAATCAAACAATGTCATAATCTTTCCGTTAAATTGCCCCAATAAAACATTTACAATTCTGATTACCACACCACGATTATTATTTAATCATGATAATGTTAATTTGACAAAAACCATCAGTCCTATAGTGTCTTATGGCGTGATGGCCCAAAGGTTAAGATTCGCCGTCTATCCATAAGGTTGTGGCTTTAATATTGGGCCAGTACCAATGTGACTTGTACATCACAGATCACTGAAATCTAGATTTATAAATTAATACCAGTCCTAAATTGCCATTCCGCCTTGAGTAAGCATGGTGATCAACCCTCGTGCCTTCTCTGTAGATGCATTTAACCTGCAGTGGGCTGCATAGACTGGTATTACCTTTATTATTCAGTCCTATCAAATCAAATTCTTGATCACCCCTTACAGGAACAAAACAACACGATCAAAGTAAATTCTCAACTGTCCATGTAAGCAAATACCTTTCACATAATAACCCCCTATCTCTCTTTCCGTGTTACGAAACAATCCTTCCAAAGGCTGACCACACAAACGCGAGCCCCCTTCATCATCAGCTGCAATCCTGACAGACCTTTCAGTCTAACTAATGGTTATCGCGTATAATGTGCAGCCTCTAACCGCAGCGTTGGACGCGAGATGACTAATCGCGGGTAACTTGATAGAGGTGGGAAGAATGGGGTTTATAGAAGTATTTTCTTGGGAAAAGTTGGTCTGGATTTTTGGAAAAGTAGCTTTTTTATTTAAAGTGAATTTTCTCATCGTCACCAATTTTTTTCTTTGAATAGATTTGAAGTTAATGTTGCTAAGTGTAGCAAGTAGCAATGGAAACTTTATGCGTCTTTTGTGATTTGTCTTTTTATTTTCTGATATGGTGAAAAATAGTAGAGGACAGAGCGCCAAATAAAGTGTTATCTAAACCAGGTTTCAAATTTTGGTAAAGAGATCTGCTCTTAATGCTGTAGATGCATTAGAATTTATATAAGACTACCTTTTAGGAGGCAAGACCTTTCAGTCATATCCAACAAAGGCGAAACTTTTCAACGAAAGAAAATTTCGCAACGAAGTCGAGACTCACGAAACTGCAAGTGTAGTCTTAGTGCCATCGAAAAATCGATCAGCCTCCAAATCGATAGCACACCATCTCTACCCAGCCACTTACTGCCACAGATTTATAGCCCCCGGAGCCTCAGTCACCGGTCATTACCGTGATCCGACGCGCCGTCACGTCACTCCGTAATATCAGTCCGTGGCAAATTGATGGGAATGCCTCCGATTTGCTTTGCCCGTAAAGTGGACTGTTTGCGGGCAAACCGCTCGTTATCTTGCAGCACTCATTTTGTTGGGAGGTTTTGGAATTTGATCGTGGGGTTCTTGTTTTGATTTTTGGTGAAAATGGTTTTTTGTGGTCTAACTGTTAGTTTGGTGTGGTTTTAAGTGAAGACGCGCCATATTTATGCAAGGATAAAGTTAAGATCTGACAATGTTATAAAAATGATGAACAGGAGATATAAATTCAACTAAACATAAATGCAGCGCAGGACCGGTCGTTGTAAATATCTTTAGGGGAATCCTATGTCCATCAGTGGACGTCGATTGGCTGATAGTATAATGATGATGATGAATAATGTAAAAAAAATATGTATATCGAATATTACCTTTACCGTAACATATCTATTACTGAAATCTTATAAAACTGAGTTTTAAATCAAAAACTTAAGAGCTTAAAATATAAACTTAAGAGCGTAAAATATAAATTAATTAAATTAAAATTCAAGATCAATATCTAAATATAATTGTCAATCAATATCAATAATCAATATCTAAAGATAATAATAATTAATAAAAACTTCCAATCAATTAACCTCCCTAATCCTTATCCCATTCTAAATTCAAATCCTCAAAGTACAGACGCAGTCACATTCATCTCTGTGAATGATTTTTTTAATTTACTCGTTGAAGTGGCAAAGCAAACAGCGAGAATTCTCCGTCTCGTCCGTCGTAAATATTTCAGAGAAGAGTTTTTAATCAGTCGTCAAGCGATTTACAAATTAAACAGGGGCCGTGTTATGAAGAAATATCGCAAGCTGCGAGTGTGCGTTTCCATTGAATTTAGTAATATCGTCTCGGGAATGTTTAGTCGGGATTCGGTTTTTGTTTATCCCAAAAAAGACTAGACTTGTTTTTCGCCTGCGTGAATTTTCTTACGGATTTCTATTATTTTTCTATATGAATAATTATATCTATAGCACTCGAGGATAACGTCGCTATAGTTTTGGTGATTCGTTCGAAGGGGTTCAAAGAAGCAAACGAACTCTTCTTCTCATACTAGTGAGAATGAACAGAATGTCTAGCAGACCTGTAGGCTATTTAATATTTGCTGCCCCTATATTATATCCCAGTCCATTAACCAGTCAAGGCCTTTGATATAGCTGATGACTATAGGCAGCGGTACTTGCGCTTTTTGCTATCCAATGTCATAAAAACTTTGAATACAAAATACCTTAGCTTTATTAGAAGTCCTAAATCCTCTCAACCTTAATAAGCATAGCAACGATCTTCCTAAAAAAGAGAAAGTTCCCAAAAAAAAAATCCAAATCCCGTACCGCAAAAACAGAGGAAACCAACGCGAAATAAGAAATATCGCCGTCGGAGGATCCCCGCAAAAAGCTCGCAAATTTCGTCATCAATTATCATTATTAGGGAGCGAAGCAACGGAGACGGCGGTAATTGAGTTTTATAAATGGTGTCGGCTGGCGTCGACGTGACTGTCATAAATAGTCACGTGACGTGTCGCGCGACCCTGAACGTAGCGAGATCCAACTTTGAATTTTCTTTCTCTTTTTTTTTTCGAATATGGCCGTTTTCCTTTTGTTTTTTGTTTGGCGCTTGTCTTTTTTTACCATGGATGGTATATTTACTATAGACACATAGAAGACTAGTCTTCTATGTTGTCCAATAATAATGAAGTTTGATAATAAAATGCCGTTTGTATCAGGAGTGCAAAGATGCATTAAAAGAAGAATACAAATATAAAATTTTATTGTTATATTTTATGTTTCTGTATATTTTATGATATAGTTTAATTTATGCGTATAAATCATCTTGTCTTTTGTAATCTGTAAGATGTTAGTTGCTACTTATTGTTATGAATAAAGAAATAAACACTGTCTGCAGTGCTATCTGTAAAATATCTCTCGTTAAAGTGAGCCTGAAATGAGCTATCAATTCCGTGGAGGACGAATAAAAGCTCACGTCAAACTTAACGTTTAACACTAAAGTGGTATAAAAAAAAACTTCTCTCATCGAGGGGGATTTTTTCAGAATAAACCGGTGGGTTCAAACCTTGCCGGATTTTCGTGTTATTGGAATAATAAAAGGCGAACCAATACCTCAATTTCCAGTTCACAGAGTAACCTGGCTACCGGCCTCTACATACCATCATACCATTTCGCCTGTATTCCCGGAAGGGTTAGACATAGGTGTACCGGTATCCACTCATAGTTCACCAGTATGTTTAGGTCCCATGTAATATGGGGCGAGCCTATTGCCATTAACAAGCACAAATCCTAACTCCAAGCTGCTACTGAGAATATCATAGAAAAGCCCAATAACACTTTTTACTGCCACCTTTCTACCGGCCTCTATCCACCATAAACAACGCCATCAATACCACAACTTAACTCAAAAACCTTTACTCAAAATTCGAACAGGAAGTAATGTTTACAAAGCCGTTAGATGAAAGATAAAGATTTTAGAACCACCACTAATTAATGGACGATGATATTTCCTTCATCTGCACCATTTTGAATTGTTTTTTTTCCGGTATGTGTTACTGTGTTGCTTTTCATTAATGTGTACTGTTGATTGATGTGTTGTGGTAATTAAAAGATGATTGGTAATGGTGTGGTGTCCATTAGAGCTTTTTATCACGGGATTGTGATGTTCAGAAACGGGTTCTTTGTCAAACACATCAGCTCAGTTTGTTGGGTGTCAATCATTTTTGTGTTTTTTTTTTGTAATTTACATTTTGATTTTCCTTTTATTATTATCCAACTCTTTTTTTAATAGGACATAAGGAAGAAAAAACATAAAAATGGAAACCATAGTCATCAGAAAACCAATTTGAAAGTCTTTACGTTAAGACTTATAGTAAAACTACTTATGAATATATCCGACGGTTTAACTTGAGGGGCAAAGGGCATTATGAAGAACATGGATGAGTTTTAGTCAGTAAAAATCTGACAATCCCTTCCGCTGAGCCCAGAGTGGCAGTAAATCGATGATTTCCCATCCTTAAAAAAAGCTTCAACTTTCTGACCCCTAGACAAATCAAAAGTTCCTGTATAAGGTCTACTTGAAATAAATGCTTTGACTTTGATTGGTATCTACTTTTGTGGGCAAGTATCAAAGCATTACACGTAACATAGAATTTAGTCTTCGGGATAACCGCCCATGTCAGACAATCGGTGACCGATTTTCTGTCGGAAACAATGGAACATAATGATGAATTCTAATGTTCTAATACACACGTCCTACAAATAGTAGGTCCCACGAAACCATGAGTCTATTGACCTGTCCGATAATCCTACAAAAACTCGGAGTTAACGGAGGCCAAAGTCAAAGTCAAACCATTTATTCCAATTAGAACATTAAAAGGCACTTTTAAACGTCAATTAATTAAAACTATTGAATCTAGTTGCCCATTCCAAAAGGTAGTTTCGTATGGAGAACGGGCAAGAAACTTTAGAAAAATCTTTAGAAATACCCTGGCATGACCCTTAAGAAAATTCTTAATACCGTTCGCTGTCCCCAGTCAAGACAATCGTGAAAACATAACGCTATATTGTGGTACAATCATAACCATTAGCGCATTGTAAACAAAGTCATTTCACTTGAGTATCGCTGTGCTGATTGGTCGTAACTCTTGTGCATCGGACACAACACACTTTGAAATCTTCCTACAACATTATGTTCGTAAATTGTGAGGAATTTGTAAATTGTAGATGTGGTTTTAACACAGCTTGTTTTTTAAATTGAATGTTCAACATTATTCTTCTTAAATTATCCCTTGAAAACCGTTTCCATATATTCAAGAATACCATAAAATAAAACCAGCCTATTACGGCCCACTGCAGGGCAAAGGTCCCTCTCATACAAAAATGTCAAGAATATTCACCACGCTTGCTCTAGGCGGATAGGCGACTTGACACTCATATTAATTATAGGTCCAGATTTTCTTCCTTTACCGATGTCAGTGATGTCCAAATTACAAATAGTACGTCATTGTCATATAGATCTCTGACACAACAAACCTGCGCTGCCAGCATTCAATGATTACCAGGCGTTTGCAAGGAGCATAACATAACATACCATCACGCCTGTACTCCCCGAAGGGTTAGACAGAAGTTTACCAATGTAGGTACACCCACAATCCGCCGGTATGCTTAGACCCGTGTAATAGGGGGCGAGTCTATTACCAAAAACGGGCACAAATCCTAGAATTAAACAGGCAAGGAAGTCATACGAAATAGAAAAAACCACAGTAGTCCTTTCCCCATAATTCCCCGTAATTTTAAGTATGCATGTGACCCCATAGTCACATACATACTCAAAACTACCACATCTATTTCTTATACCTCCCAGCCCCAAGTTATCAGTGTCCGCGTCTATCATGTACAATAACCGTTAATTCTAACAGTCGGCACAATAACGTAAATATTAACTGCTGTGTAACTGCTAAACGGTCTCTCAAGGTGTTCGTACAGATAGTGACGTGTCCGTAAATATCTTGTGTTGTGGACACTGTGAGGGTGTGTGTGTGTGTGTGTCTGATTTATTTCATGTAGACTGATTGTCTGAGAATTATTGAATGGCTCGACTTTGATAAAATAATCTTAATGGGGTGCCTGAAACTTAAATGTAAAATCAATTGTCGTAATACGGGGTGGAAGAAATATCGAATCGATTACATCGTGTAAGTGTTGCACTTTTGTGTGGCTCAGCAGATTTTTTTAGAATAAAACTACTACTGGGTGGTTTAGAAGCATGTACTAATTCCATGGGAATAGTTTTCGCTATAACTATCAGCCGTTTAACATCGAATAGTCTTATATTTATACAACAAAAACTCTTTTTAAAGAGCATTGTCACGTTGGTACTTTGCCATTATCGAACACAGAACATCATACATGAGAGGCTGGCTCCTTAACGAGGCCGTCACGACCAAAAAACTAAAAATAAGCCCTAAAAATATCAACCAGCAACAATAAACAAAACAAAACTACACTATAAAAACAAAAGAATAATACAATATTATTTGCGTCACAACAAATTATGAACAAAAACAAATTAGAATTAAAATACTCAGAGTTATAAAAGAAAAACGACCATCTGAAACTTCAAACGGCTTTTTTAAAATAACGTTGCTTTAAAACGATATGTTACTATATGACAAATAGTAACTGGTGTGTACCATTTTTTTCTTTTTTATCACTTACTAGCTTTTTTACCAGCTTCTGCCAGTGATTTCGTCTACCTAGTTAGTCAGTAAAAGTCTGACACTCCCTCCCGTCCTGCCCAAGACGGGGGGGTCATATGATGATTTCCCATCTTAAAAAAAAAAGACTTTAGAACTAAGGTAAACTCTTAAATTACCTAATTATCTTCTTTGCCATCTAATCATTAATGATCATTATCATATCAGCCGCAGTACGTCCACTGCTGGACATAGGCGTCACTCATAGATTTCCAAAAGGACCGGTTGGAAGTGGCCTCGACATCCAACGTCGTCGTGTGCCATTCAATGAAGTTTAAAAAAAACAAGCTAGATTAATACATTATCCAGTGTGCCAATTTTCAGCTTAAGCCGTTCAGCCATATAAGCATGAAAGAGACACACAACAACACACATCCATGCATCCACTTGGACCTTACAACTATGACATTTTAATATTTTACCTAACATAACAGATACCACAAAATACTTATCACGCCCAAAAACAACGATAAATCATGACATAGATAATAGTAATACATATTTTTACAGCTTCTATATATACATAGTATATAACAAAGTTGCTTTCCGTCGTCTGCCTCTTTGTACGCTTATATTTTTTAAAACTGCGCAACGAATTTTTTTGCAGTTTTCATCAATAGATAGTGGGATTTGAGAGGAAGGTTTATACGTATTGATCGTCACGCTGCGCGCGCGCGCGTTGTGGCTGTACTTTAGTACACCTCTGCCTAACCCTTCGGGAAATACAGGCGTGCTGGTATATTTTTTATCATCACGCTACGAGCTACGGGAGCGGAGCAGTAACCAAAGACGTATCTGAAAATACAGCTAGTTATACTGCCAAAAACCAAACCCACACATAACCAAACCACAGAACGTTCACGTATTTCATTCAAAATTAATTCTTAAAGGGCGCTATTTATTACACTTTAAGATTAAGAACGTCTAAGAAAAACGCCGGGGAGGCATCCATCCTAATAGCTTAACTTTTCATCTCTCAAACAAATTAACAAGGCCCGTCTCTTAATGCAAATACAACGAGATTAATAACACCGGCATTTTGGGGGTCCGTAACCGCTAGTCGGGGCGCAAATCAGCGAATATAGTCAAAGTCAATGTCAAAGCCAAAGTATTTATTTTAATCAGACCATTTACAGGCCTTTGAATTGTCAAGATATTAGACGGAAAGTTGAAGCTAGCTGCTCGTTCCAAACTGGTCTCTAGAGTCATGGTGGCCATGGAAACGTTGGGTTTCAGTCGGTAAGAGTCCGTCATAACTGTTCGGTCGTCTCAGACGGATGGTTTCCATGAGGAATGAATATAAAAATATTCATGAGAGAAAGTAATGTTTCGTATCTGCTAAGCCTCCTGTCTCTTAGCGGGCTGTATCTCGTGAACCTTCATAGGTAGAGAGTAGAAAAATTCACAGAGTGTGTTTTATATTGCCGCCAGAACAATAAATAATAAAAATAAAGTAAAAAATTGGACACCCAAACAACCTCAAACACCCAAATATACCGTCGAACTGTGGGTGTACATTGGTACACCACTGCCTAACTCTTTGGGGAATACAGTACGTTGATTCTGTAAAATTCAGACATGAACTCGCATCTCAGGTCGCTATTCAATGACATCAAATATTCAATCAAATTCAAATTACATTGATTTATTTGACACTTTGAAGTGCGAGGTGAGCGTCGAAGTGACGGTGGAACTACCATATAGAATGCCACTGCTGGAGTGACGGTATTTATATGTATGTAAATTTTACAAGAAACGTCTTGTTTTGTATGTAGTGTTAAGTAATGTACGGTAGTACAGAACCCTTTGTGTGGGAACCCGAAATTACTTGACCGGTTTTTTTTTCAACGTTATTAATAATACCAGTTATTTTTTAGCGTGAAATAACAGCTGTTGCGTCCAATTGTTAAGTTTTGACGTGAGCAGAGTTATGGCGGAATCAATCATTGTCATTGTCGATGCGAAAGAATAAGCCAAAGGGGAGAGTTTGGTGAACATTGTGCTTTAAATAAAAGGTTTCTTCAAAAAAAATAATTGCACAACTTTATGCAATTATACGACTAGTATTAAGAAAGACAAAAAAAGATAGAAATAATGTTTATTGACACATACCATGTGCATCATCATCATCATCATCATCTTCCTGCCCTTATCCCATTTTACTTGGGGTCGGCGCAACATGTAAAATGGGATAAGGGCAGAAAGATGATGATGATGATGATGATGCACATGGTATGTGTCAATAAACATTATTTCTATCTTTTTCTATATTTTTGTATACACATACCATGTGCATACAAAAATAATAATAAAAAAACAAAAAATAAGAAAAACATCATTATTGTATGCCCCACGGCTGCGCCAAACAGGCCCAGTTCCGTATAAATAAAAGACCACTTGTGCCTGATGCTGGTTTGGTCAGCTTATTGTCTTTTGTTTAATGAGCAATTTACTATTTACTTTCGTTAATTAAAATTAAATGTTAGTTAGTAATTTACAATGATACTAATTTATGCCCGCGTCTTAGTCAGCAAGAATATTGGTTACTTAAATTATTATTCTAAAATAAAAGTGCCCTCAGTTCCTCATTATAACACTAGCACTAGCCAGTAAAAGTCCTGTCAAAATCAGTCCAGCCGTTTTGGAGAGTAGCCGGAACAGACAGACAGACAGTCAAAAGTTCCGTGTTCATGAAATGGGCTTTTAGTAAAAAGCTTTAATTTTAACATTGTTATTTGTTTATGTAGATTGTTAATTTCATTTTTATGACTCTTATTTTAATTTTAATAAAGATCATTAAAAACACAGCATTTAAAAATAAAGTATCAATTGAATCGTATATTTTCGTCCCAAAAAACATATTACAAAACAATCCTTATCGAAGCTCAATACCCTATTTTAATATTTCCACGACATAATTTAGTAATAAACAGATAAGGGACACAAAAATACTTTATTATGCTGCCCAACACCATAAATCATAGCGCAATGATAGTACGTTCACACTCCGTGTCATAAGTGTCGATGATAAAGCATTTGATTTATTGCATAGAAAATATTGATAAAAAACTTCAATGATTTATGAGAGGAAATTGTTGTGAAACTCTGTTTTTATTGTTCGGGTTTGATTGCTTGTGACATTAATCTACGCTGAAGATTGAAGAGTGGAGAGGCAGGGTTTAGAACCATGTCTTAGAATGGTCTTAGGTTTATCCGTAAGGAATTTCCCAGTAGCAACCCGGAGTTTGGAAGTTGGTGGTGTGACACTTCTATGCCTCGGAAAGCACGTAAAGCCGTTGGTCCCGGCTGTCATTCATAGATCTTTGACAGTCGTTACGGATAGTCAGAATCCGGGAAGTTTGATAACCAGTCTCAGAGGTATCGTGTTGCCCAGTAACTGGGTTGTAGAGTTCAGATAGGCAGTCGCTCCATGTAAAACACTGGTATTTAACTGCATACGGTTAGATTGGAAGCCGATCCCAACATAGTTGGAAAAAGGCTAGCTTTGCATTGGCAAGGCTAGCCTTTTTCCAACTATGTTACTACGTTATTAGTATTGACTAATGCTATTGCATGCTTGTTTGTCAATTGCCGAGAGTCATAGGATAATATGGTTTATGTTTTCACTGCCACGCAAACAAAGTTAAGAGCCGAGGCTAGTATGAAATAAAGTGGCCTGCCGACAGCCTATTTACATTTGGTTATGCCCTACCTGCCTCTAATGACACGCGCAATAAAAACAAAAGCCACAATCAATCACCCGGTCTTTAATTAAGATTTTATAGATAATTAAAAAATCCTGCTAATGACTGCGAAGAAACTCGTCTATTTGCAACGATACGACTAATAGACGGAAGCACCTGTCTTTCAGCGACACGGTAACTACATGCTACTTGTCTGCCGTAATGATACAGTCATATAAGTTTGATTGAAAGGGAAATGTATGGGATAGCACGCTATTACGTCACGGTGTGTGATTGGGAACGCCTAGGACCTTGTTGGCAGAAAATGCGCGGGTGTTAGTGTAGTGCAAAGCGCGGCAAGCGATTCGGTGTGAAGCAAAAACATACTGCATCCATACATGCCATTTTCTACTTAACTGTCCTTCTCACATTTCTGATTTCATTCTTTCCTTTTAAATTCATTTATTCTTCTTTGGAATGCGCTCCCTATGAAATATACAATGCTTACTTAAAAGAATTGAAAGAAGGATTATGAGACAACTCCTGTTAGAAAAAAAAATCCGCATCTTCCACTTAAATGCATACACGCTGCACTGATGACTGTTCTGGTATCAAGTCACTTATTTATCACTTTTTAAGTTTATCTTGGATCAAAGTCAAAGTCAAATCATTTATTCCAATTAGACCATTAAAAGGCACTTTGGATGTCAATTAATTAAAACCACTATTCAGTGGTTTTAATTAATTACCGGGAAACTAGATTCCTAGTTGCCCACTTCAAAAGGTAATTTCGTATAGAGAAGAACGGGCAAGAAACTCCATGATGAAACTAACATCGGTGAAAGAAAACCTGGACTTTAAATTATATTAGTCTGAAATCCCCAATCCGCTTTGAGCAAGCATTGTGATTAATCCTCGTGCCTTCTTTGTATAAGAAGAGGCCTTTACCCTGCATTGATACAATAATAAGCTATTATCATTAAACCGCTCTCGCTACCGCCAGTCAAAATGGCCAAACCGTAAAGGATCTAAGTACATCTTCAATGCAACGATATCCTGCTACTAACCTGTCATTTATAACTGCGCCTTCATATGATTACAGTTCCTAAATTATACACCAAGCAGACGGATGGATACGATTGAACATAGTAACATTATATGCTTGGTTACTTAGTAGCTCACATACTCATGTAATCGTTTCCTTGTAACCACTTACTTAGGGATACTTTGTAGACGTTCTGTGTAATAACTTAGAAAGGACTTAATTAAGCGGTGATTAGCGCTGGACAGTGCAGGAGGCCTACTAGAAATAATTAGACGAGTAAGAGACGAGAGAATGAGACAAAGTACTTGAAAGAGTCAAGTGATTGAATAAATCTTATTATCGTGTCTCTGAGACGGATGTAAGGATTAAGGTCCAGAATTATTTACCTTCAGATATCCCAAATATCTAAGTTTATTTTGGACATCCCTGACCTGATCAGTAAATGAAACCATGCATTGTGAAAAAGCCTTGACTTCTTGACTTATAATTATTTTAAGTCTGAAATCGCCAATCTAACACGAGCAAGGATAGTGATCAATCCTCGTGGTTTCTTTGTTTGACAAGAAGCCTTTGCCCTGCAGTGGGATAATTATGCGCTTTTTTTTTAAAGACGGGAAATCATCAAATAACTGGTGTTATTACTATTCAAGATACTATTTATTTCATATATTTTATGTTTTATCTGTTTAGTATGTATTAATGAACCGATAACGCGTATGAGTGGTGCAAACTGTGTTTGCAAACGTTGATTATTTATCTATAACTAAACAAATAAATAGAGTTTGAATTTCATTCATCACTTTTGTTACTTCACCAAATTCAGTCACCAAGTCCTTCCAGTTCTTATGCCTCCAAAATTCCCAAAAAAAATCATAAAATAAATTCAGCCACATTCATCGAGTTTATTTGGCGGCCATAACTCAGTAATATCGCCCAAAGACTGCTCCATTTAACGTGAGTTACGGGCTTCGGCGGCAGATTTCATAAAAATAGTCGCCCAACTGTGATTCAGATGTTTTATTACTAATGATATCGTTGAAGTTAGTGAGGAAGGTGCTTTAGAAGATTTTCGGAAGATACCCAGTAAGATGTGGAAGTTCAATGATTTTGAAACTTAGGTAGTTAATTTAGCGTCGATTATCATATGACATGGTGGAATAACCTGGCAAGGTGGTACGAGAACTCTCTATAATGCTTAGTAACCTAGATTTAAGTATGAATTTATTCGTGGAGCATATTTTAGTGAACCTTTACATGTGCTTTCCCAACCAATTCTTTTGGAAATCTTTGCAGGTTTAGCAGTGGAAGTCCTACGGCTGATATGATGATAACGATCATAGGTGCTTGAGTGTAATGTTAATTATAAACATGGTATCTAAGTGTAGGTATGTAACTACATCTACACTAATTTTATAAAGGTTAAGAGGTTGTTTGTACGAACGTGTTAATATCAGGAATTACTGGTTCGATTTGGAAAAAATCCTCTTGAGTTATCTAGCCCGTTTATTTAGAAAGGTGACAGGTCATATAACATCACGCTACGGAAGCGGAGCCGTAACCAAAGACCAGTAACGAAAGAAGAGATATTTGAAATAAAATAAAGTAGGTGTTGCACTTTTATTATTCAACTTCAAATCTACGAAAACCCAGAAAAAGAAATGGGAATGAAATGAATGTGAACAAGGTTAAAGTAGTAATGTACTGCTTTAAACCGTTTTAAACGAGTTAGTTTACCTTTTTTTCAAATACTTAACTTAAACTAATTGTCTAGTTCTACTGAGGCCGAGGTCACTATGCCGATAATAATAAAACATATTTTACTGAACGAAAGTTACATTATTGACGGGTGTCATAAGAAAATGTAGATGTGCATAGTTACAATTCGGGAAGAACGCAGCCTTACACTTTGTACAAAGATACAACCCATGGTGGATGCAACCCTAAGCCGTTTTTTGGATTTCCACGCGACAGTGAAGTTGCGGGAAGAATCTAGTTGGTTTTTAAATGGTTTAATCCAAGATTACATACATACATACATACCATCACGCC
This sequence comes from Caradrina clavipalpis, assembly GCA_932526535.1. NCBI lineage: Eukaryota > Metazoa > Arthropoda > Insecta > Lepidoptera > Noctuidae > Caradrina > Caradrina clavipalpis. The sequence goes on along the minus strand of OW052096.1, from coordinate 15,795,825 downwards.
TGTATTCCCCGAAGGGTTAGGCAGAAGTGTACCAATAAACACCCACAGTTCGCCAGCATGTTTTTAGGTCCCATGTAATAGGGAGCGAGCCTATTACCATTAACCGGGCACAAATCCAAAGTCCGAGCTGCTACTGAGAATTTCATAGAAAAACCTAACACTTTTTGCTCGACCTGGGAATCAAAGTCAAGGCCTCTAACGCAGCAGTCGCGCTTAGGACCACTAGGCTACCGAGGCTGTCACTAACCAAAAATTAAAGAATTTAAACAAAATTTTGCAAGGCAATCATTTTAAATTAGATATGTTTTCAGGTATGAAATTACCTATAACAAGATGCAGTATCCCTGAAACTACAGTCAATGAAACACAATACAGTACAAAAATAATGTAATCAGAACAAAGTAATAACAAGTTTGTCAGAACTAGTCCACAGCTTAAAATATTGCGCTTAAAACCGAAACATAACCGCAGTACCACAATACCTACGCCACAGATTATGAAGATAGGGGGATATGCTGTGGAAATATTATTTTAAAGCTCTAATATGCTCAAAATTGGCACAACTGCAGTATCTATTTGTTGCCCTCTGTCTAAACTAAAAAGATATTAGCATAAAGGTCGAGCAAAAAGTGTTATTGGGTTTGTCTATGAAATTCTCAGTAGCAGCTCGGAATTAGAATTTGTGTCCGGTTAATGGCAATAGGCTTGCCCCCTATTACCATACCATCAAGCCTGTATTCCCCGTAGGGTAAGGCAGAGGTGTACCAATGTACACCCACAGTTCGCCGGTATATTTAGGTCTCATGTAATAGAGGGCGAGCCTATTGCCATTAACCGGGCACAAATCCAAACTCCGAGCTGCTACTGAGAAATTCATAGAAAAACCCAATAACACTCTTTGCTCGACCTTGGAATTGAACCCAGGACCCCTCGTTCAGCAGTCGCACTTCGCAAGCGCGACTGCTGAATGGGGAGACCAACGGGGCAATGACCAACGGGGCCCCCTATTACATGTATGGGACCTAAACATACTAGCGAACTGTGTGTGTACATTAGTACACCTCTGCCTAACCCTTCGGAGAATACAGGCGTGATGGTATGTGTTTTTTGTGTTGATTAAAAGAATTTTTTTTTAATTTTAATATAAAAGTTCTGATAATATTCCTACCAACTCATCCGCCCCTTCTTCAATCCACAAACAGTAATGTATCAACGTAGCCTTAACTTTTATGAAAGCCGCCCCGCGGCGGTATATCACGTTAAATGGCCCAGCTTTTTGTCGTTACCTTGTAACTTATGGGTGCCAAAGTGTTGCTGCAACAGGACCTACCAGCCCCGGTTATAAGGACCCTGGCTGGATGCCAGGGCACTTTGGATAATAGTCGTATGGTTCTGTGATCATTTAAGGGTGGTTTTTGTGTTTGCTTTTGTTTTTAGGTCGTGTTAATAAGGTTTAGAATGGAGTGTCAATTGGTTTTTTTTTTTGAACTTGTACATATATTATAAAGCTGAAGAGTTTGTTTGGTTGAACGCGCTGATCTCAGGAACTACTGGTTCGAATTGAAAAAATCTTTTTGTATTGGTTAGTCCTTTTATTGAGGATATGGGCTATCTATATCACATCACGCTACGACACTCGGGAGCGGAGCAGTAACTAATGACTTAACTTAACACGGGTGTTTAAAACCACACGAACGAAGTCGCGGACAGACGCTAGTATTTAATATAAGCCGTGGATTTAAATTGCTTGTCTTATATTTTGATTAAATTAATACCAATCATATAATCAATGCCTTCTTAATATTAAATTAAATCAATAAATCCCAATAACAACACAATATTTTTTTCTGTAAATTTTTTTTAATGTTGCCCCTCCCTTTCAAGTAAATAGGTATATTTATGTCAAATAAATGTTAAAATATAAAATACTATAAACACTATGTGAGTGTTAGATAAATTGAATTAAGCTTACCATTAAAAAAAACTAAACTATTCACCGCGAAAATAAAACGTGTACTACCACACACAAAAATAGTGAACTGAAATTGTATGCAAATATCTGTCATTAACCTTACGCTTAGAAATAAATAGATAACCAATAACATTGAAAACGAAATGCGAAATGTGTCCGTAATTAAATGACTATGTATTTGGCACAAATTAGTCACTGACACGGTTTTGTGAAATTTAGTTTAATATCTATAATTTTTTAAATAAAGTATGTCTATCACTTCCACTTCTATTTAGGCAATAAAAGGGTCCATAGTAAAATATCTCTGTACATATCTATCTAAACAATTTTGGGTCAAACATAGTATTTAAGAAATATCTTATTTAATTATTTATATTTTATAATTTGCCATCGATACGCTCAGAAGAAGAAGAATATAAACAACTAGCGACCCGCCCCGGCTTCGCACGCAATACTGATGCTAAATACGGCCCGCTCCGCCGCAAACGCTACGTCCCGCAATTTTTAATTTGTAATATCTTCTAAAATATTCATATAAATCATATGCTGTAAAAGGCCATATAGATCTATATTAAATCAATAATGTATTTAAGGTATTTAATTGGATAAGGATTAATGCTGTATTGGTTAAAATCGCTTCGAAAATTAGTTAATAAATTAATTAAAAAGTAAATGACAAAAATGTGTTATTGTGGGATATCCATAAGAGATAGACATATACCATCGAGGAGTTTTCTGTAGACCTTTTCAATGTGTACAATACTTAGTACATTATTTTGATAAATCTCGTAGGGTTCAGCCAGCGTTTGCAAAGTAAGCGGAAAAAAATGAAATTATTTACGACATCACATTAGAAACATCAAAAATAACAGTATTTCTCCGCTATTTAATGGATGTTATTATACATATAAACCATCCTATTAAACCACTCTATCTATTTAAAAAAACCGCATCAAAATCCGTTGCGTACTTTTAAAGATTAACGCGTACAAGGGGAAAAGGGCGACTTTGTTTTATACTATGTAAAAATGATATGTGCAATGAGCGCGGCTCGGTGTCGCATTATCAAAGTCAAAGACAAAGCATTTATTTCAATTAGACCATTTACAGGCACATTTGAATTGTCAATCATCCACCCAATTGTCGATACATGAAAACCTTCGGCTAAAACTCAAGACGGACGCCAAGAGGAAGGTCTCCAAATGATAAGTCGAACCACAAACGACTAGTTTTATACTGATTGTTGTATTATTGTTCTTATACGTGTGTACAATAAATGAGAAGAAAAGTATTCCATCATGCAGTGGCCTATATCGGCAAACGCAACACCGCACTGATCAGGCTATGTCCCATATGATAAATTGTCCAAAATAGTAATAAACGTGGTCACCTACTGGACCCAAATTGTGTGCAATTAGTATAAGTATGATGTTCATAAGTGAAGAAGAAGTTCTCCTTTATTTTATTTATTTACTTCAGGCAAGAAGGACTTTTAGAACAATATACATAATTATGATAATCATTTGAAAACTACTGAACAGTGACAGTAAGACATACATTTAAATAAATACCCAAAACTCTCAGAGAGTTCTTACTAAGTACGCGTAACATCATTACGTCATATCATAGGCATACCAACCGAAACCGGTGTATGTTCTAACTGCTACAATATGCATACGTACCATCACGCCTGTATTCCCCGAAGGGTTAGGCAGAGGTGTACCACTGCACACCCACAGTTCGCTGTTATGTTTTTAGATCCCATGTAACATTGGGCAAGCCATTAGTCGGGTGCAAATTCTAACTCCGAGCTGCTACTGAGAATTTCATAGAAAAACCCAAAAACACTTTGCCCACCCATTAAAATCGAACCCAAGACCTCTATCTAACGTAGCAGTCGCGCTAAGGACCACTAGGCTAACGAGGCAGCTACAATATAATTAAAATAACAGCGATGGCAAGATAAACTCCATAGCAAGTACATCAATTACCCATTACGTTGAACACAAACCGCAGATTCGGCAGAGAAAACAATTTGTAACAAAAACATAGCAGTTATGTGAACACTTAATTAAAACGCAAATTGGCGACCGCGCACCGGCCTGTGAGGGTGCGTAGAGATGGGATTGGGTCACCAGATATCGATATAAAATATATTATATACTAATATAATAAGTAATAAAGCTAAGGAACTGCCGCGTTAGTCTAGTGGTCCTTAGCACAACTGCTACGCTAGAGGTCCTGGGTTCGATTCCCAGGTCGAGCAAAAAGTGTTGTTGGGTTTTTCTATGAAATTCTCAGTAGCAGCTCGGAGTTTGGATTTGTGGCCCGGTTAATGGCAATAGGCTTGCCCCCTATTACATGGGACCTAAATATACCGGCGAACTGTGGGTGTACATTGTTACACCTCTGCCTAACCCTTCGGGGAATACAGGCGTGATGGTATATTAAAGCTAAGGGGTTTTTTTTTGTTTTGTTTAAACGCTCTTATTTCTGAAAGTACCAATCGGATTGGAATAATTATTTTTGTATATGAGAGACGGATTCGTTAAGAATATTATAGGCCATAAACATCACGCTACGACCAACGGAAGCGGAGCAGTAAGCAAAGACGTAACTGAATGTGTGTGAGGAAACACTGCAGTCGCAATTGACACTCACTCTAATTTGTAAGTTTTTCATTGATCATTTATACCATGTGTATTTTTTGTGAATTCAATAAAATGTAGATTTATTTTAAAAAAAATATAAAAGGTATGATGATAATTTAAATCTGCGATACAATTTCAATTTTTTATTCAACTACTTAAAAAGTAGGAGAATGCTTGGTTGGAGCCAAACCCAATTATTTTTACAGACAAAACTGTAAATTGAGGTACAATAATAAATTACATAGGTAATCTCTTTAAAAACCTCTCGATATGAAACCACAACAATCACGCCACATCCCTTCCAGCATCCCGGTTTTGCATAATAAACGTGAGATATTAGCATAAAATCACTCGGCGGGTCGGCTCTAACTACCGTCCTATTTGACTTGCAAAGAATTGCCCCCAGCACTACATTGATTGGATTTCATTGCAAATTAGGTGCAATCCCGTAAACAGAAGACGAGAATATTTTTATGAAGGGTGTGAGAATTTTTTAAAAACGAGGGAAGTTTCTTAAAGACCAGTATGTAGTTGGAGTAACAATACGAGTATTAGACATAAAAACATTTGTGGCCATGGCAGCCAGAACCATTTTTTTTTTGAGGATGCGAAGTCATCATATTGCTTATTCCGTTCTGTGTGGATCATACCTAAAGGAGTGTCAGACTCTTACTGTCCAAAACCCATCCATGGTCCCCCTAATGCTCTTTGTGTTTTAGTGCCGCGGTGACAATTCTAGCAGGATGGCACCCAGAACCTACAATCTTATTTTTTGTTATCCGAAGATTCATTTAAATAAATAAGTATATGGATTAGATGATTTATTTCGCGATTAATAGGGCAAAAGCTCGTGTTCATAAAAGAATCAAAGAATGTACGGAAACCAGCGACCTTGTCAATAACATAGGATACGGCAGTAGGTTAAATAGGTCAGAGCAAAAAGATGTTGAAATTAAAATAATAGTCAAAAAACAGAAGCCCTCTTGCGGTCTCTTACACATTGTTAGGTAACAAACTTACAAAAACAGAAATAGGCACCTAGTTTTTCAGCCAAGCTATCCATCAAAATCGGCGCCACGGAACATTGCACTGTAACCAGGCGGGGTCGTCTCATTGGGTAAACCGTGTCATGCCTACGGGGGCTAGAGCTGTGTTGCCATATTCTTCGTTATTATGTGCGACCTAAAAAATTCGGTCTCTAATAATGACGTTTTCAATGATGGCAACATTCATAAAACAGAAAAGGTGCACACGTGTTAAAAAGCTACCATTTGGTAGTTTTAGTAACATTTTAGTTCAAATTATGAATTAATAAATTACATGAAATATATTATTTCGACTGATTTATAGGTTGTGTTGTTGTGTGTTGAATATAGGTTAATATTATTTAAAATTAATAAATATAAATTTGTAATTCATGCAAAATATAAATACGCTCGTATAGCATTAGGTGGGTAAGATTTTGTTACATGTACCTGGCAGCCCCACTTCACATTTCAGTCTATAAAATATTAAAAATGTACTATTGTACTCTGTGACAAATTCTCAAAAATAATGTATACCGGCGCGAGCGCATGTTATTTCTTGTAGATTCTCTTGTTATCATCTCCTGATAGTGCAACGTTAAGTGTTATAATATCCTCGCCATTACCGACGTTGAGTAGAGCGTAGGTTCCTTCTAAAGGAGGAATTTATAAACATCACCCATATTTACGTTTTATGTTGTTGGTTTGTTATGTATAAATTTGAATTTTGATTGTGCCTATTAAGGTAGTGTGTAATTTTTAATAAAAGTACTTCTGAATTAAAGGTCAAACTGCTGTTTTTATTTTAAAAATACCTACTATGAAGCTTTGACTCTTACAAATAAACTACAAACTTAATTTTTGACAATATTCAAAGTTTTCTACAAGCAAGAACTGTCTTGTATTCACAATCTATATTATTTTTAACAATAAGGCTGCTTGACCACCAAAGCAGAACTGAAAAATTGTAACTAGTGAATTTATACAATAATGTAACGACGGTTACAGTTTCTCAGTTCTGCTTTTGTGGCTAGCTTTAAAAATATATCTCAAAGAAAACCAATTTTGAATTTCCCGCTTTCATAAGTTTTCGGGGGCGTCCACCAGGAGGCGCCAAAAACCGTACCATATTTTTTGTACTAAGTTGACATTCTTCTCCCTAGAGTAAATATGTTCCTTGACTGTAACCCACATACAACCTATAATTTATTTCTTTTTTCCTCTTCGCCCAACTAGCAGCAGTTATTTCTAAACGGTCTAAATTAAACGTAATTAAAATGGGTCTAAATAACACGGCAGTAACCGCTAAACGCTGGTTATACACCTAATTGTGTGCCTAGAACGATAAAACAGCTTGTTATAATAATTTTTGATCGATTCCTTTGAGTTTTTTCTTGTGGTTTGAGTGATTGAGGCCAATCATAGGCCGTTACTGTACGTCATTGAGGTTTCTGTCCGGTTTCGTGTTTTAATATTTATGGAAATAAATTTATTTTGGTACTGAATGATAGTTATTTGATTGACGTCAGGTAAATATTATAATACAGGGTTTTTATATTTTATTTTAGTGCTGTGTTTATACCGAAACTTAAAATAAGATCGGTTTTATTGGTTGTTATTTAGTTTTAACTGTCTGGTTAATTCTATTAATTTAAAACTTTAAAATTAGAATGCCAATATATTTAAAAGTTAGTGGGATTTCCTCCGTGATAGTCTGTCTGTCCACTGTGACCCACTTACATACATATTAAATTTATTTATAATTCATGTTCAATTTAGAAGAAAAAACTTAATCCTAAAAGCTTGTTTTCAAAAAGATTTTTTGCGTTATTTTATTGTGTTTCGTTATAAGACCAAACTGGTCTTAACATCAATAGAAATAAAAAATCCTGAACCGCAATACTCAAAAATAGATATCACGATAGGTATCAACTCACAACCTAGGTATCTAGTAATTTTCTTATAAATATAAAAATATACCATCACGCCTGTATTCCCCGAAGGGTTAGGCAGAGGTGTAAAAATGTACACCCACAGTTCGCCGGTATATTTAGGTCCCATGTAATAGAGGGCGAGCCTATTGCCATTAACGGGGCACAAACCTGAACTTCGAGCTGCTATTGAGAATTTCATAGAAAAACCCAATAACACGTTTGCTCGACCTGGGAATCGAACACGGGACCCCTTGCACAGCAGTCGCACTTGCGACCACGAGACCAACGGGGCAGTTATAATAAGTATAGTTAGTTATAATTTTCTTATGACGGTGAATCACCTTTAAGTCCGACCGTGGGGAATCTAACATTTTTAGGGATTCATTCTTGCGCACTTTCAAGTCCTGAGAAATCACCAATGAATTGAATGTCATCTCGTATTTAGAGGTGGTTAAACAAGCCCTTAATCTTCGCAAACACAATACAACCACTATTTTTCTCCACCACCTTCTGCTTCTCCCAAAATTTCCACCTACATTGCAGACGTCACTTAACAATACCATTGTCATCTAACATCTGCCCCAATCTCACAAAGCCAACTTGACCTCACGTCACACCCACTTCAGTCACTACTCAAATTTCTTTTCAATTGAACAGTAAAAAAAAACCGGCCAAGTGCGAGTCGGACTCGCGCATGAAGGGTTCCGTACCATTTTCTATAAAAACAGCAAAAAAAAAAACATGTTTGTTGTATGGGAGCACAACTTAAATATATTTTTTTAATTTAAGTTAGTTATTTATTTTTAAAGTTAATATATATATGAAAATATTCTGTGAATATGTCAAGCGCATACCCTTTGCCGTAATTAATATCGGGCAAAAAGGAGCAAAAAATCACGTTTGTTGTATGGGAGCCCCCTTAAATGTTTATTTTATTCTGTATTTTAGTATTTTTTGTTATAGCGGCAACATAAATACATCATCTGTGAAAATTTCAGCTGTCTAACTATCACGGTTCATGAGATACAGCCTGGTGACAGACGGACGGACAGACAGACAGACACACGGACAGCGAAATCTCAGTAATAGGGTCCCGTTTTACCCTTTGCGTACGGAACCCTAATAAAATATCAAGTAACGCCCTCAAACATGCGAGTTATATTACAAATGAGTATAATGCTGCCAATGACAGACCGACTCGAACAATTGTGAGTGTTGCGACGGCAGAACAAAGGGATTGGAAGCCGATATTTGGACAATGTCGGATTGGTAATGGGGCTGTGTTCCTGTGGGGAGCGATGGAAATAGATTAATATAGCATTGAGGCGAATGGGTGTAAAGAGAAAAGATTTGTTTGTTTGTTTGTAGTGGATTAATTCAAAAACTCCTTGACCGGTTTTTAAAATTCTTTCACCTATGGATAGCTACATTATCACCGTGTATATGGCAATTTTTTTTTTTATTTGGATCGCGCGAAAAAGCTAGTTTCTTAGTAAAATGGTTTTTCTGTCATCACTTCCAACAATGTGTAAGGGAAATGGAGCAAAAACTAGGCAAACCCTATTCATGCTTTTAGAAATAAAGTAAAAGAAAAAATGAAAATTATATCATCTACCTTACTAATTCCCTGGGTTCGATTCCCAGGTCGAGCAAAAAGTGTTATTGGGTTTTTTTTATAAAATTCTCAGTAGCAGCTCGGAGTTTGGATTTGTGCCCGGTTAATGGCAATAGGCTCGCCCCTATTACATGGGACCTAAATATACCGGTTAACTGTGGGTGTACATTGGTACACCTCCGCCTAACCCTTCGGGGAATGCAGGCGTGATGGTATACCTTACTAATTGTTTTGCAGTAGGTATTTAAACCACGACATGTGATATTAACATTTTTTTAGCTCTGTTGCTACATAAATACAAGGCACATTATTGCCTAATTAATTTTGTTTTCACCGCATTTTGGCTGCCTGTAAATGACGTCATACCTAACTCCACACGTGTATACCTACTGTATAAGCACATTCCTTCATTGTGTACTTACTACAGTGCAACCTCGATATAACAAATCGGAGGGGAACAAGAAAATATTCGTAATATCAAGTAATTCGTTGAACTGAGGTTTGTTATGTTGAGGTTAGATTGGTCTAAAATTCGTTATAAAGAGGTAAAAGAATAGTTTTAACTTATCTTTAAATTTTAAAATTGTAGCCAATGTACTTGCGGGAATCCCGAACTTATTAGCTATGTCTAATTTTTTCGTCATGGGATTTTGGTCAACATAATTAATGATGTTTCGCTTTTCTGCGACCGATAAGGAACACCTTTTACGTTTCTGAGCCATTTTAACTTAAATCTTTAACAATAGTGACGAGCAGAGGTGTTTACATTACTTTCCATCAAAACAACAATGATTACTTTACAAACAAAAGCGTGTCGAAACATGTCGAGACATGAATCACATTATAAGATTAAGAGTTATATTATTGGTGGAAACTTTATATAAAGGTTTTGGGTTGGCAAAATTCGTTAATTAGAGGTATGAATACTTTTTCTTGATAGTTGAAAATTCGTTATAAAGAGGTTGTACGCAAAGAATGTTCGCAATGTAAAGGTATATTTTATATTGACTCTTATGGACAATTCAAGGGGATTACGAAGAATTTGTTAAATCGAGGAAGTCGTTATATTGAGGTACGTTATATTAAGGTTGCACTGTATAATAAATACTCATAAAATAAACTGAAACAAATGATAGTCACGCCATTGAACAATAGAGTGAAATTGATGATTAGGACTATTATAAGGCAAGTCCGACTGATTATAAATGCGAAAGTTTGTTACGATGGTTGGATGTTTGTTACTCCATCACGCCAGTATGGCTGAACGTATCTGGATGAAATTTGGCACAGACATAGATTATAGTATGGAATAGCACATAGGCTACGGCTTTTTATCCCGAAAAAATGTTCAATTTCTTTATAATCACACTAACTTTTCCTTATAGTAAAATAAACAGAAAAAAGAAAATATTGCGACACGTTTTGTATAATTTTCATGCTGGAAGCAAAGAGTTTGTAGATAACATACCCTCACGCCTATTTTCCCCAAAGGGTTAGGGAGAGATATATCAATGTACAGTATACACCCATGGTTTGCTCGTATGTTTTCGCTGTATGTATGTATGTTCCATGTAAAAGCGGGCGAGCCTATTGCCATTGATAGGACACAAATCCTAAGTCCGAGCTGCTAAAGAGAATTTCATAGACAAACCCAAGACTTCTAGCGTAGCAGTCGCGCTTATGACCACTAGACTAACGAGGCAGAATTTTAGAGTAATATTTTTTACAAAATATACAAGTTTCTATGGCTATTTAAGTCTTCAACAAGCCAATTATTTGAATAAAGTAATACTCACTTCAGTCACCTAAGGAGTAAATGAGCAAAAACATAAGCTAAACAAAAAATTAGCTTCCAAAGTGCTGACAGAAGGTCATTCGTTTCTGTTGATTTAGACATTGCGTGACTAGGGTAATTTAGCCGGTTTGCCGGCCACCTCTGGTTTTCGGCCAGTACGTTGTTATATTAATATAATAAGGACACTTTAACCTACCCATTTAAAAAAACAACGCCTACTTAATGTATTGGTATAAACCCTACAACTTTTGAATTTTGTAGAATTTTAATGATCCAACTGTGTCGTCTGTGACCCTCCGAAAGTCTTACAGTGCACGCGTGTGTCGAAATTAGTGAAAAAAATAGTGCGCGCATAATTTTTGCAAGCTAAGTTACAAAGTTGTTTATCGGTTTTATAAACATAATTATTGTTCTGTGCACGGGAGATAAGTTTAATTAGTGTTATTTTAATTAAAATGGAAGAAAGATAATGTTATTTACATTTAAATTTGATGGCCGGTAAACTAGATAATGATTTGGGGGACTATTTACTTCTCGGCCGGCCGGCCGAAAACTAGAAGAAGACCGTTTATATTTAATTGATTCTTTTGATTATTAAATAAGGAATTCTTTAAAAAGAAATGCTTTATACACAAAGTAGAACCGCTTTTCATTTGTGTAGTCAGATGTCGGCCGCATGTTTTGAGCTAATTATGTGGTAATAACACTTAATAGTAATTGAATATTTGACGGCCGAAAATTAGAATTTTAATATTTACCTTTCGGCCTAAGCGAATCGATAGGGTCGAAAACTAATAATTTACTAACTGATTCTCGGCCAATAAAAGCTAACGATAATAAATCAACTAACTGAATCGAAATCATCACTCACACGAACAATATAGACATAAAGGGACTTCCCCAAAATTTATCTTATTAGCTAGTTAGAAAATTAAGCAAGTTGATCAACGGCCGGAAACTAATTAATTTAAATTTGTTTTTCGGCCGTGTTTGAAGGGATGGTCGAAAATCAGTTAAAAAAATCGTATCTTCGGCCAGTCAAAAAGCAGATTATTTCCATAATCTCAATTATTTTTGCTATGCCATATTATCCTTTTTCCTTTTTGACCAATGTTCCTACTATTATGTTTAAAATGTTTCTATATGTTTAATTTTTTAATTAAAATCGTTGATTCATACGTATTTTTTGCTTTTAATCCATTATAGAACCTACTAGTTAGCAAATATAGATCATTTTTCAAATAGCAGATTAGTGGCCGAGAACTAGCAAAATAATGGCCGGAAACTGAAACAGGTGGCCGAAAACCGGTGAAATCGCTATTTTCAGACATTTTAATTTTCAGTAATTTTAATTTAACGCTGACGAGTAAAAGGTCTACAAATATCAAAACTACATTATATTTCGAGATCAAAAATATTTAAGAAACTAGTCTGCGACTTTAATGTCATGGAGAAAAATCGTCACAAAGTCACACGTTCGCTTAAGTGGCCGAAAACCGGCTAAGTTACCCTATAATAAATATGATTAAAGCTACCTTTTTAATGTTAAAACTACACAAGAAAATTGTATAATTTAACAAAAACCCCTAAAATTATGTTTGTTAAATTAAGGGTATCATGTTAATATAAAAAATGGGCTTTACGAAGAACTACTCGAAAAATTATAACCATTTTAAATATTTGCAGAATATCAAAGTTTAATGTAAATGTTTTTTTCAGGCGAGCAGATTGAGTGATCTAGTTTTTTTAAATAACTGTTGTAGTTCAGGTTGAGCAATTTTTTACTTTACCATCATGTTTTAAATATTATAAATAAATAAATTAGACATTATGTAATGCTAGATATTAAAAAAAAAAAAAAAACGTACTGTCCTATATTTAGCATATGTTGGAGCTCCTGCAGCCTGTGATACAGGATTATCCTAGTACAGGCATCTAACATTATTTTACCTACACTGTTATTTTTAGTTTTATTGTGTATTTTATCTTTTGAATTTTTGAATAAAGATTTATTATTATTATTTATTATTTATTATTATTTATTCAAACATATTCTTTTATTAACGGATTAAATGAACTATTTGAAAAGATCGCTCCTATCACACTTAGGTAGATTAAAATCAATTGAAATAACGAACTATTAAAAGTTTAAGAAAATTAATGTTTTATACGTACGTACCATTTCACGTACCCGGCATTTAGCAATTCATAGTACAGTTAAATCTAGGATCAAAATACCTAAAGAAACGGAACAAAATCCTAGCCCCAACAACCGAAAAATAGAGTAACCAAAATATTATAGCATAGCTACCGCATTCCCTACAACCAACCCCAAAAAAACCCAGTAGATCATAACTTCATATTTGCCATACACCCATACAAAAAGCGGACTCCATATTGGCTACTAAATACCCTATTATGATCTCACCTCCCTATCAATACATTGTGACGTCATCTGACTCTCCTATTGTCACTCATCACGGATTACTGGACATGGCATTTATTCCTTGGAAACCAACTTATATTTTCACTTAAGCAAGGCCTTGCCACTCTAATCTCTACCTTAAAGGTAACAGCTGCTGTACATCAATTATACTTGTCGGTTTTTGCGATGGTAGATGTAAGTTGGTGCTGTCTTAAGCCTGTGGACAGCCAGTGATGGTCATTTGAGCTGATATGCTCAGATTACGTGTTTACAAATAGGATTTTCCTGCTTTTAATATGCCTCGAGCATAATAGGGATGTTTTTTTTCTGGTTTTTGGCTTATAGAAATGTTTTTTTTTTGCCAATTTTGTGGCAATTTGAAAAGGATGATGTTATTATGAATTGTATGTAATCTGATCAGTGTGTTATTCGGTTTGAATATGACCAATATGTTTAGTCACGTCATTTCAGTTGACAAAAGTTTTTTTCCAACAATTTCTACCGACAATTTCTTGTTACCATGCAAAAACATCTGTGATTTTTCGGTAACATGATTTCTACGCAGAGAAAGCAGTGTCTGGTTTAGCATTCTTTTGAATAATGTCTTGCATTATGAATAGAAACGAAATTTGAAGATTGTATTATTCAAAATGAACTTATAGGAAAATACATATAAGTACCTACTTTAAAAGTATGTATTGTATAGTCCCTACTTTTTTACAGCCAATAGATAACAATATTGATACTTACATATTTTTCTACAAATCTAAATTATCACTTAACATTAAAACGGAAAAAAAAACTTGAAATAAAGTTATTTAAATCCATTTTAATTAAAATAAAACTAATTTAACTTATCTTCCGTATATAGAACAACAATTTATATTAATAAAACTATACAAAGCCACTGTATATAACTTACCTAGCAAAAATAACACGCACACGTATTTTTATGAATAATTTCAACACATTGGTGCACTAAAAGGCTCTCAAAGGCTCACTGCCTTCACAACTGTATCAATAAAACCCGAAAAAATTCAAAAGTTATAGATTTAAACCAATAAAATAAATATTAAATGACTTTTAAACTAGTAGGATAAAGATTTCTTATTCTAAGTATATTATTAGAAGATGAAAAAGCCAGATGGAAGCCAAACCGGCTAAACCACTACAATACAAGTTTTTGTTCTTTTTGTTGCAAAGTATAAAAACATAATTTACATTTGTGAATAAATTAGATTCGTGAGTTATGTTCTTTTATTAATTACTAGCAAAGTGCTCGCGACTTCGTCCGCGTGAAGTTACGTCTTTAGTTACTGCTCCGCTTCCGTGTGTGGTAGCGTGATGTTATATAGCTTATGTGACTCAGGAATGATTTAGCTATCTATTGGCAAAAAAATGATAAAATTGGTCCAGTAGTTTCGGCACCTATTCGTTACAAACAAACAAACAAAAAAATCTTTTCTCCTTATAATATTAACTAGCAAACTGCCTGTGACTTCGTGCACGTGGCTTATTTTACATCTTTGGCTACTGCTCCGCTTCTGTGTGTGGTACCGTGATGTTATATAGCCTATGTTAGGAGGAATAATTTAGCTATCTATTGGCAAAAAATGGTTGAAATCGGTCTAGTAGTTTCGGCGTCTATTCGTTACAAACAAACAAAAAAATCTTTCGAAATATTAAATACAAAATTAATATTCCGTACATTGCTCCTTTTAATACCATTGTTGTGACATGTAAG
Source organism: Caradrina clavipalpis (assembly GCA_932526535.1). Lineage (NCBI taxonomy): Eukaryota > Metazoa > Arthropoda > Insecta > Lepidoptera > Noctuidae > Caradrina > Caradrina clavipalpis. The sequence goes on along the minus strand of OW052096.1, from coordinate 15,780,664 downwards.
GTTCTGTTAAGGAACAAAAGCGAGGCGGCAAGCTACAGAAAAATAATGTGTAGGACTTCATAATATTTTAATACGTTTTCTGAGCATGTTTAGAAAACATAATATGAGATTCTGTGGATGGTACAGACGCCAGCACATCAAGCTAAGTACCCGAAACTGACAAATTTTTGCAATCAATTTTGAACCATATGCTACAGCGATAAAGTTAAAAATCTATTAAAGAAATTTGACAGATTGTAGCTTGATGTACTGCCGTCCGTACAAGGAAAAACTATCTAGATTTATATTGCTTTATTAGGACTGGTTTTTAAATCGTTGGAACTCTAAATCCTACTGTCCTACTAATCCTTTTAAAGATAAATGCGAAAGTTTGTGAGGATGGATGTTTGTTACTCTTTCACGCTTAAACGGCTAAACAGATCTGGATGAAATTTGGCGCTAAGATAGGTTGTACTGAGGAATAACACATAGAATACTTTTAATTCCGGAAAATGTACGGTTCCCGTGGGATAATATATCAAACTTGACGCGGAAGAAGTTGCGGGCCGAATCTAGTAAGTACATAAATTATAGCATGACAACGCCACCTCTTTAGTACAACCCTAAAATCAACAACTTAAATAGTCCCAAAACAAAAACGCGTCAATAAAAAAAAAATATCACGTTTATAAATTAGCGCGATTACATCAGTTGCGGGTTAAGATCGGAACCGATAACCAAACAAGCGTATTTTGTAACGGACAACCCTAACTTTACAATCACTAAAACTTTTTACTTTGGATTTTGAACCTTATTTGGTTTGAATAAGGTTGATGGTGGAAGTGTTGGGGGGCTAAAATCAAGGTTGTCAACTGAGTAACAATAACAAAGTCTCGTACACGTCAGTTGGCTGTCAAGCGGCATTCAGCCGCGTAATTATCACTCGTCAACGGCGAAAAGATTTCTTTGACAATACATGGCATTGTGAGACAGCCCTAATCCTTTTTGAAAAGAGGGTGTTGTATTTATACAGCGATGTTGGGTTCAATTTTTGTTGAAAGAAAAATCCGGTTGTGCAATAATGTTGGTATTATTTTATTGTGTATGATGTTATTATTATGGTATTTTTATTTGGTTTGCTAAACTGGAATATCTGTCACACTATTCTGGAATACCTTAGTATATTTATCATGACTTGCTTGCTTTATAAAACCTTAGACAAATTGGGTTTTTAATCGACTTCAAAGAAGGAAAAGATTTTCATTTCAACCCATATAATTATGTTTTTCTATTAATATTTATTTTAATAAGTTCATTAAAAAGCATCACAACTCGTAGCTTTGTGTGGCTTCTGCCTACCCCCATGGGAAAACACCGTGAGTTTATTTATGTATGTATGTAGAACATTAATTAAAAGACACTTTTGAACGTCAAATAAGTATGTAGGTTATGCTTGGAGGGCGCAAATGCATAAAGCGGTACCCCTCACGACTCCTTAAGTTAACAGCTCTTAAGCCATCAAGAACTTAATGTTACCTCTAAGTGTATGCAACGCAGTCGTTATGTTTACCCCCTTATAACTGTGAACCCTATAATGCCCTATGGGCTATAATTTTGATGAATTGTATGGTTTTAGAAATTGAAGTGTTCCAAATTCTGACGCTGATAAAGGAAATAGAAATGAGATTGTTGTTATGTTCTTGTAAGCTGACATTTAATTTATTTATTTATTTTATTTTATAAACTACTTACAGACTAATAAACCAGTGATATACAGAATTTGATATTAACAAATAGCTAATTACAAGGATCCACACATATATAAAGAAAACTTCAATAAAAAGTACATACAAGTTATTACAATTAAAAAAAGTGGTACCGCTAAAAATAGTGGTAGTTGTTAGTGCTGCTCTGCGTATCGCAGTGTCTAAACCCTTGTTGAATAAATATTAAAATGGCTTACAACAGATAGCTATGCCAAGTCTGATTGTCTGTGTATGTGAGTTTACAAATATCTTTGGAAACGTAACCACGATGCACAAGAAATTAAATTTAATTTAGAGTGAACAGGCTACTTCTGGGTAAGCCCACTCATTCGTCGACTTTGTGTATGTACTTTTTACCTAGGCAAGAGTCAAGAGCAAGCCCAAATCATATAAAAAAAATATCTTGTAGCAGATCTTTTATAAACTTTTTTTTTAAATAGTTTTGATAACTATCTATTTGACGTGTTTTTTTCACCAGTAAAGTCTACCAAACAGGCCTATTACCCAGTATTAGAGCTACCCCAACCCCAAAAACCGCAAACATGCAGTAATACGACATTTCCTGCCCCTAACACAAACGTGTTTGAAGTACCGAGATGTTATCACACCGCACAATGGTACAAGGTTTCCACTTACTAACTGCTGAGCTGACAATAGAGGGATTAGGAGGCCATAGAATTAGCGGTGATCATAGGCGACAGATGCTGAAGATGACAGGTGCAGGACAAAGGCCTCTTCTCATACACAGAACGCACAAGCATTGATCACCACGCTTGCTAAAGGCGGAATGCCGATTTGTGACTTATATCTATTATAAGCCTAGGGTTCCTCAAGATGTTTTCCGTCACCAATGTCAGTGATATTACATACGAGTCCGGGGCTGCGGGTTGTTCCGGGGCTGCGGGTTGTTCGAAAGAGATACCGCGCCCCCGGAACGCAAAGGGCACATGAAGGAACATAGATGGTTTTTAGTCAGTAAAAGTCTGACACTCCCTCCCGCCCCGCCCAGGACGGGGGGGGGGGGGTCATTTGATGATTTTACAATCTCTAAAAAAAAAAAAACGAGTATCCATAACCTCATCACGCCTTAACCATTGGGTCATTACGACACTGAATATAAATAAGTACTTAATGGCAAAAGCGTGATCTTACGTAAAAATAAGTGAGGTAAGTAGAAAAGGGATTTTTGTATTCAAAGTTTTATAATCCTAGGATAAAGACAGCAGCCACTAATCCCTTGTGCTAGGTGCAAAAATACGTATAAAATGTCATTTTGATTTTTGAAGAAATCACATCGGCTGCATAAAGTCAACTCTAAAACTTTATCACTAAAGCTTGTATAGAGACTTACGTTTGGAATGAGCAACTAGATTCAACTTTAAACTTTAACTTCTTGACAGTTCAAAGTGCCTGTAAATGGTCTAGTTATTTTAATTAGACCATTTGCAGGCACTTTGTACACAATTTTTACACAATGTCTTAAACTTTGACTTTGATATTGATTGGTTTTATTTTAATTTTTTAATGCACTTTGGTTCAACTTACATAATTAAGAGTAATAAATGTACATCACAAAGAAAGAAAAAATATTCCTAGGCGTAGTTCTCGTAGCAAACCGCGTAGCACTACGCTACGACCCGCATGCTACGCTACGAACCCCGCGTATTTAAGATCCCAACATAACTTATAACTCACGCACCACATCACTATTGTGATCGTCACAGTTCTGAAATAACGCGCTAATCTAATTTGTTATCGACTGTACCATCTAGTAGTTGATGCGTGGAATTGATTTTTCATAAAGACTTCATTTATTTCGTGGAGGCCAACGAAGTGTGAGGAATGAGACTATTAGCAAAAATAAAACATAACCCTCTAGCACAGTTGGGTATAAACTTAATTTTATACTGTCTAGTTTAGATCTAAACTAATATTATAAAGACAAAGATTTTTTGTTTGTTCGTTTGTACTGAATAGGCTCTAAAACTGCAGAACCGATTAAAGTTTTTTTTCACTAGTAGATAGTTATATTATTCCTGTAACATTTGCTATATAACTTCACGCTCTGACACATGGGAGCGGAGCAGTAACCAAATACGTAACTTCACTTATATTATGGGAGTTTGGTCAGAAGGAAACAGAATAGAGTGGTCTATGGGAGAGACCTTTGGTCAGCAGTGGCATAGTAAAAGTAGACATAAAAAGTTTTTGTTCTGACTTACGATGAAAGGGAAAATGATAATGAAACTTGAACTTATAATTTACGTAATTATTGCAATCAACACAATTTATTTCTCTTCATAAAATAAACGTTTTCACTGTGTGTGCTTCGCCACATTACTAGTAAGAAATACGAGTCGTAACTTTTACCAATAACGACCAGTAACTTATAGAAACCGCTCATCCATCAATCAGTCTACCAACCTTATACATTACGACATAATCCAAAGAAAAACAAAACGATTTCCTAATACCAAATATCAATAATCAGCACTTTGGAATTCAGTTCCACTCCAGCAAATGCCATCAAAAGAGCGTGATTCTATGTGCGTTGCCCCACAAAAACATGCGATCACATAGCCTTGCAAATAAAGTACCATCAAGTACCAATTAAGAGCAGGCTCGCATGCAAAGTGCCACAAACTATATGGTAATACAACACACAAGACCGCATCCATCTTCACTGACAGGCTTCCAGACTGATGGTATATATTAGCTATAAATTATATAATAATTACCATTATTTATTGCTTGCTTTAGCCCGTGGCTTTGTCTGTTATACATATTCTATTTTCTATAAATAAGCAGCCGTATGAAAAGCTTGGAAGTTAAGGTACCTAACGGTGTTTGAAAACCTTTTTAGTTTAATTTGCACAGATCAGTACCTAACGTCCGGTCTAGGAAACGAAAATCAACACCATTTGCCAACAAATTGTCAACCACGCGTGAGTTGCTGTAATTGATTACCTGGATCATCAATGGGAGGGTCAATTCTTGTAATTAATTAAAAACTTTGAAAATCTAGTCACAATCTCATCTCAGCAATAATTTTGTCCAAAACTTGTCCCAATTAGAAATATTTTTGAAAAAAATATTGAATTGGATTTAGTTGTTAAACTTACGAAAGTTACCCTTCTGATAATTTGACTTGTGTTTAATTTTGGCACGTCGGTAACTTCAGAAACTGAAATGAATCAAGCACACTTTTGACTAATTTGGATCACGGGTGCACTTGGAATCTGACTTTCGTGGGGGCAGAACATTTTTATACAATTGCAAATCAGTTTTAATTTGTCATATATTTAAGGGAATGGCAGAAGAGAAGCACTGGGTCCTGCACATATACTGACAAAACATGTCAACAAACAGACAGATCCTGCATTTCAATGTGGTTTTATGTTATGCTGGAAAGGATTAGTTAGGATTACCATTATTTTCCATTACATTGTATCGTTTGTTCTGCATCACTAAGCAACTGGAGAGATGTTTTTGTGATACTTACTTTATGTTTATTTTATTCGCTTAGGAGGCCGATATTAGAGGACTACAAATGTTATTAGTGTGTTTCCTTGCTTACTGTGTGGTCTAAAAAAGTACATCGTTCTTTTTTTCTATTTTTAATCAATGTTGTGCAACACTATACTACACTAGAAATGTCTCCTGTATTGTGGGTGCGTTTACAAATATAAATTCACATACACAAATGGCCAGAAACAAAATTACTCCATACTACACCATACAAATATTTGTTCCGTGCGGGAATCGAACCATTGCGCCGACCGTGTCGTCTTTTCTTCCACGTTTGAGGTAAATACATGTTTGGTAGCAACCAAACACACTTAATTGAATTAGTTTTGTCTTTACCTTTTATTTAACTTGCTTTAATTCGCGTCTTCCAGCTTCAACGTCAGCTATTGCGGACGCAGACTAACAAAAATTAACCTATGTCATTTACAAAGCACGGTGGTACACCAACAAATTCCAAACTATGCTGTTACTAAGAAATTCATAATGGAAAAACATAATAACTCTATTTCCGAATCCAGGACCCCACCCTGAATAGTCGAGCTTTCGGCCACCAGACCAACAGGGCAGTCGACCTAACCTATATAGATCATAATCAATAGCATCACTACTATAATTACAGTCAGCTCACCTCACCATTAAAGCTCAATTATCGACATGACACGCCCGTCAAAGCTGCCATTAAAACTCGAATAGAAACGAAGCCATTCCTTTTGTCACTAATTACCGACGAATTATCACTACAAATTGTACAATCGATTTTGTAGCTGATATACAAGAGGTGAGGATTTTAGGATTTGTCTCACGATTTGGATAACTTCTGGGCGGCAATTCTGGGTACTTACTTTTAGGAACGTTCTTAATCTAATCTTATTCTCAATCTGTCAAAAATGTTTACCTACGTTTTTTGACATTGATAGTCGTTGAAATGATGTCTCAGTGTTATTTACATACGTGTCATCATCTGCCTAGCCTTTTCCCAACTATGTTGGGGTCGGCTTCCAGTCGAACCGGATGCAGCTGGATGATGTTATTTACATACGTGTAATTTAATTAAAATATTTTTTTACAAAATATTGTAAAAATATTTTCTAAGAGAGTAGGTAGGTAATTTTCTTGCCCATTTTTCTCATACGAAATTACATTTATGAAGGAAAAACTAGACCTGCTTATGCTGAATGCCGCTGTTTATGCTGTAATGCAACACGTACCAACAGTTCGTTTTAACGATTAGAAAAAGATTACATAGAATAACTAGGTACGTAGTAAAAAAAAACAATATTCCAACAAAATGACAGAACAATACGACTGATCGTTTGGAATATACAATTTCTAAGTACCGATTGGATTGTTAAAGGTAATTATCTCGTTATTATGTCTCAATTAGCTGTAATCAAAGGCGATGGTGTTTTATAGTGTACTTGTCATTATTTATTAACGTTTTAATTATACTATGGCAGACATTTAGTGGAATTTATAAGTAGAAAGATATTTCATTGATTAAAGACGGAATTCTGATACGTAAATGTTAAAAAAATAAACGTTTTTATAATCTATGAGGAAGTGTCAAGTCCCCTAATCTCGCAACGCGACATTCTTTAACTGTACCTAAAGAGCATTATAATAAAAAGTAAACTCGCCTTAAAAGTGATAGCAAGGCGATAAACGTCGAGTTATTGCTTCTTCTTTTTAGTAGGCGCTTAAAATATTGCTAAGTGAAATTTAACAGGCGTTATCATACTCATGTTTATGCGCATTATAATTTATGATTATATACAATGTCGGTTTATTATAGAATGAAGCTTTTATTTCTGTGGTAATACGGTACAACTATGTAGGCCAGTCTTAAGGACAGTTGTAAGTACCTATTTTCTTTATCCATTTTTATTTTCACAATATATCAAAATGCGAGATACGACAAATATCTACGTACAACATCTCCACAGGCCATCAAAACTACAGGCCCAGTCGAAAACTGTCCAATTCACAAAGGCCACAGCTCTCAGAGGCGGGCCATTTCATCAGGTAATAAAACACTCGCAGAGGTTACTTTTCAGGGTGAGTTATAGGGTTAGGTCGGGAGGGCAGGGTAGGGGTCGGCCATACATCACCCGGGGTGGAACGAGGATTACTCCAACATAGACTTTGGCTTGTTAATGCCCGCTAAAGTTTTCCTTTGCGTGATTTTTGGCGAGTTTTTTTTTTTGCTGCGGTTTTTTTTTTGCGGTCGAAGTTTGGAAGTTGGATAAAGTTGTGTCGTATATTTTTTAGGTTTGTTACACCGTGCAGGTTGAGGTTAATTAACGTCTTGTTGTTTTAAGTTAGATGTTGTGAGGAACATTGGGTTGCATTGGACCAGTCGTAGGTAGACTTGATGTTTAAACTTAGGCTGTATTAGTAATAATACGTATACTAAGTATAAGCCAGAGTTGAGGAATTGGTTTGAAAGAGCCACCGCGGCCAACTTGATTCTACAAACCATTGAGCGAATTTCTATAAAATTTCATCGAGCAATGATCAAAACGAACACTATTCATTCATCCATCATTAGATACAAAACCAATCAGTTTACAATGTAACTCCATCTTAATGCTTATTTATACTCAACCCAGCGACCGATAATCACCAGCAAGAAGGCAGAGGACACGAAGGGTGAGGTTACATTTCAATGTGCAGATCCTTCATTTTAATAATGGATAAATGATGAAAGGAAAGCTACAGGTAAATGCTAATTCATAAAGTTACATTACATCGAACTTAGCAATGATTTACTTAGTAACAAACAATAAGCAAGGTTAGAACAAGACTTACTCAAATAGAACACAATAACAATAGCGGCAAAAGAAATGGAAAAGGAATTAATGATTTCCCAAAGTCCTTTACATTTAACTACCAAAGAGCTTAGCTCCCAGACATACTACCTACCACCTCTTAGCCCACTCACCCCTAATTCCCCAGTACCATATTCCACAGATAAAATAAAAGAGAAACAACAAAGAAACGTCGCAGTTAACAGCCCGACTGAATATTCATAAAGATAAAAGTGAATTTATGCGATCATAAAGACCGGGAACGAATGATAAAGACTGGGACCGAGAACGAATGATAAAGAAACTTGTGTTGCTGGAATACTGGCCTATTTTTTTGTTGTAGTTTTTTTTTGTAGTGCTGAAACTTTTTGTTCTGTTCGGGGTGGAAAGTTTAACTGTAATGGAAAGAAGGTAAGTATTATAGTGTTTAAATATTTATTTATTTGGTGGATTGGATGTCGTTAATTAAAAGCTGAATTTGCGTTCAAAATCAGTTGGGCAATTCCGACAAAACATGAACTCTTTTTTTCTGAAAACTAATCAGCCCAAAAATTGTGGTTTATTAAGTAGTCTACCTTATGTACATAAAAAACGGATGTAAAAATAAACATAACGAACGCAAAAGTTAGTATCAACGCAGTAAGGTTGGTGCGGTTAGCAAACAAAATTCGATTATCAATGTTACTTTTACATATCATTTAAAAAGACACGAAATAACACAAATCACTGCTATTCAAAATTTTAGGCAATACCTAAGAGTTCATTTTATCTTAATTATAGATACATTTCGTATTTCCTTTCATATTGTGATCAATAAAAAGGAACTTGGAAATCTCTTAGTTAGAAAGATACTGAAGGTCTCACAATTTTTGTTTTACGTTTGTTTTAACAAAAACAATTTTTAAAATGTTATCACTAAAATTTAAATATCCCACGATCCTTATTCCCTGCAACCCATAAGCACAATAATTTGAGTGTAGTTATTTTTCCCTAAATCTTACTTAGTTTGATAAGCAGTACACATAGTTAACAGCTATGAGATGTATCTGTTCCACCACTTACATACATTTGAGGGTATCATTATAACCATCAATCGCAGTACACTGGGACCCGAACACCGTGTCTGTGGTACAATTAACGCAGCATAGATTAGAGCGACCAGCCTCATCTTCTCCCGAGGGCATTGTAAAAGGTGCCCTGCCTAGTCGCTACTCTATTAGATAGGATGCAGCATCCCACTAATTGTTTACTGAAAACATGAGGAAATCTGATTTCCCTAAGGATTGAGCTGTGAGCTCTGAAGGTTTTCAAACTAATAAGATTTTGTGTAAAGTTAAAGAAGATTTATGTTTGGTTTTCGATCTATAATTTTAACAAATCTTTACTTATATACGTATAATATTTCTTTCTTGTTTAATTTCTGGAGCAACCAGTCGGATCGAAAAAAGAAAACATTGTATATAATAGCCAGAATCATAAGGAATAGTATAGGCCATATAACACGCATCACGCTACGACCCACCAGTAACCAAAACCGTGGTTAAAACCACGTGGTGTGTGTGTATATCTCTCATACAGGAAAGAAGCAAGAACCAATGCTTTTAAAACTCAATACTAGGAATATTATAGTATGTATCTATGTACATGGACAAGATTTCGAAACCTCATATTCAAAATCATATCCCCAACCTAATTCAACTTCCAATTACTTCCACGACAACAAAAAAAACAAAAGAGAAACGCCAAACTTGCTACACGTCACAAAAAGCTGAGAGGCACATTACGCATGAAAAATTCATGCTGTTACAGAGATTAGCAAGACAATCCCCCCCACTTGTAGGGGGTGAAAATATACAGAGCAAGGTGTCAAGTGGAGAATGAATTTGTCAGCGTGTGATTCCTAGCGGCCCTCCCTACGATATATCACTCGGGCGGGCAATACGGCACAATGCGCGAGCACCCTTAATAATGTATGCTATTTAATATTTAGAAAGGTTTCTTCGTGTTTTGATTTGTGTTTTTGTAACCTTGTTTGTTGGTTGGATGGTTTAAGAGGGTTGTATGAATATGTATGGTTTGCAGTGTTTTTGTGCAAACCTCTGTCCTAAATAGTTAAAAATGAGGTCTACAGGCAATCCTTTGTCTGTGACCCAGATTTTGAAACTAAGATATCGATTTACTTTACAAAATAAATATAATATCAGTTTTCTTAAATCGATACTTAAAATTATAAATGCAACAGTAAGTCTGTCAGTAACGCTTTCAAGACTGAACCACTGAACCAATTTTGATGAAATTTGGTACGGGGTAAAATTGAACCCCCAGAAAGGACTTATGTTACTTTTTATTCCGCGACTTTGTCTACGTTCGACATTCATGCGGATGAAGTCAAGTGGGCAAAAATTTGTATTTTTTTAATTCCCAATCAACATCTGTCATTTAACCCCATTACTGCCACCACTAACTAAGCACCAAAAATAATTTTCTCCGGGTCCAGAAGTACCCGAGAATTCCCGGTGTCCCTCGATCCTGTACCCCATATTCCCGAGGCGTCCGTCTGATTTATAGTGCGATGAACAACTTCATAAAATACGGCCAGCCCGCTGACACATCGCGTACACTCTTGTTTTTCTACTGAAAACTTATTTTTATTTATACTGGCAAGTTTTTTTTGACAACCTTTGTATGAGGTGGTTGGTGATTGATGATTGATGATGATATTTTGTAGATTACATAAACATTTAACAAGCTGTCCCGTATCTAATTAAAAACGTTCAAGATCTAGTCGCAATTTCATTTTAACAACAATCATTAAAAATTCATTCATTCATTCATTTTTTTTTTTTTTTTTTTCATTTTTTAATTATTTATAATTGTACGGTGTAAACAATTGTTGGCTAACCTCAATAATAAATAAATAAATAAATAAATCATTGTCAAAAATGTAGCTTAAGTTTATCTAATAAGACTGAGATGAGGCTCTCCATGAGGTGGATCGACGACCTGGTGGTCGCGGGAAATTGCTAGATGCGAGCAGCACAGGAACAGTCATTGTGGCTATCTTTAGGGGAGGCTTAGGTCCTGCAGTGGACGTCGTTCGACAGATACGATGATGATGATGAAGACTGAGATTAGAATGTGAACGATCGTAAAAATTTCTAGAATTGCCGATTTGGTTGACGGTTAATCTAATTATCTGACTGAAAATAGCCAAAATTTTCTTGAAACAAGTGAATGTAGTGCAGCTAACATTATTAGCTTTGATACCTAGAAACTGCAGTTAAATAAACACAAACTCCAGCTTAAAGCCAATACAAGATGAAAAACGGTCCATTTACATTACCTAACTAAAACACGTAAAGTAAAGAGGAAATTGTACCCATTTGTCATAATAAAAAAGTAAAACCGTAAAAGTTTTACGCAATAAAAAAGTATTTTTAATTACTTTTTCTTATTTACCTTTACCGTGGTTCACAAGACAAACGCTTTTAATAAATGATAAGTATGAAAAGCGGGTATTTAAATAAATAGTGTTATTTGAGTGCTCGTGTTGTTAATCCTGGTTGTAAAAAGCGAACTGATAACTAAAGCTTGCTGCTTTTTCTCTGAGTAATATTAAATAGAACCCTTGTTCTGATGAAAGCTGATACACCTCTGATTATTTGGAGCACGGACACATCCAAAAAGGGGTTTTGGGGGTTGTCCCCCTAAATATTCGAAATATTATTTCAAGAAGAATAATATCTTTTATTTTACATCATTTCATGCGTAGTGTCCGTGGAATTTCTAGCTCGTTCTTCTTAAAGTGCTCTACATTTTGGAACGGGCAACTAGCTTCAGTTTTCTGTGTAACTTTTGAATTCAAAAGTGAATATAAATGGTTTGCTTTGACTTTGCATATTATCGTTGCATTTTCTTTTCTTAAGTAGTAGTTTTAGTATTAGAGGGGTTCCTCTGATGCTAAAACCTATCTACAACACCCTTGATTTAGACACTTATAAAACTGAACCAATAAGCTGTCAGAAACCAAAAATCCAAAACCCACTATGCACCATCTTGAAGAATAATATAACAAGCAGTAAACCAATACTCAGTCAAACACTCCAATAAAAACTATCAGGAAATCGTCCGGATAAATCGCGAGTCATCGAGCTTACAACGCGTCATTTCTCTCAAAATATATGGTACGAATAAAAACCAGTGAAATCTTTAGAGAGTCCACATTTTTTCCGTCAGAGGGCTCGTAAATCTTCCCGACAGCGGTGGAAAGGACCGGCGCGGCGCGAGGGGGTTGAAATATGTCGGGCGGGGCAGCCATCCGTCACTACAGAATCACCTTCACGACAAATACGTGTTAGTTGGAGATGTGTTACTGTTTAGTGTCTGTACTTGGAGGATGATGGTAAAGAGGCGGTCGAGAACTTAGAAGGGTCTTAAGGGTCCTTATTTGCTAATGTCTTGATGAGCCAAAGGTCAAGTTGCCAACTTGCCAGCCTCTCATCTCATGCATGAGGTCGTCTTTTGAATCCGGGCAAGTACCAATATGATTTTTTCCATGTCATATTTACTTCCTTAGATGGACAGACGACCTAATAAAGGTCGCCGGAAGACGCAGGATGCAGGTCGCTTCCAACCGGTATATGTGGAGATCTAAAGGGGAGGCCTATGTTCAGCAGTGGACGTCCTTTGGCTGAGATGATGATGATGATGATGATTTACTTCCTTACTTTTTCTTGGACATCGCTGATATCGTTTTGTTGATATATTATGTGCATTATCTCTAATAAATTCGCGCTTGTATGATCACGACGTCACCAAGATACGGTAAGACAAGACAAGACAAAACTAACCCAAGCATGTGATCTACTTACCAAATTCCGTAAGCCCAATTGGTACTATTGTCTTGTCTTGACAGAGTAACCTGAAACCTCTTGTACTATTCCCTACAGTTCAATTAAACAGTTTATAGACTCGCTTTAAACATCTTAAGGTCAATTCTACTTATGATCAACTTTCAAATCTAGTCGCAATCTTATCCCACAGACAATCGATGTCAAAAAATGTAGGTAAATAAGAGGATTTTTTGACAGGTCGAGGCAGATTAGATTGTGATTGTTCTTAAGTACTTTTAACAATACCAATAACTGATAATTAGAACCAAAGCTTATAGCTAATGTATTTGCTATTTCTAGTACTTTAGAAGTACATGATTTTAGGCCAAACAGGTAAACAAAAGTTAACTTTATAATTTTGAACATAAGACTTAATATAGATTGTCGGCAATGTCTGCAGCTCTTTCCTCTTCTTACTTCTTAGGTACCTTGCCAAGCAAATAAAGCTTTTCAAAAAGCTAAATATAACTCCCTCTTTGAAAACCCACTCAAACCCCACAAAATATGAACCAGAACCACCATCATCATATCCCGTACTAATACATCACAGCATACTGCATTAGCAACGCTAAGCCAACGCTCTTAATCGGGCGCAATCGTATATTTCTTGATTAAGAGATCGTAAAAACGTCGTCCCACTCTGATATATGGGCTCTGAGCAGGAGAGGAGATTAGCCGACGGTTTGCGGACTCTGGAAGTGATGTACGATGATTGATACGATCGGCCTGGCGGGGGATGGCTTATTAAGTTGATTGTTTACGGTTTCCACTTTGATCTGAGAGTAGTTTGTGGGGTGCTGTTGATGTAGACTTTATGTTTGGGAGCCTTAGAGCGGTATTCAAGTAGGTATGGTTATTTTTGGGGGAGGCCTATAAGTCTTCTTAAGTTGCATGGGGTATGAAGCAACAAAGAAATAGTAAGATAGCGGATGGATGATGAGGGTGTTATCAAATTTTTTGTCAACTGCCCGTAACTTCATTTGCGCACACTTCAAAATTGAGCCAAAGTCCTAAATCAGTCGGTGTACGGGTACACAAAAATGTGATCAAAATTATCATTTATGTTAAGCTTGATTTCAGCGAATTTTAAGCATGAAAAGGTCCAGCCATCCTCACAAACTTTCGCATTTATAATAGTAGTAGAATCTAAAGTATCAACCAATTTATTTAGTGTATGACAAAACAATCAGACTATGAACAACTATCAAAACTCTCATATTTTTTCCATCTAGCTTACCTTCAAGGATCTAGAATGTTCTTGCCAAAAGAAGTCTTATTGTCTTCTGCTACGTTCCATTCACACTCTTCTACACTCTCCTTCTCTCTCCCTCTAACTCTAAAAAAGCATACAATTCTCCATGAAACCCTCACAGCCACTAGTGCGACAGTTGCAGATAAACAAATATGAGCAAGGAGCCAGCAGGACGTCGCAGCGGTCGTTCGCAGCTAATAAAACAGATAAGAGAGAGATAATTTACATTTCAACGATAAAGTATCTTTGCTACAACCAGCCGAAATGAGCCATCCCGACGCTGCGAGTACTAAAATTTAGAGTTCTTTTTCGGTGGTTTGATGGACAAGCAGTAGCGGTTTAGTAGCGGTTTATAATGGAGCTTTGAGCTTTTCCAACTCAAATCCTTTTTTTTTTAATAATCTGTTCACAGGGTCTTCTAATTGTCAAGGAGTCAGTCAGTTAGAAAGTTAAAGCAAATAGCCCGCTCCAAACAGAAGGTTCCTATGGAGAAGAACGAGGTTATCCATGGTCCCTTTTTTAACTGAAGATTGCTTTCAAAATATCAAAGCATTTTCGTGCAAATAATCGCTAATGCAATGCTTCATAATCATTATGATGAAACTCAATCAAAATCACTGTATTTACCCACAGATTGACTTTCGTCCCAAAGATATTGTATCATCAGATTTCATTGAAAAAAAAAACATTATTTTTGTCGTTGAATCATTGGCTGCCGAAAAACGACGTGATGACTGTCTGTTCAGTATTTACCATTCAGTTGCAAGATTGTTTAAAATTGCATTCAAACTGCACCCAGATGAAGTACTGTTGCAGAACAAAACCCTTCCATTTTCGCCTTTACGAACTCCATATTCTCCAAACCGCTTCAGTCCCCACCTCGCACCAACCCAGCTAGTTACAATATTTCACAGCAAACGGACATTTTTATAGGTATTTAGCGAAAACGTCGTTCCAACGGACCAATTTGCAACTTGTTTGCGTCGCCAATAAATTGTCGCGTACATTTCCTAAATTACGCTGTTACTTGTGACGTATTGTTGTAGCTCGAGGCACACCTATATTATTCTAACTGTTTTGTTATGATTATTGTTTGTAGGCACTTTAGGTTTTTTCTTTTGTTTTTCTGGATTTTGTTTTTTTGATGTAGAAGCGGCTGTGGTTGGGTCGTCATTTGTTTAGATATGTTTGACTAAAATATTATTATGATAACCCACAATCTCACAATAATAAAATTTATTACATGACTATCTAATAACAGTTGTGTATGTAATGTACATAAAAAATGCTTAGAATAGATTTACAATTAATCAGCGTTAGATAAACAACATAGAAATTTTGGCGTAAGATGGTTCGTTTTGGCAACTTTAATGTTAACTACAATACAGTTAAACATATAGGTATGTAACTGACTATTCGTTTCTCTATTAATAAAATTGGCTAACTTACGAATAAATACGATTATTAATAAACGCAGTTTCTATAAAATGTAAGTAACAGTAACTTAACGATGTCCAATAAGACTAGAATTGATTAAATTTCCAAATAAAGGTTAATAGAATCCTTAGCTATTTAAAGATAACCGTTATTACAACACCGAGCACCTTGAAACATTTTCAAAAAAAACACCGACTAACAAATTGTTTAAAAAAAAAATTGAAATTCATGCTCCGCTCCCCTGAGCCTCGTCCTGTAATCGACACTGTAATGCAAAGGCCGCCACCAAGCCCCTTCAAGATGTCTACATAAAACGCGATACCTCTCAAAGGGAACCGAAGATGGCAAAAAAAAAACTATTTTATACATCAAACATTCTAAAAGAATAGACACATGATGAAGAAAAACAAAAAACAACTTAATAAAAGAACACGCTATGCAATTTTCAACTGTATTGCTTCACGAATAAAAGCTATGTTTTTGCTGTAGATGTGTCATGTAAGTGATATTTGTATGTCACAAAGAATATTGAAGGCGATGTATGATTGAATTTGATTTGAATTTATTACTCTGAGCCTTTGACATGTTGTTTGTTGTTAAAAATATTCAATATGTCGAAGTTTATTTTAGGGATATTGGCACTTCGATGGATTTAACTGAATTTGGTTGTTGTTGTTTTTGAAGAAAGAAGAATATGTAATCGTTTACATATTCTTCTACCCTGACCTTATTGGAAAGGTCTTGCAGAAAGGTCGGGTGCGCAGTACTCGTAGCCGGCGTGCTTGTATGACCAGATTTTTGAACGTGGATGAGGCGAAATGAGTATGTAAAGATCGTAGCAGGTGGCGTTCTGTGGTTTATGTCTACCTACAAGTTACATTACATTTTAAAAATAACTATAAAACCAGTCTATTATTGCCGAGGAGGTACAATCATTCATCTCGATAATATCTCTTGTGTGTAGAGACGTCTAAACTCAGAATCTCCTTTCTTTTCCTTGGAGCCCTCACGGACTGCCTCCGCTTCAGGAAAGAGGAAGGCAGTGAGATATTTTGGACTCCTACCCAAAAGTGTACCTCCAACTACCATTGGCTATTAGGCAGGTTCTCCTAGTAGTACAGGTTTTGGTTACACAATATCGTTACGGGATCCAAGACAGTTAAAGCGTTTCTCCAGGACTCATCGAGTTCCATGCCTCGGCGCTTTTCTGGCGGTCTCCTCTGTTGATTCTGGCTTTCAGGAGTTGCAATGGTTTGCAATGGTAGGCAATAGTGTGGCGGGCTTGTCCCAAAAAATTGTTGTACAGGTACAACCAAGGACAATAGCGGTTGGCCAGTTTTCAATCATATATACAGAGTAAAAAGTGATTCACCGCATTTGTCCGCGATTGTACATTAGTTGATATACCGCATCGTTATAACATAAATAACTTTACTTTTCAACCTACCGCTAAAACAGCTGTTATAAAAGTCACATGAGTTTTTCTAAAGCATCTCGCTAGCATGACATGTTAAGAGCTAAGCGTCGGAGTATCGAATGCCGGCAGACGTCCCGGGGGTGCTAATAATGCGATATTGCCAAAAAATATGATGACAGCTTTGAAACGAACCAGCCGTACTGGGAATACCTTGCGAGTTAACGACTTTTGAACTAAAAAGTGAGTGTTTTTCAGTTTTATAACGGTTGGAAGAGATAGTGTGGGGAAAGGTTACCATGGATTCTAGTAGGTACCTACATGATCAGAACCAGAGAGACGAAAATTTTTGTCGGGTATTAAATAAAATTAATCTTTCCCATACAAAATTACAACACCTACACGATCAAAATGCTTAGAACAGGTGTTTTTTTTCTAATAATTACAATCATGTAATAAAATGGTAAACATTTTCCTTACTTTGTCCCCCCTTCCACCCTGTATAAAATTGCTAAGTGATTAACAAGGTGACCTGAGGTTTATATTAATATCTAAATATCTTGGGTCAACTCACACACGGCTATCTGATCCCAAGCTAAGCAGAGCTTGTGTTATGGTAACCAGACAACTGATATACATACTTATATAATTTATAAATATATACATATTATTATAGATAAATCACACCCAGACACAGAACAAACAATCATGCTCATCACACAAAGTTTGTCCTGGGTGGGAATCGAACCCACGACCTCCGGCTTAGCAGTCAGGGCCACTAACCACTAGACCAACAGGCCCGTCATATTGAAGGATGTGGAAGATTAAGTTTATTAGAGAGCACTAAAAGTTATTTGTTCATGACACGTCTGATTTCAATGATTATGGACGCTATAGTTATAGCACTAGATTTAACTTTGCCTAACATATAGTATTTTTTACACAAACCCACACTCCATACCAACCCCAACCGTAAAGCAAAACGATAAAGAACCAACCATTAACAACATTAAAGGGTGAAACACTTCCACAATACCTTTGCACACAAAAAAAAAGTGTTTCAACAAAAAAAAACACGTTTCCACCACCCGCCGACAGACGGCGCTGCGGAAGACTTTACTACTTCCGGTGACAAGATGGCCGAGCGCTCAGAGCAGCCGGAAACTGCGGCGAGAGAGCCCAAAAACACGATAAAACTACCATTCTCAAAAAACCTAACAACCACAACCCACCTATCAAAATTCTACCTTAAACTACCAAGAATAAGGCTCAGAATCCTTTGGTCAGTGTTCGGACTTAAGCTCTTTCAAAATAAGAAAGGAAAGCAATAAGTAAGCGCGTTCCCGTCAAGTGCGATCGCTTATTTCCCGCATTGAATATGATGTAAGTTTTCCGGAGTGGCGATAACGTGTAATGGTATCGCTCGCCCTTTCATAGGGCAGCACTGGCTTTGTTACTTCATGGTTACTGCTTGTGACAAACTTGAATATCGGCGTAATGTTGCTTTGAATCTCAATGAGGATTGACGAGGGTTTTCGTGATTCTGAAGAATAGTAAAGCCGGAGGAAAATGTGACATTTTTTGTTACTTCCTCTAACACGTTTACCATGATTGTACATCGGGACTACGTTAATTAAATTAAATAAAAAAAAAAAAACAAATATCAGACAAAGTCCATTTAGCTAACTGCCCCGTTGGTCTCGTGGTCGCAAGTGCGACTGCTGTGCAAGGGGTCCCGGGTTCGATTCCCAGGTCGAGCAAAAAGTGTTATTGGGTTTTTCTATTAAATTCTCAGTAGCAGCTCGAAGTTTGGATTTGTGCCCGGTTAATGGCAATAGGCTCGCCCCCTATTACATGGGACCTAAATTAATACCGGCGAACTGTGGATGTACATTGGTACACCTCTGCCTAACCCTTCGGGGAATACAGGCGTGATGGTATCCATTTAGCTAAGTTGGGTTAGGGCGTATGTAGGCGCATCCAATGCCCCAGTATGGGTCTACCCCACCTGTCCACTGTAGTCTTCAGGATGCTGTTGGGGTTGCGCATGATGAAAGCGCATATCTTGCGCATGATGGCGTAAATCCTATCTATGCCCAAAATATAATGAGTCTCCATGAAATGGGTGCCAGAAGATGAACGACGTCGCCGAGGACGGCCCAGTAAGAGGTAGCGAGATAATCTGAATGTGTACCACGAGAACTGTAGTGCGATTCTCTAAAATGCAAACTCGAAAACGAGTCTCACTAAAGTGATCGCGCTCACTTCGATAACGAACCAACTTGTCATTAGTTTAGTATTCGTTCGCCGTGGTGACGTCACCCGGCGTGATCGTGTTTAACAGAATACCATTTTGTAATCTCACTGCGGATTCAGCTTTCGAATCACGAAGTGAGGGTTAGAGAATCACACTGCTGGTTCAAGGTGGTGGTGATGGTTTAAGATAGCGTTTCAGAAAAAACTTGGGGAAGGCAAAATAAATGTACTAAAATATCATGAGACATTCAAATGGTATCATGGCCAACTAGAATCATAAATAAATCATTAAAGTAGTAGTCAAACTGATTATGTTGATAAGTGCATTAAATAATTTATTTTAATTTAATTTCTCAAAATTTACAATGTCCAAAGACTTTTATTTTCACAAGTGGAATGAGACTTTGAAACATTTGAAACAATTAGTTGATCTTGATATTCATTATCAGGTACGTACTATTGGTTACATATTTTAGTGGGTGTGGTTGGTGGTTGGTTGGTGTGTTTTTGGTTTTTCTTTTTTGATTTTTTTTTTTATATTTTCAAATTTATTCCCCTACAGAGTAACTTTTCATTCATTGCTCACCTTTCAAGGGGTGAAAGAACTCAAGAATATTAATCACTTTTATCATGTAAACAATCCAGAATTGTATAATACATCTTGATCTTGTTGTGCATTATTGTACTTTTTTTACATAATTCGTGTTTTACTTAGGTACTTATTTTTTTTTAAACTTTTTTTAGTATTAGGCTGTACTGTCCCACTCATGGGCAAAGGCTTCACTCCAGTTATGGACGAATCCATCCAGTTCGTACTATGCGGCAAAAATAACTAAATGTACAAACTTATGCTAAAAACAGAAACAATTTAAAATTAAACACTTTTGGTAATTGCTTTTTGCACCAATCGTATAATAGATAAGCCTAATAGTAACTTGTTAGGTAGGTCCTACTCCATTGGTTTCTTTCAGGTAGCAAAAGCTCACGATGTAACACTAGAGGCAGCAGTTCAAAGGTTGTCTTCAATCCTGGGGCAGTACATGAGCATCTACAATACGGCTATTGAGTGTTTCCAACAGAACCTGCAAGTACAGAAGACGGCGTATATGGACGAAATTGTAAAGGTTCTAGTTTCTAGGTCAGTGTTATTTGAAACTGAATTTAATAAAGAATCTACGATAAAATAACTAGTTTATGTTCGAGACAGGAATTCATAAAAAAAACCGGCGTATTACTGTTCCACTAAAGGCCAAAAGCCTCTTCTGCTACAGGGAAGGAACTGACCATTGATCACCGTGAAACCTCAATTCGAATTGGCGATTTCAGACTTATAATAAATCTAGGATTTCTGAGGATCTTTGGAAAAAAAGCTTGTGATGGGCACTTAAATCATTTGCTAAACGCAATATGTTAATCGTGATGGCCCAGTGGTTAAGGTGCCTCTCTTATGCATGAGGATCGATACCGGGCCAGTACCATGTCACTTTTTAAGTTCACATGTACTTTGTATGTTTATCTTAAACATTGACAGCGGTGAAAGAAAACATCGTTACCAAACCTGGATTTAGTGGAATGTAACTCTGAAAACGCCGTTCCGCCTTGAGCAAGTGTGATAATCAATGCTCGTGCCTTTTCTGTATGAGAGGCAATATTTGCCCTGCAGTGGTATAATAATAAGCTGGTATTATTTTTAATATATCAAACATTATTTCAGAATACTAGAACTTAAATCTCAACTAGAGAAGTTAGAAGATAGTCCCATTCAGTTTATTGGCCGTGGTCTGATCGCGGTCCATCACACGATATCTGAAATTGACATGACTGCAATACCAGCGCAGCCGGGGAGACCAGAACAGATACAGACTAAATTTGATGAAATACTGGCTAAAGTAAAAGAAGAAAGAGAAGCTGTAGATTCAATAGGTAATATGCAATATATTAAGGAACATGTCGCACACTAGCTCATGGCCTATTATCACGGGTTTTTTCCAAAAACAAAGTAGCCTCTTCACAACTTCAGCTATCCGCCAGTGAAACTCTAGTCAAATTTGGTGCTGCCATTTCGGAGATTAGCCGGAACAAAAAGACAGACAATATATTATTCATCCTACACAAATTAGAGAGTAGCTAGTATGAATTAATACATACTTTGATGTCATTGGTGTTAAAATAAATAATACTGATGAAGACATACCTTAATCAGTTACAGTTGAAGACTCTGAAACCACACTTATGAAGTTGGATAGATTATGGGATATAGAAGAAGAAAAAGTAGAGGAGGTGCCGACAATAAAAGTTGTTGAAATACCAGAAGAACTACGTAAAACCAGGGAATATTTAGCTATGATACTGGCACATGAGAAAACTAGGTATTGAACAGTATTTCTTAGTTTGATAACAGAACGTAATTCATTAAATACCTCCAAAAAGGTAATATCATCCCGACACAATTTCGCTCACGGCAGCGGCCAATTTTGATGAAGACCAACCAAGTACACTCAAAATATTATGGTGCATGAGTGTGTGCGCAATCATTTGTAGATCTTTGACAGTCGTTACTGTTAGGCAGAAGCCCGAAAGTCTGACAACCAGTCTTACCAAGAGTATCGTATTACCCATTATTGGGTTGTGAAGGTCTGAAAGGCAGTGGCTCCATGTAAAATACTGATATTCAGCTGCATCCGGTTCGACTGGAAGCCGACCCCAACTTAGTTGGGAAAAGGCTAGGCAGATGATGATGATGAGTGTGTGCGCAATCGCAGGTGCACTCATAGTCGCTAATAGTCCAAAGGGATGACAATCTAATACACCCGGGGGGATAGATCTAATAACAGTAGAAGAGAATATTATCAAAATGTATTTCAAAAGACATTGTTCGAATTCCAGACAAGTGACACAACTAATGATACATAACAAGACTGTACGAGATAACTGGGAAAAAGAGCTGGCGGGTCGTTTGGTACCTCCAGCCAGTTATGAAGTTAGAGAAAGAAGTGCTCAGCTTATGCGCAAAGTGTTCAGGTACCTAATACAATAATCATCATCATCATCATAATATCAGCTGCAGGACATCCACTGCTGGACATAGGCCTCTCCTATAGATTTCCAAAAAGACCGGTTGGGAGCAGCCTGCATCCAGCGTCTTCCTGCAGTCTTAATACAATAATACCCGCCCATTATTGTCTTACTGCAGGGCTCAGGCCTCTCCTCATACTGAGAAACACCAGTATTGGTCGCGGATAATATTTGATTTCAGACTTACAATAATATAATTATTAGTCCAGTAATATAATTGTATAAATTAGACATTGTAAGGTAACTTAAAATGTTGTCCGTCATTGATGTCCAAGATAAACTTAGAAAGTAAATATGAATTGAAAAAGTCACATTGGTGCATGCTCGATATCGAACTCACAATCTTATGCACAAAAAGCGGGCATCATAACCACTAAGCCATCACGATATCTACCAACCTAATAAGATAAATTAAATAAAAAACGTTTTATACAGGTATAATAATTTAATCGATGTATTGTTTCAGAGCATATTTTAAATTAAAACGGGAACGCATTGACAACGCCAAACGTGATCAATTATTGGGGATAAATATTTTTGAGATAAAAAATTTGGACTTGCAAAAAGTGCAAGCAGAAGAGGTGGGTATACAATATTTTTTGAATACCAGTACCTCCCTAGCCTGTCCTATATTAATAAACCAATTTCTTAAAACTAATGCCTTTTATGGGGAAACAGAAATTGAACAACATCTGCTGATCGTTATTTATTGTTTTTATTTAACGCTTGTTGTGTTCCACGCGCGCTTCAAAGAGATGTCAGCATAATAGACTGGGCCTGCTAGATCCAGTGCCTGGCAGGGTGACGGAACTTATTCGCAAGAGTTACCGCAACCCTGGAACGCAAAGGGCATTTAGAAGGAACACGGATGGGTTTTAGACAGTAAGAGTCTGATATTCCCTTCCGCTCTGCCCAGAGCGAAAGAAGTCATTTGATGATATAATAAGAATAACAAAAAAAAAATGCCAGCTCAGAACCAGTCATTGCGGCTATCTTTGAGGAAGCCAATGTAGAAGTAGACGTCGTTTGGGTGATATAATGATGATGACGCTAACAATCATACATTTGGTTATACCCGTACGCTGGTTGTAAGTACTGCGCCCCTGGCATTTCCGAGAAACATCATCAATATAGAATGATATTTACAATACCAATGTTTCTTGTCAGATGCTGAATAATCGCTCTAAATTACATAAGATATACGAGAAAGAATGGCTTGCACGTCGCGAGAATTTAAAACAGGAGTTTCTAAAAAATAAAAGAGCCCAACTATGTGAAGAGTTCCGTGACAACATCAGGGAGTGGTTCATTGAGTGGTAAAGTAATTTTAGCTATTAAAACATTTGTATTTCTGCTTTCAATGGATAAACTCAAAAACTATAAAATATATTTTATACAATGATTTCATCTATTAAAAGCTACATTAGCAGAGAGTAACAGCGGCTATTTTATTATTTAACAAAATAAAGGATACGTAACAATACCAATGCGCACGAAGTCCCAGGCAAAAGCTTGTGCATTTTTTTAAAGAGAAAATTCGGACATATAGCCTCGGCCTAAAAGCACCTTTCCTAATTATTTTCTTACAATTGTATTTATAACCAACAAAAAATAACAAAAATATTTTCATCATAATCATTACTTCAAGGTTTGAATCGGTACAATTTTTTTACGAAATACCTAAGCCTGGGTCTGCTGCAATCTTCAGAAGCGAAGTTCCCAGTCCCCTGGATTGGCTTGAGAAAAACAAAGCTCTTACGATTATAAATGAGGCCAACGAAAAGAAAAATGCTCAAGATGTAAGTAATAATGAGAATTAATCATTTGATTGAACATGAATAAAAAAACAGACTGTACATCGGTTTTAAAACAGTAAAATCGAAAGTAGCACTTAAAACAAGCAAATTACAGCTAAAATTCGAGAAAAAGGAAGCGAAAAGACTAAAAATGTTACTGAAAAGGGAAGAACAAATGAAAATAAAAGCAGAAAAGCTATTACTGAAGAAAATGATGACAAGTCCAAAGATGCATCCTGGATATCATTTCCCAGTTTCAAGACAGACTGACCATCTTCTAGAGGTAAGAAATAATGAATCTAGACTTCTAGAATCTACTCATGTTCTCAATTTATTTATTTTAGGCACCTTCTGGCCGTGGACACACTTTTTTTTATACCACTGAAGGTAGCAAACAAGCTAACGGCACAAACACTTGTCGAGAAGGGATCAAAATCGTGCTGTTTACATAATTTATTAAAATTTTCGCTTGCACGCACAATAAACGAATTCTGCCTGTACTTAGTCGAGGTAAACGCAACACGTAATGGAGGATACCACCGCTTGGACCTAGTTGGACCGAGTTAAATTTGGCCAGAGTATCGGAACTATTAATGTACGGAACTAAAAATCTTAAGCAAAAGCTAAAGTTCACATGTTTTTTTATTTTTTGTTACTTATCTCCGGAATTAATGCTCCGAATTTGAAATTAGAAAACTACTTTATTCCTGAGTACAACAGGATTTTTTTTTATAAAAAAAAATAGGGATCTATAAAAAAATAAGCCAGTGAATAAAAGCATTAAAACTCACAAATTATATTTTTAAGGTCATAGATTATTATCATAAGTCTTGGGATATGTATGATGTTTGGGAAACTTTGGACGTGAAAGTAAAATATGTGCATACTATTGATGTAGAAGATGCAATAAAAGAAGTGACGCTTGAGGTCATGCCAGAAGCAGACGAAGATATGCGGTAAGATAAATATGATGAACCGAACCGTTTGGGAGTGTCAATTATTAACAATGAACTGAAATCCATCATAGATAGAGTTGAAACTTCTGTACAAGATTGAATTCCATTACATCTTATGATTTTGGTTACTGTCCCTTACAGACCCGTTTACAATAGCCTGTAGCCCCATAAATCTGGCTATCATATACAACAAGTTTTTATCAATCCAACTGGTAATTCCAGAGAAACGCGTTTAAACACACCAATAAAAACTATTGATCTTTAAGTTATTATATTAGTATAGATAAGAAAGTTCTTTGTGAATTTTAAGCCAAGAACTTCGTCAACTGAAACAAGCGTTGAAAGAAGACTACATAAGAAACGAAGAAGAAATGCCAGTGGATTTGACGAAGCCACTCAAATGTGGCAAGAAAAAGCACAAAGCAAAATCCGATATCAGCGAAAAAGTTTGTGCAATGATTGAGGTATGTTGGATTATTTTTATCTGTGTTATTATGGCACACTTGTGCTAAAAACTTATCTCTGAGTTAAATTACAATAAGAGCCTGTGTAGCCACCTTGGCAGATGAGAATACCTATATACTCCCTTTTTTAATATGCCTGTGAGTAGTGTCTATTCAGAGCTGGTGGGCATACGTGATGGGCAAGTATTTGCAAAAAACTTGGATTTAGGATAACCCTGGCTTGTGCAATCAAGCTCAACAGTTTTGAATGCGTTTCGCCCTATAACTCATGGTTTCTAATTGCCTCCGTCTTCACCAGGATCTAGCACAGAAAGATTTCATTGTAGAATATCCTAAAAGAAAAATAGAAGATTTCATAGGAGATGCTAATTTTGGAGGAGAAGAATTACGTAGCCAAAATTTGTAAGTACCTAGTATTAAATGTAGTTTCCATTGATTTCCTACTCGTAGAGTCTATGAATGTAGGTTCAGTTTGTTAAGATCAATTGGATTGTGGAGGTCAGATAGGCAGTCGCTCCATGTAAAACACTGGTATTTATCTGCATCCGATTTGCCTGCCCTCAACGTAGTTGGGTAAAGGCTAGGATAGTGATGTTACCTGGAACTGACCGATATTTTTTTGATAAAAAATCTTGAACAAATGTGGAACGGAAAATAAGCTCTATATGCATGTAATCAAGGTACAAAACAGGCTTCTTTTTCATTTTGCATCGAGCAGTAACTATCAGTGATTGATCACATCATGATCATATTTTCTTTCAGACGTGCATTCCCATTCAATTTTGAAATACGAGCATATTGGTGGGAGAGATGTCGTGAAGTCTGTTATGGGTACCGTAAAATATTGTTGGTTGGACCTAAACAAAGTGGGAAGACCATATTGGTTCACACTTTGGCTTCTATCAATAGTAAGCAATTTTTTAAAACAGTTTCATTTAGTAAGCGCCACGTGATCCTAGCTTTTTTGGAAGCCTATGAAGGAAAGTGAGATCTTTTTCAATGACTCTCTCATTCATACTAATATTATGAAGAGTTAAGATTTTTTTGTTTGCTTGTTTTTAACAAATAGGCTCCGAAATTACTGGACCGATTTTAACCATTCTTTCACCAATAGATAGCTATATTATTTTTAAGTTCTTGGCTTTAAAACATCACGCTACGACACACGGGAGCGGAGCATTAACCAAGGTGTAACTTATGGCGGGTGAAATGAGCCACGCGGATGAAGTCGCGGGCAGTTAGCTAGCTCTATATAAAACAGGAAAAAATTGAATAAATTATACGCTTACACCTTCAGGAAAAATAGAGGAGCAACTTTTTTTAAGACGTTTTCGTTTCAAAACTTCTTTCTAAGTTTATCTTGGACATCATTGTCATGGGTGAAGGATAACACCGTAAAGAAACCTGGACTTATAATGAAAAGCCAAAAAACGCCAAGAGCAAGCGTGGTAATCAATGATCATTCCTTCTCTGTATGAGAAGAAGGCTTTGCCCTGCAGTGGGACAGTAATAGACAATTTTGGCAAGTAATGGGTAATTTTTATGTGAAAAACATGAGCTTGGTAACTCTGATTACAGATGCAGTTCTGATTGAGTTGGACCCGTACAAAATACAAGGAGACATGCAATCGGCGCCGTTCTTGAAAAGTCTAGCTCACATGGTTGTCGTTTGTGCCAGAGCGTTGCAACCTACCGTTATCCTTATCAAACATGTTGAAAAACTGTTTTATAGAAAGGTACATTAAAAAATAAATAAATAAAAAATCTCGGATATAAGTTTCGAAAATAATATATATCAAGCGTTTTTTTATGATATAGTTGAATACTAGGCGGACAAAGTCGCGGCCATAAGCTAGTTTGGGAGTAAAAACAATCAAAACTCTTGCTCAAAAATAAAACATCCAGTCGAAGTCAAAGTCAAATCATTTATTTCAATTTCAAGGAACTTTTGAACGTCAATTACATTACATTACATATATTATATTTAAAATTAGTATATCGAACTAGTCCTGTAATATTATTTAAAAAAGACGTATCCTTAATGTGTCATTTTACTGGCTAGTGTGTTGAAAAACCATGAATATTCCTGCATTCAAGTACACGACCCGCTACTTCCGACGTGCTCGATAGATGGCGTTGTGCCGTCAGGCGCCTCCGGGTGCGACAACAGCTCTATTGTAATCAAATGATAATTTTTGAAAAGTCAGTCTTAAATACTGATTTACAGGTCTGCGTACCTAGTTTAGGAGCCCGGAAAACTGTCAATAATTTTAATCTTGGAAGTACAACCCATTGTTTCTTTATCTATGTGCTGTGATGCTGTTTTAACGTACAAATAAATTATTATTATTATTATTCCATTTATTCAATTAATCAAACATATAAATTACATTTTTAAATATTAGTAAAAAAATATAAAAACATTTAAAAATATAAAATATAGTAGCCCACCGGCGTCGGGAACAGGGTCCAAGCCACCGGTGGTCAGGGCTCCTGAGAAAGGAATCTCCTAACGATACGCGCCGTGTCTAGGAGAACCGCTTTCTGAATCAAGCCCTTGATCCAGCCACCCAACGAGAGCCTCCTAAGATGTTGGTCGAGGCTCTTGGCAATTAAGCCATTGGCTGAAACGACTATCGGCACAATGATCGCTGAGTATTATTATTATTCTCATTTATTTATTTCTATTACATATTAAATACATTTTTAAATATTAATATAAAAAAAAAACATTTAAAAATATAAAAAATAGTAGCCCACCGGCGTCGGGAACAGGGTCCAAGCCACCGGCGGTCAGGTGGCTAATTATTATTATTATTATTATAATCCATATAATTATATGTCAATTAGGTACTCTCTATAAAGAACTTGGACTTTCTCAATAAATCTATTTTTATTATCTTATTACAGATACCACCAGAAGAAGCAGATCTAAATCTGCCTCTCTTAAGTACTTTATTTTTTCAGAAGATGCTAAAGAAAATTCAGAAGTCTGATAAAATTACTATAGTAGGTAAGATCTTATTTTCTGAAATGTTTAGAAAACATAGCTCAACAGTTAGGTCAAGTAGGAGCTAGGAGAAATTCCTAAGTAGTGTGGGGCAATTTCGTGGGCAATTTATGATTTAAAGGGACGATATCTTAAACACGCCACGAATAGTGAGGATGTTCCTCACTCCTGAATCAGAACCCTACCAGGAAGTAAGGAAGCTAGGAAGTCTGACAACCAGTCTAACCAAGAGCTGTCGTGTTGCCAAGTAACTGTGTTGTGGAGGTCAGATAGGCAGTCACTCCATGTAAAACACTGGTATTCAGCTGCATCCGGTTAGACTGGAAGCCGACCCCAATATAGTTGGGAAAAGGTTAGGCAGATGATGATGACTTAGGTAAAACCCTGGTTTTGTTCCAGGTACTTGCATGGAACCATGGTTGGGAAAAGCCAGTACGATGCTGAAGCAGTTTCCAGTGGTACTTCTCCTGCCAGACTGTAGTTACTCTATGGCCGCACAGCTATTGACCGATTGGCTAGTTAAGTTAGTAGTTTTACGTTTACTGAGTTAATTCTGAGTTTTGTTTTAATCTTCTTCTTCTTTTCTAGTGTATAATTTTAGATAACCCTTTTTTTTTATACGTTTTTCTTATAATAATTATTGGGCCCAGTAGCCGCGTTTATAACGTTGTCAATGTTCTCTAAAGTACAGGTGTAGGAATAGCTTGAGGCCTGCCAGGGTTGCGTTTGTTTGAGTCACTGCGGCCCTGGAATGCTAAGAGCATTAGGAGGAACACAGGTTTTAGTCAGTAAGAGTCTGACACTGATTTTTTCCGTTCTGGGCGGAGCGTAAGGGATTACGCTCCGCCCAGAACGGAAAAAAATCGATTGATGATAAAAAAGATAACAAAACAAAAAGGGACACTTTAGGCACTGTAGTCAGACTAATTGTCTGAAAACCCTTTAATATTTATAAACTGTTATCGTAAGTATCTCTTTCTTGGTCGCCACATAGCTCAAACTCACTTCACCTTTTTTTTTGGTTTCGGGGGGAACCTTCAAAAGGCGCCCGATCTTTGGGGATAAGACCGCTATATCACTAAAACCAACCCGGTGGACACCATCAGCACATGAAGAGGGTTCCGTTTCCTCTTAAAAGACCGCACCAGAACCCTCCCTGTGCAACGCCTGTTAAGGCACGTCTCTGGGAAGACTGTAAAGGGGTCTTCCCTAAGCCTCGCTGTGCACGGTAGCATGTGACCACTATGCTACCGTCTTCTCTAAGGTCGCTCTAGTGGGCGGACAGAATCCCCATTCTAACCGCCCGCGACCTTAAAGGCCCACCCTACATTACCAAAGGATATTTTCAGTTAAGGTTTTCTATTTCAAGTGATATTCAAGCACCTCTCAATCCACAGCAATTCAGCCAGGAGTTCTAGTAACAATTGCTTAAACCTGATTTGATTTTTTCAGGCACCAAAACGTAATACCATATAACTTCAACGTGTCCGTCTTAGCGCATGTACTGCAAGGATACAGCTTCGGTTATCTACGTGTGGCTCTGGAAGAATTCATGACAGCTGACAGGATCGTGAAGTACTGGCTGACTGACTTGGACTTTAATCCTTTACCGCTAAGTTTGTTATTAGAAAAAAGTGTAGCTGTCGTTCTGGAGTTTGAGAGGATATTCCCGACAGCGCGCTTCGTGGAAATATTGTCTAGCCATATTTCAGCCTAGATATAAGGAATTAAAGTTGATTGAATTTTATCGATAGGATAAAAGCAAACAAGGCTTATGTTAGGCCAGATACCCGTCAAATAACATATTTAAAAAAATATAAAATGATAACGATTTGAAGTCCGAACGAGATGGTAAAAAACGCATCATTTTTAAAATTAATTTCAAATTGAATTTGTAGTCTTTGCAACGCATAAGTTAAGAAAAAAATTGGCTTCTGTTACATGTCTAACTATATTTGACACAATTATCTACTCTATTGGCTATATCATATATTGTAATGATGTTATTAGTTATAATAGTTATTCACCAAAGCATGACTATGTATGGAAAAAGCTGTCAGAAATATTTCTTATAACAATAATGTCGTCAATTCTAACTAACTTATAATAAACGTTTATGCTCAATAGTTCCTTTAAAGAATTTCATACACATATTAACTTCATCGGCAATTGTTCCAGAATAGCTACATATGGGGTCTCTCCTATGGATGTGTATAATTTCATATTAGATGACACGGAAACTAAAGTAGTAAGTTCTTAACTGATTTTGTAATACATATCTATTATTATCTTCTATTAGGTACAGTCAGCAAAAGAGATAAGTAACCAGGGTCGCCTATTAAATACAAAGTTTTTCAAAAACCGATCGATGCTTTTTAATGAATTTTATTTTTATTAATAGAAAATAAACAGTTTTTTAATTAAATTTAATTTCATTTAAAAACGACCACCGGTTTGGAAGAAAACTTCAACAATATTAGACGGTCTGGTTACTTATCTCTTTTGTTGACCGTACATCGGTTGCTGAAACCCCGAAAAAAAGTACTAAGGTGTACTCCGTGGTAATAGGTCATCGTCATTCTCAAAAACAAAGAGACCCAGGACTTCATCAGCGTGGTTTTTTCAACCGCGTTAAAGTAATATCTTTGATTACTGCTCAGCTCCTGTATATCGTAAAGTGTTGATATATA
Source organism: Caradrina clavipalpis (assembly GCA_932526535.1). NCBI lineage: Eukaryota > Metazoa > Arthropoda > Insecta > Lepidoptera > Noctuidae > Caradrina > Caradrina clavipalpis. The sequence continues at coordinate 15,749,342 of OW052096.1, read as the reverse complement.
GCCTATACTACTCCTCATAAATCCCATTGATTGGTAGTTCTAATTTTTCTGATCCGATTGATAGTTTAAGAAATATGCGTCTATAGACAAATCAACAAGATTATGGTCAGCATATATGACAAAGGTGATGGCTAAATGACTGCCCCAGGGCCAGAAACATTCTGGAATGTATATGAATCTTACATAACCTCATAATATTTAAAAAAACATTCATGAATTATGTAGTGTTTAATATTTTCCTAGCACTTTCGTGAACTATTAAACATAATAAAGTATCTAAAAAAAAAAGAAAAACTTTTTCATCACAAACATTCGCTTATAAATATACAACCTCATTTTCGTTTTTGGTTTTATTCTTTTTCGAAAGTGTCAGTTGAAGAAAATTGTATACTGTCACACACACCTTTTTTCCTATTTAGGCAATATTATTTTACCATTATATTATTCCCAAAAAGTATCTGAAACTTTTTTACATGAAATACTAATATTTAGCCATTCAGCATTACATTGTGCTAGGTACCATATTTATACATGGTACCTGGCACATGGGGCAGTGGTCTATACTTCCATTTAGCCATCTCTTTTGACTGTAATATAAAACAAAGTACAAAAAAGCATCTCCTAACTTTTACAGGAATACGACAAATACTTCAAATGGTACACTGAAAAGACAAGTTCTGGTATGAAAGAGATGAAACATTTACAAGAGCAGAGAGAGTACAAAGCAGCACTCAAGAAGTTCGAAGAGAAGAACAAGAAGAGGGCCAGGGCCGCTGCGAGAAGCGCTACTGCTGGACAGTAATAAACAAATGCTTCAGAAAGATTTTGTGTGTTTTTATTAACGACTTATGCTTTGCTTCTATAGAGTAATAATACAGCTCTTTGTGGAGGAGCTCGTCCGGAGAAGTACTACCACCATACCTAATTCTGCCGCAAAGCAGCGATACTGTGTACCGGTATGAAAGGTATGGGTGGTGTAATTACAGGCACAAGAGACGTTTCAACTTTCTTTCTGCAATAGCAACGCTATAGCTTCTGCTATTGCAGATGTCTATAGGCAGCGGTGACCACTTAACATCAAGTGGGCCGTCGGCTTGGTCTCCATTCATTGACAATTAAAAAAAAAGACAATCGACTATTAAGACACGTAATTTTTATTTACTCTTTGGACACGTTAGTTATGATGAGGGCAGGCAATACCAAAGCTGTAATCGACGGCTGCAATTAAATAAAAAGACCAAACATACCAAACTTAATTAAAGCTACGTGACGTAGTATTCTGTGAAAAAAAACGGCTTATTGTTGTCCCACTGTAGGACAATAAAGACAGAAGAGTCGGACAATAAAGAAGGACTTAAACATCTAGATTTTCTCACGATGTTGTATCCTTCACCAAACTCAGTAATGGCCAAGATAAACTTAAGAAGTTAAGTACCTATGTACAAACATGTGGGGAGGGCGCCGTAACGTCTTCAGAAGAAAAGTAAATAAAGTGAGATTCCATTGAATAGGCACTATAGCTACGACAGCATAACCGTAGTGTTGCTACGGCTACGCAAGCTACACGGTCGTAGCATTATTATTTGCTACGCGTCTAGTTACTACGGCGCATCGGAAACTTCACTTTACTATTCGATGATACCTGTTATTTAAAAACATACGTACCCAGTCCATCAACTTTAGGCCTCACCAGTCCAAGTATATTAACAAATGGAACAGAATTACTTTGAAATGATCTGCCAAGTAATGTACTCGGAACAATATACAAAAACACTCTCTGCAGTACCAAACGATACGTATAAAATCGTATGTAGATAATATAAATGACACTTTCCACCATTCTATTTTACATTTTCATCATAAATACCCATTCAAATCACCATAAAAAGCCATGAGAGCGTACACCCCAAAGCACACAACATTCATAACATAACGCCAAATTAAAAACATCACTAAGCCAGCAATTTGGCGTAAAATAAACACGATTTTTATTCTGCGTTGCCAAGATAAGGGCTGGCGGCAAATAAGGGGTGCTGTCGATATAGAGGGGCCGATGTTTATCTCAACATAACGTGTCCAGACGAACGCTGACGCCGCGGATTTTATTTCTTTATTGCACAAAAATGCTAACTTTCACTGTGCAAATAGGGTGACTGTATTCGAGAATTATTTTTTAGGACAATATTACAATTTACCGTGACGCCTGTATGGGGAATCGCCTTGATTCCCCACACAGGCGTCACCGACCGAAATGATCCAGTATCAAATCTATAATAATACATTAACATACATACCGTCATGCCTGTATTCGCCGAAGGGTTAGGCAGAGGTGTACCAATATACACCCACAGTTAGCCGCACGTTCGTAGGACAATATCCTAAAGATTTATATTTCAAAAAAGAGTATAGTTGCAACCAGTCCTTTATAATTTGCGTGATTTGTAAAAGGTTGACTTAGCATAGTGAAAATATGTTATGGGAGAAATTGCATTGTAAATTGCATTCAGGTTTAATACAGCTTTGCTCAAAAGAGAGTGGTAGTTATCTATTCCTGAAAGGTCAAGTTTTTTTTTTTTTTTTATAGATGGTAAAATCATCAAATGACCCCCCCCCCCAGACTTGGAGTGTCAGACTTTTACTGACTAAAAACCATCTATGTTCCTTCATGTGCCCTTTGCGTTCCGGGGGCGCGGTATCTCTTTCGAAGAACCCGCAGCCCCGGCAGGCAAAGGTCAAGTTGGTAAATTCATTTCAATTTTACTTAAATCTACAATTGAAAGGGAAATGAAGTGGTACACTCATTACCTACTTGATCGTAAGTACTACCCGTCCTAACTGTAAGGCCCCGTTCCCACTATGCCGCGACCGGTAGATTTGCCGCGCCGGTAAATCTGCCGGAAGGGCTAGTGGCTGTACAATTTATATGAAGCTGTTCACATTATCCCGGATCCGGTATTTTTCCCGAGCCCGGCATTTTTACCGAGCGTTTTGTCACTAGGAATTTCCGGTAAAACGACCGGACCCGGAGTAATGTGAACGAGTTTGTCCGGTATCTGTCCCCCGCTCTCCCCGCTCGTGCTCCCCTCGCCCCGCCCGTGTTCCACACACGTCATTCGGCTAGCATTTTCTGGTAAAAGTAGACGTGTAGCATGGATATTCAAGCAGAAATTTTAATTACGCTTGTCCAAGAGAGACCTGTTCTGTGGGATAAGACCGAAGACGTCTATAAAGACAAAAACTTAAAGTTAGCAGCAGTTAGCATCCAAATTCAACTGTGAATTTCTTCCGGTATCCGGTGTAATGTGAACACTCTGTCCGGCATCCGGTTTTCGGCAAATCTGCCGGTCCGGCATAGTGGGAACGGGGCCTAACCAATATTACAATAAATATGAGAGTAGATTTTGTTTTCTTTTTGTATCCAAAACTATCCTCATATTTTTCTGTATAATATGTATGAACAGGTAAAACTGTTATCTAGTTTATACTTGTAAACTAAATACATATTCAACATAATTATTACATTAGGTAATATTAGGTACTTCAAGATTCATTTTCTTTTTTCACATGAATTTTAATATATTCGCACATTGGTTGCACATTTTTGTTGCTTGATTTTCTTGATCCCCCTGATACTAAAACTTGGCTACGCCGGTCCCGTCTAGAAACCCAAACCGTGGCCACCCTACAATCCACCCTTTTAATATTCAAGCGGTGTATTTGGAATTAATTTCAGTCGTTTAAATATTTTCTGGTGCCACCGCAGCGCCCAGTAATTATTGTTTGAACATCACTTCTAGTTAGCAACTGCGCTGTTTGCTAACAGGTTTTTGCAACATTCTATAGCAGATAGGTTATAGTAATAGCCTATTAAATATTGGCCGAAGTCATACTGATGTTATTTCTATATGTATGGGCTTGGAGACTCAACTACCTCTCTATCTGATAGTAGTTTTATAGTCAATTCTGAACTCGGTCAATTCTAGTTTTGAAAGAAACAGGCATGCTTATAACACTGAATCTATACTAATATAATAAAGCTAAAGCGTAGTTTGTGTGTTTGTTTACGCGAGCTAATCTCTAAAATTACCAGTAGGATTGGAAAAAAGTGTAGGTATGTGAGTTGTATGTTCCTTTGCACCTACTGTGTTTTGTCTCTACATCACCCTTAAGTAGACTGGTAGAAAATGTCCAAGGCATTAATTCCGCCTTTGTTCAGTGTATTTTTTTACACGATGTGCATACAGTTTTTATAAATAAATAAAATGTTTTTGTATAGTAGGCTTTATGACATCGCGCTACGACACACGTAAGCAAAGCAGTAACCGAAGATGCAAGTTAGTTAAATAAAACGGCAAATATGTTATTAATTTCATTTATTATAATTTTTATTAATAGGAACAAAATAGGAGGCTACAATTGTCAGTCTTTTACATTTTATTTAAGTAATATCCAAACCTTAATTAATTAATATTAGTCAGTCATGTTATTATATACTAGTAAAAAGTCAAAATTGCATTTGTTATGAGTTAAGTAAGTAATAATTAAATTTTGCCCATTAATAAGTAGAAGTCTCATGTAAACGTTACATTGAGGAGCACCGCTACAGTAACATGTTGCTAGCAATATGTTACACAATGATATTTTAAGTAAAAATAATGTAATTCATAGAATTGTAGAGCTGCACAAGGTCGCTCAATATCACCACCAAATACCAAATTTACCAAGTACCAAATTTGAAACGCGTCAATCAACACGAAAAGAAATAAAGATAATATATCGCCTGTAATATTACCTATTTTTCAATAAGACGCTCAACATTGAATAGCTTACTCTTTGTTATTATTTAGTTGATTGTAATTACGGTGCACTCCATAAAAAGTAATTCAATCATATTAAACAATCAGTAATTATAGGTTCTTAATACAAATCATCAATCATCGATTTAAATTACTTATTGACAAAAATATGATTATAATATGTTTGTATGGAATGTAGAGCTTCGTATTTCTATACAATATCATAAAGGCCGTAGATGGTAAATGATGTACCTGCTGCACGGTGGACCGACGATCTAAAAAAGGTGGCGGGCAGCAGATGTATGCGGGCTGCCCAGGACCCAGATAGTTGGCGCTCTTTGGCCACGTACAGCAGTGGACGGCTATAGGCTGATATGATGATGAGCTGAGTAGCGTGCAAGGCCTCTCGGTCTATGTCCAGCAGTGAACTGCTGTAAGCTGACGATGAGATACACCACAGCGAGCTAGGCTTAAGATGATTTATTTTACAATTAATTGAAATAAGCTAGAAAAACATTTCGCGAAAATAGCTGAGCACTTTTATAGAGCTCAGATTATTTTCCTATACTGGCAATTCCCTGATGGAAACCGGCTATCATTTGCATTTTGTGTCTCAGTAACTATTTCCGGCGACATCGAATTTTATATAGGCCTCTTCTTCATTATTTGAATTCGACGCTTTCTTTTCATGATCACTAAACTTCTTTTAATTAATCAAATATTTGGTTAGCCATGCGCGCGTGAATGTACGAGTGGCATTACTGTTCTAGTGCGGTAATGTAACATAAAAAGCATGTGTGAGTAATACACTGCATTCTTTTTCCTTTTGTGTCGATTGACTCGTTTGAAATTTTGTTCGACCAGTATTGAGCAGCCTGGACAGCTCTATCATTCCCCTTGTTTAGATCTTGAATGCAAATGTGTACACTGTATTGTACCCTAAACGCGATGTAATAAGAGCCACTTTACGAGTGAGTGTATTGAAAATATATTCTATTTGATACCTACATTATTAATTTGGGCATATGAGTGCGTTAACATATTCGCTGGACGGATAGTTGCGATAAGTGTACCAGTTTAAAGTATTCAAATGCTTAGGGTTTCCGTCTACGTTAGACAACCGGTGACCGAGTTTTGTCATAGACAAATGGGACATGAATTCCAATAAACCAATGGATGTCCTATAAAAAGTCGGATCTACAATGTAAACTACTTAGCGGCCTGAAAAATGCGGTCCTATAGAGGTCTAACGTAGGTAGAGGAGAACCTTAAGCGTTGTAACCTGACTACTTCAGTTTACCTACTTATAATATCATTGGGTTTGACACATCAAATTTAATATACGGTCAGCAACAAAAGTCGATTAACAGTGTTACTTTTACATTTCATTTAAATAGACACGAACTAACATACCATCACCATCACGCCTGTATTTCCCGAAGGGTTAGGCAGAGGTGTACCAATGTACACCCACAGTTCGCCGGTATATTTAGCAGTGAACTAACATAGTTCACTGCTATCTAGAATTCTAGGTACCTAATACTAAGAGTTCATTTAATTTTAGATACTTTTCATATATCCTTTGATATTATGTGCTCAATAATAAGGATTTAAAATTCTGGAATGTTAATCAACTTTTGTTGCTGACTTTACCGTTGTGTAATTAATGTAATGGTGCGGTTACAAGACGCGCGATAACGCGAGCCGCGCCGTCCGTTTAAGTATGGCTCGGCTTAAGTCACGTTGACACGATCAGAGAATGCTCGAACCGAGTGTACGTCTACTCGGACGTTACTCCTATCGTGTAAACACGCAATCGCACGACGAGTGCGTTTGGATTGCGTGCTTACACGATACGAGTAACTTCCGAGTAGACGTACACTTGGTCCGAGCATACTTTGACCGTGTCAACGCGGCTTTAATCTAGACGCGAACCTACTCGCTTACATGGCGCTTATTAATACAAGCCGAACCACGTTTGGTCTATGTCAAAAACTGACAAGCAACAGACGATCGTCCTCGGCGAGCCGATCCGTGCCGAGCCGCGCCGTACGTACCTGTCTACACGGCCCGCGTTATCACGGGCAGTATAACCTCACCATAACGTCCTTGCGTCGTGTCCTCAATAGTCCCTAATCTTCCGGCACTGCTGGTTGCACTTGGCGAACCGCTTGGGCTGGTGGGACTCGGCCATGTCCTCGACCCGCAGCTGCCGGAGCTCGGGGTCCCGGTCGGCACCGGCACGGACAGCAGGCAGGTCGGAGTGTCGCAGCACGCCCGCCTGCAGGTAGCCCAGCAGCTGCGGCACGTGCTCCTCTATCATCTTGGCGCGCTCGTTTGATACCTCGCTGAGCCTGGGAGAGGAATTACATATACATTCGAAGAAAACTTGGTGCATACATGGAGTTCATGGGACCTAAACATACCGGCGAAATGTGGGTGTATATAGGCGTTTGTTCCCCCTAGTTCTACTGAACAGTTCTACGATAGAACTAGTGGGTTTTTTTTTTCTCACTAGTTCTACTATTGGGGTTCTCTATTTCCACTGTGGAACTGTTCAGTAGAACAAATGGGAATAGAGAATCCCAATAGTTCTACTATTTTGTTATACTCAATATCGTAGAACTAGTGAGAAAAAAAAACCCACTAGTTCTATCGTAGAACTGTTCAGTAGAACTAGGGGGAACAAACGACAACACACGCCACGTCCTGCTACGCCAGAGGTCTTGAATTCTCCCAGGTCGAACAAAAAGTTTCCTCTCTCAGTAGCCACTCGGAGTTAGGATTTGTGTCCGGTAAATGGTATTAAGGTCGCCCCCTATTACATGGGATCTAAACATACCGGCGAACTGTGGGTGTACATTACATTACATTACAAAGTATTTAAAAATCTCCATGTTATAAATTATGAACAAATTACAGAAGACTATCTACTTCTGACTGTCAAAGATCTATGACTAAAAGCCGGGACCAACAGCTTTACATGCTTTCCGAGGTGTGAAGGTTACAACACCAACTACTGGGCCGCTACTGAGAACTTCCTATTGGAAAAACCCAATAACACTTTTTGTCCGACCTGGGAATCGAACCACGGACCCCACGCTCATCAGTTGCGATTGCGACCACGAGACTAACGGGGCAGTCAGGGCATCCCACACTACGTTTACCAAAACATGGTTTCCAAAAGTTCTCAAGAGGGTTTTAAAAAAAGTCCTCATACTCACCACTTCTTATCATACTCGTAGACATAGACGGCGCGGTTATCTTCCCTCTCTTTCTCAATCTTCCTTCTGACAGCGTTATCTTGTATCTGCTTCAGCAACTGCTGCGAGTACAGTTGCCCATTCTCTTTTTTTTTCTGTTTGATTTCCCTTTCTTTGGCCATGTCTGCTGCCATTTTTTCTTCAGCCTAAAAAAGTTAGAAAACGAATTTAAAAGGACTGTGTGAAGCTAGTATGAGCCATTTGAAGTGGCAGTGGGCAGGGCACACGACACGTTCTCGAATGGAGACTACGAACTGGCAAGACCTTTCACCTTGTCCACATTCATACATCTGGTCTTACAAGCACGCCGGTTACGAGTACTGCACACCCGACCTTTCTGAAGAACCTCAAGACCAATAAGGTCAGGGTAGGTCTTTCTAGGGCGTCCCCTCCCGGCGTTGCCAACTGATGATGAAACTACATCGCCATATCATATCATACCATCCATCATATATATATTTATATACCATCACGCCTGTATTCAACGAAGGGTTAGGCAGAGATGTACCAATGTACACCCACAGTTCGCCGGTATCCTCATACCTTCCTCCTAAAGTCGACTGCTGTGTCCCTCTCCTGCTGCCTAGAATCCTTGTGTTCGTTCATCTGTGCGGTGAGAGTCTCCTTAGCATCCTTCCTCGTCTTCTCGGCCTTACGCTGTGCTGCCAAGTCATCCTGATGATTCTTCTCCAATAGTTCTTGTTCTTGCAGACTCTTTATTATGTCCATTCGTTCTTGACGGGCGGCCTGTAAAGAATTTAAAAAGAATTCAATAATTGAAGTATTTAGCTACACTTAGAATATTATTATATAGCATAATGTACATGTCTAGAAATCATTAAATAATGTCTAAATTATTATTGACTCGAATAATCCTGCGTGAACCTACACTCGCAGCTAGTTTCCGAGCCGTCATTAAGTTTGAACTGCACTATAACAAGATAATAGTAACAATGCGCCCTTGAGTACTAATAAAATAATGTTATTACCTCATCTGCTAATATTTTTGCAGACATTTTCTCACAGATCTCTTCTTTAAGTCGCAATTTCCGCTGTCTTTCCGCAATGCTAAAAAAAACAATGACCAGCATTAAATTATGGGTTTTTTTTAACCAACTTCAAAAGGAAGGAGGTTATCAATTATTCAAGTACAGCTGTACTTTTTTTTATGTTAATCTTTATTATTGAGTACAACATCAAACGAAATACGAAATGGATCTTGATTAAGATAAAATGAATTCTTAGATATTGCCTAAAATTCAGAATAGCAGTACATAGTGTTATTTTGCGTCTATTTAAATGATTTATAAAAGTATTCTTTCTTCTCTCTTAATTGTGGGGGCAGTAAGGTCTAACGACCCCACACCCTAGTGTATAGTTTCTAAGCCACCTCAAGGGCCTCTGACATGGTTACCGATGTCAGTGATGTCCAAGATAAACTTGGAAAGTATACATGAATCAGAAAAACTCACATTGGTACTTGCCGACAAGGCAAGTGTGTTGTGTTGCGAACCCACAACCTCGTGCATGAGAGGCGGGCGCCTTAGCCACTGGGTTATCAAGCCACACAGTACACACATTGTTAATCAACTTTTGTTGCTGAATCGAACGTTATACTAACATAGCGGAGCTGCGATCGGCCGCCATCTTGCACTGCTCCTCAATCTGCTGTTCCTCGATGATGACCATCTGCTTCTGCTTCTCCTTCCAAGCGTTGCGCGCTTGCATGAACGTCTTCATTTCATAGCGCATCTTGTCCGTTTGATCACGTTTCTGTTTCAGTTCCCTGCAATGCAAACAAAGACATGTTTGTGTCATTTTTCTTTTTTAAATTACACACTTATGATTCGACCGAACGGGCGGTGCAAGAGCGCATTTGACACGTGCTAAAGAAAATTCAGGCTTCTACGTAATAGTTAAAGTTCATGTTTGCATGGAATTTATACTGCTTGAAACTCGGGTAGTTCTGCGCGTATTCCGCATATCCAAGCCTTACATTTCATGGAAACATGAACCTTAACTATTATGTAGAAGCCTGAATTTTCTTTAGCACAGTATGAAAATCGAACATTAAAGCCTACTTGCATGGGGCGAGTGCATATTACTCTGGCAATTCACTTAGCATATTTCTGCAAATATTTACGTTATATGGCTAATCAAAAAACAACTTTATTCCAAAAACATGGAGTATATTTTGTATTACTAGATTAACCTAAACATTTGGAGAAACACGCCATGTGAAATGCCATCATCTCATAGAGTAAGAGAATAATGCAAAACAAAAAAGCATACATCTTGGTACAGACTCTTCCTTTTTATTCAAAGAAGTCCTAACTTATGCATTCAAAAAAGGCATTATAGAACTCTTGATACCCACTTCATATCTTCATCCGACATGGTCCTCATAATATCCTCGAGCATCTTCTTCTCAATCAATGAGTCTTCATACTGGCACTGCCTCTGAAGCTGCCTATTCACGAGCTGTTGTTGTAACTCCTTGCAGTACTGGGCTGTGCGTTGTGCCTTCTCGCCTTCCACAAATTTTTCGTCAATTAAAGAGTGGAGGATCGTGTTGTTTGCATGCATTTCATCTGCCTACAAGATAGTAAATTTTGTACTTATGTAAGACGCTTCTTGAGTGCAAGTGGAAAATTCTTGGGCTAATTTCAAAGTCAATTTATTCCAATTAGATCAATAAAAGGCACTTTTGAACATCAATTACTTGAAAATATATCTGAGTCTAGTAGCCCATTCCAAAAGCTAGTTTCGTATGGAGAGGAACGGGTAAGTAACTCCATACATAAATACATATGTCACCGGAAAATAACAAGATCCGTAAGTTTATCAATTTACTAGGAAGTTTATAAACTTTCGTAAGATTCTAAACGGGAGATAAATTGTAATATTTTACGTCCACATTTTCGTAAATTTATCAATTTCCGACGTCATACGGTAAATTTATAAACTAACGAATATCTATTCGTAAGATTTTATATGGTTCGACCAATCACAGAAACTCTTTTAAATATACGATCTTTGAAATACGTAAAATAACACACTGCTCTCTGATTGGTCGATGTTCATAGTGGCAATGCTTGTGTCCATAGGAGGAAGGAGAAGTGACACGTGACAGCCAACCAATCAGATCGCGCGTAGCGTTTGGTTACTGCTTACTTATTATTTTACGAGTGAGTTCAGTAAGTTTATCAATTTACGAAAATGTGGACGTAAAATATTACAATTTATCTCCCGTTTAGAATCTTACGAAAGTTTATAAACTTCCTAGTAAATTGATAAACTTACGGATCTTGTTATTTTCCGGTGACACATACATATAATATTAAGCCTGTATTCGCTGTATTCTATATTCGCTGTATTCTCTTTAGGGTTAGGCAGAGGTGTACCATTGTACACCCACAGTTTGCCGGTATATTTTAGGTCCCATGTAATACGGGGCGAGTCTATTGTCATCATCCAGGCACAAATCCTAACTCCGAGCTGCTACTGAAATATCATAGATAAACCCAATAACACATTTTGCTTGAACTAGGAATCGAACCCAAGAGCTCTAGCCACACAAACACACATACATACTCTTTTAAAAATGTATGTATGAATCATACCTTTTCCTGCTTTCTCCTATACTCATTATGCAGTATTTGTTGCTGTAAATCCCTGCAGACGTAACCAGCTTGGAGCTTCTTGGCCAGTTCTTTCAGACTCGGATCCCGTTCTCTCAAGTAATGCCTTCGGAGCAGTTCACAGACCTCCGCACGCCGCACCTTTGCTATTTCTATGCCCAGTTTTGTTTCTTTTTCAGCTCGGGCATTTACAAAAGCTGCATGGTCTGTTCTCTATAATTTAAATAACATATCTGGGTGAATGTTACGAGTACCTATATACCCACATTAACCGTTTAAGGGCGGGCGACGCGCATGCGCGTCATAAAAACGCACATGTTTGTTGCCCGCACTGAAAGGGTTAAAAAGATTTTGTGGTTGAAATCGAATTATTTATTTCAAATCAACCATTTAAAGAGACTTTTGAACTGTCAAGAAGTCAGTCGGACAGAAAATTGAAGCTAGAGGCTCGTTTCAAACAGTAGTTTTCTATGAAGAACAAGCAAGGAACTCCATCATCTCCATATTATTAAAAGGAACAGTGAGTTTTACAATTTAGTCTACTTATGAGTATATTTTTTTTCAAGTATGTGTCTAACAAACCATTACTGTATTGTATTTGTAGAAGAGTAAGGTTGTTATCACACTACATTGCCAATACTGGACCAAAACTACAAAACCCCGGACATTTGGGTGAAACTTAGTTCTTTTCCCGGACATCCCAGAAAAAATTGTTTTAATTTATCACTTAGCTTTCAATTAATCGGGATTCCCTTGACAATAAAAGTGTCACTTTTTGACAACCCCTCCCAGATTTCCCCCGGACGCCCTCCAAACTAGGACAAATCTGGGGAAACACGGACGGATGGCAACCCTATGAAGAGGAAAGATATAAGTAGAAATCTAAACATATATTTGAACTAACTTCCTGAAAATCCTTTTCCATCTCAGCTTCCCGGCGTATGAGCGCTAGGCACCGGTTCATACGGCCATCCTCCATGCGGCTGTCCAGCCATTGAATGTCCAAAGCTCGCTGGTACGTTTCCAGCTCTGCTCGACGAGCTTCGGCAACGGCATTTTTCTGAAGCTCAGTCTTTGGCTCCTGAAAACCGAGTTAGTTCAAAAATTAATTTACTGGAACCAACAGCAATTATTAATTATTATAGATGCCACACACACTTACCGACATGATGTCGTAAAAATTTGGTTACTCGCGAGATAAATAAATAAGTAATAATCAAATCAAAAGTATGTAATATCAACAAAATCTGTTTGAATAGCAATAAACAAAATATTATATTATCAGACAATAACGGTTTTCAAAATTCGAAGTGTCAATTTGCCATGATTTGCCAGCTGTCATGTACAGTGACAGTTTTGTGTTTATAGTTGTAATTTATTTTTTCAAGCCATTTATTAATAAATGTAAAAATCTTGATTGAAATATTAGTTTCCATAATAAAGGCATAAATATCAATCTTTCATAATATATGTGCATTGCCCGTAACCGTTTCAGTTTGAGTAATTTTAACATTTTAATGAAAAATATGTTTCGTTAACTGCCATCTTTTGGCTTATGTTCAAAAAGTTCAAATCAACAATAACAGTAAAAATCCGCTAGATGGCCAGTCATGATTCATGTAGTTGGCAAAGCACTAAATTATGACTTCATGAAAATAATTTTTTTTAATTAATTGAATTGATATTTTCACTTGCTCTATCACTTTCACGTTACTTGATTACGATTTAGCTCAGGAAACAAACACAGTTTGCGAAAGTTGAAGCTTATTATAGCGCCATCTATTGTTTCTATTGCGAACTAACAGGTTACGCTGCAAATCAAATCGCCTATGACGAGGCGCTAGGGTGACAATTTTCTCTCATTCGCCGCAGTACGAAACGGCGACAGCACGCATTTGGATTTTGACGTGTGACAGCAAACAGCTGCAGCCCGATTCGGTTGCAGATTGACAGTGTATCGAAATAAAGACGTTTTGTAATGAAACAGTGATTGAAATGGCAGAAAGTAAAGGTGCGTTGATCGCGAAAACAGTGCAAAAACATGCCGGACGTGCGAAGGAAAAGGTATTTATTGTTTTATTCACCTTACGTGGAAAGAGTCATGTTAGTAGGTGATGGTGATTTTTTATGTATTTAGCTGCCGATTGTGTTGTGAAAGTATGTTTTTGAGGAGATCGGCGGCACGCTAGGGCCGGTTCTTGCGGCTAGACCGTAAGACGATTTCCTTGTGCATCAAATTTCACCTGTTGCTTGGCTGATAAGCGATGTAAGAAACACCTGTGTTTTTCCTCATTTGTTTATGTACGTATGCACACGTATCATATTTTAACAGGCGGTATCGTCGTGGTGCTGCAGTTTATCATTTCCAGGGCATTTAATTTTCTATTTATAGTTGTGAGCAGTTGTGATAAATTTGGATTGGGACGGTTAGTTGAATAGATTACGACAAGTTCAGTTTGCGAACTAGTGTAGCACTCGATTGGTGCACATTAATTTAATAAACCCATTTATTACTCAAGACAGTTCTAGGGAATTGGGACCGTTTTAAAAATAACACAGTGGGTTGGGAACGAGCAGAGACAGCCGATCTGTTGTGCCGGTTTCGCAAAAATAATGTGGATATTTCAACTCATCTATTTATATGTGGACTGTCTCGCTGTGACTGTAAATCTGTGAATTTGAATTGTTACTATTTTCTTTAAACCTTTTTGCACGTTAATTTAATCAAGCAATATATTTTTATTTTATTTATAAAGTTGCTTGTTTGAATTAATTTTACCTTAATATTTTTCTTTACAAATCAATTATTTAAAATACTCTTCATAAAATTAGAATAGTAATGAAAAGAAGAGTATTTAATTCTAAGTCATTTACAAGAAAGAAAAAAATATAATTCTAGGTAAGTGGGTCCACATGTAACCTGCACTTTCATTTTACAAAATCTGATCCATAAAGTTACCTAGAAAAAAAAACTTGATTTGCTTCCATAGACATAGAGAGTCGGTTATTGACCCAGTCTGGCAGATGGCCCAACAGCATCATCTATGTGTGACTAGACTATAGAATGAAGAATAAAACCTCTTTGATTAAAATTAAGCAATATCATTCAAACACTTTCTTTTCATGAAGGTTAGCATAATAATTAATCATATGCATAGTTTTAGAGAAATCAGTAGGTGCAGTCAGATAATGTAAAAATCAGAATATTTAATAAATTTTAGAACCAGTTTTTTATTTCAATGTCAAGTTTATTATATTTGCTTTTGAATCTAGATATTATAAATTCAGATTATTAAGATTACTGTCTGCTAATGAATTGAAATTACTGTTTGTTCATAGTAAACTGGCACACTACAAATACCTAAGTAATTGCCCAAAAATATTTATTTGTTACTTAACATCAGTTTTTGCAATTAGATACTTAGTTAATTAAATAAATAGGACCATGATGTACTCATAAACTTTGCAGTGTTCATTATTTCGTCCGGAAACACCACATTCCAATTTTGATAAATTTAATCAAGTTCTAAAATTAACAGCTTGATAGACTATTCAGTCCTATTATCTATAAATGTTTATAATTATTTGACACAAATTATGTCATGTATGACCACATTATGTTGTTAGGTTTCGCGCTATTTAAAAATAATATCTCTCTAGGTAAAAACTGTAGAAAAAATCGTACATAATTGTACTGTCTATCACAGAACACATTAAAATATTGGGTCACGCACTAAAAGCACAGCAGACACAATACAAAACCTGATAACTGTTAATGTAATATTAATTACAGTTTTTATTGAATGCCAATAAACAAAACAACCTCCGCACTGTCGATTACTCAATCACGGCAATTACTAATTAGTCATCACACATACTTATGGCGTCGTAAGTAAGTTCATTCAACCCGCCGATTCGTACCTACTTTAGGCCGCTATTAAGTTCGACCTGACATGGAAATGTCGCTTACTAATGGAAACCCCTGATGACGTCATTTGAACACTTTCACCCCCCCTACGGTCATTAAATAGGTGAACGAACTGACATACAATTTGGTCCCGTCAGAAGTCGGGCACAAGGCGTCAACGTTCAAGGTATTGTTGGCTTTTAGTGCTAAGGAACCTTATCAGGATATAATTATAGAAAAAGAAATTTCGCAGATTTAAATGGTCCACTTTTTATCGTCACCTTATAACGGGATTTAATACTATCTAAGTTTAAAGTCGCTTAGCGAGCTACGCTCCGTGTTATTGAAGGAAAAATAGCCCAAATTAAGATAATGCACAAAGAATCGGAATAACCAACGTACAATGTAGAGATCACAAGCTAAAGAGTCAGTAAGGTGTCCTTTTTTGTCGAAGGACCGATCAGCAGTGAAGCCGTATTCTAAAGTGAAGACTGCATATTGGCAAGCGCAGCATAGAGCCTTAATAAGGTAGCCAGGACAGTCTAAATGCGGAAGGTGAAGGATTGGGTGTGGTGAAGCCAGCTTAGGAAAGGCCTATATTCAGAGGGGCGCGAAAGACTGAGACTGATTTGATTAATTGAATACTAGAAGAAGCAAAAAGATTTGTCGTTATTATACTACTTGCTGTTGTCATAAATCTAAAAATGTTGTTAAATTAGGTAAAGTTCATGTAGCATATCGCAAGCCTAAGGTAGTAGGCCCTCTTTACGTCTAACCTGGCTATTTTCATAACACCGAAACCAACATTGCAAGTTAAAAGATCGATCTGCAATCTAATTTAATTTCCAGCCTGATTTTGACTTGGAACAGGAATTTGGTAGAAGTGCACTTGCGTTAAGCGACGAAGCTCTAGTGCTCTTGAATCGCCGTGACCATGCCAGCGGGATCAAGTAGTCACCCGAATGTTCTTGAGATGAGCGTACTTGTGACTTGAACAGGTTGCTAAACGAACTCATATGTATATACTCATATACTACGTCAGCATTTAAAAGGTCCAGATTCCAAAGATGATGAATGAATGAATAAATGATAAAGATGAATGCTGGACTGGTGTGATAAAAGGAAAACGTACGCTTAGATTGTGGAATGCGCTCCCTGCTAAGGTTTTCCCGATAGACTACATCATGGGGGTCTTCAAGAAACGAGTTTTGAGGATTTTACGGGGTCGGCAACGCACGAGTGATGCCTCTGGTGTTGCAAGTGTCCATGGGCAGCGGTAACCGCTTAACATCAGGCGGGTATACAAAAAATATATCTCAGAAGAAGCCTTATGAATTTGAACGAAATTTCCCAATATATTCACAGACCGATCATTTTATCCGTCGTCATTGAATACCCTTCCAGAAATTCCCTCTAACCTGGCATGCATGGCTCACCGTTTTATCGGCCATAACAGCATAATATTCCTGTTATTTAAACGGTAATTTACAAATTAACGGCGGAACACCAGCCGCTAAGCCACACAAAATGCGTAAACGTGACCCAAAGGTATTCGGCGATCTGGGCATTTTACTATCAACCGGTTTTGCTCTGCCCTTTAGTTTATTCTCGGCTTTGGAAATCTCAATGTGCAGTTGATTGTGTGTTCATGGCTTATTAAACAGAAGCGGTTTTAATGAAACATTTTCGGTTGCAAATATTAATTTATGAAATCAGGAACAGATGTTAATTATGTCTATAGGCAATATGTTAATGATTTAGGTAAAATTTTAACGATCGTGTTTGATCATTAAAATAAACTTTACCACTAGGGAAAACCTGTCAAATTAGGTATCGAGCGATTACATAAAATGCAGTGATATTTAATATCAGTGTTATTTTACCGCATCGATGGGAAACAATAGTTATTTCTAGTATATGTGAGTTTATTCTGCTAAAACGTACGAGCCCAAAATCTCTCAATATTTAAATTATTTCAATATACCAAATATATTGCATTACTTTCCATATGTGGTACGGTCCAAACCTACGCTTGGATTAGATTATAAAAGCATATAAAACTTAAGTCAAATAAGTAGAGAAATTTCAACGTGGGTAGGTTCCTTCTGGAACAAATGACCTCGATTAAGCACGTTAAATAACTATGTTATAAAATATCAATCATTTGGGAGCTGTGCCCAAATCCCGTAAGTCACTAAACCTGTAAATGGCCGGCCTCACATATTAATTTCCCCCAGCTTTCTCTTTTTCGAAAATAAAGATCTGACCGGACAAGACCCAAAAACTGTACGATGTTGAGTAAGGCTGGCATGACAAAATACGATTTGTCTTCTCACTTCTCGCTTTAATAACTTCTAGTAATGGAACCTATCTATCACGTTACGCACGCCACTGAGATAACACCTATAATGTTATATCAGATTTATATAATCTAACGGGATTTTCCACCTCTGGCGTCAGATTTAAGGGTCAGTGGTTTATAAAAATAGGTTGATTATCCGAAGATATTAATTGAATCCGTGTCGAAGGTAGGGCCATTGTAACCCTTAATGTTAGTAAAATAGAGGCATTGTGCGACCTGCAATTATAATTTCAATAGCAATTGAAGTCCAATTCAGTTGGTCAACAATGAGGAAGTTTTAAATGTCAAATGGGTCCTCATTACCGACGAAATGTAAACGTTCTCTGCGCAATTTAGTGATAGATCGAAGGTGATATTCTAAAATTAGAAGTTCATACCGATGTAGAGAGATGAACCCGGCCGGTTTTTTTACTTTGGCCCAGAAAAAAGTTATTACAACTTCAAGTTTTCTATAATATCTACAATACATTCGTATAGAAAATGATGTGGCATGTATTGTTAAAGAATTTAAACATTGCGTCATCAATCTTGATCCGTCAAAATCTAGCATTATTGAGCAAGCCACGCCGACTACTATGGTATATACACGTCAGTCTAAAAAGTATTTTGCCATCTCTACAAAAAGAGTAAAAAGGCAACTAGGTACGGACGTGGACACACAATGAGCGCGAAATTGCAATCTTCATGTTATACAGACCGTTATATACTCAAAACGTGGACATAAGAGAAATGGGCAATAGATGTAGCTCTGAGATATTCAATAAATAAGATGAACTTCACGTCTGTGACCCCGAGTGTGAACTAAGCTTATGATTTCATCTAATTAATCGTCGCTCGGCGCTGTGCGAACACGTTTGGGAACGTAAGATTGTTCTAAAACATCTGGAGTTTGAATAGGTTTGTTTGCTTTATTATATTCCCTTCGGTGTTGATTCTGAAATGATTTAGCTGTGATTAAATAGTCAGGATCAGAAGACTAATATCGTCTACTGGTATTATAAATTATCTGTATAAAATAACGGTAATATAACATCTGTATTGTCCTTTTATTATATTAGTTAGAATTAACACAATTTCTAAACCAATATTTCTCTAGTGAATCCGAAATATTCAGGTTTATATCCTCGTAAAATAAACTAAAGAGTAAATGAATGGTTTTGGTCATTTCGATTTGTTTACCAGACCAGAGGTATGTAGATAGTTTATGAAAAATATTGTATAATAATTTATAACTTTCTTTATCTCGGAAAATTTATCTTTGGATAACAGCTTGTAAGCCCCAGTCTTTGTTTTATACAATGCCAATCAAGTCATGAGAAAGTTTCTATCATCATCTATTCATGCATTCCGCTTGCGAACATCAGGAGGAAGTTGGAAGCCCTTTAATATTTCGATAACTTGAAACGTATCATGCAAAATCATCTCTACTTCCTCCGTATCCTTTATTGCGTTGACATAGGGACCCATTTCGTGGGTACTACCTAATAAGCATGTATTGCAAAGGTCGATACGTGACAATGCTTAATGCTAACAGTTGGGTTAACTGTGAACTGTGCAGTTCGTCATGGGAACGCCAGCCGACGCCCACAACTCATCGTTTTTATTGTTTGCTAGAGACATTTCTATATGTATGTTGGAATTTAAATGAGTGAGAGTTCTTAAAGATAACATCAATTAGGCGACAGTGGTTATAGTGTTGACGAGATTTTTTATTTTGCCGCATTGCTTCCTCAATCTATATAAGTATGTGGTTAAATGAGGCAAAGTAACGTTTGCATTACATTACTATCGGCTCTATTACATTATATGGAACATTTTCCTGCTTCGATATATTTTAGTTTCACAGTTAAATTTATCCCCGAAACCAAACCTCAGGTATCTGAACACAAACATTTCAAATATTCAATTTCGTTTTCAACCGCAGCCACACCGCTAGCTAGTGATAAGTTTGGACGGTTACCAAATATTGTCGCGTCGAAAGTGAACATTCTAATGATTGTATTCTAATATTTGTAATGCAAATCCACACCTAAACAGCTTGTGTATGGTCAATTTTAGCTTTGTCAAGATGAAGAACTTTCTATGCCCCCGATGCAGACGAGACGCGACTGTCAATCGTCAACAAATACTTCACATATGGTAATTTAAACGCTTCAGGTTGCAATTCATAATGTACAATAGAATTTTCTAATTTGTAACTACTCAACTGTGTCTTTTGTCTTGCATCTTGCGACTATCTGATGTGATTGTTCGGGTCGATTTTTTGTTTGGTCAACAAACTTGTCCACAGTCATTATGTGTGGATTGTGAGCTGTAAATCAAGGCCAAACAACGTGATATTACTATGCTGTTATGTTATGAACAGGTGTTTGGGAAACAATTCGAATATGGTGTTGTACATTGACCATATCTCCCAACTTTATTACGTTGGATAGAATCGTTTCACTCTCATTTAAGATTTGTATCTTTGAATTATATCTTTTGCTGGGTTAACCTTCATTTGTTGCAGAAAACAAGTCGCTGTACAACCCATTTTTTCATTTAATTTTTGTTTTGTCTTTTTGTGAGTCATGTGTTTTATATCTTCATGGTCACGAATCAGGAAATGTGACAGAGAAATCACGCTAAAGCAAAACAAATTATCATAAATATACAGAGGTGTTTGTTAATCTTTACGAGGATTAAATGGTTCTCTTTTAAAATCTTAAATGGTTTCACAGATTCGTTTGCGGGTAAAAGAAAATTCTTGTTTACTCAAAACATTTACTTGGTAGACAGCATTCCGGGGGAGTACAGTGACATCACTACAAATCCGATTTCGCCGCGTTTTTACATTAGCATATTAGTCCGTCACTAAACTGTAGGTGTTCTCCTTGATACCACTGCACCCACATAGAAACTGCGTCTGTCCCACGCTCCGCCTACCATCACCAACCACTTTCGTTTAATCACATTGCTTAATACTCAGATTTATGTGGGGAAAACGTGTTGCCATAAATTCATCCACTATTCCAGCTTTTGTACTATCTCTTTGGAAAGCGAGGTCTAGGATATGGTATTCTTGTTCTGTGTCTTCTCGAATAATCTCAGTGAATCGCTCATAGTCAATGTTATCTTGAAACCTGCAAGGTTATCTTAACCTTCCAGTTAAATCTCGTGCTGAATTATCAGCTATTTTCAAATTCTCTTCAGTTTTGTTCGTCGACCGTGTTGTTTTAGGATTCAAGAGAAACATAACGTGTGTTATCTCGTGTTTACTTAAACCCTTTACTTGTAACTTGTCCGAGATTATTTATATCTATTTTGTTCTCAAGCCCTGACTCATCTAGTGAGCTAATAACTTCTGCAAAGTTTTTTTTTACCTACGGAGAGATTTAGATTGTTAATTGTTATGAAGATATATGAGAATGCGCACATTTGTGTATTTTAAACCTGCCAAGAAAATCTCAGCCAAATGACTAATTTGTAGGCCGATAAAAAATTGCCGCATGTGCTCTGTAATCATTATGATCTTGATTTACTCTTTGACGTGAACGATTGAATTGCAACAACGTGCTTTTAGCCTCAAAAACGTCGATTGTACTTGTACCCCCAATATTGATTGGTAACATTTCAATAAAATCAGGTATGTTATTACGAAACACCGAAATACCGCAATCTGTTTCACCTACCACAATATAAAATGCCGTGTTAAAAATCTATGGCACATGTTTCACCACAGTCGCCCACTTCCTATGGCTGTTGCCAATTGTTACACTTGTAATAGCATCGATATAGAAATGTAGGCTTTTCAATCTATTAATAAAGGATATAAAAGCGACCATTGGAGTTCCCTGTTCATGACACGGATGGTATGAAGAGACACAATGGATTCTCCAGACACATCTGCTAGGTATTCGGTATCAGCTATTTTTGGAGACAAGAATCTAGGACGTTCTCACATTAGAACTCTGTTCAAAGAATAAGTAACTATGAATAGGGGAAAAAAGGGCCAAATGCGGGTAGAACTCGCAAATAAAGGAGTCTGTATCATCCTTCAATATTTAATACTGCATTCAAAAAACACGTTACTTATATGGAGACCTCCTAGTGGCATTAGAATTACACACTCTGTGAAAATTTCAACTCTTCATGAGATACAGCTTGCTAACAGACCAATGGATGGATATCAGAGGCTTAGTAACAGGATTCCGTTGGCACCCATCGGGTACAGACCTTAAAAATGGTCCTTTAAAGAACTTTCCTTACTAGTAGCCCAGTCAAACCGTGAGAAAATATTACAAATGCCATAACATAACAAAACAATGCTGAACTGAATCAAACAGTTGTTATATAACTATTATCGCTAAACTCAGAAGTGTTACTTCTAACAGCTGAACTATAGCTTGTACTGAAACTGGGGCACTAGAAGATCAGGTTGCATAATCAAATTAATGCTTAGGCTCAAGGCTATGGCGTTCTAAAAGGTTTGTCGTACGCAGTGCAAATGGTTAGTGCTAAAGTTGGATTTAATTTTGGTAGTTTGATTTCATTGTCTTTTGAAATGTTAAGAGTGATCATATACGATCACAATATCGTAAAGATGTGAGCACCATAAATCTGTAACATATTATGTGATTACATTTACATATTTTTTTGCCGTATTTGGTACTTATTGTGGCACTCAAACTGATTTTGGAACCTTTTGGAATGGGCAACTAGATTTTTTTTTCTTTTACATTACGTTCTAAAGTCCCTTTAAATGGTCATAAAGGAATACCTACATGATTTGACGTTTGAAGTAAACTATTGAGGTCAAAAGAAGCACGCTGCACAATAAAAGAAGAAAGATTTAGAAGCAAAATACAAAACATGTTTAAATCAAAATATGTAGTTTCTGGTTTAGAAAGTATGAATAATGATTGTAACACTATAATTTATTCAAGAATATAAATAACTTCAAGTAGTGAACTCAATCAGCTATAAGTACTTTACTTTGCTATCTAAAGGTGCTAAAATAATAAGGCCAAACAGTTTCCTTTTTGTTTGTTTATAGTCTGAATGGAAGAAAAAATATTAAATGATAGCATAATGATGAGGAATAGTATAGGCTATATAACATCACGCTACGACACACGGGAGCAGAGCAGTACCCAAAGGCGTAACATAACACGGGTTTAAAGTCAACGCTCCACGTCCATATTTAAATATGAACTTCTAATTAAACAAAATGTTTATACTGCAGCAGTAGGTTCAATAACTGAAATTAGAACCTGTTGATATTATAGTAATAAAGGCCAATGTCGAAGAAATATCTATGACTCATCATAATTTGTTAGATGATTTTAGATCTAACACATACCTACATAGCACAGTTCAAGATTAAAGACCTGAAAATAGTCACAATGTTTTATTACTTACGGAAATTTGTTTCATTCGTATGTAGGTTTATGTATCCTTGCATTCAGATTATGTGACAGAAAATAAGTAAGTATAGGCGAATTTAATGACGTCACAATTCTTGAAATTCTATTCTACTGTGTCAATCTATACAAATAAATGAAATTGAAGTGTCTGTGTGTAATGTCAAAATAACAACTGACGTATAAATACGAAAGTTTGCACAATAGGATGTTTGTTACTTAATCACGCCAGAACCGACTTGGATTAAAGGCCCATAGAGAGATTATAAGTCTGGAATAGCACATAAGCTTCTTTTAATTCCGCGAAAAATGTACGGTTCCCGTGGAATAAGATATACTACCGTGACGGAAACGAAGCCGCTGGTTGAAATTAGTGTTTATATGGGAAAAATATCAGGATAGATACCTAGGGGAACAGACCAAAGGAATGGTTAAATTACATATCTTTACAAACAAACTTACACTTGCGTCCGTATATGCTATAACAAGCCCTATATGTATAAGTATTCCGATTGCCCATAGCGACACCTCAATCACCTTCAAAAAGAACATTCCTTTGATTAATCGTGACAGCTTATTGTTAAGCAACATGCATTCCTTGGATGCCCCATTATTTTATCCGAAGGTTATTGCAATAACATTAGATCAAAATCATTTACGACCATCTTGAAGATTTGCTAGAATTTTAAGTGGCGTTTTTCTAAACAATTTTTCAGTAACATCATGTACTAGCTTTTACCCACGACGCTTAAATGGCGGTTGGCGCATACCCAGATAGATGGGTGTAGGCAGTGGTGACCACTTAACATCAGGTGGGCCGTTTGCTTGCCATCCAATGACAAAAGTAGCCTATGTCCTTTTTTGGGGTTCAAACTTATCCCGTGGCAAATTTTGACAAAATTGGTTCAGTGGTTTAATCGTAAAAGCCCAACAGACAGACGAGCTACTTTCGCATTTATAATATTAGTATGGATTGGTGTTGAGTACGCTTAATACTTTCTGAGTTTCTACGATCATCGCGGCTGTCTAAGAAAATAAACAACAAGACATCAATGTTTATGACTTGGTACTGTGATCGCTTGTGGGTTCTCACAAGGCACATACCAGCTTGGAAAAGTACATTATCATAATGATTTTCTCCAAGAAACGATCTACGTTTTATGATACTCAAAGCTTTGTCGCATGTAACCCACTTCCTTAAATATGGTTGGATAAGCTTCTGCCCTCGACTTCATCCGGGTGGTTTTTTCACTAGCCTTTGGTTTCTGCTCCGCCCCTGGTAGATCCAGAGATTTGCTTGTTTAAACAAAGTATCTCTTCCATCTTTATTATAAGTTCTAGCGGTATGTATAGCATTAGATATAGCAAGCCTATCAAACAGCTGAGTTAATTAAACTAAAATCCCTGTCCCTTCTATTACTTTACTGTACCAATCTCAAGTAGATTGGCCCTGGGATTAGTATTGGATTTTATTAGGCGGCATTTTTATTGTGATTGCGTGATGATACTGATTTGATTAGTTCATGCCAAACTGTCCTTTATGACCAGACATTTAACACCAAAACTGTACATAAATAATTTGATAAACCATTTGTCAAGGTTTCATTTACATGAAATGAACCACACATACATACATGGTACATGTAAAAATAATCGTAAAACATTTTTTATTTACAAATAGTATGTACCCAGTTGTTTGCCCATTTACTACCTTTTGGAAGGGATATATGTAAATATTTTTTTTCCTTGTAAATAACGTTCAAAAATGCCTTTTTAGTTTGACTTTAAGGTTCTAATCCGCCTAATCTTCCATGTTCTCCCACATAATTCTCGACAACAATCCCAATATTTAGTTCGCACGATGGGCTGGGCTGAATTCCGATCCAACAGTCGGACGCTTGTTTTTGCGTCCACGCACTTTCTTCTCTTACTTGTACTTTCTCGAGTCGGCACGTAGCCTCAGGTGCGTGTTTGCGGTAACACTGAATTCGCGACACGGTATGTGTACGGACATTTCCAACGAGACTAACGACCTACTCAGACTGGATCGTTGTGTTTTGTGTTCCTTAGTAGGATTCAGTTGATGATAACAGGTTTGTTGATTTGGTTGGCGTTGCTGATTGTTTTATTAAACATACCATCACGCCTGTATTCCCTAAAGTAGAGATGTAACCAATGTGCACCCACAGTTCCCCTGTATGTTTTTAAGTTACATGTAATAGGGGGCGAACCGGGCACAAACCCTAACTCCGAGCCGCTACTGAGAATTTTATAGAAAAACCCTATAACATTTTGGTCAACCTGGGGATTGTTTTGTTTGTATAAATGAATGTAATGGATGGATGAGGCATGAAAGCGTGAAGGATGGAAGGAGTGGAGGAAGCCCTTTGCTAGGGGTGAGGACAGAACAGGCTAAAAAATATAAATATTATATTAACAAGCCTATGACAGCGACTTCCGCGAGTTTGTCGGATTTTTTTTCGCTGCACCCTAAATATTATTCGAAAAAAAAATTAAACTTATTCCTTATAACACTAGCTATCTGACAGTAAAAGCCACGTCAAAATCGGTCCAGCCGTTTCGGAGATATAATCGTAAAAGTATTGGTGTGAGTTTTGGATGCTCAAAAATTTTACTTAAGGTTGTAAATTATTACGCATATCAAGTAAAACGTATTGCTTGTTTATAAGACTTGTGTAATGTGTATTCTAAGACGATTGGCTGTTGAGGCATTGACTGGAATCTGGTGATGATAAATATTTGCGTGATTTTGCATGCCTGACCTTTATTAATGAGTTGTCTCTGTAATTCTATAATGTCTGTGTCTTCTACAGATGATATGTCGTTTACTCAAATATTTTGACTTTGTGCATTAACTATACTAGAATGTGTTTGATGTTAATTAAGACACATCTTTTTACTAGCACATATGGAATAATAATTGAGATTAAACACTTCTATCATTTA
The DNA here is from genome assembly GCA_932526535.1 of Caradrina clavipalpis. Classification (NCBI taxonomy): domain Eukaryota; kingdom Metazoa; phylum Arthropoda; class Insecta; order Lepidoptera; family Noctuidae; genus Caradrina; species Caradrina clavipalpis. The sequence goes on along the minus strand of OW052096.1, from coordinate 15,723,004 downwards.
AGTTACCAAAGACCAAATTACACACAATTAGCCAAATTTCATTAAAATTGGTTAAGGAGTTCCGGAGTTTATCCCGAACATCGTTTTTACACGTAATTTTGTATTATTTACTATATAATTCTAAAATTATCTTCTTTTATTTTCAGGTATGACTTCAAAATAATCTTCATCTTGATAATGCGTAAGTACTGCGCCAAAATCTTATTGCAAATATGTACCTATTGAAGCATTGGAAATTGTCAACAACAAGTGATGCTGGCCTTCAGTTTTATAGAAACTAATGATGTTCACTGATAGTACGTCAATACATCTCGTGTCGATGATCATGATCGTGACGATTGCGTCATATGCAACAATAAAACCTTCGTATTATGTACTTTTCCTACTATCTATACAGTACTGCCGACGTATCTTGGTGTGTCTGAAGTTAGCCGTTGGGTTGCGCAAATGATCTTTTTGGAACAAAATTGTCTACTGCGCAGCTAATCGACTTACTTCAGACTCGCCGAGATTCGTTCCCCGTACTGTACCTACATGTAAATAAAATTAAAGAGTCTGTTTGTAATGTCAAAATAACAGCTACTAAATGCATATTTATGATATTTTACGCGGTATAAGTATCGATGGTTGGCGCTCTTTGGGGGAGGCCTACGTACAGCAGTGGACGGCTATAGGCTGATATGATGATGATGATAAGTGCCGTGTAAATTGTGTGGCATAAGTGCCCAAAACATATTTATTTGATTTTAGTCTGTTGGTTGTTGTTGTTGTTGTCTGTTGGTGTGTTGGTCTGTGGGTGTACATTGGTACACCTCTGCCTAACCCTTCGGGGAATACAGGCGTGATGGTATTTTTTTTTTGTCTGTTGTTTTGAAACCTGTGAACCGATTTTGACGGAGCTCACTAACAAATAGCTGATGATCTAAGGAGTTACTCAGGCGACTTTTATTTTAGAAAAATAATTAAGTTTTCGTGCTAAACAAATAAAACCCCATGATGACCTAGTCTTAGAATAAAATGTGCAGAACAGAACAAAGTCTTCAGATTACCTCTTTTTAAGTGTTTACATGTTTGACGTACCGTAGTATCTTAGCGCACATACATTTTCCTTATTATTTTATCAGATAACAGTGACATCTCAATGTGACGATCTTTTCCATCACAAGGTTGTACGTAAGTACCTAACTAATTAAAGAAACTACGGCAATCATCTCCGCTGGTGAAGATTTTCGCTCAGTTGTGACCAGATTTCCTTGTGGCTAAACAATACGTATTGCGAATAATAATTGATTAATTTGATGTTTTTGTTTGTTTGCTTATACCGAATTGGCTCCGAAACTGCTGGACCGATTTTAACCATTTTCGCATCAATAGATAGCTAAATTATCAGGAAGTAACTTAAGCTATATAACATCACGCTACGACCCACGAGAGCGGAGTAGTAATCAAAGACGTAACTTAACGTGCGTGAAAATATACACGCGGATTGAATCACGGGCAGCCGTGCGATTCTCTAACATATTTCAGCGCTGCGCTCGACGTCGAGCTGGTTGACGAAACTTCGGTAAAATCAACTCTATGCGTTGTGCGTAAAGTTGATTTGACAGTAGTGTCGTCGACGAGCTCGACGTCGAGCGCAGCGTTGAAATATGTTAGAGAATCGCACGGCAGTTCGCTAGTTATGAATATAAAATGGCTGACCATTAAAATGCGCGGCAAAGTTTTTGATTCCTACGCGTTTTGCAATACACCTACGACTAATATTATTAATATATTCTCAATGGACGTTTAATACCAGTGTAGGGGTGACCTACGGCTGTTTACTTTTTTTGGTCATGTACCTCATTTGGCAACATTGCGAGGTCTTTCTCTCTCTCTCTCTCAGGTTAATCAAATGTAAAATTATATAGCACTAACTAGGTATATACTCGCGATGATACACACGTTCAGTTACCTCTTTGGTTATTACTCTGCTCCCGTTGGTCGTAGCGTCATGTTTTATAGGTATGAATCTTTTTCTTGAATCACTATCTATTGAAGAAAACCAAATCCGTTCCGTAGTTGAAAAGATGTCAGCATACAGAGGAAACTACCTTGTTTTATACTATGTGGACATATTATTATAGTTTAATCATTTTTTATCAATAATGCATATCAGTCAGTATCACAAAGCAATATAGATAAACTAGTCCAATCCGTACGAATCTAAGATGATTTAGATTAAAGTTCATAATTCAATTACAATGATGTCAAAGTCAAAGCATTTATTTCTATTAGACCATTTACAGGCAATTTTGAACTGTCAAGAAGTCCATAAGTTAGCCAGAAAATTAAAGTTAGTTGCTCGTTCCAAAACGTAGATCACTATGGCGAAATTTCTAGAGCAGATTCTAAACAGAAACTCTCTTCTCTTACGATATATAGACCTCTTACTTACATATAAAGTACCAATTACATCTTCAGACAGCGAATCTAAAAGTTAGATGACTAAACAAATGATAGCTCTTAATGCTGTGACCTCTGGCCTCAGACACGAGATTAGCGGTAAGCGGCTGTTCCCGTATCCTAAGCGAGGCACAGACAAATTGCCCGACTTATACATTCTTTGCTCCAGAAGTGACGTCTTGGAATCTTGGATATGTCACCGTAAAATTGTAAATACCGTTAGATTATAAACTATCTCGCGAGTTTGTAAACTGTCGAAATATTGTGAACCTCAACGTACTGCTTACAATTTAACGTATTATTATTCGGTAGATTGTAATCTATCGAAATGAAACCGTCAAATTACAATCTTAAAATTGTGAAATTGTCAACTGTCCAAAGGCTGTCCCTGATTGGTCGGCTTTATAGTAGACCGTTCTGGGTCCATAGAGTTAGGAATGAAACACAGGTATCAGTCAAATAAAATGAATGCACTTCAAGAATTGTGACATCAAGTATTTTATCATTTTTATTGGTGCAATTTACTTTCATATTTTTTATCTAATAGACAATTTTGTTACATTTTCGAAAACGTTAATATGTTTTTGATTTGCTTTTTAAATTTTGATTTCATTTTGTTATCGTTTTTTTCTAAGAGAAAAATTCATTACTTTTTCAATTTTAATTTGTGTTTAAGAAGAAAATATTGTTACGTTTCTATTTTTTTTTATTTTGATACAATTTTTTCTTACCATGTGATGTCAGAATTTTTGATTACCTACTAAGTAATGAATACCTGCAGACCTACTTGATGTCACAATTCTTGAAGTGCATTAATTTTATTTGACTGATACCTGTATTTCATTCCTAACTCTATGGACACAGAACGGTCTACTACAAAGCCGGCCAATCAGGGAGCGCCTTCGGACAGTTGATTGTAATTTGACGGTTTTACTTCGATAGATTACAATCTACCGAATAATAATACGTTAAATTGTAAGCAGTACGTTGAGGTTCACAATATTTCGACAGTTTACAAACTCGCGAGATAGTTTATAATCTAACGGTATTTACAATTTTACGGTGACAGATATATCTAATTTCACTTTTTTTTTTTAAACTTTGAAGATATATTACTTTTACTGTCATTTGATTTGTCTTTGTTTTTTTTTGTCATTTGATTTTTTTGTTTTTTTTTTTTTTTTTTGTCATCAATGCATTAACTGTATTTTCTTGAAACAATAAATTATTCTTATTCTTATTCTTATTCTTATTTGTACATTCATAATACATTTTAAAGTACAAATAGTAGCTTACTGAAATCAGAAACAGAATCCAAGCTACCGGTGGTCAGGGCTCCTGAGAAAGGAATCTCCTAATTATACGCGCCTTGTCTAGGAGTAACTCTTTCTGAATCTAACCAGATTCAGAAAGAGTTCTGATCCAGCCTCCTTGGGTGTTTGGTCGAGACTCGTATTATTTTTTGTTTCCAGATTATACAAAATTTTATTTTATTATGATTACTTTTTTACCTAGTTGTTGTTAACTTTATTGTGCATGCAGCCTGATGCAGCGCTGTGTGCGTTTTATTGAGTAATATTTGTTTGTCATGATTTGTGTATTATAACTTGTGTTGAGATCCTAAATACATAAACGAATAATGATAATAAATAAGTATGCAAAACATAACAAAAACGAGACACATTTAGAATTGATGGATGTTAAATCTGTGGCAAGCATGGCAAAAAACTGTGCCTCTTTTTCAAGCAATCCTACTTTCCTTTTCAATCTTTCACTAATATAATTTATACTTGGTGTTACAAGAAACTGCCACAAAAAGCGAGTCTGCAGAGCATTGCGTGTACGACTGTGATCAGCTAAATATTTACCTACATCACATATTTGCACATTGCTGTTCGGTACAGATATCACTATCTGTTGTTATCGTACCATTTGTTGATCTGCGTCTGTTTTACCTTTTTCAATATTATTATGTTTGAGCGTTTCGCTTTGTTCGGATTCCGTATCGTTACATTCATTTACTTCATTGTTTTCTTTGTTATTTATTGGCAGAGTATTTAGAGCTACACGATCATAACTATTTCGTTGTATTTCTGTTTAACGAACTCAGGAAACATGGGTAGTTCATTAATATTTCATTTCTTAGTTTATTTTTTTCTGGCGTTTATCGCTTTTTATTTCAACGTTAATGTCGACTGGTCTTGTTTAATCGACGTCTTGTGGAAAAATCCAAGAAAATTAAGCCAGTCAAAGCACCTAGTGATTTCATATTTCTTTTGCTCGGTTGATCGATTGGTATGTCTCCATACTGTGAATACAACTTACTGTTTTTGGAGAAGGTCCAAAAACGTTCTTATTAGTCAGGGTCCACGGGTGAACGGCCTGAATTCCCACGCGTTGCCAAAATGACACTATACACTAACTTACATGGCGTCTGTAGAAACCCTTCCCCCAGCCTGTTCATTTATGGGCATTATTACTAAGACTGGCTCAGGATCAAGGTCCCTACGTGTCGATGTACCTACGTGACTCGATTCTAAATCCTCCTCAACAACATTTTCTACTTTTTATGTCGTGCCTCCATCGATGGTGTAAATGCTTTGACGTAAATAATTTAATCGCTACATGTGTAACATATTCTAGTATATTCTGTCTCTTTTTGTTCATCGCTATATTGGGTTGTGTCCTTTTTTGTCACTTGTTTATATTACGTCAGTTGCTGTCTCATTTTGATCACGATTATATTTTATTTGGTTTCTGCCCGACAATACTTTATGATGTAGAGTTATGGAGATTAAAATAGTGTTTTTAAAGATATCTCGTCTCTTTAATTTTTTTGAGTGAAGTCAATAGTCTAGCAACCAGTTTCCAGAGTCGTCCTTGTCATTTTGAAGGTTGTCGATTAGTCATTGTTTCAAATAAAACAGTACGCTACTTTAGTATGTCAATGACGATTATCAACTAAGTAGAAATGTAAAGTTTCGTCATTTTTATCGTAACTAGCCAAATGTTCGTGTCTCGATCGGGCATGTCCTCACTTCCTAATAAAGCGATCACGATAGTTCCACTCACTAAAAAGGCCATAGTATCAGGTAACTCTTAGCTACCATGTGCTAATTAGTTACGAAACCTTGCTACTGAATATTTCAATCTCATAAACATTTCGCTCCCACTCTTCAGTTTCTCAATAGAAAATTATTTCTAGGAAATTTATAAATTCCCTTCGCTTTGGATGACTTCAGTATGCGTGAGTTTGCCTCGTTTAAAACCACGACGCTTCCGCTATTCTCTCCTCCCTAATTGGCGTTAACAGCATCAAAACAATTACTAAACGCATTAAAAACAACTAGTATATCATAGATTTATAAGTTGTCTCCATTCATTAGTGTCAGCGGCACGAAACATTTTAATATCTTTTGAGTCAGCTTTTTATTTATACAACCCAAACTCGACCGAGTAAAATATGATTTCCCCAGAAATATGTCATAGAGTATTTGGTGGGTAGTGTTAAAAGCTAGTTGTGTTTTTAAAGAAAATAAAATGTCTCTCGTACTGAATAAATTGGAGGATCGTCTTCCCTACGCTTTTACACTTTGATATCCACGTAATATTTATCTGTAACAGTTTCTGGACTGACTCAAACCACACCGTCACTTTCTTTAATCAAACGCCCCACATGAAGTTCAAGTGCCGTCAAAACAACCAATACATCAACCTAATGGAGTCCATCTAATGGCTTTGTCTAAATATAAACACCGCGATTTGTAACCACAAGGTCGTTTCTACTTCAACTGTACCTGTTGTGCATTGATTTACAATAGGGACAAGCGAAATTGGCCATCCGTCTTCCGGAAGCACCGTCGTGACGTATTGAGTTCATCGTCAACCAAAAATTACGTAAGGACCGGCGCAGACGCAACTTATATCCGTCCCATGATCAGCGTCCCGACCTATATACACAAACAGTTCAGAGTAAAAGGCACCTAAATACTTACGTGTAAGATTGAAAATTGCGATAAGGCGACGATTGAGTTAGGACATTTTAGAGCGGTTTCGCGTATGGACGGCCGCCAGGCCAGGCCTGTGACTATTCCCGTCTAGTAAGCTGGATTCTGTGTCCGATGGTATGCGAACTTCTTTTTGGCACGTGTCATTCAATTCTGGCGCCGTTTTATTGTCTATCAATGTTGCTGGACCTTTAAAAGTCGTGAACCTTATTGTGTTACAATATTTATTTGAGCTGATTAGCTCACCGTGACCACGTTGATTCCACGTGCCTTGATTGTCATGCAGCGCAGTAATTACTTGCTCATTGTAATGTTTAGACGGCGCAACAAGTGTAACACGATCGTTATGCGTCATTAATTGAATTGTGTTTTGGCGCTAAAGCGCGGCCCATTAATATACTTAGTCGGGATTTATATGGGCATGTGTATGCGCATTTTTGGCAGCTGTTTTGGTTGATAACAATAAAGAATCATTAATATTTTATGTTTAATCAATAATGGTGACTGGTGACATCACGTCAGTTGTTTTTGTCCAAGACCAAGTGTGTTGGTACTTCTTGTAGGTTATTCAAATTCCTGATGCTACTAAATAGTTGACGCACTACAATCGATTCAATATACCTTTCTAATGGGTCTTGAGCCATTAAAGGAGAGCTATCTTTCACAAGATAAACGAGTTTATTGATATTGCTGTAGCTTGTTGAACAAAAAGCGCGCCGTGGAACCTGTCTATGTTAAAGTCAACACGGCGCTTGCTCTAACCGAACAAGTTTTGTACCATTTGTGTACACTTACATACATAATGCGTTTTCCAATGCATTCTATACGATCCGATCGGTGGAATCCGGTCTCGATAGCTACACGCCTTGTGAATTACATGCTCAATTAAATTTCTTTGGTGTCTTCGTTGGTCTTTCTTTGAAAATTAATAATATTCAATACTTTATTGCAAATTGACTTCTTTACTTCTTTAACCTCAATGTCTTATATCAAAGATGATACTAAAAGTCCGGTCTTGAAGGTTTTATGACGTCTCTCGTCTAGTTTATGTTAAAACGAAGCGTCAACATTGCAATATAACTCTTAAAGCCGTGCTCTACTTTCATCATGTTATTTCATTTTGCTTACTGTAAAGTTGGGAATTATGAAAAACATGCAGATGTTAATCTCTTTGAAATTATTTGGATTAACATTCGGAACGTTTTATTAATACCACCAGTTGAAATTAAAATTGTGAGTTTTATTATTTTTTCTTTTAGGTACAATGTTTTTTTTACTGCCGTTATGAAACAGTAGCTGAACACATTGATTGAGAAATCATAGATTCAAGAATTAAAATCGCCAAGATTTTAACATTTTACAATTTTAAATCTCATTATGTCAATTATTCAACATGTTAAAAGTCTCAAATCCAATGAGCATGACGATTTAGAGCGATGGTGAACGAAAATGAAAACAAGGTCGTCACAGACACTGAATATTTGGGCTATCTCTGCTCTAATTGCACTAATCTGATCAACTTGCTCTGAAATCATATTATTATATTTCCATAGTAATGCGAGATTATAGCCTATCAGAGTATAAGCTAATTTGAATTTTTATGAGCAAGTTGAGAGAGTTGGCTGGCAACTATGTGCTACAGCTAGACATAACATTATTTAAATCGTGGTTTAGAAGGGTACGTCCTGACGGTCGTTTCCCATATGAATTAGGAAAAGGGTAGGTAGCTGTGTGGTTTTTGCTACGAATAGTAAACTATTATTCCGCTGTATCTGGAGAAAGAATTTCTATAAACATTTTAAACTCCCATATGATACAGCAAATTTCTAATGTCAAGCGAGCGACTTAAAAGCGAAATTTAATGCATGGATTTGTTTCAATGTCAACGGGCTAAAATCCATGGTATATGCTTTGTTAAAAGCAACTAACTGCTTATTCGCTATAACGCCTGGTATTCATCCTCGTAAAACTCAAATCGGGACCGTAACATATAATTTTAATAGTGGTATAAAGAAGGCACATTTGACGTATTCGCTCGTAGATTTAAAAGAGAAATGAGGTCAAGATTAGAGTCTGCTGTAGATATTTTTTTATGTAACAGCCTCGGTTCTTCCACTGGGCTATTACGATTGTTCGTATAATTTATGAATGATTGTCAATGAAGTTTTGTTGTAACTTTATCAGCCGTGTCGTCGACTTATTGAAGCGGGACAATCGGTTATTGTAAAATTTTATCAGTTGCTTTATTGCCATCAAACTCATTATTTTTGTACGTCGCAGATGCTTTTATCTTTCAGTTCGGTGGCAGAGGGCGTTGAGCAAATGTAATTACATTTAATTTAAACATTTCTTCGCCCACGACGAGTTTTTTCAAAGTCGTCTTCAAGAACAGTAAACAAACCATTACTATATCTACTTTCATTCTCATGTCGTGAAAATAACATTGTTTACCCAAGATTGTTTCAAATTTTCGCAACGCGTTGTCTGTTTAGTTGGAATGCGGCGAGTGAACGTCCAAAGAGTCGGGCCCGAGGCATCCCCGTAGCGTTGCCTTTGCTTCGCTCAGCTATGCGGCAAATGTCATGGAGGCAAAAGCGTGATACCCCGCCTTCGGAGCTGACGAAACTCTGTTGTTAATTCAGTTTTCACACAACATGCGTACATTTCGGATCAGATTGTTTAAATTATACGCGCGTCAGCTGAGATAATATTTGCAGCTTGTACGCCATTAGCTTCATTTTATAATCAATGTGGCGTCCTTGTCTTGTGTGTTTAGTGATATCGCACACGGCCCGTATGTTCCATGGATTTATAACTTCCCGAGACCTTCTCTATTTCCATAGTATTTCTAAGAATGTTGTGTCAAGTCCAAAGTTATCGTGTTCCTAATTGCTCGAACCATCAATATTACATTTCTCTAGTTGCTTGGAAAGCCAGATGTAGCTATGTGTGGATGTTGTTAAACTGGCCGGTCCGCCCTGTCCCTTTTCTTTTTGCGTAAAATTAGTTCCGTGTATATTGCTGTCTCTGTCCACCCTCGCGTCCACCTGCGCCGGAGTCGCGACACACATCTTCCGTCCATTGCTTTCTATTTTCGCCTGTCGCACTCGATTTGTTTTTAGTATATGTGAATCTTATACCTATGAGATTATTTTTAATTGCTAGAGGTTCGTTAACGTGGTTTTTTGTTGTTCTTTGTTTCAACTTTGCATGCCTATTGTCGTTTATCACATCTTTTGTTTAATGAGTGATGGGACTTCATTTGTACTGGCTTTTATCTAAATTGTAGCATAGTGCACTGATTAACCGACTGATATATTAATAAAGCCATTGTTCTTAATCTTGTAGTAGCTTATCTAAGAATTTATTGTTCGTGTTATCAGACATGTTTTGTTGATGCTTATCAGATATTGATTATGGTTGAAATATTTTATTGCTACATAAAAATTAATCAGCATCCCTTTACGCTTCGATGACTTCTTCGTTTCCTGTGCATTGAATGTCTATTTATAATAGCATCCTTGACCGCAGTTATGAGTAATTGCTAAATTGAAGCTAATAATAGTGCAGGGACAGGTAGCTAATCTTCTAAGAAGCTACAACAGTTCACTTCCTCTCGTTCATCCCAACGATTTCCCAGCCTCTCATCAGGATGTACTTTGTCGTTCGCTAATAACCACGCAGATGACCAGTTACTCCATTCATAATACGGCTTGCTCTCCATACTCATTATGGAAATTAAGTTTCCCCTATAATTAAGCTCTGCTAATGTCCCGGGCTTTCTCATCTCTAGGTCACTGGTATGGTCTATTTACATCAGGATCTATGACAAATACAGCCTCAACATCCTATTTGTGTCACCTACAGCCATCCATGCTATCCACGTCAACAATAACCCGTCGTTCCGCTATTCATACGCAACCTACATCAATGAGAAACAACTTAGCACTGAATTAATTTGAGAGCGTCATTGTAGGTACTGGACGCGTATTGACAAACTTTGCTTGTACTTCACAGGTGAATAGTCATACAGGTCGTTCTGACTAAGGGTTTGTTACGACATGTTTATTGGAGCGCGTTTCATTTCATGTGAACAGTCTGGTTTTGGACTTTTGTTTGCCGTCATGGGTATCTTGATTTTTGGGCTGTGTAGAACTAGGTTATGGGAATGTGTGGAGTTTCATTTGCCGAAAGTTGCTGCTGCTGTGTTACTTTCAATGCTCAGCATGAGTTCGACATCTTGTTTTCTACCAGACTTCAGGACCAATACAATAATATCTGTATCTGTCTTTGAAACAACGCTAACTTAGAGTCAAAGTCGACACATTGTTTACAATAAAAAATAATGAAATATAGTCTTTTCAAAAAGTAGTTTAGTATAGAGAAGAAGAGTGAAGGAATTCCACACTTACTTACTGTTTTAAAATATATTTTTTTACAATATTTTAAGTCCTTACTTAGAAAGTATACAGTGCGGTTAGTTTGAATCACATTCTTTCCTCATCTGGCATTCCTACAACGTTGTGACTTCAAAACATTAAAATCGCTTTTCAACCCAAATTCTTTGTCCAATTTATTTCATTTCATGATCCAATTCATTACCAACATATTATTCGTTTCGCGGCGGTGTTGCATTGCATTTGGAAATATGTTGCACTCCCCGTTTCCTGTAATGTGTTACGCTATTACATTAATATTCATGTTTCCTTGAAATTGCAGTATTTGTGTCTGTAGGTTATTGTACTTTGTAGGCCGTTTGTTTCGCGAGTGGAGTTTTGCGATTCTGAAGTGTCTGGGCCATTACAATATGGTGTAGGATCAAGAGCTTCGGATGTTGACGGGTTACTTGAAGAAAAGTGGTTAGATAATATTTCCTTTACTAAAAGGATCTGATGTTTTGGACTGACATACTTGCCTCTACTGAATGGTACTAGTTAGTAGAACATATTATTGTAATGATTATAATCCCATACAGACGACACACTAGCATTGATCACCAGTTCACCACCCTTGCTCCAGGCGGATGAGCGATTGCAGATTTATTTAAGTCCGGGTTTCCTCGCGATATTTTCCTTACCTATGTCAGTGGCGTTCTGTGGTTTCTGCCTACCCCCATGGGAAAAAGGCGTGAGTTTATGTATGTCTGTGATTTCCAAGGTAAACTTAGTAAAAGGTAAAGGTAGAGTTACAGTACACATAAAATTGAGAAAATCACAATAGTTGCCCATGTCCGGTTACGAACCAACTGACTCGTGGATGAAAAGCGGCGGTTGCCTAAACCACAGAGCCGACATGACGAACAACATATAAGCATATTATTTAATGTAAATAATGATGCGGGCTGACCGCATAAAAATAGTCTAAAAATAAATATAAATCAGTTTAACCGTCTAGGCAGCGTTCTATTCAAATAAATTGTGCGCTCCTCTATTCCCCGGATGCCCTTCACAGTGTAATTAAACCCGACGCAGCTCTATTTTTGATGAATAGAATAAAATATTCAATGCTGTCTCTGGATTTAATCTGTATAGTGCTCTTTTACTCAATAACTATGTGAGTTTAAAACTGCTGGCTGGTGTGTTTTATTAAAGAGACTAGCTAATGGCCGTGACGTCATTCGCGTGAATTTCGGTTATCACGAGGTTTATTGTGCGAGACTCTTTTTAAAAGTAACTACTTACGTAGCCAAAATATAAGTTACTCCTTAAAACATCAGCTATCGGCTAGCCCTTTTAGTGCCTAGTACACGGCTTACGAGTCGAACGATAATTCGACTCGGGAGCCGGGTGCTGGGCACTGAAAGGGCTAGTGAAAGTACTGTCAAAAAGTAAAAATGATTTTCTTGTGTAGGTAAATACCGTGTAAACATTTCATAATTATTTTGCAACCATGTCAGAGGCCCTGGAGGCGGTTTAGAAACTCTGACACTAGAGTGTGTGGGGTCACTAGACCTTACTGCCCACGAGATAAAGAAGAAAAAATATTTTGTAAAACGCTATTATCTTGATTCTTGACATTACAAACAAAAACAACAGCCACTTCAATTTTACTTATTTGTACAGACAATAGCCCTTAAATCTAGGCTAAATCCTATAGAAAACCTACAGAGGATCACACATACATAATATCCGGGACACAAAGATGACAATATGTTCCGAACGCTTGTACATGCAAACCTCGTGATCTGACAGTCCTCAATACTATTCAGCGTTAACAAAGAGCTCGAAATAGCCCGTCACTGGACATGTCGAACTAGTTTACTGAAACCATTAGTGTATTCTTGACATGACGGGTGAACATCGTCGTTTAACAGAAGTTAAATGAAGTAAGATTGTTTGGAAGTCAAATTCAGATGTCATGCGTTGAGATTTTTGTCAGGGTTTGATATGTGCCTGTTTCGTGTGGGTTTCTCTGGTGGAATATGCAATCGTAGGATAGACCGCATTTGGTGAAGGGACCCGGCAATTGAAGTCCAATATAGCTGTCAAGCGTCAACCGAATACCGGGCTACCGACTCATATTAACAATAGGAACCGTGGGGTTTTAGAAGAGTTCTCACATAACCCATTCTTCCCAGATGTAAGGTATCCCTAAGGATTACCCCACGAAAAAGGGTTTGAAACACGTCGCCAAAGCAAGTGACCTAATTACAACAAAGTTTATTTTCATTACCTGCTTACACATTAAAGACTTTGAAATTGAAGTCGTAAAAGAAACACGTAATTTCTCCGCCAATACCAGGAACAATTTACCCATAAAAATACCCACCAAACTTGATACCTATATGGAGGAGAAATCGCTGAATGAAAAAATTGACGAGCACAAATATTGCATAACGCATTGACAGGTTTTTGCACTGGTCAACGCTTTTAAATGAACGTGTTGAACTTGACTGTGAAAGTCAAGAACGTAATAAGTGCGTTGGCTGATCAGCATTTGAATCAGGGTCACATGTCTTTGCATCACCTCTGGTCGTGTCTGCCACATTCTGTATCGAGGCCTCCTTGTTTTCTACGAAGTAGCTAATGTTATAGTATGTTAATGTAAGTGCCACTTATTCTTTCTTAGGCTCCGCGTTTTAGGTCAAAACGCGGCAAAAGGCAAACGTGTTTAGAAAATAGTGGCCGATACCTACCTTACTATTATGAATGCGAAAGTTTGAATAGATGGATGTTTCTTACGTACTGAATCACGCCTTAACAGCTGGTTTGATCTGGATGAAATTAGGCACAAACATAGATTATAGTTTAAAATAGGAGAAATATACGGATGCCGTGGAAAAATATATCAACTTTGACGCGGACGAAGTCCGGACATAAAAAGAAAAGAGTTTCTGTAGAGATTCCATAAAAGACGTGAAACTTTTTATGTTAGAGCCTGGACAAGGAATTTGGAGCATACCGTAGCTTATCTATGAGGATATGACTCAAAGCGGACACTCAGTAAAGATCGAAACACGCTGTGAATATGAAATTCTAAGCAATTTAGTGTACTTCCCAAATCAACAAAAACAAAGGAATGGAATGTCGTTTTAAGGATAGGTAAGTCATGCAAGAAAATATAAACATTTCTATAAGATGAAGTAGCATAGTCAGCAGATTGACATACACATGCAATGTTATCTCGTCATCCCCTTTGGTTGACTGGTAGAGAATGCCTAAGGCATTAAGTCCACCTATGTACATTTTCTGTTGCATAAAGTTGAAATAAATAAATATAACATAAGATAAATAGCAACGTAACATGAACACCGCCATTCACATAACAAAATGCTGCCAAAAGCTTGCCAAAAGAGACTGCCTAAGCTTCTTGTCTATCTAAAGCTAAACCTGTATTACTGTAAAAACAGATAATAAAATTGTTACTATGCTAGTAGTCTGTGTTATTGCCTATATCATTGGCTATTGCATTTGTAGGGATGCGTTAACGTAAGCCGTGTAGTATCTTATTGCACCTAGCCTGTCTGTCGCAACTCGCAACACATGTTACATGTTAGTACTTACTTGTACATTTAATTCTACGATTACTTCTGCTTAATCCGCATAGTTACAGACAGGTGCATTTTTAAATGGTATTTTATAAGTTTTGAGTCTGCTGTACTCTTTGCTTAGGGACATAGCACACACGCTACTTTTAGTAGCGCGAATCGGCGATCAGCCGCTTTTCGGAAGCGCGATTCAGCGACTAATCGCTACCCCCCGCACACTTGAAATCGCCAATCGCAGCGATTTAGTCGCTTTTCGGAAGCGCGATTCAGCGACTAATCGCTACCCCCCGCACACTGTAAGATGCCGATCGCAGCGTTTTGACATAATTAGGGTCTGCCCCCACGACCGATAATCAAAACTAACAAAAAACTGTCCCACTGAAAAACTGAAAATCTGTCTGTGCTGTCTGTGTGTAAAAAAGAAAGGAAGAAAAACCATTTATTCTCGCGAAAGCGACGCACAACACAAAAATAAAAATAAGTAACAAAAACAATAATCTATAATGCGCTACTACCGCGCGAAAAGGCTGACGTTCAGCATAAAGCCGTGGCCCGTGCACGAGACACGGAACCACAGCGCTGGTTTTCAGCGTCAGCCGGCGTGTCGCTGTCTCGGAACTATAAGGTACGACATTACCCACAGTTTCGCGTGTGTGTGAGGGTGTGTCAGGGTGTATGTACTCAAAAAAACTTTCAAAAATCGGCCCAATAATCGGGCCGATTTTTTACAGACTTTTTTGCCGGCGAGAAAAAACGACCGAGAATCAGCCCGATTATCGGTCGTGGGGGCAGACCTTTATGTGGAACATAATGCGACTAGTGTTGTGTTGTGATTTTGACGAAGCTACACACTTACGATAGATTCTAATGAAGCTGCACTGCTGCCTGCAATATTGATAAACCGAAAATGTCAATCGCTCCGGAGGCGGTATTGGTTACATCCTATAACCAGTTCACGTCTTACATTACGCAAACATCCATCCATTAATCCAACCGCACAAACTTTCGCATTTATAATATTAATAGGACTTTAAATGCGAAAGTTTGTGAGGAGGGATGGATGGATGGATGAATGTTTTCATCCATCCAGGATGAAAACATCCATCCATCCATTTTATTGTATTCATAATATAAAAAATGCGAAAGCTTCTGAACTCACAATCTTTGGCATTTTGAGCATGGGTGGATGGTTGGTGGATGGTTCCATCCATCATCCATATATCCCTTTACACAAACGTTTGCATTTATAATATAAGTAGGATTTTAAATACAAATGTTTGTGAGGAGGCATAGATGGATGATGAATGGATGGATGAAAACATCCATCCATCCATTTATTGTAATTGTAATGTAAAAAATGCGAAGTTTCTGACCTCACAAACTTATGCATTTTGAGCATGGATGGATGAATGTTTCCATCCATCATCCACCTAACACTTAACCTACCACCTAACTAACCTAAAACATTCGCATTTATAAAATTAGTGGGATAAACAATACCATTGCAAATCGGCAAACTATCGATAATCGACAATGGATCAGCAACACTACGACCCGATCTAACATCGGAACAGTTCGGGATTCCGATACTGCGTCCGAACGCAGTTAGTCGCCAAAACGCGATACAGCATCGCTAAAATGCGCGATTTGGAAGCTGCGATCGATCGCAGAGAGTCGCCAAAACGCGATGCAGTATGGATACAGTTGCAAAAACGCCGATTCGCGCTACTAAAAGTAGCGTGTGTGCTGTGTCCCTTACTGTCTTAGCATTTATTTGAATTAAACCATTAACAGGCACTTTTGAATAGTCAAGGAGTCGGTCTGAAAGTTGAAACTAGTTGCTGGTTCCAAAACGTAGGTCTCTTTGAAGAAAACGAGAAAGGAACTCCACGGACACTCTTTTCAATTAAGTTTTTATAAAATATTGGTTACATCCCATTTACAAAGTTTGCTGCACATCGCTTATCTAAGTTATTTGAGACGAAATTTCAGTGAGGTTTAAGCAATGAAATTCCATCCTTTTAGAATTTGCATAGTGTGTGCTTCCGCTCGCAACGTCATTCGCGTCAAAATTAATATACTATCCCACGGGAGCCGCATATTTTCCCGCATAAAAGGTACCCTGTCTGGAATTCTAGACTATAATCTACCTCTATGCCGAAATTCTTTCAGATCCGTAACAAACATCTATCTATCCAAACTTTTGCATTTATAATAGTTGTACGATTCGGGGAATGTAATGTTTAATAGAAACACGGAACATTTCCTGTCGTAAGTAAAGGATTATATTGAAAGCTGAAGAGGCAATGTCCGCTCGTGAACTAATAACATTATACTACGACACTGACGTGGACTAGTAATCGTAGACTACAGTCACTAATTCGACTGAAATACATGGCGATTTGGGCAAGACTAGCACAGCTATTCTATTAAAATCTGCCTCGCTAAATTAAGGGATTAATCTCATCTGTCTAAATTCATCGAGGGATATACTGAATAGATAGATGGGTTGACAGCTCACGTCAAATTCAATTCACCTAGGGAGGTTTTCGCAGAATCAGTCGGCTGTATTATCTTGCATACAATTTCAGTCGTAGTATTACCATCATCAGTATGTGGAAGAAAGTAATGCTGTCTGTTCGATGTCTTTAGTAAATCATATAAAATAATTGGTAACAAATAAATAAGAACGTAAATATCTTTCCTCATATGCTTTTGAAACAAAATGATTTCTAAACAAAAAATACCGGGAAACTAAATACAACTAATAGTTAATGCCACAACTGGTTACAGCTGCTAATTAATAATGATTATTATATGAAGTTTTGTATTGTTAGGTAATCGCGTCCATTGCTTGTTGGTCGTAAAATTAATCACTGTTTCCACATTGGCGTTGCGTAGGATTTTATATTAACAAATAGGCAGTTTAAATTTAATATTGTATTGTTATTGGAAACTTTTATAAGTGGTGTAAAAAGACATAACATAACCGTTAGCTACGTATACTGCCCATCAAACTAAGCAAAATTGAGTAAAAAATATTGCAGGGAAACGGTGTGTGCTTTTTGATGTGAAAAATCACGATTTCGGTAAAGCGCAATGTAACTAACGCACAAAACATTGTGCTTGCGGGTGCA
This sequence comes from Caradrina clavipalpis, assembly GCA_932526535.1. Classification (NCBI taxonomy): domain Eukaryota; kingdom Metazoa; phylum Arthropoda; class Insecta; order Lepidoptera; family Noctuidae; genus Caradrina; species Caradrina clavipalpis. The sequence goes on along the minus strand of OW052096.1, from coordinate 15,705,428 downwards.
TGGTCCAGAAGATTACAATGATAGAAAGAGTATGTTCTTAAGCGTTTTGTTTCTCTTTTTACTTACTGTGGAATGTCACTATTATCGTTGACATTTAGTCCCTTCAATATGACTATTGCATAAGCACTCATTGCCTTTCCCAAGCTGCTGTGTTGTTGCGACTCTGTCTTCCGCATTCAATATTCACTATTGCTATTTGTTCTGCTCAAAGACGCCCTTCGCATCCCATACTTTGTACTACCAATTTTGTTTTGTATCTGATTTACTTATTTCCTTTTACTGCATCGATATAGCGATTGGCCTCGTCACCATCGTCCTTGGAACCACTTAGTACACAGATTTTATTACGCTGCTACTGTTTACAATCACAATTATTATTATCTTGCACATTAATAGCAATTACGCGAGTAAGAAGAGTTATAAATAAACCGCCTAATGTATGTTCGTCTGGAACGTCAAATCAATTTTTGTTTATAAATCAATGAGTTACGCTGATTGGAATTTATGATCAATGCATAGGCGTATCCTCTTTCTGAGATTTATTACGTCTGTAGGAATATCATCTAGATCTGTATTAACAATGGTATCATAGTTTAGTTCTTGTTCGATGTCATTGTCATGCATCATGTCTTTAGATCTTGAACATCACCACTTATAAGCTCTCTTAGAATATATTGTGTATTTGAGTCTCCACCGATTTCAGTTCATAGGCAAGAAAAAAAGGCGATATAACCTATCATTGAGTAGCTTTTGCTTGCGATTTCGCCCACGTGTTTTTTTTACTTGCTCTTATGTCTCGTAGCATGATGTTATGTGCATACCTCATGGATCTGGCTACCTACAAAAAACTTAATTCAATCCGATAACACAAATCTCTTCAGTTTTATTACTTATATTAATATTCATGAATTGTGATATTAGCAGCCCTACAGATTTGTATAAAGTGTAAAATATTTTCTGAGCAAGCCATTGTAACAATAAACAAACAAGAACATCACCTCCCACTTTGATAAATTCCAAAGTTAATAATCTTGTATCCTCGCGTTCTCGGATCAGTATGCGGCTAAAGTACAAGATTCAATAAGAATTTGAATGAAATTGCATCGGAATGAAGGTCACCCGACTGCTTACGGCATCCTACCGCAGGTGAATGGCCGGCTGGCGCAGGAGTCGCTACAATATCTATATCCAGAAATGGCTGTTTCTGTTTGATTTGCTCAGATAGGACTACTTTGTTTGAGTGTACCAGTGTTGAAGCTTAAATGTTATTTGGAAATGCAACATGTTTCCAAAAATTATTGATTAGACATGGAGCTGTCAGCATTTAAAATATTGATGTCCAAAGATGTGTTAAGATAAAGATCAATGTATTTGCTGTACCATTAGTAGATTACAATATAAATCCATGCAATAGTGTTAAATGTAGGTAAGTAATACATGCTAGATTAGATTAGGTTTAAATATTTGCCAACAATGTAGGTGGAAATATAAGATGGTACATAGTTTCCGCTACATTCTACCTTACGGCATGCGACGTGATAGAATAAACAGATTCAATATTATTATAAAACAAACCTGTCGAAATATCAAAGAGAATAGGGCGTCAGTCATATCATGACTGTTGACGGAATGGAAGAAGAAAACGTGTTGCGCCGACCCCAAGTAACTTGGGATAAGGGCAGGAAGATGATGATGACAACGATGACATGTCAACATATTTAATGAAAATTAAATTGCTATGACTGACATTGAATGTTTAGAGGACCCCCGATTTCATTCACCTATTAACTTTGTTGATAAGCAATTATCTGCCAGCTTAGACGATAAAGCTCTTTGAAAAATGGCACTTATGACATTGGCAATATCGTTTACTCAATAGCGGAGTTACAACTTCCAGCTCTATAACAAAAATTTGTCATTATCGTACATAATTGCCGGGCGGGGCTGCGGGTTGCTCGAAAGACATACCGCGCCCCCGGAACGCAAAGGGCACAAGAAGGAACATGGATGGGTTTTAGTCAGTAAAAGTCTGACGCTCCCTCCCGGGCCCAGGGTGGGAGAAGTCAATTGATGATTTCCCATCTGTAAAAAAAATACATAATACTCACGTCGTCGTCGTCCCTTCCCATTCCAATCTCAATATGTAAATCTATTAACCTCTAACCCCCCATATCTATGCAAAACGTACTCACAAGCAGTAATTTAGCACTCACCGTAACTGCTTAACCCGTTAGGATTCTGCTTGATGTTATCCCCATGAATGAATTGTGATGCGTTGCCGTAGAGTGGGATATTACAAAGATGTAATGCGTCCTGTTTGGGAGGGTTATTAGCCATAAAACGGCTGGGAGACAGACGTTTGTTGGTTGGTACGATAGAATGTTTTGAGCTGTTAAATTGAGTGTCTGTTGAATGGCAAATCAACGTTCAAAGAGTAAGTCTTTTTTATGACTTAAAAAAACGGAGAACGAGAAAGAGAGGGAAGGTCGTCTGGAGAGGCCATAACGCTTTACCCTTACATGACGATTACTGCCACTTCTTTCCTACCACAAGGTGTCAAGGAACTTCGTTCCAAAAAGGATCAATTTGAACCAACAACTTCGAAAAGAAGATGTTGAATAGATACTCTAGTTTCACTTCTACCATTGCCACAACCAAACCTAACATCCGGAAAAGTTGATCTGCGCTAATCCTCTGTATCACTATCGTGGTATTTCTTTTTTCATACTTCTTTTGAGGTTTATTTTAAGCTATTTCATTCACTGTTAATCCGATTCAACATAAGAACAACAAACAATGCGAGTAACACAATTGACTGGAAAGTGATACGGCAGAATTAAAAGGTCGTTTAGTCTGGCCCAGGACACAAGTACATTGCGTACTAAATTACATACTATTAACACACCCATAGCCTGCAAGGTCGACCGGTTCATGCATCACACGTTTAGATATGGATGCAACTGAATGAGGCACAATCTTAGTGATTTACTTAATGGCTGGCTATGCCCTGCGGTTTTGCTTACGTCTTTGAGTACTGCTCCGCTCTTGTGCTTTGTAGCTTGATGTTATGTAGCCTGTTCTATTCCTCATGAGTTTAGCTATCATATACAAAAATAGTTTTTCGAATCCGATGGGGAATTTCGGAGATTAGAGCGTTTTAACAAAAATACTTTTCAGCTTTATTATCTGAGTACATATTAATAGCAAGCTTAGTTTTTAAAGTAGTACTGAAAATATCTAGTTGTATTACATGAGACGTTTATTCGTTTGAATAGGTGAGTTTATTGTGTTACTTGATGATAATGATTTGGTACCAAATATGCAGAACTGGACAGTACAAATCAGTTTTTATCTTTTGCGTTTCAATTCAAAGTCATCTTGTGTCAAACCAGCTGACTCATTTGTTTGTCTTTTATCTTAGCTTAATATCTCAGAAATAGACACATCACGATGACAGCAAACAAGCGAATCTGATGCATTTACTGCATTAGCGCATACATAACCATTCTTGCTTTAGTGTGGGTGAGCTAGCGACCCAATTGTTTGTTGCTACGCATACTAATGTTACGTCTACGTATGTGTGCGAACCAATGACATCGTCAATTTCTATGTGTTAGCGTGTAATGTGCATTAATGTGGCGCTACCAGCTTCAAATATTTCGGGAATATTGGATTCGTTTCCACGCTAATCTGACCAACATAATAGTGGGTCATGGTTGTCGCGTAAATCTTTGCAAATATACCATCATCGCTGTTCGTGAGCATGACTAATGGGTAAACTATATCTATAGTACCTAATACAACATCATTTTCACCTCTATTTTCATAGTTAGGTATATGACGCATGCATTTAACGAGATTAGTTCCTAACTGTTTCACTCTCAGCATTTCAATTTATTATTTAATTGTTCGCGTTGACGAGCTCTAACAAAATTTTGTCAACTACAATTAGTATGATTTACAACTTACTCAGCACATGCTAATGTGCTACATATTATTGCTATAATTTGGAGGTTCCGTGAACAGATTATGAGTGTTATGTATGACGTGTTACACATTAGTAGGTCAATGATCTTTTATAACGTCACATTTCTCTTCATAAACGTTTTCATGAATATTAACATGAAGCTTTTTAAGTAACAAAAAATCTGTGGCAAATTAATTATCAGTAACCATACGTGTGCTCGTTATCTGGCATTCCAACATTTCTTCTTCAAACAGCACTTACTCTCTAATTGAATAGTCAATTTGTGCTGAGGCTCGCGTCAAACCTTAGAATTTTACATTCGAAATCCGTGCCCTGTAGTAAGTATCACTGTTTCATAATATTGATGCTTTGGACAAAATCATAACCTAGCACAACAGGGGATTATAGTTCCCACGGATACCCAGTGCGACTACGGTGTTCTTGATGACGATGACCCAATTACTACTGTACCCAAGAACTCTACGAAAAAGGTAAAATAAACTCATCGACTATCTGAAATCATCGACTCGAAAAGAAGATGATGCTTGAACTAAGACCTTGTAATATACCTCTTCAACTACTCCAAGAATCACGGTCTCTCCAGAGTGCGCCTACAAAACGTTTGATCCGTGCTCCAAATATCAAACGGGAACACTTGACAGCCAGTGTACTGCGCTACGAGTACCAAACACTCGGAACATTGCCAATGTTACCATTTTTTCATCCAGGCCTTCGTATTTGTTGAGTCCGGGGATCGTTTTGTATGGTAATTCGATCATTGGACTGCTTTCCTTTATACAATATCATGGTCAAACTGTCTTCGTCTCGACGAAAATATTTCTTCTTGCAGAAAAATTCAAAATATTGTAATCTGCTTTCAATCTCTGCTCATTCAATCATTGTTTGTTTGTTAGTATTTAGTTCAACTCTGTCTATCGTGATCCATACAAACCACAACACCTAATAATGTTGAGTGTACGTCGGTATTTACTACTTTATTTTTACTACGCTATAAATGATATTATGTTGATGACAATTTGGCTTCGATACAAAACTTTTGCCTATTCACAACATAATGTAACAGGTCTATTATTGTTAATGGGTTAAGTAATCGAGTCTTTAATCTGCTTTGGTTTGAGCTAAGACCGAATTTCGTCCAAACATTTATAAAATCTTTTAGTCGTGGAATAAAATTGACATCTGTCTGTTTTATGCATGGAAAACATAGAAGTTCATTTATGTGCTAGTTAAGTTTTATAGTAGTCATAAAAATTGTATGGAATTCGCTCTAAGAGAATTCCGTTATCCTTTTCTATCTCAAACTCCATAAACTCAGCCGATTTGCTATATTATGTGCTTTCAAAATCTAATTTCACGTTTCTAGATAGGCATGAATATTTCACCATGGTTCTGAATGAACGCTAATAATATTACACTATCTTTCATAGATAAGAGATACGGTAATCCCACCGTCTATGTAGGTACATAAAATTTCTAAAGGCCTCTAGTTCATTGTCCAACCACTCTCATAGCTTTACGTTACGTTTAGCTCTAAAGTGTTAAATGCTTCTATCTAAATCAGTATGTCGTTAGCATCATTAATTACGTCTTAATTTGATGAGAGATAACGATCTACATCTAATCGACTTGCAATGTCAGAATTTCTCAACTATTTACAACTTAAATTTATCAAATCGTCACACAATAAAATGATAAGAACTTAAAATATTTATAGCCAAAAATAATTGTAGAGAAAGACTAGACAGTTAATGTAACAACAAAAATCACTGATACGGAAAAACGTTACATTCTGCGAATGGTAAGAAAATTATTAGTGTTCCACGTGTAACTGTTTCTAAGATTTCCGATATAATGACTTCACCAACTAGTATGTATGCCCGTTACACAAACAACGGTCTAAAATAAATAGCAAGCAGCAAACGTGACCAATGGCCGGCTAGGTTTCATAACAAGGGCTAGATATTTCTAGATCATAGGATACAAGTGTACCAACGGTAAACCGCAAACAGTTGTAAAGGATAAGCCTTGATGTGGAATTGAAAGCAAATGAATTGAAGATTTAAAACTTCTGGGAGAAGATAATGATGTAAAAGTGGTTTTGAAGTAGCGCGGTTATTCTATTATGTTTAAATGGTGGTATTGAATGACCAATGAAGGAAAGTTGTTTGATAAAATAATGAATTTATATTATTTAGGTATAGTAATGTAAAAAGCTGAAATTTTTTTTTGTTTTTTTTTTGTTCGTCTTTCTTTTTGTTCTCTCTATCTTTTTGTTTATGATTGCCAGATTCATGAGAAATAGTTTAAGCTATGTAACATCACGCTGCGACACACGGGAGCGGAGCAGGAACCAAATACATATCGTAACGCGGGTGAGCATGGAGTATAGCTAAAACGAGACATTTTTGAACGATGTTACCAAATACGCACTTGAAATATCAAAAGCCGAGGAACAATTTCGATAATTGCTAGTACTCACAGAAGAGAAAGTCTAACTCTAATTTCTTAAAAACTAGACATGTTAAAGCCTAGTGAAAGTTTAAAACAAGAAGTTATCTAAAAGGTTCTCCATGTTTCGCAGTACTGCTTGAAAAACATGCAGGTGAATCAAACAAAGCAATGTGATGTTTCGTATGTCTGCCAGTGGAACAAACTGCCTGTCCATTGTTAGCCTGACAATACAGCCATCAGTCAAGTCTTGAAGGATCTTTGAGATAGTTTGACCGTTGTGCCTATTGTAACGAAATCATTTGATAATATTGCTTCCTCACTGAGAAGCTGGATGTGTTTATTAGCCAACTTGCTTATGCCTGTGACTTCGTTCGTGTTGATAGATTGTTTGGAGATTTCAATTTCTTGTACAGTACCTTAATCTTTTTTTCCGAAAATAAAAGGAACCTAAGTTACTCCTTGTTACACTAGCTACTCAGTGAAGACCCCGTCAAAACAGGTTAAGCCGTTACGGAGATGATCCGGAAGAAACAGACAGAAAGATAGACAGAAAAAAATGTAATAAAAAAAAATTAGACAATGCTGTAATCTGCAAATTCTAGACCAAAATACAGAAGAACGGCTCCAAAACAGATCAAAACTAGACCATTACAAGTATTCCCTCGATCATTCAGTTTTCGATGGTAAATACTCTCATTCACATCTCAACTGCCGGTACTTCATAGACGGCTACATTCATCTCAGGTTTTTATTACATGATTGTCGTCGCCTGTCATCTTGGGAACACCAATTACAATGTTGCCTCGACCGTGACGTATTCAGTTAACCTTTGCACGAGTAACTGCCGAGTTATTGCAAATATTTCTGCACGAGAAACTTCATCATTAATGTGAAGTATGCCATTGTGGTCTTTTAGAATATTTGATCTCAATGTAGTGGCATCCCAAAAAGTTTAGGTGTAACCTTGAAGATTTGTAGCGGATTCTTATAGAGCTTGATGTGATATGTTAAAAGCCATATGAAATCCATAATGTGACCCCAAAACCTACAGCCGGACAACTGTGTACACAATAAGAAACTCTAAATGTAAGAGATTACAATGTGTTTTCCGATACTTTAAATTCGGCAAAGGAAACCCCCAGTTTTCTTTTCTTAAACACTTTGTGTGTTATTAACACTTGCAAATTCTTTATCGATTAGTGCGTTGATATTTTTCCAAATTTTTTGCTTAATATTAAAAGGCCTAGTAGCTTTGTTTAATTTTAGATACTACGCTCCTCCGTATTTAGCTCAGAATTTGTTTATGTGTTTTCAGCTTTTATTTATTATCTAATATCATTTATGTCCAATTTGTTTATTCAAGTCTGCATAGTAGCGTTTGAAGGCGAGCCAGAAATCTTTCGATCTAGCAAATTATCAAATGATATGATATCTAATAGATTCAATTGTAAGCAGCTAGTATTTCTCGTGCATTTGTCTGGATTTCCAAGTCGACTAGAATGATTTATATAGTCATTAATAAGATCATTTACTATTTTAAAGTCTGCAAAATAAACAGTTGCAAGAGTATTCTCAGATCAAGTAGTGTTTATTGGTTGGAAACTTTATTTTAATTTAAGTGAAACAACACATAAGCTTCACTGTGAATCAGAATAGTTTAGATAAAATCAATAATTTATATGTAAAAAAATAAAACTGCAAAAATGTAGGAAATTTCTCCGCACACCTGTTGCTAAACATGGAGAACGGTTAAAATGGAGATTAGATACTTGATGCTAAAATGGAAACTAGTACAGGTTTGTCTCAAGTCCAACAAAACGAAGGAGAGAAAGCAGAAACTTTGAACGATAAGAACTGTATACAAGCCATTGCAAATCATACAAATACACGAGAGATGAATGAACTTCATATTTATGCGAATAATTAAAACATCCACTTTTACAAATCACCATAACGTCAAGGTAAAAGTAAGAGGTAATCTTCTAGTCAAACATGTTTTGCTTCAACCGTATTTACGCGTCTTTGAGGTTAAAGACACGTATCTGCCTAAATGTGTATGAAAAAATAGGAGAAATCTTGACGATAGCGTAATCTAAATATACATAGGAAACATATAAAACTAGTAAATCCAAATAAACTTTGAACAGCGCCGGATTTCCCTTCGTAAAGCCAAAAGTACATAGTAACAGTTAGAACGTACATAAGCTATAGAAAGTAATATAGTAGAAAACATTACGAAACAAGAAATAATGTTTACTACGCCAACAAAATAGTTTCCAGTGAAAAACGTTAAAACAAATAAGTTAGGGAAGCAAACAAAGCGAACTTATCGACGACTATTTTTAGACAGCACATGTTTGACGGGCCGGGCCGAGTGCAATATACATATTCATAGTGTCGTCCGTCCGTCTAGCAGTTTCATTAGTCAGAAGTTTATTATAATTATGAATTTTAAAACAAGAATGATTAATAGTATTGAAATGGCTAGTGCAACGACTTTGTGTATTTGTCTTTAATGCATTAGTTTTACTTGTTTTAGTAGGCAAATGTTAACAGCATTTGATTTCCATGTATAAGTTTTGGCTCTTGCTAGTCTATTGATGCAACATCAAGTAAATATTCAAAGAATGAGAATTTTATGTGTGAGTAACAACCACGAAACGAGGCAGACGAAATTAGTGCAACGGAAGTCAATGTGACGGCGAGGGATCCAATTTATATGAAACCGAACTAATAAGAAGTTATAAATAAAAATAAGATATCGTATGACGCTGACTGAAATTAGGTGGCCTCCAGCTTTCAATTTCATTCTTACTAACAAGCGAAAATTATTTACGAAAGCAATATTGCATGTAGCTGATCAGAATGTTGAGATGGATGTGTGGAGAGACGATAATGAATAAAGTAAGGTATTGAGTATATTAGAAGAAGTTTGATAGAAGCTCTGCGCAGTGACAGAAAAGTCAAGGGTCTTGCGTGTCTTGGTGCGGGCATGTGACTAAAAAAAGTGTTGAGTATAAATGTTGATAGACGGAAAAGGAGATAATAAGGCCCAAATAACAAGGAACAAAAGCAGGAAAATTTTGATGATTTACGAATGCAATATGCTCTGCATTTATTGAATATAGATAAACATGTCAAACATACAGAAATAGAATTCGATACTGATAAGACAATGTTTAAGCAAATATCTCTAACGAAAGTAAACGCAAATAAACAAGAAGAAAGAAAATCGACAACATAGCATATACTCAGGTCATAGGAACCTATAACTGAGCTCCATATTTGATTTACAATCAAATACTCAAGTTTGACGGCCCGTAATTTACAACTTGTTTGCTTAAGCGCATAGAGAAACCTATGCTGAACGTCAGATGAGAATCTAAATAGAATTTATTTGAAAGGGTTATTTTGCTATTAATTTTAGTATTATCGTTCCCTAGACAGCGTTTAATAGACCTGGGAGATGAGGCGGTAATTGTTTTGATATTCATGAACTGTTTTATGGTACTGGTTATAGCGGTAACTACTCCAGGATATTTCATAGTATTGGCTTATTTTAGAACCGTCATTAGCTTGATGAAGACTGTGTTAAGAATTTGTAAGTTAGAGTAGTCTCGAGGAATTATAAACAAAACCATAAAAGTAAGAAACTAAACTGCACGATTGACGCAGTGGCTGAGCGATTGGTTGCTCCGATGCGTGTCGTGTGTCCGATTCCCGCATGAAACAAATATTTGTATGGTCTACAGGTAGGTGTTCCCGGGTCTGGCTGCGTGTGTATATGAGTTTATACAAACGCACCCACGATAGAAGAGAAATTGCTAATGTAACAACTTAATAAAAACTTTGCATTTCAACAATTTGTTAATGTTATACATAGTACTAGTCCTAGTTAAGGATACTAAATATTATCAAGTCCACCGATGCAAAACGTTTCGGAAATCGTATTAGTTTCCTGGAAGATGCCAATTTTGATTAGTAAATGTTGCAATTGTATTATGATTTACAACCAATCTTTTATTGTATGTTTTTAGGTATGAGGCTTTTTTTCATGCTCATTACTGTAATTACTTCAAGAGACGTTACTATGTTTTCCACAATGATGAAATGTTAAACAAGGTGTTGTTTTACATCCTCGTCGAATTTCAGGAGGTTGTCAAATAAAATTACGAGACCTGGTCAGTAATGAATAAAGACTTATTTGTTTTAGTTAACAGTATTTCAGAATGCCTCTCTTTCAAAGAAAATAATCGGCCCGTTGCTTTGTCACTGTCTGCGTGCGGATTTATCGCCCCACGCGCCTGCATGACCCAGCGGCGAGATGGCTAGTCCGTTTGGCAATCATCTACTAACAAAACAAAAAGATTAAGGTTCAGAATCACTTAACTAGCATAGGACCAGGTAACTCCTTGAATTTGACTAGGATGTAAAACTGCATGCCTTGTATGCCTGCGGCCATATGTAGCAGTATCGTGCACAGCTTATAAATTACAATTATACACAATTCACAATAGAACAATAACTCATTTTCATTAATAATCTCATGCATTTAACTGATTGGTTGACATGCATCGCGACGAAAACGTCATTTGACGAGTAAAGTCAAAGCCAAAGTCAAATCCACGGAATAAAGAAAAGAGTGGAAGTGCCCCTCAGCTATCGCGCGCGTGTCAACATTAAGCGTAGATGCGCAACATTAACTTATTCGCGTGAGGATACTCGTCGCGAATGGTTGTCTCAGAAATACGCGAAATATTACAAATTATGCCTTGTTGCGCGGTTCTGACCTGCAAGAACGAAAGCAGAAAAAAAAATGTATCTTGTGGAGGTGTATCGTATCATCGGTAATACTAAACTTTGTTAATTATTAATATAGTTGATTTTTATTATAATACCACATTTTATGACTTCAATGCAAGCTATAAACAACCTTATATTCTTAGTGACAAAGTCTAAATGCACTTGGTCGTCATCTGGAAAATCATAACATAATTTCTAGAAACTTCGACGCTACTCAATTAGGGATGGGACACATCCGTAAAGTAGGTGGGTATCGATAATTTTTGTTTATTGAGTGCTAACTCATTTCCAGGCTGGCACCGTTTTCCAGAAAATTTGTGTCGGACGGTTCATGTGTATAATTTATAAATATTTAACTAAGATTGCATAGAAATCTCGAGGTTTTAACAACACGTAACCTCCGAAGTAGATGCAGGAAGCTAATCGCTTTCTTTAACTTCTTCACGCTCGAAAGGCTGAACGGATTTTTAATAAAACTTGGTACATGGGTAGACTACGTCACAAAAGTATATATATAGTAGTAGATAGACCTCAAAAAAGTATTTAAATATTTCAGTTTAGTAGTAATAAATACACAATATATACACGTTCCAGACTTTATTTAAAATCATTTTCTTATGTATATTATTTTGTATAATATAAAAAAATATCTTTTAAAGGATCAAAATTGTTTAAACGGTCACTAAGATCGATCTTTACGCGTGTCTGCGTGTAGCTGCATGAACGATGCACACAAACATAATATAACAAAAACAGAAACTCTAGCGACTGAATTTTGTGCACGGCCTCACAAAGCGAAACCTCTAGCGGCATTAGACATCGCAACAAAACAGTTAAGCATTTGTATGATGTTAAAAAATTATAACATTGCTCTCCCGAATAAATTACGTAATATCGATATATGTCTACATCTCTAACTGAGTAGCAAAATAGATTACATGTGCATTTGAATATGACATCTATTTTAAGGGAGCTAGCGTTCTGAATAGAATTAATTGGTTTCGGCGCCATCTAGCGTTGAGTAGCTGAACTCGTTGTAACTTCATCTATTTAAGTTTTTTACACGAAAAACGTCTTTATTGTTTGTGTCATGTCAAATAATAACAACTTTAGAGTGTTGCAATAAGACTTAATTTTTGAAAGCAATAAAAAGATGATTTGTAAAAGTTGCGTTTGTAATTTATAGCCAATTAAATCACTGTTTTTTATGTGTGTAATGGACAATTTCATATGCAAATGTGTGAGTTTGGCGACACTGGTTCCCGTACTTAGCCAGTTTAAGGGCACTTCTACTGTATTTTCTGTTCTGTGGTCAAATCATTTATTTCAATTAGACCAAGACACTTTTGAACGTCATTTACAAAAAATAAGAATTGAATCTAGTTGCCCCTTCCAAAAGGTAGTTCTGTATATCAAAGAATGGGCAAGAAACCCCATACTTACTCTTTTAGAATAAATACTTTCCAACAAGTATTGATTACACGTGAATACATTGTACCTTACATAAAAACTATGTATAAAGTATTACAAATTAAGAATTGGCAGCAAAATTTTGTTCAAAGAAATACATTGTTTACGTGTTTACAAATATTGGAACTGTAAACGATCACTCCTAACATTTCAACAAACAATAGAATAGTGTGTTAATGAATATAATTATCTCCTGCGCCAATTTAATTAAATCCTGGCTACTGACTTTTACTTGTGTGCTTTTTTGGATTGCCAAGTTATCGCCTTGGATTGGAGACATCTGAATGTTCGCAAATTTAAAGCAGCTTGGCGAATACTGGCTTCCCTCGAGGCGATTGATTCATTGATTGTATACCTACTTCTTACTGCCTAGCCTTTTCCCAATTATGTTCGGATCCAATCTAACTGGATGCAGCTGAATACCAGTGTTTTACATGAAGCGACTGCCTATCTGCTTCCTGGCTTCTGACTGTCCGTAACGACTCCAGCTATGAACTTTACGGATTTATTTTGTATACTTCTCACTCTTGTTCTATAATTTACTCATCATTAACTCTTCTCATTCACACTTCTTGCCTCCCTACAATTTGTAGTTCAGTATGTCGTCACACGGTTATTCTATTTTCTTCTGCAGCAAAAAGTGTATAAGTATCATAAACGTCGATAACGGGTTCTGTCTTAGAATCGTTTTGTTTGGTTGATGACCTACCGTTTGC